>CM031242.1:380824325-383224325 GCA_018340775.1 Taxus wallichiana var. yunnanensis
TTATGGTCACATATTCAGGTGGAGGAAGGTTTTCTTGTGGAGTGGTGGTCAATACAAGAGTAAATTCCATGGAAGTGGACTCATGGAATGAAGGTGTAGAAAGAGGAGGCATATCCATGGCTATCTTAGGTCCATTAGGGAGAGATGAGAGGCTAGAAAGATGTTGGCCATGGCTGAGGAACTTGGTGAACAAACTTGAAGGAAAGGATGTTGAATGGGGGAGGTAATGATTCTCAAATTAGAGCTTGAGAGATAAGAGGAAGACTTACCTCGATGAATCATCAACCAAAAGGGGAATGAAAGGTTGACCAAACTCTTCTTCTGAAGGAATATTTCCTATTTCTAGCGAAGTGGATGTGAATCAAGAATCTCAACTATTTATGGGAGAGTGGCCATTGGTGTGTTCCTTGCTCTTCTCCCTTTCTCGAAAACTTAACCTTTATTGGATTCTTGGAAGGGTTCTTATCCTTTTTATTTTTCCCTTAGAGGGTCCCGCTTCCAAAGTAGCTAGCTTTGAAAATATCCTTCTTTATACCTCATTCCCAAGAAATGAGCCACGCCTTAGTACGGGAAATAATTTGAGCGGATCTTCCTATGATAGAAGCTTTCTCAGTAATAGACCAATCAATGGATGGGAATACATATTGGTCTTCATTCAGCCCATCATACGAGGTGTCAAGGACACTCTCGTTATCCGTGGTGCCTTTTGGGATGTCAGATAAATCTAGCATCTAGATTTCTTCAATTTTCAAC
Organism: Taxus wallichiana var. yunnanensis; assembly: GCA_018340775.1. Taxonomy (NCBI): domain Eukaryota; kingdom Viridiplantae; phylum Streptophyta; class Pinopsida; order Cupressales; family Taxaceae; genus Taxus; species Taxus wallichiana. The sequence goes on from CM031242.1 coordinate 380,825,079, forward strand.
CTGCTATTGTCCTTTCTTCAGATGGAAACTTCATCCCGAAGATCAACCCAAATGTCTTCTATGTTGGGCACATGTAGATATAAGGTCCTGTATGACTTAAGGACTCCTCGGAAATCAAACCCATCTCTGTGCTTCATGTGCTTCTTCAACTTGTCTTGCAGCTTGTGCACCACATTCTTGGCTTTAACCACTATTGAGCACGTGTACCTTCCGATGGAAATAGGGAAGGAGATGGAAACCTTATGCTTCCTCTGTTGGAATTTGTGAAAATCCAACAATTGTCTAACTAACTCCATCAAGATCACTTATCACCCGGGAATCTGGGTAATCGAAAGGATCACCTGTGCACATGACCACTCAAAGGTATGTGAAATTCTTGAATTTAAAGAAGATACAACCCCACTTTGATACTTTGGCCCATACCTCATCAGAGACTCTTCTTTTCCTTAGATCAGGGTTCATCCTATAGATATTTTCATAAAAGAAGGCATCATTCACTCTTCTGAATTGATCCTCAGAACCCTTCATTTTCAGCTAAGGGAAGTACCAATATATGTGTTCTGTTACCCTATATCCTTTTACATCCAACCCTGGATAATTTCTCATGTCAATCGCTGCATAGGTGACATATAGAACTTGCCGAGTAGTCAAGATCGTTTTCTTCATCTGGGAATCAATCTCATCACTTATAAGACTGCTCCAATTGATCCCTTGTTCATTCTTCTTTATAATGACCATGAATTGATACATCCACCCTTGGAAGTCTCTTGACTCAGGGAGTCCAAATACTCACTCAACAGGTGATAATATCATTGATTTCAAGGATGAAATCACTCCTGGGACAAACTTGGGAAACCTAGAGATGGTGGCTTGGCCTCATCAAGAACTTTTTATTCACATGCCCGATGCAGTCTTCATGATCTTTGTCCCAAGCTTTATGTGTTGACTTAAGATCTACAATAACATATTCCTCAAAGTTGGGTAATCTTAAGAGGTCATCAAAGTAAACCCCCATCCAACTTCACTATGACTTCTCCTGCTTGATTTTTCACTAAGTGAGAATATGAGTCATAATTGGCAGTATGGGCGTAATGAACTCGGGGCATTGAGAAAACATTGGGAATCCTTGCTGCAAAGAGGGAGGCCACTACTGGTTATTGAATTCATCTAGGGACTCTGAGAAGAATCCTTGGTTCTGTTCCAAAAGTCCTCCATGTCTATGTTACCAAGCTTCGTGTCTCGGATGTCGTAATTACGCCTATGTCTATGTAGGAAGGGGAATCCATCTTCCAAGATTTTGTACTTCATCTTTCCTAACCTGTCTGACTTATCCTTAGATGATCCAAGATCCGACATGAGAAGTCCTAAAGAAAGGATGCCTAGATAGCTTCTGATTGAACAATCAGGCTTGGAAGCTTGCTGAGCAACCCCAAAGACCCACCACACTAATCAGACTTTGAGACCTATCAAGCACTTCGTGAAACCCGACACACTGCAGTGTATATCAAAACTAGGTCATGTCAGACACTTTTTAAAACCTAACACAAAGGTGGAAATTAGGTGGTGTTGAACACTCTGAGGATGTCGATAATCAAACCCGATACAAGCGGAAGTTGAGAGGTGTTGAGCACTTGGAGAAATCTGATACAAGCAAGAAAGGATGGTGTTATGCACTCTATAAAACCTGACACAAGCGGGAGTTGAAAGATGTCAGACACCCTGTAAAACCCGAATCAAAGGCGTCGGGTTTCTGGGATGTCAGAATAGGTAAAATCTCCACCAAACTTGTAAGTTAGGTTTTATAGATTATTCTCAAAAACCACAAGAGTATATCCATGGAAGAAAATAAGAAAACACCTAGGATGAATTTTTAACAAGGGGTTTTATGGGAATACAACAAAAATGAAGAAAACAATCCTAAACCCTAAACCCGAGGAAAGAAAAAGGAAAGAGGAAACACGCCAAATGAATACTTCAAAAACAACCCCAAAGGACACAAAATGATAAGAAGAGAAAAATACCTTCAATAAATTTGAAAAATGGTTGAAGACGGATCACGAAATTGATCAAGAGGTTCAGTTGGGTTTGGAGGTCGAAGGAGCATGTATGAAAAATCCACGCAGTGAAAATATGTCAGGTAAAAATGACGTGTAAAATTGGACTATTTATAAAACCCTAGCATTTATTACACCTCCTCCAACACATGTGCCAACTAACCGACAACTCGACATTAATGCCATGTCATCATGCTTAGCACGTCTAAAAACCTGAAACAAAGGTTTTCTTATCAAATCAGGTTTCGAACCAACTAACATGAAGCATGCAAAAGGCATGTTTGGATGTTCTATATTTCCAAAACCCAATTCAAAGGAAAGGTTCATGTTTCGTGTTTGGAAACAAGTAACAAGAAGCATGATTTTTGTAAGATATGTTCCGATGCTCCTAAGTTTTGAAAACCCGATACATGGGAATGTAATTGGGGTTCGGGTTTCAGAAGACACTTGACATGAAGCATTTAAAAGACATGTTTCCATGCGATGGAAACCCAAAATCCTGAAAATCTCCTTCAAAAGAGCATTTTAGGGGATTTTTTCAAAAAAATTCTCTAGTCATCTCAATTTTAGCTAAAATTACTAAAAATGAGATAACATATCAACATGCACAAAATTTTCTGAACCAAATACTCTAAGAAAATAAATATATAACTCTTTTCTAGTCCAAGCTTCTTCCGATATTCCACCATTCAATGCACTTGAAGGCCCATGGTTAATTAAATATAATGTCATGTCTACTACTTCGCCCAAAAATGTAAGGGTAATCGAACATGTAATCTCATGCTTCTTGCACGTTCCATGATAGTTCTGTTCATTCTTTCAGCCACACCATTCTCCCGTGGTGTTTAGGAACCATTCTTTCTTTGTGTATTCCATTCTCTAAACAACAATCATTGAAAGCCTTGTTGCGGACTCACTACTATTATCGTATCTAAGGCATTTTAAATTTAAACTAGTTTCATTTTCCATAAGGGATTTCCATCTTTTAAAAGTCTTGAAAACATCATATTTACTCTTTTTACAATAAACTCAAACTTTCTTGTGGCATCATCAATGAAATTCACATAATATTGGGATTCTCCATTTCAAGCTACCGGGCTAGTCCCCACACATCCGAGTGCACAAGCTCTAATTTTGCTCCTTCTTATTGCCCCAACTTTAAGAAATATCATTTTTTTTTCTTTCCAAATATGAAATTCTCACAAAATCAAGATCTAAATGTTTCAAATATGATAACTTACCATTTTCCTTTAATATTTGCATTTCCTTTTTACTTATATGGCCTAGCCAATTATGCCACATGCTTGCATTTTAATCAAGTAGATAGAGTAGAAAATGAATCGCAATACAGGTAGACAAATAAAATTTCCTACCTTCTTTCCTTTTCCCACAACGAGATCTCCTTGGCAACTTTCTAAGAGTCAGATTTGAATGTAACCATACAACCAACTTCACCTAGTTGTCCTGTAGAAATTAGATTTCTCTTGAGGCTTGAACATGCCTCACATATTTCAATATCCATGTATTTCCATTATGTAATTTTAGATTAACTTCCACTTTACTAGTAATATTTCATGGTTCTTCATCTCCTAAATAAACGTGCCTAAAATTACCCTAGACATTATTTCTAAAATAACCCTTATTAGGGGTAGCATGGAAAGAAGCTATTGAAGCTAAAACCAAGATCCTATTTTACTATCCAAGGAGAGAATAAGGTCATCTTCCATTACCTCTCATTGCAAATTTTCCTCTTTACATTTATCTAGTAGATTCTATTTGTTTTCCTTGAACCAACAATCCTTCTTTGCATTTCCTTTCTTTCCACAATTCCAGAAAGTTATTCCTCTACCTCTTGATTTAGATCTTCCCATCTTTGACTTTGATATTTCATTATTGTTGCTCTTGGATCTCTCCTTCGCCTCTCCTTTCTTTCTACATTTAAAGCATTTCCAGATGGTGACTCACCTATACTTTTCCTACGTATTTCTTCATTTAGATTATACTTACCACATCATCAAACTTCAACATATTAGTAGTAGATGTTGTATTACTAACAATCATTACAAAGTTATCCCAACTATATGGAAAAGAGCATAAGAATAAAATGGATTTCACTTCATCATCAAATAGAATATTAACTAATTTTAATTGATTTATAATGGAATGGAAATCATTCAAGTGGCTTGATACAGATCCACCTTCTTGTATTTTTGAATTAAATAATTTCTTCATCAAATAAAATTTATTTAAAGAAATTGGTTTTTCATATAAATTAGCTAAATATTTCATCAACTCTACTGTGGTTGCTGCTTTAGTAATATTCAAAGCTACAAATGCTACCAAGCTCAATCTTATAGATCCCAAATCCTTTCTGTCAAGAATCTTCCATTCTTCATCAATCATCTTTGTAGGCTTCATATTCACATCCAATAATAAATATAAATCTTAATGATACGATAATATTCCACCTACATATTACATAATTGATCATTACGGTTGTTAAATTTTTCCACTTTGAATTTGTTATCTTCTATCATTGTTGTGCTCCCACTTAATTAGAAATCCTCCGAGAGTAAATATGTCAACACACAAAACCCTCAAACAAAAAAATCTCTCAAACCAGTTTTGGGGTTAGACCACACACCAAAGTGTTGTACAGATCTATATTCAATTGAAGCATGCAAGAAATAAACATGTAAATTAAACTAGAAGAAAAATAAACACAAGATATAACGTGGTTCACCTAGTGTGGGCTACGTCCACCAAGAATAAACCAATATATTATTCTTTTTCACAAAGGAAATATAATAACTATTTAGAATATTCCAAAATTAGGAATAGTCGGGTCACTTTTTTCCTCAAGTTCCTCCAGAATGCCAAATATGGCTAAGTCCTTTGAACCCAAGGATTTTCCTTCATGTGTGCACCCTAGTTTATCCTAAACCCTACATAAACCTCTTTATCTCATGTGCTTCTCCTCGCATACCCTTATCCTTACTAGTCTTGTGTGTGTGCGTGCCCTTTAGTACTAGCCAATATTCCAAGGCTCAACATCACCCCATGCCAAGTTTTTTCTCCATCCTCAGAAACATATTGATTCCTCAAAGAATAAAGAATAGAGGGACCCAAAAAATTTGAATGAAGAATGAAATAATGGAAGAATGAAAATGTAATAATGAAAGAACCAAAGAACTTGTTAGTGTTACAAGAGGAGTGGGAACTCCTTCCTTCATGCCTCTCAATATTTTCCTAGGCATCCACTTCACCTTGCGCCTATTGAAGTAGGTCACCCACTAGAGCGCTCACCTCCTCAAAGCTCAATTTGTCACCCTTAGCATTCAAAGTGTATCTATAATTCCTTCCAACTACTTTCTAAGGTCATCCAATGTGTCCATTCTGTGGGTGATCTAGGGATACAGCTCCTTAAGCTAGTTCTTAATTGAACCTCACAAGGATTCGATTGCTTCCATATTCTTCTCAATATCAACTAGGATTTTATCCCACTCCACCCTATTTCCCTTTTCTTTTCTTGAAACTCCTTCATATCCACCTCATGTGTAACAACTAGAATGCTTGCTACCCTTTCTCTATCAATGCAATTTTCATAAACAGCCTCATCTATTTACGCGGTGGTCTTTACAGAAAGCAAGGAGTTCAAAATATTGAACAACTATTTCTCCAATCTTCATTTTCTCTTCCTCCTTTTTACACGCCAATGCCTCTTCGTTAACTCCAAATCGATTGGCTTCCTCTCCATGGTGAGGATGTGGGTCAAAGTCTTCCAAGAATTACATGGTTGACTCATATTTTTTCTCATGCGGGCCAAGTCTCGAGTGCTTTAAGATTATGGTTTCCATAATCATTTCTATATTCTTATAAACCTCACGTACCTTTACATTTTCCTCCCTCAATTCATGCCTTAATTGTGCATTGATCAGCTCCTCTTGCTTCAAATCCTTTAATTTATCAATGATTTATTCGTTCTTCTTCTCCAGTTCTTCCTCTAGGACCCTTACTCTATCATTCCTCTTGGACGAGTCTCACCTCAACCTCCACTACACCTTATGGAGTGCATTGAAAACTTGTTCATCATATAGCTATTGATCATTCACCGAGGGTTCACTCCCTTAGTTTCTGTATCTTTATCAGCGCCTCATGATTGAATTCAAACTCAGGGTCATCAACATGGGACTCAAAATCCCAAGATAGCATATTTCTTGTACAGTGGGTAGGCACCCTCTTATTTGAATGAATACCATGCAAGGAGTTATCCAGAAGGCATGGTAATTTAAAATGCTCACGCAATAACTTATTTATATTATTGATATAACTCATTCCTTTCTCTTGCGCCGCTACCACACTCTTCCTTCTCATGCGTGCTTCCTTAGGGAAGCTTACCGTTAGGTTGGGATCTCCACCCATGCTTCCATATTCCTTCTCTACACTTTCCTCCTCCATCTCCTTGAGCACTTCATCAGTGTTGTGCTCCACCTCTTATTCCACCAAGTCCTTTATTATGCCCACTACCTCCCTTTCCATGACATCTTCTATCTAGCTCCTTGGTCAGCTTGGGGTCCTTTGATCCTTGGTGTTTACTTCCTCACTTCCCCCTTTCCATGAGCATCTCCTTCATCCTCATCCTTCTCTTCATTCCATTCCTTTGAGTCATGTACATCATACATGGGATGGTCCTGATCCTCATCATGCTCATCATCATCCTCATCACCCTTAATGGCCTCTATTCTCTCCGTTTCTTCCGAGTTAACCTTTTATGCTACCTTATCTTCTTCCTAACTAGTGATTCCAATATAGGGAACTCTCCCTTCTCTTCTTCAGCAGGTGAATCCTTCCTTCACGGGTGATTGTTATTTTTCAGGGGGATTTTCTTACTCTGTAGCCTCCTCTTCAGGTTTCTTTTCTTTTTCATCTTCGAGGGACTTATTTCTCTATGCATATCTTCTTGGCTTTGTACTCAACTCCTATGCACCTAAAAATTGTGATGTCTCGCATACTTGGTGCATTTTTCTCAAGAGCCTCCTCTCTCTACCTCTTCCTTGGCATGGCCTTATTTCTTCTGGTAGGGTCTTCTGGGATTAAGACATCATTTTCCACATAGGCATTCTTTTGATATTTTGGTCTTATTAGTAGTTATACCCTTGTTGCGTTCTTCCAAAGAATAGGCAAGGTCACAAGTTTTCATCATGTGTATGTCATGGGAGACATACTTCTCCACATAGGCACACTTATTTAGGTATATCATAGTCATGTGCAGCTCACAGTAGTCTTGGTCCACCACATTAAGATTGAACCTCAACCTTTTTTCCTCCTTGAAGTGGTTGACCTTGGCTTGGAAGTATTGCACAGTGAAGGAGAAAGGTAATTTGCACCATGGGCTCTTCGTGTTATCTGCCAAAGTGAACCTACTAATACGAAATGATAGTATACTACAAACTTGGTGTCTCCTTGCACTAGAGCTAGAAATTTCTTGGGTATTCTCCACTTGGCCCCAAACACATCACGCATTCACTTATACCATTTCTCTAGGCATGCCTTATGGGTGGCCGTCATTGTTTCACAAGTATACTTCTCAAATATTTTTGCAGGGAGGGGTTCTCATCTAGGTTATCCCATATAAATTTATCTAGTTCATCGACACTCCAATTTCTAAAAATATGATGGTAAGGAGGACATTACCAAACATGATTTTTTCTCCATCACGCACAAAATTGATGATCTCTTCTACTATGAATGTTGAGAGGTTGTAGATGGTTCCTTCTGAGATCTTTTTTGGTAAACATTCAACCAGGACTTGTTGACCCGTTTCTACCTCTTGTGTCCATTCAACTTGGATACTAGGAACTCAGCCATCCTCATCACAGGTTGGAAATTATTGATATGTCAAAGTATCGTGATCCCTTCTTATATTCATAGGCCTCCACAGTTTTCTTTATGGCCTCCTTATCATCCAATTCATCATCAAATGAATATCCCTCACAGGTAAGACTAGTAAATTTGGATATCATTTGGGGAGTTATCCTCATCCTTTGTCCTATGAAGTATAAATGGTCTTCATGCACGTATGACATTAGCCATTGGTATAACCTCTTGGGTTTTCCAAAATAGGGAAACTCATAGAGTTGTAATAACCCAACCTTCTCCATCTTCACCTTTACTTCATCATCGTAGATTGACATTCCATCTGGTGTCCTTTTTCTATAGGTCTAACCATTTCCAATGTCATCTCTTTCTCTATGGTGCTCATTCAATGGTTGTAGTCACTTACAACCATCTTTCTCATGTGAGACACCCATTCTTTTCCCAACAATACACCATATGGGTATTGCATTTCTACGTACCATTCCTCATTGAAATTGGTGGAAACAACTTGTTTCCCTTTTCCCTTGCCCTTCTTGGTGAAACAATATTTATTTTCCTTAGTGCCATTTCTCCTGTCGGGTTATTAAATTTTTTTCTTCCTTCTAATCCTGGCCCTTCTCAACTCTGTGGATCTACTCTTAAGAAAAATATCCCTTCAATCCTGTGCCCTAGTTGTGGAACCTAACTTGGAAAAACCCTTCCTTCCACAAGTCGGTGTATTCTCTTGGGGTATCAAAAACTCTAACAACCCTTTCCCTCACACTCATGTACTTTTTTTCCACCTTGGTTTGTTAATTAAACTCGTTATGCACTTAGATCTTCATAACCTTCTTTTGCGCAACTTTTCTCAAGGATGCCCTAGTTTGCAAGAGATCTTCAATATCACAAATGTAATGTAAAAATAATGTATCCCAACCTCTTACTTATAGTTTTTTCTTATTTTCCACAATAAATGCAATGCCACTATTGTCGTGAAAAATGTGCAACAGGAAATTGGAATTTTCCAAGCATGACAATGATATACCCCTATTTTGAAATTTTCATGTTTTATCATTCCTAGGAATCCCGAGTCAAATTCATCAAGATGATCACCCCCTATTTGTTGTCAATTTTTTCCCTAGGTGATTTAGGAAAGTCTACTCATTCCACCTAGGTGATTTTAGGGAGTTCTAAAAGACATTATCTTTTGGCAATATATGGAAGGGCTATCGATGGCCTTCCTAGGAATGAATCAACCCCTGGAGCGGAAGAAAAGGACAAAATTAAACATGGAGGTGAATGGAAGACCTTGGAACATCATGGGAATGACTTTGGAGGGCCTAGGAAGTTTTGCAAGACTTGGAGCAGTCTGAGTAAAAATAGGGTTCACAAGCCTAGGCAGTACACATGCCTAAAACAACTATTGGGCTTCAAAGAAGATTCCAAGAGCTCAAGATGGAGTTAAGAGAAAAATATATATCTACAGAAATAGGATTCCAAGACCTACATTATGGTGAAAAATATTTTTCACAACACCTTGGCGCATATGATTGTGCGACATTTTTCTCAAGCACAAGTGGAGTCCTCAGATCAAGAATCCAATTTTTAGGGATCATGTGATCGAATCAAGCCACTATACCCCAATAATTGGATTTAAAATTCCATTTCCAGTTAGGATAATATAAAATTTCACCAATAAATTCCACCAGGAGCTCAAGTTATCTTCGTTCCAAGTTACCCTCTCAAAGGCAGTTCAGGACTTAGTCATTTTTTCGAGAGGACACGTGTCGCACACAGAGAGCTTGGTGGGATTTCATGTCCCCGATGTCCCTAAGGTTAGGTACATCAGCCCTTGGAAAATTTTTCCAGCCCCCATGTGACCTCTGGGACCCTCATATGACCTCCAGACTTGACAGTTTCACCCCTAGGTGCTTATTTGGAGCATGCATTCCTTGCCATCGGATCGGCTCCATGTGTCAGCTCCAAGACCACCATGGAATTTGATGTCCCTTATTCACCTAAGGTGGGGGACATCAGACCTTGAAAATTTTTCCCAACCCCTATGGGGAGTCATTTGGACACCCACGTGACTAAGTTTCACCCCCATGTGCATTTTTGGAGCATCCATTCCTTGCTATTGATCGGGCGCCATGTGTCACCTCCAGGACCACTGTGGAAATTGATTTCCCTCACATCCCTAAGGTTAGGGACATAAAAATTCTCCCAGACCCTCTATGTGCATGTTTTTAAAGTTTAAATCTAGCACTTAGTCATTTTCTTCCTCTCATTTCTCCTCCATAGCTTCATACCTTGTCATGGCTCCTTGCATGATTGTCCAGACACTCGGTCCACCATTGTTGCTCCGAACCAGCTCTGCCATTGAAAATTCTTAGAAATTCTCAACCAAATAACTGAAAACAATTCCCCATAGTGATGTTTAGGTCTCGTAATGATTTTTCATCAAAACGATAAGGAGAAACAAAGAACAAGAGGAAGAAAACGGTGAAAATCTCCATAGCCTAAAAATGAAGATCTGAAAAAATATTGCAAGCTAGTGCATGAAACAAAAAACTGTTTGTTAATATTCATTCCTTTTCCCAAGACCATAAAAAATACACCTTCAAACTCCCCCCTCGTGTGATAGAGCATCCACAATGAAGAAATCTCCTTTCCTCGGCTCAACGAAGAAAGAAGTGGGATTTCCCAAACCGGTTGTTGGATTGAAGTAAGATCGCACGTGAAGCACCAAAAGAAAAAACCCACATCAAAAATATAATTTTCTTCACAAATGGAGGAGAAAACTAGACCTATAATTTTGAGGTCCATTAATGGCTACCATACCCAGAAGCACTACCAAGTCTGAAAATTAAAACTTTAAAATCTCCTGGATTATTAAGTGGGTGGCCCCAAAAGTTAAGAGGGATGATATTGGGAAAAACCCATATCAAAAAACTTCATTCCACGTCAATTTTAATCCTAGAGGCCAATCGCCCAAAAATAGCAGGTCTACTACATAGGAACTACTATTTCAGGAAAGTCATCAACAAAAGAACCTGCGAAGGAGATGAAGACATTGGAGGTGCACTACAACTGAGAATTCACCAGAACGGAAAATTTTGGCACTTACTAAAAATAGTAAGTGGGCCCTCAAGTGCCTACTAAAAATAGAAATTTGATCTAAGGGAGTGTGGAATGCAGGGAGAAAGGGGAATCAAGGTCACAACACTCAACAAAGGATCAAGGGAGTTACTTTTTCAAACTTACTAAAAATAGTAAGTTATACTCAAAGAGAAGTTTTGGCACAATAAGATGTACAAGGATAATCATTTAGGGGACATCATTGTTCGGGAGCATCCTAGTCATTTTTCACAGGGAATTCAAGATCCACCTTAGTTCATTCAACTTGGTGAGTATTTGTGAGCTAATTTGGAGGAGTTTCACATTGTGCAAGGAGTTCGAAGATTCATAGTTTCACTACATTTGGAGCTTTCCATCAACGAGGATCAATGGACTTCATTAGGTGACATCTCCTCTTCTTCTTCTCTCTCTCTTTCTCTCTCCTCTTCCCCCAACTTTCTCTCACTTTCAAATGTTCTAATTCTTCGTTGGGGTTTGCACTTTTTGATATGCCTTTAAGTCACTTAAAAGTGACTTTAGAAACATAATGTAAATTAAGTTGCCTTGATTTTATAAAAGGGACTTAATTATTTTGGTAGGAATATGAATAGTCTAAAGTTGGAAATAAGGCATATGGAGGGTCATGAGGAAGATGATAAGTCACCTCTCCTTCTATAAATTATAACGCCATTCCCATTTCAAAGGGTTGGTGATTGATCTTGTAAACTCAAGAGTATATTGTACCTTGAGAGAACAAAGGAGATAGCCAAATTCTTCCATTCCCCTCATTCTCAAATTTCCTCTATTTCTCCACTATGTACAACTTTGGTTTGAGAAATCAATACAAGAAGAAGGAGTTTCTATATTTCTTTGACTAAGGGGTTTCTTGATACTTTGTGGTCAATAAATTCTATTTGGTCTTGTTGCTATTTGCAGGGTTGTTTCTTCTCATGAATGCATGTGATGAAGTTTCCAACTAGTGTGTGTGTAGGAATCTGATTTTCTACCTGTAACATTAGTTCTCCTACCTCTTTTCTCACTCCCCTTTCCCACTCTATAGACAAAGACTTCCCTAGTAAGATATTGCTAGCTTTTCCACAGGGTCAGTGGAGTTTCCTTGTTGGATCCCCGGACAAAATACCACCATAGAAATCCACCTTTTCAAGCGCATGCATATACGGAAGCTACACTGGTTAAGTAAAGGGACTTAGATTCCCAGAGTGTTGGCAAGAAATCCACAAGTTTTCCACCCGACAAATTTTCTCACCAACGACCACCTATCGTCGTAACTTCATAATAAAGGTGGATTTTTCCTCATAAGCCAACCTTCAGCGCTTTTACCCTTGCGACCAATCCTACGTGAAAATATTCTACAATCTTGTGGTGCACAAAAATCCTTACTAACCAAATATCCTTCCATATGCACTTACAATGCCAAAGGAACTTCTTTTGTCCTTACCCTAATTTTTGACATCTCCTACCTCATGGCGATCCCGCACTTTTCACACTTCTATGAGGTCTTTGTAAAACTCTCCTACACCAAACTCTTTATGTCTACCTTGTTTATGCGCACTTTCCAAACTTCACACTTTTTATTCTTCATTTCGGGCCATCAAAAATGGCTTCCACTACCAGATTCCATTATTTATCGCATTTCTCCACCCCACACAAAAATATATGAGTAGTCCTCTATGTAGAGATTTTTTTTGAAAATAATAAGTGGCTTCTAGCGTACAACGCCTAAAAATAGTAAAAATAAAGGGAACAAGCAATGAGAAGGGGAAACACAAAGAAAGGAAATACATTAAAGGAAACCCTAGGCTAAATGGAAATACTACCTTATTTATGATTACACAAAAGCCTTATTTATAGTAGGGCTTCAGCCTACTCCCATTAAAGTAACCTGGTAACGTAGTCCCATCCATTACTTGTAACTGGCACGCACCTGAATCAAGGATGTACAAGATGATATATGGCCCTGACCAATGGAATTTTAGTTTCCCAAGATGGCTCATAAATTTCGAGTCATAAAGTGAAACCATCTTCCTAACCTTGAATTGTTTGTTTTTAAGATGAAAATCATCCCATGCTTTTTGTCTTGCCTTTTAAGTCTTCTCTCGACTCCACCTAGTAAGTGATAAAATTTCATTCAACTACATTAACTTCTCCATGCACTCCTATATTGCTTTCTCATCAGCTAACCCTCATGTACACGTAATACACAGAGATGGTAGCATGAATTCTAATGGTAACACATAGCTTCTGCATAAAACACCAACTGGAATGGTGTGGCCTTGTTGAATCTACTCATAACTCCTACTACCTATGAAATGTCTCGATCTTGTACAAACCATTGCATACATAAGGCTTCCAATTGTTGAAGCATATGGAACCCGTGCCATGTATGTGACCTCCTCATGTTATGTAAAACACCGATCTTTTATTAATTTAAAGTGTCCAGCCATAGGTGGACGATCGGTTTTGAATTTTGCATTTTAAAATTTTCTAACACCTTATTGATATAATATTCTTGAGACAAATACAATTTCCTATTCTTTTCGTCTCTATGAATTTTCATGCTAAGGATTTTCTTCCCAACTCCTAAATCCTTCATTGCAAACGTATGAGATAACTTCTCTTTAAGCTCAAAATGTTCCGCATACTAGATCCCGTGCATAAGCATATCATCTACATACGGTAACAAAGTAATATAGCTTCCATTTTCAAGATTCTTGAAATAAACACAATGATCATATTTGCATCTCATATAACCATGCTCATGCATAAAATCACAAACCTCATATATCATTTCCTTGAGATTACTTGAGCCCATACAAGCTCTTTTTCAACTCGCACATAATTTTCTCCTTACCCTTGAATTCATAACCAAGTGGTTGGTATGTAAATATCTCTTCCTCCAAATCACCATTATAGGAAAGTCATCTTAACATCAAGTTTTTCTAAGTGCAAATCTTCTATGCAACTAAACTCAAAACAAGATGAATGGAAGTCATTTTTACTACTAGAGAAAAATCTCACTAAAATTAGTACCTATTTTTTGTGTAAACCCTTTTACCACAAGACTTGTCTTATATATTTATGTCCATCTTCTTCCTCATTTATCTTGTAAACCCATTTGTTCTGCATTTTCTCTTACTGTTGGTAACTAGACCAAATCCCATGTGTGATTCTGTTCCAAGGAGTCCATCTCCTCATCCATGCCATGCTCCCACTTCAAATGGGTTTCCTCATGTATTAATTCTTAAAAACTTTCAAACTCACCACTATTAGTCAATAATAGATAAAATAAGGAAGGTGTAAACCTTTCTAGAGGTCTACTTACCCGTTGTGACCTTCTCACAGAAATCTGGGGTGAATGAGGATCATTTTGTTCATTCTACAATTTCGTATCAATATTTTGTAGTAACTGATGTTGGTCGCCTATTATCAATGTCAATTAGAGTTATCAACACTAGTACTCTATTACCAATGTCATTCCTTGATCTATCGATGTCGTTCTTGGTTGTCGACATTGGTTTTTGTATCGACACCAGCCTCTGTAGGTGTCTATTTTAAATCCAAAAATATATTTTCATCCACAAAATATTCAACTAGTTCATCCTTAGGCATAAAAATTTGATCCATGTACATTCTCTTTTCATTCCATTCAAGATCACAACTCCTAATAATCTTAGAATCATCTAAATCCCAAAAACGGAATCCAAAATCACCGTGAGCCATAACCAATAAAAGTGTATCTCTTGGATTTAACATCCAAATTCTTCCTATTTTCTTTATCAACATGAAAAAAATCTTATGAACCAAATACTCTAAGAAATTAAAGATCTAACTCTTTTCTAGTCCAATCTTCTTCCGATATTCCACCATTCAATGCACTTGAAGGCCCACGGTTAATTAAATATAATGTCATATATACTACTTCGCCCAAAATGTAAGGGTAATACAACATGTAATCTCATGCTTCTTGCATGTTCCATGATAATTTTTTTCATTCTTTCAACCACACCATTCTCCTATGGTGTTTAGGAACCATTCTTTCTTTGTGTATTCCATTCTCTAAACAACAATCATTGAAATCCTTCTTTGCGCAACACTCACCACTATTATCATATCTAAGGCATTTTAAATTTAAACTAGTTTCATTTTCCACAAGGGTTTTCCATCATTTAAAATTCTCAAAAACATCAGCTTTACTATTTTTACAATAAACTTGTACTTTTCTTGTGGCATCATCAATCAAAGTCACATAATATTGGGATTCTCCATGAGAAGCTTCCTGGGCCAGGTCCCCACACATTTGAGTGCACAAGCTCCATTTTTTTCTCGTTGTTTGTTTCCCCAACTTTAAGAAATATCATTTTTTATTTCCAAATATAAAATGCTCATAGAAATCAAGATGTAAATGTTTCAAATCTGATAACTACCCTTTTCCTTTAATATTTACATTTCCTTTTTACTCATATTGCCTAGCTGATTTTGCCACATGCTTGCATCTGAATTTGAAGTAGGTAGAGTAGAAAAGGAATCAGTAATATAGATGGACAAATAAAATGTTCGTAGGTTCTTTCTACAACAAGATATCCCTTGGTAACTTTCCAAGAGTCGGATGTGAATGTAACCATGCAACCAACTTCACCTAGTTGTCTTGTAGAAATTAGATTTCTCTTGAGGCTTAAACATGCCTCACATATTTCAATATCCATGTATTTCCATTATGTAATTTTAGATTAACTTCCACTTTACTAGTAATATTGTATGGTTCATCATCTCTTAAATAAACGTGCCCAAAATTACCCTAGACATAATTTCTAAAATAACCTTTATTAGGGGTAGCATGGAAAGAAGCTCTTGAAGATAAAACCTAAGATTCTATTTTATTATCTAAGGAGAAAATAAGGGCATCTTTCATTACCTTTGTTGCAACATTTTCCTCTTTACCTTTATCTAGTAGATTATTTTTATTTTCCTTGAACCAACAATCTTTCTTTACATGTTCTTTCTTTCCACAATTCCAACAAGTTGTTCCTCTACCTTTGGATTTAGATCTACTCATCTTTGAATTTGATTTCCCATTATTCTTGATTTTGGATCTCTCCTTCTTCCTTCCCCTACTTTCTACATTCAAATCATTTCTAGATAATGACTCTCCTATACTTTTCTTGCATATTTATTCATTCAGGATTATACTAACCACATCATCAAACTTCAAAATATTAGTAGCAGATGTTGTATTACTAATAGCCATTACCAAGTTATCCCAACTATCTGGAAAAGAGCATAAGAATAAAAGTGCTTTCACTTCATCATCAAACAAAATATTAACCAATTTTAATTGATTTACAATGGAATGGAAATCATTCAAGTGGCTTAATACATATCCACCTTCTTACATTTTTGAATTAAATAATTTCTTCATCAAATAAATTTTATTCGAAGAACTTGTTTTTTTATATAAATTAGTGAAAGATTTCATCAAATCTACCATGGTTGTTACTTCAGTAATATTCGAAGCCACAAATGCTACCTAGCACAATCTTATAGATCCCAAAGCCTTTCTATCAAGAATCTTCCATTCTTCATCACCATATTTGTAGGCTTCGTATTCACATCTAACGATAAATATAAATCTTTTTGATACGAGATAATCTTCTACCTACATCTTCCATAATTGATAATTACGGCCATTAAATTTCTCTACTTTGTATTTACTATCTTATGCCATTGTTGTGCTCCCACTCAATCAGAAATATCTCTATGAGTAAATATGTCAACACAAAACCCTCAAACAAAAAAAACTCTTATACCAGTTTTTGGGGTTAGACCACACAAAGCAGTGTTACATAGATTTATATTCAATTGAGGAATGCATGCAATAAACATGGAAATTAAACTAGAAGAAAAAATAAACACAAGATATAATGTGGTTCACCCAGTGTGGGCTACGTCCACCAAGAAACAACCAATCTATTATTCTTTGTTCACAGAGGAAATATAATGAAGATTTACAATCTTCCACACCTCTCATGGATGTACAGTACTTTTTTTTGCTCACAAGCTTCTCTAATCTTTCTCTAAGAAAATATTCTTACAATAATAATCAAATCTTACCTTCTAACCCTAGTTTTCTAGCTTATAAGCATATACAAACTTTAGGGCAACTTAGTTATGCATTTACAACCCTCGATCACCTTTATAACCAAGGTTCGGATCTAATCCACATCTAATATAAAAACATGAACACATAGATAACTGATGTCAGTTACTAGATTGATACTAGCTCCTTCTAGGCAAATGATGTCGCTTACCCAACCGACATCGGTTCTGTGTAAACCAAAGAAACTTGAAATACATAACATTTGTGAAGTTATTTAACTCCACAACCTAACACTCTTTGTCATACACTAGATCTATCCTTAATGTTTGTGCTTTGGTCATTAAGTTTGATATTGTGTTGTGAGATTTCCCTCTACAATATTGGGCTGGATTGTAAAATCCTTGTCATAAAAATTTTGTACTGATAGATTTTTGTAAGCCTTTGAGTGTATAATTAGTGTATGAGAGATGTGTTGGCATGGTGTCCTAATAGGTGTTGTCATTGATGAAAAACCAAATTAATGAAAAATTGAATGTTTTAGGATGATTTCATGATGATATATTTGATGCTAACATGATGGTTCATATGTATATCAACTGCTACAGTGGGATTCAGTGAGGTGTGCTTTCTCTTGCAAGCCTATACAAGTACCTAAGAGGTATATCTTGAAGTGTGAGATTCTTGGTTACTTGGGAAGCATGTTAAAAGGTTTTATATCATGTTTTTAGGGTGCTTGAGAACTCCTATCAGTGGAATAATGCATGTACAGTGTGATTCTTCGTGTTACGGTGCTCATTGGGAGCAGGTATGACAGCTAGAAGGTGTGACAGAGTGTATTGGAGCCATTTGAGCTCATGGAAGCATGAAAATAGGTATATCATGGAATATGAGGTATTTTTGGGTCATTTTCAAAGGTTTTATGTTTAATTATTACATTAGTTATATTGATCCTATTCTACAAAGGTGCGAATATAACATAAAATATAGTTGGTAAGTCTTAGTGACTGGAGATATTGGGCCATTTAATTGATATTATGATGATTGGATATGTTATAAGGATGATTCATGACAATATTATAAAAATTTCATATTCCCATGTTGATTATTTTTTCAGTTATGATTGTTTTTGTGTGACAGGTGAAACACAAGGAAAAATCCACCTCAAAGGGCAACTTCAGATGCTCATTGTGAATTATGTGCTTTGCATGGGAACTTGTGGATTTTAGGGAAGATTATAAGGTTATTATAGAATGTTTCAAAAAATAATTAGGTTGTTTTATCATCATATTTTTATGAACGAATGTTAAGAAGGAAAAGAGGTCTAAAACCCTAGTTGAACCCTAGTTAAACCCTAGCTAGGAGCAATTTGCAGAAAGTGAAGTATAATGACCCAGTTTTGATTTATAGTGAAAATATGATTGGATGTTGTAGATGAATCCTCAGGATTTCCAGAAATGTATGGTTGAGGTCATGGTGATGAGTGGGTCCCACCTAAAAATAGAAATTTCGGGAAAGAAGGTTATAGAGAAAGATGGTCCAAATGAGTAGCATGAAAAATTCATGTTTCATGATGAATGGAAGGTTTAATTTATTTACATGAATTTCAAGAAGTTATTATTCACTTTGATTTTTTTTTAAGACTCAAACATGTTGACTAGTCAAAGGGTAGTTTTGGGGTCCCAAATAGTAGGATCTAGTAAATTGAGAAAACCTTGAGCTAAAGGCAGAGTTTTGAGATTATTCAAGTTGTGTTGGAAATTATATTCAGATATATTTATAGTTATATATGGATTTATTCATGAAGAGGTAATTTGATAGGGTTTCCATGGAATTCCTTTAGCAAATGGCTTTTGGTAGTTCAAAACATGGTCTGCTTTTGGTGAATGTTTGATGTAATTGGAAGCATGATATACATTTGGGTGATGATTCCTATCACCTATAAAGTTAAGAGGTATGAATTGTTCATCTAATGAATTGATTTATAGGTATTTAATTTATGTATAATTTTTTTATGAGCTAACATTTGGAAACAATGTTTTTGGCAAGTTGATCTAGTGAAGACAAAAAGTTGTGGATTGAAGTGATGGATGTTTCAAGAATTATAAATTTATTATAAGTGTTCTAAAGGTTATGTAATTTCCATCAAGTTGTTTTTTTTTATTAAGGGCAAATAGTTTTGAAGGGACTATACCTCATTTACAAAAGGGCTCAAAAGCCGATAATAAACATGAGAAAATCAGCCCGAGATCAACTAAGAAAGGTTCAACAAATGATATTACAATAAAGGTGAAGAGTGGATTCTGAAGTTTTCGGTGTTGAAGGGTGAAGGAAACAATTGTTTTGAGAATTGTAAAGGGAATTGGGCCCAGTAAATGAAATAATATGATTGGTTGATTAAATGTGTGACCATATATGAATATTTTATGATGTATTACTCATATTTAAATGGTTTTGGGTCATGAAAAATTGTACTTTTAATGTAAGGCCATTTTTAAGAATGTGCCCATGGGGTTTTGAGCCATTTTTTACACATGTAAAGAGGGTTTTAGCTACCGACCTATTTTGGGTCAAATGTAATTGTTGTAATTAAAATTTATGAATTTTATATATGTGTTTGGGTCAAATTAATCAAGGGGGACCTACCTCTTGAGGTTAGAAAGGTGGAGAAGCATATACAAAGCATGTTTTTGGTGATTTTGTGAACTAGTTGATTGTGTCCAAAGTGGTGCAACCTAGGTGATGTGTGATTACAGGTTTTTGAGAATGATTCGGAGATAAATAAAATGTGTTACAGGTGAAGAAAAATTAGATATCATGAGAGAAAGGGTTTGATGATTTTTGGAGGGTTTGATGAACTTGTTTTGTGAAGATTGATCACCTAAGGTTTGAGAGAAGAAGTGTGAGCTAAATATTGGATCTCCATCAATTGTGGTAGAAATAAATCTAATATCTACACATGATAAGGTGGTTGAGTGGTTGTTTTATCATCTTGGGGTTTGTAGCCTCCTTATGGAGTTGGTGCTTCACTAAACTAGGAGTTAGTGCTCCTTGTAGGGTTGGTGCTCTACTAAACTAGGGGTTGTGGGGTTGGTGCCTCACTAAATTTCAAAAACATATCAATATAAGATATTGTTTTAGTGGGTTTTATTCCCCTAAGTGTTTCCCACTTATATCTTGTGTTCTCATGGTGTTTCCTTACTTTTATAGTTTTATGATTTGTTGTTGGTTTATGATGTGCACACATTAAAAGTTGAATAAGTGGTTATTGTGGTTGTATGCATATGGTATTTTGAGTTTCATATCTGAAGTTTATTTTGAAATTTTAATAAGGACTGATTCACCCCCTCTCAGTCTATTTTTCTTCTAACAATTGGTATCAGAGTAGGCCTTTCTAGAGGATCTTTATAGCTTGAACAAGATCTTCTGAAGAACAATCATGGAGTGTTATAAGAATCAAGGTGATATGTTTCCATTGATGAATATGAGAGATTATTTAAATCCTTTAGTTATGTATATTTGGTATGATATCTATGGGACTTGTTCATCCTCTTTGCAACATAATGAAGTATGTGATATTTCTCAAACCATTTTTCGTAGTCGAATGAAAATCAGATTTGGTACATTGATAGTGGTTTTTCAACTCATATGACAGGTGATAAGAGTAAATTTATATCTCTTCAAAATCATGTTGTAGGTTCAGTGAGATTTGGAGACAACTCATCCATAAACATTCTAGGTAGAGGCACCTTGAGTTTTGACAATGGAAAGAACATCACCAAAGATGTTCTATATGTATAAGGTTTGAAACATAATCTACTCAGTGTAAGTCAAATGGTCAAGAAAGGGTATGTTCTTAATTTTGATGTGAAAGGTTGTAAGATAAGAAAAGGATAATCTGGTAGACTAGTTGCAAAAGGAAAAAGGACTGATGGTAACATGTTTGTTCTCAAGGAAATTAATAATGAAAGATGTCTTATGAGTAATATGGATGATTGTTGGTTATGGAATAGGAGGTTAGGCCATGTGAACTTTGATAATATTTTTAAAATTAGCTCTAAAAATTGTGTGAGAAACATGCCTAAACTCGGAAACCAGAAGATACTTTGTGCAAGGCTTGTATGCATGGTAAACAAACTAGAAGGAGATTCAATACTAATGAATATGAGTCTACTACAAGTCCACTTCAGCTGATTCATACTGATTTATGTGGGCCTATGAGGACCAAAAGTACTTAAGGTGATTATTATTTCATGCTTCTTATTGATGATTTCATTATATACACTTGGGTGGCTTGTTTGAGGAACAAATCAGATACTTTAGATGTATTTAAATATTTCAAGGATCTCATTGAAAATGAAAAGAATGGAAAGATAAAGTGTATAAGATCTGATAATGGAGGAGAATTTTTGTTTAATGCATTTGATGATTTTTTGTAGTGAGCATGGCATTAGAAGACAATTTTCAGCTTCTAGAACTCCCCAACAAAATGGAGTTGTTGAAAGAAAGAATAGGATTGTTCAAGAGATGGAAAGGACCATGCTTAATGAGTCTAAGTTACCTGATGGTTATTGGAAAGAAGAAATATGTACTGTTGTTTATATTCTCAACAGATGTTAACTAAGAGTAAATAGTGAAAATACTCCTTGTGAGTAAAGGGTGTATAAAGTTAGAGAATGTATCTACCAACAAAGAAGTGGCTGAAATTCTCACTAAACCACTTCTAAAGCCTACATTTGGGTATTTAAGGACCTTTCTTGGAGTAATCTCAGCTCATAATTAAAGTTAACTACTTGGTGGTAGTTATGAGTTATTAATTCTAGTTTTAATAAGTAGAACATTCTAAACCTCTATGTAGCATGTAATGAGGATTTTGAGGTAGAAAGTGCTCAACTCCTTACTGCTTTGTAGGTATTCATTTATTGAAGTTTAAAAGACATTGTCTCCTTGTACTTTCCTTATGATGACTATAAATATAAGAAAATACCTATGAGGTCGGGGATCTTAGAATTTTGGAAAACTCGTTGTTATACGCTTTTATATGGTTGTTTTAGACTTTATGTTAAATAACTAGATATGCATATCAGTAAATAGGTGACAGTTGAATAAGAAGAAAGAAGGATTTTGGTTGAACTTTGTGTCTACTAAAGTCTTATTGTATAAATTATGAATGTTAATGATAAACTTTGTGTTATCTTTAGCTTTCATATGATTACACTTCTTTTCATTTTTCTTAAAGTTGTAAGAATCAGTTAATGTTTGTGTTTTGTGTGAAAGTAACTCAGTTTGAAATCTACTTGTTGTGGAACACACTCCCTACCTTACATAACTCATTTCTAGTTTCCATTCTCTACTTCTATTTATTTTAGTTACAATACAACTGCTTACTTGCTACCAAATTGTTTAGCTATGGTGCATGATCTACCCAATTAACATAATACCCCATATATAGTTTGGATAGGTTGTAGAATAAACTAATAAAGCACATGGGAGCTTCATCATTAAATGAAGTGGATTCATCCCATGACTTCCTAGGTTTAATTTTTAGCCAAGAATAAAATATAGCCAACAAAACTACATTATTATGAAGGAATTCTTCCCAAGCTTGAGGGAATAACTCAATTTGATGATGAGTCGGTGGAAAAAGAAGGAATCATACTACCTAAAGAAAGAGGAGTTCATTACACTTATGTGGAATCAATCTGACTTAGAATGGAAACTTTGAATTAGGTTAGTGAGAAATTGGTCACAAGGAAAGAATAAATAGAGGAATGTATTGATTACTTAGATAATAGGTCGGGGAAAATGATGTTAGAACAAGTACCAATTTACTTATGGAGATTTAGGGACAATCACTTTGACATAGTCTTTTAGTGAATACATCTCTCGATGAACATTTCACTTATGACACCATTCAAAAGTTTATTATTTGAAAGCACCTGATTTTTGAGTTATCCAAGAAATTGAGAGAGAATACAAGTAAATACATGAATTTGATCAAATGTTGAATAGGTAAATATTTATTTTAATATTCCACATGGGGATAGATGAAGAAGACGTCATTCAAATATTCCATTGGTTTGATGCATATAGAAAAAGGGTGTCTCAAAGCACGGGAAATGATGTCAAATAACTTGGAGCTATTCCCACAGTGTGCCCGAAGAAGCATAGGTATGTTCCCAAAACCATTTTCTTCTTCACTAGGTTTATTATCATTATTGAAATTTTACACTCTCTAGATTTTTCAAATTCCAATTATGTGTGTAGTATGATGTTGTAAACACCCAAATTAAGTCACACCCTCCCAAATCCCTCCACCCATAACTGGGGAAACCTAACCTTCACCCATACCTAGGGAAACCACCTCTTGTTTTTATCATCATCGCTTATTAATATAAGCTACTTGAAAAAAGGGGAAAATGTAGACACCCAAATTAGGTCACACCCTGTTAAATCCCCTTCGATTAACATACATCTAACCATGACCCCTCCTCACATCATTATTAATTTAATTACCTAAATTAAATTAATTTCCACCTCACCTAGCCACCTCATCCTAGACCTATTCCAATCCTATTAATTAACCTAGACTAAGTCCCCACTCCCCTTAACTAACTAGGACTCATTCTAACCCTAACCTTAATTGCCTATCATTCCTCCAACCAACTTCCCACTCCATTTAGTGTCATTCCACACTCTTGACCTAGAATCAATTCTGAATCATGCCAAAATTGGGAAGAAAAGGATATTTTTGGAAAAGTATGACCTTTTCTCCCTAACCGATACTAGTTATTCCTCGGACAACGCCGATCACCTAACCACCATCGGCTTTCCAATCTAGCGATCTTGAATCGACATCTTGAGTTCTAGATTTTACGATCCTTACATCCTTATTCTCAAGTTCTCTAGTGATCTTGTGACACACCAAAGACCATTACAACATTTAGACATCATACCAATCACCAAAAGGTTGTTCCAAAGATCCAATGCACTCATAGGAAGCATCGTGCCTCCTTACTATGTTTAATTGGTACTAACCTCTCCTTCAACTACCACCACCATCTACTATTCACCTTCATTTCACAAGTAATTAATCTTCTTCTTTGTCATTTTATTTTAGTAGATTAGTTGTTTATCAGTTATTTACTTCCTTCCAACTTTTGCCATACCCAGATCTTCTCCACAACACCTTCACCTAACCATCTTCTCAAAGAACCTTCATACCTCATCCAAATACCTATTTTATTGTCTCTGAGTCTTCATAAAAATCCCACGACCTTCCCTAAGCCTCCATCATTCTTTGTGCAATCACAGAGAGTGCCAAACCTCCCATTTTCCATATTTCTACCTCACTCCTACTAACTAACAATGGTTACCCAACCGACGCTCGGTAATTACTAGGTACCGACATCGGTTGCCTAACCGATACCAATCTCTATGATTGGTAATTTATCCCAGACCAACAAGCTAATTTACCTACCCAAAACCTCTCAAACTTCCCAGAATCTCACCTAGACTTCCCTAACATCCTCTGTCATACCCACAGACCTCAAACAACCAACCACCCTCTTTAGATTTAGTCTTGTATGCATTTATTTAGACTAGATTTAATTTACTATGCTTGTGTAGGATACCTAAACTATACAACTACAGTAGGTATCTCTATTTCATGTTCTTTATTAGCATTGATTTGTCTTAAAACATGGATTGACAGCCTTCTAGGAAGCACCCCACTTCCCGGATCTAGCCTCCACTAGGAAATCCACCAACCGATGTTTTTAATGTTATCTTGTGGTCTTGTTTTGTATTTCAGGTAGTCCTTCCAAGAAAAAGGAGTTCTTCACATTCAACCTAGGTCTTCTACAACGCGTGCAACCCATCTTTGACTTCATAGGTAAACCTCCTCACCTTTACCCTTATCTGTTCATACACAACTTATTGGTGAAACATTTTGGCACGCCCGATGGGACCCCATCTTGTGGGTTCTTTTTATTTTCATATAGGGTGCATTTTTGTGTTTGTTTCTTTCCTAAAATATTCACTAAAAATCTCTCTTTGGTAAATCTGCTTTTCTTTCTATTTGTCTAAAGGAAATTTATCTTTTAGTGCTTAAAAAGAACACTTCTTATTTCTTTTGTACTACATTAGTGAAAACCATTCCTCTACCTGTTCTCCTATTGTCTACATCGAATATCATTTTCAATTTGGGTTTAAAATATGTGCATTTCATCCTTTGAGTGTTGCATTAGATCACATAGATTTAATTAGCAATCACATGGTGGAGGTCATGACCACTTGGTGATTGGATTGGATTGAGCGTAGTTCACATTTCACACACAAGCCAAACCACTTACACAATTTACAAATTTCTTAAACATATCCTTTCTAGGAAGAATTCATCAAGGATTTAATAACCCATTGACGGTGGCCCCGCCTTGTTTTGGCCGATTTATCATATCGATCTCAACCTCACGTACTAAAAGGTATATTTGAAGTGCAAAATTAAACACCATAACTTTCTTTCAAAAGGTTGATCACTCAGCATCCAAAGCAGTGATTGCACAACATGGAAACCTCTCTCCAAGCGTGGGACTTGTGAAATGAGATCTCCATGGAGAAGGTGGGCTCCTAAACTACTCCGCCAAATATTCCAGATGCAGAAGCTAATCTAATCCTAATCTAACCACAAAGGAGACAGGAGAGAGAGATCTATCCAAAATCTACAAAACTCTACACTAAAGACAGGGTTTCATTCAGAAGGAGAATGTTGGACATCTATCAAAGTGCTGGAAAAGAGAGGTGAGCATGGGAAGGATGGACCATCATAAGGATAGATTTCACATGTCCTCAAAAACTCCATGAACACAGGATTAAACATGTTTTTCTGCAACATTACTTACTGAAGAGAGAGATCAAGAATGAGAAAACAAAAGAGCAAGGATGAACTTGATCCAAATACATTTTTTTTGCTCCACAAAGTTTGCATACATCATTCCATTAATAAGAGGCAAAAATTTCCATTACAAGCAAGAGGAGGCTCAAACTCCATTTTTCACTTAGAGAAGAAAATAAGGGAGGGCAAAGTAAGATTAACAACTTTTCATCTCTTTGAAAATAAGCCCCACTCATATCGAAAGAAAGAGAGAAGGGAAGAGAGGAATTAAAAAAATTACCACAACCACTTCTAGTGCATTTTTAAATCATCTCATTATGATAGGCGCGCTGAAAAACGGCATATCTCCATAAAGCTTTGTTGAGCTTCTACCATTACACGCGCCATAGACATTTATTTTGACTACACCAAAATGGAATATTAATCCTCTAAAATCATTAGATAATTTCAATTTCTTGATATCAAAACGTGGTCTCTCTAAATCAAAAATATAGTCGATCAAGATTTAGGGACAATGACAGAAAAACAGATTTTGAAATATTTTCCGCGCTTTTATTCAAATACGTGGTAGCTCGATTCGGCGAAAATTATGGCTATGAATAATTCTCTCTCCTCCACCTTGTGGGCTTTCTTTGAAATTTCATGGGTCCTACCTTTTGGGACACGTGGCACTATCCCATTGGTTCTTTCACCCTTTGACTTTTAGACTTTTTCCCCGTGAACATGTCATGATTTCATTGACTTGGAGGTCACTCTTTCGTTTTTTCGTCCCGGATGTCCCAAACCATTTGGGACATAAACCTCCGAAATCCGCCCGAAAAAATCTTCACATCCCTCATTTGGCTTGTTCGTGGCATATTATTGGCTTTTGAAACTCCTTCCAAATTTTGGACCGTTCCCGCGTCCCTTTTCCCGGATTCCCAACTTGTGCTGATTTCGGCTGAACTGGTTGGTTCGCATCTTTGTCCCAAATGTCCTAGTTTCTTGGGAAAATCTTCTTGGCACCTTGAAATGTTTGTTCCCATTTCTCCGTTCGGGATTTGGCTTTTTGTCCCACTTGTCCCACTTTGTTTCATCACAGCGAGTGCTCATTTCACCCGTTAAACCCCAAAGTCTTCTATTTTGTCCCGATTTTGAGTTGGCCAACTTAACTCGTTTTCTTCCTCTTCTTTTCTCGCCGTCCTTGAACTTATCTTTGTCCGACTAAGTGTCCCAAATGCTTATGGAGTCTTTTTCAAATCCGCGCCTTGACGTCCCAATGTCCTTCACTACCCCTAGGACTGGACTTAGTCATTTTTATGATTTTTCTGGATCAATCTAAAACTTTCACTTGAATATTCGATGCATGTTATCAAAATTACCCCGGGGTGAATTTTGGATAACGGTATATCAAGTCAAAATTTATCCAAAACTAATCAAACCAGCCATATTTAGGGCACCTTCATTATCCAAACACTCTATTTCATTCATAGTTAGTCTAAAAGGCATAAACCACTCAACACTAAAATCTGATACCTAGGATTGACGTGTTTTTTCTAGTTTTTTCTTGTGGGATTGTTGATTTCTTTTCTTCTACATTTTGAGTTATGAGGATGATTCATCACTTTTTCTTCTCTTTCACACTCCACCATCATAACCAGTGTATTCTGGTTTTTCTGAGTGTGATAGGACATATTTTTGCCATACACAACTTTTGTGTTGGCTTATTTTGACTTAATTCACTTCAAAATTTAAGAATTTCTTCATCTTCTCAAATATCTCAATAACCAAGCATCGGGTGACCCTATTGGTTCCATCATCATACGAACATGGGTAAACCGACCATGCCAGTTTCTCTGTGTTTTTTATTATTATGTCAAAAACATTCTCTTCTTACATATTAACTTTTTGTGTTCTAATATTTCAATACACTTATTTTTGAGTCTCTATCACCCTTAATAGGACCCAGTTATACTCATTTTCCACTTTTCTTCTCTAGATTTTAAAATTTATTTATTTTCATAGTAACCGACATCGCTACCTTCCATATGGCATCGAGTATTTCTAACTAATCCTTCCTACTTTCACTAATCGGCTAGTCATTATGTTTTTTTTCTTAATAGAAACAAAACCTATTTCTATTCTCTCACCCAAACATCCGTTTTGAGTTCTATCATTTTTTCAAAGAGCTAGAATACCTATTTTCCATCTTTCATATGGTTTAGACTACCATGAGCCCTCACTTTTCATACTAGTTGTGTACCCTTTCCCACTATCCCTTCACCGCCCTCCATCTCATCTCCGATGGATCCTAATATCATGACTGTACTTGTAGGTGATGAGGATTTTTCTAAATTCCTTGATCATAACCTCTTGGCCTTGCAACATTACCTCTCCCACTCTTCTACCCACGATTCATTGGGAAATCCATTGTTTAGTATGCCTGTCCCTCCATCCCCCGCCATAAATGCGTGAGTGATTACCTATTCTTTCAATGCCACCTACTTTGCACCACCTTGAAAGTCATCAACAAATTCATCGTACCTTTGACATCTATCACTCCCCAACCTCTATCAACACCTCGACATCTTCCATATCTTCATCTACAACTCATAGTATAGGTATTCCCACATCATCAATACCTATAACTTCACAACCTCCAGTGGCGTTGACAGCTTTATACCCCCTTTCATAATTTGGTCCTTTCTATACCCCAAACTCTTTCACCCATCACCACGAGGGTCTTTACACAAGTTCCTCCTACCTACACCCTACCTCAACAACCACCCGTCACCTCCACTTCTTATTCAGGTACATGCCTTTGTCATCTATTCCCTCTTACATACCCCCATCTCAATTTTCTTACTCAACACCACCATATACTGGTGTTCCTTCCATGACCCACTCATCTTATCCACCCCCTTATATTGTAGGGGGCATCCTCAATCTAATCCTATGATGGATCTTATAAAGATGATGATGGATAAGATGCAGACCCTTGAAGCATTTGTTTCTAGCTCTCATAATGCCTTGACTTACAATGAAATTTTTAATGAGCCTATTCATCCATCCATACCCATTCACCCTTATCCCACACATTGGGAGTTTCCTAAGTTTAATCAATTTAATAGCAACAAATACCCTCAATAACATTTGATATCATTCAAACATGTCTGTTATTTGATCACCCATGATGATGCCTTAATCATTAGGACTTTTCCCATGTCACTGTTAGGAACTACCCTAGATTTGTATAATTTTTACCTAGGAACTCAATATTTTCCTTCAACTAATTAGCCTAGACTTTCTTGGATCACTTCTCCATCAATATCTCTAAGAAGGTATCCATGAATAATTTATACTCTATTTTTAGTATGATGATGAGTCTATCATTGAATTCATCACATGCTAGGTGGGGGGATCATTAATCATCTCACCTTTCAACTTCCACAACCCGAGCTGATAGAGTTGTTCACTAGGGCTTGTGTCAAGCACATTTCCCAACTCTTCAAGTACAAACATTTCAAACATTTGATGAGGCATTCACCATGGATCGGAAGCTAGAGATATGTGCCTTGAAGAGGAAAATCTTAAGTTGTGCAACAAGAGCGCTCTATTTAAGTCGAATGACTCCTCTTCTTCTTCTAAACTACAAAAAATCATTCTAACAATCATTATAAGGTAAAAGGATCCACCAACATGGTGGTCCTGAAATCCGACCTCTCATCCATCAAACCAACCAAAACCTCCTCCTAATATGTCCCTTGTTCATAATTTCTAGTAAAAGTATGAACAAAAACATTATACCCCCATAGGAGAGCCTTACTCCTCTATGTTGGAAAATATTTTAAAAGTGGGAGCCATCACCCTTCCACCTATCAAACCACATACTATTTTTGACCCTTCCCATCCTGTACCTACATGGTATAAGGAGAATGATTATTGTAACTATCACCATGTTAGGGGACATAGTGATGGAAATGCAAAACCTTTAAGAACATTGTCTAGGAAATGTTAGATAATGGTGATCTCATCCTGACAACCCTAACATGCTAGAAAATAAAAACCTTCAAGTATTTAAGAAATATTTTTCAAATCATACCCCTTCATCAAAATAGGCTAGTGAGACCTCTAGCAATGACACTAATGTTCATGAGGTTCATGCCATCTTTGACATAGTACCTATCATTTCTTCTCTATTGCCTCCCATCCCATATATTGAGAAATTTATTGTGTGAGATCCTCTACCCATGGAGGATGCTATTTCACCTACTCTTTACCCATGGAGGATCTTTCATCTCTACTCCTCTACCCATGGAGGATCCTACCTCACCCACTCCTCTACACATAGAGGAACTAACCCTACCCACTATTTTACCTACCAAACAACCTACCTCACCTACTCCTTCATCTACAGAGGATCTTACCCCACTTATCCCTCCACCTATCAAGGATCCTGCATTACCCATGCTTCTACCCATGGAAGAGCCTATCTTATCCTCTTCTCTACCTAAGGAAGAGTCTACACCACCTACCTTTCTCCCTCCTTGACCCATAGAGAGACAATTTTATATCCTCTTCCTGTAAGTGATGCTTCTCCCAGGGTCTTCCAAGATCCTATCAACCTTCTTACATCACTTCGACCTATAGAGATAGAATCCAAAAAAATTCACTGTCTCACAAACCTCAAAATTCTTCACAGGATTACCACCAAGTTGTCATCATCTTCCTCTACCTCTACGCCATTCTATCATTTGGCCGATCACTTAGATTATGTTGATTAATCCACACTTTAAGGGTTCCTTAGACTCCCAGTGATCCACCCAAATGCAAATGTTATCCCTTGATACTTCAATTATATATCCAAAAGTGTTCAAACTAACCAAATTGTCCACACTTGAGCCAGCCATGTTAGTATTTTCTTCATTAGCCTCACCTTCACCCCAACCTTCACCTACACCCAAACCTCCATCCACACCCAAACCTTCACCTGCACCTAAACCTACCACTACATTGGGGGTCTTTCCAATGCCTAGTCTATTCCATCCCCTATGAAGATAGATTTGACTACCTCTTCAAAAACTTCCACCAAGTATATTCCCACACCTAAGAGGAAGACCCAACCTCTTAAGCCTCATACCTTAGTTTCTCCCACGCCTTCTTATTCACCTTCACCTCTTCCATCAATCTTAGGCCCACATCCATCGACCTTGGTCAAGCTACCTCTCCCCCAAGGAAAACTTAAAGTGAGGCAACCCACACCCTTGCTTCGATCTTCTATTCTACCCATGCCTTCTTCATCACCCATGCCTTTACCTTCTCTTTTACCTACACCTTCTAGCATTACCCTCGACCACGATCTTACCCACACCTCCATTATCACCTTGGTTGACTCACATGCCTACACCTTTTGCATCCCCTTCTTCTTCACACACTACTCCAACACCTTTACCCAAGAAGGTGCAACCTAAACCAAAAACCACACTACCTACCAAAAAGGTAGTTAAACTAACTCAACCCCTAACTCCACCTCTTTCACAAAAATCATCCACACCTTCATCCAAACCCACTCTGACTTCCCATTGTGATCCATTGGCAGGATCCTATTCTAACATCCTCGTTAGGTTGTTAGAAATTTCTACTATCACACCGCCAACTATTAATCCTAATGACTCGCTTAAATCCAAACCAACAAGGGGTTTGACGATACCAAAATCTATGCATATCATCACTCCTAGGCATGATGTTGAAGGTTGTAAGGCCCTAAAAACATTCTTCTTCAACTTGTTACTTTGGATGGTCTCTTCGATGAAGATGACCTATTAGAGGAGAATTCCATTCCCTCTTCACCTACTACCACATGACCTAGCCCTATATCTACTCAAGAGGCTTTACCTGCATCTCCACAACCCTATTTTCCTCCTACAATATTTGAAATCAAAATGGTTTTCATATCCACTTGATCATATAAATATAAAGGAAAAGAGAATATGGTAGCCCATCAAGTGCAAATTCACCCGCCATTCCACCTACACATGCCACCAATGTAACCATCTATGGGCTGGCTTACCCTATTTTTGACAGAGTCACACATCGCTCTATGATTAAATAGCTTCATCAATCTCCTCTAAAAATTTCCTTATACGACCTAATTCAAACCTCAAAGTCTCATCGTGAGGCCCTCATTGAGGTCATGTAATTTATCAAGATTCCATTGAATGATCCTACACTTGTGGCCTCCATCTTTACCCCTCATCATGTGGTTTCCCTCACCACTTCACCTAAAACTTCCACCTCCATTACCTCACCTCTAGTTTGTGCCATTTGTTTTGATGATTATGAGATTTCCCTCTACAATCAAATGATCCTAATCCCACCTCTTCATCACCACCTACATCAATGATACTCACATTCGATGCATTATGATTGATGGAGGTGCTAGCATTAATATAATTTCTTCCCATGTGTATGAACAATTACGCATACCCACCCATTACATGCATAAAAACCTCTTATGGTGTGTTCTCTCAATGATTCCATGAATTCTACACTTGGTACCATCATCCACCACATCAACGTGGGTCCTCACACTAGTCTTGAACTATTCAATGTTCTTGAGGGGGAATTTCAATATAACATGTTGTTTGGTGACCTTGGATTCACATTATGGGTGTCACTTCAACCCTTCACCATTACATAAAGTTTGAATATGAAGGGCACCCCTACACCATTAAGGCGGATCCTTCCCCTTTTAAAACCTATAATATGTTTTACCGACCAAATGATGCCCTTGTTCCAGTAAAGGAATCTACTACCCCTGTCACTTCATCTTCTTTCGCTACCTCATCTACCACTTCTACCACCATACCTTCCATATCTAGATCATCTACCACTTCTTCCGCACCTTCCACAACTAGCCCATCTATTCCCACTATTACCACAACTTCCACAACTAACCCATCTACTAACCCACTTATTTCATTAGTAACTAATTCCTCATCTTCTTTGGCTTCAAGTAGCTCATCCATCCCCACTACCCAAGTACTAACCTCTTGTCCCCCTTGGTAGGTGTTTTTCAATGTCTTTCCCTAGGGAGAGTACCACCTATACAACATAGAAACTTTCCTTACTCCTCAGGAGTATGGAATCCTTCACCAATACCCACGTTATGACCATCGTGTAGGAGAGGTTTTTCCATATGGTCCTCCCACCTTCGTACCAACCTGACATATGGGGGACTAGACACTTCTTCTTATTCTCCTGAACCACCTACCCAAACCCAACCTTTCTCATCCGACTTCCAATACCTCACCAACCACTCGCTTCACCCACACTTTTATTTATCGATGTGCCTATAAGGGCTTTAGCTTTGGTCTTTATGAGCAAGTTCGTCACACATTCATACCCTACACCACCCGAAAAGACAAAGACAATTGTGGAATTGGTTTTTCTTCATAGCATCCTCCCAAGAAGGCTCACATTACCCTCATTGAAGAAGAAAATTCTTCCCCACCATCCTCGCCTATCACCACCTTTCACCCCATAGAGTCCATGTATCCGTAATCCATATGTCCTAGCTTTTTTTCATAAACATTGTTTCTTTGGGACTACTAACCTATCATCATGATGGAAAGGCACCTTCTTCCCTTCCTCTTCTTTATCCCGACATGTTATATGATGACACATATTCTATCAATTTCTTTTAATGTCGATGATAATTCTATTCTCACCAATTTAAGTGTAAAAGATTCTTACATTCACCACGTTACCTTCTGAGACACAAACCATGTTGAATGAATCGACCATAGAGATCAACATTCACACTCAGGACAACCCTCAAATTCTAAAGATAGGCCAATCTTTATATTCTATCGAACAATAATCCTTTACCTCTTTCCTTCGAGATCATAACAACACTTTTGTGTGGTCTTATGTTGATATGCCTAGTATTGACCCTAATATTGTGGTCCACAATATTGTAACTATCTCTAATGCCAAACATGTGAAACAAAAGCTATGAAAAATACATCCACACATTTCCCTTCTTGTGAAAGAATAACTCTAGTGCCTTCTTATGTTTCCTTCATTCTACCCATTGACTATCCAAAATGGATTTATAACATTATTCTTGTCACCAAAGCAATAGGGAGACTCCACATCTACATGGAATTCTGAACCTTAACCTCATCTACCCTTAGGATGATTTTCCTCTGTCCTAACATCAACCAACTTGTTGATCTTACATCCGGCCATGAGATGTTATCTTTTATGGAAAGATTCTTAGGTTATAATCAAATATTACTCACTCTAAAATATCAACACAAAACTACCTTCCTTGCTCCTTAGGGGACCTTCTGTTATCGTGTCATGCCCTTCGGCTTGAAAAAATCTAGTTCCACTTATCAACACGCTATGACATATATCTTCCACGATATCATGCATGGCATATTGGAAGATATGCCATTGAGCTTCTTAGTAAGTCCAAAATTCGTGCCATTCACCTCTAGTCCTAAAATTCATCTTTGATCATCTCATTCAATACTACATTTTCCTTCAACCAAAGAAGTGTATCTTTGTCATTCTCTCTAGAAAAATTCTTGGTTTCATCATCTCTTTGTAGGGCATCGAAGTCAATCCCACCAAAATCAAGGCTATTCTCGAGATGCCTCCACCAACTAACCTTCAATAGCTTCATAGTTTGCAAGGAAAATTACAATCCATTCGATGCTTTATTTCCCAAATTTCTGAACGATGTCACCCTTTTCATCATCTTCTTAAAAAGGATGTCTCCTTCAATTTGAATGATGATTTCCAAAAAGTCTTTGAAGCACTAAAGAAATACCTTCTTCATATACTTGTGTTCGTCCCACCTCAAAATGATAAACATTTTTACCTCTAAATTTCTACCACTTTGATCATTCCTTAGGTGTTATGCTCTCTCATCATGATGAGCAACACATGGAGCAACCGGTTTATTATATAAGTCATACTCTTTTAGAATATGAGACTAGGTATACTCACACTAAAAAACATTTCCTATCCTTGGTGATCCATAGGGATCTAGAAAAACACACCATTCCATCATATCCATCAGCACCAAGAAGGAAAAATGAAGAAAAATGAGGAAAATGAGGTTTTGTCTGCAAATCAATAGAATCGTCACTCTGTGTAGAGTGGCAGTTAAAAAAGCCACCCGATAGGGTGGAAATCATGTAACTACCACACAACCATGGTGGAATTCCTATGATCACCAATCTACATATGGCATTGGTCCTACGACTTTTATGGAAAAATAAAATCAAGGAACGAACAATTCCAGAATTCAAAGAGATGGTTGTGTCTCTTCCCTTCCATGCCCTTTCACATCCTCCAGTGCATGGGAGGACATGGGAAGGCCTATAAATGCGTGAAAGGAAGAGGAGAATGGGCATTTGGAAGATCCAAAGAGATCAAGAGCAAAGTTTGAGTCATGAGAGCTAGTGAACAGAGATTCTTCAGTGTTGGAGTGGAATTGTAGGAGCAAGGTGTAAGAAATAGAGAAAGCAAGTAACTAGAGGGGAATTTTACATTGTTTTTCTTCTCTATGCTTATTGTAATATGTAATTTTTTAAAATTGGCCAATAAAAGTGGGAAGAAAGAGCATTTTTCCCTTCCCAACTGTTTTCCTCCATTGGAGGTTTCCAGGATAAAATTGTTGGTGTTTGGAGTTTGAATTCATTTCACTTATCTACAATTTCCTTTCTAATGCACTAGATAATCAGTCACTAAGGCTCTAATATTCATCAAATATTTCATTTTCCAAAGAGAAATTAGAATAACATATTTGTGTTATTTCATAGATTTCCAAAGCTAGAAGTTTACTGAGATCATTTTGGTATCGAGATGATTATATATTCATTTCACTTATCTACAATTTCCTTTCTAGTGCACTAGATAATTAGTCACTAAGGCTCTAATCTTCATCAAATATTTCATTTTCCAAAGAGAAAGTAGAACAACATATTTGTGTGATTTCGTAGATTTCCAAAGCTAGAAGTTTACGATCATTTTGGTATCGAGATGATTATATATCCAGGATTGCTATATTCAAATCTTTCCTTGTGATTTGTATGATAGTGAAAAGGTCCAAAGGTGAAGAATTTTTACCTTGCAAACTAGATATTTCTACGAAGAAGTGGAAACAAATAATTCAAGCTCAAATGGAGGAAGAGAACTTAGTCCATAGATTTGAGATGCTACAAACCATTATGGATAGGTTATATAGAAAATAATAAGATATTCTAGATCTAAAAAGAAAACTTCAGTTAAGCAAGATTCCATGGACTTGGTGGTTCAAGAACTGGAAGATTTGGAAGGGCATGAAGAAGAGGCTATAACTATAAGTGAGAAGGTAAAATCTGCTCATACTCATTTTAAAGTCAAAATGAAAGTTGAAATAAAGAATTTTGAAGGACAAGTAGATGTAGAATTACTGAATAAATGGATAAAATAGTTGGAATTTTATTTTAGTGTGCATAATTTCATTGAGGCACAAAGGATCACCTTTACACGTCTCAAAATGGAAGGTCATGCTCTATTTTGGTGGGAAACCCATCTAGCCACTTGTGAAAAGAAGAAACATCCTATTTTCAGTACTTGGAAGGGTTTTACAGAGTTTCTTCAAGATAATTTCTATCATATTGGCCATAAGACTAACTAGATGATTAATTGGCAATAGTTTAGGTAGGACAATGTCAAAGCGTGCGGGAATATACTACGAGTTTTGAGACAAGCCATGTTACTTAATATGGACTTGGAGGATGAGGACATTCGAACAAATATTTGGGAGGACTTTACACTCACCTTCGGAGGAAGGTAATCTCCACAAAGCCCAAGGATATCAACAAATATTGTGTGCAAGCATACTATATTAATGATGAGAGGAAGCAAGGAGAGACAGATCTAAAGGACAAGAAATTGAAAAATCGGTAGCAAAAAGAGAATGGGTCAACAGGTAGCAAAGGTAAATGGAAAGGTAAACATGCCGCCACTGTTTTGCATACTTGTAAATATCCTAAGAATTTATGTAAGAATTGTAATATAAATAGACATATTGATGCCACATGTTGGAATTTGCATCCAGAATGCACCTAAATCACCAAACGAAGGATTCCAAGAAATCCATGGCCATTGTGAAAACAGAATAAGAGGTGGAGATTGAGGATGATTCAGATGTAGACGAGAGGTTGGGATGCATGACCACTAACATGTATGGGGAGCAGAAGAAGAAGAGATGAGAAATCTATTTCAAATCAGATCCAAATCAAGAAGACTAAGGTAAACGCTTTAGTAGATTTTGGTTCTCAATCAAATTTTATTTCTGATACGGTTGTAAAATATATTGGTCTAGAAACTTATGAGCATCCATGTCCATACCCATTGGGATGGGTGAATAAGGGTGTAGAAATACAGGTTACAAGGAAGTGTAAGTTTCAGTTTGGGATAAATTCCCAGAACATATATGTATTAGAGGCTGATATCATTTCGGTTGATGCATTTTATGTTGTCTTCGAAGTATTTAAGTGTTAGCAAATCACGGCACTCCTGGATGCATATCAAGGTTTTAAATGATGTCTTAGGCATCCAAAGTGTGATTGCACAACATGGAAACCTCTCTCCAAGTGTGGGACTTGTGAAACTCGAGAGAGGAATCTCTAGATTAAAGGCTGGTTCCTCAAACTCCTCTCGATTTAGATCTATATTTGCAAAACTACGAGAGGTTCGATCCTAATCCTACTCTAAATTGCAAGGGGATAGGGATAGAAATGCAAAAATGAAACTAAACTAAAGATGGTGATGCACCAAAAGAGTGGTGAATATTTCTTTCATGCAAATAGACACAAACCAGAGATTGCAACATAAAACATACACAAAGGTGATAAGATATAATTTAGGATCTGAAATGAAGCAAATAATACAAACAAAGGACTCGAAACCCATTCACAAAGCTTACATTATCATCTCAAATGTCAAAACCACTTTGCATTATAACCTCGTAGAGGTAGAAAACTGTTACAATATTTGAAGAGGTCGATCCTTGCAACAATCACTTCTTTGGAGGTGAAAGAAGAAGTTTTCTATGCCAAAAGTATTCCCCCTTTAGAAATGAGCCAAATCTAGCTTTTTCATTGCATGGGTCAAGCCCAGAGAGAGAAAATGTACAAAACATGGGAGCCCATTCCTCATTGATCGCAAATGCATTAAATTGGCATGGGGAACCTTAAAAACCCATACCCAATGTCGTTTTTGACCAAATTGGAGGGAATGCAACCCATTCGCATTAAATTTGGTCGCTGAAATGTCACTTCGCCATGGACACGCATACAAGTGTTTTGAATTTTTCTCTTCAAACTAAACAAAATTAGAGATTGACCATGGAATCGTGTAGAGAAATTCAACAGACTTTCCAATGATATAAAAATGTTCAAATCCAAGTTACGGATCAAAATATATGATCGTTTAAAGTTTTAGGGTAAAAATGGCCCAAAAACGGATTGGCAAGGAAAAATTTTAAATTTTTTACCCTTTTTGCATTTTGGAAAATTTTGAAAACAATCCGCGCTCCGCCGGTCGATGCCACGTGTCGTGTCTGGTTCACTTTGAGCAATTCTCTCTCCTCCACCCTTCCGCGGGCTTTCCCTTGAAATTTTGACCTTTTAACTTTTGGAAAATTTTCCATTTTCCCCGCGCCCGCCACAGGGACACATGGCATGCATTGATTGGTTGTCAGGGGTGCAGGGAAGACCTTTGCTTTTTTAGTTTTTTGGGCCGAAGAACTTTTGCAAAAAACTTCAAAGTTCCCCCAAGCTCCGCACTTCCCTGCTCCATTAGACACGTGTCCAGCTTATTTGCCGCGCCCAGCTTCCATTTTCTCTCCTTTAAAATTTACATCGAACACTTAGCCAAAGTTTTGTTTCGCTCCCCACGCTGTAAATTCCCGACCCTTAGGACACATGTCTTGTTCTCGATTCATCTGCGGGCCTGTCGGGTTTTCATGTCCTCGCGTATTTTTGGCCGGGTGTCCCAAACCGTCTGGGACAAATTCCTCCGATCCGCCCATGCGAGCTTCCTGTCCCTCTTGATGCAAAGACACGTGGCACATTTCCATTCGCTCTCGGCTCCACCGGCTTTTCGTGTCCCACACGTCCCTTTGTCCCAACTGTCCTGGATGAAAGTTCTCTATTTCGGCTGATCCGGCGGTTCACGTCCTTTCGCCCCGCGCATCCCTTTGTCCCAACTGTCCCCGGATGAAAGTTATCTGCTTCGGCCGATCCGGGTGGTTTACGTCCTTCGCGTCCTGCGCGTCCCCATGGCTCGGATGTCCCTTTCTTTGCATAGACCGCCTTTGGCAGACCTTTCGGCCGATTCGTGCCCCGACGTCCCAACTGTCCCAAGGACCGCTGGACTAGGACTTAGCCAATTTTCTCCATTTTTCGCCCAAGCTTGGTTTTTTGCAATTTTTTCCATTTTTTCTAACCTATTGGGATTTCTTCTTAGACAGGAGAGTTAGAAAGAAGCTGAGGGCCCCAAAACATGATTTTGGGCCTTGAATCAATCTATTTTCCTGGGACTTGAATATTCTGATGCATGTTATCAAAATTTACCCTGGGGTGAATTTTGGATAACAATTTGGCGACTCAGCGGGGTCATCCGCCTGCTGGATGAAAAGACCAGTAGCCTGAAGTAGTCCATTGGGCATGGAGTCATCAAATATTCTGTTTAGAACCTCAACTGACTTAGAATGTGCAAGGAGGAAGATGGAATATCACCTGATGGGAGCAAGGACTACAAAACATCTCCATGGACAGCAAGCTATGCCAAAGCACTTAGGGAAAACAAAACTAACCTACAGCAAAACAATGTGCACAAGCACTTGGAGGAATGAAAATCTAATCTAATATTTACAAGGTAGTGAATTTCCCTCTAGAAGCAACGCTTGAGATAGATTCCATTTACTGGAATCTGCAGTTCTTCACCATCCAATGGGGCCAATTGGAAAGCATTGTTGTTCTTGCACTTCGTGACCATGTATGGGCCACTCCAAATGGCATCAAATTTTGAATGCCTTCCCGGTTTTGCTCTATCCACATCCCATTTCAACACTAGATCTCCAACCTGAAAAGATCTATCCTTGGCCTTCCTATCAAAGGTCTTCTTGATCAAAGCTTGATCCTTTTCCATTGCTTGGGATGCCTGATTTCTGATCTCTTGCAGCTCCATCAACTCTGCATACCTCACCTCCATGGGCTCAAACTCTAGCAACTCCAACTGCTTCATGAGTTCCAATGTTGGCAACTCAAGTGACATGGGCAAGATTGCCTCTCTTCCATAGACAAGTTTGAATGGAGAGTTACCTGTGGATCTTTTGGGAGTTATCCTATCAGCCCATAAGGCTGATTTCAGTTTGGTATGCCAAGACCTCTGATTCTCGTCAAGAGTCCTCCTAATGATCCTCAACAAGTTCTTGTTTGTAGACTCGGCCTGGCCATTACCTTGAGGGTAATAGTTTGATGAAGTGCTTAGGTAGATACCGTTCTTGACAGCCCACTCAGTCACCTTAGATCCAATGAATGCCAATGCATTATCAGAGATTATTGTAGCAGGTACACCAAATCTGGTTGTTATCCCCTCATAAAAGTCTAAGATGCTAGACTCATTTTCCTCTTTGAGTGCTACTGCTTCTGTCCATCTGGTGAAGTAGTCCGTGGCTGTCAAAATCCATTTGTGCCCTTGGCTTGAATTGGGATTAATGACTCCAATGAAGTCCAAACCCCATTGCATGAATGGCTGGTCAACTGAGATTGGATGTAATGGAAGGGCAGCAAGTCTCTCTTTTCCTGTGAAGAATGCACAATTCTTACACCTCTTGATCCATGCATAGCAATCACTGAAGATTTTAGGCCAATAATAACCAGCCTTCATGATTTTTAGAGCTGTCACTCTTGGTGCAAAATGACCACCAGCTG
Source organism: Taxus wallichiana var. yunnanensis (assembly GCA_018340775.1). Classification (NCBI taxonomy): domain Eukaryota; kingdom Viridiplantae; phylum Streptophyta; class Pinopsida; order Cupressales; family Taxaceae; genus Taxus; species Taxus wallichiana. Next base: position 380,866,095 of record CM031242.1, read on the forward strand.
GTCCACCATGGAACTCTTCCAACACCCTTTGAATCTGATTTGTGCTAATGCATCTCAGCAGCACTCCATTCACATCTTTCTTGTACAAAACTCCATCAACAATGGCATACGGGACAACCTGCAATCTGAAGTGTCTTCTTTGGGTCTTGCTCATCTCCGGAGGGCATAGGCCTGTGCCTAGGAAGTGTATAATACCTTGGGTCCAAGATGCGGAGTGGGGAAGCATTGTCTTCTTCTTGATTGCCACTTGGCTCATGGCTGCCCTAGACTGTCAAAACAGCCTCTTCTTCATTGCATACTTCTCTTTGCTTCCCCAAAACCAGCTGCTCACACAATCCTTTCCCTCTTACCAGCTTGGTGATCTTGATCTCAATGTCATACTCCATGACACGGGTGATCCAACCTACCCTTTTCTCATTCAAATCCTTGTTGAGGAGGAAGTCCTTGACCCCAGCATGTGAGACCAGCAACTGGACCTTGTTGTTTGAGACTAAATGCTTGAATTTCTTCAAGCTTCTGATTACTGCAAGTACATGCTTCTCAATAAAAGAGTACCTCACTTCATAGTCATCTAGGCTCTGGCTGAAGAAGGCAATTGGCTGCTCATCATTATCCTTGTTCTACTTTGTACCAAAATGGCAGAAATAGTGTCATTACCTCCAAATGCATAGAGGATGAAGTCCTTGGAGAAGTCTGGGTTGATGAGAGTTGGTGCTTGAGAGATGGCTTCCTTTATTGCTTCAAAACTCTCCTTGCCTTCTGCTGTCCACCTAAAAGCCATGCTCTTTTTTAAAATTTTGGTGATGGGCTTGACAAGGGCTGCAAAATCTGGGACAAACCTCCGAACAAAGTTTATCCTTCCCAAGAAACTTTGAAGGGCTTTCTTGTGGCTTGGCAATGGTAGTGCTCTTATGGCTTCAACCCTCTTTGGATCAATTGCTAATCCTTATTTGGAGACAATATGGCCAAGGAGCTTTCCTTCATGTGCGAAAGATACACTTCTTAGGATTCAAAGATACTCCAAACCTCCCGCACTCGTGAAGACTTGTCTCAAATGAGAGAGGTGGTCTGCTGCATTTTTGGAAAAAACAGTGATATCATCAAGGTAAATCAGCACCACACTGTTAATCAAACCTTTGAATGCCATGTCCATTGCCCTTTGGAAGGTAGCACTAGCGTTGGACAGCCCAAATGGCATTTTCCTGTATGAAAAAGTTCCCCATTTGGTTGTGAAAGTTGTCTTGAACTGGTCTTCTTCCTTCACCATAATCTGATTATAGCCTGAGTAGCCATCAAGTAGTGAAAACCTCTCGGAGCCAGCCACAACTTGTAAGATTTGCTCCATGGAAGGGAGTGGGTAATGGTCTTTCAGAGAGGCTCTATTCAAGTCTCTGAAGTCAACACACAATCTGATCTCTCCACTCTTCTTTCTGACTGGAACTAAGTTGGCAACCCAACTAGAATGCTTGATTGGGAATATGATCCTTGACTCAATCAGCTTGTCCAATTCCTTCCTCATGAGAGGCTCCATGTGTGGATTGACTGGTCTTTGTTTCTACCTGACAGGCTTAGTATTTGGATCCAATTCAATGGTATGCTGAGCTAAGTTGGGATTGAAACCTTTCAAGTCTTCATAGCTCCAAGCAAACACGTCAGGGAACTCTTGACACAATGTATGTATGAACTCATACCTTTCTTGTTCGGTTGTCATATTTCCAATTTACAATGGTTTGTTCTCTTCTACCAAGATGGATACCGAATCCTCTCTCTTGATCTTAATGTTTTCTTTCTCCTTTCTAAACCGATCATTGGGGTTAAAACTAGACTCCAAAGTGATAAGTCCCTTAGGCAGCTTGTTAGTTCTCAGCTGTACTACTTGGTCACCATATTACTGTTCCAATCTCTCTTGATTCTTGGCTGAGAACTCAGCTTCTTCTTGTAAAAAATGGATGATTTGCTGGTCATTTTCAAACACTTGCCAACCGACATTGTTATCCAAAGATCAAGACCTCACAATCACATGGATGTTTGGTTGTACCTTGTCTTGTTGAATGCTTTCCACAATGTCAAAGCTGCCTCTCTTTGCTGCAAGCCCATCGCCAGCTTGATTCTCTTTCCTAGGAATGGATTTGATGCCAAAACCCTCAAAATCTTCCATGAGGTCCCACACCCTGTTCTTGTAGCACTTGAGAAGATCATTCTTGGTAGCATGTTGTCCCTTGACCTGATTTACAATCAATTCACTGTCCCCAAAGACTTGCAAGTTCTTTATTTTCTTCTTGATTGCCCAATGCATTCCTTGCACTAAGGCTTCATATTTAGTAGTGTTATTAGAGCATGCAAACTGAAATCTAAAAGTGGAATAGTAATTTATTCCTTGAGGTGAAACAAGCATAGCTCCACCTCCTACACCTTGTCTACTCCTTGATCCATCAAAAAACAGCTGCCATACCTCATTGTCATCTTTGTGGTTTGGCTTGGTGATGCTTAGGAATAGGCAGATTTTCTTCATGTATACAATAGACTCCCATTTCAGATTCTTCCACTTCTTGATAAGGATCAAATGCATGTATCTTGTTTGCCCATTCATCAAGAGTTAGATCCGGATACTTCCAACCTTGGTGTCGACCTCATTAGTGCTTGGGTAGTCTTCTTGATCAAATGCTTTGAGAAATTGGCATTAATCGACTTGGAGTGTAAGGCTCAATATGGAAGTTTGCAATAGGTTCAAACCTGATTGTAGCCTTAGTTCCATACCTCGTTCGAACAACATGTGTGACCAATCGAGTGAAAAATATCCCCAATCTTGGATGTGAAGTCCTCGACAAACATAGGGCAAAGAGTGGTGGAAGGTCTATGACTGATATATCTTGTAAAACAACAACATTTGGACATGCATGCAAGGTAAGACTCAAATTCCTAATCACCCCAACTGTTGTTACTTGCTGTCCCATCTAATCGTACTACTCCTTTGGATATGGTTTCATACTTTGGAGCCCTAGCTAATCAGCTATTTGTTTAGGCATTACCGAGCTACTTGCCTGAGTCTATCATGCAATTGTGCAAGAGCTGATTTCCAATGATTAATGAAACATAGAAAGGAGGGGGATTCAACATTTTACCTTCTTTGTCCTCCACGATTTCCCTCAGTCCGGGGGGCAGCATTTGTAAGAACTTTGTCTTGCATATGAACTTGCTAATTCGAAGTTGGCCACCTCTTCATGGAAGCTTCGCAATGATCTCTTTGGCCCAGGGATGGATAGGGATTCCCACATTGATATATTCATGTTGGTCTTCTTCATTTGATCAATGATGCTAAATGGGGATGAAAGATCTCTTTGTTGTCCCTTGGTTTTCACATTCACTCCTTGCATGTGGGTAGAAACAACTGGTATTTGAGTTGGCCTAGGGGTTGTTCTTAGCTGCCCTTGTGCATTTGAAATTGGACTTTGCTTGCCAACCATTTGGGAGCCATGGAAGGTTGTGGATTGGTTGGGGCTAATGGTTTTTCTTCACCCAAATTCCTCCTTTTTGATCTTGTGTTGGCTGCAACACCTTGAGAAATCGCCGGTTCATGCCACAAAATCCTCTGCTTGCCAATTTACCAATGTGGTATCATTTGGGGTTGATTGCTGTTGGAATGTTTCTTGTTGTTGGCCGTTTCTTTGATTTCCCTCACCCTCCACACTAGTAGTTGTGACCATTAATGCTTGATTCAAAACACCATTGAAGCACATGGATTGGTTATGAGGCTCATTACATGGAAAACACAAATCATACTCCCCGGGCAATGTTGTTTTGTGTTGGCACCAATGCCTTAGAGGCGAGATATGGCATTTGGATTATAGGGCTGGAATGGTCTATTGGCAGGAGGCCTTGTTTGATTTATATTTGTAGCTAGATTAGGAGGCCTTTGTGGTTGGTATGGCTGCCTGTTAGGCTGAGCTTGGGGTTGATAAGAAGGTCTAAAACTTTGGGCCTGCTACCTTTTGAGAGTAACCAGCTCGTTGCCTAGGTTTTGCAATTGCTTCATGACTTCTTGAAGCCCATTTGGGGCACTTGGAGATGAAGTGGAAGCTTCATTTGAACTCTGATTTCTAGGAGTGGGAGAAGGAGCCAAATTAGGTGCTTGATTGGTGTTAGGACTCTCTAAACTTGGAAACAATGGCATGGGAGGTCTAGGGGCAAGTTTTCCAGCTTGGATCAAACAATTTTCAGCCCTAATGGCAATGCTATAAGCCATAGGGATAGTTATGCCTCCCATGGACTGAATTAACATAGAAATATCAGAATTTAGAGATTTGAGATAGTAGAGAAACGCACCTTCTACGCTATTGGCTTATTTGCCATTGGAATTCTCTCCCAAGTCTTTTGAAATCAAGTTGAAATCGGTCAGCTGCTCATTGGGAGCTCTCTTGATGGTTGTCAGCTTCTCCAAAAGAGACAAGTTGTCTCCCTTCTCTCCAAATTTCTCATGAAGTGCTATACACAGGTGATTCCAATTTGTGATTGAACCAGCTCCAAGGCTTCTAAACCATTGCAATGCCTTCCCCTTGAATGAAGATGCCAGTAGCTTGACAGCCACTTACATCTCATTGATTTCATGAATTACACAAAGGTTAGCAATATCTTTAACATGATCACCCGGAGTAGTCGATTCTCTCCAAAGTGAAGTACGGAATGTTCTTCAATGCTGCAATAGGAATTAGATGTTGTGCATTGAGGGCAAGTGGGGTGTTGCTGTGAAGTTGACATAGGGGTTGTTTTGTGCCATTCTAATTGGTCTTAAAACCCTTGTTGATCAATAAAAGACCTACTGTGGAGGAGTTGAGAGAGTTCTGCTTTGGTGGAGATGGATACCTTTGAATCCTTCTTCCTCTTTTCCTTCTTCTTGGAGATAATTGTAGGTATTCAAACAACACTTCTTCTTCTCCAACTCTTGACCTTGTGGTGACTCTTCTCATGAGTTTTCGTGCCTGCACTTTGAAACCAGCTTGATTCTTCCCTTGGAGTCGCCAGATATGCAAATAATAGCTCTTTTTAAGCAAGAAAATTGCAGAAGATGCACATCAACTTTGCTACAATGAAATGAGACCTCTAGTGTCCCACCAGGCGTGCCAAAACCTGTTAGTGCAAAATCACAAAGACCCCACGGATGCGGATCAAGGTTCTAAATGATGTCTTAGGCATCCAAGTGTGATTACACAACATGGAAACCTCTCTCCAAGTGTGGGACTTGTGAAACCGAGAGATGAATCTCTAGATTAGAGGTCAGTTCCTCAAACTCCTCGATTTAGATCTATATTTGCACAACTACGAGAGGTTCGGATCCTAATCATACTCTAAATCGCAAGGGGACAGGATAGAAATGCAAAAATGAAACTAAACTAAAGATGGTGATGCACCAAAAGGAGTGGTGAATATTTCTATCATGCAAATAGACACAAACCGAGATTGCAACATAAAACATACACAAGCTGATAAGATATAATTTAGGATCTCGAAATGAAGCAAATAATACAAACAAAGGACTCAAACCCATTCACAAAGCTTGCATTATCATCTCAAATGTCAAAACCATCTGCATTATAACCTCGTAGAGGTAGAAAACATGTTACAATCTTTGAAGAGGTCTAATCCTTTGCAACAATCACTTTCTGGAGGTGAAAGAAGAATTTTCTATGCCAAAAGTATTCCCCTTTAGAAATGAGCCAAATCTGGCTTTTTCATTGCATGGGTCGAGCCCAGGAGAGAGAAAACATACAAAATGTGGGAACCCATTCCTCATTGACTGAAAATGCATTAAATTGGCATGGGGAACCTTACAAACCCATACCCTATCGTTTTTACCAAATTGAGGGAATGCGACCCATTCGCATTAAATTTGGTCGTTGAAATGTCACTTCGCCATGGACACGCATCAGAAGTGTTTTGAATTTTTCTCTCTTCAAACTGAACCAAAATTAGAGATTGACCATGGAATCGTGTAGATAAATTCAACGCCTCTTTCCAATGATATAAAAACATGCAAATCCAAGTTCGATCAAAAGATATGATCATTTAAAGTTTTAGGGCAAAAACGCCTAAATGATCGGCGGGAAAAATTTAAATTTTTTTACCCTTTTTGCATTTTGGAAAATTTTGAAAAAATCCACACTCCACCGGTCCGATGCCACGTGTCATGTGTTGGTTCACTGAGCAATTCTCTCTCCTCCACCCCTTCCGCGGGCTTTCCTTGAAATTTCGACCTTTTAACTTTTGGAAAAATTTCATTTTCCCCACGCCCGCCACCTCGGGACACGTGGCATGCATTGATTGGTTGACACAGGGGCATGGGGAAGACCTTTGCTTTTTTAGTTTTTGGGCCAAGAACTTTTGCAAAAACTTCAAAGTTCCCCCAGAGCTCGCACTTCCACTGCTCCATTGACACGTGTCAAGTTCCTATTTTCCGCGGCCCCGCTTCCATTTTCTCCTTTTTAAAATTTACATCGAACACTTAGCCAAAATTTTGTTTCACTCCCCATGCCACAAACTCCCGGCCCTTAGGACACGTTTCCTGTTTGATTCGGCCTCAGGGGCTCGCCGACTTTTCGTCCCTCACGTATTTTCGGCCCGGTGTCCTAAACCGCTCTGGGACAAATTCCTCGATCCGCCCGATTCGGGCTTCCTCGTCCCCTCTTGAGGTGAAGACGCGTGGCACATTTCCATTCACTCTCGGCTCCACTAGCTTTTTGCGTCCCACGCGTCCCTTTGTCCCAACCGCCCTGCATTTAAAGTTCTTTGTTTTCGGCCGATCTGTGTGGTTCACGCCCCGTCGCCCCTTTGTCCCAACTGTCCCGGATGAAAGTTCTGTTTGCCGCTGATCCAGCGGTTCACGCCCTTCGCGGCCCCGCTGCGTCCCCACGGCCCGATGTCCTTTGCTGCGCGCGGACCACCTCGGTGGCCTTTTTCTGATTCGCGCCCGACGTCCCAACTATCCCACGGACCGCCTGAACTAGGACTTAGCCAATTTTCCATTTTTTTGGCCCAAGCTTGGTTTTTGCAATTTTTTTCCATTTTTTCTAACCTATCGGGATTTCTTATTAGACAGGAGTTAGAAAAGAAGGTGAGGGCCCCAAAAACATGATTTTGGGCCTTAAATCAATCTATTTTCCCGGGACTTGAAGATTCGATGCATGTTATCAAAATTTACCCCGAGGGGTGAATTTTGGATAACATTTACTTGTATGCTTGCCAGATGGTATATTCACAAGGAGGGAGAATTGGTACAAATGGTTCAAGGACGAAGTTGGTTTCAACATCCGGGCACACCAAAACAAATAAAAGAAGGCTATGGTAAGTGTCACCAAGCACAAATTATTCAGTAAATCATTAGTTTTTTTAATTTCATTGGAAGAAAATTAAAATGGATTAGAGATCACATGATTTTTCTAACCAAAGGATGAAGTACTTTTATAGCACTTGTCGGTTTTTGTAGAAGAATCCACCATAAAAATTGCTCATCAAAGAGCAATAAAAACTTCCAATATGTAATCATCGTGTCTACTTATGGATTTAGTGGACCTGACGCGGTAGGAAAATAAGAAGAGGAGGAGATACAAGGAGCAGTGGTGACTATAGTAGTAGCGCACATGGAGAGGATCTGGAAAATCCATCTCCAGAGACAAATTTTGCCACACTTCATGTGGATGCACTTGGTAGCAAGTTATAAGAGCTTACACCTACTAGGGTCATCTATGTATGATAAAGAAAACATATAGAAGCTTCCTTCTAAAGAGGATTATACTCAAGGAAACTCGGAGGAGGATGTAGCACTGGAGCAGAAAACCAAAGATCCACAAGAGTCTTGGCAGGTTGGATGAGAAGAGAAGATGCCAAGGGAAACCTAGTGGTACTCGAAGGAGCAAGAGAGGGAGTTGATTCCTCTACCACTCCCCCACTAAGATTTTGTGGGACCAAAATCCTCCTAAGTAGGGAGGTATGATCCATAGGGATCTAGAAAAACACACCATTCCATCAAATCCATCAGCACCAAGAAGGAAAAATTAATAAAAATGAGGAAAAGGAGGTTCCTATAAATCAATAGTTTTGTCACTCTGTACAAAGTGGCGGTTACACAACTTCCACCCAAACAAGGTGGTGGTCCTATAACCACCACCCCGCTAGGGCTGAGGTCCCGTGATCACCATTCTTTGCGGTGTCGATGGTCTTGAAACTTTTGACGGGAAAAATGAAATTAAGGAACGAACATTTTGGAATTCGAAGCGATGTCTATCTCTCTTACCTTTCATGCACTTTCACATCCTCAAGTTCATGTGAGTACATGGAAAGGCCTATAAATTCATGAAAGGAAGAGGAGAATGGGCATTCAAAAGATCCAAAGACATCATGAGAAAATTTTGAGTCATGAGAGCTAGTGATTAGATATTCTTCCTGGAGTGGAATTGTAGGAGCAAGGTATAAGAAATAGAGCAAGCAAGTAACTAGAGGGGAAGTTTAAATTTTTGTTCTTATCTACGCTTATTGCAATCTATAATTTTTTAAATTAGCCAATAAAAATGTGAAGAAAGAGTGTTTTTCCTTCCCGATCTGGTTTTCCTCCATTGGAGGTTTCCAGGATAAAATTGTTGGTGTTTGGAGTTTGAATTTGTTTCACCTATATACAATTTCCTTTCTAACGCATTAGATAATCAGTCACTAAGTATCTAATCTTCATTAAATATGTCATTTTATAAAGAGAAATTAGAATAACATATTTGTGTGATTTCATAGATTTCTAAAGCTATAAGTTTACAAATCACTTGGTCTTCATGGCCACCAAAATTTGCCACTACTTAACCATAAAACATTCATCGTCACAAACACGAACCCTCTCCATTACATGTATTATAAACCTTACCAACACCAACGCACCATGCATTTTCTCATGCTCCTTACTGAACTAGACCTATAATTCATTCATCAAAATTATTTCAAGGGACAAACCATTACAGATCAGCTTACAGATGCCCCTCTTCTTAGAAATCAATCTTCTATCTTTGATTTTCCCAATGAATCCATTGTCACTCTTTCCCTAAATGACACCATTTATTAGATGATATTATTGTTTTACGGTTCTAAATGTAAATTTTGGGGTGGTTCAAGAGTCATCCTCATTCTTCTTGACAGAGAGCTTATGCCTAGATCCTTTAAACTAGACTTCAACTACACCAACAACATTGCAAGTATGAAGTGCTTATCTTGGGCCTTCAGACTATCGTAGCCTTAGATGTTAAAACTATTAATATTTTTGGTGATTCTCAACTATTTGTGAACTAAGTAAATGGTTTGTACTAATTTCATAACAAGATCCTTCAAAAGTATAAACATCATGTCGACATACTTTTGACCACATTTGACACCTACCTCATTCAAACCACTCCACGATCCACTAAAAAATTTGTGGATACCATGGCTTGCCTCACCTCACAAATACCTACCTTACCTTCAAAATCTAATATATTTTTCATAGTACAATGGTTACAATCACCTTCTTATCTTATCCACAACATTAATTTTGTGGGAAGAATCGAAAGCCCGATTACACGACATTTGGTATAAGCAATTTGTTGACTACCTCTCCCTTTCAATTTTTCCTCCATATCTCACTCAAAGTGGATGAAAAGCCTTTCTAAAAAGTGTCTCCCATTACACCATTAAATAAATCCATGACGAGATTTATGGTGGAAATTTCAATGACCTCGTCATTTTCTAAATGTATCCTTTGCCTCAGTTATTACTTGACCAACCCTTAACCAATAATGTTGTGAATATGTCAAGCATTGTGTGAAGTGTCAGCAGCATGCTAACCTTCACCACACCCCAAGTCACGCCTTACAAGTCACCAGAGAATTTTGGCCTTTCTCTTAATGGGGTTTGGATCTCATCGGAGAGATTAACCCTCATTCTTCTCAATGTCATCAATGGATCATCACAATGACCGAATACTACACAAAATGGGTGGAGGTCATTCCTCTCATTTCTACCAAAGCTGAAAAATATCATGGAATTCATCAATCACCATATCATTTTTCATTTTGGTGTTCCTCATCGCCTTATCACTGACAATGGAAAATAGTTCAAAAATAAAACCCTTCATAAACTATGTGACAACTTTGGAATTCAACTCAATTTCTCTTCACCCTATTACCCCTAGGATAATGGACAAGCCTAATCATTTAACAAATCCCTTAATAAAATTCTTATGAAATTCATTGATGATACTGGTAAGGATTTGTATACGCACATTCCTTTCACCTTATGGGATTATCACACCAAAGATTCGTACTCTACAATTTCCACACCTTTCTCTTTGGTCTACAATATAGAGGTTGTCCTTCTTCTCGAAGTCTAAATTCCATCTCTTTGTATATCACTTAAAGATATGCTCTCTAACAACTATTTCTACCAAGAACATTTGGCACAACTTGAGCTACTAGACAAATGTCATTTAAATGCTCTAGACCATATCCAAATCTACCAAAAATGCATCAAGCGAGCCTATGAAAAATGTTTTCATGAACGAATATTCAAAATCACCAACCTTATCCTCAAATAAAATCAACATGTAACCAAAGAGGAGAAAATTAAATGAGGAAATTTTTCTCCTAATTGGCTTGGACCCTACATCGTTACCCATACCTATGGATCATGAGCTTATTGTTTATCCTCTCTTAAGGGTAAACCCGAACCTTTTCCCCTTAATGCCTTGCATCTTTGAACATTATATTGTTGAATAAGGTATTACATCAATTTATGTCACTTATATGCTCGTCTCTTGAGTGACCCTTTCCTTTCACCTACCTCTTTTAAGGACCAACGACTCAAACAGAATTGTGTGATTATCTGTCACCATTCAAACTTGTCTTAAAAATGAGTACCATGGCTCTATTCATAACATGATTCTCATAATTACTTGTCATACTTATTAGGATGAAATCCCATGGTTGTTCGTCACTTGATATCCCTCTTTCATATCTAGTCTTTTCATGTTATGGTTTTGCCCTCCTAAAAGAGGCCTATACTCCTTTATAGTCTTGTCCATGACTTCAAGTCCAAAAATAATGCAAAAATGTGGGATAAAAAAACTCTACTCCTTGAGTCAAACTTATTGCAAATAGATGATTCCCTCAAAAGGAAATCTATCTCTCTCTCTCTCTCTCTTGTTGTTATAAGTAGACTTATCCCTCAAAGCAAAACTATAGAACATCAGCCATCTATTGTACTTAGTCTATCCAAAAAGAATACTAATCTATCAAAAGTAAATTAAACTAATTTTGGATCTTCCCGCATTGATCATATTCATGAAGATCTCAATAATATTCTATTATTTATCCCCACATAGACTTCCCACATCGATCAGTCTATTAAAACAAAAAAGACAAGAAAAATACAAAAATTTGGTCATGGACTTGCTTATTCTAGTTTTGGGTATCTTACAGAAGGGGCATGTTGTCTCACAACAAGGTTACGCTTAATGAACCACTCCACCCTACCTTCATTTATTTACTCCTATCAACTCAAGGGATGTGGTATATATTCTACACATTGTGATCACACAACTTCTTTCAACTCTAGACCCATCACTCATGCAAAGTATATCTAGGGACTTATGTTCAATAATTCTAGGGGTATGACAATTATGGTCCTTTCCAAATATGGGCATGTCACTTCCTCTTGGTTTCTTATCTGTTTACTCATTGTTTCTTCAAACAAGACAAGACCATCGAAATTGAATCAACCATAACACCTTCATCTATGCCTATGCTTAATTCACCTTGCCTATTACCTATTCAACATTTGACCTTGCCTATTTTCAAACATACCTTACCCAACCAACTTATTCTAATCTACTTTCCCAACCTACCTACCCAACTTACCTACCCAACCTACCTACTCAACTTACCTAATCCAATCTCATTCTTCCTTGGTTTAAGGGATAACCGCATTTCCTTAAGGCCCCTTTTACAAGGGATATGTAGGCGTAACTCGAGGGAAGGGGGCCCTCAGAGGTTAGCTTGGCCACTCTTTTCCCCAAAATTCTTCCCCATAACCAAAAAACTAATTACTTAGTTCCCATAAAAACAATAACTCAGAAATTGTCTCAAAACAAACCATACATCACCCATACACAATATCATTTTCTTTCCATCATACCAATAAAGCGAAATTAAATCGAAACAAATTAAACAAAACTATTCCTAAACATCTAGTTTTCATAACATCAATAACTTGGAAATCAAACCAAACCATGTCTATACATCTAGTTTCCATAACATCAATAACTTGTAAATTAAATCAAACCATGCCTAAACATCTAATTTCCATAACACCAATAACTTTGACATAAAAAAACCATACCATGAACCATGCCTACAACTAATTTCCATGACATCAATATGATGGAAATAAAATGCATCATTCACAACATATATCATCCAAACCATGCCTACATATCTATTTTCCATGATAACAATATAATGGAAATAAAATCAAACACATCATATATAAATATCATCATCAACTATATAACTAGAATGTATGTGTGTCAATACATGTATACACATATATAAATAATGAGTGTCTCTCAAAATATCTTGTATATATCTTGCATCTTTGGCACACAGCAAAGCCAGTGTATACATCAAAAATCTAAATACAAAATAACAATATCTCTATGATCTCCATATCATCTCTATAAGGGTCTAGTACCTCTGCCACTCTCTCTTGTACCCTCATCTGGCCTCTATCTCCAATAACTCATCACCTCTCATTGACCTTTTCCATGAGACTTGTGGCTCCCTAAGTTACTTGGTACTACAATTATGTGAGTTTTTCCTCACACTAACTTCCTACTCGGGCTCTATGCTCGACATATGACAAAACACGGAGATCGACATCTATAATCCACTCATAATAATACCTAGCCTCACCCACAACATCTCTATACATATACATGGATATCACCTAGGGATGTTTCATCACTCTAACCTCAACATATGGCCCTTGTCCCCGTATACTAGCGGCCTCTTTCCTATTATCTATAAAATGCGAACTGTCTCAATACCTATGCCTATACAATGGGACCTGTCCCATTGCCGATGCCTATGCGATTGCTTTAGTTGTTCTGTAATGTGGCCACATGCTCATGTAAAGTAGTCACTGGGCCTATAATGCTGCTACATGCCCCCATATCTTATTGGTGCATGTTCCTGTTTTTGCTAGCATGTGTCTATAAAATAGCCACACTGTGCTTGAGCTCTTACTAGATGCCCCTATAACCCAACCACCACTCCTCGTAAGTTGTCTCTCTCTACTATCATGGTGGCAAAATTAGGTTGTCCTAGCCTTGGTGGTGTTGCTCATGTAGCTAGGCTATCCAACACTTCTTATACTTGGGAGTCATGCCTATATCATCAATACAATGCAAGCAACCTTATCCTCCTATTGTGTGAGATCTAATAGATGTGGTGGAGATAATGGTCTCTCAAGTATTCCTACGGTACCATGGAATGGGTGGAGAGATTTGGGGGGGGGGTTCTTTCCCCTCTATTTTGAGGAAACCTGCGTTCTGGGTTGACTGTTTTGTTTGAAACTAAGTCACCTCTGTCACAATTTTGTGGTTGTGAAAGTCTTGTTTCAGATTTCTGTTTCAGTTGCATTGGAGATAAGAATGAGACATCTTCTGACTTAGACATTTTGGGTTCTTGCTCTCTCTTCTAATCTTTAAAATAATTTTGGGTCTCAGTGGAAGGTTGAGTTATTACCCTTGTACACTGAATTTATATGGGAAGGATACTTTCTCCATTCAGTTGTTTTGTGTTTAGTTCTTTTTGAATCACGAACTACATACTCTTCATAATAAGTTGTGAAGCATTTATGAGTCTTCAGTCTTGAGTTCATGGATAATTCTGAACTTGTTAGCTTACTGTTTTGGGATTCTATTCTTGTTGGGTACAGTGAATGAGTCCTTGGGTTTCTTTTAAAGAGAGAAAATATATATTCTCTTGGGATCAGTATACTATTTTTGGGACTGTAAATGTTTTTCATTCTGATTTGAATTGAAACAGAAATTCATTTGTTCAGTTTAATGAAATGATTGATTATTTGGACCTTTCCTAATAGAGATTCCTTTTCTCTATCTTTTGGATAAGCTCATTGATTGAACTTCTCTGCACTCGATTCTCTTATGAGATGGTGATTTCTTTATGGCTTGTTGGTCTACTTTGTTCAAATCATTTGTTTTAATGATGTAGAAAGATAGTAGCTAAGTCAGTTCTACTGATAAGTGAATGCATACTTGTGGGATCGACTATTGTTGACTAAGCCTTGCTTTATTTGGATGGATAGGAGTAGGTTTTGTCTCTTGTACTCTATCTTTTTGGGTGAACTCGAGTAGAGATTAACTCCTTTATGGGACTACTTTGATTTGTGAACGTTGGTTTCAGATCTTTGATTGATAACTTCTAACATGTAGAAGTAGAATTAGAATTGCAGTTAGACTGTTTTGATTTTCTATACCTTCTTGGATTGTTATGAAATTATGTTTAGATGTATATCTTAAATGTTGAATTTATAAGATTGTTATCCTAGAAAGGAAACAAATAATTCATGTTATGAACCTGATCTATTTTTTGGATGTTATGAGTTTGGGTATGGTACGTAATGGTTCTTCTTATTCTTGCTTAAGATTTAGATGAATCATCCTAGAATGAACCATGTTGTAAACACTTCTTTTGTCTTATAGAAAAGATAAATGTTGTATTCTATTAGGATAGAATTATGAAATAATGGGATGGCAAGATCTATTGTTTGTTTAAATTTTTTTATAGGATCAATTAGACTTTAAGTTTTTAGGCAGATGTTGTGGATTATATTTTGCTCTTCTCTTAAAAGTGGATCTAGATTTATTATTGTACTTTTTTACTTGTTTGGTATCACTTATGCTTATTGTATGATATATTAATTATCTCATTAAAGCAAAGTGTTTCTTTAATGAAACAATTAGTGGAATGCACTTCATTTTAATGCTTAGTGCTTATCATGCTTAGTTCATTGAACTGACCCATGCTAGCAATTTTTGCAGATGGACATCGTAAGTGATAAAAGAAGGCAAAAATTATATGATGCATTGGCTGATATAAGTCTGATTCTTTGTAAAGAATTCTGAATCATTCTTTAGTTGTATTGAAAAAGAAAAGTTGTATACTTTTTAGAATGAAGGTTGTTGTTATGCAGTATGCCTAAAGTGCATAGTCTTGTAAATTTATAAGTTTATAATGATGAATTGCGAGTTGTGATTTATTTGCATTGGTTGTGTAAATTATCTCGTACTTTTATGAAGGAGATGGAAGTTCTATCTTGTTGATATTCTTCATATTATATTATGCTTATCTTGTTATCCTTTGATAAGATGGATAAAGGGAATTAGTTCAATTTCCCTTATAATGATGCAACTTGTTAAGTTGCATAAGATGATGTGTATTATCTAAACAATTTAACATAGTAATGTGATGCGTAATGAACATGCAGTAAGAACTATGGATATTGTGAATGATAAACCCTAACACTTAATCATGTAGAGGAAAATCTTCCTCTCTCAAATGAATGTAAACCAAAAAGGATTGGAGATATGATTATTAATCATTAGACTTCATTTTGTATGAAGTCTACTTTAGTTGGACCTATGTGGTTGTTAAACCTTCCTAAATGTTAAAATACATTTTATTGAAAACTTATGATATTGTTGTCCTATTTTGGTTAACTACTTGTTAAACTAAGTAAACGAACATTAAAAGCAATCATAAGTTAAGGAAGTTCTTCAATGACTAAATGAATCAAATTTAGAAAAGAACTTATGGAGTGTTGGATTAGGGTTTAGCAGGGTTGCTATAATCAAGATATAATCCAAATTAACAATGTATTAATAACCTCCTAGGGGTATGTACATCTCGATGAGGTAGTTTTTGTAGGATGTTGGCACATGCCAACTGTAGGGCTGTACTTTTGAGAAGACTTGGGTCTTCTCGAGAATACAACGTTGTAGTTGACATGTGGCAACACCCTTCTGCATTGATCATCTAGATCTACACACAAATAAGGACTTGAACTTAGTTTCTCTCTAGGTCAAGTTAGTGGCATGTTAGGATAGGTAGTAGCTTTCAATGGCTCAAGGTACCTTGGCACACCCAGTTGACTTAGGTCAACCGAGTATGCCCATATACCCTAAGTCATTATGAGTGTCTTCCTATAATAATTTATGTTTCTAACCAGGGCTAGGGTTAAACCTTGGGCAAGTGGACTGATGGTAGTCAGTAAAGACCATTCTTGATAATAGAGGAGTGAGGTGAAGGATGTATTCCAAAATGATGAGTATGTCGTCTAGGAATAGTGACATAAACAAGTATGTTGGAAATATTTGGCCAAAGTATCGCAAGCTTGGTTGCATTGTCCTATGTCACCAAGTTTGAAGCAACATGATATCAGATGAATATTGGTAACAAATATTCAGATATGTTATTTAAACAGATCACTCGGTACCCAGTTTAGGGTAGGAAAACCAAGTATATGAAGTAAACGATAAGTATTCAATACTTAAAGTTAACATAAATAGATCGGTAGATCACCGAGTTATGAAATAAATAGATCGGTAGATCACCGAGTTATGAAATAAATAGATCGGTAGATCACTGAGTTATGAAATGAATAGATCGGTGGATCACCGAGTCATTTACAGACTGCATATGGTTATCTATTTGAGATTGATTGGCATGGAATGTTTGTTCTAAATAATGCTTTATTTAGAACAATGAACATTATGTAAAAAAATCCCTTGTTTCTAAAGTCTTAAAATGGGAATGTTACACACATGGGCCTCGCAATGCTTTGCTACATGCACCCCATCTCGATTGGTGCATGTTCCTATGTTTTTCTAGCTTTGTGAAAATAACATAGCCACTTGTGATTGAGATCTTGCTAGATTCCCCTATAACCCATCCACCACTCCTGTAAGTTGTCTTTCTCTACTATAACTTGGTGACCAAATTAGGTTGTCCTGGCCTTGGTGGTGCTACTCGTAGCTAGGCTATCCACCACTTCCTATACTTAGGAGTCATTCCTACATCATCAATACACCTGTCAACAACCTTCTCCTCTTGTTGTGAGAGATCTACTAGATGTGGTGGAGATAATGGTCTCTCCACATCTTCCCGTGTGGTACCGTGGAATGGGTGGAGAAATATCCTGCCGCATCCCAAACCGGTGTCGACACGGTCGAATGGTATCATCTCATGCCCCCAGGGTTTTCATCCCTCTATCCATTAAGCTAGCTATAGGTTTTCTAGCTCTTCCACCATTCCTCCATAGGAAAGGAAATCTACATATGGTTTCCAAAACATCAACTACCGATATGCCATCTAACAGTCGCATGTAATATGTCACATCTTGTGATGCCTTATCCACCCTATGATGTGATCCTATCGGTAACCACCTCCTGAACCCTGCTCTATAGATACCTCAACCAATTTTATTATGGAAGGCTTGGTGGATGCGTAAACATTATGTGCTTATAGGCCCAACAATGAAGAAGATAGGTACAACACACACCAAACCGCTGAATCCTCATATAGGCCCACAACTCCTTGTAAAGTTGTATGAGGTATGTTGGTGCCCATGCAAAACAAACTCTCTCCTCAATCATTTCCTCAAAATCCCCATCAATGCTCATGGAAATCTCCCACCCTCTAAGTCAAGGTGTGCAAAACAACTAATTCCCACCATCATCAACATCGCTAATCTCATCTTCTATGGGTTTTTAACATACATATCTCCATAAGTAATGTTATCATTATGATAATAAAAATATCCCATGGCCTCTCCAAACACTATAACCATAGGATCAAATGACTCATCTGAAGAGATCTGATATAACGGCTCCCCAACAATAGGTATCCTCAAGATCCTGTAGATGTCCTCTAGAGTGATCGTCATCTCTCATGTTGGTAAGTGGAATGTGTTGGTCTGGTGTCCCATCTGGATCCCATCTCACAATGAGTACGACCATCATGTTGTGATCTCATACTATCCTCCTATATCTCCTAACGGAGGTGATCCCAACATCCCTCATGTGTGCCCACTCGTCCTATGTGACACTTGACAACATCTACACCAAAAAGGGCAGCATTCTATCTTTCATCATCAACTACCGACATGTCTACATCATCATTATTCACACATGTTAATAAATTATCCCTTTTGATCATTTATTTTACCCTCCCAACCCAATACCTACCTATTCCTTTCCTAGCCTACCCACCTTTACCCAAGTAAAATTTTAAGGCTCCTCCGAAAAAAACCTTAGAAAATATTTGGTGAATATGGGAAAATTATCTTTCACATGAATGGTGAATATCAAAACATCACGACATCACTATTAAATGCTACTAGATGGTAGATTTTTATATGATACCATTTGGTAGCATATTTTTTATGCTACCAAATGACAACATATATATGTTGTTGTCGGTCGATAGCATAAAAATGCTACCGGTGCCAACAAAATTTCTATGATGACTACCACCACCGATAGCATAAGAATATAGTTATGTTGTTGGTGGGTAGCATAAAAATACTGTCGCCCATAGCATTTTTTATGCTACTGCAAATAACAACATACTCTATGATGTTGGTCGGTAGCATAAAAATATGCTACTAAATGACTATATTCAGGAAAATTTTATGAATTTCTATTTCATGAGAATAACAAATTGACCCCTAAAATTAACTTGTACCCAAAAAATTTTGGCAAACTAGTCCTAATTTATACCCTAAATATTCGTCAATTTCAAATTTCAAAAATTAGAATATTCATGAATTAACAAATATTCTCCACTAAAATTTTCCCTACCTTTACCGAACCTATTTTTCTATCGTACATTCTATCTAGCCTAATCATCTATACTTTCTCTATTTCATTCCTCTCCCCCCTTCACCTATTTTCCTAACTTAACCCTAACCCATCTATCCCTGCCTAAATTAACCCTCACCACCCATTCCTACCTAACTTAAACCTAACCCATTCATTCCTACCTAAACTACCCCTCCCTTACTTTTTTACTTTCCCAATTTCTTTTTCTTAATCTTGGTCACTTTTAATAATGACCCGCATCAGCCACCATGACTGATATCAATCCTCCTTTCACCCTATCGACATCGGCTATCCTACTAATGTTAGTCGATACTGACTGCGTCGGTCACTAGTTTGGCCCTAGGGCCAAACCCCTGTATCCCTAAATTTTAAAAATTGATTAAAACACCTAAACTAACTATCTGTACCACCCCAAAATCCCTCTCCATTCATTTACCACCTAAATAAACTACATTTCACCCTCCACATACCCAATTTCACCTAATTTTCCCCAAAATTACAATTCCATTTAAAAATCCAAATTATTCATTTTTCTACCTTTTTCCACCAAAAACAACAATGGATCTTGAATATTACCTCTTCTCGATGTCACCTCTGTGGTGGGATATCAAGAATAGGAATATGCCCTCCACATATTCCCTCTCCTATCTCTATCATGTCTCAATCCACCTCCAAGCTCTCACCCAATCAAATCACTTAGGTAGATCTCATGGGCCCACAAACTCCACTCCTTCTACCACTAACCCCTTGCCAACTCAGCCTCCTAACCCTCCTTGTCATTTTTCTCATCCAAAATTTCTCCACAATTGTTTTCTAAATTAGGAAATACATAAATGAACCTTTTTAATGTGGATTTTTTGTTTTAAACCCAAATTTTCCTAACCAAAGTCAATCGGATCATGCCCTAGGTGACTGGCATCCCTCACTCTTACCGGAATTGGTTCCCCTTCAAGTGGTATCAATCACCTTACCTAAACCAATTATACCTAATTTACCCAACTTTTTGATGCAGAATTCCATTTTCTTGTTTTCTCAACCTTACCCCAACCCTACAAGCACACCTACTCATCTTATCACCTATCCCTACCTACGTGTATGTAGGGACACATTTTTTCCTACACCTCAAACTTATCCACAACCTTACCTATAAACCAACCCCAAACTCTCCCATTGGACACTCAAATTCTCTTCCTCACTATACCTTACGATGACATTACTTATGTTGTTCTACCTACCAACCTCACCTTACCTTCGATGTGATGTTTATTGTTACTAGAAAAAACCTTTTTGGTGCTTTGGAACACACCTAATGTCGGTTCTGCACCTATCCTTGTTGTGTTTCCAGGATCGTATCCTATACCTTAGATACCTAGACCACATCAACCTTGTTTAGATAAACTATCGACCTTTGATGATGTATATTTTGTGATCTCTTCAACATGGTGCCTTATCGCATTTTACACATGTGCATGCATTTGAATTCCCCACCTATTAACCACACCTTACCACCTTTTTCATCACCTACCACTTTAGCAACCCCACCACTAATTCTTCTTGTTACTTCATTAGTTCTTGGTTTGAGAGGGATCACCTCCACCCATACCTGGGACAGCCTAACCTTCACCCATACCTAGGGAAACCACCTCCTATTTTTTTCATCATCACTTATAAATAAAAGCTACGTGAAAAAATGGGAAAATGTAGACACCTAAATTAGGTCACACCCTATAAAATCCCCTTCTATTAACATACATCTAACCATGACCCCTCCTCACATCATTATTAATTTAATTACCTAAATTAAATTAATTTCCACCTCACCTAGCCACCTCATCTCTCCACCTCATCCTAGACCTATTCCAAGCCTATTAATTAACCTAGACTAAGTCCCCACTCCCCTTAACTAACTAGGACTCATTCTAACCCTAACCTTAATTGCCTATCATTCCTCCAACCAACTTCCCACTCCATTTAGTGCCATTCCACACTCTTGACCTAGTATCAATTTTGAATCATGCCAAAATTGGGGAAAAAGGCTATTTTGGAAAATTATGACCTTTTCTCCCTAACCGATGTCGGTTATTCCTTATCTGGTGTCAGTCACCTAACCACCATTAGTTCCCTTAAATAAAGATTTCCAATCCTTTACCCAGTTCCTAAATTCTGTATCTTGAGTTCTAGATTTTACATCCTTGCATCCTTATTCTTGAGTTCTCCAGTGATCTTGTGATACACCAGAGAACATTACAACATTCATACATCATACCAATCACCAATAGGTTGTTCCAGAGCTCTAGTGTACTCACAGAAATTATCATTCCTCCTGTTGTTGCATTCAATCAAGACTAACCTCTCCTTTAACTACCACCACCATCTGCTATTCACCTTCATTTCATAAGTAATTAATCTTCTTCTTTGTCATTTACTTTTAGTAGATTAGTTGTTTATTATTTATTTACTTCCTTTTAACTTCTCGCGTATACCTAGATCTTCTTCACAACACCTTCACCCAACCATTTGCTTAAAGAACCTTCATACCTCATTTAAATACCTATTTTATCGTCTTTGAGTCTTCATAAAAATCCCATGACCTTCATTAAGCCTCCATCATTCTTTTTCAATCACAGAGAGCTAAACCTCCCATTTTCCATATTTCTACCTCGGTTCCCCTATCGACACCGGCTACCCAATCGGTGCTAGTTATAACTAGGTACCATTATCGGTCACCTAACCGATATCGGTATCTGTGACCGGTAATTTATCCCAAAATAAAGTTAATTTATCAACCCAAAACCTCTCAAACTTCCCAAAATCTCACCCAGACTTCCCTAACATCCTCTTTCATACCCATAGAGCTCAAACAACCAACCAACCTCTTTAGATTTAGTCTTGTATGTGTTTATTTAGACTAGATTTAATTTACTATGCTTGTGTAGGATACCTAAACTATACAACTATAGTAGGTCTCTTTATTCATGTTCTTTGTTAGCATTGATTTATCTTTAAAAATGGATTAACAACATTCTAGGAAGCACCCTGCTTCTTAGATCTAGTCTCTGCTAGACAATCCACCAACCGATGTTTTTATTGTTATCTTTTGGTCTTTTTTTCTATTTTAGGTAGTCCTTCTGAGCAAAAAAGGAGTTATTCACATTCATCCCGGTCTTCTACAATATGCGCAACCCATCTTTGACTTTGAAGGTAAACCTCCTCACCTTTATTATTATCTTTTTCTCATGCAACTTATTGGTGAAATAGATGTATTTCAATATGATTTCAGTAATTTTAATATAAATTTAAATCAATTTCAAACATGAAACACATTGTAATATTTTTAATCCTTTGTACTTACAAGATAAGAAAAATAGGGATTTTATAAGGGCTGAACCCAAGAAAAATTTCCATACATTTTGGTATCATTACAAAAGAAAAAGATACATTATTAGTCTATAACTATAAAATCATCCTTAAAAGGAGTAATTTGATTCAACAGTTTATTCTTCCTAAAAACAAATTCTTCACCTCCTGGAAAAAAGCAGAATATCCCCTACAAAATCAAAGGACATATTCAATATGATGAGTTTGGAAATAATTTCCTAGGGATTTCCAAGATTCATATCAATTCTAATTTCTTCTCATAAGAAGAAACCCATTTCCGAATGCTTAAACCACCTTTGAGGTAATCATTTTTTTCTTGTGGCTTTCAAGGTTGAAGGTGGAAGGAAAGCACTTTTAGGAATCGAAGGGGTAGTTATAGCCATACTTGGAGTTGGTTGGCCTTAATCCTTCAATCTGGACTCACCCCTTCTACATTTTTTTCGTAAAAGGTAGCAAAGCTCTAGAATCCTTTACGGATGAAGGCTCTTATGGTTTTTTCACCAAGAGAGTAAGATGTTTCTCAAGTGCATCCATTATGTGGGAAATAAAATATATGTTATCCACAGGAACCTCCTCCTAAAAGATGTATGCATCCACAGGAATTTATTTCTCAGATAAATCCTCATTGAATAATAGAGGAGATATGTCAATGATTTTATTAGCTATGATAGGCCTACATCGAGCCAAAATGTTTTCATTTGTTTAGGAGTCTTTTGATCTTCCTAACAAAATAAATGATACTATATGACTTAAAAGGTAGTAAAACATGGATTTATCTTTATCAATATCTGAATCAATGCTACCCTAACAACATGAACTATTAAGGGCCCATCATATTCCTCTTGGTATACAATGTCAAAAATCATTCTTACAAATGCTTAATCAGGGACCGAAAAAACAAAAACTAAGTGAAAAGTTTCTAAAGAAAGTTATTTTAGACTGAATATCAAAGGAAAGATATGAGATTATGAAGAAAGTGGTGAAAATTTATAGAAAAAAATAATTTTGGGAATACCTATGCAGGAAATCATATCGAGTTAAATGCTATATTACTTTTGATACTCACAGAGATGGGAAAGGTGAAATAGATTGGCACTTCTCAAAAGGGGGATTTTGGATTGATTTAACAGATCACACAAAAGGACATTCAGTTCAAAAGGGATAATAATAATTATGTGCATCCCGAAATGGATTCCCAAAAGGAGAAAATAGTTAATGTTAAATCAAGTTATATTGGAAAATCAAAATAATCATCAAAAGTTTCTCAACTTGCTCAAAATGGAAAGAATCAAATTGATGTAAAGAATAATGTTAGAAAATGGAGATTAATGACATAGTACCTGGTCATCATAATAATATAGAGGAGTGCAAATAACACCTAGTAGTACATATCAATGGCCTCTCCACATGGCAGAATAGGAATTAGAGTGTTCACAAGGAAATAACTAAAATCAAATGTCACTACCCGAGTGAAGTATATTCCTTGCAAAGATTCATCATTTTTAAAATGTGGGAGGAAATGATACCATGAAAGTAATCACGAGTGTATATATACAATATTCATGTCCTTGTATACAAGGGGGATTAATAGTTTCTATCTTTTGGTTTTAGAAAAGACATACATAACTGATGTACTTCTGAATACTATCTATTAATGAGATACCTCTAATTTTTTTCTTCAAAGATCTTGTGTCAAGGTGGTTGCAAGTGTACATCCATTGATTGGAATTGAGAGCACATGTATTTTTTTCCCATCTTAAGAAATTTTGAAATTGAAATGAATTGTATATGCTCATAGCTTTATCATATTTCATTCTAGGTTATGTTCTTTAATTAATCGGTTATATTTCTTGTTGCAATCTATGTTCATGTCTCCTCTGGATTACACTAGATTTGTCCTCATAGTGGTGGTATTTTTGTAATTGGGATGATGTTGTATTAAGAGCATTCTCTTCACATCACTGTTTATAATTTTAAATTCCTTATATAGCCATTTTGTTGTAGATATTTTTTTTATCCTTCAAGTGACTCCTAGGAATAATGGATCAGGAGCCATGAACATTTTATTAAGATGTTAACACGAGATTTTGTGTATAATTTCTTAAATTTTGTATGGAATTATGCATTTTTGGTATCTATGGATGCGAAGATTCCTCCCAAAGGATTGTTTCTAATTGATTTAATGTTCTTTGCATCTAGGATGACATTTTGTCATTTTTAAAGTTTTGAGAACTTTTTTATAGCCAGTTCCATCATGGTATAATCTCCCATTCTCACAAAATACAACTTATTTTCACCTTAATCCTACAAATAATTTTTTGTTTGCTTTGTTCATAAACACTTGCCAAGGGACTTTGCAAGATTTATTTCCCTATCATGAATACACATAAGCATATGAAATTTATTATTATCTAAAGTAACCTTAGTCCAATTAGATTAACATATGCACCATTTACAGTGAAAACTTGTTAGATTTAAATGTTGTATCCATTTTCCATGATCATCTAGGACTAATTTACATACTTTGAAGAAATTTAGGAACTAAGATCCCATTCTCCCCTCTACATTTTTAGGTTACATAGTGGGTTCTCTCACCTTGGTCAAAGGCAGGACCAAAAGTAGTAGGGTAGGCCATCCCCTTTGTACGTGTCACTCAATCCCTCCAAAAATTAGTCCCAATAAGTTTTTAGACATTTCCCAAGCTATAAAAACATTAATCCTCAAGTCTACCATTCTTAAAGCACCCTAGTCCATCTATTTGATGTTAGCGGGCCCTAAGGAGGTGAAATATTGGGTGATAACACACTTCTAGCTCCATTTATGAGGAACTTTTTCCTAAAAGTGAGAAATATACAAGCCTTTGTAATATTATTACATATAAAGT
The DNA here is from genome assembly GCA_018340775.1 of Taxus wallichiana var. yunnanensis. Lineage (NCBI taxonomy): Eukaryota > Viridiplantae > Streptophyta > Pinopsida > Cupressales > Taxaceae > Taxus > Taxus wallichiana. The sequence continues at coordinate 380,891,321 of CM031242.1, forward strand.
CTAACTTCATGTTTATAATCCATCCCTTTGTTAAGATTTACTAAATTAGAGCCTATCCTGAACTAATTGGTTTGATATTTTCCTAGTATAAGAAATATTTCCATTAAATTTGACTTCACTGGGATAAAGCATGATGAAAATCACAAATATCTGCAAATGTTTTTCAACTTTTCTATAAAGTTATCATCTAATAGGTTGTTTAAGTTGATTAAAATGTCTAAGGTGCAAGACCTTAGTGGTGGCTCCATATTTTACAAGAAAATATTACACACACTAGTACAAAATATTCAATCCTTATTGATTGACTTTTTAATTATGAAAATCTTAAAGGAAGGAGATCTTTCTTCAAATCATACCCTACTAGAAAGTTTCTCCCAAAGTTAGGAAAGACAAACCCGGAAGGAAGCAAATATGGAAAGCACTAGGTGATCAAAATTCGGAAGAAATGTTTTTTCTAGCTATTGGATTTGATCAACCTTTAGTGAAAGATTATTCTATCACTTCTAATAGTTCTGGATAAAGCATCCTGTACTAATTTGCACACTCCATTTCAAAGGGGTCCATCATTTACAAGTAATCAGGGTATTCTCATTTTCCTCCTTTGTTGATTATAAATAATAGAATATTTTGTGAAACCGAGTCTCTAAAGGATCAAACTTTGTGGACCATTCTCCATTACCTCGAGACACCCTTAGTTCTCCATTTTTCTAAATTTTGTTAAAACCCTCCATTGAACAACATGGCACATCCCCCACGAACTCCTTTTTAGTAAATACCTAAAAGCCTATAAGTTTTCATGGGATGGTTGGTTACCCAAATGAATTCCAACATGAAATTAGAAATATGTTTTCTATATTTCAGGGGAATAATGCAATAAGTGGAGAGAAACATCTTAGCTTCTTCAAAATATTATGGAAGATTATGAAGTATAATATGAATATGTGTATGTTAAATTACTTATGCACACTCTAGATGAAGATTCAGGAATGGTATAAGTCACTACCTAATAATTCAATTGAATATTAGGTGGAGATGAAGAATTCTTTCAAATTACAGTATGGTGAAAAAACTAACCCTAGGTACCTTTTAAGCGAGTTTGAGAACATAAAGAAAAATCCAAATGAACTATTCAGGATTTCAATACCACCAATAAAATTATAACCAGGTTTCCTGTCAACTTGAAGCCTAGTGATAATTCTTGTTTAATCAAATACTCGGATGTCTTTGACAAAAAAGCCTTTAAGAATCCTCAAACTTTGAGGAAAACCTTCTCTATTGCATTCTAGATTGAAAACAATATCAAAACAGCTAAAAAGCCTCCAAATATAGAAGGTATTAAACTAATTAATCCCAAGAATCCTCAAATAAGTAATGTTGTGGATCTGGAAGAGGTGGTAAAAACCTTGGCCGGTGGGAAATTTCCTCAAACTTGCTAGAGCAAGAAAGTCTTAGTTCCAAATCCTCAAGCTCAACATCATGATTAGGGACAAAAAAATTTGGAAATCATCCTCAAGGTGAATAAAGAGCTTATGATAGAGTAAAATGACCTATGTGATCATGGAGTAAACAACCAACCCCTAGTGAAAACAAGATAGTTCCTGATCCACTGAATGCCAAGATATCATTGGTGGAAGAAAATCATGTCATTGAATGGTGTGATAGATTTTTTTTTCCACATTATCCTTATGATCCCATTGTGGAGGATGATGATGATACTAATGAATTTTATTTTGGTGATGTGTGTGCATGATGGAATGTTATGATCACTCACCATAAGGAGCCACTTGCACCGAGTTATTAAGTGCTAGAAAATTGTAGGGTTTTTGGAATTACATAAACTAGGTACCTTATTTTCCTTCTACAACTAATTTTGATGTAGATATGGTCCAATAATTTGAGTTACCTAATCATGATTTTGAGTATTTGATGACTTTAATTATTAAGAAGTATCATGGTGGTAGCCCTTTTGAGGAAGATAGGTAACTGCTAATGAATGTTGTTGTGGCCCAAAAAAAGGATTACAACCTTTAAAGAAGACTAGTCAAAGGATCTATCTCACCTCCTAAACAAAAGGTACCTCTCTTGACCAATATTCCCAAAAATGCTCCAAAGAAGGATATGCCTAATAAGGGCCATGTCATTACTACTAGACCAAGTACTTATGCTGTTGCTCAAGCGGTGAAGGATAACATCTCATCAAAAAGTAAGTCACATTTCCTCCTAATAAATATTTTCCCAAGTATTCCACATGTGATATGGCTCAGATCTTGAGTCAAATCAAAATCATTGTACCAATTTTTGAGTTGCTCAAAATCCCTGAGCACGAAAAATGGGAATTCGTATTTGGGAGTCAAAAAAGTAGTTGTCACTACTACTAGGGAGGTAGGAAATATGGATACCCCTCCTACCATAGCTTAAGTAGAAGTACCTATGGAATAAGAAAGTATGGGGAATCCCTAGAGGTATATTTAGGTACTTATTTGGTTGAGTCACAACTAGATGTGGACCCATTTTTCACTACCTTAATTGTCAATGAGAGGCTTATTCATAATTGTATGTTTGATTCAAGAGCCTCATGTAATATATTTCCCTTAAAATTTATGAATGAACTAGACATAAATATAACAAAACATTGGAACATGTCATGGATTCAAGGAAGTACCTTTATTGGATATGTGAAATGTTTAATAGTTCAACTTTCTGCTTATCTGGTAAGTATCTAACCATGAATGTGATTATAGTTTATTTCAATACTAAATGGGGTATGGTGTTGTCAAGAAAATGGGCTGCAAGTGTGGGAGGTAGTTTCCAAATGGATATGTCTTATGCCACTATACCTTTGGAAGGAAGTGGTAAAGCTACACAGAGAAAAAAAATGCTTCACCTAATTGAGGATCCAATGAATGCCTCTTATGAGGTATTATTTATTGATACATATTTAGGTAAAGTTTTAGGTTATGTAGATCTTGAGGATCATTGCATAAATACTAGTACACACCTAGAATATGTTGGTATTCCTTGGACCATGATATTTGATGGAGCATGATCTACTATAGGAAGTGGAGCTGGAATAGTCCTCACCTCTCTGGATCAAGAGTATTTTAATTTTTCATTCAAATTAAGGTTTGAATACACTAATAATATTGCATAGTATAAGGTGTTTCTCTATGGTATAAGAGTTGTGTGGAGATATGGGATCAAGGACATCATTGTTAAAGGAGACTCTAAATTATTTGTGAAATAATTTAGAAAGTTATATGCAACTAAAAATCAAATAATGAAACAATATAAGCATGCAGTATGGGAGCTTATTGAGATGTTTGATTCATTTAATAGTTTTTTATCATGAAATTGATTGAAATGCAACATCTGATAGACTTGTTTTCCATGCATCCCATTATCACAATAATATATTGTCTCCTATTATAGCTACGAGGTGGAAGTATTGAAAGACCATCCATACCTGACAATGTCAAGCATTGGAAAGTATTTGAGGATGATGCTCAAATACAAATATTTATGAAAATAAAAGGTGAGTTTACTAACCAATATATTGATCTCAAGCCAATGATTATGTTATGTGATGGAAAAGAAACCCTCTTTGGGAAAGATATAATCTAATAAAAAAACACTATCCCTAGAGGACTAGTTATCCTTGAATCAAACTTTCATCATGTTGATAGGATCCTTAATAGACCCATATTTATATCTATAGAGGTGGAAGAATGTAATTTGGGGACTCTACAAAACCCAAGGAAAGTATGGCTAGGGTGTAATCTAAACAAAGAAGAAAATCAAGCTTATACAAAGTTTCATAAAGAATACCAATATTGCCTATCGTGGTCATATTCTAAACTAAAGGCCTATAGGGATGATTTATTTCAGCAGGAAATACCTATGGATCCTCATTTTAAACCATTCGGGTAGAATCGTATGCCCATCAACCACCTTCTTGCAACTAAAATTCAAGAATAATTTTTGGTACCCAAATCAGTCCCACCTTGTAAGTCAAGCAGCATCAATGAGCTAAGAAGGATGCTTAGAGAAAGAAAGACCAGGATTTAAGTTATTTTGTAGTTAGGGATGGATCTAGCAGTCTCTTTGTCACTTTGACTTGGGAAATGTTGGATAAAACCTCACTAAGGGTATGACCTACCCTATTACTTTAGGTTCTACCTGCAACCAGGGTGAGAGGACCCATTTTGTAACCTGTATTTATGAAATAAATGGATGGAATAACAATATTTAGACTCTCTTTCTTAGGTAGGTGGAAAGGTAGCCTCAAGAAGACATGGTCAATGCAGACATCATCTAACTCTCACAAGTTTTCACACTAGAAAATGTAGATGTCTTCTAAAGAAGGCTTAGGTTACTAAAGACAATGATAGTTCCATCTTGCTTCTACATATTTTTTATAAAGGATGGATAAAATAACATATTTCCTTAACATTTGTGCATAAACAATGCAAGCATGGGTAATTCAGGTGGATCAGATGGTTATTAATTGTGGTTTGATGTATTGATGGGAGATCAAGTAGGATAAATTTGATTATACAAAATACTTAAATGAACCTTAACAAATGTTGTAGACAATTGTTCTTGATGCAAAATATAGATCACACAACTCAAATCACTCCTTCAACCAGAAGGTTTTTATTCATGGAGGCCCAAGAATACAAGATTTCACAAAAATTTGAGAATCTAAACACAAAATCTCATGATAAATTCTCAATAAAATGTTGACAACTTCTAATCAAATACATTCCAGATACCCTCAAGAACTAACAAAGATCTTAAAATCAAATAGATACAACTTGAATTTAAAACCATTTACTACAACATGAAGGAAAGCTCCATCAATAATGCAAGTTGCAGTTTCAAATTGTCACTATTTAAAACAAGAATTTGTGTAATTCAAAGAAATTAATCAGCATAAGATTGCAACAGGAATGTAGATAATTGATTCACAAAGTAATACATCTTGAAACAAAATAACATTTCTCATGAGAATACACAAAAATTAATTCAAGAAACACCAATACTTCAACAAGGGGACATAACACCTATGACCTCAATGTTTACCAATGATTGTATAATGCAATCATCTTGGTGAGAAGGTTTGGGAACGGATGAATAAAAATCATGTATCTCATATTAGTTCGGCTTAAGATAGTACAAATTGGTTTTCTCCTTTATCTCTCTAAAAATTTAGAAAAATTTAACCCCCCTATATGAGAGTATTCTCATCGCATTTATACAATCTTGATCACTCACTCATTTTATTTTCCCCAAAAGCATGAATCTTCAAGGGAATATTCTCCTTTATAGCACACAATCTAATCCATTATTATTCTCTTGAAAATATTCTATTTTATGTTTCAGTGGTGAAAAATCACGAGTAATTCACATTTTTCATTCTCCAGAATGATGATGACCCATGTCATCTCTTTGATATTTTTTTAATCATTTCCCCTTTTTGGTGGGTAAAGAAATATTTTTGATGATTTTTGAGCACCTCCATATGGCTTGATTTGATGTATAACCCCTTTTACCTTTTGAGAATCAATTTCAACAACACATACTCATGTTCATGTATTTTTGAGCTGAATGTTCTCACATGGATTGTGCTACATCAATCAAAACATATTTTGTTGCATAATAACAACCTCCTCCAAACTTATTTCCTTCATGTGGGTTGAGCAAGAAATATTTCTTTATTTAATGGCAGTGATTTCATTCAACTCATCTTGTCTGCACCATTTTCACTATAAATTCAACTCTATTTCTTCATTGGTATGCATATTTTTTCTATTCTTGACATGAGGAGTTATTATAAAAATATTTGTTGGTGCAATGGTGAGGGTGGTTATAGAAACTAGTTTGAAAGAGATATCATCAGAATATTTGAATCAAATCTTCAATTTAACTAGCCTAGATGAAGCATTTTGTCGGGATTTGTTTGAAATTGCAGACCTAGGGATAAAAAAGGGCCCTTGACATATTGAGAGGTTCATATTTCCCTCCTCTTGATATTGATTAAGATCAATCATGTTTTCTCAGCTTTTCAAACAATGTACTATCATCTCTTCCGATGGGAGCATAAAAAAAACTAGAAGAATTGAAGAAATTTTAGATTGAGAGGAGGCCTACTGTGATAGGGATGGATGAATACAAGTGTCCTTTTTATGCAATGAAGGATTTTTCTTGAAATAGATTCCCCAAGAATCTTATGTATTTACGACGAGACTTCAATTCATATTGTGCCTGTCATTTCTGTAAAGTAGATGAATTGGAGAAATGAATCCTTTCTTTGTAGAAAAATGTCCAATAGGACCTATGCCACCTCAACAACCTACAATGCTAGTATCATCAACAAGAAATAAGAAAATGGGAATCAAGCTCTCAACCTCTAGTTATCATCTTGGATGAGGAAGAAACAAGGCCTTTATCTCCTCAATGTCTCAAGGAATCATTATCTACCATCAAGGAAAGTGCTGGTAATTCTACTTTCTAACCTTCCATTCATCCAAAGCAACATATTCCTTTGATGGAGAAAAATTATCAGGACCTTTGCATGTTCCTCTACCAAGAGAACATCCACCTTTCACAAGGAGATACAAGGGTGAGCCTAGTTCTAAATCTCATGATTCCATCAGGTCTAAGGGCCATTGTGCTTTCTCTTCCAGCCACTCCAAATGATCCTCTTCAGCCTACTCATGTTCAGTCTACTTCTTACAAATCAAAAGGGAAGAAAGCATTTCCTACATGTGGTTTGGACCTTTTGGACTAGGTATCTTCTTATCAGAAGAAGATAGAGCTAAAAATATCATGGATGGTCCTAGAATGACTGTTGAATCATTGATGGAGATGGGGATGTCTCGTACTTTGGGTGGAAATTGTATTTTCTCAAACAAATCAGGTTCAAAAGAATTCATACCAAGGAAAAACAAGTTGTTAAATAAATTTCCCCATTTGGAGAAGATCTCAAAGTAGAAATAGAGGATGACTGAATGTTTTTCTTCTCTTAGTTTCCCCTTTTGATGTAATACTTGAAAATGTATGTATCTTTCATGGGCAGGGGCCCCTATAGATCCCCCTTTTTTTCTTTTCAAAAGTACAACACACTTCAAATTTTTATAGTAAAATCACATGCTTCATAGAAAATTTACAATTTAATCAAAATAAAATGGAAATTTATTGTTTTTCAATACATCATATTCAAAATTTAACTACTCAAAGTATCCTTTAAAATTGTTTGGAAAATAAGAGTATCAAATGGAAAGAAAATACAATATCAAGAAGAATTGGCTTTAACATCTTCAATGGCCTTGGCTTCCACAATAGCCTTGGCCTCTTCAAGTAGTTAGCATGGTAACATCATCCTCTTCATTGTTCTTTTTGAAGTTGTCTTTCCATGTAAGCATCATACCTCTGGAATAGTTGTTGCAATTCTTCTTTGTCTGGGCCCTTGTGATTTTGGAAGATTATAGTTTCCTGTTAATTGTCATCACACATTTTCCCATCCTGTATTTGATCTCTCTTGATTTGATTGTTAGGTCTTCAATTATGTTTTCTACAGTTATCAATCTTTTGATGACCTCATATGAATAATTTTCATCATGAATATTCCTTTCAAAATATTGTATCAAGAAATCCATCTCCAAATCACAATAAATTTTTATTCTTTTTAGACACCAAGTTTTCCACTCTTATATTCAAAGTGTCAATGCCTCTTTCAATCCATTTATGTTCTTCCTCCATACTTTCCCTGACATCATTTAGTACACCCATTCTAATTTTTAACCAATATTCCAAGATGAATTGAGTTCCCAGTTTATCAGTTGACAATATTCCTTCCTTTTCAATTATCTCCCCACTTTGAAGTTGGTTGATGATATATCTAATTTGGGAAGAATTCCTTCAATATAGAATGATTCATTATTACATTCTTCAATCATGTCTTTGATAATATTGAGATGAGAAATGAATTCTTCATACCTTTTCTTCACCTTTTCAAAGACTTTATTTCCCTTTTAAACAAGTTCTCCACCCAAATGTCAATAGCTTTAACCTTTTTGGTAGCTTTTTCTATGTTGTTCATTATTTTGGGAGTAATAGTAAGATCTCCTTGATCTTCTTCTAATGAAACTACCAATTGTTGCAAGCATGAAGTTAAAGTTTTCACCTACTCTTTTAGCTCCTTTTTACTTATTTTATCTTCATCTACCCTTTCAAAGAGTCCTTTTACCATTGATACAACATCCTGCTTAAGATTTCCTCTTGTTGGTCTTCCCAATTGGATTTTGAATGTTGTAGTCACTTTGATTGTTAATTTATCCTTTGGGATATCAGGATGAGGAGTAGAAATTTCCAAGGTTTTGGACCCATTTTATCGAAATGTGACCTTGTCATAATCTTACCTTTCTTATAATATTTCACAGGTTTTTGGAAATCAATATTAGAGAGACCCAAAGCCTTTGTTGGGACAATATCTTTTCCTTTTTCCTTGTTCTTTTTCTTTCCTAGATAATTCCCCTAACCATCCTATCATGGGGTCATCATCATCTCCTATCTCCGAAGGAGAAAAACCTGTGGTTTGAAGGAATGACACCATTACTTGTTGATACATCTTGAACTATGAGTGTTCCTACAATTGGTGCTTTCACACTTGTTTCCTGGCCTACACTTTCTACTACTCTGGACTGTTCCTCATTCTACTCTTGGGTTTGAGTTTGTTAAACCTTTTCTTCTTTATTATCAGGTGTATATTGTTCACCCATGTCTTTATCTTTCTTTGGACCAACAAGTGTACTTGTATCCTCTTTCACACTTTTAAGGGGAGTGGAAATCATACTTATATCTTTTGTAAGTTCTCTGCCTTAGCATATTCCACATTTTATTTTCCTTTCAGGATCCCTTGGTGGAGTGGTAACTTTCTTAACTATTTCCTTTGGGATCTCTTTTTCATCACCTATAGTTTCTCCTTGCTCCTTATCTTTCATGGGAAGCTCTTGGGTAGGAGTATTTACTTGGGACTCAGTCTCAATCCTTCCTTTCTTTGTATCATCTTTTTCTTGTACCTTAATTGGTTGAGCTTTGGTCACTTGATTCTTGACTTACATCTTTATTTTCCACCAATGTATCTAATATAACAACATTTTCACCTTGTACACTTGAAGTGGTGGTGACTTCAATAGTTTTTTGGTCTAATGACACTAGCAATTGGGACCTTTTCATCTTCTAGCATTCCTTCTTCACTTGTGAATTGTGGTCCTGTAACAAGAGTAACTTCAAGCACTGAAAACTCTTGCATATCCATTTGAACATCCTTTTTCTTCTCTACAAAAGGAATTGTATCCAAAATTTGAGTTTCTTGAGATTGGGTCTCCATCTCTACATCTAGAATTTGCTCAGTATTAGTCATATGGATTTCTTTAGATGACATTCTCATAGTTTCATCTCTACCTTCATCAACCTCAAAGTAGGGGCTTCTCCTAAGCTCCTTTATATCAATACCAACTGTTTCAATTTCTTTTAATGGTTGTTTCACTGGTTTTGAGGGGTCTACTTTAGTATCTTCATAAACCACTAATGGTGTGGTCTAATAATCTTAGGGAATATAACATCCTTTTAAATGGAGTTCTAATCGGGAAATAGGTCCATTGATTACCTTAGAATCTTCCTTCTTTTTGCATTTTTTTATTTGGGCCACATTCTTCAACATCCTTTTCTAATGGGATAGTTACTCTAGGCCTTTTTGATGATATTTCATAATGTTTGGACTCTGATACTTCCCTTTCCTTGGCACCTTGACCTATGAGGGATGGGTCAATATTGATAAATATCCTCTCATTCTTGGAGGAGAGCTAGAATTTTGGGGCATTGATATTGGGAACTTTTGATTTACTTGAACTGGATCCTTTTGATTGCAAAGGTATTACAAATGTAATGGGCACATTTTGCATTGTTTGTAGGAGTATACCTTCTTCCTTTTAATCAAAGCAATCCTAGATGTCCCAATCCTACTTGTAGTTGTAGTCCAGCATCAATTATCTTTGTGGTGGTTTATTACTTGGAAATTTTGGAGGTGCACCATTCAATGGATCCATGGTCTCAACCCCCTCTGCTAAAGAAGGGAGATCTTCTTTCAAAGCAACCAACTTTCAAATTCATTTAATACTTTAGTATTTTGAAGAGACAAATCAATGCCCTTTATTACTAGCCAAGTCAATGTACATCTCATAACATTGACAATCCTTCTATGGGGATCTTCTTCCTCTCCTTCCTTCTAATTAATGGGAGCAACTACTTTCAATCTATATTTTGTTCAAGATACACTTGGCTCACAATGTTTTCATCATCCTCAATTCCTTGAGGAATAACAACAATTTTGTAATCAATGATTTTCCTCAAAGTCATTCTTGAAAAATATCTCTTCCTAACTTCTTCATCATCCTATAATTCATCCAAAAATCTTCAAATTGAGGTTCATGCTCACCAAAAGTCACAAGCCATCTATTGTCAAAATTTGGCCTTGGAACAAACATATCCATCTTGAATTTCTTCATCTCTCCATCCATCAATTTTTATTTTGTGATGGATGGACATGTGTACCTTCCAATGGTAAGGGGGAACTTGATGTTAGTCTTATGTTTCTTGGCAATTCTCCCATGCACAGGCACTACTTTCCTAGAAAGCTCCATTAAAACCCATTTATCATCAGGATACCTTGGTAACTTACATGGTTTCTCCTCAAACCCACTTATTCTAAAGTAAGTGAAATATTTGTATTGAATGAAGAGGTACCCATAGGATCATGGCCCAGCTACAATCTGATAATATATTATTCTAATTCAAGGTCAAATAAAATCTGATCGGGGGTAGTATGAACCCATCATGTATACTTATCTATCTTGCATTTTTCTAATTTAATCCTTGGTTGTCAAATAAAACTTTGTGTTTCATCTTTTGTGAACCTGGGAGTGATGAACATCATCATATATTAATTATGTCATCTCACATTTGAGGTATTTTGTATCCTTTCCAATTATCAATCCTTAGTTGTGGGAATACATCATAAAATTTATGTGTTTCAAATTTCCCTTGTTTTAAACTCTATGTGAGTTTCTTTTGTGAGGGAATGACCTCTAAAACATGCAACATTATATATGAAGTATGTCATCATTGAAAATTTAGGTTTTTGTATCCCCATCCCTACTTTAGTCAGTCAATGTTATCATCTGAGAATGAATCGAGGCTGAAATAAGACTCCCCCACTAAACTAAATTTCCCTTCTTCTAGAATTACTCGATGATAGGTACATCCATTCTTCTAGACTTGTTGGATCCCTCAAGCCCTCCCATTCTACTCAATAATACAATTAGATCTTCCACTTCCTCAATAAACATGGACCGAACAAGGTTCTTGGGGATCCTTTTTATGGATGTCTTCCTTTCAATTAACCATTGGGAATTTAATACCTCAACATATTCATCCTTCCTATTTTGATAATATTCTCCCATAGATTCCACAATTTCCACAATAGGCCCATCAATCTCAAGAAGTCCCAATATTTTATTGAATATCTCAAGAGTGAAATTAACCACACATTTTCCACTTCCATCCAACACTTGTAACTTCTCAGGGTCATAATTAAGAGCACACCACCATACCAATTTAGGTGCATGGATGGTGGGTGGGATGCTAAGCCACTAGAGCAATGTGGCTTGTGCTTGATAGATTTCATTAGTTTTCTACGATTCTCACTGAAAGCCTTATTAGAAAATCTTCCAAATCCACATCAAGAAAATTTGTGTCTTTAATGTTGTCTAAGTTACTTGTGATAGCAAAGGATACAAAGAAAACTTGATTCATGAGTCTTCATATTTATTTTTAATGTATCTTCCCCAAATTATGGTATGGAACTTGTGAAAAAATCAACCCAAGTTTACATGAAGATAAGGCAACTTACCAATTTTTTGAGCTTGATCTATGTAACTCTCCTTCATGTGATTGTTTTCTGAAATTCCGTGATCAATTTTCACAATTTTCAACAAATTTTCTATCCTTTGTCATGCAATCTATTCTCTTGATTCTTAAATTCTCAATCCTCTATCTCCCAATCAATGCTTCTTATTTGGTTTCACTTTGTTCTTTATGAATTCCAATGGCTAGGGCACCCAGATCTTTGTATGCAATAGTAAAAATCTTGAAAGTGTTTGAATGCTTCAAACAATTTGCTTTAATTCATGAAAAAAACATTAATGGTGGTAGCCATAAATGTATTACATCCCAACCATCATCCCTTTTTTTTCATTTGAATGTGGACCATCCATGTGGATCAGTTTGATGCCTCATGGGCTCAGGAGTCTTTTTGCACTTTTTCACTACCTTTTAAACATATACAAGTTTACATGTTTGACCTAAGTATCCACTTTTTAATTTCACTTGAAATCACGACACATTTTTAAATCCCAAAGGTAACGGAGTTTCGGGACTCTTTTGCATATCAAACCAATTTCTCTCATAAGTGCAAGATTACATTGTTGACCCAAACATCCACCTATTGACTTTATTTGTGAAACAGACACGTGTCCTCTTGTCGGGCTTTGGGGGCATATTTACATTTTGCATTATAGTATGCCTTTGGTACAAAAATGCACCATCATGCCATTTTCCCGATCTATCATTTTCATACACGTCACCCTTTTTGGAGTGGGGTCAACTTTTCCTTTTGTAATATTGACCCAAATATTTGAAAGAATATTCTTCGAAGCTTCAGGATGGACTTACAAATTGTATTTGTAATATGTAAATACTATGCTTGTTTGCAAGATAATCTACTACAATGCAGCCAATGGCATTGTGCCACATATCATTGAGTTTGGAAAAGTTTTTTTACAATTTGTACTTCACACTAGGAACAACAAGGATGACATTCGAAGGGGATAAAACATGGTTTTACATAGTTTTTTTGACATTTTCATATGAATTCTTCAAGACAACATTTTCACAATCCTCAACCAGAAAAGAGGATTCTCATGACACATAGACATGATTTAACATGTTTTTAATGGGAGAATTTACTCTTTGACATCGTATGTTTTGAACTCAAACAATCACATAAAAAATTTTGAAAAATTTTCCAAAACATAAGTGTGAGATCAAATCAAGCACTAACATTGGCTCTAACTTGGGGATGGGCACCCCTTGTGGGTGCCACAAGAACCACACAAACCAAACACTAAACAGAACCAAGTTCCTAAATCCATTGGGTTATGGAATCATTCAAAACATGCACAAGGTCAAACAGAAAACAATCATACTTCACAAAAACATACTGAGATACCAAGGCAACTTGTCATTAGACTAGAAAATGAAAAGGAAACAAAAAAAAAAAAAACAAAAAAACCAAAATACTATACATATATAAAAATTTTGTACCTTTATTGTGATCAATCTAGGAAGTGCTTTAGATATTTGTCCATTAATAGAAACTCTAGTAATCCCATCCATATATTTCAAGAAAAAGTGTGCTCACCAATTCTTATGTCAATAGAATAAGGACCCATCCACAAGGCATCAAATTTTCCATGTTTTCCTTTATCCTCATGCCTACTATCCCACAATAAATAATATCTCCAACATTAAAATTCTAGGAGTCACCTTTTTATCAAATAATTTCTTGAGTTTCTCTCTGAACTTAAGGTGTCTTTGGTGAGATTCCCTTCTTTCTTCATCCAACTCCACTATCTGATTAATCCTGGCTTCATAGGGGTTCACTTCTTCATCTTCAAGTTGTTGTATGAACTAATAGGAAGACAATTGCATATGTAGGGGTAAAAGAGCCTAAATTCCATAACTAATTCAAAGGGACTTTTTCTAGTAGCTCTTTTAGCAATAATTCTATCTTCCCATAAAGAAAATTCAGATTGCTCACCCCACTTTCTTTTATTAACCTCCAATTTCCTCCTAATTATCTTGAGAAAATTCTTATTACTTGACTCAACTTGACCATTCCCTTGAGGATTGTAATTGGATGCATATGTCAGACTGATTCCATATTCTTGGCACATAGTTACCAATGGCTTATCTCTAAATCTCATAACATTATCAACAACTATTTTTGCAGTACTCCAAACCTACAAATTATATGATTCAGAATGAAATCCATGACTATTTGGTGAGTTTTTTTTTGGTGGGAATAGCTTCAACCCACTTGGTGAAATAATATGTGGCTACTAGTATCCATTTGTGCCCTGCACTTGAGGGATCTGAGATCTCTCTAATAAATTTCATGCCCCATTGTTTGAAAGGAGCTTCTATTGACACTAGTTACAAGGGAAAAGCACCTGAAGCTTTCATCCTTCTTGAAAACCTTTGAAAAATTTCACACTTCTTGACTAACAAGGTTACATCTTTAAAAGTGTGGGCCACCAATAACTTGCCTCAAGATCTTGTGGGTAGTCACTCTTCTAGCAAAGTGACCTCCACATACTCCCCATGGAATTCTACAATAATCTTTGGGCTTCTTCCTCTGTGATACACCTCAAAAGAACCCCCTCAGGATTCTTCCAAGCCAACCCATAATCAGTTATGATATATTTTTGGGAGGCCAATTTGAGTGTCCTTCTCTTTTTTTTCTAAATGACCTAGACACTCCAAATTCTGAGGTAAAATATTATGTCCTTATACCATGTGGAGTTGATTATTTTTCTTGGACATCCATAGTTCCTTCCTCAACTTCATTAATCTCCATTACTTGTAATTTACTTTCTGCCATCAAATTTGTAAGGCCCAAACCTCTAACAACTTGGTGGTTTGTATATCCATATCATACTCTTGTAGCTTATTCACCCAATGACATATTTTGCTAGAAAATTCCATCTCTGATAAAATTTCCTTAACCATAGTATGAGGAACATAGGCTATAATCTTGGAACTTAGAATATAAGGCCTAAAAATTTAGTTTCTCTTACCAAAGAAAAATCTTGCTTTTCCATGATGGTATATTTTAATTCAGCACCTTGCAAGGCTTTACTAAAAAATGCAATAGGTATTTCATTTCCTTCTTCATCCTTTTGCAATATACATATGTAATAGTATTTTCATATGCAAAAGAAAAAATCTGAAAAATCCTTTTTATAATCAGGGGCTACCAATATTGGGGCATTTTTAATGCTTCTTTTATTCCAGTGAAAGCTTGGAGAGATCCTTCTTCCCATTGAATGATCTAGTCCTTTTTAGCATGCTTGTAATGGGAATAGTCATCTCAAAAAATTAGAAATGAACCTCCTAATAAAATTTATCTGACCAAAAAAGGACTGAATTCCTTTCTTAGTTTTAGGGATAGGAACCTTACCAATTGCTTCCACCCTCTCAGGATCAATCATAACCCCTTCTTTTGACATGATGTGCCCCAATAATTTTCCTTTTGAACTCCAAAATGGAATTTTTAGGGGTTCAATGAGATGTCATATTCTCTACACCTTATCAACATCTTCTCCACATGGCTCAAGTGGTCACTTCTCTTTCTAGAAAACATTGTCACATCATCTTGATATATTGTGATAAAATCATTGATGTAACCTGAGAATGCAACATCCATGGCTCTTTGGAAAGTATCCCCAACATTCATTAGACCAAATGGAATTCTTACATACACATAGGTACCCCATGGAGTAGTAAAAGTAGTCTTAATCCTCTCTGATTTCTTCACAACCACCTAGTTGTACCCTAAGAATCCATCTAATGTAGAAAACAACTCAGATCCAATGACCAATTGTAACATGTTATCCATATTAGGAAATGGATAGTTGTCTTTGATTGAGGCCTTGTTCAAATTTCTGAAATCCACACACAACCTTATGTCTCCATTTTTCTTTCTTACTGGCACTAGATTTTCCACCCATGAAGAATATCTTGTAGGTTGTATTATCCCTCCATCCCTCAACTTTGTTAATTCTTCTTGCATCTTAAGGAGAGAAGTGGATTAATTGGCCTCTTTTTTTCCTAAATGGTTTAGCATTAGGTTCTAAAGGTATTTCATGTTGAAATAAATCTTCCCTATATGCTTTTAATTCTGAGTAAGACCATGTTAAGTAGTCTTGATACTTTTTAACAACTCAACATAAGACTTTTTCTTCCTTACTCAAATTTCTCCTTAACCACACCTTTTCTAGGTTTTTCTTTGGTTCCCAAATTATATTCTTCAACATCCCTTGAAGTAGAGATGTGTCTATGAACCACCTTGTCTACATTATCAAAATTAGACTCCAAAGAAACCAATCCTTTGGGAATTGTGTTGGTTTTCAACTGAATTATATCCTTGCCAAACAAGGTTTCTTTCCATCACACATTGCAACCATTGGTTCCCAATCCATGCATTGATTGGTGAATTCTCCTTCATTTAATAAAAACCTTTGTACCTAGGAATCATCATCAAATACTTTCCAATGCTTCACATTATCTAGAACATATGGTCTAGAAAATATTTCAACATCATAATTACAATAAGGAGAGATTGTGCAATTACCAAACCTAGATGCAAGGACAACCAACTTGTCAGCTACAACATTCTTATTTCTGTCATGGTATAAATGTTAAAGGATTCAAACATCTCAATAAAATCCCATACTACATGCTTATATTATTTCATCCTTTGATTTTTGTAGCATATAATTTTCTAACTTGTTTGACCACTAACTCAGAGTCTCCTTTAACAACTATGTCTTTTATACCATATCTCCAAGAAATCCTTAAACCCAAAAGTAATGCCTCATACTCTGCAATATTATTTGTGCATTCAAATTTCAGTTTAAAGGAAAAATTAAAAATATCTTGGCTTGGAGATACAAGCACAACCCCAGCCCCATTCCCCATATTGGAGCAAGCTCCATCAAACATTTGTAAGCTATGAAAAATCATTGTAATAGAAAGATAAACAAACCATGCAAACCTTCCAGCAACCTTCAATGCAAACCTCAAATAAGGGTCTCCTGTGAAACCTTGCAAATGAAAATATCAAAGATGATTGTGGATGCTCTTGAGTGCTCTCCAAATTTTGAATGCAAATGCTACCAACATAGTGAATTCAGCAAAGTTTTTGTATGTCAGATTCAAGAGGATTTGTAAGGAAGGTAAGCCTACATTTTATAGAGGCAAAATCAATTAAGTTGGTTATACATGGATAAATGAATATGCTAAAAATAGCATTGTGGGAAGTTGCAATAGTGTCAAGGGTAGTAAATAAATTAATTGCAAAATTTGCATCCGAAAAGGTGGTTGTACGTGTAATTTAATTGTCCCCACCTTTCTAGGATTCTAGAAGTGCAATTAACTAGGATAAGGATAGGGAGTCCAAGTGGAGTCTAGGTGGAGTTTGATCAAGTGAAAGATGACTAGGATGTGCACACACTTAATTAATTATTTATTTAATTAATAAATAATAATTAATTTTTCCAAAGCGGTAAAAAGGGTACATAAGATTAATTTAATTAATCCAAAGGGGTACAATGTGTATTAATTAATTAATTTAATCAACTAATTGCAAATGGGTGAATAATAGGGTGCACTAGGATAACACTTTGGGAATAAGTGGAAATATGAGTGTAATTTTAGGGTGTCTACATTTTCCCCTCTTTAAAGTGCTATTACAAAGTAATAGTGCTTTAAAGATAGTAGACACATGTAAATCGACAAGCAAAAAAAATTGTGAAGCATTGAGATGCCCCAGCAAGCATAATGGTAGAGGAATGCCTCCTTAAGTAGGTGGATGATGCAGCAAGGCGGTGAACAACCTCTTGATAGGAAGAAAAATAAGGGAGTATAACAAGAATGGTAAAGGACTGTGCTCGTAGCATGAGCATCATTTGGAGAGTAATTTTTAGAGCAACCTGATTTTTGTTGTTGCACAATAGAGTTGTCACCATGATTATGAAAGAATCAATATGTTAACCTAGATGCGCATAAACAAACACACATAACAAATAAAATATAAAAATGAAAACAAACCCAATATACAAAGTAGGTGCCGACATCAGGGTTATAAAGGAACCAAGATGTGATCACACTACTTGTAAGTGGTCCAAAAAGAGTAAACATCAACAATGCAACACAAAGTTGAAAAAGAAGACAATCAGCTATTCCCTAATGTGTGCCACAATGATGATTAAGTAGATAAAAATGATCCCAAGTGGGAATAGGATCAAACTGGAAGAGAGAAGTTAAAGAGGCTCCTTATGACACTCTTATCAAATCCATTGTGTAAATGATCAAAGTTGAAATTGGCCCAGTGAAGTTATATCACGAAGGAAAAACAATTTAGTGACTTGCCCCAAGCAGAGTTAGCATATCATGCAAAGGGAAGAAAGTGATTGTTCTAATATTGGCACATGTACTAGGGTAATAGATAAAAGTATGAAATTTATCAAGATTGTATTGAGATGTTGAATGATTCACTTTAAGGGTTTTCCAATTGTAGGATTTTTGTGACAAGTGAATGTTTGTTTGAAAGTTTTGTGATTTTTTTGTTTTGGATTTTGAAATATCTAATTTTTGGGAATTTTAAAATATTTTATTTTTCTGTATTTTGATAATATTTGATTTTTGGATTTTCACAAGTTTTGAAATAAAAATGCAAACAAAAATGAAGACATTTCATGGCTTAAATAAACCAGGAGGAAAACACAACACGTGTAAATGACAAAAATATATAAAATAAGCAATAGAAACAAACCCAATATGAATAGGAATGAACCACACCAAAGTTATATGTGAACTAGGTTGCCAATAAATTTCCTGCAATGGTCTACAATAAAGGCAAATAAAGTAAAACACAATGACAAACTGAAAGAATAAAAAACATCGTCACAATGTTAACAAACACAACAATACAATACAATGTGCAAAAATGACATCTAATGACACTCTGAATGTATTCCACATTGAAGAACTAAATAGATTTGAATGCCCCCAAGTGATAGCTTAGCACGCGAGAGGATTGGATCAGGGTGAAGAGCAGAGTGATACTTAGATACTCTGAAATATACTCTTTTAAGATCTCATTGAAGTATTATCTCGTATTGGATTAAAATATAAAATCCAAGTGTTCCCTAAGGTAAAGGTATATCATGAAAGGGTAAATGATTGCCTCGAGAATATATATACACCATGGGAAATAAATATGATTATGTTCTAGAACAATCATGAGGAACACCATCAAATGGAAAAGGTGTTGAATTATGTTATCTAGTTGCTGAAATTTTGTCAAACATTATCTGAATGTTTTGATTGTGACAATTTGAAACTATTTTTGGAGTTTTGGACAATTTTATATTGTTTTTGTGTTTTTGAAAAAATTTGATATTATTATTTTTTAAGTTTTGTGAGACATTTTTGAATTTTTTTGTATAGTACAACTCGGTAAAAAGGTACACTGCTTGAAAGTAGGTACAAATAATTAAAAGCATTCCATTCCATTGGTAGAAATGTAGATGATAAAATGATAGGGTGTTTCACTCCACTTGTGGCTCCACGTAACTAGGAAGATGTGAGGGATCATCACCTTGAGCCAAAAAGGATGTGAAAACAAGGTGAATATTGATATGGAAGTGATGATAATGGATGTGAAGACACAAGGTGTAATAATGATCCGTATGAGAAAAATGTAACTCATCTCCAGTCAAGATTATTTGACCGATTACAAGATGATTCTACTTTATAGGTTTTGACTCAACTTAGATCCATTGATGGCCTACTGATTGGAAAAATCTGATTGAAGGAATTGGTGTCTCTCTTTAACATGAGAAACTAAATTACTTCTTGGGATGTTTTTGATTAAGCACTTTGATTCATATTTCATAAAGGCTTTATTAGTTAATTATTTTTATTTTTATGAAAGACCCCTACATGTTTCCCCATAACATCGTAAAAGGAAAGGGCTCAACACTGAAGAAAAAATGTAGGCAAGTAAGGGATTTCTCTGTTCCTAGTCTCATACTGCCAATAAGAAGTATGGGCTTATCATCGAATCTATGTGAAGGATGAAAGGTGTATTGATTTTATTTTATTTTTGTATTTTTGATTGATTTAATTTGCTTTATATGTTGATAGTGTGTTTTTGGGAAGGAACATTTTGCCCCCAAGTCTCAGCCTCATGTAACTAGTAAGATGTAAGGATTCAACACCATAGATTGAGATGGGCGGTCAAAAAAGAACCGGGTAAAGAAGTTTAGTGCTTTCTGTTAAAAAGAGAACTTATTTGAAAGGAGGATTTTGTCATCAGTAAGATTCGAGACAAAACCATAGGTAAAAAGATCTGAAATGGTAAGAACCATAACAAAGATGAGACACATAATTCCCAAGAGGAACAAGGTTAACTTGTGTCATGAATGGGTGAAGAATGTGATTATATGATAATGGTATGATTAAAATATCTACCAATAGATGGAATGCCTAACATTATTTGTACACACTTTTCCATTTCTGATTGGAAAAAAATGCTCTAATACTAATTTTTATTATTTTTATGTTCTTTTGAATAATTGAACATGTTTAGGAGTTTAAATGGTCTTGAGATACAAGACTTGTGTAGATGAAATGAAATTCAAGATGGAGAATCAAAATATTTGATAAATCCTGAAATACGAGAATTTGACGGACATGAGCCAAGTCAAAGGATTGAAACCAAGGTTTTGATAAGTCCTGTAATATGAGACTTGGGTGGATAGGAGCCAAGTCAAAAGATTGAATCAAATGATTCGATGGGTCCTGAAGTACTAGACTTGGGTAGACATGATCCAATTCAAAGGATGTGTGATTAGATAAGTCTTCGATGAGATCAAAAGACATATGTGATGTTAGAAGAATATTTTCAATGCAGGGAAGATGTTGAGATACATATTCACCTATGAGAAAAAGAGCGCGAGGAAAGAAGAATAAATCTCTAGATGTAGACTCAGGGTTCCTTGTAAGTCGTAGAGAGGAAATAGTCAATGTTTCTCCTTCTAGGTTGTGAATTAGTTGATTTGATGAAATATTTGCAATTAAAGCTTGAAATGGTTGAATAAGGATATTCCTAGGTATACGTACCTCAAAGAATGTGTGCATGTATATATCTTGATAAGTAGGAATCATCATTGATGAGATTCTTGCAGGATGGATCATGTGAGGTATAATGGACATAGAAGGTTGTGTTGTCGCAAGTGTCCAAGCTTGTTGTTGTTGTGGTTTGACAACAAGACTAGAGATGTTAGGCGTAGGAGCTAGAACAGAAAGAATAGAATGAAGCTCAATGGTGTTTGATGATGGACCCTCTTCTAGTATGTTAAGGGTTGGAAGAGAGTCTTGAAGAAAATCCAAGCTCTCGTTAGATGTTAGAATATTGTTGTCTAAAATAGGTTCAATGTCTGTTTGGACTAAAGGAAGAAAATCTGTAGAAGAAATAGATTGGTTTGAAGGGGGAGATACTTGACCTTCATCGTGATCTCACGGAATGTCAGTATGAATAGAAGTGGGAATAACAATCAACTCTTCATTTGAAGGTGTGGAAGTTGACATGTCATCAGTTACAAGAGCTTCATCGTCAAGATCTACAAAGATCTCTTTGTCGTCAATTAAGTCTTGGACATAGTTCTTAAAGCACACACACTTATCTATTGAGTGTCCATCAATACGATGAAAATCACAATATGCATGAGGTTTGTACCAATATGGCTTAGGTTATCCTTCAATCCAATACCTTTTAAGGGGATATTTTATCATCCCATCCACTTTGAGTTGATGAAAGAAACTATAGAGACTTTCACCGAGGGTGTAAACTTACGTTTAACTTTGTGTGGTGTAGTTTCTTAGCTAGTTTACATGATTGGATTTTTGACTTATTGTTCATGTATGTTGGCCATAATTTATTATCTATGATACCAAAGTGATGACATTGCGGTTATGGTTGATGTACTAAGATTCATCGTGAGAATCTTTAGTACGGTGATTATTGTGTGAGTGAGGTGGAAAGAAAAATTTTTGATGAACTTCTCTGAGAAGTCCACAAAGGTGTAATAGATCCCTTTGGAATGTGTAATAACCAATCCAAAGCTTTTCCTCCTGTACTTCTAGGAAAAAGGAACAAGAGAAAGCTATCGTTATATGCCACTTTATGGCATGTTATGGAAAATTATTTGATATGTTGTCTCGGATTAGTTTTTCCCTTATATTTGTTGAATTTGGGCATCTCAAAAGACTGTGGGAAGGGTATGCATAAGATGTCCATGTTAAAGGGTATGGACACAATTCATCAAAATTGAATTGTTTGCATTGTTTTTGCATAATTGCATAGCGATGTGTCTTTCATCATTTTCCATTCTTGGGAAAAGGATGAATTGTATAAATCCACCATTGTAATGAGAAATGAGGTAGAGTGAAGAAAGGTATGATGAAAATGTAACCCTTAGAAAATTGAATGCTAAGATAGAAGTGATGAAAATGTTTGAAAAGCTTGACCCTTAGCAAAGTGAAAGGCAATGATGGAAGAGAGGTGTGTGAATAAGTTTGGTAGTAACTTGTCCCTTAACAAAGTGAATGCTAAGATGGACAAGATGTTTAGAAGATATGAATGACACAACCCTTAAAAAATTTAATGTCAAGATGGAAGCATGTGAAAGTGATTGAAAAACTTGACCCTTGACAAAGTGAATGCCAAGATGGAAGAGAGGGAAGAAGATGGAAAAAGTTTGACCCTAAAAAATAAGTGCTAAGAGGGGAGAAGAAAAAAAAGGTTAGTCAAGTGCCCAATCTTAACAAATGATAGTAAAGACAAAAATGGATGACAAAAATTTAGATGTGCTCTATTCTATAACAAAAATTAGTGTGAAAGAAAGAGAGACTAGACAAGGTGGACATGATCAACTCGTAATCAAAATGAATGATAAGAGTGATGAAACGATGTAAAAAGGTTAACTCTAACATGCTAAGTGTTAAGAGAAACGACAAAAGGGGGAAATTTAAACATGCTCGACACGTAAAAAAATGAATGTTAAGGAGACAAGACTTAACAAGATGAATTCATCAACTCCTTAAAAATGTGTGAGAAGAGTGAGGACAAGAGGGAATTTGCAACACCTAACAAAAATGATTGATGTTAAGGTGGAAGTTGGATTGAAGTGTTAGTTTAGATGATTCTTAACAAAGTGAGTGTTAAGAAATATTAAGAGGTTTGAAAGGATTTTATGATCCCTTATAAAATTGAATGTAAAGGGGGAGAGACGATATGTTAGTGTGCTTAACTTGCGATAATTGTAAGTGCGATAGAGAAGACCTAAAACACGTTGGATGATGCTCAATTATTAACAAAAATGTTAAGTGAAGAGACTTAGGAAAGAAAATGATATATTTTCTCAACTTTAAACAAGATGAATGCTAAAAGGAGAGACTTAGGAAGATGTTGACCAATGTTAACTCTTAACAAAAAGTGTGTTAAAAGATAAGACACGACAAAGAAGTGAAAGCACTAAAAGAATGAAAAGTTAAAGGTCGTTATAAGTAATGAATAAACGATGATAAAAAGGTCTGAATATCACAAAAAATGGAGATAAGAGACAAGAGGGAAGTGATGGATTAGTGACCTCAAATTAGAATTGATGCAAACTAGAATTTACCATGAATAACCTAGTCGCTCTGGCACATCACCTAAGCTGAGTGCTCACTCAAAGTGCACAAAGGTACCAAGCCCCTCCTTAGAGTTGTTTGTTCATGATGTTGACATGATGAAGATATAATGCATTCATATCCATAAATAGCATAAACATTACACATAGCATAACTAGATATAGATCTAAAGAATCATGAATTATATAATAGCAATGATAGAATTAACCATACAAGAACTAGTTACAGTTATATTTAACACCATTATCTAGCCAATACACTCCATTATATTAAACATAGTAAATACAGAAGCTTATTACAATAAATAAAATCATAATTTTATGTGTTTCACCTAATTCTTAGACGTTTCCTTGAAAATGACGAAATAGATAGGGTAACGGGTAGGAGGAATACTTGTTGAAATGTTGGTTGATAGGTTGTTGCGCGTGTATGACTTCTAAATCCAAAGCTAATTGTGAGAGATTCCTTTTGGCTGGGAGGAACTACTTGAAATGGAAAGCAAGACCACCAAAAAGAGTTAAACAATATATGCAGTGGACTGCCTAGCGTGTGCTAGATCCAAGAAGTGTGATACTTCCTAGATGGCTATCAATCCACTGTTTAAAACAATTTAATGTTGGTAATAAAGTAAATCATATTGTTGTAAAATGATTTAGGTATCTCATTTAAAACACAATAAGAAAGATCTAATCTAATAGGCTAGGTTAAAATAAGATCCAAAGGTCAAGTAACTGGTTCTGGGTCTCTGCAGGTTTGACAGAGGTCTTAGGCAGGCCACAGGTGAGTAAGGGTGATGTGGGAATAGGTAGGTAGGTTACTATTCTAGGTTGTATTGGTAGATATAGAGACCGATGCCGGTTAAGGGTGACCGATGCTGGTTTGGGAGAACTGGTGCCGGTTACTGTGGGATACTGGGAATGTCACAGAATGAGCTTTAGATCTCCCTTATGATTACACCAAGGACTAGGTTGGTCGGAATGAGGTATTAAGTTGTTTGGATGGGATTTGGTGAGGTTTTAATAGGGATATGGAGGGGTGAGTATTAATGGAGGTCAATGGGTGGCTAGGAGAACAAAGGATGAAAATACAATGATGAAATAAGTGAACCAGAGGAGTAAAATGTTCTACTTACTTGGAATTTGGTTCTGGACATCTGTGAGTGATGAATGAAGGTGTTGATAAGAGGTTGAATGCTGCAGAGGATCACCAAACATTAGGGAGATCTTACATGGGATGCATGTTCTCTCCTTCTTACCTATTGAATCAAATCTGTGCTGGGGTGAGTGCTAGATGGTTGCTGGGTGAATGTTGGATGTCTGTGCAAGAGAAAATACTTGATCTCCTTCTTTGCATGCATGTTCTCCCTTAAACTTGTTCTCAAAAGATGTGATATCTCTCAGGAATCTTCCAACCTCGAAAATAAGGTTGTTTTGGGGGTTAAAAGGTGACCGACGGTGGTTCCATCTTAACCGGCAGTGGTTAAGGGTAACCGGCGTCGGTTAGGGAAAGATTTCCTAGGTTACTAAACTAGGTAGATCCCCTTGATTTTCTAGGATCTCGTGTGTTGGCCCCGCGGATTAGGATGGAAGCTTATTTTAAGCATGCGGGAATGTGGTTAGAGGGAATGTAGGCATTGATTTTTAGGGTTTGGGTAGGTCTTAGTTAGTTATGGCAACTTACTAAGAATAGGTCTTAGGGTGAGGTGGCTATGTGGGCATTATCCCAATTACGGAGATTTTAAATAGTAAATATTATGAGGATAATGAATTAATTTAATTAAATAAATTAAATTAATATTGTAGTGGGAGTGAAGGGGGCCATGGCTAGGTAAGTGTATTTAAGTTGATAATTTAACAAGGGGCTAGGGGGAGTGTGATCTGATTTTGGTGTCTACTTTTTGCCCCCTTTGTTGCGTAGCTTGTATTGGTAAGCAACGTTGAAAAAATAAGATGTGGTTGCCCCATATGTGGGTGAAGGTGATCCTGCTCAAACTAGGAATTGACGGTGAAGGTAGGCGAATCGGTGAGTGGTTTGATAAAAGGAGAATGTCATGAAAAGTAAGGTGGGGAATGGGGGGAAAAAGGAAAAAGGTCTACTCAAGTAATCTAGGTAATGGGTTAGGGTCAAAGTTAGTATGTGATTAAACACATGCACATGTATAAACTACAAGCAGCTTATTGGGTTGAAGAGCAGGAAAACACTACATTGTCAAAGATTGATAGGTTTATCCAAACAAGGTTGAGGTGATTCTGGTATCCAAGGTATAGGATATGGTCAGGAAACATGACATAGGTTAGGTGCAGTAATGTGTAGGTGTGTTCTGGTACACCAAAGGTAGGGTTAGAATAAACGGACATGGCAAGAGGAAAGGTAAGGTCATTAGGTCAATCGGCACAAGTAATGAAAGTGCCGCAATGTATAAATGCGAACACATGGGGTCAAAGGTCACTAGCAATAGTCCAGGTCCAAATATCTAGGTCACGACATGGGTAGGGCTGAGGTATGGGAAAAATAAGGAGTCCTTGAATGGGGATGAGGTGAGGGGTTGAAGGGTAAGGTCAAGGAGGTCAAGTGGTGTGGTCTAGTGATGGTGAGTGGAAGATAAAAAGGGGTTTAGGGAAAAAAATAATTGTAGGGGGTAGGGTAAAATAGGGTGAAATTGTGGGCAATGTGGAAAAGTATGTGACCGATGCTAGGTCAAGGGTAACCGACGCCGGTATAGGCTAACCGACCATGGTAAGGTAGGGCACAAGACCGATGTTGGTCAAGGGAAACCATTACGGTCGAGGTTGAGTAGGATATAAAAAGAAAAATTTTGTGGTTTTAAAATTCATTTGTGATTTGTGAATTAGAGAAAATGACACAAGAGAGAGAAAAAAGGGAAAAGTTTCTAGATGGAACAGAGAGTTGAGTTGGTGAGCCAAATGGTGGGTGATTGGTTGTTGAGAGGCGGGTCCATGGGATCGGTGTGTGTGATTTGATTAGTTGGAGTCACAGGTAGCGATTTGGTGATGGCAGAGGTTGGAGAGGGATTGGGTGGGCCACCGGTGCAGCGGTTAGATGTGCCACCACGATGATGATAGCATGATGAGGTAAGCATCTAACTCTTGTTGTGTTTTGTTAGATAGATTAGGTGATTTGGCAAATTGGGTTTTTGTTTTTTTTTGTTTTGGGTGGGGGAAAATGAAATTTGGAAGATGGGAGGGTAAATTAGGTAGAATAGGAGTAGGGAGAGAGATAAGTGGGAGAAGAGGGGAGGGGATGAGGTGTAGGGGAGTTATAGGTGATTTTGGGTGGGTAGAAGTGTCGGGGTGGTAAGTTTTTAGAAGGGAGGGTTTGGGGGTCGCGGGTTTTCACTGCGACAGTGACCAACGTCGGTCGGGTTTAGCCGGCGTCGGTAGGGTTAAACGGGGATTAGTCATGAAATAGGTGACCGATACTTGGTGTAGGGGTGACCGGGTCGGTTAGAGAGAACCGGCCTTTGGTCAAGTTTTGGAGAACTAGGGGCCGAAAGTGCCGCAAGTTAGGTGGGTGATATGGGTAGGGGTAAAATAGGGTGCGAGAAAAATGATAGTGGGTGAGTATGGGTATGATAAATATAGATTAATTTGTTATTTGTATTGGATGTAGGGAGAGATCAGCTATGCATGTGGGATATGGTTCCACCCCTACTCGTGACATTTCATGGTGCAGTGACCCCTGAGGAGTTGCGGCATGTGGAGGAGGTGGGCCTAAGTGGGGTCCAATGCTACCAACATGTAGTTCGATAGCCAAGTTTGATGGTCACTCTCATCGATAGATGGGATTCCGTGACCAACATGTTCCACCTACCAACGAGTGAGATTACAATCACCCGGAGGATGTGTTTAGGATTTTGCAGCTACCCATATTGGGTACACATGTCTATTCGATCTCCTCTAAGGCCTTAGAGGAGTTGATGCTGACAATTTTTGGAGAGGGGATGGCTGAGATGACATTCCATAGCGCCAGCTTGAGCTATGGAGATATGTACCTAGCCCGTTTGGAGGAGATGAGGCTAGTAGTTCTATTGATGGAGGTAGTGTGTTGCTTTACACTACCATATGTAGAGGGTGGGAAATTTCCCCAATCATTTATGGGGGTGCTACATGATATGGTGATAGATCAGACCTACTTTTCCTAGGCACCAGCATTCCTGGTGGATTTATACAAGGATTTATGGGCATATAGATAGCTTCAAGTTCAGCCTATGTTGTACCTTTTTACTTCACTGCTGGGCATATGAGCACATTATCTGTGTGCATCTAGTGGGCATGCCCCAGCCAATGCCTTTCTACCAGGATTTGTACGAGTGGGGTATAGGTGATGGGTGCTTGCTATTAGAGAGCAGAGATCAGACAGGGCTACACATGATGTAGCATACTTCAGGTGACTATTGGAGGGGTTTTCCAGAAGTGGACATCATTTAGAGGCCATATGTGGGCTTCCCATCATATAGGCATATGTGTGATGAGCTAGCTGACCTCTAGCTACTAAGATGGATATAGGGTCGCCATGTTGGGGAGCACGAGATGATCCCGATTGACAGAGTTAGGTGGCAGTTTGGGATGTTATAGGACATACCTCCACCCTTCCCACAGTATAGGAGAGACAATGTGGAGAGGCCCTTACCTCTACCATAGTCGACATTTCCCACAGGCAGGAGGAGCAAGTAGTAGACCGGTGGATTGATGATGTCGAGGTCACAGAAATATATAGATAGTTGTGGGTAGCTCATTTATGAGTAGTACCACCCAGGCCAGGGCAACAGATCTAGCCACCATCACGGTGCAGAGGGATGCCCTATAGGGGGTGTGACAACTCTGATTACCTAGTTGGGTATGGTACAGACACATCTTGCCATCTCAAAGGCTTAGGTGGCTGAGTTACATGTATTGGTGGCCAATCTTCAGGCCCAAATGGTTGAGGGTAGGGATGGAGATAGAGATGGAGATGATGTTTGGGTGGCTGCCTTGTAGGCATAAGTGACAAGGTTGTAGGGCACCGGCCACATCACGAGGCATAGATTGGGGCTTTACAGGCCCAGATATAGGCACAAGGGTAGGGGCCAATGGCACCACCACATGCACCGGGATAGGGTCCCAATTCATAGGTAGGGGTAGGACAGGTCCCGTAGGATAGGTACACAGGGGCCAAGGCCTAAGGGGTAACCACGCACCGTGCCCATATCTAGGTTACGGGATGCCATAGGTGAGGCCAATTACTACCAGGATTAGTTGATGGTGGCTGGGATAGATTTCCTATCCTATGGAGAGTACAAGGCATAGCAGGCCTCGAGTGAGAGGACTAGATCCTAGACTCACAGTGTAGAGAGCACAGGGGGCCATCAAGCTCCGAGACAGGATCAGGGAGAGGCCACCAACTCACGGAGACCAGCTCCAAGTGATGCACCAACAGGGACCCAGCCACCACCTATGATGGGTGGGGAGATGTTAGTAGGTCACTAGATAGGGGCCAAGGAGGCTGAGGGGACAGGTGATACTGATATGGAGGATGTCCGCCGAGAGGGTGCCTGATATATGGCTCCCGATTTTTGACATAGTTTTGAGTTTTGATATATACCAGCCTACGTGCCAAGAGATTGTTATATTTTTATCACATACCAGCCTCGTGTTTGCCAAAGAGAGTGAGGATGTATGAGATTTTTGTATATTTTGAGCATATACTGGCTTGCGTGCCGAAGAGATTTTGTATTGTTTTATTATTTTATTGTATATGAGACCGCCTGCGTGCAATGACATTTTGTATTGAGTATCATCCTACGTGCCAACGATTTGTTTGAGATGGACATGATGGGATATTCATGCATATTGTATTGAGACACACATATTTATTTATATGATGAGATACATGAGATGCTTGATTTGTTGGTGTTTTAAGAGAATTTTAATTTTTTGTTGTGATATGGATAGAAACTAGGCGAGTTAGGCATGATGGAGTCAGGTTGGTTTAGGCATGGATCGAGTCAAGTCTTAGGCATGGATTGAGTCAGGTTAGTTTAGGCATGGTTGAGTTTAAATTAGTTTAGGCATGGATCGAGTCGAGGTTTGGTTTAGGCATGGTTGGGTTAGGTTTTTGAAGTTGTGATTCATTAATTTGTGCAATGAATAATGATATGGGTCATGTTGAAGATGTTTTTATAATATATGCATGATGATGATAGAGAAATGGAAGTCGTAATAAATGTATGTTGTGAGGATGATAAAAATGTGAAGCAACTTGTTATTTGTTTGGTTTAATTTCCAATTTTGGATATAAAAGGAAACTAAGTAGGGTAGAATGTGATTTGAGAAAAATGAATTAGTTAGGGTAGAGAGTGGTCGAGCTAACCTCCAAGGGTCCCATGCCCTTAGGAGTGCTGCCTACATAGTCCCAACAAAAAGGAACCTCAAGCCAATGTAGTTCTCCCATAAGCTAGGGGATAATATGAGGAGGTATGAAAATAATTTTGTAGGGTTTTAGGCATGATTTGGGTGTAGGTATGTTAGGCGTGGGTGGGTTATAGGAAAAATTGGTATAGGAAGTTTGATTATGGAAGAAGAAGAAGGTTACCCCAAAGGTACACGTTGAGGACCAAGTCCTGTATAAGGTAATCAAAATGTAAATAAAGACGGTTAAAAGATAAGAGGGGGAAATAAAGCCACCTGATTGGTTAGGATCATACCGAGTAGATCATACCTTGGAGGAGGTGATGAATGTAAGACCCTAAAGACATTGCATGATTGATTGTTCTAAGGTGAAAAGTAGTCACATGATCA
This sequence comes from Taxus wallichiana var. yunnanensis, assembly GCA_018340775.1. Taxonomy (NCBI): domain Eukaryota; kingdom Viridiplantae; phylum Streptophyta; class Pinopsida; order Cupressales; family Taxaceae; genus Taxus; species Taxus wallichiana. The sequence continues at coordinate 380,921,779 of CM031242.1, forward strand.
CCAAATGTCTTGGTTTCCAAGAGGTCCCTTGAGGTGGTAGGAAATGGGAGTGGGAATGGTGAGAAGGGTGAAAGGTGGTTAATTTTTTATATGGTATGAGGTAGCATGCTCTTTGGGCAAGAGATCCGAGGTCACAATGGGCAAGTCCATGACTAAAATTTTTCTATTTTGACTTGTATTGAGATAGAATGATCGATGCAAGAAGTCTATATGGGATGAGGAAATTAATTCCTTGAGGCCTTCATGAAGTTGATCGATGCGGGAAGCTTCAAATTCTCTTGCTTTTTTTTTTTTTGAAATGCTTTACATAGTTGTCCTTCGAGGGAGCAGTCTATTTATAGCAGTGATTTCCAAGAGGAAGATGTCCTTTTGAGGGAGTCATTGTTTTATTAGAATTTTAACTTAAGGAGTTGTGTCCCAAGTGAGGGCTTTGAAGTCATGGACAAGACCAAGGTGAGGAATAGGATTCTTGTTCAGATAGTAGGGTGAAATGACCATGGGATCTCATCTAAAGGTAGATGAAAAGTATCCATGAGAATCATGCTATGTGCAGCGCCGTGGTACACATATTCAAGAGAAGATAACAAGTGATAGGTACTCACATAATTCTTGTTTAATCATTGGTGAGGTGTAAGAAGTGGAGAGCACTCAAGGGATGAGCATGGAAAGAGAAAAAAGTGATGTAGGACTAAAATTCAATAGTAGAATGGTCAAAGATGCAAGGCATTAAGGGGCTCAAGTTTGGGTTTACCATTAAGTGAAGATAAACGATAAGCACTTGATCCATAAGTATGGGTCACGATGTATGGTCCAAGCCAATTAGGAGAAAATTTGCCCCATTTACTTTTTTCTGCTTTAGTTACATGTTGATTTTCTTTCAAGACAAGGTCACCGACTTGGAAGGTTCATTCATGGACACATTTTTGTAGGCACATTTGATACGTTTTTGGTAAACTTGAAGGTGGTCAAGAGCGTTAAGATGATGTTCGTATAATAATTCAAGTTGTGCTAAACGGTCCTGATGAAAGTCATCATCATTGAGCATGTCATTAAGAGAAATGTGGAGTGAGGGAATCTAGACTTTGAGAGGCGTAAACGGCCTCTATACCGTAGACCGAGAAAATTTTGTGGCGAGTGGAAGTATAGATACTAGTGCGGTATGCCCATAGGGAAAAAGGAATGTACGTATGCCAATCCTTCCTAGTATCGTCAACCACTTTCATGAGAACTTTATTTAGGTTTTGTTAGTAGATTCAACTTGGCCATTGTTGTCATGGGTAATAAGGTAATGAAAAAGCTCGCTGAATTTCGAAGGGCATCGCAAAGTTTTCACAATGTTTTGTTTTTGAATTGTTTTCCATTTTTAGTGATGAGGCGATGAGGAACACCAAAGTGATAAATGATGTGATGATTGATGAACTCATATATTTTCTCAGCTTTCGTGGAGATGAGGGTATGGCTTCAACCCATTTTGTGTAGTATTTTGTAGTGGTAATGATCCACTAATGTCATTGGGAAGAATGGGGGTTGATCTCTCGACAAGATCCAAACCCCATTGAGAGAAGGGCCAAAGGTCATGGGTGACTGTAAGGAATGACTAGGTGTATGATGAAGGTTGGCATGTTGCTAGCATTTGACACAATGCTTGATGTAGTCACAAGAATCATGGTTGAAGGTCGGATAGTATTAGGCCGAGAAAAAGAATACACTTAGCAGCAAGGCCATCGAAGTGACCTCCACATATGCCATCATGAACTTCCTTAATGGTATAAGGAATTTGAGAACTCGTGAGGCATCGTAAAAGAATACCATCAAAGAAATGCTTATAGAGGAGGCCCCCATGATGATGTAACAAGAAACCTTTTTAAGGAAGGCACATTGTCCATTACAGTGAGATCAAGAGGTAAGATGGAGAGAGAAAGATAGTTGGAATATTGTTTATTTTTTATTGTAACACCCTTGACAAATCTTCATAAATCTTCATTTATGTACATTTATCAAGGGTGTTACAATAAACAATATTCCAACTATCTTTCTCTCTCCATCTTACCTCCCGATCTCACCCGTAATGGATAACATCCCTTCCTTAAAAGGTTTCTCATTACATCATCATGGGGGCCTCCTCTCAGTAAGCAATGGATTTGATGGTATTCTCTACGATGCCTCATGAGTTTGAAATTCCTTATAACATTAAGGAAGTTCATGATGGCATATGTGGAGGTCACTTTAGTGGCCTCTGCTATTGCTAAGCGTATTCTTTGTCTCGGCTACTACTAGCCAACCCTCAACCATGATTGTTGTGACTACATCAAGCATTTTGTCAAATGCCAACAACATGCCAACCTTCATCATACACCTAGTCATGCCTTACAAGTCACTCGTGACCTTTGGCCCTTCTCTCAATGGGTTTGGATCTTGTTAGAGAGATCAACCCCATTCTTCCCAACGACATCATGGATCATTACCACTACTTAATACTACATAAAATGGGTTGAATCCATACCCCTCATCTCCACAAAAGATGAGAAAATATGTGAGTTCATCAATCATCACATCATTGGTTGATTTGGTGTTCCTCATCTCCTCATCACTCGAAAATGGAAAACAATTCAAAAACAAAACATTGCAAAAACTTTACGACGCCTTCAACATTCAACCGAATTTCTTGTTACCTTATTACCCACAGACACTGATTTGGAACTCACCAGACTTGGTAGGTGGTGGCAAGGAAGATTGGGCAGGAGATATGGAATCAATGCAATTAATTAACTTTGTTTCACAAGCCTGAACCACTTTGGTAGGCATGCCAATGGGATTTTGTTTTGGTTGTTTCATTTTGCATGCTATCTAATTTTCTTTCTACATGTGATCTGGTTTTTCGAACCAGCAGTTTAAACTGCACTACATGGCTATTTTGGAGGTTTCAAATATTTTTATTTTGTGGAGAGTATATGAGGCATTGTGGAAGAGATATTTGGTTGTTTGATCTTTCGTGGAGAAGAAGGGAAGAAGCGAGCTCAGCTAGAAGTCTTCTTCATTTTACAGTGACACTATCAGGCATGATAGGCCCTAACTGTTAAAATCTCTTGCTTTCCTCTAAGTGTTTTCATTAAAACAACTTTTCTCTAATGAGTTCTATGCATTCATGCTTAACTAGTAAATTAATAGATGGGTTTTGTAAAGCTTGTATTCTGGGTTTTGAATCTATGTTTTACATGATTCTGTTGAAAGCTTACTTTGCACTGCCTTTTTCACAAAGGAACCGTGTATATGTAAACAAAACTGTAACATTGTTTTGATTCTTCAATGGTTGAAAATATTTGTTGGGTTCGACTTCTTTTTGTCCTAAAAATTGTTACTGAGATCTTTCTGTATTTATTGAGTTTAGTGTTTACAAACTTGTGTTTTATATACCCGAGCTGGTAAACAACTCTAGTTCTTATGGAAACTCACAAACTGGCTTGAGCTATTGGATTGGAAACTTATTTTGGTAGAGTGAACTATAACAGAGATTCTTGGGTCTGTGAAGTGTGCGTTTTGATCCATAGTTTAATGGTCTATGGACAGACCCGAATATGGTTTGGGTTTTGTATTTCTTCTTGCGAAAAACATTGACTGTTATTGAAATTCGCATGCACTATGGATAAACCCGTATATGGCTTGTTGTTTATGTATCTCGCTTTGTGGAAGCTTTGACTGATATTGAAACTTGCATGCATAGGAAAAAAACCATATATGGTTTAGTTTGTATTTCATCCTGTGAAAACTTGATTGTTTTTGGAACAATATTGAATTTGGAACTTGTGTTTGTTATCTTGGATAGATTGTACTGTTGTTCGAAGCCGCTTTAGGCATGGTGCTTGTGAACTATTTCCTTATGACTATTTAACTATTACTATAGGTTCATTATGAACCCAACTTTCATGTTTTGTAGTCGTTTGGTCTGAACTCATTATGTATCTTACATTCAGTATGGGAAACTAGGTTTGAAAGGATCTTAACTGAAAATGGAAGCTAGTTGTTCGTAGAATGAACTGTTTTATAAGAAGTTTCTTCTTACTCGATCTAGCTTTACGATGCTAGTGTATTTAGGGATTTGTGATTGTGATATTGTGATACATCCCTGTACAATCATTTTGTTACTTGGTGTTTGTAATTTAAAAGGTAACCTGAATGACGTGTTGGTTCAGATATTATAATCTTTTGATTATTTATAAACTATTGAGGGAAAATGTTGTTACCGAACTTGGTGACAAGTATTTGAATGATCTTGATCCTTCGATGGTGTTTATGCTTTGCATTGTGCTTGGGATTGTAATTGAGTCCTGGACTGTATGTATTATTTTTGATGTTTTGATCTAGTCATTTGTCTAGAAACCCAATCTATAGTTCTTGTAGTGATATACTTGTTGAGATAGTTCTGTTTTACCTGAACTGTTGGAAAGTTTTGAGTGTTCAACATCTACTCAGACTTCTTACCTCTTGTTGGGTCTAGTAAATGAATGTTAGGTCTTGAAATTTTAATTGTGATTCAAATCCATTGCAGACTGTGTTTGAATTTCACTATTTTATCATCAAGTTTAAAAAGAGAATAGTAATGGAAAGGATTGATGGAACTTCACTGTTAGATGGTAAAGTGTTCTAAGAAGGAAAAATGCTAGTGTGCTCTCTTCAAGCTATTTTGGTCCAATAAAATATTGTTAAGTCTTTGACAGAATACACTGTGAAACTTACTATCCTTGGACTGTGTATGAACTTCATTATTACAATGTTTCCGATGGAAGGTAGAATTCATGCATTATAATGTGAAGATTTAGAAGGGAAGATAGCATTTAGTTTTCTCTTTCCTTGGAGTTGATCTTGTTCTCTTTCTTTGGAACTATTGCAAGAGCTTAAACTGTATGCATGAGAGGAGGTAAAACTGTTTAATTAAGTTGTAAAGAAAAGATTAAATTGGGATCATATTCTGTTAGGTCTCCTTTTCTAGTACAGTTGGGTTAAGTTCATTGGTTGGAACCTCCTAATTTTTATTCTTATTGGAAAAGGAAATCAGTGTTTATTAGTCTTGTATACTTTTCATTTGACTGAAATGAAGTAGAATGAGATTGAAGTTAGGTTGGAAAAGAAATTGTAGCTTGTTGTTGACTGTTAATCCATCACTTCTTCTTGGATTTCTTTCATATGGATCTGTTTTGATGAATACCTTAAATTGTTAAATTTTAAAGTAGAGTTACTTTAAAGGAATAGTTTAAATCATGATATACATTGTTTCAGCTTTGCTGATGGTTATGTACCTTGTAAATGGAATGCTTTCTTTTCTTCCTTACATGAAAGTGAGATGAAACATCCAAGAGGGAATATGTTGTAAACACTTCTGTATCTTATAGTAAAGATATGAGTTGTATTATATTTGGTAGATTGGAAATAATGATATGTTATGTTTGTTGTTTGGTAAAGATAATTGATGGAATCAATTATACTTTAATTTATAGGACAGTATTATAGATTATATTTTGTTCTTCTTTTTGTTAAACCTGTTTAGTATTGCTCTTCTTTTTATTGATATTACTTATGCTTAGGGAGTATGAATTACTTGTTGTTCATTAAAGCAGGGTTGTTTTTATTGAACAATTAGTGGAATGCACTTCATTTTAAGGATTAGTGCTTATCATGTTTCAATTCATTGAATCCGACCCATGCTAGCAATTTTTGCAGATGGACTTTGTAAGTGATAAAAGAAGGCAAAAACTTATATGATGCATTGGCTGATCTAAGTTGATTCTTGAGAAGAATTTTGATATGTTCTTAAGTTGTATTGAAAAAGAAAAGTTATTCTTTTTTGAATGAAGGTTGTTGTCATGCAGTATGTTTGAAATGCATAAGTTGTAAATGTATAAGTTTTGAAAAGGAAATGTAGAATGAGAATTTACTTGCATGGATTATGTAAATTATCTTGTACTTTTGCAAAAGAAATGGAATCCTATTCTGTTGATGTTCTTCATGTTAATTATATGTTTCAATGAGTGTTCTTGGATAAGTAGGAAAAAGGGAATTAGAGTATTTTCCCTAAACGTGAAGCAACTAAATAAGTTGCAGATAATCAATGTTCTTATCTAAACAATTCATATTATTAAGGTAACATGTGATGAACTTACAATGAACTCTATAGAATTTTATAAAGGATATAAAGGGTGTGTAAGTCCTAATAACTTAACTACGAAGAGGAAGACTCTTCCTCACTTATGAAAAATTAAACAAGAAGGAATTTAGGACATATACTCATTAGACTTCATTAATAAAGTCTACTAAGTTACAACCTCGGTGGTTGTTACACTTTCTTGAATAATTTAGTCACACTAAATGGAACTTAAGAAGTTGTTGTCCTTTCTTCGTGGTAGTTGCTTGATAATCCAAAGTTAATGAATATCGAAAGCAATCTTAAGTTAAGGAAGTTATGTAAGGGTTAATGGAACCTGATTTGGAAAAGAACTTAGGGAGAGTTGGATTAGAGTTTGGGCAGGGTTGCTGAAATCTATCTTTAAGAATCCAAATTAATTTAACTTTAATAATCTCCTAGGGGTATGTATATCTCGACAAGGTGTTCTGTAGGATGTTGGCACACACCGACTATAGGGCTGTACCTTTGAGAAGATTAGGATCTTCTCAAGGATACAACACTATAGTTGACATGTGGCAACACCCTTCTGCATTGATCATCTAGATCTACACACTTTTGAACTTGAACTTAGTTTCTCTCCAGAACTGGGAAGTAGCGTAGTTACGATATGAAGTAGCCCTCTAAGATTCAGGGTATCTTGGCACACAGGGTTGAATTAGGTTGACCCAATATACCAATCTATCCTAAGTCTTTGTGAGCTCCTTCCTATCATAACCTACATTGTTAACCAGAACTAGGGTTAAACTTTGGACAAGAGGACTAACGGAAGTCGGTAAAGGACATTATAGATAACAATAGAGTGGGGGTGAAGGACGTATTCCAAATTGACGAGTATGCCATCAAGGAATAAGTAATATGAATAGTATGTTAAAAATATTTGGCCAAAGTATCGCAAGTTGTTGGTTGCGTTGTCCTATGTCACCTAGTCTAAGGATCATGATGCAAATGAATATTGGTAACAAATATTTAGTTAGGTTCCTTAGACAGATCACTCAATACCTAGAATAGGGTAAGAGAACCAAGTATATGTAGTATACAGAAAAGTATTCAATACTTAGTGTTAAACATGAATAGATCGGTAGTTTACTGAGTCATGAAATGAATAGATCGGTAGTTTACCGAGTCATTACAGATTGCATATGGTTATCTGTTATAAGAATGGTTGTTTTGGAATGTGTGTTCTAAATTATGTATTTAGAACAGAGAACATTACTCAAAAAAAAATTCCCTTGTTTCTAAAGTCTTAAAATGGGAATGTTACATTTATACCAAAGGTCGCTTGGGTTGGGGGCGATGATTCCGATGGAGTAAACATCGCGAGGTAAATAAGAGGGTGATTGGAGTCATTTTACGGTGATAAAGATTTTAGAATTAGCGGGTGAAGCGGGTATTTGAGAAGCCAAGCCATCGTATCTATAAATTTGTTTGTTGAACGGGGGATGGCTTGAAGGGCATAACGATCAAAGGTGGTCAAAAGTATGTCTACATATGATGTTTATACTTTTGAATTATCTCATTACGACATTAGTATATACCATTGACTTGGTTTACGACCAATTGAGAATACCAAAGATGTTGATTGATTTGACATCTAGGGCATAGGTGGCTTGGATACCTAATACAAGTGCTTATTCGGTAATATTGTTTGTACAATCAAAATCTAGTTTGAAAGACAAAGGCATGGGTTCACCATCAAGTGAATGAGGATAATACTAGCCCCACCCCCACGCTAACACTTAGAACCATTAAAGAAGAGTTTCATTTGATAAGCGGGTTCGTCCCAAGGAAAGGGTAGTAATTACTCATATGGAAATTCAAAATTAGAGGTTTGATCCCGAAAATAGGTGTGTCATCCAATTGGTCGGCAATATCTTGGTCCTTGATGGAATTTTTATGAATGAATTCAAGGTCGAGGTTAGCTAAAAGCCATAAGCCAACATGTGGAAAACTGATTTTGATAAGGTTTGGCATACATGAAGTGTAAGGGGTCGAGTGTTGGTCACAACATAGGTTTTATGTTTGAGTAGGTAATGGCGGAGTTTAGTGTGGCAATGGAAACTAAATCGAAGAAAAAAAAATTTAGGATGGGTGTATCAAGTTTTATAGTCCAAAAGAGTACAGCTTATGTAATAAACCACCTACTCCCTGTGTTGTTCATCACGATGAGCAAGCATGGCTCCCAAGGAGTGATTGGTAGTTGAGATGTATAGGTATAAGGGCTGATCATATTTAGGTGGGATAAATACGGGTGGTTGGAGAAGGTATTGTTTTAAGGCCTCAAAATCTTTGTGGCAGTCATCATCCCATTTAAAGGAGACATCCTTCTTGAGAAGATGATGAAATGGTTGACACCGATCAGATAATTGTGAAATGAAATGGCGAATAGACTACAACTTACCTTGCAAGCTATGGAGTTTCCTAAGGTTAGTGGGTGGAGGCATTTCGAGAATGGCCTTGAATTTAGCAGGGTCAAATTCTATACCACGTAGGGAAACAATAAATCCCAAGAGCTTTCCTAAGAGAACCGTGAAGACACACTTCTTGGGCTAAAGGTGAACGCAATATTTAATGAGGTAGTCAAAAATGGTTTTTAGGATGGCAAGGTGCTCGAGAAGCATTTAGATTTGGCTAGGAGATCATCCACGTAATCTTCCAATATATGATGCATGATGTCATCAAGCTATAAGTCATAGCATGCTTGATATGTAACACCAACGTTTTTAAGGCTAAAAGGCATGACTCGGTAGCGAAAGGTCCCCCAAGGGGTGATGAACGAGGTTTTGTGTTGATCCTTTGGGAAAGCATTATTTGGTTATAGCTCGAGAGCCATCCATGAGTGATAGCATCTTTTGAAGCTGGTAAGGTCAACCAGTTGGTCAATACCGGGTAAGGGAAAGTCATCTTTTGGGAAGGATAGGTTGAGGTCATAGAAATCCATGCAAATGCAAGAGTCCCTCTGTCACCTTAGTGACAAGAACAATGTTAGAGATCCAACAAGGATAATCAATGGGTAAGATGATGAAAACAAAAGAAGATGTTGAAGTTCTTCTTTGACGAGAAGGGCAATGCGAGGGTGCATTTTCCTCAACTTTTGTTTGATGGGTTTGGCATCGGAATGGTTATGATATTGTGGACCACTATGGTGGGGTCAATACCGGGCATGTCTGCATAAGACCAAGCAAAAGCATGGTTATGATCTTTGAGAAAAGAAGTGATGGCTTCTTGTTCAAAGAACATCTAAAGATTGACCGATCTTTAGGATGTGCGGGTCATCCTGAGTATGAATGTTGATCTCGATAGTTGATTCATTTAACATGGTTTGTGTCTCGAAATGGTAACGACCAATGAATATATGAGTCTTCTACACCAAGGTAGGTGAGTATAGATTCATCATCCTAACATTAAATGACATTAATTGAAGGTGTATCGTCATCAATCATTTCAGATACAGGAAGGGAAGAGAGGAAGGAGCCTCACCATGTTGATAAGTCAAAGGCCCCAAGGAAATGGTGTATATGAAAAAAAAAAAAAAAAGTTATGAGGGATAGATTCGGGATCCATCGACTATGCCGGTGAAAAAGAAGTGATGAAGGAAGAGCGTGTGAAAAGGGTGAAGAAGGGTTGATGTCTTCAATGGGCTCAATGCGGGCCTTCTTGGTAGGTGGTTTAGGAAAGCGATACCACTATGGTCATTATGTTTGCAGGGTGGTAAATGGAGTGGAATTATGGTGGCCTTGCTCATAAAATCCAAAACCAAAACCCTTCCACGTACATCGGTGCGGGAAGGTGTGGATGAAATGGCGATTGGTGAGATATTGGAAGTCGGCGGAAAATGGGTAGATTTGTGATGGTGGTTCGGTTGCGTAAATGGTAGTGTCAAGTCCCCATAAGTGAGACTAGTATGAATGTGGGGAGGACCATAAAGGAGGCGCTCTCCTATATGGTGATCATAATGAGGGTGTTGGTAAAGACTTCCATACTCTTGTGGAGTAAGGAATGTGTTGACACTATATAAGCGATATTCTCCCAGAGTGAGGCATTGAAAAATACCTTCCAAGGGATCGGTGGTTGGTATGTGGGTAGCTGGAATAGATGATGTGTCGGTGGTCAACAGAGGTAGATTTAACAGATTGGGAGGCTAATGGGTCAGCCATGGAGCTTGTCGTAGTAGTAGGAATGGAGGAGTTATGTGCGGTGGAGGTAGTGGCTATCTTGGTAAGTGGAGGTGTAAGTGAAGTGATAGTGGTCATGGAGGTAGATGCCTTAATGGGTATGAGCATGTCATTGGGTCGGTAAATCATGTTGCATGTTTTAAAGTTGATGGATCAACCGGGATAGTGTAGGTATGTCCTTCATGCTCAAACTTTACACAACGATGCAAAGTGGAAGGAACACAACCCATGACACGAATCCAGGGTCTGCCAAGCAACAGTTATATTTAAATTCCCCCTCCAAGATGTAAAATAGCTCTAGAATAGTGCGGGGCCCACACAAATGTGGAGGATGATGGTGCCTAGTGTAGAGGTGATAGCGTCGTTGAATGAACGCAACATGATAGGATGTTTATGCATGTAATTGTTAGGTATGCACATTTGAGTGAATGTATGGGATGAAATGATATTAATGCTAGCACCCTCATCGATCATCACACATCGTACACGTATATCATCAATGTGGATAGAGATGAAGAGGGTTGGGTCAAGGTCATCGGTTTGGTACGGTGTGATCTCTTCCTCTAAGAAGCTAAGGGAGGCTACTTAGTGAGTAGGGTGAGGTGTGGATAAAGGTGGCAATTTGGTGAGAGAGGCTACATGATGAGGTGTGATAATGGAGGCTATGGGTGTAGGGTCATTGGGTAAAACCTTAGTAGATCGCAGACTTCCATGAGATCTTGACGATGGGATTTCGAGGTTTGGATGAGGTCATATAGGGACAATTTGAGGGGGAATTGGTGTAGTTGTTTGAGCATAGCGTGGTGTGTGAACCCATTATAAATAGGATATGTAGGGCATGAGATAGTGATTTTAGGTGTGGGTGCAGATGGTATGTTGGGTATAGGATTGGTTGGGGGGTTAGTTGCCTTTTCTTTGCCTTTGTCCTTCTAAGCACGGGTAGCAACGTGAATCATGTTGATTTGAGGGGAGTTAGTGAATGGAGAAGGTGTAGGATGAGTGGTATAATGACATGATGAGAAAAACCTATCGGAGGAGAAAAACCTTGTGAAGTGAGTTGGGCGCAATGACATTTGGGTGATGGTGTGGCAAGTTCTCTGATGTGAACCATGTTAATTTCAAATCTTGGGGTGGTTCTAGGAGCTGAGGGGGTGGAGGTCATGGTTGTTGAGTAGGTAGTGAGGGAAGGATTGTGGAAATGGGTGTCGGTGAAGTAGGGTCCTCATCAAGAAGGTCATCATCGTCAAATTTGGCTTTAAGAGGACACAACTAGATAAGGATGGTTTTCAAATCCTTGTAGTTCTCCACATCGTGCCCTAGCACACGATGGTAGACACAAATTTTAGTGTCATCAAACACTTTTGGCTTGGGTTTGAGGGGTTCATAAAGTCTGAGCGGCGGTAATGTGATGATAGAAGTCTCAAGGAGGTTGGTTAAGATTTTGGCATAGGACCCCTGCTAGTGGGTCATGAATGGGAAGTGAAAGTGGGATTAGGTATAGGTGCAACCCGATTGTTGAGAACGGTCCTTGCATGAGGGGGGAGTGAGTTGAGCTATGGTTTTGGGTGCTTGGTATGGTCTTGGATGTCGATCGTGTTTGTTTGGGTAGGGGTATGGTAGATGAACAGGTAGGAGGTGTATGGTTGTTTTTACTACCTTATTGGAGGGTAGCAGATTTTTGTCTTTGGGTTGCACCTTCTCAAGTAAAGGTGATATGGGTGCACAGATATAGAAGGAAAAGTGGATGGGGAAGAGGGTGAGTTACCCATGGGGATAACAGAGGTGCTGTGAAGGTAGATGATGCGGGTCATGTAAAGGGTGTGAGGGATAGAGACTGAAGTGTAGTGGGTAGTGAAGAAGTTGCTTAAGAGTATTAGAGGTATGGGTGGTAGAGATCTGCGAGATGCGAGTGTAAGTTGTGTCGGGCGTTTGTGTATGTTAGAGGTTTGTGAGGAAGGAATGGGCTGTTGTGTTTTTGGTTTCTTGACGAATGGAGGTTTCTTGACTGTTTAAGAGGTTGAGTTCCTAAAACGGATGGAAAGGGTGAAGGTAAGCAGGTGTGATTAGCGCAAAGCTGGGGTATGAGTTAAATATGGGTTTGATTCTTTTGTTTGGGTTCCAAAGTAGGTTTGGTGTTGACTCTGGAAGATGTAGCTAAATCTAGTTTGATAGGTGGATGATTAAGGCTGGTGGTTGGGGTGACACCTAAGGTGGTAATAGGTTTAGGTGAGGAGAATGATGTAGGTGTGGGGTTGGACTTAGATGCATGTTGGGTTATGGGTAAGGGTGTATGTTGAGTTGTGATGGTGCTATGGAAAATTTTTGATAGAGGTGGTTGTGCTCGGTTCAACTAGCTAGAATATTTTTGGGTAGATAGTGGAGGTATCAGCAAGTGACATCTACATTTGCATTGAGGCAAGAAGTAGAAGATGCCCCCATAGTAGGGCTCTGTCCACATAATCTAAGTGATTGTCCAAGCTTTAGAAGAACACATCTGTAGGTGAGGTTGATGAGGACCTAATGGTAATTCCCATAAAATGTGTCTTAGAGACTGGGAATTTGTTAGCTTCGGCTTCCGTGGGTAAGAGAGCCGAAAGTAGGTTTGCGGGATCTTGGGTAGCTGATGGAGAATGGTCACCTAGAGGCAAAGGTATCTCTACTAGATCCTTGATAGGTGGAGGAGAAAATGGGTACTCCTCTATAGGTGGAGGAGATGATGGGTGCTCCTCTAGTGGGTGGAGGAGATAAACAAGTATCCTCCATGGATTGAAGAAGTATTGTGGGTGATGGTTCCCTAGGTGGAGAAGCCAAAGGTGAAATGGTCTCGACATTAGCGAAGGGCTCCTCCATGGGTGAGGAAGGAGGTGAAAGGTTTTCCTCTATGGGTGGAGGAATAGGTGAGGTGGGTTCAATGCGAAGGAAGGACTTTGGGCTAGGATTTCCTCTATGGAAGGAATATGAGGTAATTGGGAAGCAATGGGTGCGTCGCTAAAAATAACATGGACCTCACGGGTATGGCTATCATGAGTTGAGGTCTCACCGGTTTGATCAGACGAATGGGAATGATTGGGAAATGGTTTCTTGAAGATGTGTAGGTTTTGATTGGTGGGTGCATTAGGATTATCCATGGTTAACTTGCCTTTCTCAAGCATTTCTTGGATATATTTTTAAAAGTGATGTAATTTTCATCACTATGACCCTTTACTCGATGATAGTTCTGAGGTTGTGTTCTTTATACCATGCGGGTGTGGGGCGAGTAGGTTCAAAATCGGTGTGTGTTTTTATAGGAGGAAGGTGATGGCCCCATCTTTGATGAGCTTTTCTCGAGATAGAATAATAAGGTTTCCCAATAGGGGTATATTTATGTTGCTCCCATCTAAATTGGAAAGTCCGAATGGGTGAGAGATTAGATGAGGGGCTAGCCTGATTTGATGGATGAGCTAGGCTAGCTTTGAGTACCACTGCGTTAGTGGTGCCCTTAGCTTTTGAATAATTTTTCTATGGTTTGGAAGAAGAAGAGGTATCATTTGACTTGAATGTTGAGTTCTTACTACGTAATTGGATTTCCTTCTCTTTGATGGCCTGAATCTCTAACTTTCATGCCATGGTGAATGCTTCATTGAATGTTTAGAAAGTTTGGACCTGCAAGGTTAGTGAGATATGTCTATTACAAGCTTGCGTGAAGAGATCGATGAGTTTTGTTAGTGGTAATTGGAATGTGAGTTGATTAATTAGGCTACACTAGCGAGAAACAAAATCTACGACAGATTCGTCATCATCTTGCGATGCGTGGGTATAGGTCGGAGTCTTATGCTAACCTTCTTAACGATATTGATGGAGAAGTGATCAAAGAAGGTTTAGGATACATGATTAAATGAAAATATAGAGTGTCTAGGTAACCCACTATACCAATCTAATGCAGTCCAAGTCAGAGACATGGGAAAGGTCCTTAAGAGAAAAGCATCATCGTGAGCGATTAGGTAGCACCTGTGTTTGAAAGACCACAAATGTTGTTGGGGTCTTCTTTGCTATTATTGAAACTGATTGAATTTAGGCATTTCATAATGCATGAGATATGGGTGAGATAGGAATGGATGGGTGGATAGGCTCATTACAAATCTCGTCATAGGTGAGAGTGTTGTGGGAGCCAGAAACCGATGCCTCCAATGTCTGCATCTTGTCCATCATTAATTTGATTAGGTCATTGGTAGGTTGTGATGGTTGGGTGCCTCCTATAGTGTAAGAGGGTTGGTTTTGGGCATGTAACAAGGGTGGCATTCCAGTATATGGTTTTTCCATGTAGGTAGATTAAGAAGAAGGTAGTGAAATAGGGGTAACATACTCGAGTGAATAATAGATGAAATGGGAGGCTACTAGTAGTATGTATATGGAGGTGGAAGGGTCATGGTGACCCTAGTGGCAATGGGGGATAAATATTGCAGAATAGAAAGGATGACGTTTTGAAAAGGGGTAGGGGTCACCGATACCGGGGGTGGTTGTGTAGCTATGGGTATATGCGAGACAATAGGGGCAGATGAGGTTTTGTTTTGGGTGGTTGTTGAAGGTATGGTGGATGTGGAAGGTGCAACGGATGTAGCAGACGTGGTAATCATAGTGGGTATAGGACCTAAATGTGAAATGACTGGGGGTAAGGTATATGTGAGAAGTGCAGAGCCATGGGGATGGAGAAGAAGTAGGAGTGAGTGTCGGGGGGATAGATACAGGCATGCCATATATCAACCGACTCCGAGGCTTCTCGATTAGATGAGTGGGAAAGATAAAACTATAAGGCATTAGGGTTTTGGTCAAGGAGTCGTGCAAGCTCCTCATCTCCGTAACAATAGTGATAGGTTGGATAGGTTCCATGGTTGGTGATAAAATGGAAGGTGGTGAAGGACTAGGTAGGAGTGGCCGACAAATAGCATGGAATACGAGGGTGTTTCTTATCGATGCATCAGTACCATGTGAACATGTATTAACGTGGTAAGACTACTTTCTGTAAGTGCCATAGAAATACATCACATAGTTAGGATGAATAGGTGGCGATGGGTGAATTGGGGCTAAAATGATAGCTAGAAAATGACACAAGCTAACTGATGCCAGTTAGGATAAACCAATGCCAGTCACAGGTAACCACGATTGGTCACTGTGGAAAGTGGATAGTGGGTCAAAAACAAGGTATAAGGCCAAATCTGACAGGTATGCCGAATACTGATGAGATTTACAAGGTCAATGTATATGATAAGAGTGATAGGAACTTTGAATAGTCGAAGAAGGTGAATAGGTGTCCTTTTGGGTAGGTTAACCAAAATGACAGTGAACTAACACCGATTGGGTATAATCGATGATGGTTAGGGGATAACGAGCGGTAATCACCGGACCGACACCGGTTACTGTGAAATTGAAATAGTGATGAAGAAAATATGGTTGTGAGTTAAAATTTGATGTGGAATCAGACCCAAAATTATGAGAATGATGAGAATATGGTCCAGGCACACTCAGATGAAGCTAGAATACACCAAATATGATGAGGAGCGTGCAAGGAGAAAAAGGAAAAATGAAGAGTGTGACCTCTCACCTCAAAACGTAAGCCAAGCAGAAACACTAAGAAAAATATGATCCTAAGAGTGCTTTTTCTATTATGTTTGTTTAGCTTATGCTATTTAAGGACTAACTCATGAACTGTGGAATAGATTTTTTGGTGAGGATGGCTTCCTATGAAGAAGGAGATCTAAAAGGTGAGGTTTCAGGTATGTTATGGTGGGGGCGGGCCTCACTCTGAAGTATGACTCGAAAGACCATCGAAGGAGTGGGTGCCCACTATGCCATGATTGTGTGATCACCTAAAACTTCTTCCAGGAAAGATGTTTTTAAGAATGTGTGTATTTTAAATTTTTTGGTTTTTAGATAAGACTCGGAGAGAGAGAGAGAAGGAAAGAAGTGCTTTTCTACGATTCATTTGTCAACCATCAGCGGGCATGACTTCCAGCGTATAGGTTTCCCTCAATTAATGTGAGCTAATGTAGAAAATCAGAATGAAATGCAATGATTTTTAAGCCCAAATCAAAATATGGAATTTGATGACATAAATAGATGAAGAGGGAGAGGGATGCTCTTTCACTAAAATGTAGAAAACAAGAAGAAATGGTTCTTTTTAAGTACACCAAAAGAAAGGTTTCTTTTAGAGAAAATAGAAAGAAAAAGAAGGTTACCAAGGAAGAAAATTAATGTGTATGATTTTCAAAAGGGAAACAAACACACAACTTTTCCTAGGAATGAATAAAATGCAAGGAACCCCGGATGGGTCCCACCAGTGCATGCCAAAATGTTTCACCTAATTCTTAGACGTTTCTTTAAAAATGAAAAAACAGATAGGGTAACGGGTGTAGGAGGAATACATGTTGAAATGTTGGTTGATAGGTTGTTGTGCATGTATGACTTCTGAATCCACAACTAATTGTGAGAGCTTCCTTTTGGCTGGGAGGAACTACCTGAAATGGAAAGCAAGACCACCAAAAAGAGTTAAACAATATATGCAGTGGACTTCCTAGCGTGTGCTAGATCCAGAAGTGTGATACTTCCTAGACGGCTTTCAATCCACTATTTAAAAAAATTTAATGTTGGTAATAAAGTAAATCCTATTGTAGTTAAAATGATTTAGGTATCTCATTTAAAACACAATAAGAAAGATCTAATCTAACAGGCTAGGTTAAAATAAGATCCGAAGGTCAAGTAACTAGTTTTGGGTCTCTATAGGTCTGACAGAGGTCTTAGGTAGGTCACATGTGAGTAAGGGTGATGTGGGAATAGGTAGGTAGGTTACTATTCTAGGTTGTATTGGTAGATACAAAGACCAATGCCGGTTAAGGGTGACTGATGCCGGTTTGGGAGAACCGGTTCGGTTCTTATGGGATACTTGAATGTCACAGAACGAGCTTTAGATCTCCCTTATGATTACACCAAGGACTAGGCTGGTCGGAATGAGGTATTAAGTTGTTTAGATGGGATTTGGAAAGGTTTTAATAGGGATATGGAGGGGTGAGTATTAATGGAGGTCATTGGGTGGCTAGGAGAACAAAGGATGAAAATAAAATGATGAAATAAGTGAACCAGAGGAGTAAAATTTTCTACTTACTTGAAATCTAGTTCTGGACGTTTGTGAGTGATGAATGATGGTGTAGATAAGAGGTTAAATGTTGCAGAGGATCACCAAACATTGGGGAGCTCTTGCATGGGCTGCATGTGCTCTCCTTCTTTCCTGATTGGATCAAATCTATGCTGGGGTGAGTGCTGGATGGTTGTTGGGTGAATGTTGGATGTCTATGTAAGAGAAAATACTTGATCTCCTTCTTTGCATGCATGTTCTCCTTGAAACTTGTTCTCAAAAGATGTGATATCTCTCAAGAATCTACCAACCTCAAAAATAAGGTTGTTTTGGGGGTTAAAAGGTGACCGATGGTAGTTCTAGCTTAACCGGTGGTGGTTAAGGGTAACTAGCATCGGTTAGGGTGGGATTTCCTAGGTTTACTAAACTAGGTAGATCCCCTTGATTTTTTGGGATCTCGTGTGTTGGCCCCTGCGGATTAGGATGGAAGCTTCTTTTAAGCATGCAAGAATGTGGTTAGAGGGAATGTAGGCATTGATTTTTAGGGTTTGGGTAGGTCTTAGTTAGTTATGGCAACTTACTAAGAATAGGTCTTAGGGTGAGGTGGCTATGTGGGCATTATCCCAATTAAGAGATTTAAATAGTAAATATTGTGAGGATAATGAATCAATTTAGTTAAATAAATTAAATTAATATTGTAGTGGGGTGAAAGGGTCCATGGCTAGGTAAGTGTATTTAATTTTATTAATTAACAAGGGGCTAGGGGAGTGTGACCTGATTTTGGTGTCTACATTATGCACGCATCATATCCGGGCGATAACTCCATAATAGATCATACACAATGTCTTCATATGACTACATAGATTAATACATACTTATAGGGGTGGGGACTTTCCCTTCACCACTTACGCACTTCCTAAAATAGGTCACATGCTAAAAATATCCATGTGCCTTTAAAATAATAGGCACACATACAAGTGTTCTAATAATAGATCTCCTATAGTTAACTAGCAGTAGTAATCCTATTATTATCTTCAACTTGTGCATGACACTCATCAAACACTCATCCCAAAATAGTATTTGTGTGTCGCACAAGTCTCAATCCTAATGTTTTCTCTACACGCTATCTCCAAAAATAGCCCATAACCATGAAAATAGATAAGTCCCCAAATCAACTTGTCCTAGTGTGCATTTCCTTTTCTATCCTTTTGTGCCTTCAAATGTGACTTATTCTTGCACGTAAATATTTTGTGTGCCCTCTCCTTAGTGTCATACTTTGTCTGCTCAACATTACCCCACACTAAATGACATTGTCACCCCAACAATGGGGTTTCCTTCTAACGTTCCCAAATAATAAAGAATAAGAATGGAAAGAATGTAAAGAATTTTTGTACAAAGAATGGACTTCTATTCTATAGCACCCTCTTGCTTTAACTGGGAGGATCAACTCTAGATATTCTATTTTTATCTCAGCCTCTAATTTTTTCCAGTCATCCAACACATTTCTCATTTTATACGAAACTTATGTAGAAATAGATTCCAAATCATCTTGGGTTATTTCTCCCTTTTCATTCTACAATACGAGGACAACATTAGCCATATCAGACATCCTTCCCTCCAGAAGATCCATCTTTTGCACTATGAGCTTTCCAAGCTCATCCAGCCTCTCCTTATGTGGGTTTTGTGTTGCTGCAAGGGCTTCACACTTTTGCTTTACTAATTCCAATCTCTCTACATGCCCTAAATTCTCATCCTTCATTTCCTTCATAACTTCATTATCTTCTACTATAGTTTTGATCCTGATCACTGCTTCTGGTGTTACACATATGTTTAGAGCTTGATCTGCTTTCTTCTTAACTCATCTTGTAAAGTTTGTAGTAATGCCTCATAAGATGAAATATTTCTAACCATGGAGGCCTTGGCTCTCTCTGCTTCTTGTTCAAGATCCTTCAGCGCTGGCATTCGAATTGGTCCATCCTCAAGCACTAAATCAACTAATGTGCGCACATAATGCATAGCCAAAGGAAAATTTTTAGGTACCTTAGACTCCAGATGTGGTCTTTCTTTCAGGACATAGTCACTAATTTCTTTTTCCATGTTGATGAAGGCCTCATTATTTTTCTTCTCTAGATCCTTCTCTCCTTTTAGACACGTTATTTCTGTAGTTTTTTCCTTATTATCTTCAAGTAGCACTCTAATAGTGGCAGCCTTATCAATGTTCCTTCACACAACCTCTGTAGATACCTTAACTAAGGCATTTCTCACCTATTCATCAGACATGAGAGTGGGCTTTATAGTCATGTTCCTGCTCTAAGGTTCCTTCTTCACTCTTCTTGACACACAAGACTCCTCGCATACATCAAAATCTGGCTCATCCATGTGATTCTGCATGGACCAGAAAGTTGTTTCCTTGCACGCGTAGTGGCCATGTCTGGGTCCATCAGCTCCCACCCATATAACTCCTTTAGGTCCAATGTGCTTTGAAAATGGGTGCAAATGATTTTTCTTGTGTCCTCAACATAGCCCATACTTGGCACAACATATTCTCCACTTGTTCTCCTTGTTTTGGTCCCTTAGGAACCTGAGCACCAAGGTTTGGAGTTGGCCCTTCACATCCTGGGTAATGTCATAAGTGTGAGGCTGCTCATGCTCTGATTATTTTGCCTCCTTTTCACCTTCCTCTTCATCCTTCATGTCCTTATCTTTAGGCTCCTCCATATCTTCTAGCTATACTGGGGTTCCAAGCACGCTCTCTACAAACTTCTCCACCTCCTCATTCAGCTTTAGCTTCCTCCTCTTCTTCTCAGTTGCCTTTTTAG
Source organism: Taxus wallichiana var. yunnanensis (assembly GCA_018340775.1). Classification (NCBI taxonomy): domain Eukaryota; kingdom Viridiplantae; phylum Streptophyta; class Pinopsida; order Cupressales; family Taxaceae; genus Taxus; species Taxus wallichiana. The sequence continues at coordinate 380,942,053 of CM031242.1, forward strand.
GGGAGATTCATGGTGATCTCCTTACAGGATATGGAGTTCCCACGCCTTGGGTATTTGTTCTTCAGAATACCCTCTTAAAATGGTGCTCTTCATGGATTGCTTCCACATTTAAGACCTTGTCTCCTTCTTACACCTAAGGTGGAGTATCCACACACTCTATCTCGACTATATCTATGCGATGCCTCTAGCCTCTATGATCTAAGCCACTACTATCTTCATGTTCTTCTTCCTCCTCATCTACCTCTATAGTCTCTATAGGTTTTGGAGTTGGCACATTCTCCACTATATGTTTCCCCTTAGGCATCCTAGGGAGCACGAACTCATTCTCCACATATTTTTTATTTCCAGCTTAGGCTTAAGCTAAAGGTATACGAGTGCAGCTCCATTTCCCCAATATCAAAGCTTACTAGCTTCATACTTATTACATCTGAGATAAGCCTCTTAATGTAAGCAGTCCAGTATGGATACACATATGTCTTCCTCAGAGTGTGGTATTCACATTCTACCTTTTATCTGCGCATTGAAGTTCGGTGGTGGTGTGCATCAAGAAATATATGAATTAATTCTTGGAAGTAGTGCATTGTGAAGGAATATGGAATTTTTCACCATGGGATCCATGTCCCATCCCTCATGGTAAACTACACAAAAAAAAATTGGTACACCTGCGAATGTACTACCTTTCCCACCACCGAAGGTAGCTCCTTGGGAATGCGCCACTCCTCCTCAAATGTCACATGAATTCAGTCATACCACATCTCCACCCTCTACTTAAACGGACCACTCATTGATCCTTTGCATAAATACTTTTCAAACCTCTCTAGTGAGGGACTTTTGTTCCAAGGGGTACTCCCAGATTTTGTTCTTTGGCCCATCGGGCACTCCAATTTCTAAAAACACAAGAGAAAGGAGGATAGCACCAAAACTTATCTTTTCTACTTGGTGGATTCCTCAAAAATGGTTTCGTAATATAGCATATTAGGTTGTATATTATTCCCGAGATATTTTATTTGCAATATGAAGCCACATGGTGTTTACCTGTGACTATCTATCTTGGTCATTCAACTTGGTTAGTAGATGTGTGGCTTCTGCACCACATGAAACTTCTTCAATTTATCAATTTCCATTCCACATGGACCCTTGGTATACCCCAACTCCTTCCTTGTTTCTATGATCACTACTTTATCAGTTAGATCACTAACAAGGTCTACCCTTGTGCCCTTCAATCCTGTTAGTGTTGAAACCAGGATGTGTTATGATCATAACCCTTCGTCTAGTGAAATAAAAGAATTCCTCATGGACTCTACTCATCATCCATTGGTATAAGGGTTCATATTTTCCAAAATATGGGATCTCATACAACTGATAAACTCCTACCTACTTCAGTAATTTCTCCCCGAATCATCATACACCAGTTTGGTATATCCTCCACCATGCATTTTTTTGTCTTCTTATTTAGTAATGCTTCTAACTCTCCCTTTTTGTCATAGGTATAATGGTTGTAGTCACTTATCTTACACCTACAAATGTGGGAATCCCACTCTTGTCTGATTATTACTCCTTCTGGGTATTACATCTCTGAAAAATTACTCTTGGGAGAAATTTAAACTTCATCTTCTACCTTCTTCTTTCCTTTCATGCCTGCTGCAGGTGCTTTCTTTAGTGCCATCATGAAAATCCCACCTTTTTTTTTTATGTCTCGTAATGAGAAAAATCAAACCCTAGCTCAAATCTATGTGCCCTAGCTTGAAATTTCATGCCCTAGCTCCTTCTCAACGCTTCTATTTCACTCAAACCCTTCACCAATGGGGACACAAGCCTCTTCCGCACAATAGTCTACTCTCCACGTCTGGTTTCACAACACTCTACACCTCAACATGATTCTCTCATCTCGGTTCACACTTAGCTCACTCAAATACTTGTGATTACAAAGGTAAAAATGAACCCGCATCATGTCTTTATATAGATTTTCAAAAATTAGTGCATTTATTGCTCCACCTACCAACAATCCTCTCATTAATTGACCATTTTCACAATATCCATGTGGTACATCTTCATGCCCCAGCTATAACCTTCTAATGCACCTTCCTACCTTCCGCTATAGATTTCTCTTCAACACGCTTCCATGTGCCCGAGTACCTCACCACTGTGCCTTCCCTTGGTAGTCTCCATGGCTGCTTCTTACCTTGCATTATACTATTCCCTCATTTATCTTCATCTATGGTCATCTTTTTAGAGAAATATTCTTTCTAACAGCTCCTTTCCACACTTAGTTAGCACCTGTAACAGTTTTGTTCTCATGTGTACCCAGTTGTGAGTAACCACCCCACACCAATGGTATGTGCAATCCTCTATGCATAAAAATACTTCAAATGGTAATTATCTTCCATCACACAAAAGTGCTTATTATATAAAACACCAAACTAAATTGAAAAATCATAGCGACGAAGAAGGAAATACAGAAATAAAATCCTATTCTAAATGACAACATTGCCTTATTAAAAACACCAAGAAGACTTATTTATAGTAGGGCTTCAGCCTACTCCCGTTAAAGTAACTGGGTAACTGTATTCCATCAAGCATCTCTAACTAGAAAGCACCTATTTCAAGTATGTGAGTGATAACATATGGTCCCAACCAATGCACTTTAAGCTTTCTTGGATGGCGTAAAAACTTAGAATCATAAAGAAGCACCATCTATCCCATCTCAAGATTTTTTTCCCTGATGTGCCTATCATGCCATGCCTTCTACCTAGAATTTTCTTTCTTCTGACTCCAATGTGCTATGACATGCCTCTCATCCAATTATATCAATTTATCAATTCTTTCTTCCAAGCTTGTTCATTAGCTATACCTCAAGTGTGCACAATATGCAAAGAAGGTAACATGAATTCCATAGGAATAATCACTTCTGCTAAACACCAACTAAATGGTGTGGCCTTGTTCAACCTCTTATATGTTGTTCTATACACCCAAAGCATGACAGAAACTTTATCATCCCAATCTTTCCTTCCAACATCATAATTTTTTTCAATATCTGGCTCAAAATCTTGTTAAAGGCCTCAGCATTCCCATTTTCCTAAAGATGATAGGGTGTAGTCTTATGGTGCGCAATCATAAATTCATCCAATAGTATCATGATTGTCTCATTTAGAAAGTGTGTACCCCTATCACTTGTCAAGCTTAGTAGTTATCCATATCTTATAAGAACATTTTCCCATAAAAACCTTCTTGTTGTAGTTGTTGTTGTATAATCCTTGGTAGGTTCTGGTTCTACCCACCTTGTAAGATAATTTGTGTAAGTGATGATGTAGCATAATCTAGTTCTACGTGTGGCTAGTGAAATAGGACCCAAAAAGTCTATAGCCCATTTCTCAAATGGCTCTACACTAGGAATAGGTCTTAAACAAAATTTTGTCTCTTTGCCCGGGCTTACAAGGCGATAGTGATCACACACCTTACAATATGCTTTACAATCTTTATAAAGGGTCTCCCACCATAATCTAGTGAGTAAAATCTTGCATGTAGTAGTGTCACCTGCATAGTGCCCACCTACAATACCACCATGAGCCTCTTCCATGATATCTGTGTGCTCGTGCTCTAGTACACACCGATGTAATACTTCATCTCGGCCTAACTTGTATAGGTCACCACTAATCAACATAAAAGGTGTCACATAAATTGCAATTTGTTTCTTCTCTAAGGATTTCATTCCTTTTGGCACCATACCTATACGTAAAAATATAGCAATATCCTCTTATTCTCAAGGCATGCATTGTAATATGTACAATTGTGCATCCGACATTATATCTTTAATTGTTTGCGTATCCTCCCTCGATTGAATTCTTGATAAATGCTCAGAGTTATAATTACTTTTACCTAGTTTTACCATAACTATCAAATCAAATTCTTGGAACAAGAGAACCCATCGACATATGTGCCCCTATAAAATGGGATTTTTACCAAGTTTTTCAATTTCATGTGATCGGTGTAAAATAAAAATGGTGTTTCCAGCAATAGGTATTGTCTCGAATTTATGCATTACATGGATCATGGACAAGGCTTCACTCTCAGTAGTTGTATAATTCTACTCTGCAGGAGTCAACTTTATACTAGCAAAATAGATAGGATGATCTATATTACCTTCTCCTTGATGAGCTAGCACCATGCCAATGGTCATGCCAGAGGCGTCCACTTGTACATGAAACAGTTGTTTCCATGAAGGAAAGTGCAATATGCGTTATAGTAATTCTTTCCTTCAATGCCTCAAATGTGTGTTGTTGAGGTTATCCCCAATAAAATGTCCCTTTTCCCTTTAGTAACTCTTCCAAGGGTGTGAAAATCTTAGCATATCCTTTGATAAATTTTCTAGAATACCCAGTGTGACCCAAGAATTCACACACCTCACTCATTGACTAGAAGGCTCATCCAGGCTAAAATAACTACAACCTTTGTTGTATTTACTAACAAACCTTCCTTGCATATGATGTGTTCTAACAAAGTGCCAAAAGGTGTAGCAAACCACACTTCTTGATGTTTAAAGATATGCTTAATTTTCTACATCTTTCAAACATTAAGTGCAAATTGTCATAGTGATCCTTAACAAGTCCATACACCATCCAATCATCCAAGTAAACCTATAATAAAATGTGAATAAAATCCTGGAATGCTTGAACAACTATGCATAAAAATATAGCAGGCACATTTTTCAGACCAAAGGGCATCATAGTATATGAAAAAATTCCCCATTCAATGGTGAAAGTTATTTTCTCTTGATCCTCTTGTGCAATTCTGACCTGATGATACCCATAGAATCCATCTGTAAAATAATATATTTCACACCCTATAATGCCTTCTAGTATCTCCTCTGTGAAAGGTGTAGGAAAGGGATCAATCACACATGCAGCATTCAGTTCTCTGTAATCAACACAAATCCTAATCTAATCATCTTTCTTTAAATTGTGACCATGGGGCTAAGCCACTTTGATTCATTTAGGGGCTTGATGATGGTAGACTTCAACATCTTGTCAATTTCCTCCTTAACCTTTATGCGTAGGTTAGGGTTCATTATGTAAGGTCTTTTCCTGACTAGGCACGCACCTTCCTTAATCTTAATCTTCATTTCTCCTAATGATTCATTCACTCCTTTTAATTCATGGTAGCCCCTAGGAAAAAAATCCTAAAAATCATGTAGTAACTCATTGATTTTTTCCACTTCAGAGTCGAACCAATAATCCCCAATTATTGCCTCCTTAGGTTCAACATCCATACCAATATTCACTTTATTTGTCTTCATAGGTTCATGATAGGTGTGCGTGTTTTTATCCACACTATCTAAAACCTCGCACATACCTATTGAATGATCTATATCTAGATTTTCTACTTCTTCATCATCCACTATGTAGACCATCTTTCCTTTTTCTTTCTCAAAGAAAGTGCACTTAAGTAGTGTGGCATCTATTTTTTCTTCTTTATCAAAGTGCGCTTCTGAGTCATTTTCCTCAAATAACTCCTGAATGAGTTCTTTTTCCTTTGCATTGTCTCCCATATTTAAATGCTTTATAACCCTTAATGCCTCTTCTACTAGAGGTTTAGTAGAGAAGTAGTCAAAATTCTGGACCATTCCTACAATCAAATCCTACCAATTTCTAATCTCTATGTATCTCTTCATATACGTGTACCAAGCGAGTGCATAGCCTTGTAAAGTGGAATAAAATTTGTGAACTCATAGAGAAGGTGGTAAAGCTTCCTACCCCTATGTCTAGAGCCTCTCAAACTGTTGAACATGGTTCTGAATAGGTTGATCACCATGATATGTGCATATTTGAGTAGGTGCATTACTCCTAGAAAAATGAGTTGTTAGAGAAAAATATGACTTCATTCCATTATACAAGATTATCCCTGTGAACCACCCACTAAGCAGTACATTACTTTCCTATACAGGGTATATGCTAACATATTTCTTTTTTCAAATTGGTTAGTTCATTATTCATCCATGGTGCACATAATATAGTAGGGCCTCCCTCTCTAGTGTACTTGAGTTACTGAGTTGTTACCTATCCTCCTAATGCAACGAGGTTTACCTTTTCCATGTAAATTTTCTCTTTACCTTGCGCCAAACTATTTCATAAGTGTCATGAATCCAATCATCACAAGAAATACTTGTGGTATAACTAATAGATTATGCATCTTCCCACTAGATGATTCCTTCCTTAGATGGCTCGAGTACTTCTAGGTCTCGAATGACATGTACATAAATCCTATTTAGATCTTCTTCACTCAAAGGCTCAACATAAGGCGTATATTTCCCATCCGTTAAAGGAATAATAACTCTTTCCTCCTTGTTCTCAAAACTTATATATCCTTTTTTGAACCAAAATCATCATTATTTGTGTAACACCAAGGGCACCCAAGCATAGCTTTGAAACCTGTCTCCGATTTTTCAAGTGCTAAAACCTCAAAATCCCCAGTGAACTTGTCCCCTTGTATAGTAATGGATGCATCTTTTAAAACTTTGATAGGAGTGGCCTTAGTTCGATTAGCCATAAATAATACATTAGAAGATGATTGTAATGGATGTCTCCCCATCTGTACCCATGTATCTAAAGTAAGAACATTTACCTCTCGTGCCTATGTTCAATCAATATATTACTCAAGATCCATCCATCCACAACAACATTTAGATTTATCTCCTTATTGTAATCTAAGCTATGAGGGGAATATTTGCATATAGGATCTGACATCCATTCTCAATATTCATGTGTGGAGTGTTTCCCTTTAGCCAAATCCCTAGTAATGGAATGATATTCTCCCGACGCAACATTTTTATACCTCCTTCAAGTAATATATATCCTACTTGGACCGTCTCTGTTGCCTTCTTCTGCTCCATCTTCCATGATTTCTCCTACAAACATAATATTTCTTGAAGAATTTTATAAGTACATCCATGGTCTCCTAATAAACCTCCTTCTAGCACACATGATCTATATACATTATATACAAAGCATCCTCCTTAGTGATGGTAGGATTTCGTTGTAACACTTCTCTAGCATGTGCAACTTTAGCGCATGTAGTAATCTTCACAGTAATACCTCGGTCCCAAAGTGCCAACTTTAGAATCCACTAATTTTCCATAGCACGATGTATCATAACCATCCCTACACCTTTTTCTCATGTTTATGTTGTTTTCTAAGATGCTCATATAAGTTTGGGAATTCCTCATAGCTATGATTCTTCCCACAGAAATAACATGTAATATTTTGAGGAAATTTGTGCCTGTAGTGGTTAGGTGATCCACATGTAAAGCATGTTCTGCAAGGGAAATCGCTTCATTCACCACCATGGTATCCTTGAATTTTTCCATGTCCTCCTTCATATCACCCCTCATTCCAATCATAGCACACTTTATTATGATCTTGATCTTGGTTCTCACCTTTACCCTTTGATTTATCTAATATTCCTATCTGTCACACACCAATATCTATAGCATCGTGAATCTAAGTGATCAACCTACATGTCTTTTGTATCATGAGTCATGGACCAGAAAATTTTACAATATCAAGATATATTATTCCTTATCGCACGTTGTAATAATGGTTATTGGTTGGCATCATGGTTAAGATGGAATATCTCATATTCTAGCAATAAAAATGCACTCACCTGCGAGGAAAACTATCCTTGGTGTGCCCTTCCATTTCATAGTTTGTACACCAAATCCCAGTGCACGCGTCTCATGTGATGAATTTGCTGATAACTTCTCCAACTATTTTTCCATAGCTGCAATCTATGCTTCCAAGAATGGGTTAACTCCATTATCTATACTTCCAACTACCTCAGCATGGAAAGATGCCTCAAGTGCTTCATGTGGATCAGTGTATGTCTTATGTGACAACACCCTTCTAAAAGATGTGATCAATCCTCAAACAAAAATTATGCATGCTAGCTAGCATGAATATCATAATAAATCTTAGATAAAAGTGTTTTGAAACTCGACGTCATACTCTGAAAATCTCGGTAGTTCCCTACTTAATATCCTTGAGCATGCTTATAATCTTCTACTCAAATTCAAGGATATAAAACTCTTTAAGGAATTCATATTTTAATGTTGCATAATCTATGCAAGTTTGATCTGGTCAAACTTCATGTACCAACTATGTGTGCATCCTCAGTAATGTAGTTACAAATTGAGTTACCTTGCACTCATAAGTTGTGATACCTTTACGTGCCATAGTATCTCACACATATGTATGTGTTTAGCAAAGTATCCTCTACACCCCTATATTCTAGAAACAGAGATACATCTCCATGTAAATATTTTGGGGTTGGTGTGGACCCTTCCCACTTGATCTACAATCTCATGTGTTACCTTACCTCCAAAACCACCGTAACTAGATCCACCTATACCCCCTAATCCTCCAACTATAACTGAAGTGGACCTGAAGATGTACTTCCATGTGTCCCAATGGTAGTACTAAACTAAACCCCTATTGTCTACGTGGTGGTACTACTCCTAGAAGTGAGTAAAAAATTATGCACACTCGAATTTTGTGTTGATGATGTGCCTCAAGAGGTACATCTAAACAAAAAATAAGATGTCTTCCCTGTCATAGATGTACTTTCTATGTGACTTACCCATGCTTCTCTACTACCCAAATTAGCTTGTTGACTATTGGATGTACTAGATACTAGAAAACCAAGCGCAAAGTCTAGGTTGGCAAGTAGATTCGATACACACCCGTGGCCTAGGTCATCTCTACTTGGCGCACTCTTGTGTGAGGAAGAGGAGGATTCCCTATCATACTTTCCCAAATGGGAGAGTCCTTGATGCTCTAGCTCCACGCCTTCCGCATGTTAATCCTTTGGCTATGAATATCTTGGTCATTACTTTAAGTTTAGAAGCATTTCCCATGGTCACTAAGCTTCTCTGAGCATTAGAAGAGGAAGCTAGGGTGGAGAAAGATGGCATACATTACGATGAGAAGGAAAGGGATGAGAGATGACTTGAGTATAATTAATCTCATGAGAGGGAAATGAATAGACACTACGAGGTTGTAAGTGTGATGGATCTAAGGAGGAAATGTTGCGAGAAGGAGTTGAAGTTCATGTAGAAGATGTAGAACCTAAGAAATATATGCTACCCCACCTTGGAAAGCATGGGAGAGAAGTCCTTTCAGCTTCGATGAGATTTCTTTGCATGGAGAGAAAGAAGATTCAACACGCGCATCTAAACCCACCCGTGACCAACCCCCGCGCTTGGTTTTCCACATAAAGGGAAGTATTATTTACCTAGCTAGTATCGGTGGGAGTAATCGATCTGTGACCGGAGATATAATTTCACATTTAGAACATCCATGGCTACACAATCCATTCATTTTATTTGGAGGAATCTTTAGACAAGGAGAAAGTATGCAAGATTTAGGTATCGTGTCTAGGAGTGGCACGGGACATATAACGATAGTGGGAAAATATCACATACCATTAACACTCGCCTTTAGTGGGATGTTAGGAACCCTTGGCATGACCACTTCAGACCATTTTCTGACTATGGGAGGTGGATCTGGTGGAATGGGAGGAATAGGACCTAGTGGATCCAATGGATCTGGTGGAGGAGGAAACACCGAGAGGAACTAAGGCTCTAGGATCGGGGACAAGGGCCTCAACCACCTCCCAAAGTGTTTTTCAAGATGTCTTTACACTTACTAGACTATAGGGGTATTGAAGATACTTTATGTAAAGATTACATGGCACGTGAAGGGGATCAAACCCCAAAGCAAAAGGTGCTTAGCTAGTTTGCAACAACATTGAAATGGCGTGCACATAGTTGGTATAGGAAGTATGACCCCCATCAAATGGTGGTGGACTACACTGTGTTGAAGAACGCCTTCCTATCGAGTTCTATATCCTAGAGTTTGAGCATAAGAACATCAGTACTCTGAAGGAGATCTAATAGGGAATGGCAGAGAGTGAGTGGAGTATGATGTATGTTTCAAGACTCTCTTGTCAAATCTATCCTATGACATTCATCCTTCTCAACATGCTCAATGGTTTGTTAGAGGATTGATAACACCATTTAGAAGGGCTCTATCACACAAGACTTTCACAAACCCACACGAGGAATTGGAAGATTCCCTACACATTGAAGTTATTGGGAGTGTTGATACTAGTGTTAGTCCTTTTTTGGAAGCTCAAATTATTGCACTAGCCAAACAGTTAGAGAAGCTATATGTAAAATTAGTACATGAGGTTCATAGTGGGCTTTTGTGTACAAATTGTGAAGTGGAAGGGAATTCAAAGGATAGCTTCCCTCAAAATTTGGTACGCACTATGGTAGTAGACTATGATATATTCCATGGGGATCATGATGCAAGTAGGTGCCCTCTACTATAGTGCACAATCTACAAGAATGTTTCTTTCTATTGCAAGATCTATACCTCTACAACCCATGATACCAAGGATTGTAGACTGATTGATCAGATCCATGATGTTATTGATCTAGGTGTGCGCCAGACTAGCCTTGCAAGTATTTCTAAGGATGATGACCATCATTATGAAGGGCGCATAGATGGAGGGGCATGTGGAAGAGGTTTTTGCAGAGGATTTCATGGTCATAGTAACCATGGTAGAGGAAGAAGTGAATTCCCATGAGGAACCTGTTATAATTGTGGATCTACAGAGCATTACAAATGTGAGTGTCCTGATCTGTTACAATGCTCATGGTGTGGAAAGAAACACAAGTATGAAGAGTGTCCGAACTTTATGAGAATATGAACTAGTAGCAATGAAAATACAAAGGAACTCGGATGGTGAGCATCAAGAAGTCGATTCACAATGGATTCCAAGAGTGGCACAAGAGTCGAGCTATAACTTATACTCGTGATGACGTGAGAGAGCCCACATGTGCCAAGGAGATGCCAAGACAAAGGACACTAGTTTCAAGAGAGGAAGTGGTGCATGGAAAGTATCTAAACCCTGCTCATCAGAAATAGGTGTATCAAGAGACTATGGATGTGATTTAGAGTTTACAAGGGGAGATCCAATGTCTGAAGGAGAAATTGAGGTAGTTGGAGCAAAGGAAGAATGTCGAGGTTCCAAAGGATGACCTGGATGAGGTCAAGGAAGTGTGCAGGATGTTAAGGCAAGAGAATATTATCCCCTTGCTAGGAGAATGACTAAGAGAGAAGGTACCACGCACTTTTGAAGTAGAGTATAAAAGGTAGTTTTACATGTAAACCTTCCTCCACACATCCTTAACTATGATAAGGAAATTACTTTGAATGTAGTTTTGATGGATGGCTTCTGAGTAATATCCTCATCGACATGGGATCAGAGGTCAATGTTCTTACCTTAGATTCTTGGCATCAAATGGGAAGGCCTGCATTACAGCCATCTTTGAATGTGTTGTATATGGAAAACAAGACTAAGGAAATGCCCATTGAGTCCTAAAGGATGTAGTTATAACCATTCAAGGGCCAAGTTCATTGGAGACTTCATGTTCTTGGCTCTCGTTGAGGAAGACAACTTTCCAGCATTACTTGGGTGCCCATAGTGTTACAAGAACAATGTCGACATGTGGTTTAATAGAGGGTATATCAGCTTTGAAAACAAGGAAGAAAGGGTGATCATTGCCTTTAGGAGAAGAAGTCCTTGAGGAGAATCTATGTGTGCTCCATCGAGATCTTGAGATAATTCATCCCATGAGGAGTCATCCAGTTTGAAGATGCTTAGTGCTTGAGTGATACCACTAGTGTGGCATGCGACAATTGGGTGCATGGGACTTATGAGTATATTGGGTGACATTGAGGGGATCTCAGTAATAAGGGTATTAAAGGTGTGCCCAATCAAACACCTAGGAGGAAATAAGTTACCAAATTACTCTAGATGGGCATACCTTGAAATTTTCTTGTGGGAAATGGAAGCTCAGTGGAAAAATGAGGACGAGAGAAGAGGAATGCTTAGTTACAACCTACTCGGAACTACAGTGCGCTAGTGGGCTACACATCAGGAGAACCTCTTAGAGTGGCACAAGGTAAGAATCACATTTTTTGTAAGGTTCTCTAGGAGTAACATGCCCACTATCCTATAAGACTACCATGGTAAAGAGACCGCTTCATTTCATATCCAAGCATGTGAGAAATCCTGGATGGGAAGCATAGAAGTGTTACCACCTTTGTTATGGGTGCATAAGGTATATCCCACCTTACAAGGATGTGTACGCTCTTGGTGTATTCATTTGGAGATGCATCATCAAACAAGAAATGGTAGGAGTTGGCGCAAATGATCTCATTCAAGCATTCAAGTATAAGAGTACTAAGCCATCAGTAGATAAGGCATTACAAGTAATCAAGCACCTTACAATGGGAGATAGTGTTATGGAAGAAGATAGGATATTGGAGCTACTAGGTGAGCCTTATTTAGAGATGCACCTTAATGAAGAGGAATCAGAGGAAGTACATCTTGAGCACGCGTGCATGGAAAAAGAAAAAGTAAAAATGGTCTATGTAATAGACGGAGAAGAAATGGAAACTTTGGATGTTAACCATTCAGAAGGTATGCGTGAAGTCATAGATAGCGTTGATGAGCGAGCACACACCTACCATGAACCCTTGAAAAAAATAAGGTTAACATTGGGACATAAACTAAACCTAAGAAGCTATCTTGGGGACTAATGGTCAGAAAAAGAAGTTTCAAAGGACATTGATCTTTTGCACGATTTCTAGGATTTATTCCCTCGTGGGTACCATGAACTCAAAGGTGTTCACCATTATTTAGGGAAGATGAAGATTAAGTTGAAGGAAGGCATGTGCCTGATTCGGAAGAATCCTTATCGATGAATCCAAATTTGCACGTATGGGTTAAGGAAGGAATAGATGAAATGATAGCATCTGGTATCATTAAGGCAATGGAAGAATCAAAATGGATAAGCCCAATGGTTATCAATATCAAGAAGGATGGTAGGATAAGAATCTATGTCGACTACAAGGACCTGAATGCAGTATGTGTCATTGATCCCTTTCCAACCCCCTTTACTGTAGAAATTTTGGAGGGAGTAGCCAGGTGCAAAGTCTACTCTTTCACAGATGGGTTCTTAGTGTATCACCAAGTCAAATTTCCAAGGAAGACCAGATAAAGAAAACTTTCACCGAATGGGGAATTTTTTCCTATACGGTTATGCCTTTTGGATTGAAGAATGTGCCTATTGTGTTCTCATGCATAATAGGACAAGCATTCCAAGACTTTATCCATAATTTTCTTCAAATTTACCTAGATGACTGGACTATGTATGGATTGGTGAAAGACTATTATGAAAATTTAAGGCTGATGTTTGAGATATGTCAGCAATTGAGGATATCCCTCAACATTAAGAAATGTGTTTTTGCTACTCCATTTGGAACCCTGTTACGACACATTATATGTAAATAAGGCTTACTAGTGGATCCCGCCAAAGTTGTAGTTATTGTGGGATTAGGGGAGCCTACTAGTTAAATTGCAGTGCACGGATTCCTTGGGCATACGGGATATTACAAAAAATTCATCAAGGGATATGCCAAGATTGTCATGCCCTTAGAGGAATTATTAAAACACAAAAGTTCCTTTCATTGAGGAGAGGTGCAGTAGAAAGGCATTTGACACTTTGAAGGATAGGCTTGTCACGGCGCCCATACTACATTTTATTTCTTGGGATAAGCCTTTCCATGTTCATGTCGATTCCTCAAGAACAGCTATGGGAGCAGTACTAGCACAACCTAGTGAGGGAATTGTTGATCATCCCTTGTGTTTTGTAAGTAGAAAATTGACACTAGCATAACAGAATTACACAACTACTGAGCATGAAGCATTGTCTATGATCTACATGCTCCACAAGTTTAGGAAGTATCTATTAGTAACACCATTCATATTCTACACGAGACCACATGGCATTGAAATACTTAGTCAACAAGCCCATTCTATAAGGGCACATATGTCATTGGGTCCTGTTATTTCAAGAGTTTGAGTTCATAGTGGTCGTAAACCAGAAAGAGAAATTTAGGGCCTGACCACTTATCAAGGATTGAATCAGGAGAGGATGTGCAAAGCATTGAGGATAAACCATGACATGCGTGTAAATTATTTGGTTGTGGCACACGCCCTCAAACTTGGAATATATCACAGTGTTCTTAAAAATAGGTGTGGCACTTTGGAAGGGATGAAGGCTCTGAGAGAAAGTAGTTAGTAATACACACCACACCCTACATGTTGATTAGTGGAGACCTGTATAAGTTAGGTCATGATGAGGTTTTGTGCCGATGCATATTGAAGCATGAGCACATGGAAATTATGGAGGAAGTGCATGGTGGGATTACAGGAGGAAATATGTAGGAAATGCTAATGCGTGGAAGATTTTATTAGTAGGGCTTTGGTGCGAAACCATATACAAGGATTATATATAGTTTTTCAAGGCCTGTGACCATTGCACAAAGGCTGCCTTAGCAAAACCTAAAGAGAGATGAAATTCCCTTGTGACCAATATCCAGCATTGAACTATTTGAAAAATGGGAAATCAAATTTTAGGGCCAATTACGCCACCCACATGAAGGATTGGTTCATGGTATATCATCACTTGCACTGATTACTTGACACGATGGAAGAGGTAGTGCCTACAAAGGATTACACCATAGTGACAACTACTAGATTTTTATGGGAGAACATAATCAACAGGTATGGTTGTCCTTTAAGTTTAACAAGTGATAGAGGTACACACTTTCTCAATGAAACGGTTAGGATTATGTTAGCAGAATTTATGGTGGCCCATCATAAGACTACCCCTTATCACCCTCAAGAAAATGGAACTACTGAGGCATTTAACAAGATACTAAGTCACACGTTAACTAAGATTTGTGACGTTGGAAGACAAGATTGGGATGACAAAGTATCATCCATTCTATGGGCATACATGACAACCTACAAGAGGTTGAACAAGGCCACACCATTTCAATTGGTGTTTGGTGGAGGCTATTTTACCAGTTGAATTCATGTTACCATCACTATGTATAGCATGCACATGAGGGTTAGCTGATGAGCAAGCACTGGAAGAAAGGATTGATAAGTTGATGCAGTTAGACAAAAGGTGATCACTTGCTAGATGGAGTCAGAAGATAGAAAAAGCAAGACAAAAGGCATGACATGATCATCATATCAAGAATAAGAAGTTTGAGGTTGGGCAGATGGTGTTGTTGTATGATTCCAAGTATCTCGCCATCCTGGGAAGTTGAAATTCCATTGGTTGGGACCCTACATCATCTCATACATTCTTTATTCAGGTATTTTCCAGTTACAAGCACTAGATGGGATGAGATTACTAGGTCATTTCAATGGGAGTAGGCTGAAGCCCTACTATAAATAAGTCTTCTTGGTGTTTGTAATAAGGCAATATTGCTAATTAGCTTAGAATTTCCCTTTATGATTTTATTTCCTTTTCTTGTGTTTCCCTTTCTCATTGTTTGTTCCTTTCTTTTTGTTTCATTTTTTGCACCTTGTGAACCTGCACTGTAACCACATTATTTTTCCCAAGTTTGTGTATGCGTAGAGGACCATGCATATGTTTTAGTGTGGGGTGGAGTGATGCGGAGTATAGGCCTACAATACAAGTTGAGTAAGGTTGCCCAGAAAAAAATTACGTAAGGTTGAGAAAGTGCATAGAAGAGAGGTGGATGAAGAATGGTTGGTGTTATGATAAGGCTTTAAAAAGACCACGTACAAAGAGGGAAGAGTGCAGGAATAACATGAGATAGGCAAGAGGAAAAAAATTAGGACAGAGGACAAAAGAAGTACCTTCGATGATGTTGGATGCATGTGTAAGAGTCTTGATCTATTTGGATTTGGGCACACCATAAGGTTATCAAGTTTTTCGTGTGTAGGATTAGGTGCATGGGTAAAGGGCACTTAAAGTCACTTAGTGGGAAAATTCACATTTAATGTTAAAGTATGTTAGTAGGTGGTATAGCATTTAATGTTGGAAAGAAGGAAAAACTATAAATACAAGGTTGAACAAGTCATTTGTTACCTTGCGATTACTGAAGTAAAAGAAGCTCTTACGAACTAGGGCATCTAGAGAGAAATTTGTGTGAAGGAAGTAGAATCCAAGAAATTTGAGTGTGTGCAACTAGAATAGATCTACAAACCAGAAGGAAGGAGTACATGGGCATGAGGAAAGGTTGTGTGAAGAGTGTCATCTTGTGGAAGGTTTTCCTAGTTAGGGTTTGGCAGCTAGGGCACGGAGAAAGAAGGATTCATTCCAAGAGTTAAAGCTTTGGAGTTGAGCTTTGGAGTGTAGCAAAGTAGAGAGAGAAGAGTTAGAAACCAGTTTGATCCCAACAAAAATATGGCACCAAAGAAACCAACTATTTCACTAAAGAAAACAAAGGGAAAGGGAAAGGGAAAGAAAACCGCTGCCATCGTGAGCACCAATGAAGAATGGTATGCAAAATATAGTACCTAGATGGGGTATTGCTAGGAAAAGAGTGGGAGTCACACTTGCAAAAGATGGTCATAAGTGATTATAACCATCACATGAGCACAACCGAGAAGGAAATGGCATTAGAGTTGGTTTGACCAACTAACAAGAGGACACCAGATGGAATTCCCATTTACAATGTGATGAGGTGAAGGTCAAATTAGAGAAGGTTGGATTATTGCAACTATATGAGTTTCCTTACTTTGGCAAGCCTAAGCACCTTTATCAATGGTTGATGTCATGCATGCATGAGGATCACTTTTATTTTACAGGGGCACAAGATGTGCATCACACCACAACTGATATCCAAGTTCATAGGCCTCAATTGTGAAGGAGATAGCATAGATGATGATCTGAGCGACAAGGAGGCTATCAAGAGACTCAGAGCCACGTATGACTACAAGAAGGGGTCATGATACTTTGACATCACCGAGATTCTAGACCAATTATGAGGATGGCCATGTGCTTGGTGACCAAGCTCAATGATCAGAATGATGGACACAAGTGAAAAAAGGCATGGCTAAATGTATGCCAAAAGATATCATAATGAACCATCTACAACTTTTCCGCTTTCATCACGGATGAGATTATAAGCAGTGCACAGAGGGAGAGAGAAGATACTCTTTAGTAACGTCCTCCTCACCATTGTATTTTTAGATATTGGAGTTCTCGATGGGCTAGAAAAGTTTGTTTGGGAGTATCTAGAAGAGGATCCCTCACCCAAAAAATTTGTGAAGTACACTTGTGAAACCATGACGGCCACTCACAAGGCGCGCTTGGAAAAGTGGTACAAAAATGCGTGATTCATTTGGATCAGAGAATGGAGGATCCCAGAGCAATTACCAATGCTCATGGATGGAGAGGTAGAGTTTGTAGTATACCAACACTTCTGCATTGGTAGATTTACATTGACAGATGGGAATATGAGTCCATGGTGCAAGCTACCCTTCTCCTTCACCACGCAATACTTCCAAGCTAGAGTTAATTAGTTCAAGGAGGCCAAGAGACTAAGGTTTGACCTTAGTGAGGTAGATATAGACCACCATGAGCTGCATCGAAAGCTCATTTACCCAAATAAGCACACATACAATGGAGAGATATGTCTCCCATGAAATAAAATGATGAAGCCTTTAACGTTGCCGATTGCAGGAAGGACCACAATAAGGGTGTATCTATGCATAAGGCCAAAATTTGAAAAGGGTGCTTACTTGGAAAATGATGTCTCCATCCTTAAGACCCTACAGAAGGAAGAAGGTCATGCCTAGGAAGAGAGAAAGAGAAGAGTGCAAGAGAATAAGGCACCAAGTGTTCAAACCACACAAACGGTGAGCACACCGAAAGCAAGCACTAAGCCTAGTACTTACTTACATAGAAAATAAATCTCTTATCAAGGAAAATACCCTAAAAGAAGAGGAACTCAGAGCATGAAGAGTCCCTCACCCATGAGGAATCACCAAGAAGACATCACCTATCAAAGAGAAAGAAAAAGAAGAATCTCCTATACTGGAATCCCCAGTAAGGAAGAAGTAGAAGGTGACTGATGAGGTAGATTCAAAAGAGACAGAGAGTCTAGATGCCTACATCGGCAACAAGGATGATGATGATGATGAGCCTAAAGGAGGTGAAGACCATCCCGTCTATGAGGTGCATAATTCTGAGGAAGAAGGAGATGAGGAGTATAATGAAGAGGATGAGGAGAAGAATGATGAAGAAGAAGCTGAGGCTCAAGGCAAGGGGGTGAGCGGGGAAGAAAATAAAAAGTATCAAAGGACCCCAAGCCTCATGAAGGAATAGGTAGACAATGCCCAGAGAGAGAAGTGGTGAAAATCATCAAGGACCTAGTGGAACAAGAGGTAGAACACAACGTAGATGAGGTGATGAAGGAAGTTGAGGAGGAAAGCATAGGAAAATAATATGGCAAGCATGGGAGGAGATCCCAGTTTGGCTGTAAGCTTTCCAAAAGCTACACACATAGGGAGGAAGAGCATAAAATAGCGCAAGGTCAAGGAATGGGCTACATCGATGATCCAAACAAGGTGTTGCACGTGCACTTCCAAAGCACCATGCCAATGGAACAACTCTTGGCCATGGCTTCATTTGATGAGGAAGGTGCATACCCTCGATGAGGAAAATGTTATCATGGGCATTTGAGTCCCACATTAATGAGCCTAAATTTGAAATAAGCCAAGGAACATTATTAAAGGTTCTAGAAACAAAAGGAATAAACCCTTGGTAAATGCTCAACAATTATCAGATGAAAAATCTACAACGCACTCAACAAATTTTCAGTTGAGGTTGAAGCCAAACTCTTCGGAAGAAATGATAGGTGAAGTTCCTAGAGGCAAAGCTAGAGAAAAAGGAGGAAGAGCTCCTTGAGAAAAGAAAGGACCTTGAAGTAGGAGGAACTAATCAGCACTTAGTTAAGGTGTGAGTTAAAAGATGAGAAGGAAAGAGTGCACGAGGCATACAAGAAAATAGAGATGATCACGGATGTCATTGTCTTGAAGCATCTAGACTTAACACCACCCACGCAAAAATATGGATCATCCTTGCAAATGCCTAGAGGACTTGACCCACATACTCACTATGGAGAGGTGACCACTTGCCTTAGAATCTACAGAAGAGGCATTGGCACGCCAAGAAAAAGAGAATAAGATGAAGGTTGTGGAAATTATTTCTCAGTACAACAAGATCCTCACCGATGTAAAAGCCACCGCACAAGTTGTTGAGGCTACCTATGATAATTGCACAAATAGGGATAGAGTGGAAGTATCTTGGTTTCCACCCATGAAGTGGAACTCAAGGAGTTCTAAGAAAAGAATAAGGGGAATAGGGCTGAGTGAGACAAAATCCTAGCCAAAGTGGAAAATAAATCAGAGGCCATTGAGACCTTGCAGGGCTCAATCAAGAACCAACTAAAGAATTGTACCCCCAAATCACTCAGAGGATGGACGCGCTCGAGGATTTGGGAAAAAAATGGAGGAGATCATGGAGATAATGAGTGCTAAGGGAGAGGAGCTGAGTTTTGAAGAAGTGAGCACCCTGGTGGGTGACCTCTATCAGCAAGCTCAAAACGAGGTTGATGCTTGGGGAAAGTTAGAAGTAGAATTAGGGAAGGATTTCCTCTCCTCCTCCAGAAATAAAACAAAGTTCCCATTATTTCATTATTTCCCCATTTCTTCATTCCTTATTCTTCCATTCCAACCATTTGTAAGGATCCACCATTCTTTATTCTTTGAAGAGTGTTTCCGAGGATGGAGAACATGCATAGTGTGGGGTGATGTTGGGCCCCAAAATATTGGCTAAGGATGGAAAGGAGCGTGGGCATGCAGGGACCTAGTTAAAAGGGCACGGGGTTGAAAGGTGCAAAGGTAAGGGTTCTAGCAGTAGGTTTACATAAAACATATAGACACACATGTGCAAGGCAAGACAATAGGTTTTTTACTTAGCCTTATTCGATCCCAGAAACACACGAGAAAAATCATGACCCTTGTGGATAAGGTGCCACCTAGTGACTATGGGATCAAAAAGGGAATATTCTAGGCATGTGATGGAAGGTTCTAAAAGACATCATTACAAAGAGTGGAGAGCTCAGATCTGAAGAAGGCATGCTCCCATGGAGGACCACTTTGACACTTGGTGACCAATCTGTAACTTCAAAAGGCATGGTGGTGGGTGCTAAGGTTATAAATACAAGCACCCGATAGAAGAAAAATAAAGGGTGAAGGAGAGAAGAGAGAGGCGAAGCCTCTGTAGAAATAGTATGGAGGATTTTATGGGTTAGGGATTAGGAGAATATAGTGAGCATGGCACATTTAGAGGGGATGGGTTTTCATTCTTTTTGTAATATGATGAGCATAATATAGCTCTGATGCATGACTTGGCTCTGCATAGTTATATGAGGATTTATTATGACCTCAAGGGATGTAATGTGGATTACTAGATCTGTTAATATGAATATAAGGCTCTGTTATAAATCATATATGTGTTTAGAAGTATAATACTTATGCATTTCCTTTCTATGAACCATTTCCATATGTTTCTTGTTATTTCTCTTTTCTAGATGCAATGAGATGACAACTCATTCTAGGTTCTTAGAATGTTGTATAGTTCTTTTTTTCCTACATTTGATTATCTATCCTAAGATGATGCATTCTCACAAAACTCACATAAATGAGAGACTCGGTGCCTACGCGTGCCTCGGGTGAGTGCCCAGCCCGCTGGGTGATAGGTCAATACGCATGGGATTAGACTATTGGTCTAAGGGTATAAAATATGACTACAATATGGGTTAGAGATTTTGGGGTCCTATTTCACCACCGCGTGTAGGAATGGATCACACTATATCATTACTTGCATAGACTATCTCGAAAGGTAGGCGTAGAATCATCGCATACAAAGGATTGTATAGCAACTATAGCAGCCCAGTTTCTATGGGAAAATATTATTACAAGGTATGGATGCACGTTGAGTCTGACCATTGATAGGGGCACACATTTTCTAAATGAGACAATCAGAATTTTATTGGATGAATTCATGATTTCACACCATAAGACTACACCATATCATCCTCAAGAAAATGGGACTACTGAGGCTTTTAATAAGATTTTGAGCCAGACATTGACAAAAAAAAATTATGTTGGAAGAAAGGATTGGGATGATAAATTTTCTGCAGTAGTTTGGGCATATAAAACAACATACAAGCGGTTAAACAAGGTCACACCCTTTCAATTGGTGTTTGGCATAGAAGCAATTCTTCCTATGGAATTCATGTTACCTTCTTTTATATTGCGTATTTGGAGGTCTAGCTAATGATAAATCATTAGAAGAATGAATTGACAATTTGATTAAGTTGGATGAGCAACGAGCAATAGCATGTTGGAATCGAAGTAAGAAAAAGACAAGCAAAAAGCATGGCATGATAGGAACATTTGGGACAAAAAGTTTGAGATATGACAGATGATACTTCATTATGATTCTAAGTTTCTACGCCATCTAGGAAAACTCAAAGTACATTCATTAGGACCATATGTTATCACTCACATACTTGAAACATGAGCTTGTCAGTTAGAAACGCTTGATGGAATATGATTACCCAGTTACTTCAACGGGAGTAGGTTGAAGCCCTACTATAAATAAGTCTTCTTGGTGTTTATAATAAGGTAGTATTGCCATTTAGATTAGGTTTTCAATTATGTATTCCCTTAATGTATTTCCTTATTTGTCACTATGTTTTGTCAATTTAGTTGGTGTTTTGTGAAATAAGCATGTTTGCGTGCTAAAAGCTAATTACCATTTGTAGTATTTTTATGCACAAAGGACTGCACATACCATTTGTGTGGGGTGGTTATTTAAAAATGGGTACACATAAAGGAACAACCTACTACATGTGTTATTCAAGTTTTAAGAGTTGGTGAAAATAATATTGCTTCCAAATAAGGACCATAGATGGAGATAAATGAAGGAACAATATAACGCAAGGTAAGCAATGGCCGTGGAGACTACCAAGAGAAGGCACAATGATGAGGTACTCAGGCACATGGAAGTGCGTTGAAGAGAAGTATGTAGCTAGAAGGTAGGAAGGCATGCTAAAAGGTTATAGCTGAGGTGTGAAGATGTACCATGTGGAAAAATGTGAAAAGGTTCAATTAATGAAGATTGTTGCTATGTGAAGGAGAAATAAATGCACTAACTTTTTCAAAATCTATATAAGGAAGGGATACGAGTTCATTTTTACCATTGTAAATTGAAAATTTTTTAATGATCCAAGTGCAAAGTGAAGTGAGCGAATCATGTTTAGGTACGAAGAGTGTGAAACTAGACGTGGAGAGCATATTTGTGTGTAGGATAAGCTTATGTCCCCATTGGTGAAGGGTTTGAGTGAAGCAAAGCATTTCAAAATATCTAGGGCATGTAGATTTGAGCTAGGGTTTTGGACTTGCTCATTACAAAAGGTAGAAGACAAGATCTTACACACTACAGAGGACATAAAGTTTCTTTTACATATGGCACCAAACAAAGCACCTACTGTAGGAGCCAAAGGAAAGAAGAAAGTGGAAGAAGAGATTGAAATTGCTCTTGAGAGAAATTTTTGGAGATGTAATACCTAGAAGGCATGATAATGGGACAAGAATGGTATTCTCACGTCTAGCATTGCAAGATAAGTGAGTACAACCACCACACATTGGATAACAAAAAGGAATTGGCCATCTGAATGAGTGACAAACATTAGAGGCAGAAATAACAGAAGAATATCTAGAACTAATTCTTCTAGTTGAAGTAGAAGATGTTACAGAGTAAAGAATTATTAGTTGTATAGTAATTATTTATATTCATTCATTCCTTATTATGTATTCATTCCATATTAAAAGGTAACCATTTTTGGGGTGGCAATGTAGTTTAGTGTGGGTTAATTTTTAGCAGAAAAGTGTGATACTTAGCATAAGGCACACTAGAGGTTCACGCATGAGGACAATGTGAGAATTGAATTGTTGTGAGATTATGTTGCTAGATATGATGCACGCATGAGCTTATGGTATTACTATTTTAATAAGCTTATGTGTATTTATTGTGTTTAATATAATGGAGTGTATTGGCTGAATTAGAGTATTAATCATGAGTATAATTGGTTCTTGCATGATTGAATTCATTATGGATATTATTTAAATCTATTACTCTTTAGATCTAGATCTAGACATGCTCTGTAGAATGTTATATTAATTATGGATCTGAATGCATTAATTCTTCATCATGCTAACATCCTACAACAACAACCCTAAAGAGGGGCCTAGTACCTTTGCACACTTCGGGTGAGCACTCAGTCTAGGTTGAGTGATGTGTTAGTGCGCCTAGGTTATTAGTGGTAAATTCTAGGCTACATCAATTAGATAACACCATGTTTAAAATACCACAAGTGTTGTTGTGGGTCTTCTTTGTTGTTAATTGGTTGAATTTAGGTGTTTCCCAATGCATAGGGTATGGATGAATTGGAATGGATAGGTGAATGGGATCATTGAAAATCTCGTCATATGTCAGAGAATTATGTGAGTCGAAGACCGATGCTTCCAATGTTTGCATCTTGTCTATCATCATTTTGATAATATCATTAGTAGGTTGTGATGATTGGGCACCCCCTACAGTATAAGGGGGTAGATGATGAAGGTATGACGTGGTGGAATCCTAGTATATGGTGGTGTTGAGTACAAAAATTATGAGGGAGGAATAGATGCATGTGGCAAGTATCTTGAATAAGTGATAGATGAGATAGGGGGATGTTGGTGATAAGTGTAGGTAGGTGGAGTGGATGTAATGACTCTCGTAGTAATTAGAGGAAGAGACTACGGGATGGAGAGGAAAATATTTTGGAAGGGAGTATGGGTTACCGACACCATGGGTGGTTGAGATGTAATAGGTACATAAGAGGTGGCAGGTGCAAATAGACCTACACTAGAGGTGGTTAATAAAGGAATGGTTAACATTACAGGAGAAACTGACATCAAAGGCATGATAGAAGTCAAAGGTGCAATAGATATCAATGATGTAGGGTCAATTTGGGACACCACAAGTGGTAAGGTGGAAGAGTATAAGGTCGAGGTAATAGTAGGTGATGTAGAAGTGGGTGCAAGGGTAGGAGGAATGGACACAGAATGTCGTATACAAGATTCCCTGATGAATCCCGAGTGGATGAATGGGCTAAATAATATTGTAAAGTAGCGGGGTTTTGATCAAGGATTCTTGTGAACTCCTCATCACTGGTACTGATGGTAATAGGTTGATTGGGATCCATAGGTGATAGAATGGAAGGCAACGATGGGCTAGGTGGGATTGGTTGAAGGCTAACGTCGAACACGAGGGTGTTGGCTTAGCTACAGTCAAAACCATGTGACTTATAGTAGACCTAGTAATTTGAGCTCTATAAATGACACATGAGTATAAAAGGACTAGAGAAAATGGTTCCAGAAGGTGACAATTGAGTGTTATTTTAATTGAAAATTTAAAACACAGCGACCGATGGTAGTTGGGTAACCGATGTCGGTGACAGAGGGTAACCGATGCCGGTTAGAGGACTGATACCGGTTGTGGAAAATAAAAGGATTTGTAAATGTGGTAATAAATGATAAAAATGAAGCAAATATGGACTTTGACAATGATTTCAAAGACACAAAGATATGGTGAGGTAACTGAGGAAACCTTAGAAAGAACATAAATACGATGAATGCTACTTTGGTTAAAATGACCAAAATAGCAAGAAACCAAAAATGGTTAGTAAACTGATGATGGTTAGATGAGTAAACCGATGAAGGTCAATAGACCGACACCGATCACTGTGAAATTTGTGAAAAGATGGAAAAAATTAAATTTGGTGATTTAGATCAAATAAAAGACCAACCCAAAACCTGAGTATGGCAATGATTGACCCTAACACACTCAAAAAGAGTTAGAATATACCAAATATGATTATGGAGTGTGAAAGGAGTGAATAATGAAGAAAACAAACTCACACCTCAAAACATAGATCAAGCAAAAACTAGCAAACACAAAATCCTAGGTGGTGGATTTTATGTTCCAGCTTATGCCATTTAGGACTAACTTGTGGATAGAGGAGATTTTTAGTTTGATAAAAGGTTCCCTATAAAAATCCAACAACTAAGGATATTTTCCTGAGGAGATCCTTTCTCTAAGATAATGACTAGACATAAAAACTAGTTTGGAGCCCACTATCAATCCTCTCATTGTGTGATTGTTGACGGATTCTTCCGGTAGGATGTTATTTAATAAAATGAGTAATTTATTTTTAGTGGTTTGGTGTAGAGAAGAAAGTGTGCACTACGATTCAATTTGTCAACCATCAGCTGAGCATGACTTCCAGCATATAGGTTGCCCATAATTTTTAAATGAGCTACAGATGAAACACTCGAAATGATATGCAAAGATTTTAGACCCAAATCCACAATGACATTCGATGATAGCAATGATGAATAGGAAAGAGTATGTCTTTCACTAATGTAATACAAAAATAAAAATAATGGTTCTTTTTAATCCAAAATACGAGTGTCAATGAGACAAGTAGAGGAGAAATAATGTTCCAAAGGAGAAAATTTAATGTGAACACTTTCAAAAGGAAATAGAAACACAATCTTTCACCTAGGAATGAACAATGCAAAATAACCCAAATGGGTCCCACTGCATGCCAAAATGTTTCACTGAATAATTTTCGATAAAACAAATAAGGTCATGGTCAAGGAGGAATTCTGTGATATGTAGGTTAAAGGCTGAATACACGTGTTACTAACTTTATCCAAGTTGATTGTAGAGAACTCCTATTTTTGGGAAGGACTACCTATAGATACAAAGCAAGACCACCAAATGATATTAAATAGCAAATGATAGTGGGCCTAGCGATTTCTAGTTCTAGGAAGTGTGATACTTCCTAGATGGCTATCAATCCATATTTTTTATCAAATCAATGAAAGTAAATACGAGAAATAAAGGTCCTATTGCTAAAAATTTGATTTAGGTATCTCAAAACATTATCAACAAACTAGATTAAGAAAATTATGAAAATATAAACTAATCGGCATCATGCAAATTATATTTCTGGTTCGAGAGTCACAGGGGTATTAGGTAAGGTCACAAAGGTATCTGGTAAGGTCTAGGTGGAGTTTAGGTGATGTTAGAGGTATTTTGGTGAAGGTTAACAGAAAACACAATGACCGATATCGGTCTGGTGACCGATGCGATAGAGAGGGAAGACCGGCGATGGTTAAGGTGACAAACTCGGTAGGGGCAATTTGATAGTAAATTATTAAACAAGGTTGTTAGGCTCTGTGATTACAATGAGAGAGAGGGTAGTATGGTTTGGGTCGTAATATGGTTAAGAAGACTCGGGGATACTAAGGAGGAGGTTTGGAATGATGAAAAGGCTTGGGATGGTTGAATAGTGGGTTGGTGGGATGAAGGTGAAATAAACTACTGAAAAGAAAAAATATCTACAAAAGTAATAATCCAAATTATTAGAATCACAATACTTACTTGATGTCTTGTAGATCTTGGGAGTTGGAATGGTTGATGGTTGATCGGAGAAGAAGTGCTTGAGTCTAGTGCCATAGAAATATGGCCTTTGTGCTTTCGTGAGTTTTCCAATGCTCGGAAAGATGAACCAGATGCTTGTCTTGTACTATGGTTGTGTGTGTTCATCATCCTGGATGCGGGAGAGCTTGCAAATTCTTGATTGAATGCAATAAGGCCCCAATAATTGTATGACCAACCCGTGTAAAGAGTTGTGAAATTTATTATAAGGTAACCAATGGAGGTTAGGTGATAAATGTCGGTTAAGGCGAGAAAGTCTAGGTTTACCAAAAATAGGCAAATCTTTACTATTTTTGGCGTGATTGTGATTGAGTCCGCTTAGGGAAGTGGAGTTCACGTGAGAGAAGGCAGGAAGGTCATATAAGAAGTCCAATTAGGTTTAGGAATAATTCTTAGTTAGTTAGGTTAAGTGGTGACTCAGCACTAGGAGTGATGACTCGGTGTTGAGAGTGATGACTCGGTCATTGTGAGTTAAATGCCCTAGAATGGGTCCAGGGTGAGGTGTAATGATGAGGTGGAGGTGTGAGGGTGAAATTAACTTAATTAAAATAATTAAATTAATTAATAATGTGAGGATGAATATTAGTATAGGATGAAGGGGTCATGACTAATTAAATATATTACGTTAATTGATTGAAGGGGACCAAGGGGAGTGTGACCCAAATTTGGTGTCTACAGATCCCTCCCCAAAAAATGTTTGTTTTGTATACTTATGAATTAGTGACACTAGTATACAAGGTGTGCATGGATAAATGGTACAAGTGGATGCACAATGCCTTTGGTCTTGAGTAGAGGATTCCAGAGAGAAGTTTCCCTCTCAGGTAAAGAATGTCGATGAGTTCATCGTGTACCGAAATTTTTCATTGGGAGATTCACATTGGTGATGGCTCAAGAGCCCATCGTGTAAGTTTTCTTTGCTTTTACAACCCATTACTTCTAGAGTACCATGAACAACTTCAAATAGGCATAGAAGTTAATATTTTACCTTAGTGAAGTGGACAATGAGCACTAGGGGATGTTTGACACACTTGTCTACCCTAAGAAGCGTGATTATGTGGAGAAGTATGTCTCGGAAAGAATACATTTATTAAAACCTATTTCATTACCTATGGTCTGGGGTGGATGAAGCAAGAATATACATCCATCTTAGGCCTTGTTTTGTTGATGGAGAATTTGTTGAGGAAGATATGAATATTATTGAGGAGCGCTCTACTAGGAAGAAGGTTGAGACAAAGAAACAAGAGTTTGAAGAGACTCCTTCGATGAGTGGGACACCAAGTGCACACCGGTGTGTGTAGACATCAAAGATGAAAGGAGACATGTACAAGAACATATGTCAAAAGAAGAAAGTATCTAGTACAAAAGAAGAAAAATATAGTTTAGAGCTCATACTCAAAGGAAACAGAGATCTTGAAAGATGAGGAGGCTAAAAGTGAGGAAGAATGAGAGCCCTAAGGAAATCAGCCTATCTATACAAAGAAGGGCGTAGATGAGGAGGGAAAAAATGAACATTCGAGGATGCACATGATGTAGAAATGGGTACAGAAGAATAATAAGTTGGAACAAGTGCACAAAGCAGATCGAACGCATTCCCAACCCGAGTTAGAGAGCGAGTAGAGAGAGGTCAAGGATATTATCCAAAACCTAGTCAAGCATGAGGTAGAGCACAATTTAGTATAAAATAGTGAAAGACAAGAAGGGATCATATGTGGAGAGACAAGCCTTACAAGTTATTTCCTTAAGGGTGTTCACGGATTTAGGAGGTGCACATACATCCCCAAAGGACCTATTATGAAATATGTAGAAGATCCCATCAAAGTTTTGTGTGTGAGGTACCAAAGCATGATACATGTAGACCATTTATTTTATTGGTAATCATTCAATAAGGAGGGTGTGCTACCATGCACAAGGAAGATGTTGTCTTAGGTGTTTGGATCCCATATTGATGAACCAAAATTTGAAGTGAGTAACGAATCATTATTGGATACCCGAGAGTCTCCAGTCTTTAGAGAGATAAATTCAATAGTGTATTCCCAAAAATTAATAGATGAAAAGCGTGTAATGCGCTTAAGAATATATCGGTGGTGGTGGTATCTATAATTTTTAAAATAACAATAAAATATGGTTCATGTAGAAGGAGCTAGAGGAGAAAAATAAAGATATTATTGAAAGGGATAAGGAAATAAAGGAGAAGGAAAATATTATCACGCAGCTTAAAAATAGAGCTAACGAAGGAAAAAGGGAAGACGCACGCATCTTAAAATAAATTAGAATGCATAGTTGATGTGATTTTTCTAGCACTCTCGAACTGGACCCTCCCGAAAATATGTATGAATCACCTCTCCATTGTTTAGAGGATTTTGTCGCTCATAATCACAACACAATAGTTAGCACTCGTATTGGAATCTTTAGAAGAAGTTATGGCATGACATAAATAGTAGGAAAATAAAAATAAAAGATACCATAACATAATACACTTTGAGTTACTAGATTCGTTAAGATAGCAGATCACATGGCGGATGTTGTCTATGATAACTATGAAGATAAAGATCATGTGGTGGCATGCTAGTTGCAAAAGATGAAGTAAATTTAAAGGATTTTAGGCAAAGAATAAAGAGTATCGAGTAAAATGAGAGATAATTTTACATATATTGAGTAGAAGAGTGAGGAAATTGATGTATTAAAGGCCTCTGTTAAGAATAAGTTGAAGGACCTTTATCCTCAAGTTACGCAAAGGATGATTGTGCTAACAGATATTGATAAACAATTAGAGACCCTAGTGGAAACTTTGAAATCCAAGTGTGAAGATCGACTTTTAAATTAATCACTTCTATTATTGGTGATGCATTTAATTAAGCATGAGGAGAATTAGAGGGGTGAAAGACATTGGAGACATTAGTGAACAAGGAATTCCCCCTCATTTTTGCACAGTAAAACTTGGATTCTTTCATTCTTTGGCGTAATTCGGGCATATATTCTTTATTCTTTAATTCTTGAAGGATTATTTATTATTTGATTAATCAAAAAAAAAAATTCTCGGGATGGAAAACATACCTAAGGTGGGGTAATGTTAGGCATAGAAAATGGCTAAGTATATGAAGAGTGCAGAAGTTAGCACTCGCGCATGGAAGTGTTACAAAAGGAATGTGCACTAGAGGAACAGGGGTTTACACGTGGAAGATGGAAAGGGATGCGCACAAGGGTCGTAATGGATAGATAAAAAACTTAGTTGAGTTTTGGTGTTTGGAGCTAAGAATAGAGCATGGAGACTTGCAGGTTCAAGAAAATTCTATTTTTAGATGGATCTCATGTGAAGGAAGATAAAGAGACATACATATTTTAGGCTATTAATATGATTATAACTAGGAGTTAAATATAGAAAATCTATTATTAGAAATCTTTCATGTTTTTAGCAATGTATGGTTATTCTTAGCATTAGGCCTATCTTTAAGAGTGCATGGGTGGTGAAGGGAAAGTCCCCACCCCTATATATATATATATATATATATATATATATATATATATCCCCACCCCTATATATATATATGTATGTATGTATTGATTTGCGGGGTTTAGTGATTTGTGAATTATTATGAGGATATATTGTTTTTTTTCTTATGTGCATTATCTTATGGAGTTATCAGGATGTATTCAGCTTTTATGTCTTATGGAGGTTAATATAATGGAATTATGTGATGAATTCTTGTCATTGTTTTTTCTATTGCTGGATCTTGCATGGTAAATATATTATTAGTTCCTATGTAATTTCATCATTTGTATGCTTTAGATCTATTACTTGTATGCTTATATCTAGTTTATCTATTATCATTATGGAATACAACATCATGCATGTTAACTCTTTGACAAAGCTACCATAAAAGAGGGACCTAGAGTGTTATAAGCACAATGGACTAAGAGGGGGTGAATCAATCCTACAAATTACTTTTCAATTCATTTACCATCACATACATTCATTTATTCATTCATCCATTAACCATCCATAACCATATGTGTGCATTAGATATGTAACATCAATCACAAGAGCATGAAACAAAGTACACAACACAAGAACACCATATGTAAGTGGGAAACCCTCATGGGGAAGAAAACCCACTAAAACTCTACTTATATTACACAAAGAAAAGTAATTTAGTGTAGCACCAACTACACAAGGAGCACCAACCCCACAAGGAGCACTAACCCCTAGTTTAGTAGAGCACCAACCCCTAATTTAGTGAAGCACCCACTCCACAAGGAGGATACAACCCCCTAGGATGACCAAGCACCAACTCAGCCACCTGAATATGTTTTATCTCTATATTTTCTTACTGCCACAACTAATGGAGATCACTTATTCATCTCACAAACCCTAGGACAAACCTTAGGTCTTCAATCTTGCTCTATCTTCTTATTTTTCACCTTGTCTTACCTCTAATATATTGCACACATGATATCAATAATTCCTCAACTTTTCATGCATCATATCATCTCTCAAACTCTTCCCTCATACACTGAAATCAACTCTTATCTAGGTTGCACTTCTTCTCCATGTAATACTAGCTCACAAAATGAGCTCAAACTTCACGTCTATAGCTTCTTCTTATCATTTACCTAAAGGAGGTTGGTTCCTCATCATAAATTCAACCCATTAATTATTTAAAACATTTCATAAATTTTTCACAACAGATACAAGTGACCCAAGTAGGTCAGCCTAGCAAAAACCCTTCATTTCATGATCCAAAAATCACTAAAACACATGCATTGGGATGCCAAAATTATCCTCATTTCAAAAATATGCTTAGTCAAGATATAATATTCATCAAACATTAGAAATAAATCATTTAAACATTAACCATGGTTTCAATTTTTGTTAACCAATCAAATTATTTCATTTAATGGGCCTAGTTCCCTTTACAAATCTCAAAACAATTGTTTCATGCACCCTTCAACACCCTGAAACTTCATTTGATCAAAAATCACTTATACTAAACAAAAAAATTCCATGTGACAACTCAAAATAAATTTCATAACCTTTATAACACTTCTAATAATGTTATAAGTCATGAAACATCTTTCACTTCAAACCACAACAAGATTTTCCTTCACCAAATCAACCTACCAAAAAGGTGTTTCCAAAGGTTAGCTCATAAAACTATTTATACAAACATTAAAGACCTTAAAATGGATTCATTTTATGCCCACTTCATCCCTATTCACATTAAAATTTATAGGAAGCATCACCAAATCCATCTCGTGCTTCAACAAACATCAAACTTACAAAAACATAGATCATGTCCTGAACTGCCAAAAACCTTATTACTAAAAGAACTCCCCGAAACCATATCGTATGACCTCATCATTATATAATTAATATATAACTAGAAATATATCTAAATATTCTTTTTCAACACAACTTTAATCATCTTAGGAATCTACTTGTAGCTCAAGTCATAGCCAAAACACTGAACCCTATTATTTGAGATCCCTAAACTTCCCTTTGACCAGTCAACCTATTTTGACCTCAAAACCTCATGAACCTAAATTAACATGTCATGAAACTTCCATGGACATCAATAAAAATCACACTCATCACATAATTAAATTTAGCCATTACCTTCTTTGGATAAGTTTTCCTTAAACTAAACTCTTCAGAAACTGCCATTTTTAGGTGGGGACCACATATGACCACAAGCTCTATCATAAATTTTTGGAAATATAGAATATTCCTCTACAACATCAAATCATCACATTTTAACTTTCAATAAAAACTAAGTCATTATACTTCATCTTTTCTGCAAGTTTGCTCCTAGCTAGGGTTTAGCTAGGGTTTTAGACCACTTTACCTTCTTAACAATCGTTCATAAAAATGTGACAATCAAACCACCTCATTATTTTTGTGAAAGATTTATAACTGACCTAATAAGATACCCCAAAGATATTAAGTCCCCATGCAAATCACACAGCTCACAACGAGCATCAGAAGGTCAACATTTGCTCTAAAATCACACTATTACTTACCCGGTTTCACCAAAACTTGCATAACTTCAAAATTATTCTTCATATTGACATGAAACTTGGCATGAAGCACCATGAAAACATATTATAATTCTCAAAGACACCACATATATCAAATGCATCTCAAACTCTCCATCCAATCTCATTTACCTATGTTAAATTGTTTGTTTCTCACATATAGCTTCCCAAGGACCTCATATAAGCATCAAACCAAAGAAAACTGACAAAATATTGTTCCCATACTTAACTATGACTAATTAGGCCCAAATATTTCACCTCCTTACCATTCTGCATGTTCCAAGGCTAGAAACAAGCCTAGAATGAACTGACTCAACCATGAACAGACCATGTTAACACAATGTAGACCCATGAACACTCATGACACATCATATGGACCATGTATTACCTCATGACACACTCTAACCAGCTTTGGAAGACTCATACTATGATTCATCTTACTAGACCATGCACCAAGACACCCAAGAACATCACCAAACTTGACAATCTTCATGTTTGACCATTGACTAACACCATATGAGGACTCACATGACTACATGACACCATTTTCCATCAATGGGGGTTGACATCAATGACAACACAATCACACAATAGCCAAAATGGTGCCTTTTCATGCTTCGGATGAGCTCTCGATCTATCTCGAGTGATGTGCCAACGCACCTAGAGTTTAAGTAAATAAATAGTGACTATAAAATGCCACATCAATCAAAGAAGGGGAATTTAACTCAAAAATGAAAAGATAGGAATAGGAATTTTGTACACATCTATCAAGCCCAAGAATAGTCAATTTGATCGAGAAATATGTGCTAAAAATGATTTTGAAGAAGTTGACACGCGTTCAAAATGCATGGAAAAGGCTCGGATAAAGCACAAAGAACTACCGGTCTCACACGGACTAGTGGTTACGTAACTACCATGGTGATTTTGTAACCACTAACTAGGGAAGACCGACTGCTACATAACTATCATGGAGGTTACATAACTTAAAGCTAGAAAAATAGGGAAAAGCTGCAAAAAAAGAGACTAAAGAAAGCAGGAAAAAGTTAGGAAAAGGTAATGTTAACCAATATAAGCTCCCCTTATTTTTGGGTTAATTTACTACCTTTTGTGCTTCAGTCCATATTTCAGACATTTAAAGCATTCAAATGTTTCTATAAAATGTTCCATTAGATAGAGAATTTCTTCCCCTTTCCAGAAAGGTAAAGAACTCTTTCTAACTCCTTGTATTTTTTGAGTTATGGCTCAAAGAGTTAAAAGGGAAAATTTTCCCAAGGCGGACTTGCAGAGCTTGGGAGATTTTTTTTCCAAAGGAACTTAGACCAGTGGGGCATTAGAGGAAAAAGTGAAAAATTACCTTTTCTTCCAAAAGGCATAAAATCAAAATGCAACCCATGGCCCCATCAAAAATCTAATGCGGGGATGCGGGAATTCAGAGGTAAATTGGATTTTTTGACTTTTTGTCAAAAAATGTAAAATGGAAAAAATGAAGCCCCTACCTCCACCAACCCCAATGGATGCCATGTCATCAACGGATTTGTGGGGAAAAGTTCAAAATTTGCCCGAAGCCAAATTTGTAGGAAACGTAAGGAAAAAAGTAGAAGGCCATATCTTTTGATCCAGAGCTCCATTTTTGACAATCTTGGTACCAATGGAAATATCTGGAGATTCTCTTCATCATGGAGTCTTAATTTTTATTTTGGTAGAGATTTGTGGGAGAAAATTGCAAAACATGATTTGGCATGGAAAAAATGCAAAACCAATTTTCAACCACCAAATTTAATGAAATATGGGTCTTTTCTCCCTCGAGCAGACAAAATGCATTTGGGAATGGAATTTACAGATGGAGCCTTGACTTTTCAACCAAATTTATGAATGTTGTCGGTGGTTGGAGTAGAGAATCAGATTTTCTCATGTTTTTCCCTCTCTTTTCACATTTTGCTATATATTGTAACAGAGGCACATTTTCAAGAAGTTAGTTAGTGGTTGTTCACTCTTCTTCTCTGCCTCCCTCTTCTTTTCTTCCCCAGGGTTGAAAATGGAGTTGGAACCTCCTCCCCTGCTCTGTAATGGTGTTTTTGCCTCTTTCCCATGAAATGGTGCACTGTGTAAATTTGGAGCAATAAAAACATGTTTTTGTGATGCATTTGTCCATCCTTTGCTCATTTTTGGTTGTTTCTTCTTGCCTCTCATTGTTGCAGGGCATATGTGCATGTTTGAATGTCATTTACAGGTTTTGGAGCTATGTTTTTAGGGATTTTGGAACATTTTCTATGTGAATTCCATCTCTGGTCTGTGATGCACTTGTCCATCCTCTCCATTTCTCACCTCTCTTTGTTTCCATGGTAGTTTTGATAGATGATCAACATTTTCCTTCTTTGGTGTATCACCTGTTTTAGTGTAGGCTTTGTTTTTTTCTAGTTTTCTTTCTCTCCTTGTCTCCTTGGAAGTTAGATTAGGATTAGATTAGCTTGCCTGCACTGGAATAGCTTGTGGCAGGTAGTTTAGGAAGAGGAACCAGCCTTCTCGGAGGATCATTCCCATTTGCAAGTCCCATAGCTTGGGGAATGATCCAATGTTATGTAAATCACACCAAATGACCCTGCCTTAGAAAAGCAGATCCATAACTCATTTGGGGGTGCTGTGATTTCACACTAATAGGTAAGTAAGCTACAAAAACATGCTACAAGAAAGTATTTTGACTTAAACATCATTGGAATTGATATTTTCTCATCATTGGGGATTCGAACCATTTCTATAATGTAGCACATGTAAAATTGGGTGCATACGGAAGCTCTCAACATCTTGCACTTCTAGCTTTTCTACTAGTAACACATCTACCAACGTGATCTTAGTCATATTAATTATCATATTTCCATCATTATCCATCTCCATATTCCATTGGAATGATTTAGAATCATGTTTTCTTCCATCGCCATCCTATCTATGACCTTGAATATGGGCACCACAACTCTTCTCATGGAAAATTCCTTATGGAAAAGTTCTTCCTCTTTGGTAGGAACCCCACAATAGTTGCATCCATATCCTTCTTATCTACTTATTGGAACCATGATATGGTTCCACATGTGTAGATTGTACACATTATTTTCCTTCCCCAAGTGGTGTATTTGGTTATCCTCATCTTTTTATGAAAGTAAAAAAATCACAAATGCTCATAAAATCTATATTATCCGAATACGAATACTCCCTTAAAGGATAGTTGTTCATATAAAGAAAATAATATAAAAAAATATAGACGGATCCCTCAAAGGATGACTATCATCCATTTTATCCTCTCATCTAAATCAAAAATCAAAAATCCAAAGTAAAAATCCATAAATTTAGACCACTCCCTTGAAGGATGGCTACCTTCTTATATCATGGTAGTAAAGGCTTCCCACATTGATTAGCCTAAAAATAACAAAATCAAAATGCATTCATCCAAAATCAAGCATCCTAAGAAATCTTCCCGCATTAATCAACTTTCCCATTAAAATAAAACTTCTGCATTGATTAGCTTATGCAATATTTTTCAAAGTTGGATTATAGACCTAAGACAAACACTTAAGGAGAAACTACTTCTCCCGTACAAGCTACATCTAAATCCCTTATCATGTCTACAATAGTTATATAACCATAGTTTCCATCCTCCCCTATGATCTTATATGTAACTAACTATCATTAGTTATGTGTTAACACCGTCATACGGTTGCATGTGCATTGCTTTACTCATTCCTTTCACATTTTACCTTCAATCCATTCCTAAAGCATCTATCCTACGTGTGCTCTTTAGTATGATGAAGTGTACTTCCTATATTTTGTCACGCCAAAAAGGTCACATTCTATTTATCACATCGAATCAAATCCAATTACATCATCTTATATAATATCTAATATAAATTATGTCACATCTAATCTAAAAGCCATCACATCATAGCTACTATAACCATCATAAATCACATGCATCAAATCTAAATTCTATGACATCATTTTTATATCTATTATGTATCCATCACATCTAAATATGATCCACACATCATATAATCATTTTCATATCTAATCTATATCCATTAAATCATTTTAACATCTAATCTATTCAACATAACAACATCTAAATCCATCACATCACCTCTTATCTAAGTATATCACATTATGTCTAATACATCCATACATTACATCCATATCTAAAATCAATACATATATCCAACTAATAATTTCACATCCATAATCTACATAGCATAAAATAATCATAATCCATCACATACATCTAATATACTCATTTACAACACCTAGAAATCATGAAAAAATCATATATGTGTGTGTGTGTAGATAAATAACCATATAATCCAAAATGTCTATACATATATGATAGGCCTTAGTTGGGCTCAATCTACACATAAAATTCTATACATATAATGTTCACCTACTAATCGGTGAACACAAAATCCAACACTCTATCTCCTAAGGCGGGACCATGTCCTCTGCCTGTCCACCACCCGGACCAAAATCATGCCTCAACTCCGCTACACTCATTTTACTCCTTGAAACCTATCATCATCCCTATATCCTATCAATAGCCACATGTTTTGTGTAGCATGATACGTTGGGTAGTCTCATCATCACTATGCACTCATAGTATCACACCTCCTCTCCAGAGAGCTAGTATTGCTCCATTATCACAAAACTAGGAGGCATCATCTATCCATCCCCCTGTGTCACTCCCCCGTCACCTCAAATGGAGTGCCTTGATCCCCATATATAGCTTGTAAGGCCTCTCTCTTCCTTTGATATCTATCCTTTGGCTGGATAGTCATGTCTCTCTCCTAGAAAATTACATTAAGTTGTTGGCATGTCACATCTCATACCTAAGGAGTTACATCTAGATCCACCCGTAGCTAAGCTATCTTTGTTGTTACCCCTCCATCTATCACCTCTCCTCCTTGAGATCCCTTCTTTCCTCTATGAGCTCCCTCCTCTCCTCATGCATGTGATTCCTTCTTAACTCTCCAAGCTTCCCACCGGTGATTCATCCACTCCATATATCCATCTGCGACCCCTACATCATCCTCATCTATATCCATTGGCTCTAGCCACCTCCACCAATGGATCTTCCATCACTTTGGACTAGGTAATTAATTCTTGGCCTCATCTTTCCTATATCTTATCAGGTGCCCCAAGCACCATCTACACCAACCCAAATTGCCTCATCACTCTTGGAAACTGTATAGCCTCCACCATATCTAGCCTTCGTCCTTGTATCCATCTTACTCTCCTAAGACCTATGAGATGGATATATGTTCATGGATATGCAAGGATACTTCTGTATGGACTCCATCTGAATTATCTACCCTATGGCTTCCCAATATCTTAGCATACCAATCCTCTCCTCTCTCACCCATATCTCTGTGAACCTAGTCATCTCTCCATCACATAAAACCAATGGTCAGTGATATGTGATCCCTTATGACCCATAGAATCCCTAATGGCCTCACCACTACTATATTCTCGTATGCCCAGTAATGTAGTAAAAATTCCACATCTAATCCAAATCTCATCATTATAACATACATCCAAATCAAAATATGCCCTGAATGTAAACATTTTCATGTGCCCAACAATGTCAACCACCACTACTTCTAGGGTCAATGGAAATCTTACCCCACCTAGATTTGGTAGTGCGTAGTAGAATATCACCATCATCACCAAACACATCATCTAATTTCCCAAAGACCAAAGGATGATAATGCCTCTCAATATGAAATGCCCCAGATACAAAGGTGATGTGAGGGGTCTCTTCTCCAAATAGTTGTCTCAATGCATTACTCGATTCTCATGTGTAATTGGCACTATGGGTACCCCATGAATTATAAACCTCAAAATAGGATACACATCCTCAAATTTTATCATCATCTCACATGTCTATAACCAAAAGGTGTTAGTCCTTAGCTCTTATCTATCTATCAAATCTATAATAATCCTTGTATCTCGGGGTACCCTCCGATAGTGGAAAACTCCCCTTGCAATACAACTACATCCAAGTGATCTCACTCAAGTTATCATTAACATCATCTAATCATCCCCAACATGGTCTAGACTCTATCTTATAAATACGATGTGTCTTAAGCCTGTAAAATCAACCAACACATACCCAATAGTTATAACATCATAAAAAATCATAATTTTCCATTCAAAATAATTAATCAATTTCCATTATCTACCAATGCCGAACCTAAATAGGTTAACGCCAACTTGCCCTATGTTGATGGCAACCATACCTAGTCACTATCAATCATCCTTGGTGCCCATCAAAATTCAAATAAAATCAAAACCAAGATAAGTTTTTGGAACTTACCACTCTCTGATACCTCTGGTGCTTCCTTCCACCTCTGTTGGCATCCATTTTTCTCAAATATCAAGCTTTTATATCATTCAAATCTCTCTGATCACTAAATTGTGTCATTCAAATGATATTTTTAGTCATCTCTATAAATTATATAGGTGCAGTAACCATGTCTTCGCGTTGACCCCACAATCATCATTGACCTAAGCCCAGTCATCGTTGACCCTACTGACCTTATCGAACCCTACACAGTCATCGTTGACCCAAACCTATTCTTCATCTTTCATCTTATCTCATCCAATCTATTTATCCAATTATATTTTCTTCCACTTCATCCTATTATGTCACTCATAACACATCGTTCCTTTCCTTACGTTGTTTATCTTGTTATTTTTCACTTATCATCTTATATTTTTTCACATACTTCATCATATCTAGAATCCCACTCTATGGCCATCTTAAAGTTCCCTCTCAAGAACCATATCTCATCTTAAGCCCACCATTCATTTCCATATTTCCCTTTTTCCATCCCACTAGGACACATATTTTCTCAATCCCTCATACCCGATGGATAGTCCATACTCTTTTTCTTCGCTTTGTTTCTCGGCATTCTCACAAACCATTTTCTTGACCATCCTCACATTTTTTCACATACTTTTGATGTTTTCCTTTGACCCATTGGTCTCATGGCTTACACATCCATTTGATTGGATCTTGATTGGATTCCCTCTATCTGTAGTGATATTTTATGACTCACAGGTCTGTAGGACATTAACGTCACCTTCATTGAGGTCGTGTTATCTTCCCTACTGATGTGTTTCCATTATTATTTTTATCATTATCTCATCCATCTGAGTGGATTCCCATTAGATTCCCTCCATCCTGTAGTGATAATTTTTTATTCACATGTATGTTGGACATTAACATTACCTCCTGTGAGGCCGTGTTATGTTCCCTATTTATGTGTTTCTAGTATTCATGTCATCTTTATTTTATATAGCTGTTCAAATTCCCTCCACCTTCTAGTGATATTTGTTGACTCACTAGTCCATAGGACATTAATGTCATCGGCCATGTTATGTTCCCTACCGATTTTTTTCTAGGATCAATTCAATTTTTTTTATTTTCATCTTCTCCTTCTTGCAATGGTCATATCACTCTCCACTTGGGGCATATTTTCTCATCCTTTCTATTCTTTTCTCCCTTTTCCACTTTTTTCCTCTCTTCCTCCATATATCTTTGTCAACCTAGTAATTGATTATTCTTTGTGTCATTGATCCCTAGTTTGAGGGGGAGCACCTCAACCATCATCTTCTATCACTTTTTGTTTTTGTCTTGCAATTTTCTTTAAACAAACCACTTGAAAAAAGGGAAAATTGTAGACACCAAAAAAAACAATTCTTATCCCTAATCCTCCGTCCACTCACCCCTTCATCTTCATTTGCACACTCACACCCATGTCCTATTCAAAATCTCTTTTCCCTCCTAAATCCCATCTATTTCCTCTAATTTCCTATTTTCCTATCTTAATCCCATCATTATTTTATCCCTCATTATTCACCCCTAATCACATTTAATTATCCCTAAACACATATATTATCTTAATCACATCCCTAAACATCTCATTTATCCTTTCTAGAACCATCATCTACCCTCATTTAATGTTTTCACCCATCCAACTACCATTTATCATCCCTATGCAACCCTAACCCACCTAATCAACTCATAACCCTAATAGGGCCTCTTGTCTTGAGTTGTGCATCATCCCCATCACCCAAATCAATGTTCTTATGTAGTTAACAGCCACCCTATCATATCGTCAACAACCCTATAAATATACCACTACACCCCTTCTCAAAGAGGATGAAACTTTGGAGATTCAACTTCTTGCGAGATTTTCTTGTTTTCTTCTCTTCTTGTGAGTTACCATTAACATCTTGGAGTCATCTTAGAGCCCTTACTTATCATTTTTATATATTTGAATTTTAGATCTTGTTTGGGTCCCTAACTTGTTTTGTCTTTTCTTCATCATCTTTGCAGGATCATTCCTCATCTTAGAGGTATGTAACCACATCATCCATCCTTGTCTCTTTCTTATAATAAATTAAACATCTATCATCATTCATCAAACCATAATCCATCCTTGGTCATTGTTGATTCTAATTGGTCATCATCGACCCGATCCGTATCACCTCTCTTTCCTACATTCTTCTCGCCTACCATGTGTTTCTCGTTCCTACCATAACCATATCTTTTAGATATTGTAATACCTCCTGTAATTATTTTCTAATAACTTAGGATCCCCATCTTTTAACCTCAGTCACCATCGACTTCACCATGGTCGCCGTTGACCCAAACTACATCAACTCTTTTTCTCGCACTTTGTTTTCTTGCCATTGGTTTCCTAGCCTTTGCGACATCCACACCTTTCTGTCTATGTGATCTACCTATCTAACATCCTAGATCTAAAAAAATTCAACTTCACTCACCATTGGCTTCCCTAAATCTTCTCATGGTCACCATCGACCCAATTTTCATCCATTACATTTTTATCTATATGCTTGTAGTTTATATCCTTTTTGTTTCATGTGCTTCAAGATTAGATCCAAGACATATTCAACATCAAACAATCATTTCCATATCTTTTATTTCCACATATTTTTTATTTTCTTTGTTACATTTTCTGCCGACTATCTCAATTAGACTTCAATCCTATCTAGTTTCCATTTCTTTATTTATCATTATCTACCTTATCTAATTGTTTATCTAGTACA
This sequence comes from Taxus wallichiana var. yunnanensis, assembly GCA_018340775.1. Classification (NCBI taxonomy): domain Eukaryota; kingdom Viridiplantae; phylum Streptophyta; class Pinopsida; order Cupressales; family Taxaceae; genus Taxus; species Taxus wallichiana. Next base: position 380,983,772 of record CM031242.1, read on the forward strand.
TCTCTATATTTTTATTCTTATATTCTACATGTTATCCATTATTCATTTTCAATCAATATTTCTAAGAAATTGGGTTGACATCCTCCCTAGGAAGTTCATCACTTCTCGAGACTAACTTTGTTAGAAACCCACCATATAATCTACTAATATTTTTCTTGTTTAGTTTTTTTGGTGTTGTGCAAGGCTTAAATCTTGTTGTGGAAAGGATTTGTGTGACCATATCTCATCTTCATCATCATCACACATCATAGGTAGCCTTAAACCCTCCCATATTTTGGAGTTTCTTGTTTTCTTACATACCATTTCATTAACTTGAAACAGGAGCGGAAAACTTGTCAAACAATACCCTACCATATCATGTATAATAATAGTCTAACCCCCATACCTATCATCAATCCAACCCATCCTCTTCAAATATCAAACATTCTCTTGAAAATGATCCCATGTAATAATTAATAATTGGAATCGTGAGCCTTGAAGCTGCTACCATGGGACCTAAGAGCACTCTTTCTTATGAACAAATATGCAATGAACCTATCAGTCCATATGTACCATTCAAATCCTATCCTCCTCATTGGGAACTACCTAAATTTATCAAATTTTACAGTAAGGAGGATCCACAATAGTATATAAGTGCCTTTCATCATTCCTATTACCTCATTACACATTATCAAGATTTGATTTTGAGTGCCTTTCCCATGTCGTTTGTCATACCCACCCTCAACTGATAATAGTATTCCCCAACATTCCCTCTTATCATTCACACAACTAATAAAATTATTTCTAGAACACTTTTCTATTAGCATAGCATGTAAGATCTCTATTACTAATTTGTATGCTATCAAACAATTTTAAGACGAGTCTATCACTAATTTCATTGTGATATGGTAAGGCTTTATCAACCAACTCTCCTTCTCCCTTCCACAGACTGAGTTAATTTATTTATTTTCTCGATCATGTGCTAAACATATATCATCCATAATAAAAATCCCATCCTTTCATACCTTTGATGAATCCTTCATCGTGGCCAAAAAATTATAACTACAATCCCTCAAAGATGGTAAGGTGAAATTATGATCTAAGAAACCCAAACTTGACCCCTCCTTCAAGGATTCTTCTAGGATAGACAAATCCAAAGGATTAGAAAATGTAGTTGCTTTTATAAAACTGCATCAAAAATCTATCCAGACTATTATAAGTCCTAACCTAAACAAAAATATACACCCCTAGAATAATCGTATAGTTTCATCTTTAAAAATTTTATTTACCATTTGCATGATCACACTTCCTCCCATTTTACCCATCGATGTTTCCACTTCTAAACCTTCTCGGTATAGAGAAAAAATTACTAAAAATATCATCATGTCCGAGGGCATGACATCGAAAGGTTTTGATCATTTATAAATTTCCTTCACATTGACCGAGGTGAGTTACAGACTTGATAATCTAATGCACATCCTAATCAAAATTTGGATGTGTTTAAACAACCTTTTCTAAATCATCCTCCAACTAGAAACCAACCTCAAACTAATTTCATAGGGTCTCATCACATCGTCAATACCATTCATGAACTCTTACCCCTACCCAACACATTATTGGTCTCTATAAATAACATCACAACTAAACAATCAAACTCTATAGACAACATCACTACATAGGCCTCAAGCCCATTCGGGTCTCAACCCTCAAAATCCATCACATCTACTTCCACAAAAACATCTAATACTTCTCCTTTGACATCACAAGAAATGAAACTTTTCATTGAAATTTTAAAAATCTCCTTCGATGGCCATGTCTCCATATGCTTGAATCAAAAACCCTAGAAATCCTCTATCAAAACCCACCACCTACTTGACTAACAAATTACAACTCTCGCAAGACCATCACCAAACCAATACAATCCCTTTTCCCTCCATTTTGGGCCACATCCATCCTCTAAGCTTAAAATCGGTATCCTATAATCCAAACCAATCTCTAAAATGAAAAATAGACATATCACCTCAAACACGTGTAATGTGCCTTATACCCCTAAATCAACCGATGACACTCATAATCCTACCCCCTTGACATCATCTCAATAGGCTCTAATAGGGTATTATATTAAAACCCTTGAATAACTCATTTGATCATCAACTATCACATTTATGATAATTTTTTTGATTTCCATCATATAATAGGGAATTACACTAAAGATTGCAAATCCCTTCATGTCATCATTCAAAACCTTTATAATATATGCCTCCTCCAAATCCACCCATCAAATCAACCAAATCAAAACATCATATCACACCTACTCCTAGAGCTCCTAAATCAAATAATCCAAAGAATTCATATGATATGCTCTTTAACAAAATTATTCCCTCTTTTAGTAAACCAACACGTTCTCATATTGAAATTGTTTGTATAACCACCAGATCCTGTGCACTTGATTTAAAGGCCCAAAATAAAGACAATCCCAAATTCTTTATCTCCATGGACCCTCCTAATTCACCTAGTCCATTACCATCTAAAGCTGAAATTTCCTTTCTCGTATCCCCTCAAAATCAATTAACATTGTCTATTCAAAATATTTTTCTCAAAAAACTACACCATGCTCTAATTAAAATGTCCCTCTACAATCTCATTCAAAACTCTCCCTAACATCATCAAGCCATGATCAAAGCCCTCTAATCAATCTAATTTCCTTTTGATGAACCCTAACATTTTTCTAACCTTTTTGGCACCTTAAAAATATAAACTACCATTACATTTGATGACTATGAGATCCCTTCACTCCAACCTAAAGACCATGATATTTCCCTATTCATCACTACCGAAATCAATGATACTCTTGTTAAAAGAGTTATGATCGATAATAGTGCTAGCATAAACATCATATCATCTCATGCATTCAAATAACTCTAACTACCTGACACCATTGTAATTGTATCACAATCACCCACATTTCTACGTGTGTTCAATGATATTGTCACCCGCACATTAGATTGTACCCATTAAAATAGGTCTAAAAATCCTCTACAAACTCTTCTATAAGTTCGAAGGAGACCTCTATTATAACATGTTTCTTGGTCATCCTTGGATATGTGTAATGCATTGTGTCTCATCCACTCTTCATCGATGTCTAAAATAAAAACATAAAGGTAAAACCATCATGGTCCCTACTTGACTTGTATCTTTTAAATCTTGCCACATGACATACAAACCTAATAATGTCTTACTTCCTCTAAGCTTCCACAAGTTCTTCAATACCCGCATCTAAAATACCAAATGATGAATCTTTTAACAACATCACGTAACACATTTTAATGAGGGAGTACTGACTCTTAGCCCCTAACACCCTTCCCATGCCTAAAAACATACATGAGGCCATGCAATCAACCACTTTATGAGGCTAATGTAGGAAGCATCATTTCTTTGAGCCCTCTATTTCTTCAAACACAAAGCATGCAAGGAATCAACCATCCTTCATCTCACCTCAATGATCAACCACATGTAAATCCCTTCTCATCTGACTTTTCATTCTTAGACAAACCTTGTTTTTCTTAAACATACCTCTACTATTACACATGGAAAGGATTTTGTCTAGGTCGATATGTGTAGACATAAAATCTATGCACTTGGGTACATTTCTAGGTCCTAAATCATATTAATGTATACATGATTCCTAAGAAAGAAAATTGGTGGTTAATAACTCTTTTTATCATGTTTGATTACTTTATATCTTACACTTTATTGGCTTTACACATCTCACATCTCTTTCGGTGCTTGACTAATTAATCTTTTAATGGCCTCAAACACTAGCTCCTAACTAAGACGGAAGCTCATAGGCATTCATATCCATCCTAGGAACTCCTAGCCTTCTTTACCCTCTTCTTACCCTTTTAGGTTATTTTAACTTCTTGGTCACCTTTTTACACTTTGGATCAGCCTTCTAGCTATCAATTACAAAATTCAAAAAAGGGAATCATATATATACTTAGTTACTACTCTCAACTAAGGGACCAAGCACTATAAGAATAATCTATCATCACCTAATCTTACAAAAAGGCACAAAATAATTACAAGGCATATATCTAGAAAATCCATACAAGGGAAAAGGGCTACATTGATCTACACACACTACATACGGGGACAAGGGATACATTGATCTACTTACATAAGGGAAACTTGGGGATTCATTACACACACAAACATGGATAATTACATGGAGTATAAGATGTAGTGAAATGCTCGGTCATAAGTTCACTCTTTGCATGACCATCGGGGTCGATCGACTCCCCGTTATGCATATTCATTTTTATATTTGATGTGGTTTATGTAAATTTACGGTATACATATATTTTACAAGTTACATGTACAATGGGTGGTATAACAGCAAATTCGAGTGAAAAAAAGTATTGGAGTGAATACCTTCGACCCAAAATAGATCATATTTCAAGCTTCTAAGTAGACATTGGGGCCCAAACAGGACACTAGCACCTACGGTGCTCTTTTCCTCCTATGGTCATTCCTATCTAGAACATTTGTGATTTATTAAACCCTCACCGAGTCTGTTTGATATTATTTCCAACTAAATTCAGCAAATACTCGGTCCCAATCATTCCTAGGTTACATAGAAATATCTAAGTCATCTCCCTCTCTCAATTGCTTAGGGTTTTACATTATTGAATGTTTATTTCTTGTGCACTACTATACTTTATTACCCGTATATAATTCATTGCAGTAAATTACTCTAAAATTAAGGTTTAATTATATTTATATTAAATCATTTGGTGAACCCATATGTTAAAACCTTACCTTGCTTCAAGGAATTATTTTTATTCTCATTATCCGTAGTGGTCGTTTTGGTCCTCTTAAGCACACTGACCTTCCTCCATCTACCCGTAAACTCTCTAAATCAATGGTTGACTCTGATAATCCCCTAATTAACTCAATCAACATTCCTCTTGAAAACATTGAAACTTCTAATAGTGAACACTCATATGATGAGGACACTAATGTTTATCAAGATCCCGGTGATGGTGATGGAGGATGGTGATGGTGATAGAGGAGACGGAGTAGGAAGTGGAAAAAAATCAAATTTGTGAGAGGTGGGATTATACATAATGGGTTTTGATGAATGGAATGATGGATCAACCCAGGTTTGGGGGCATCTCTCTTGGGAAGACAGGGTTTGAGGTGGAGATGAATTTGGCCTCATTCTTTTTATGATATGTGCCTAGTTTGGGAAGAAAATGGTCCTTAATTACACATCCCCGATAGTTTTTTGAATAGGGAAAATAATAGGTTGGACTTTCCCTCATTAGGTAATTTACGGGCATCAAGCCAAACATTGATACGATTAGAGCACAGGGAAAGATGGAAATGGGTACCACTTGGAGGCTTGGAAGTTGTGGCCATTATAGAAAATCCTTCCTATTTCAGTTCAGGGTGGAAGAATAATTTCTCAAGGCCATTAATGGAGGACCCTAGTTTTTAGAAAAATAGTACTACACTTGGTTAGATGGCACCTGATTGGATTTGGGGAAATTTGAGCCTGATGCCTACCCTATCTAGATTAGGATCCTATTACTTGGTGTTGGAATTTTGGGAATACAATTTTTTCATGGGGATCACTAAGGCATTAGGGGATATATTGTCCATTGACCCAACAAATCTTGCTTAGTCAAGGATGATTGTATCCAAGCATCATGTGAATTTGGTCCTTGGTAAGTCTCTTCCCTCTTCCATTCGTCTTATCTCTTCTGAAGGATTTATTGATCAATATTTAGAGTAAGAAATATCCCTTGTATTTTGTAGAAAATGTAGGGGTGTTGGTCATGGGGTTAGCGGTTGTATCTGGCCCTATTTAGAATGAAAACCCAAATCTTCCTCTGATATCCATCATGTTTGTGACTCCCCTTCTCGGATAGTAGGTTGTGACACTCATGGTGGGGGAAACAATGTTCAACTCCCTATTGATATGAAAATTGGTGGAGATGCATTATACTCTGGTTTAAATAGTGATCTGTATTGGTGAATTTGAAAGAGTCTTCCGTATGGAGAGAAAGTGCCGGTGTGAAAGGGGTGTTAGACCAATCTATATCATAGTCAAATAGGGATTTTTATTAATTGACTCATTAGAATAGGGGTTCCCCTACATCATAATTCGATTGATGTGGATTAAAACAGAATGGACAAGATGAAGATTGCAATGAATGGATGAGCCCATACAAGGTCCGTGAAGAACTAAAAGGTGATAGTGAAAACTTATATGATAATAGTGAAATGAAAGACAACAAGGATCCAAGTGTGGAATATTTGAAGGAGGAATATTCTTATGGAAATGACTCATATGAGATTAATGAGATTTTTGAAGTGATGTCCCCTAATTTTCTAAAAAGATAAACTAGGGAAGTTGATTCATTTGAAGATAAGAGATGGAGATTTCATGAGGATAAAAAACATGGATTTTGAAGTCCAACAAATATCCCCATTGATTGACTCCATGAGATTAAAAAATAGAATGGACCCAACCCCAAATGTTACATAATTAGAAAACAAGAGCTCAAAGCCAGTTATGGCTAAAAACTGATCCCATGTGGTTGATTTAGAGGTGATTTTCAGGAACACCACTGATAATGTCAATACAAAGGCACCACTTAGGGTATTACACCCCTAGTTTGATCAAAAATCCCTCAAGGTTATTGACTTCTAGGAGGGCGAGAGATATATCAAGTAGTATATCAAATCAAGTTTTTAGGGTGTAATTGTTGAAGATTTGGATGATGGGTAGAACACGGTGCAGTCTAGAAGGGAAAACACAAGCATTTAGTCCTACAATGTGACATAATCATAAGGAGAAGGTACAAAATATATCTGGATCTAGTACCCCTTTGATTCTCATATTTTCTTGGTATCTACTTCTTGTTGGGGTAGTGTGTTGTAACTCTATTATTGTTTTGCTACAATTTTGTTGTTGTGTTGCGATCAATTAGTTGTATTTTTAGTTTTTTCTAGTTAGTTTCATGTTTGATATTCTCATTCTTATATCTAGGATGGTTAGACCCCTTTTGGTTGTACTGAATAGGTTCCCTACTAAAAACCTTTATCCTTAATAAAAATGTTAATCAAGAGCAAATTGACAAGCTTGCTAACTTTTGTTTTACTTTACGCAATCACCCCATGCATATTATGCATGTCCTCGATGATTCACTTGCTACTAGAAGATCTATAGATACTACCACTCTCCATCTCATGTGTTCCTCCTCGGATGCCATGACATCTACCTCACCTTCCACCATTCCTATTTCTATTGATATAACCACCACTCCTCTTCTCCCTCCTAATAATTCCCATACATAATATGGATCCTCTTTAGGAACTCATGACCTAGTATCAATATACCACCCCATCTCTAGATTCCTCACTCCTCCTTTTTATCCCTTTTACACCTGTCATCTCCTCTTATCCACTACCTCCTAACTTTTTTACACCTAAATTTCTTATGTTTAATGGCCATGACAAACCTTAGGAATACCTTCTCTCCTTTCATGTTGCATTTCTGACTATGTTGATGACCTTACCCTATTGGCTAGATTGTTTCCTCTAAGATTACATGATTATGTTATGTGATGGTTATATGATCTATTTATCCATTCGGTAACATATTTTACATCTCTATCCATTGCATTCCTTGTTCATTTTTCTATAAATATTGGCACTAAGATATCATATACACAACTAGATAAAATCAAATAAGGATCCAAGGAACATCTTGTGGACTATGTTTTGCGCTATAAGAATAACCTTTCCAAAATGAACAATGTCCCAGCTAATTCAGAAATTACACTACATATTCATTTAAATTATTTTACCTCCTCTCTAAGAGAGTGTCATTTTTGAGAATTCTCTATCCTTTGATCAACTATGCCACACACTCAAATTGTGAAAAAACAAACTATTATGTATAGGAAAGCTAAAGTATTATGATACTCCTTCATCCTCATCTTCCAACAAGTTTCAAGTTAAATCCTCCTTCAAACCATCCACTAATCCTACCAATACTCAAGGTATTGTCAACATTATTTCTACGCTAGCTGAAGCTTTAATTGTAATCCACGACATGCACTTTTAATAAGTTACCTTACCCACCTTGGTTCCTATTACCAAATCTCATTAAAATTAATCTGATTACTCTCCCTCTACTACTCAATTTTGACCCTTCTCGACCATTTGGTTGTTACTATGATGAAAATACATATTGTGATTATCACAAATGCAATGGGCACTCTATTGATCGTTGGTTTAAGATCAAGCATATCATTCAAGATCTTATCAACAACAACGCAATCGATGTTCCAAAACGTCTACTTCTAAACCAAAAAATGATAATCAAAATCTTAAAATATTCAATGATCCCTCACATAAGCATGACAAGTCATCTACTTATTCCTCTACAAACCATGCATATCACGTTATGCCTCTTCCTTCATCAATGTTGCTTTACTTTCTTATTGCTAATTTTGACATGCCGCCACTACGAATTATTACATTCTCGGATCATGATTACCATGCTACTTTTTCCTCTAATTTGTTTCATATTGATTCTTCTATTAGTACTCATATATTCAATAATACAATGTTCCATCCCTTGGCCCTTTCTAATACTTTTTTGTGGTACTTTTACTAGTTATCAACTTTCCAACTTCTCAAATCACATTTCTAGTCCTTGATTCTTACATGTGTTTCGTCCTTACCATTATTGTTGGGTCCCTTATCATACCAACAACATTCCTTGTTACATCTTAAATCAAAAGATGTGACATGGTCTTAGGTATCCCTTGGTTCCATTCTACCCATGATATCCCATCCATATCCCATGTATGTCTTAAGTTCATTCACAAAAATAACTTCTCACCATCAATGGTATTCCACCACACACTCCATTACCTAGGCCCACTCTCACCTCTATTTCATCCTTTTCATGGAATCTATTCATCCTATACCTCTTAGTCTACATCTATATCTACACCTAGCTCTCCTATTCACACATAGCCTACACTACAACCCCTTCATCCTCACCGGTCTATTAGCTTATCCCTTCCGCCTAAGTCCCCTACCTATTCAACCCATTCCTATATGTTTTCTCCACCACATTGGCCTCCCTCACATACACATATTTAGTCTCCTACACCATCGGTCCTAGACCATAGTCACATGCCTTCTCTTTCTTGGATACTTGGATAACAAGCCCTCACTCTTCTCTATCATTAGATAACACTATATCACTTGAACACTTTAGGGGCACTGTACTTTCTTCCCCCATCACCATTTCATGTTTTTATCATCTATTCATAGATTCTTTGCTACATTTCATGCTCTGTATTTAATGATAAATATTTCCTAACATATAATCTCAAACACATATAATACATTCATTACTCGATAACACACTCTTTTTCTATGATTCCTACTTAATTGTTGAGAGCATAACTCCTAAATGAACCTCGTAGCACAAACACATGTTGGATGGAAACATGGCTCTTATCATCTACATATTTTACATATCATATCACGTCATCACTTTCACACCGCATCTACACATCTTGGCTATATTTACTATTGTTATCTTATAATATTTACATGTTACACTTAGTTTCCTATGCTAGTTGGCTACTTAGTATGTCATTTTATTTTTCTATACATGCATGCATTCACATGGTATTCTAAGGTGAATGCAGGACTTTTACATATTCTTACATGATGCATGATGTTTGGCACCACTTTTTACTAGTTTTGTCAAGGATCCTATGGGCATCTACCTTTGCTACTCTCATACTCCACACATCACAGTCCTATTGTTACATTTTTTACTAATTTTTGACACTATCACTTAATTTTTGAGGATCTATACATTCTTTGAAATACTACTTATCTTTCTAGCATGCTAAGAGGTGCTTCATGTGTATCATTTTCTTTATAGGATTCTATACAATTATGGTTATCTATTACTTTTTTGTTATTATTTGTCGGTATTTGCAGGTTATGCCTTATGTCTTTCTTGATAATTATTTTCTTATGGTCTCTTCGTACTTGATTGTCTTGTGAAATTATAAGTGATGTCCCATGTATGTAACCCACTTTTCACAATACCTCTTGTCTTCACATTTTCTTATTACATTGTATTCTATTACATGCTAGCTTATTTTACACTAACATATGTTTTTAGTCTATCTTTTTGTATGTGCCTTGGTTTATACCATATAAATCCCCTACCCCATGTAGCTATCTAAACTCATATATGTATATCGGTTTCATTTCCTCTCATTTATGTGGATTCCTCCTTACTTTGTCGCATGCACCCAAACAAAGGGGGCATCTATTGGGTGAACAAATCACCCTTCTAGCACCACAAAATTCCAAGACAAAATAGCACATTACAAAATTAGAAAAGGTATATAGTTACAGAGTGGTCCAGAAATAGACTTGGATCACAAATATAGAGTAGTCACTAGTGCACAATAATAAAAGGGATGGTGGGTGCTTATGTCCCACACAGGTGCTAGTGTCCTAGGGAAAAATCAAATAGTTTCTCGGTTTAGCATAATTTCCAACAATTTATAGAATGGATCTATAGTATCGAGGCCCTCGCCTTCAATTTCATAATTCATCATTCATTTGTAATTCGATTACAATATAGTTATGAATTGATTAAAAATCGGGACATGTCATTCTCAGAATAAAAATTTGAGAAGCGTCATGGAAGGAGAGAAAATAGACCTTTCTCCCCAACACTCTTCTCTTGACAAGAGATCACCCAAAAACTCAATCTTGGCGTGGTATCTCACAAAAACTCACTCTTGGCATGAGATTTCCTAAAAAAATCACTCTTGGTGTGAGATTTCCCAAAAACCTCACCCTTTGCAGCAAGACACCCAAATCCAAAGCAACATCTCCAAAGCAAACAAGACAAATTTCTATCCTTTACTCTCTCATACATCAGGTGCACTATTTCCTTAGCTCTTTACTTACTTATACATACATTACTTCGATCTTTCATATATCATATTTTGACTACTCTCTTGTTATTATTTTTCAATTTCATCCTTAAAAACAACAAGAACCAACTCACATTAACAAGCACAAGCTCTAACATCACGCTACTATGCATACACTTCACACCTAGGGTCTACCTCTCTTTCCTAGTTGTCACGCTTCACATTATGATCACTCCATGCTACACATAGTTACTTGGTTTCTCGGTATGATATCGGCTACACTTTTCACTAGATCACAAGGTGCACATTTTCTATCTACTTTGTGTTATCAAGTATTCACTCAACAACATAAAGTGGGGAAATTTGACACAAAATTTATGCACTTGGGTACATTTTTAGGTCCTAAAGCATACTAGCGTATGTGTGATTCTTAAGTAATAAACCTAGTGGTTGACCTCCTTTTATCCTTTTTATTTCTTTATCTCTTCCACTTTGTTATCTTTACATATCTTACTGACTCTATCAACAATTGAGTGATTTATATTTTGATGGCCTCAAACACTAGTTCCAAGCTAGGACATAAGTTCCTAGGAACTTTTATCCCTCTTAGGTGCTCCTGACCTTCTTTACCTTCTTTTCACCCTTTTTGGTTCTTTTCACTTCTTGGTCACATTTTTACACTTTAGGTCAGCCTTCCAATTGTTAATTATGAAATTAAAACAAGGGAATCATATATATACTTAGTTACTACTCTCAAATATGAGGCCAAGCACTATAAACATTATTTATCATCACTTAAGCTTGTATGAAGGCACAAGAACATTAACATACATTTATCACATCCATACAAGAGACAATGGCTGCTTTGATCTACATACACACAGGAGGGGGAGTTCATTCTATTCCATCACACACATTCTACATACTTGCAACAATATAGATCTATCCCATTAGCATCATGTAACTTACACAAGGGTAACCTAGTGTATCATTACACACACACTCATGGAGAACTACATAGAGTCTCGAGATGTATTGCAGTGCTCGGTCATAAGTTCACTCTTTAGGTGATTGTAGGGGTCATTCCAACTCCCCATTTTACATCTTCTTTATTATATTTGATTTATTTTGTGGGAATGTGTAGGTAGACATCGTTTTTAGGTTATAGGTATGACCGAAAACATAACAACGAAGTTAGAGAAATAAAATGAATATTGGAACAAAGTTAGAGTGAAAAAATGAATATTGGAGTGAAGACCTTCCAACCTACAAAATATCAAATTCCAAGCATCTAAGAACACACATGCGCCCATCCCGATCCACTAGCACTTGTCCTCCTGTGGGTGCTCCTTTCCAGAACATTTTTATTTCTCAAACCCTCACTAAGCTTGTTCAAAAAAATTTAGCTACATTCAATAGATACTTAGTCTGGATCATTCCCATGTTGTATAGAAAGAGCTAAGTTGTCTCCTATATTAATTTCTTAGGGTGTTACATTATTGAATGCTTATTTCTTGTGCACTACTATAATTTATTACTTGTATATCATTCATTGTAGTAAGTTACTTTAAAATTAAGGTTTGATTACATTTATATTAAATCAATATGAACAAGGTCCACATGACTTACCCTTGAAGGTTTGTGAACTTTACGAAAAACATAACTTGGGCTTCAAAGTGTCTCCTTCTAAACCACCACCATCAATATCCAAATATAAGTACCAATTTCACCATTGTTGGACTTAGCCTCAACAACAAAAATACCATATTTGTCTCACCTAACTTTTTTATTCAATACCATTTCACTTGAACCATTAACTAATCGAGGTTAATGGAAGGATTGAATCCATCCAATTAAGCTTATGTCACATGATATAAGAATATGCTCCTACCATCACCATCCTCTACTGTCAAAATGATGATGCCATCCCGACCTATATGGGTGTTGAAGATCATTATCTTAAGAATATCCTTCCATCCAACATGTCTACCCTCCTTAATGAATCCACTTTGTTGACTTTAACATTGGCACATTGTAGGAGTCATACCTTGTTAAATCAGCTAAGCCTTAGATTCATGTGAACTCCAAGAATTCACCAACATAGTTGATCCTTTACATGGTCCTACATTGACATGATAGGTATAGACCCTAACATCATCATCAAAAATATCATTACCATCACGGATGTTAAAACCATGAAGCATAAACTCCGGAGGATGCATCTTTGTGTCACACTTCTAATTAAATAAGAACTTCAACATCTTCTTTTATCCAACTTTATACTACCCATGGATTATCCACAATGAGTTTATAATATCGTACTCATCACTAAAGCCACTATAAAATTACACATCTACACATAATTCGAGACTTGAACCTTATCTATCCCAAAGGAAATTTTCCTCTTCCCAACATCATCAGCTCATCGATTTAATAGTAGGTCATGAAATGTTATCTTGTGGATGGTTTTTCTAGTTATAATCAAATTTTAATCTCACTTGAGAATAATCACAATACCTCTTTAATCACCCCATGGGGAACCTTTTACTATAGAGTAATTCCCTTTGTTCTAAAAATGTAGGAGCTACTTATCAATGTGTCATGACCTACATCTTCCATGATCTCATCCACAAAATCATGGAAGACTACATCGATAATCTCTTAGGTAAATCCAAACACCAAAGATACCATATAGTTATTCTTGACATGATATTTTTGCATCTTACAAAGTTCTTCCTTCGTCTCAATCCACTAAATGCGTATTTGGAGTTCTCATAGGAAAAATCCTTGGATTCATTGTGTCTATTAAGGGAATTGAATTTGACCCCGCTAAAGTCAAAGCCATCATCAAAATTCCTCCACCATCTAATCTCAAATAACTTCACAACCTTCAAGGAAAAATTCAATTTATCTGTCATTTCATCTCACAATTATCACACACTAAGAGACAAAAAGGTAAAGAACAAAGTTGTCTATTACATTAATCACACAATTGATGATTACAAAACTCATTATTCAAAATTCAAAAGGTTTTATTGTGTCTTTTACTTCACAACTTCTAAACTATGTCACTATCTCCTCAATAAAAGAAACTTATATAGTCACAAATTTCAATCCATTGAAATCTATACATTCCAAAACCTATCACAATGATTACATCACTAGATGGCTCATGCTCATGACTAAGTTTTACATTGAGTTAATCTCTCAAAAATACATCAAGGGGTAAGTCATTGTTGATCATCTTGAAAAATATCCCCTGTCATTCAATCAATCATTTTTATCATGCTTCATTAAGACAACACCCTCTCATAATGACTTTGTTTTTTGACGAATCTAAATGTAGGCGGGGAGGTGGTAGAATATTTTTAATACCAATTGGGGAAACTTTATTATGATGTCTTTCAAACTCAACTTCAAATTCACTAATAACATGATAGAGTATGAAGTCCCTTGTTATGGGGCTCCATAACACTTCCTTTCAAGGTGTACAAGTCCTAGACATCTATGGTGACTCACAACTTGTCATCAATCAAATCAAAGGGATCTATTAATGCAAAAAAAATCCTTCAAAAATACAAAATCATCATCTAAGACTTATTACAAATCTTTTACCATTGTGAAATTTAAACCACCCTTACTAATCTAAAACATTTGCAGAGGTAATGGCTTCTCTTACCTCTCTTATTCCTCTATCACCCAACAATTCCAAATTATTTTTGACATACACAAACTCTATCAACCATCTTACGCCAGCAATACTTTTCTAAACATCAATCAAATAGAGAACATGTTATCTAACGCATGTTACACACAAACATGTGACTACCTTTCCACCTACAAACTACCCCCTGGATTTATCCAAAAATTATAAAATATCCTTTAAACAATGTGTGTCTCACTACGTCATCCTAGGGGCCATCCTTTACAAATGAGGATTTCACAGCCTCCTCCTTTGGTGTCTTAATACTTCAAAGGCTAATATAGTTATCCAAGAATTCTATGATATTATATTTGGTGGACACTTCAAAGGTTTGGTTTTCATCAAACGCATCTTGCGCATGGGTTAGTATTGGCCTACTGTATACACCTAAATATGACTACACATTTTCAATACTAAAACTTCACTAATTATCCTCATTCCCATCAATTCATTATAATTAGTGATTTCCCACTAATTATCTATTATTCCCCTTCATTTGGGTCAATTAACATCACTTTGTTAATTAAGTAGCCTTCCCCCATCCTGGATGACAATTAACAACATTTCATTAGTTATAATCATCTTTTAATTAATTAATTAATTAAGCCTTTCAATCTCGTATTTAACTAATAAACCTTCTTATTAGTTAAATCCCCTTTCAAACCCTTCAAATTCTACTAATTTCCTTATAAATCATCTCCAAATGGCTTCTATAAGCTTAATTTGGCCTATTAATTAATCCTAGTTGATTAATTAAATCACCTCCAACTCCCATGAGTTGTTAATCACTAATTAATCTCTTCTAATCATACTTATCCATTTCTAATTCTACTTTACCTTTATCCCACATTCACTAGGTTACAAGCTTCTCCAAAATGGAAAGCTATATGTTGGCCAAAATTTCTTTGGAAAAACTTTTGGGTTATATGTTGGCGGGAAAAAGTCCCCCTACTTAATTGGGCACATGTAGACAAAAAATGTGGATTTCTATGGTGGTTTTCTTGATCGGGGATCTCTAGGGCAACTAAGTCCCCCTATAGCTTAATTTCTTACTAGGGAGGACTTTGTGAATAAAGCGGGAAAGGGGAGTGAGAAATGATAGGGGAACTAATGTTGCGAGTAAAAATGGATTCCTTCACACATATGGTTATAAACTTCATCACATGAAATGAAAAGAAAAAATCTATAAATAGCAACAAGACCAATTAGAATTTAATGAACACAAAGTATCAGTAAACCCCTTAGTCAAAAAGGCTTGAAACACCTTATTCTCATATTGATGCCTCAAGCGAAATTGTACATAGTATGAGAATGGAAGACATTGAGAATATGGGGAAAATGGCTAACTCTTTTCACTCACAAGTGAGAAAAATATATCTCATGAACTTACAAGAATATAACTAGCTAGAAGAATTTCAAAATTAGAACAACCCTTTGGAATGAAGAGCTCATTACAATTTATAGCAATCTGAATTTTCCTTTCACCTCCCTCACATGACTCTTTGTTTCCATATTCCACTCATGACCTTTCATTTTCCATGAATTAAGTATTTCTCTTATAATTTTAGAGAATAAATTTTTACAAATTTAAAATAGGTCACTTAAGTGAATAGGATGAAATACAATGATGATGCATAACGAAGAATTATAATGGAGAGAGAAAGTAGAGAGGGAAAGAGAGGGAGAGGGAAGGGATGGAGGGGAAAACACTCCTCATGATGAAATGCTTTGAATGCCTTGATGCAGCCATGAACTTTGAGCAAGAATTTCTGCCACTAGTGATCTTCTACACTGATGAAGATTTCTCCCTTGAATAAATTTGAATCATTTTCCCAATCTAGTGATGACCAAAAACTCTATGATGCATGGACATCCTGGACCATAGAATGAGTGTTTAGAAAACTTTGTTATGATGTTTACCACTGCAAGCTTGAGATGAACACATACAATTCCCACGATGACCCTCCTTGAAACTTGGTTGATGAACCCTTTGACTCATTGAAATCATTCTAACCAATTCACTTTGGATCACTCGGTTCCTTAAGTGATGAAGATGAATTCACATGATGTGCCTTGCGATGCCTTGTTTTGCTTTTGTAAACCATTGCACTTAAGATGATGCTTCCAAGACCTCTATGAAGTTCTCATTCCTCATTTTCAACTCATGAAACCATCTCATTATCCAAAAGGGAGTCCAAAAAGTAGTAAGGTGAGTGAAAACAAAGTCATATGTAATTTTCCACTCCGAAATGAAAACTTTCTATTTTTAGAATATGAGCCTATGCTCTGCTATTCTGGGGCATATCACTTGTCTTGTTCCAATTTCACCTTCTGAACCATCTACCATATTCTAACCTCCTCTATTCCTAAGATATTGCTATTTTTAGCACATTTCTATTTTTAGCAGGTTGTTATTTGGGGACCTGTTATTTTGGGAAGAAGTCATTTTCTATCTTACTTTCCATTTTACCCTTTTTTTGATTGTCCTGAGTGATCAAACTTGTAATTCAATGGGACTCATAATTTATAGCATGTGAGGAATTATAACATATGCTATTTTTAGTAAGTGGTGAAAATGACCTTTTTGTGACGGGAACAACTTTTTTTGGATTCGGCTCTTCGTCATGAACTCATGCTCCAATTTTCATCATGATTCGTTTTCCGAGAAAACTTCGAAATGAAAATGAAATTTTATGTCTAGTAAGAGTTTCGAGTATGGAGATACTAGGGTAGAATATTGATAAAAAAATCAGTCCTTCATATCTCAAGAAACTAGAAACTTCATCATGTAAAAACTAGTTTGAGAGAAACTAGATTTTTGGAGACCTTTCCTCTGAATTTTGGATGATTTCACCTACCGGATCTTGGGAATTTGAAAATTTCTTCGAAGAGGGAAGAATGCTAATAAAAACATAGCCCTCCATATCCCTAAAAAATAGGTACTTCATGGTGTGAAAACTAGTTCACGTGAAACTAGATTTTTCAACGATCATTCCCTCCAATTTTTGTGTGATTTTTCCCACTAGAACCCTAAGAAGTGGAGAGGTAGCTCGCTGATTTTTCCACTACTTGTGTCATGGTGGCCATTAATGGAGATTGAAATTTTTAGGTCTATTTTTTCTCCGTTCACAATGAAATAAACTCCATTGCGATAGGTTTTTGCTTCTTGTCTCATTGGTGAAATTTCTCTTCAATCTGGTTGTCGATTTGACGAGAAATTGAACTTTGTTCTTCGTGGAGCCGAAAGTGAAATTTATTTGCTGTGATAATTCTTGCTGAAAATGGGAGGTTTTAAGGTGATTTTTAATGGCATCTTAGAGTGAATAACTTGGAAACAATTTGTTCTTTATTTCATGTACTAGTTTACAAGATATCTTCAAATCTTCATTTTACGGCAGTGAGGATTTTCAGATGATTTCTTTGTTTCTCTCTTTCCGTTCTTCGATCCTTGAGCTCTCCTAATCAATATTTATTCATATACCTATGTTTTTCTATATTTTTGATCATGTGGTTTCTATGGTTGATATGGTTCAAGGTTCATCAATGGTGGACTGAGGTGTTCTCTGTAACTTTTCTTTTGGCGGTGAAGCGGCTAACTGCTTAGAAAAAAATTCAAATTTTTGAGTTTGAGTTAGGAGAATTTTTTTCCTAACGTCACTCACCTCAAATGGACATGAGGGACATAAATTTCCATGGTGAGAAATAAGGTGACACATGGCACCGATCCAATGGCAGGGAATGAGTGCTCCAAAATCATCTTTAAAGCACTGAGGGGTTGGAAATGGGTCACATGGGTGACCAAAAGTCTCTCCTAGGGGATGGGTGCATTTTTCAAGGTTTGATGTCCCTAAATTGTGAGGGATGTGAGGGACATCAAATATCTAACGGTAGAGGAATTTAAGCTCCAAATTGCAGTGGGAATTTAAGCTCCAAGGGCTGAACTAGAAATCCTGATGGTCGTATGGGGTTCAAGAGGTCACATGTGGTTTGGGCACATTTTTACAAGGTTGATGTACCTGACCCTTAGGGATTTCAGGGATATAAAATCCCTCCAAGCTCCTGGAGCTGACACGTGTCCTCCCAAAATTTGGCTAAGTCTTGAACTTGCTCCAAGAGGACAACTTGCGATGATGATAACTTGATCTCTTAATGGACTTTTTCGGAAAAAATTATATGATCCTAACTAGAAATGTAATTTTAAATCCAATGGTGGGTTTATCATTTCTTGATTATTCCATTTGATCCCTAAAAAGTTGATGTTTAATTTGGTACTCCACTTGTGCACGAGAAAACCGCCTTCAAACCTAATGCATCAAAGTGTTGTGAAACATATGATTTCACCATCTTATAGGGCTTGGAATTATCTTTCCAAAATGTTTCATTTTTCTCCTAACTCCATCTAGACCTCCTAAAATCACCTTCCTAAGCTCGGTGGGTGTTTTGTCGTATACACCGATTAGGCACTGTGAACCCTAATTTTGGTGAAACTGCCCCAAATTCTCTAAGCCCTTCCAAATCCTCCTAAATCATTTCCATGATGTCCCAAGACATTTTAATCACCTCCACATCTGATTTGGCTCTTCTTCTCCTCTCCATGGGGTTGCTCCAGCCCTAGGAAGGCTAATTATATCCCTTCCCATAGTTGCACCGTAGCTTGCAATTTTTAATGAACTCCTAAAATCACCTAGGGGAATGAATGGACTTTCCTAAATCACCTAGGGGATGAGATAACATTAATCAGAGGTCACTTGGACTGATTGGACAAACCCGAGGTGTCTTGGAATGATAGGACTTGAAAAAATTAACATAGGGGTATAGTTTTCATGCTCGAAATTGTTAATTTCCTTGTTGCACATTTACATGACAACACTATATAAAGAACCTAGTTCACCTTGTCCAAATTTACACCATGTCCTTGTAATACATCTGCATTTTATAATATTATTTCAATCTTGGAAGGCTTATTGATCAAGCAACCATTTCCATCTTCTACTTGGCTAAGAGTAGTAAGAGAAGAACCAAAAATGGCAATTAAGCCATATTGGTGAGATCTCTTCCTCTTCCTTGGAGGAATCCTTTGATCACACATAGTTACATTTTCTCACTAAAGGAAGTATCTACAATTAAAAAGCACATCTAAATATCAAAGGATAGGTTTGCATTTAATGTTTTAATGTTTGATGCACATTAGTTAAGATTTTCCTTTCATGTTTTATCTTGATGTTTATGTTTTTTATTAAATGGGTTAGGAATCTAATTGGTGTTAGTTTCCTTTCATTTAACTTAGATTAATTCAATCACATGCATATACCTATGCTTAATCAATATTATTGTGACTATGTAAAGAAATGTGTCAAATATCAACAACATGCCAACCTCACACATGTTCCTAGTCACAATTTTCAACAATCCGAGATCTTTGGCCCTTCTCACAATGGGGACTTGAACTCATCGGCCTTATCAACCCCCACTCATCACAATGACATAAATCCATTATTATAGAAACTAAATATTTTACAAAATGGGTGGAAGTGATTCCCCTTATCTCCACTAAAGTAGATAAAATCATTGACTTCATCCATCATCACATTATCTATCGCTTTGGTATTCCTCATAAGCTCATCATAGATAATGGAAAATCATTCAAAAATAAATAAATTTCAAAAAATTTGTGACACCTACAACATCAAACTCATCTTTTCATCTCCTTATTATCCACAAGAAAATGGTCAAGTAAATACTCTAACAAAACACTCAATAAAATCCTCATGAAAATTGTTAACCAAGATGGTAGAGATTGGAATCTCCAAATCCCATTTGCATTATGGGAATATTGGACTAGATTTCATACACCGGCAGGCACTACACCCTTATCCTTAGTTTATAGCACCAAATTCATCCTTCCTCTTGAAATCCAAATCACATCTCTATGCATTTCCCTTAAAGATATCCTCCCAGATGAGGATTGTCATGAGGAACACTTATTAAAACTTGAATTGTTAGATGAACATCTCCTAATAGTCATCAAACATATCAACATCTATCAAGAACACATCAAATAAACCTATAACAAATATCTCAAACAATGTGAATTTAACATTGGTGATCTTATTCTTAAATAAAACCAACACGTCACTAACATGGAAAAGAGTAAACATGGAAAGTTTTCTCCAAAATGGCTTGAACATATATTATCACTCATAAATATGGGTCCAGGGCATATCGTTTAGCCTCCCTCGGTGGTAAACATGAAAATGAACATCTTAATGTGTTGCACTTGTAGTTTTTCTTTGTTAGCTTATCAACTCATGAGGGCTTAGGAAAACTATGATATGTGTCTATTAACCTACACATCCTATCATTCCCATAATGATTTGGAATCATGTGATCCCCCATCAGTATATCAATCATGACCTTGAATATGGGCACCATTTCTCTTCTCATAGCATATTCATCATGATCAAGTTCCCCACTTATGGTTAGGGAACCCTGCAATCATTACTCACATCATCCTTCTATTTTATCCTATTGAACAACATGACAAGGACATAAGTGTAGCTTGCACGCTTATCTTATCCCCTTCTATGTGGTCACCCTATGGTACATGGGATGGATATAATCAAAATATAGACCAATCCTGAAGGATGGATATCAAAAAAGTAAACATGTTAAATGAAGTTGTAGACCACTCCCTAAAGGATGGCTACTATCAAATCAAAAATCATTAAAATTGTAGAGCATTCCCTCGAAGGATGGATACTCAATCAAAATACACAATAAGGACTTCACACATTAATCAAACCTCATATCAAAAAGGGGCTTCCCACATTGATTAGCCCTCATACAAAAAAAAAATAAAAGTAATCGTCCCAATAAATATTCCCACATTTATCAGTTTTTCGCAAATGCAAGCTTCCTACATCTATCAACTTGTATCAAATATAAAAAATCTAGTCGAATACCATGGGGACTATTATTTCCATGTGCTTTCTACACACAAAACATTTCCTATGTCATAAAAGGACAAGATCCAACTATCTCATAGTTATCTATGATCCTAGTATGACTAACCTTTATGGGTCATATGTTAACATCTAGTATAAGGCCACATGTGTAGTATCATACATTTAAATTAGTTTACCATCATACACTATGTGTCTAAAATAGTAAAAGAAAACATTCCACAATAAGTTCTTATCCATCGTATAAGTGCATGAATCATACAAAAATATTACCCTTTGTCACGAAAAAATAATCAAAATCATCTCATAATCACATGCATCTACAATCTAAATCATATATTTCAAATATTTCCATCATAACAAAAATCATTAATTAAAACATCATCAATCACATCTAAATCCATCACATTGCAAATTATAACATAAAACATAACTCAATGAAAAAATCATATATATATCAAAATGTTTGTACATCATCAAGGGTTTAAAAAACCTCGTATATCAACAATATATTTACAAAATCATCTCATAATCACATGCATCTACAATCTAAATCATATATTTCAAATATTTCCATCATAACAGAAATCATTAATTAAAACATCATCAATCACATCCAAATCCATCACATTCAAATTATAACATAAAACATAACTCAATGACAAAATCATATATATATCAAAATGTTTGTACATCATCAAGGGCCTTAAAAACCTCATATATCAACAATATACATCATCAAAAATTATTTAAATGAGATGCATATATCAAAATCATATCTACAAAAACTACTTGAGTAAATTGAATGATTGTCAAATGAACACTCCCTCCTACAATGATACCTTAAGCTCCATCCAACCCTCTTTTTGGTCCTTCCTTTGAACCTCACAGGTGGCTAACCCATGCTCTAGCACTACGTAATGGATAAACATGTCACCATGCTAAAAACATTGTATAATGAGGCTCATCTGAAATAATTCATTGCATTATTTCTTCATAGTATCACAACTCTTCACACGATTAATCTGGTAGTTGGCCATACCCACAAAACTAGGTGGCCCCATATGTCTTCTAGTCTAAGCATGAGTAGTTTTTAGCTCATCCCTAAAATCAATAGGTATGTCAACCTGAAGGAATTTTTCTATGCCTCCATGTCCCATATGTACCTATCCATGTTATCTCTATCTTGTGTGAGCTCCATTTACATAACAATGAGCTTCTGGCTCATCCAATCTCTCTAGTTAGTCAGTGTCACTCACTCATCCAATAATGTGGCCTTATCATCCTCTAATATGTAGTTCCCACTTCCCTTTGACACCTTTTGATGCTTATTTTGATACTATTTTTTACATTATAGATATTTCTCTATTTTGATTTAGTATGATGTTAGACACTTGAGCATGGATTATGGTTGATCTAGATTTGATTATGATGCATGATGATTATTAGAGACACCTTATATGTGGATGATGATATACTATTTGACATGGATGTTTTATGGATGTTGTCGGACATGTGATTTTGGATATTATGAGTAGATCTAGAAAATGGATATTTTATGATGATGATATAGTTGTTGATTAAAAATGAAAATGATGTAGTTGTTACTTCGATGTTGTTGTGATTTATTTATATAGTTGGTTTAGTGATTTTATTTGTATCATATTGAATGTTCTGATATGGCCATGAGGCCGAAGGAGGTATTTGTATTTTGTAGGATTAAAAATATCACAACAAAACATCGGGGATCGGAGACCAACCACAATGGAATTCTAGGTGAATTCAACAAGGTCACCATGGCAACATGTCTTGTGTGTGTGTTGTATTTTGTTAGGGATTCCCATGGGGGGATCACCTTTATATGTGACCATGGGTTTATGTATTTTATTAATGTGTTTCCTTTTTATTATTGTTGTATGTATTTTATTAGTAATGTGTTCCTTTCTTTTAATTAATTAAAATGGTGATAGATTAATGTGAGAAATCTTATTATTAAAATTTAAATAAATTAAATTGGGATATGGGAAAAGTAATTATAAGAGTTATTGGTTGTTTGTATTTAATTTGTAAGGGATGTGTAAGTTGTGTAAGAGCTTGTGTAAGTCAAATTTTGGAATAAGAAATACTCCACCTCCTTGGAAATTCGAATTTGTCCTTGGGAGCTATTTTTGAGGCTTTTGGAACAAGTAAAACTTGTCCCATGCCTCTAAATTTAATTTACCAACCATACATATGGTTGGAGAAGTGATTTGTGACTTTTATAATGCATTTTATTATGTCATGTTACATGTTTTGATTGTACTTTCTTACATTTTAATTATTGTTGTCCCTTGAGGTGTGGGCTTTTGGAGTGTGCAAGTAACTTGTAATTTTCACCCACCTCTTTATTGTGCTTGGGAAATGGAATTTTTTCTTTTGTGTTTAAATTTGAAGATGTGTGATGTGGCATCCTACATGGATCCCATCATCCTCTCTTCTTCCCTCTTCTATATAATTCAAACTCCTTGCTTGTTTTTGGGTTGTTGAATAATTTTGCAACTTCTTTGGGGCGCATTTTCTTGTGTTGGAGCTCTTGTTTTTGGAGGAAGTTTGGAGAAAGATTTACATGTTTGGGAGATTTTGTTTGGACTTTTTTCTTAACATTTGAAGCTTCTTTTGGAAACAAAAGTAACCATGGAGAGGCAGAATTCAACTCTCCTTTTTGTGTTGTCTTTTTCTTGTTGTGTTGTGTGAATGGTGCTTGTTTTATTTTATTTATTGGCTGGTTGGGTAGACTACCATAAGAATGGTGTAGAATAAGGCTATGGGGAATCCATGTGGGGGGCATAAGGAATGTCATTGGCATCAGATTTTGTGGAGGGATTTTGGGTTTGGGATCCACCATGGAAAAGAAATAGCTTGCATTTCTTACTTTGTGGGGGTATAAGAAAATCTATGGGGGCATAAGGAGGGATTTGTGGGGGTATAAGGATATGTGTGTGATGAATTATCTTGGTGGTTTGTTATTGGTGGATGCCCAATTCCCAATTGGGAGGCATAAGTAGCTTCCCTCATAGACCTTGCTCCTTTGGCTTGCATGACCAAGCCTGAGTTTTGTTTTGATTGTTTTCAAATGTAGTTGTAAACTGTTGTTTTTATGTGGACTATATTTTATATGAATTTATGTATGTTGAAAGAATGTTGTGTGTTGTGGAAGCCAATTGTTTCCATGGTTGAATTACACCTTTTATTTTATTTTGGTTGGGGCTCGGGGGCCAATGATGAAGGAAGGCTTCTCCTTTCATTGGATGTCTTGGTTGGGTGGAGAGCGTTGCCTTTCCCCCTCTTTTGTTGTGATCAATTTGGAGAAAAGAAAATGTGCATGTTGCTGTCTAGACCAAAGGAAAATGCGGTTAACGAGTCCCTTGTGAAAACATACTCATTTGTAATCCTTTCCCACTTGATGTGGATGAAATTGTAATGTATATTTGTAAAGAAATGATGTTGTAATTGATTATGAAGTTGTATATTTGAATTGTGAAAGACATTACATTCTACTCTGTACATTGGAAAGAAATAAATTGAATGTTGTTATTGTTTTCCAACATTGAAATATGTAAAGTATATAATTGGAATTAATAAAGAATTGAAAGACCTTATCTTATATGCATTGTTGAATTAAATGCAATGTTTCATTGTATGGCAAAAGAGATAGTTAGATCTCTGTTTGGAAAGAAGAAATGCACATGGAAACAATGTTGTATTTTGTATTTTTGGAGTTGTGTAAAACAAAATTTAGTATTTTCTCTTGATTCAGAATGGTTTGTTTAAAGTAACTAAATGTATTAGATTAGATTAGAAATGAAATACCACATTTGAAGGATAAAATTTATATACATATTTAAAAGAAATAGATCTCTGTTATAAACTTTAAACTGGCAATTAAATTTAATCAAAATGTACATTCAAACTGCACACATTAATCAACTTGGAAATTTTAAAATTTAGTATGTTGTATCACTAATGAACTCAAATTGACATTGAAAACTTAAGAAAAAAATTTAACATTGCAAAATCGAACCCAATTCCCTTCCTTAGCTATTTTTACATCAATTGTTGGAAAAACTTCAAATTTGAATCAATTGAACTTCCTAAACCTTTCTAAATCCTTCCTAGAGAAATCCTCCATGTCTGTTTGGCATGTTGAGTGAAGGAGGAGATCCAATTTAATAAAATTTGGAAGTTGGAAATTACAAGTTTACTAATTATAAGCCTACAGATCATTTTTGTAAATTTGACCCTTTAAAACTTTATCAAAAAGTAAAATTTATGTTTCTTGTACAAAGAGGGCATTGAGATATTTCCATAAAGTCCTCATTTTCCCAAAACCAAGATTTCTAAATCAAGTTATGGCCCTCTGAAGTTTTCCTGCCTTCGTAGGAAAATTTGGGAAAATTTTCTGGCGGGGGCCCACGGCCCAAAATTTTCCGTCAAAATAATCCTTAGGAAAATTTTAAATTTTTGGTTCGGGAAAATTTTGAAATTTTCCTCTGCCGGCCCGCATCCAATCAGAGGTTGCCACGTGTCTCACGGGGCAGTGGTAGAGGGACGACATCTTTTTGCCCTTAGACTTTTTTAAAAAATTGGAAATTTTTTCCATTTCTCCCTACCGATCCGCACCAACCAAAGGGTGCCACATGGCACTTAGGGTGTCGGTGGAGGAGGGAGAACTCCCTCACTTTTTGAAATTTTTCCTTTGGAAAAATTGTTGAATCTCCCCACCTCTCCGCATGTCTCCCTCTCCCTTCTCTCCATGCAGCTGAATTGTGGGCGCCACGTGTCCCCTGGCGGACCCGCGCAGTGCATGGGAGTTGTTTTGTTGTTTTCTCCCCTTTGGAAAATTTCCACAAGACTCCTCCTCCCCCCCCCTCCCTTTTCCTTAGCAATGACTTAGAGGCCACCACATGTCCTTGGAGGACCCGTGGAAGCACGGGCATAAATGGGAATTTTATCATGCGCGGAAAAATTCCAAACGCGCCTCCGCGACCCACCATCCCAAAATTTGCCTTTCTCCCCTACTTGACACGTGTCCCCTTGGGGAAAATTTGACCCCTAAGGTCTGCCAGTCCATATCTCGAGTTCTAAATGAGTTAGGAGGACTTCTTTATATCACCGAAAGGTGAGAAAATTTCCTATCCAATGGGAATGATTTAGGGAAATTTTGGAAGCATTAAGTATGAGAAAAATCAAGTTGAAACTTTGAGCCTATTAGAGAGTGGGTATGGGGTAAATTACTCCTTGAACCTAACTGAAACTTCTAACCCTAAAATTTGGACCATGTGACATTGATATTTGTTAATGAAGGAAAAGTATGTTCTAGTATTTGAGATTTGTTATGGAACTTGATAGTGTCAATTGTTATCATGCAACTTGGTTATGGACACTTCTAATCAAAAAAAAATTATTCCATAATTTTCTAACTAACCCTAGGTTATTCTTGAGTCTCAACTAGGTTGTTTTGACCGGGCATCACACTTGGTATCAGAGCAGTGGTTCAAAATCTTGGACCATTGGGCACACTAGAAAACTTGGGACATAAACTTAAACCTAACACA
The DNA here is from genome assembly GCA_018340775.1 of Taxus wallichiana var. yunnanensis. Classification (NCBI taxonomy): domain Eukaryota; kingdom Viridiplantae; phylum Streptophyta; class Pinopsida; order Cupressales; family Taxaceae; genus Taxus; species Taxus wallichiana. The sequence goes on from CM031242.1 coordinate 381,011,010, forward strand.
CTTTTAAATCTAGAAAACAACTCAGTTAGAATTTGTATATTTTAGCAAACATGGAAGTTGTGTAAAACTTAGCAAAATGAACTAACTCTCACTTTGGTCTATGTAGGAGGCTCAGACGAAGCAAGAGAAACCTTCACAGAGACTCAGACTTACCACCACCACCACCACCAGATCAGGGTGTAGCAGCTATCCTACCTCAAATTCTATAGACCCTTTAGGATGTTAATGTCACTCTATGCGGAGGATTAGGAGGAGGACATGCAGCCAGCCATGACAGAGCCCCTTCTATTGAGGGTCAGGTATCTCCTCGACCCAGCAAGGAGCATAGAGGAGAGAACTCCCATGCGAGTTAGCGAGAGTAGAGTTACCACTTAGGGGACATGGTGAAAGAGTTCCCGAGCATGGAGAGAGGTCTCAGAGCCCTAGGATTAGGGATGAGCATGTAGAGAGACCTAGAGGCCATCAAACCACAACTATAGATCACATCAGGGAGATCCTAAAGCTTTAGCCATCACATTACTCAGGTGAAATGGGTGGATTTCAAGTAGAGGCCTAGCTAGTGAGCTTGAGTGGTTGCTTTAATATTTTCCTTGTTCTATCAACATGAAAGCTCGTGTTGCGATCCATCTACTGAGGGATGGAGCAGGAGTGTGGTGGAGGATAGAGGAGTAGAAGCTCCATGTAGATTCAGAGACAATGACCTAGGATCTATTTGAGGAGAGATTCAGGAGCAGGTATTTGTCACGGAGGTTCATATAGCAGAGGATTGATGAGTTCTATGACCTCTGACAGGCTTCTCTTTCAGTAGCAGAGTATGAGAGTAGATTCTGGATCTACTCTAGTATGTAGAGTATATGCAGGATGAGTAGTGTGGATTCATAGGTTCATCTGGGGCTTGAATTTAGATATTGGAGGTGTTGTGTGGATCCACTACCCACAGACATTAGCTGAGGCCATCGAGAAGGCCTATATTACAGAGGAGACTCGGGAAAGACCCAGCAGGCTAGAGACCAAGTCTGGAGCCGCATATAGCAGATGTAGGATGGTAGATCGAGGGGTTAGTACCCCTTTCTTGTGGTGTCTAGGGTTCAGCACAGTCATCCTTTAGGCCACAGAGTAGCAGCAGTCCCACCCACCTCATAGACCTCCACAGAGAGGTCAGAGTATGGGGCCTCCTCCTAGGGGTCACATCAGGATATAGGGTGGACCTAGAGCTCAATCAGCGGGAGCTCACCAGTAGAGACCTCAGTAAACCACAGTTGGATCATCAGGGTCCACACCATAGATTCTAGGGCACCTACTGGAGGTGCTACTCATTGGGGAGGATCAGTAGGATGTTTTGGTTATGGAGTTACTAGGCATTTTTGGAGAGACTATCCATATAACCCTAACAACAAGGGTAAAGCACAGATTTCAGAGCCAACTATTGGTGATATGAGACATAACCACATGATTTATGTAGTAGTTGAGAACCACCAAGAAGAGCATCAGAGCACGGTCATTGAGACCACAGGTAGCATTGGTGGTATTCCTACCACTATATTGTTTGATTATGGTTCTTCTAATTCTTTCATTGCACCATCTTTAGTAGAGCGATGCGAGGCTAGTGGCGTTAGGCGAGGTCTTAGTTAGGATTTTGAGATGGCTTTGGAGCCAAGATCTCTGTAGACTCCTTAGTTAAGGAGTGTGTAGTAGATTTGGGACCATTCACCACTACCTCGGATCTCCATATCCTACCTTTGGGCTCGTATGGAGTCATTTTGGGTATGGATTGTTATCTACACATAGGGCAGGATGGATTGTTATCACATGACTATATCTTGTGCAAATGATTTGGGAGTTGAGTTCAGTGATCTTGGGGTTAGGAGACCCGTTTCTATTCGTACTATCTCCTCTATGCAGCTTAAGCGGTGTGTGCGACGAGGTTGTCAGATGTATGTTGTTACAGTCAATGACAGATCAGAGGATGGGTCTAGTGGACCATTGTTAGATGATCATCCCATTTTGAGAGAGTTTGCAGATGTATTTCTAGGGGAGCTACGGGTTACCACCCCCATGTGAGATTGATTTGCATATAGATCTAGTTCCTAGAGTAGATCTTATCTCACAAGCACCTTATCGGATGACCACCTCAGAGCTCTATGAGCTCAAGTTACAGCTAGAGGGCCTTTTGGAGAAGGGCCTTATCCATCCTAGTGTATCCCCTTGGGGTGCACCAATGATCTTTGTGAAGAAGAAGGATGGATCCTTGTAGTTTTGTATTGATTATCACCAACTAAACAAGGTAACGATCAAGAATCGTTATCCTCTTCCTCGTATTGATGACTTATTTGATCAAATGAAGGGAGCCACAATTTTCTCTTAGATTGATCTTAATTCGGGGTATCATCAGCTAAATATTTCAAGGCATACATTCATAAGACTCGCTTCCATATGATATATGGGCACTATGAGTTCACAGTGGTGCCTTTTGGTTTGACTAATGACCCCGCAGTGTTCATGAGTTTGATGAATGGGGTATCCAGGACCTTCTTAGATCACTTCATGCTCATCTTCCTAGATGACATCTTGATATACTCACGTACATGTGTGAGGAGCATGAGGGCACCTTCGCTAGGTTCTTCGGTGTCTTTGGGAGCAAGCGGAGTTTACGGGAACTTGGAGAAGTGTGTTTTCTTTCGAATAGAGGTGCAATATTTGGGTCATATCATTTCTGGGGAAGGTATCACCATTGATCCTTCCAAAATTAGAGCCATTATGGATTGGCCATCACCCACTACGGTGACCAGGTGTGCGATTTCATGGGATTAGCAGGATACTATGGAGATTTGTTCAGGACTTCTCTCAGATTGTGCACCCTATCACTTCCCTTCAGAGGAAAGGGAAGAAGTTTTTTGGTCAAATAGATGTGAGTAGGCCTTTAAGACACTAAAGGAGTGCCTCACCACAACACCTATTCTTGCAGTGTCGGATCCACAGGGTGAGTTCTTTGTTTGCACAAATGCTTCTTTAGCAGGGCTTGGAGGTGTGTTGATGTAGGATGGTAGAGTAGTGGCTTTTGAGTCTCACAAACTCAAGGATCACAAGCTTAATTATCTTACTCATGATCTTGAGCTTGCGGCAGTTGTGCATGATTTGGTACAATGGAGACATTTTCTTCTTGGTCGAGATATTCACACTCAGGACAGACCATTTGAGTCTTCTCCACCTCATCATGAAGCCCAATCTCAACGCTTGTCGTCAATGGTGTTGGATGGAGTTGCTTTGTGAGTATGACATGGAGATTGAGCATGTGAAGGGGAAAGAGAATGTGGTAGTAGACACTCTCAGCAGATGGAGACATGTGGCTATGGCCACTTCAGTGAGCACATATTTGTGGAGCAGGATTCTTTAGCAGCTTCCTCTTGATAGCTTCTACATTGTAGTTTGAGTAGAGATCAAGTCATAGAGACCCTATGAGGGGAAGTTTGATGGTTCTCATTAAAGGAAATGGTCTTCTCAGAACAGAGACTAGATATATATTCCCAGAGATGGAGGCTTGAGGCAGACATCTTGGTAGAGGCACATCGTGCACCCTATTCAGCCCATCCCGGGTGAAGAAGATACACGCCACCTTACGACAATTGTATCATTGGAGAGGACTTTGTAGAGATGTGGCCTCATTTGTGTCATAGTGTTTAGAGTTCCAGAGGGTTAAGGCCAAGCATCAGCATCCAGCTAGCCTTCTTTATCCTCATGTTATACTGGAATGGAAGTGGGACACCATTTCCATGGATTTCATTGTTGGGCTACCAATGTCGAGATATCACCACGATGCCATCATGGTCATGGTTGATAAATTGAAAAAAGTGGCTCACTTTTCTTCGGTGAAGACCACTTATACAGCTAGAGTAGTGGCATGGGTATATTTGGATGAGATTGTTAGGTTGCATGGGATTCATGGAAGATCATTTGTGACCGCGATCCTTTATACACTTCACATTTCTGGACTACCATGCAGTATGTCCTCGGATGAGGATCAACTTCAACACAACATATCACCCTGAGATAGATGGATAGACTGAGAGGGTGAATCATATTTTAGAGGATATGCTCAAGATGTATGTGATGGATCAACAATCTAAGTGGGAGGAGTACCTATACTTAGTAGAGTTTTCCTACAATAATAGTTTCTAGAGTTCTATAGGCATGGCTCCTTTTCAGGATTTGTATGGTAGAGAGTGCAGGACACCCCTTAGCTGGGACAGGCTAGAGGATAGGGTATCTCTTGGACTAGCTCTTCTATAGGACATGGAGCAGCAGGTGGTGTTGATCAGGAAGAGATTGTAGGAGGCACATGATAGGTAGAAGAAGTATGCAGATCAGCATAGGATCAACCGTAGTTTTGATGTGGGCATGAAGGTGTTCCTTCGTGTCAGGCCACACAAGATCCCTATCCATTATGGAAAAGGTTCTAAGTTAGCTCCTAGATTCATTGGTCCTTTCAAGATATTAGAGCGTATCGGCCCTTTGGCCTACCATCTAGCATTGCCACCCATCTTGTCTCGCATACATGATGTGTTTCATGTTTCAGTTCTTAGGAGATATATTGCAAATCCTTCTCATGTGTTAGATTGGACATCATTGCAGGTGTAGGATCAAGGGCAGGTGATGGTGGAGCCCGTTCGCATCCTAGATTGTAGGACCCTGGGCCTTCGAGGCAGAGAGGTTGATCTGTTGGGTGCAATGGGATAGATATGATGAGACTACAGCTACATGGGAGGATGCTACCTTATTACGAGTTCAGTTTCCACATTTGTTCCAATGACTTCTAGGAGGAAGTCGAGTCTAAGGGGAGGGGGATGTAGTACCCACTTCCCTTTGACACCTTTTAATGCTTATTTTGATACTGTTGTTTACATTATAGACATTTCTATATATTGATTTAGTATGATGTTAGACACTTGATCATGGATTATTGTTGATCTAGATTTGATTATGATGCATGATGATTATTAGAGACACCTTATATGTGGATGATGATATACTATTTGACATGGATGTTTTATGGATGTTGTCGGACATGTGATTTTGGATATTATGAGTAGATCTAGAAAATGGATATTTTATGATGATGATATAGTTGTTGATTAAAAATGCAAATGATGTAGTTGTTACTTGAATGTTGTTGTGATTTATTTATATAGTTAGTTTAGTGATATTATTTGTATCATATTGAATGTTCGATATGGGCATGAGGATGAATGAGGTATTTATATTTTACAGGATTAAAATTATCACAACTAAACATCGGGGATCGGAGACCAACCACAATGGAATTCTAGGTGAATTCAACAAGGTCACCATGGCAACATGTCTTGTGTGTGTGTGTTGTATTTTGTTAGGGATTCCCATGGGGAATCACCTTTATATGTGACCATGGGTTTGTGTATTTTATTAATGTGTTTCTTTTATTATTGTTGTATGTATTTTATTAGTAATGTGTTCCTTTCTTTTAATTAATTAAAATGGTGATAGATTAATGTGAGAAATCTTATGATTAAAATTTAAATAAATTAAATTGGGATATGGGAAAGTAATTATAAGAGTTGTTGGTTGTTTGTATTTAATTTTTAAGGGATGTGTAAGTTGTGTAAGAGCTTGTGTAAGTCAAATTTTGGAGTAAGAAATACTCCACCTCCTTGGAAATTCGAATTTGTCCTTGGGAGCTGTTTTTGGAGGCTTGTGGGACAAGTAAAACTTGTCCCATGCCTCTAAATTTAATTTACCAACCATACATATGGTTGGAGAAGTGATTTGTGACTTTTATAATGCATTTTATTATGTCATGTTACATTTTTTGATTTCACTTTCTTACATTTTAATTATTGTTGTCCCTTGAGGTGTGGGGATTTTGGAGTGTGCAAGTAACTTTTCATTTTTCACCCACCTCTTTATTGTGCTTGGGAGAATGGAATTTTTTTTTTGTGTTTGAATTTGAGGATGTGTGATGTGGCATCCTACATGGATCCACATCATCCTCTCTTCTTCCCTCTTCTATATAATTCAAATTCCTTGATTGTTTTTGGGTTGTTGAATCATTTTGCAACTTCTTTGGGGCGCATTTTCTTGTGTTGGAGCTCTTATTTTTGGAGGAAGTTTGGAGAAAGCTTTACATGCTTGGGATATTTTTGTTTTGGACTGTGTTCTTGACATTTGAAGCTTGCTATTGGAAAAAAAAGTAACCATGGAGAGGTAGGAATTCAACTCTCCTTTTTATGCTATCTTTTTCTTGTTGTGTTGTATGAATGGTGCATGTTTTATTTTATTTATTGGTTGGTTGGGTAGACTACCATAGGAATGGTGTAGGAGAAGGCTATGGGAATCCATGTGGGGGTATAAGGGAATGCCATTGGCATTAGATTTTGTGGAGGGAGTTTGGTTTTGGGATCCACCATGGAAAATAAATAGCTTGCAATTCTTACTTTGTGGGGCATAAGGAAAATTTGTGGGGGCACAAGGAGGGATTTGTGGGGGCATAAAGATATGTGTGTGATGAATTATCTTAGCAGTTTTTTACTATGGTGGATGCCCGATTCCCAATTGGGAGGCATAAGTAGCTTTCCCGTAGACCTTGCACCTTTGGCTTGCATGATCAAGCTGATTTTTTTTTGATTGTTTTCAAATGCAGTTGTAAACTGTTGTTTTTATGTGGATTATATTTTATATGAATTTATGCATGTTGAATGAATGTTGTGTGTTGTGGAAGCCAGTTGTTGCCATGGTTGAATTACACCTTTATTGTATTTTGGTTAGGGCTCGAGGGACCAATGATGAAGGAAGGATTCTCCTTTCATTGCATGTCTTGGTTGGGTGGAGAGCATTGCCTTTCCCCCTCTTTTGATGTGATCAATTTGGAGAAAGAAAATGTGCATGTTTCTATCCTGGAGCAAAGGAAAAATGCAGTTTGATAGTCCCTTGTGAAAACATACTCATTTGTAATCCTTTCCCACGTGATGTGGATGAAATTTTAATGAACATTTGTAAAGAAATGATGTTGTAATTGATTATGAAGGTGTATATTTTAATTGTGAAAGACATTACGTTTTGCTCTTTGTACATTGGAAAGAAATAAATTGAATGTTGTTATTGTTTTTCCAACATTGAAATATGTAAAGTATATAATTGGAATTAATAAATAATTGAAAGACCTTCTCTTATATGCATTGTTGAATTAAATTCAATGTTTCATTGTATGGCAAAAGAGATAGTTAGATCTCTTTTGGAAAGAAGAAATGCACGTGGAAACAATGTTGTATTTTGTATTTTTGGAGTTGTGTAAAATGAAATTTAGTATTTTCTCTTGATTCAAAATGGTTTGTTTAAAGTAACTGAATGTATTAGATTAGATTGGAAATGAAATGCCACATTTGAAGGATAAAATTGATATACAGATTTAAAAGAAATAGATCTTTGTTATAAACTTTGAAGCGCAATTAAATTTAATCAAAATGTAGAGTTCGGACCTGCACACATTAATCAACTTGGAAATTTTAAAATTTAGTATGTTGTATCACCAATGAACTCAAATTGACAAAGAAAACTTAAGAAAATAATTTTAACATTGCAAAATCGAACCCAATTCCCTTCCTCACCATTTTCTGTCAATTGTTGGAAAAAATTCAAATTTGAATCAATTAAACAAAATGACCTTCCTAAACCTTTCTAAATCCTTCCTAGAGCAATCCTCCATGTCTTTTTGGCATGTTGAGTGAAGGAGGAGATCCAATTTTATCAAATTTGTAAGTTAGAAATTACCATATTACTAATTATAAGCCTGCAGATCATTTTTATAAAATTGACCCTTTAAACTTTACCAAAAATTAAAATTTATGTTTCTGTGTAAAGAGGGAATCGAGAGATTATCAAAAATTCCTCGTTTTCCCAAAACCAGGATTTCTAGCTCAAGTTATGGCCCTCTAAATTTTTCTGCTTGGCGGGAAAATTTGGGAAAATTTTCCCTAGCGAGGCCTACGGCCCGGCCCCAAAAATTTCCCGTCAAAATAATCCTTAGGAAAAAATTTAAATTTTTGGTTCGGTAAAATTTTGAAATTTCCCTCCGCCAGCCGCATCCAATCAGAGGCTGCCACATGTCCTCATGGGGAAGCAGCGGAGGAGTGGCATCTTTTTCCCTTAGACTTTTTTTTAAAATTAAAAAATTTTCCATTTCTCCCCACTGGACCGACGGCAGCCAACTGCAGGGTGCCATGTGGCACCTTGGGGGATCAGCGGAGGAGGGAGAACTCCCTCACTTTTTGAAATTTTTCCTTTCAGTGAAATTCATTGAATCTCCCCACCACTCCGCTTGTCTCCCTCTCCCTTCTCCCCACAGTGAATTGTGGAGCGCCACGTGTCCCTGGCGGACCCGCGGGCGCGTGGGCGTTGTTTGGTTGTTTTCTCCCCTTTGGAAAATTGCCACAAGACTCCCACCACCCCACCCTTCCCTTTTCCCTGGTGATGACTCAGAGGCCACCATGTTTCCTTGGAGGACCCACAGAGGCACGGCACAAAAATGGGAATTTCATCCCGTGCAAGGAAAAATTCCAAACGCCGCCCCATGACCCGCCATCCCAAAATTTTCCTTTCACCCCTGCTTGACACGTGTCCCCTTGGGGAAAATTTGACCCTAAGGTCTACTAGTCCATATCTAGAGTTCTGAAGGAGTTAGGAGGACTTATTTATATCATCGGAAAGGTGAGAAAATTTCCTATCCAATGGGAATGATTTAGGGAAATTTTGGAAGCATTAAGTATGAGAAAAATCAAGTTGAAACTATGATCCTATTAGAGAGTGGGTATGGGGGTAAATTACTCCCTGAACCTAACTAAAACTTCTAACCCTAAAATTTGGACCAAGGGACATTGATATTTTTTAATGAAGGAAAAATATGTTCTAGTATTTGAGATTTGTTCCAAAACTTGATAGTGTCAATTGTTATCTTACAACTTGGTTATGAACACTTCTAATCAAAAAAAATTATTTCATAATTTTCTAACTAACCCTAGGTTGTTCTTAGGTCTCAAGTGGGTTGTTTTGACTGGGCATCACATAATATTACCACCATATCCTCATTATCTCCACCACCACCCACCTCACTTGAGGTGTAGCCTCTACATGAGCCTATACCCACCGTTCGGACTTGTCTAGTTGCCCATGTCACCATGTCATGTAGGTCTCACTCATCATGACATCATCATCTCCCACCGCTACTTTCTACCCATCCACCCTCTATGAAATAAAAAAATCAATCAATTTATACCAAACATGCCTTTATCAAATGCATTTCAGATTTCACATTCATTAGGGAAACATTTTCCTCTATTAGCATTAATTCATATGTCTATAGGACACAAACCCATTGGTTCCAATATCATTTGACTTTTAGCCCCATAAGTCCACCTTTATGGAAACATCCTTTATTTCAAGCCTTTGTTTCAAGATATATCATGGATAGCATATGACTCTGAGATCTTTTCCTGAAACTACTTCCTATAAGTCATAATTCTATAGGTTGTGAACCCTTTAGTTTCCCTATCACTTGACTCTTTAGTCACGCAAGTCCACCTTTGTGGTAATTTGTTTTCATGCCTAGTCTTGGGGAATCTTAAATCAAAACACACCATCATAAAAACCTATCTCATCTAGTAACCTTTTCAAACTTTTGATCATTGCACTTTGTCACAATAACCCCTAATTTGAGGGGGCCACCTATCCAACACAAATTTGACCATTTCACTAGATTTTTCCAATGACTTGTCCATCTTAAAACACTTGAAAAAATGGGAAAATGTAGAAATATGTTTCATGGATACACCCCCACACCTTCATTCAAAAATACATAAACCTATCTCATTACCCTAAAACATCACTCCACACCCCGTAAAATCATGTTTTACCCCACCATAAAACATATTTACCTATCCTAAACCTCCCTAACCACCCTTAACCTATGTAAACCCATTTTTATGCTTACCACCCAACCTATTAAAATCTCAAAACCTCCCCAACCATTTACAATCAAATCAAAACCCGAAAAACCCTATTTGGAAGTGGTTGAAACCACTTCAAGCAGGTTTCCCCACTTTTCTCGGATCACCAAACAATTTTAACAGAATTGTCAATGACTATAAATAGACCACAAAACCTCTTTCAAGGTATCATTAGTCATCTTAACAAAGATTTGTTTCATTCAATACCAATATAACACCATTATTAACATCCCGACACCTTCATCACCTTTGTTAAAACCTTGGAGCATCCATAAATATCACTAAGGCCTCCTCATCTTTGTACACTTATTTATGCATTCAAAGTAAATATTTCCATTTAAATTACATTCCCAATTATTTCATCTTTAGTTATTAGTCCAAATCAATAATTATATTAATCATTCTATGTTTAATATGTATCATATTAAATAATTAATCATTGTATAAGTAATCACCAAAGGTGATTAGGTCTTAGTCACCAAAGAATTCTACCCAAATCACTAGTGATTCTTGTCATTCTATCATTTTTATCACATTTGTATAACTTCAGCCATCTTATCATTTTGTTTATATATAATCATCTTGTGCTCAAGATATATCTCTCTATACATGATAGTGCCAGTGAGTCACATCCCATAACAATAATTTACGATCTTCATATCATTCAAGAAACCTTCATCTCGGGAGTAGTTTGACAATGCACATGAACTTAGTCTTTGCACCATCACCTTGACACATGAAACTAAAGACATAGAATAAAAACTCAAAATTATACAAGAAGAGTGGGATTTTGTTGAACATTTGTGGTTTGATTGCATCTAGGAGCTCAAGATTTTTATAGCCCTCGTTTGGTCCTCCTATCACATAGAACAAGGTGTCTCTATGCCCCTAAATTTTAATCATTCCTTATACTTATCAATTATCATTTTATCATCATTTTCACTTAATTATAAAATAAGTTTACACCCTTCAAGGAAACCCATTCATTCCTAGGATTGGCATTTTTGAGAAACTCGTCAAATCTCTATCTAATATATATCTTATTTAGTTATTTGTGCATGATAGTCCTCTCGTCTACTCGAAAGAGGAGTCTCATGTGTCTTTAGCATCTGTTCATCCCGACATTGCACTACCAATGCAAATATCATTAAACCTTATTTTCTTTTGAGTTTTTTGGTGTGTCTCATTATAATAAATGAACTCAAAATCACCATAAACAAGGTCCAACACCTTTCAATGGTAGATATAATATGAGACCATGGAGATGGCCACGACTTTACAGGATTTTCATGGGATTTTGGGGTTACCCATTAGCGGGACCTATATGCACTCCAGGGTTTGACACCTGATTTTGTAGGGTGTAGATCCTTATCCATATGGGCTACTAGGAGAGAAAAATATGACGAGGGTATGGTGTGTTTCTTACTTAGTACAGTATACGATTCAGGGATTTTGACTATCTAGAAGTTGGATATGGTGATTATTATGGCTTAAATAGTGTGCCATAAATAAAATGGTGTCATTCCCCTATTTTTATAGTATTATGCAGAGACATTATGGATCATGGTGTTTTTTTCAAATGGGGCACCACCATATGAGTATAGTTAGTACATGATTTTTATAGATCGAAACGTTGAGGACGAGAGGGTCATGGGACCCATCATTTTATTGAGAACTTGGATTTATGATAGGTTTACTATGTATCTACGATATGGAAACCATTGATGGTATCAAAAATTCCTTGAGAGTATTCTAGTAGGCACGGGGCCGATGGTGAGAGCACTTTGAGCATTATGTCCATTACCATATGTAGGTATGAATGATTTCATATGACAACCCTATATAGTGAACATGGATCAGTGGCCCAGTTGGCCAAGAGAAAATTTCTTAAAGGCCATCACCAAGGTGACAAGGCATTATTTTTGTTGGGTGGAGACCCACTCGGTGAGAAGGGTTCCAAGCTAGTTCAAATGACCAATGCCCGTGGTGATACCAGCTTTACCACCCTACCAATGTTGGCATGCGAGAGAGGGTACAGGAGGAGAGGTGAGGGTATCAGCACTATGGCCCCGTAGGGTATGATCGATAGGTGGACATGTTCATAGGCATCACTTATATGGTGGGGATTCTCAGGGCCCACCATATATTATAGTATATAGTGATTCAAAGGAGGGATCTAATAGAGGATCCACCGACATGGGTTCACTGGGTGGAGGTGCAGGAAGAGTTGGTCCTAGCACTAGAGGGGGAGTAGTGATACATCCAATAGTATAGATAAGGTATCATAAGATGCATTGGCTAGGAGAAGGTTACTTGACACCCCTTAGGGTCCAAATGGTTGTGCACTGATAGAGGCCCAAGGCACAGGTGTAGAGGGGGCATGATATTGGTTCCCCGAGACAGTGGGCATAATATATAGGATCTAAATCTCATCATGGTGATGAGGGGGAAGAGGTATTAGGTAGATGAGGAGATAAAAATACCGGCATGGAGAGGCCCGAGGGCAGCTAGGTATGCATGTGATTATTTTATGTAGATGTGTTGAGAATAGTTCTTGTGTGTTATATTTATTTCATAAGTGACACATGTCTTCATATTTGGTTTTTCATAACATATAATGGAGGATTGGTACCTATTTATAGAGATTTCCCACCATGATATCTTAGATCCAAGTGTTGGATGTGTTGCATACTACGGTGATGGTTGATCTAGCAAAGACTATTGGTAGGAGACTCGGTGGGTGTCTTCCATCTAGTTGGAGAGGCATCAAGGACACAATGGAGGTATATGTGTGTAGAGTCATTCGATTCTATGGGAAGCATAGATGTGATGTTGTATATTTTAATGCATGTTTATGAAACCCTAGTACATGAGTAGTTAGCCTACCTATTAAATACCTAGAGGGAAATCGAGATGATTATTACATTGGAGGAACAGTTGGTGAGAGTTCAAGGAGGCCTCTAGATCCTTATATAGGGCGTAGTCTCTAGCTCACACATGCCCAATCTATTGGCATGGCACCATCAGGCCTAAATCATCTAGACACTTGTCATAGGGGGTGAGGGTATTTGATCCTTTGTTGATGGGCTAGAGCCATGTACTTGTTTTTGTAGCATTATTTCGATGTATAAAACTAATTCGAGACATTATATATATATATATATATGATTATGGTTATTTTTTTTTATTAGATGTGTATATGTATTTTTATTATCACTTTCTTGTTTTCCACATGCATGTATATGATGATACTCATAGTACTTAGGAATAGTGATAATTTCATTACATAGGAAAACCTAACAGGAGGGGAATTATTAGGATATCCCAACCCATGTGATGTGAAGAATCCAAGGGTTAAAAATGTAAAAACATCCAATGATAGGATGTCAAGGCATTGTTGGGTGAATAAATACAACCAATACCATAATCCTAAGTGAGGATGTGCATAATAAAGTGGAAAATCCATGGGAAATATTGGGGTGTATAAAATATGCAATAGGTAGAATCAAGGTAGAGGCACTCCAATAGTAAGAGGAACCAATGCATGCGAGATGACAGATATAAGCATAGCAGTCATCCTAGGAAAGGATGTATTAAGATACGAGGAAATGTGTGAAAATGCAAGTGGGGTATGAGATACCAAGTGAAGATAGAAGTATGTGTGTGGAAACCCGGTGGGGGCAAGACACCAAGAGAAGGAAAGATTTCAAACCAAAAAGGAGATAAAATGTAATCAATGAACTATAGATAGCTAGCCATGAGGGGGAAAATATTGCAATGTATTAGTGATGATGTTGTCTACTTGATGCAATATAGGACTTCTAGCTCGATTTATGAGGTCTTATTTGGCATGCTATGTAATAGTGACTTACTAGTGAACTTTATATCTCATGGAAAAAATAGAGTCACCGATTTGATCCTCTAACTAGGTGAGAATGCCACACCAATATCATCCATATTGGGGCGAGGATCAAGGAAATGTGATGGTTCATAAGTAGGATATGGTTTAGTTGGTCGATGGGAGGGTGGTCGGTTTCAAGAGGAATTAGACCCATGCTTTTGATTTTAGGAAGAATTTTAGGAGCCCGACACTTGTTATACATAACTCAACATTCAAAGATCAATTTACACACATTAACCATGGTGAGAAAAAAATAAGGGAGATGAAGTGAAAGGTTATGTATCCTTTCTATTTTGGTCATGTTTGACCTCAACTTCAAGCTTCTACATGTGTCGTCAATAAGCTCTACAATTTGAGACATCATGTCTCTAGGCCTCATGTATGTGCAACATGGCTTGGTCATAGGGGATTGGGCATCTAGAAGGGAAATAGGTAAGGATGGAAGTCTCATAGGATGTGGATGGCTGATAGGATTATGTGGGGAGGTTACCAATGCAATGGGTGAATACGGTGCTAATGGAACAACTTGTTTCTTAGTCATTGAGGCACAGTAGATGGATCATTACCCATGAGGTCATCGGCTTCATGGTAAAAACTAGTGACCCGATCATGTAATTCTATAAGGTAAAATGGATCACCTAGGTTGATGGTAGTGTGTGGAGGTGTAGCCAATGGAGAATTCTAAGGATTAGGCACTAGTTAGGAAGAAGTATCAACTACACTCAAGGATTCCTCTTGTATAAGGATGGCATTCACATCATAAGTGAATTTGGTATGAAGATTCTCTTGGTAATGCAATACTTCCTATCATAAATATGTTCATAGCTAGCTAGGTGGGGGTCATCTAAAGCGTAACCGAATTCGTAGTCAAATATGGAGGCATCTACCACATGAGTTAAATATAGTCTCTAGATGGACCACGTGATATAATGGATATTATTGTCTACGTAAGATGAAAATGTGAATCGAGGGATCCTTTTGCGAGAATGAAGCCAAAAGGAAAGAGGTAACTAGGATATGATAAGCTCAAGAAGATAAGAAGCATTAGTTCCAAGTGTGATTTCATTAGGCTTGTCATCATCAAACTCCAAGATATTGGGAAGCATATGCCTAACCAATTTGGGATGACCAACATTACTATGAAGAGAATCTATAGGATATTTGAAGCGTTGATATTCTCATAAGGGGATAGGAGATAACTCATCCAGTGTTGGGAATTTATATGTCCCCTTTTATTGGAGTTTGTTATGGTTCCAAGTATTATGATCCCCTTGAAATTATTTTTATTATATAAGGTAAAAATATTTGGTTTTTAAGGGACTAAAAAACCCTAAACAAAAAGAGAATTCGAGAAAAAGACAACCCCAAAACAAAACACAGGGGTCTAATTCAAACATACTTGACTAGGAGGACACCCCAGAGAAAAGTATGACTCATATAAGGTCTATAGAACAAAAAAAAGTATGAAAATACATTATTAAAATCCATGGAACCAAGGTATAACTAGGAAAAACCCCCAAAAGAAGTGCAGCCAAAGTTTCACAATCAGTTAGCTTTGTTAGAGGAGGTCTTGCTTCTAGTCCTAGCACTAGGTCCTTTGTCTTTAGCTCCTCCTTGATCATCTTCCAAGGATATGATAACATTTTTACTAGAAAACTTGGTAGGAACATTACCTTCAGCTTCAATGTGATCTTCATCCTCAGAACTACTCATCTCAAGTCACATATTTTTCTTAACAACATCAGGATCATTCTTGGAAAGTTGATCCTGGAGAATGGAGATTCTCTACTCCTACATAACCATTTTAGCATTAAGCCCACCAATTCTCTTGTTTTGCACATTGATTTTTCTTTGGCACTCCATAATATCTTGGAAAAGGTTCTTATTGAACAGGAAAATCACGTTATAAGTGGTCACAACCCTCAAAACCTTAGCTTCCCAATCCACCATATACATATCCTTCTCCTTGTTGTAAGTGCTCATCCTTAAATCATTATCTCCCTCTTTAAGGCTACAGAGAATTTTCACAACCAATCCATCACATTTATCCTAAGACCCACCCTTTTTATGTGGATCAATCTGCCACCATACTGGTCTCATCATCTGAATCCACATCTATTTTGGCGGGTGGCTAGGTCGGAATCATAGGCCTTTTCTTCTGGTATAGAATAATAATCAAACCATAGTGAAGTGGGGTGTACACTCTCTTATTTTAAAAATGTATGATGGAAGTAGTACAAGATATTAGAATAAATAAAGGGAAGCTCATAGCATGGTTCCCTCATAGATAATTAAGGATGGAAAGATAATAATAAAAAAATATTTCTAAATTTACCTTCCAAAGTAAGAAATTTCATAACAACCATACACACATCAGGATATACGCTCGGGAGATAGCTTCTAGTTATACCATCATAGAACATAATAATTCTTTCCTCATGCCCAAAGAAGGTAGTAATTTCATGCCTCTTCCTGGTTTTATCCTTGAAAATTTTTAGGCCTTCTAAGGATAGATAGCTCCTTGGTGAGCGAATTTGACACATTGACAAGTGTAATAAGTGATTATGTGCATGCGATGAGTCAAGGCCTCCCTAAGAGGACATTATAAGATAGGGGAAAGTTGAAGACCATGACTTTAACTTGGAATTTTTTTAGGAGGAACAATAATAGGTAATGATATGTAAGCTCCTTTTCTTAGGAGTAACATAATAGGTAAGCTCCTTTTCTTAGGAGTAACTTTCTCAAATTCTCTCATGATATAAGCTTTCCTCTTAGCTTATTTGCAAGATTCTTTTAGAAAGGTAGGAGAAAAGGATCTTACCTTTTAATGAAGATGAGGTTCAAGAGCTCATACAAAAATTTGGAAGAGGTTATCACTAGGAATTTTATGTTTAGCACATGTAGATATGGTCTTCTACCATTTTCATGAAAGCTTGTGTTGATTCATTTTCAGATTGTTGATATTTGATGAAGGCATTAATGTTATTTTCATGTAAGTCATGATACTAAAATTCATTCACTACATCTATCACCAAGGACTCTATCTCAATTATGGAGTTGGGAGGAAACGTATGATACCAATCCAAAGCATCTTTAGTGATTTTTTTATCTAAGAGCTTAGTGGAAGTGTATGAATTATTTTTGATGGATTATTTATAAATATTTCCAATGGCCTTAATGTGAAGTGAAGGATCAATGGACCCATCAAAAGAGATGGAAGGAGAAATACCCTTGATATCCATGATACCAATGTAAGGTGTTAGAGGTTCTTGTTGGAATTCTCTTAGGACCTTGTTATAGATAGGGGGTTAGGTGATGTCCACCCCTTTGGGCCCATTATGTAAAGGAGGGTTCATGGTGCCCCAAGATCCCGGTGTAAGGTTATTGACTAGTTAATTCATGTTAGCTTGCATCTAAAGGAATTGATCCATAGTAGTGGATTATTAGCTCATCCTATCAATGAGTTGGAGGATAAGGTTAGTATGGCACAATTAGGGATATTCTCATATGTATCTACTTTGAGACCTTTCCCTTTTTCTGCCCTATTGTCAATTTATTCAAAGAAAAATTCAAGGATATATTTACTAAGCATTTCCTTTGAATTTTTCTTTATTGAGGAAAATGTGCAAGGAATTTTAGAATCTTGGGAGGATGATCAGAAGTGTTTTCATGTTGATTTTCCTCTTCTTCATCCTCAAATAGGCCATTATGGTTGGTGGGAGGTTTCTTTCTAAGGACTCCTACAACACAACAATCCATGCAGAATGGGAAATCAACTTCAAGATGAAAGGTTTCAAAAATGCCCACACTTGAGAATCGAAGACCCCATTCCCAGACACTCCATGATAGAGTGATGATTTAGTTGAGAGAAATTATTGAATTGGTACTTACTAATGAAATCATTTGTGTAAGAAAATTTACACAGGGAAAATGGAATCACGAGATAGGTTTACAAAAATAGAAAGGATCATTCATGCAAGAAAGTTTGCACATGGGACGAAGGTGTCTAGAATCAAGTATGTTCAAATAGACAAGATTTCCTTTGGATGATGGTGTCTATGTAGACTATTTTTTTAGATTTTTTCAAAATTTTGGTGATTTTTAACGAGGTCAAGATTGGAGATGGATTCTTTTAATGAGTTATGCTCAATTAGAATCTCTATAGGATTCACATTGGGTTCACCATAAATATATGGTGGTCTAAGAATGTGTCACAATTTCTTTTACTCCAAAGTATTCCATTCTACAAGGGTATGAAGAAATGAAAAAAGAGACATTCATGTACCAACACATAATTGATTAATTTAAAGGGGCTACAGTGAGTGCTAAGGTCGCATATCCAGAGGGAAGTAATCCCTACACTAGGTCAACCTAGGGTTTCCAAGGCCCATAATCAAGATAGAGGAGAGTACCCTTCTATGATATCGGTTGATGGGGAGAGGTATAGATCAATGGGAAGATAAAACAAGCATGTATAATCTACACTACTGCAATATAGCTGAAATATAACTGAAATAAAGGAAAGGAAAGCTAAGAAGTTGATCATATAAGAGCATTATGATAACTATCACTGATTTACATACAATACCAATCTAACATAGAGAAATGGGTGAGGTAAATGAACTAATCTATGAAAAATGAGTAAGAGTGTTAGAGTACTTCCCGGTAAGGGTGGCCATTGATGCATCTATCTCTTCAGAGAAGTATCACACTAAGAGAGAATCGATATGGGGGAGAATGGGAACATTTTCATGTCCTAGACTCACTAGAGATGACCAAATAGTTTAAGGAGTCCAACAATAAAGAAGAGTGTCCAATCCCAAGTCAATTGTAAGATGAACCAAGAGAAAAGAAAGAGGATGCAAAGATGGCACAAAATAGCATAGTAGATGGCTAGTTCTTGTGATCTTTCTTCCTTCCTTCATGAATTTTTGGGTGTTGTGTGTATATATACCCGACACCATCGCCCATGGGTGATGGAATTTCCCAAGGTAAATCTAACACTGACATCATCTCCCATGGGTGATGGCATCATCCAAGGAGACCTAAATGTTAAAAATGGTGCAATTTGTCATGGATCAAGCAAGAATAAGTGGAAAAGGTGTCAATGATGGAGTCAAATGCAAGCAAGTGTTGGGAGTGCTAGTGTGTGAAACATAAGGGACAAGGATAACTAATGCAAGAATAACTAAAGCTAGGACCACATAGTGATACTCTCTCTATGTACTATCTCTAACCCATAATGACCATGTGAATAGTCATACCCCATTCTTGGCAAGCCCCTTAAGGAATCCGCTCAATAAATAGATGCATCATTTACCCCTATCTTCACAAAGGAAATTAATAGTAATAGGTATTAACTATTAAGATAAAAATTACATGTCACAGAACTACACCCTTCAAGATGAAAACATCTAAAAAACATGAATAGCTTGTGAAATGGTGAGAAGACAAAGGAAATGTATATGTGTTTCTCAAAATGGAGTAGGATTCTCATTTCTGAAACATACCTTACCCACACTAATAAAAAGGGATAATTTTACACCTTATGCTTAATAATGGCATATCTAACATATCTAGGCCTTTAATTTTTCATCTTGTACACACATCAAGTTAACAATTTTGGGTTATTTTTCTCTAGACTTATCAATTTAGCATAATTTGAAGGATGCATTTTTTCTTGGGACCTTTTTTAGTCTTATATTATATCCAAAAGTATGGTTGTGTTCAACTACGATTATTAGTTGATGGTCCGTCATTGAATTTTGGTTTTTCTTAGGTTGTTGATATCCTATTGTTCCTTTATTGGGCTGGTAGTTTGGTTGATCGGATAATATTTTTCATTTTTAAACATAGCTCATGCCTCTTCTATGTACTTTTTCACCCATTGTGGATGGACCCTAGTTTGTTCTTTATTATATTATTTTTCAATCTAGGTATTTTCCTAATTATCTCTAGAATGTGTATGTGTGTGTGTACTTATGTGATGTAGAAAGTTTTATTATTCATTCATGTATATATCTTTACAAGAAGATTACAACAACACAATTCACCTATCTTTGCATTTGAGGATCCTTAACCAAGTCTAAAACACTAAAACTTGCAAAAATTGATCAGTTTCTCTAAAAAGGACTCAAAAATTCCCTCTTCCCTATTCTAATCCTGAATTCATTGTCAATAAACCATTAGTATGATTCATCATCAAAGGTAGAAATCACTTCTCTATTTTACCCAATATGTCATTTGTCCTTCTTCACTATCTTCTAGTCCAAATGAAACAAAATTGACTCTTTTGTCTCTAATGTCCTCTCCCACTATATACACCTTGTTTATCCTTCACAAATAATGTTATATCCAACAAAAACTTGGTACAAAAGGTTCAAGGAATAAAACTTTCACCTATCTACCTCAATCTTGCAATTTTGTCCCCTTAAGACAATGGATCTTAGTACCTTAAGAGTTCAGAACTTCTAGATCTACCCATGACAATGTGAAAACTTCATTAGACACCCTTCAACATCCCTATAATGCATGAAAAAAATTATAACTTAACTCTTCCATTAGTTTTCTCTATCGCACTTTCTCTCTTTGGGCTTACTAAGCCAAAACTAGTTACGAGGCGCTTCTTTCACTTTGATAACTTTCTTTGTAGATGGTTTCAAGATATACTCTCCACCTTTCTAGATACCCATTTCATGGTTTTGATGCCTATGAAATTTCACTATCAAACTCTAAATATAACTCTCACTTCATTTGTTAATGTGTCTACTTCTTTAGGCCTTACATTGTGTTACCATGTCATATATGAGGATTGCTAAGATTATCTCATCAACCCACCAATGAAAACTTAAATTTATTCTTGAATTTATTATTAGGAAATTTGATGGTTATTATTTTCACTTTCAAATCTAGATTCCACATTTATGGATTATAATTACTCATTTTCTTGCCAAACCCTAAGCGTAATTGTACTTAACATGAGAGAATAACTTTTACTATATCTCTTACCAAGATTAGATTCAAAGCACCAAACTTTTTCCAAGGGTCTTTTTAAGGTCCTTTATATGTTTACCTTACCAATGGAATTTTACAACATGTAAAACTCTTCCTTTACTCATTTTTCTATTTTCCCTACATGTATGTGTACACATTCCAATGTTAATTTCCTTAACAATTCAAACCACAAACTCCTTGATGGAGCCTATCATTAAAAAAACCAAATATATTAGTTCTCAAGCACAATAATCCACCTAAATTATGTTTATACCCACTTTCATTATTATTCATGGTGCTTTTAGCCATGCACAATTATAATTTGTTCTTTACCTTAGGGTATCTAGCATGCAATAAGAATTATTAGAGAGTAAACACCTTCCAATCATATGAACATCATTATATAATCTCTCTCCATAGGAATATATCATCTACTAATCAAAACATATTTCCAAAAGTCTTCACAAATCATGCACACAATATTTACACAGTCATTATATTAGCTCAAAAGGGTATAGTTCTGAATTCACTTGTTTATACCATACAAACATAGTCTCATTCAAGGTTATATCTTAATGAAAAGCCATGAAAATACTAAGAATAAAATATATCAATCATACTTAATATTCTACGAAGAAGAATTTCCTTATACACAAAACAAGGATTTATTACTTCATAATTGTTTTCACATGCAAAATTTGATATTCTCCCCTTTTTCCATCTTCTGCCCTCTTCCTCCTTGAGGAATGAATTCTCTCACCACTCTCTCCCTCTCATATATTTGAAGTTTTTCTTTTTTGCATGTAACTTTTTCTTTGCTTATAACTAACTTTCTTGAACTCAAGGTGACTCTTTACATGCCCAACCACATTTAGGAGGCATTTCATATTAGTTAATCATTTAGGACTCACAAATACACTTAAGGACTCATTATTTACATTGATACACCCACCATACTTAAAAGCACCAAGACATCTTTACATCTTACCCTTGACTCTCGCCTACATGTTTTTAGAAATTCAAATTTAGAATTGAAGGGAAATTTGAAATTTTGAACTAGTGACAACTAGACTATCCCATGCTCCATCTTAAGACCCACACACACACACGAACATTCTTTTATAATCATGACAAATAGAAAAGTAACATTTTTATACTCTTTCCATGATGCTCTTGCATCATACTCCTAAGGTGGAGAAAAGAGTCTTTGTACTTGCTTTTACATAGCTGATGTAGACACAAAATCACACACTTTGGGTAATTATTTAGTCTCGGTCTCATACTACTATTCATATGGTTCTTAAGTGAAAAATAGTACTAATTAACCCATGTCTTTGGCCATATTGCATTGTTTTTATCATTTTTTTTGATCTTTCATCCATATTTTCCTAATTTGTACTTTCATATTGTGTTTTCCTTATTTCTACTTAGGGCACATAGTCAGGATTGGGGTGCCCTGGTCCTCTTTGCACTTTCCTCTCACTTTTTGGGCACTTTCTAGCCATTTGAGTTTCTTATATTTTTGGTGGTCAACCTTTTCAAGGTTAATTATGAAATTAAATCAAGAGAACCATATAAATATAAAGTTATGTGACCATAATGAGGGACCAAGCACTAAGCACTTACTATCACCACCTAAGGTTACATCAATCAAAGGATTCTACTACTCCATTTGCATCCATCTAGCTCCATCACAATGGAAAAAGGTTGGTTCATCTGCATCACACCTCATAGGAGTGGATTTTATTCTATTATATGCACACATTATTTACAATCTACATCTAGTTATTGCTCATACTCACAAAGTGTAACATGCACAAGAGCACCTAGGGTACAATTCTACGTGCGCGTCTATGCACACACACACACACACACACACACACACACACCTAGAACTAAATTGGGTTTGAGATGTAGTGTAGAGATCATTTAGTAAGTCTACCATTATGGTTCTTTGAGACAGTCGACCCCTTCATATGCATCTTTATTTTTTAGGGTTTTGCAGGTGATTCTTCTATTGTAGGTTTACCAGTGCTTTGGTGATCACATAGCGAAATCCATGTGAAAAGGAAGTGAACACAAGTGAACATTCAGTGACACCTCAGAGGAGGTTTCCTAGTCATTTCCACATACTAGGGTGCCCACATCTCAAACCACAATGCCCCAAATGCCCCCATCCTTCTCTAGGCACCCTAGTCTAGCCATATAGTCTAGATCTACTCTTTCTCAAGCTCATTTACAATGGTTTCCTCCTCTTGTTCATACATTCTCCGCTGCAACATAGTTTCATGACATCATGAATCAACTAAGGATTTTTAACCCTCTTTGAACATTAGGGTTTCACATTTTATTACTTATATTTCTTGGGTGTATTTTTATATTTTATTTTCATTTATTTATTACTCTATAGTATTAGATTAGGCTAGGATATCCCATTTTATCATAATCATTTGTGTGAACATATCCTTCAACTCCATCTTCAGCCGAGGGTTATTATTCTTCTCTTACCATGGCTCACTCTTATGGTGATTTTACTAAAGCACATCTTAAAGCCTTAATGATCATATTGTTGAACATCCCCAAGATCTAGACTTGATTTTACAT
The DNA here is from genome assembly GCA_018340775.1 of Taxus wallichiana var. yunnanensis. Classification (NCBI taxonomy): domain Eukaryota; kingdom Viridiplantae; phylum Streptophyta; class Pinopsida; order Cupressales; family Taxaceae; genus Taxus; species Taxus wallichiana. The sequence goes on from CM031242.1 coordinate 381,034,536, forward strand.
GCTGCTCGTGAGGAAGCTACCAATTTGGCAGAGCTTAACGCTTCTGCACCATCTCTACTTCCATTGCTACTCAACCCTTGCTTCTACTCTTCCACCCATTTCTACCATCCCATTTTTATTACTACTCCTACCAATCATTTCACACCACCTCTTGTCTCTCATACACAACAGGTTTCCTTTGTTGGCACTCAAGACTTAGCCTCTCTCTATCAATACCTCTAAGCACAAATTCTTCAGTTACAACAGGATACTTCTTGTGTATCTCCATATTTGGATTCCACCTTATTGCATACTCCATTTGCACCCATCATCTCCACTTATTTGTTTCCTATTATTTTTTTCACCCCTAAGATTCTCATTTTCAATGGGTGTGGTGACCCGCAAGATCATCTCAAAGAATTACATGTAACTTGTCTTGAATATTAGATGATCATATTATTTTGGCTAAACTCTTTCCTTGTAGTCTCCATGATTATGTAATGCATTGGTTTTATGACCTACTTGTCCATTTGGTAACATCTTTCACACATCTAGCCAATGTTTTTCTCACTCACTTCTCTATCAACATCAGCTCTAAGATCTCTTATGCCCAACTTGCACAACTTAAATAGGGATCTAATGAACACTTAATAGATTATGTCTTGTATTACAAAAATAACTTAGCTAAGATTTCAAATGTTCTTATAGATGTTGAGCTTCTAGATGTATTCTTTTAGTCTCTTACCACCTCTCCAGGAGATTTTCTCTTTGATACCTCTCCTTCATTCGATCAACTTTGTCATACTCTTAAGATTCATGAAACCAAGCTCTTAGCTATATGCAAGCTTAAATACCAAGAGAAAGCATCGTCCTCTATGTGTTTTCAAAATAATTCAACATTTAAACCATTTATAACTAAACCAACCAACACAAAAATCATTGTCAACACAATAACTACTACTAAAGAGCTTCAGTCAAAACCACCTTAGCGTACATTCACTAAATTTCCTATGGCCCCACATCTTATATTACAATAGATTCTTGAGAGAAATCTTATTACACTTCCTCCACCACTTGAATTAGACCCATCGTGACCAAAAGGAAGAAATTACAATGAGAATTTTTAATGCGACTATCACCGATGTGTGGGGCACTCTACGAATGTATGTCTTAAGCTCCACACCATCATCCAAATATTATTGCTAACAAGCCTAAGTATTTAGAGCCTACATAGTCCGCTTACGATCGATGAAAATCATAAGCTCAAACTATCTCATAACATGACAAGAAAGTAGATGAATCTTTAGTGTTTCACCATGTTGCATTGGTGTTTATTGTTATTAATGCCACATGTAATTGATGGAAAAGGAAGAGTGAAATAGCATACATTTTAGGTGGTTTTCAATGGTGGTCAATGGTTCAAGTTTTTTTCAGGAAGATTCGGGTCGGTTTCAAGGTGTTATAAGCTCTAATTGAGAGGTTGGTCGGTCTCTAAAGGTAGAGTATAGATTAAATTTATAGTTTTATATGATCTACAAGTCATAAATGATGTTTTAATCGTGAGAAAAAGGTATCATGGGGTGTATCAGGTCATCTAGTGGAAGTTGTAGTTGAAACTGGCCCATTTAGTATTGTTTTTGGTGTCTGATGAGTTGTGAGAATTTCAAACAGGTCATGGCATGTTCATGTGAACATGGGAGTAGCCTATGAATAGTTTCTATAGCATGTGTGAGCAAAAACAAGGCTCATTTTAGCCCTTGCCATCAAAATTCAAAAGTGCACTGAAAGTGGATTTGAGAGATAGAATTGCAGTGAGGAAAATGAGAAGGGAGTACATAAATAATTATGGAAAATGGGTTTATGGATAATGTATAGGGGTTATTTTTGGTTCTCCAGGAAAAATTTCATCAAGTTCTGAGAAGGTATGTGAAAGTTATGCTAGTTTTTCTAAAACAGGCTTTTTGAAAACTACATAATAATGTGTCTAGATTCTTAACACTCAAGCAAAAATATAGTGCATCCTTTGGATAAATCATAGAAGGACTATTTTATAGGATTATAAGATTTATATAGTGAAAAAAATTAAGTGAATTGGACATGTATCAAGAAATTTATGAGCATTCTTCTGTTGGTGTTCATTCTCTCTTCAAAGCATCTTCTTGAGTTGAGTGGTCAAATTTGATTTTTTCCAACTCTAAATAATTGGTGCAAGCTAGAAACATATCTCAGAATCATAATAGACCTCATGTGAGTCAAAATAATTATCCCATTACTTTCAAGGTGAACTATGGTATATGGGCATGTTTGTGTTGTGCAGGCTAGGTCTGGGACACTTGTGTTTTTAAGCCTCTAAACTTGTTTTCTTCAGTAAGAGGTGGTGAAATGACCTTATCAAGGTTCATGAAGTGTGTTTATCTTCTAAAAGATAAAATTAGTGTGTTGAGATCCTTCAAATGCAATGGTGTTGTATGTAGTATCTCCAAAGTGTCTTTTGGTTGTTGTTTGTAAAGCTTGTATACGCTCTCTCCATTTGGTTACTTGATAAGCTTCATATATTAGACAAGCTAATCTCAAAAATTCCTTGAATACCATAATGTGAATGAATTTTTTTGTTATTAAAAGATGAATTTGTGGCTAGAGTGATTGAGGAGGGTTTTGTGCTTGTAAACTTTCAAGAAGAATATTGTATCCCTTGTTTTCGGTCATGATCGGACATGATAGACTTGGCTCTTGACCCATAGAAGTGCTTGAGCATCATTTTCTAAGGATTTGTTGTCATGTTTAGTCTCCATATATTTTGAAATGTGCATTCAAGATCTTTGTGCATGTTTTCATCCTCAAACCTAGTTCATCGCCATGTTTAACCACCATTGTACATGTGATGTTTGTTTTCTAGAAATAAATGAAGTATTTTCAAAGGTGCAAATTATTTCAAATATTGGAAGTTAGTCTCACAAAGCAAGTAGGAGTTGGAATTTTCAAAATTCCATCATGAATTGAGCTCGAAAATGAATTAATAGTGATCTCGGTGTGCATAGTGACCCTATACCCTAAACCTAGGGTTTACCAGACATTTTTGATCGAATCTCACAAATCATCCAACCAAAAATTAAAATATTTTATAGAAATATTTGTGGACATGTTACGCCTTTGTTACAAAAACAAATTCAAGATATTTCATGAAGTATCGAAGGATAATTTGTTACCAGCTATGTTACACTCTTGTCATTTTTACAATAAACAAGCATTTTATCAATTTTCACGACAAATTCTTACAAACAGAGATATGGTTCTTATTGAATCAAGTTCCAAAGGGGTTTATTGAATGTGGAAGATCATTTTCAATGTTTTAACAAGATTCATTGTATGAAAGTGAAAGAATTCTTTCTCTTACAATGGTATAAGCTATAATTCAATTATGCAGTCATGTTTTGTTGTTTCAATGCAAATTGCACTTGTGAATTCCTTCTAAAACAATATGAAAATCCTAAAATGGATGGGACGTGGTCTCATCACTGAGATATGATCTTAAAATGAATTGGATGCTTTAGAAAGTGGTACATGACTCTAAATGATCATTGTGAGGTTGCAGAGAGAGTTTGAGTCTTTTTGTAAGATCTACATCATATCATTCTTAGTCAATAAAGTTTCATATACCCTCTTGAAGAAGTCAGAAGTCATTTTAAGTTAAAAATTTGTAGTATAATCTCCAAGCTCGAGCTACATATAAAAATGATTGAATGTGAAGGGTTATTGGCATTCAAAAAGTGTTAGAGGAATTTCAAAATGTAGAAAAAGCCAAAGAGGATAGATGGAATATTGAAAGTTCCTAAAAATAATAGGTAAGGATCAAAGCAATATATATAATACAAAGATATATTAAATGAAAAATAATTTGAAAAGTTCCAAAGATTACAATCAAAATTCATTGGTGAACAAAATTGTAGAAGCTTTTGAGACTAAATGTGAAAGATGTTTTTGTGAACAAAACAAGAATAAAAGGGAATTGAAAAGTGTGAGAAAATGTGAAGTTGAAGTTAATGTGAAAAATATAGTAGTGTAAGTGATAATTGACCAGTTGAATGAGTAAAAAAAGCTGAGATACTTGGATGAAGTGAAACATTCAAGAATACGAAATACGGTGAGTTGATTTGTACAAACAAAAATGTAGTGAATTGACATACGAAAAGGGTAATTGTAAGAAATTGAACCGTGAATTGAAATATAAGGAGGTGAATTAATGATGAATACATTGAATTGAAACCCAAACTCATTGATTCGTGAAATACAAAGTTACAAAGACAAGAAACCAGTGAACCCTTCAAAAAGGTAACATTGAAGAACAGAGGTCTTGAAGAACTTGAAAACAGAGAGATAGGAGAGTTGTGAAAAATAGAGATATAGTGAAGTGTGTAGTCTTGAAGTTAAATTTTTGATTCAGCGTTTAGGTGAATACAGGGGTGATTGAAATACAAAAACAAGTGAAGAATATATGTTAATGTGAATTGCAAAAAAAGAGATTGAGGTGAATTGTGAAGAGTAGATTTCTAATTTATGATCACAATCAGGTGTTCTTGGCATCAAATTTGAAGTGTGCTCAGTTTATTATGTACTTACTGAGTTATAGCTCAATCTAATTAGGAATCGGTTGCTTTCCAATAAGTTGTGGCCTGCATATTTTCAAGTTGTTGCTTGACTTAAATTTGTAGCTTTTTTAGTTGAGTTGTAACTCAACATTTTTATAACCTCTTAGCCTATAGTGTTGTGGTTCAGTGGGTTTTCTCCCAAATTGGGTTTCCCACTTAAAAATTCTTGTCTCCTATGTGTGTGTGTGTGATTGTTATTGCTATTTTCGTTTGATTTGTATTACTGATTAATTGAACAATATTATTGGTTTTAGTTTAATGTTGAATTGAACACTAATTCACCCCCTCTTAGTGTTCTAGTTTCTAACATTTAGCTAATCATGCATATAACACAAAGTGCCTCCTCCTACATCAGGGGATCTTGAATTTTTAGTTACACATATTGATGCTTCTCCAACGATCATCTCCTTCTTCAACCATGATTATCATGTGGCCTTCACATCAAATCACTTACATATCAATGCATTTATCGGCTTGGTCTCTATCAATAAGACTAAGGTTGACCCATCTTGGCCCATTAGCGCATTCTCTATTCCACTTCTCATCGCTATTGGTTATCCACCGCAAATTTCATATCTCGATGAATAATTCATATGGTGTCGTCAAACTTCATGTTACGGTAGGTCCTCTTACTATGTTTGTACCTTTCCTTGTTAGATAAGCGGTTAATGGTTATGACATGCTTCTAGGCCTCAATTAGATTCGTAGGTCTAATTCCATCATCTCTATGAATAATTTGTGACTCAAATTCATTCATAACAATCAAGTCATTTATATTGACGGTGTTCTTCCATCTACTCCATGGTCTTCATCTCCTTGCGCACTAGTTAATGCATCTCCTACTTCATCTAGTGGATAACAATCCATGTTACTTAAATCCCAATCTATGTGGCCTCACATCTTGGCTAGTCTTGCACATTGGCATAGGCCCCTTCCTCGCATGGTCACCGCATCTCAATGTAAATCACCACCTCACTTTATTCTCGTATTTTTCCTTGAATAGATATCCATCACCTACACATTTTTTGTTCCTACATGCTCGTCATATACTCATTCATCGCATGCACATAGAATTCATTCATCTGCATAGTGTCTATCTACTATAGCACCACTACTAGCACATGGCCATACACTTTTGTCACAACCAATATCATATGAGGGACCTTTGTCCTTCACTTTCATTGGATAGTTCATTCAATCACATGCACTTCAGGGCCATTACGTTTATCTATTCTTCTCCCCTCTTATTAGCGCATTTTTAATCCTATTATACACATATTCATCTACACTTTAGCATCGTCATTGCCTAGTGACATGCTCTTGTGCTTCGATTCACACTTGACTGTTGAGGGCATCCCATACACATGAATCCCACACACTACACAATAGGCACTATGTATTATGTCTCTCTACACATCACCTTATGTCATACATCTTACATCTTACATTTTACATCTCACATTCATCATTCATACTTTTGTTTCATACATCTAACATATTCTACACTTATATCATCTACACATCTCGTATTGCATATTATACATCATACATTGCACATTTGATACATCACATAGCATTTTATCGTCCTTGCATATACTACAAACATTACACATTATATTCATATTTTCCTACATACTTGCACTCATTACCCTATGACGTACTCTAGTCTCACGAGTCCATAGTGGACTATTAAGGGTATACATCACCAATGGACCTCACCACATTTGTGCATTCGTCATACAACCTTCTATCATGTGACATTCCTAGGTTAGTGACATATGTTATAGGCTAAATCATCACCTATTCCATCATCTTTTAGTGGTGTACACAGTAGGATACATCACCACCTCTTTATATCATCTCCTCATGATATATTCTTTAGGCTAAATCATCACACATCTTCATATATCATCTCTAGGTTGCATACCATCACTGACATACACATTCACCATAGCATGCTACACACAACACATAGTTTGACCATTTCCCAATGACACACTCTAGTTTACAGTTCACTCTTGACTTTTAAGGGGCATAAACAAAATGAACCTCACTACAAACAACTCCATTCACTCGGGGGCACATGGCTTTATCATTCATTTTTCATTCCATTCCACCTCATTCATAGCATACTACATACATTGGTTGCATTTACTCTTGCATACATTTAATTTTTCATGTTCATCTTATTACACATGATAGATAGATTTTGATATGTCATTAGCTTTACCATAAACACATGTGCTTTCACTTCCCTTTCTAGTTGTGATCGCAGATACAGATCCATTACATACAACAAGGATGCTTATCATGGTACCAATCCCACAAAGGCCTCTCGGGGCATCCACTTTCATACATTACAGTGTTCTTGTTTCATTTTGGTTCATAGCACTTTAATTTATTGTTTATACACACTTTTGACATACATTTTATCTCTCTAACATGTTAATGGGTGCTTCATGTGCAACATTTTTTTGTAGGATTATTTTCCATCATGGTTATTTGTTCATTGCTTATACTTGTTTGTATTTTTTTCCATTGTATGCAAGTTTTTCCCATTTTTTGGTGTGCACACTTGTTTGTTTGTATACGACCACTACGGACTTGATTGTCTTGTGAAATTGTGATTGATATCCCATGTTTGTAACCCAATTTTTGTGATCTACATTATCTTTGTGTGATCCAAATTACACATTTCTTGTTTTTACACTTTTTCATATACATGCATGTATGCCTTTGATCGTATTAACACTTATTTTCTAGCCACTTTTTTATGTGTGCCTTGTTATTTACCAAGCACATTCCCCCTTCAGTGGAACAATATCAGTAGTCAGTCCTCTTTTGGGCCGCATTATCCTATCTGAAACATCACATAAACCCCCAAAGAGGGTGGCGTCATTTGGGTTTACACATAGTACACAACACAATACCGATACCATTAAGTTTTCATTTTTTGTCCATGACACAGTGGGTTACACAACGAGTGGGTTTAGACCATTATATAGAACTCCATAAATAGTGGATTTTACAGGGTAGAATTTTTTTAGCATTTTGAGGATCAATTACATGTTAGAGGATGAACCAGACCTTCCTCTCTACACTACTTCGACCAATGGCATCGGATCTCCTAAAAACCAAACATTACGGGATCTCTTTAGTTTTGGGAAGGGTTATAGGTTGGAGGATAAATCAAACTTTCCTCCCTACACTTCTTTAGCCAATGGGGTCGATCACTAAAAACTCACACTTTATTGACATTTACAAGATCCTTTCTATACCCTTTGTCTCATCACAAATCGGTGAACATTCTCCTTTTTCATTTTCATAATTTCATTACATGATTTTTACATACATAAATGTGTTTTTACACACATTTTTTACACATATACATGTGTATTTGACTACTTGATCATATTCTCTTTTGCATGTCCATCTATATGGGAAGCAAGCGCTTAACATCAACAACAACATCACTCGATATCTCATGCATCGACACTAACATGCAAGTATATCACATACATTAGAATCCACACATGTGCCCCCACCGTAGGTTCACTCTCATCACTTTTACACTTTTGCATCTTTAGTCTCTACGCTCCTTATTTTTGTCACTCCACGCTTTGTCTAGTCCCTTGGCATGTTTTCTACATTAATTTACATGGATATCATGTACACATCTCTATCTACTTTATGTTACTAAGAATTCTTCTCACCAACATAAATTGGGGGAAATGTAGACACAAAATCATGCACTTTGGGTAATTATTTAGTCTCGGTCTCATACTACTATTTATATGGTTCTTAAGTGAAAAAGAGTACTAACTAACCCATGTCTTTAGCCATCTTACATTGTTTTATGTTGTTACTTTTGATCTTGCACCCATATTTTCCCAATTTGTACTTTCATACTACATTTCCCTATTTCGGATTGCGGCGTCTAGCTAGGAATGGGGCACCCCACCACCCTAGTCCCCTTTGGGTGCCTTGATCCTCTTTGTACTTTCCTCTCACTTTTTGGGCACTTTCTAGCCATTTGAGCTTATTATATTTTGGTGGTCAGCCTTTTCGGGGTTGATTATGAAATTAAAGAAAGAGAACCATATAAATATAAAGTTATGTGACCATAATGAGGGACCAAGCACTAAGCACTTACTATCACCACCTAAGGTTGCATCCATCAAAGGCTTCTACTACTCTATTTGCATCCATCTAGCTCCATCACAAGGGACAAATATTGGTTCATCTACATCACACTTCATAGGAGGGGATTTTATTCTATTCCATGCACACATTATTTACATTCTACATCTAGTTATTGCTCACTACTCATAAAGTGTGACACACACAAGAGAACCTAGGGCAAAATTCCACACACACACACCTATAACTACATTGGGTTTGAGATGTAGTGTAGTTCTCGCTTAGTAATTCCATCACTATGGCCATTGAGGACAATTCAACCCCTTCATATGCATATTTCTATTTTTTAGGGTTTTGATTCTTTGTCTAGGGTTTTACAAGTGATTCTTCTATTGCAGATTTACTAGCGCTTCAACTATCATACAATGACATTCACGTGATAGGAAGAAAACACATGCAATCATTCAACAACACCTCAATGGAGGCTTCCTGGTCATTTTCGTAGACTAGGGTGCCCCAGATGCCCCCATCCTTTTCCATGCACCCTAGTCTAGTCTAGCTAGACAACCTATATATGCACTTTTTAGGCTCCCGTGTGACGGTTTCCTCCTCTTATTTATCTCGGTCTCCATTTGCGACACGCTTCTATGACATCTGTGAATTAGCTAAGACCTTCTTAACCCTCTTTTCACATTAGGTTTTCACATTTTATTGCTTAGATTGATTGGGTGTATTTGCTACATTTTATTGTCATTTATTTACTACTCCTATAACATTAGATTAGGCTAGGATATTTCATTTTAGCATAATAAGTTGATTCTCTTTACTTTTTCTTTCCTTCATTATTCCCTCTTCACTCCCCTTATCTCTTCTTACCTTAAGACCTTCTAGGTTCCATATGTTGTTCCTTTGTCTAGAATTTTCCTTGACAATTCTTCATTGCTTCTTTCATTCCATCTTCATCATTCTCATGCTTCCATCTCTTGTACTAACAATAAATACACATCCTCCTTCATCTTTTTCCATCATCTTATTCCCTTTATAGGTCATATCCATCATGTAATCATCACTTTATATGTATTTTTCTTCATTTTATTGACTCCTTGTTTGCTTTACCTCATCCATAAATACTATTTTATGTTCTTCCTCTTCCATTAGAGTGGTTTTTGTCTTTTATTCACATGTTTACACTCGTATATAACATATTCCAAGACTCAAGTATTCGTTGCTCAAGACTCTCATAAACAAACAAATTGTCTTCTTTACTAGCCATTTGTTGTTCTTGGTCCATTTTATTCTTGCCCTCATCATAATCATTCATCTTGTGATTCAATGATCCTAATCGCCACTTGTTTTTTTCACTCTTCATACCTATATTCACACACTTGCACACATTTTTAGATTAATAAACTTGAGGCTTGACTGCCCCTATAGGTACTTCTTCCTTATTTTTCATCACTTCACTTTGTATCTTTTTCACTTTTCTCCTTCCTTCAATTTATGAAAAAAAAAAACTATTGTTTATCCATCTCAAGAGAAGCTAAGGATACTTCCATCACCTCATCATCTTCACTTTTTCCTTTAATCTGCATTTTCTCTTTAATCACTTCTTTGTCTTGCTTTATTTCATCCTTTTTTGCCTATGTTTCTATATTATTTTCTCTTGTTTGATCATTTTCCTCAGCTGCATTTTTTGTCTCCTTTTCACAAGTACCCCAATTGGCCATTTTATCTCTTTTTCTCAACACAAATTCAATCCTTGTTTCTTCGATTTGCTTCCTTTCCTTCATGAGTACCATCAGTTGCTCTATATCTTTCTTAAATCATGTGATCTCTTGTTGAATTCACAACTCTCTTTTTCTCTCTAACTTCTTCATATTTTCCTCTCATTTTCTCTTTCTTTCTTTTCTCTCTTCATGTGGCTAATCAACTTGACAAAGTTTGTCGTCATTTATTCTCTGTCATCTTTCTTTTTCCTTCTTCTCACTCACTTTTTTGTCTCTTCTCAAGAAATTTATATTCTTTCTTCACTCTCTACACCTCACCTAGGATTACCACATGTTTAGATATTGATCTTGATACTATTGATCTTATTATGGACACTATTATGTTTTGTTTTAGTATGATGGATAGATGTTAGATCATGGATTATTATTGATCCGGATTCAGTTATTATGCATGATGATTATTAGAAACATTTTTATATGTGGATGATGGTATACCTTGTTTGAAATGGATATGTGATGGATAATTGTTTCAAACATGTGATATTGGATATGTGAATAGAACTAGCATGAGAATTAATTGATGATGATATAGATTATTAATTAAAATGAAAATGATAATGTTGATTTCTTGATGTTGTTGTGATTCATATGAATAGATGGTTTTGTTAGTATATTTATATCATTTTGGATGTTCTAATATGGCCATGAGGCCAAAGGAGGTATTTGTGTTTTGTAGGTTAAAATATCACAACAATGTCGGGGGACTGAGACTAACCATATTGAATTCTAGGTGAATTCAACAAGGTCACCATGGCAACATGTTTTGTGTGTGTGTGTTGTGTTATGTTAGGGATTCCCATGGGGGGAATCACCTTTGTATGTGACCATGGGGTTGTGTATTTATTAGTGTGGTTTCTTTATTAATGTTTTCATGTGTTTATTTTGTGATGTGTTACCCTTTTCATTAGTTATTATATATGTTGTGTTAATGTTGTGAATAATCATGTGTTAAAATAAATAAATCAATATGTCATAGGAATGTAATAAATAAAGTTGTTGCTCTTAAATGTAATATTGTAAGAGTGTGTAAGAAAGGTTGTAAGAATGTGTAAGAAATATGTAAGATAGATTTGGAGTGTGAAACACTTCATCCTCTTGGGAAATTCGAATTTGTCCTTGGGGCTATATTTGGAGGCTTGTGGGACAAGTTAAACTTGTCCCACACCTCTTAAAATTATTCACCAACCATACCTATGGTTTGAGGTTAAATTTAGGCCTTTTTAATGCATTTTGAAATGACTAATTGTAAGTTTTAATTGCACTTCTCTTACATGTTTTAAATTCAGTCCTTTTGGGGTATGGGTCATTTTGGAGTGTGTAAGTTAATTGTCATTTTATTTATTATGTTTAGGTGAATGATGTTGAATTTGTTTTTTGGGGTTGAGGAAGAATGATGTGGCATCCCACATGGATCCACATCATCCTCTTCTCTTCCCTCTCCTTTAAAATTTAAACCCTTGCTTGTTTGAGGTTGTTGAAACTTTGCATACTTTCCTTGGGGTGAATTTCTTGTTGTTTTGGAGTCTTGCTTGTGGAAGGAGATTGGAGACCATTGCATGTTTGTGTGTTGCTGATTTGGGACTGTTATTTTGGCATTTGGAAAGCTTGTTGATCTTGGAACAAACTCCATTATGGAGAGGTAGGAACTTGAGCCTTTTTTAAAATGCTTTCTTTTCTTGCATGCATGTATGAAATGGTGATTGTTGTTATGTGTGTGTTGGCTGGTTGGGTAGACTGCTTAGGACATGGTGTAGGAGAAGGCTATGGGGATTTCAAATGGGGGGGCATAAGGGAATGCCAATGGCATCAATTTTATTGTGGAGGGAGTTTGGGATTGGGATCCACCATGGAAAAGAAATAGCTGTATTTCTTACTCTTGGGGGCATAAGGGAGAAAATTTGGGGGCATAAGGAGGGGTTGGGAGGCATAAGGTTTATGGGATATGATATGTTATATTGGTGGTATGATTATAGGTGGATGCCCAATTCCAAATTGGGAGGCATAAGTAGTTTCCCCATAGATCCTTGCTCTTGTTGGCTTGCTTTCTTGAAGAAGCCTCAGTTTTGTTTGCATATATATAATGTAGTGGTGAACTACATTCTTCTTGAACTGTGTTGTTTAAATGTGAAAATGTTGCTTGTATGTTTATGGAAGCCTTGTTGCCATGAGTTGAATCTCATCTCTTATTTCAATATGGTTGGGGCTCGGGGCCAATGAGGAAGGATGGCTTCTCCCTTCTCATTGATGTCTTGATTGGGTGGAGAGCATTGCCTTTCCCCTTCCTTGTTGTGATCAAGATGAAAAGATGAAGAAATGGAGCATGTTGTTGTTTTGAAGCCAAGAAATGTGTAGTTTGATAGTCCCTTCTTGTGAGCAAGTTCATTGTAATCCTTCCCACTTTGGAGTGGATGAATTGTTTAGCAAATTTGTAATGTGAAGATATTTGTATTGACAATGGAAGATTGAAATTGGAATGTGAAATGTAAAGGAGTTATATGCTACTCTCTTTTTTGAAAAAATGAATGTTGTTATATTTGTAAGTTACATTTTGTATTTAGAAATCAAATGGAAAAGAGAAAATTGTAAAGTTGTATTGGAAATGAATAAAGGATTGCATTAGTTCTCAAAATTGTATTGTGTATTGGATTTGATTTGTTATTAAAGAATGAGATTTCTATTTGTAAAGGAAGAATGCATGTGAAGAAAAGACAATGTTGTTTTCCTTTTAAAATTATATTAGAATTGAAATCAAACTACAATTTAACTTGGAATTGAATGGTTGATTTAAACAAGAAAATGTATTAGACTAGTTTAGAAACTATATACACATTTAAATGATAAAATTGATATTCAGATTTAGAAGAAAAATATCTATGCTATAAATGTTATACTGGCAATTAGTTTTTAATAAAAATGTACAGTTCAGACCTGCACTTAATAATTAACTTAAAAATGTTATGGAATAGCATGCTAAGACACTAAGGAACTCAATTTCATAAAGAAAACTTAAGAAAACAACTTGACCATTGCTAATTTGAATACAATTCCTCTAACAATTTCCTATCATTTGATAGAAAAATAATATTTTTAAATCAATTGAACAAATTAACTTTCCGAAAACACTCTAAACCCTCCCTAGATCAATTCTCCATGTCTTTTTGACATGTTGAGTGAAGGAGGAAACCAATTTAATCAAATTGAAAGTTGAAAATTGCCAGTTGCCAATTAAGAGCCTGCAGATCATTTTTACAAAATTGACCCTCTAAACTTCATCAAAAAGTAAATTTTATGTTTCTTTGCAAAGAGGGCATCGAGAGATTTCCAAAAAAGTCCTCGTTTTCCCAAAACCGAGCTTTCTAGCTCAAGTTATGGCCATTTGAAGTTTTACTTCAATTTGGCATTCAAAAATTAAAATAAATCTAACTGTTAACTTTAGTTTTTTTTTTTGGAAAATTTCCACAAAAATTCCACAAATTTCCCACCATCCCAATACCAATCCTATGTTGCCATGTGGCACACATCGAGGGGGGACCAAAAAAATTTAAACTTATCTTTTTTTGAAAATTTTACCTTGGGGAAAATTTTCCCATTTTCCCCGCATCTCTCCTACCCCTAGCCAATCACGTGCCGACACATGGCTAGGTGGAAGCGTGGGAGGGTTTTTGATCTTAGTGTTTTTTTGTTTTCCTTTGACCTTGGGAAAATTCCATTTTTCCTCCATGGCCCCACTCCCCCACGCCTTGCCTTGAATTATTCTTTTCATAAGAATTTTGCAGGCGTGCCTTTTTATTTTATTCCTTCTTGGCATCATGCCTTAGGTTTTTCCGTCACCCCGTCTCTCGTGCCAATCAACGCATGACACATGGCACCATTTCTGGCTTCTTTGAAGGTGTGTACGAAATTTTTCCCTTGAGATTTTAATCCCCAAAATCCTAAATCTTTTTCCACCCCGCTCATTCATTTTCCCCGCGCCAATCCCTGAGCGACACGTGGCTCCCTCACCGGGCTCACAGGGCATGCGAAGGTGAGCTTGCACTTTTGCACCAAAGAAAGGAAAATGTGCCAAAAAAATCCCCGCCACTCTCCCCCCCTTTACCTTTTCCCGCTTTGAACCAAGACTCGACACGTGTCCACCGGGGACCCGTGGAGGCATGGGAGAAACATGGATTTTGGCTTTGTGCCCACACAATGGAAATTTTCTTGAGCCACCCCACGACCCGCCAACCCACCAAAAGGCCTTCTTCTCCTCTTGACACGTGTCCCCCTAGGGGAAAATTTGACCCAAAACTCCGCCTACCATATCTTGAGTTCTATAAGGAGTTAGGAGGACTTCTTTATATCACTGAAAGGTGAGAAAATTTCCTATCCAATGGGAATGATTTAGGGAAATTTTGGAAGTGTTAAGTATGAGAAAAATCTTGTTAAAACTCTGAGCCTATTAGAGAGTGGGTATGGGGGTAAATTACTCCTTGAACCTAACTAAAACATCTAACCCTAAAATTTGAACCTTGTGAACTTGATATTAGTTAATAAAGGAAACATATGTTTTGGTAAATTGGTTTTGTCTCCTGAACCTACCGTTAGTGAAAACTAATGTCTTGCAACCTAGTTGTAGACACTTCAAATAAAAAAAAAATATCCCATAATTTTTCTAGCTAACCCTAGGTTATTTCTTGGTCTCAAGTGGTTGTTTAAATGGGCACTACAATTTGGTATCAGAGTAGTGGTTCAAAGGCTTGGACCATTGGGCACACTAGAAAACTTGAGACATGAAAACTTAAACCTAGTACACTTGTAAATCTAGAAAACAACTTAGCAAGAATATGTATGTTTAGTAAACATGGAAGTTGTATAAACTTAGCAAAATGAACTAACTCTCACTTTGGTCTATGCAGGAGGCTCAGATGGAGCAAGAGGAACCTTCACAGACTCAGACTCACCACCACCACCACCACCACCACTGATCAAGGTGTGGCATCCATTCTACCTCAGATTCTACAGACCCTTCAGGATGTTAATGCCACTCTACGTGGAGGATTAGGAGGAGGACATGCAGCTAGTCATGATAGAGCCCCTTCTATCGAGGGTCAGGTATCTCCTCAACTCAGCGAGGAGCATAGAGGAGAGAACTCCCATGCAAAGTCAGCTCAGTAGAGTCACCACCTAGGAGACAGGGTGACAGAGTTCCAGAGCATAGAGAGAGGTCTCGAGCCCTAGGCTTAGGGATGAGCATGTACTGAGAGACCTAGAGGCCGATAGACCACAACAACGGATCACATCAGGAGATCCTAAAGCTTCAACCCTCACATTACTCTGGGTGATATGGGTGGATTTTAGGCAGAGGCCTAGCTAGTGAGATTGAGTGGTTGCTTCAAGCTTTTCCTTGTTCTAGCAACACGAAAGCTCATGTTACAATCCATCTACTGAGGGATGGAGCAGGAGTGTGGTGGAGGACAGAGGAGTAGAAGCTCCATGTAGATTCAGAGACAGTGACCTAGGAGCTATTCAAGGAGAGATTCAGGAGTAGGTATTTATCACAGAGGTTCATCCAGTAGAGGATTGATGAGTTCCATGACCTCCGACAGGATTCTCTTTCAATAGCAGAGTATGAGAGTAGATTTCTAGATCTACTCCAATATGTAGAGTATATGCAGGATGAGCAGGTGTGGATTCACAGGTTCATCTGGGCCTAAATTTGGATATCAGAGGTGCAGTGTGGATCCACTATCCACAAACATTAGCAGAGGCCATCGAGAAGGCCTATATTGCAGAGGAGACTCGGGGTAAGACCCAACAAGCTAGAGACCGAGTCCAGACCCGCATTCAACAGATGCAGGATGGTAGATCAAGAGGGGTTCAGTACCTCTTCCTCATGGTGGCCAGGGTACAACATAGTCATCCTTTAGGCCACAACAGCAGTAGTAGTCTCCCACCTCATAGACCTCCACAGAGAGTTGATGCACAGAGAGGTCGAGTATGGGGCCTCCTCCTAGGGGTCCCATTAGGACACAGGGTGGACCTAGAGCTCAATCAATGGGAGCTCACTAGTAGAGACCTCAGACCACAGTTGGATCATCGAGATCCACACCACAGCCTTCAGCACCTACTGAGGTGCTACTCCTGAGAGGATCAGTGGTTGCTTTGATGTGGAGTCATGGGACATTTTTAGAGAGATTTCCTCAAACCCTAACAAGGGTAAGGCACCGATCTCAGAGCCAACTGTAGGTGACATGGGACGTAACCACAGGATTTATGCAGTGGTTGAGAACCACCAGGAAGAGCATCAGAGCACAGTCATTGAGACCATAGGTAGCATTGGTGGTATTCCTACCTCTATATTGTTTGATTCTGGTTCTTCTGATTCTTTCATTACACCATCTTTAGTAGAGCGATGTAGGCTGGTGGCTAGGCAGGGATAGGTCTTATTGGGATGTCGAGATGGCTTCTGAGCCAAGATCTCTATACTCCTTAGTTAAGGAGTGTGTAGTGGATTTGGGACCTTTCACCACTACCTCGATCTCCATATTCTTCCTTTGGGCTCGTATGGAGTCATTTTGGGTATGGATTGGTTATCTGCACACAGGGCTAGGATGGATTGTTATCACAAGACTATATCTTGTGTAGATGATTTAGGAGTTGAGTCAGTGATCTCGGGGTCAGGAGACCCATTTCTATTCACACCATCTCCGCTATGCATCTTAAGCGGTGTGTGTGATGGGGTTGTCAGATGTATGTTGTTATAGTCAGTGATAGATTAGAGGATGGGTCTAGTGGACCATCACTAGATGATCATCCCATCTTGAGAGATTTTTCTGATGTCTTTCCAGGGGAGCTACCGGGGTTACCACCCCCACGTGAGATTGATTTTCATATAGATCTAGTTCCTGAGCAGAGCCTATCTCACGAGCACCTTATCGATGACCACCCCAGAGCTCTGTGAGCTCAAGTTACAGCTTGAGGGCCTTTTGGAGAAGGGCCTTATCCATCCTAGTGTATCCCCTTGGGGTGCACTGATGATCTTTGTGAAGAAGAAGGATGGATCCTTGTGGTTGTGTATTGATTACCGCTAGTTGAACAAGGTAACGATCAAGAATCGTTATCCTCTTCCTCGCATTGATGACTTATTTGATCAGATGAAGGGAGCCACAATTTCTCTAAGATTGATCTTAAGTCAGGCTACCATCAGTTGAGGATTTCGAGGTGGATATTCATAAGACCACCTTCCGTATGAGATATGGGCACTATGAGTTCACAGTGGTGCCTTTGGTTTGACTAATGCCCCCAGTGTTCATGAGTTTGATGAATGGGGTATTCAGACCTTCTTAGATCACTTTGTGCTCATCTTCCTAGATGACATTTTGATATACTCACGTACACGTGAGGAGCACAAGGGGCACCTTCACAGGTTCTTCAGTGTCTTCGTGAGCAACAACTTTATGGGAACTTGGAGAAGTGTGCTTTCTTTCGAAGAGGGTGTATTATTTGGGCCATATCATTTTTGGGGAAGGTATCATAGTCGATCCTTCCAAGATTAGAGCCATTATGGATTGGCCAACACCCACTATAGTGACCGAGGTGCATAGCTTCATGGGATTAGCAGTAGGATACTACCAGAGATTTGTTCAGGACTTCTCTCGATTATGCACCCCATCACTTCCCTTCAGAGGAAAGGGAAGAAGTTTTTTTGGTCAGATAGATGTGAGCAAGCCTTCAGACACTAAAGGAGTGCCTCACTACAACACCCATTCTTGCAGTGCCGGATCCACAGGGTGAGTTCTTTGTTTGTACAGATGCTTCGTTAGCAGGGCTTGAGGTGTGTTGATGCAGGATGGCAGAGTAGTAGCTTTTGAGTCTCACAAACTCAAGGATCACGAGCTTAATTATCTTAACCATGATCTTGAGCTTGCGGTGGTTTTGCATGCCTTGGTTAGATGGATAAATTTTCTTCTTGGATAGAGATTCACACTCAGATCGATCATTTGAGTCTTCACCACCTCTTCACACAAAGCCAATCTCAACGCTCGTCAACGGCATTGGATGGAGTTACTTTGTGAGTATGACATGGAGATAGAGCATGTGAAGGGGAAGGAGAATGTGGTAGTAGATGCTCTCAGATGGAGAGACATGTGGCTATGGCCACTACAGTGAGCACATATTTACGAGCAGGATTCTTCAACAGCTTCCTCTTGACAACTTCTACATTGCAGTACAAGTAGAGATCGAGTCACAGAGACCCCTTGAGGGGAAGTTTGATGGTTTTTCCTTAGAGGCAGATGGTCTTCTCAAGCACATAGAGGCTAGATATATGTTCCCAGAGATGGAGGCTTGAGGCAGGACATCTTGGTAGAGGCACATCGTGCACCCTATTCAGCCCATCCCGGGGTGAAGAAGATGCACGCTACCTTGAGATAGTTATACCACTGAGAGGACTTCATCAGAGACGTGGCTCAGTTTGTGTCATGGTGTTTAGAGTGCCAGAGGGTTAAGGCCAGCATCAACATCCAGCAGGCCTTCTTTATCCTCATGCTATACCAAATGGAAGTGGGACACCATTTCCATGGATTTCATTGTTGGGCTACCGATGTCGAGATATCACCACGACACCATTATGGTCACGGTTGATAAATTGACAAAAGTGGCTCACTTTTCTCTGGTGAAGACCACTTATATAGCTAGAGTAGTGGCACGAGTATATTTGGATGAGATTGTTAGGTTGCACGGATTCCACAGAAGATCATTTGTGACCGATCCTTTGTACACTTCACATTTTTGACTACCATGCAGTATGTCCTCAAGATGAGGATCAACTTCAACACAACATATCACCCTGAGACAGATGGACAGACTCGAGCGAGTGAATCAGATTTTAGAGGATATGCCCATGATGTATGTGATGGATCAGTAGTCTAAGTGGGAGGAGTACCTATACTTAGTGGAGTTTTCCTACAATAATAGTTTTCAAAGTTCTATAGGCATGGCTCCTTTTCAGGCTTGTATGGTAGAGAGTGCAGGACACCTCTTAGCTGGGACAGGTTAGAGGACAGAGTATCTCTTGGACCAGCTCTTCTACAGGACATGGAGTAGCAGAGTAGTAGTGTTGATCAGTGAAAGATTGCAAGAGGCACAGACAGGTAAGAAGTATGTGGATCAACATAGATCGACCGTAGTTTTGATGTGGGCATGAAGGTGTTCTTCATGTCGCCACACAAGAGCCCTATCCATTATGGAAAAGGTTCTAAGTTAGCTCCTAGATTCATTGGAACTTTTGAGATCTTAGAGCGTATCAGCCCTTTTTCCTACCGTCTAGCGTTGCCACCCAACATGTCTCGCGTACATGATGTGTTTCATGTTTCGTTCTTAGGGGATATATTGTAGATCCTT
The DNA here is from genome assembly GCA_018340775.1 of Taxus wallichiana var. yunnanensis. Taxonomy (NCBI): domain Eukaryota; kingdom Viridiplantae; phylum Streptophyta; class Pinopsida; order Cupressales; family Taxaceae; genus Taxus; species Taxus wallichiana. The sequence goes on from CM031242.1 coordinate 381,054,469, forward strand.
CTCATGTGTTGATTGGACATCATTATAGGTGCAGGATCAGGGGCAGGTGATGGTGGAGCCCATCTCATATCATAGATCGTAGGACCCTAGGCCTTCGAGGTAGAGAGATTGATCAGGTACGGGTGCAGTGGGACAGATACGATGAGACTGCAGCCACTTGGGAGGATGCCACAATATTATGAGTGTAGTTTCCACATTTGTTCCAGTGACTTCCAGGAGGAAGTCGAGTCTAAGGGGAGGGGGATGTAGTGCCCACTTCCCTTTGACACTTTTAGATACTGATCTTGATATTGTTGATCTTATTATGGACACTATTATGTTTTGTTTTAGTATGATGGATAGATGTTAGATCATGGATTATTATTGATCTGGATTCAGTTATTATGCATGATGATTATTAGAGACATTTTTATATGTGGATGATGGTATACTATTTGACATGGATATGTGATGGATAATTGTTCAGACATGTGATATTGGATATTGTGAATAGAACTAGCATGAGAATTAATTGATGATGATATAGTTGATTAATTAAACTGAAAATGATAATGTTGATTTCTTGATGTTGTTGTGATTCATATGAATAGATGGTTTTGTTAGTATATTTATATCATTTTGGATGTTCTGATATGGCCACGAGGCCGAAGGAGGTATTTACGTTTTTGTAGGTTAAAATATCACAACAATGTCGGGGGACTAGAGACTAACCATATTGGAATTCTAGGTGAATGCAACAAGGTCACCATGGCAACATGTTTTGTGTGTGTGTGTGTGTTATGTTAGGGATTCCCATGGGGGAATCACCTTTGAATGTGACCATGGGGTTTGTATTTATTAATGTGGTTTCTTTATTAATGTTTTCATGTGTTTATTTTGTGATGTGTTACCCTTTTCATTAGTTATATATGTTGTGTTAATGTTGTGAATAATCATGTGTTAAAATAAATAAATCAATATGTCATAGGAATGTAATAAATAAAGTTGTTGCTCTTAAATGTAATATTGTAAGAGTGTGTAAGAAAGGTTGTAAGAATGTGTAAGAAATATGTAAGATAGATTTGGAGTGTGAAACACTTCATCCTCTTGGGAAATTCGAATTTGTCCTTGGGGCTATATTTGGAGGCTTGTGGGACAAGTTAAACTTGTCCCACACCTCTTAAAATTATTCACCAACCATACCTATGGTTTGGAGGTTAAATTTAGGCCTTTTTAATGCATTTTGAAATGACTAATTGTAAGTTTTAATTGCACTTCTCTTACATGTTTTAAATTCAGTCCTTTTGGAGTATGGGTCATTTTAGAGTGTGTAAGTTAATTTGTCATTTTATTTATTATGTTTAGGTGAATGATGTTGACTTTGTTCTTGGGGTTGAGGAAGAATGATGTGGCATCCCACATGGATCCACATCATCCTCTTCTCTTCCCTCTCCTTTAAAATTTGAACCCTTGCTTGTTTGGGTTGTTGAAACTTTGCATACTTTCCTTGGGGTGAATTTCTTGTTGTTTTGGAGTCTTGCTTGTGGAAGGAGATTGGAGACCATTGCATGTTTGTGTGTTGCTGATTTGGGACTGTTATTTTGGCATTGGGAAGCTTGTTGATCTTGGAACAAACTCCATTATGGAGAGGTAGGAACTTGAGCCTTTTTAAAATGTTTTCTTTCTCTTGCATGCATGTATGAAATGGTGATTGTTATGTGTGTGTGTTGGCTAGTTGGGTAGACTGCTTAGGACATGGTGTAGGAGAAGGCTATGGGGATTTCATATGGGGGGCATAAGGGAATGCCAATGGCATCAATTTTATTGTGGAGGGAGTTTGGGATTGGGATCCACCTTGGAAAAGAAATAGCTTGCATTTCTTACTCTTGGGGGCATAAGGGAGAAACTTTGGGGGCATAAGGAGGGGTTGGGAGGCATAAGGTTTATGGGATATGATATGTTATATTGGTGGTATGATTATTGGTGGATGCCCAATTCCAAATTGGGAGGCATAAGTAGTTTCCCCATAGATCCTTGCTCTTGTTGGCTTTCTTGGAAGAAGCCTCAGTTTTGTTTGCATATATATAATGTAGTGGTGAACTACATTCTTCTTGAACTGTGTTGTTTAAATGTGAAAATGTTGCTTGTATGTTTGTGGAAGCCTTGTTTCCATGAGTTGATTCTCATCTTCTATTTCAATATGGTTGGGGCTCGGGGCCAATGAGGAAGGATGGCTTCTCCCTTCTCATTGGATGTCTTGGTTGGGTGGAGAGCATTGCCTTTCCCCCTTCCTTGTTGTGATCAAGATGAAAAGATGAAGAAATGGAGCATGTTGTTGTTTTGAAGCCAAGAAATGTGCAGTTTGACAGTCCCTTCTTGTGAGCAAGTTCATTGTAATCCTTCCCACTTTGGAGTGGATGAATTGTTTAGCAAATTTGTAATGTGAAGATATTTGTATTGATAATGGAAGATTGAAATTGGAATGTGAAATGTAAAGGAGTTATATGCTACTCTCTGTTTTTGAAAAAGAATGTTGTATATTTGTAAGTTACATTTTGTATTTAGAAATCAAATGGAAAAGAGAAAATTGTAAAGTTGTATTGGAAATGAATAAAGGATTGCATTAGTTCTCAAAATTGTATTGTGTATTGGATTTGATTTGTTGTTAAAGAATGAGATTTCTGTTTGTAAAGGAAGAATGCATGTGAAGAAAAGACAATGTTGTATTCCTTTTAAAATGTATATTAGAATTGAAATCAGAACTACAATTTAACTTGGAATTGAATGGTTTATTTAAACAAGCAAATGTATTAGACTAGTTTAGAAACTATATACACATTTAAATGATAAAATTGATATTCAGATTTAGAAGAAACAGATCTATGCTATAAATGTTATACTGGCAATTAGTTTTTAATAAAAATGCACAGTTTAGACCTGCACTTAATAACCAACTTAAAAATGTTATGGAATAGCATGCTAAGACACTAAGGAACTCAATTTGATAAAGAAAACTTAAGAAAACAACTCGACCATTGCTAATTCGAATACAATCCCTCTAATAGTCATTTTCCTGTCATTTGACAAAAAAATAATATTTTTAAATAAATTGAACAAATTAACTTTCCAAAACACTCTAAACCCTCCCTAGATCAATTCTCCATGTCTGTTTGACATGTTGAGTGAAGGAGGAAACCAATTTAATCAAATTGAAAAGTTGAAAATTGCCAGTTGCCAATTAAGAGCCTGCAGGTCTTTTTTTACAAAATTGACCTCTAAACTTCATCAAAAAGTAAATTTTATGTTTCCTATACAAAGAGGGCATCGAGAGATTTCCGAAAAGTCCTCGTTTTCCCAAAACCGAGCTTTCTAGCTCAAGTTATGGCCATTTGAAGTTTTACTTCAATTTGGCATTCAAAAATTAAAATAAATCTAACTGTTAACTTTAATTTTTGACTTTGGAAAAATTTCCACAAAAATTCCATGGCCCCACCATCCCACAGCCAATCCCATGTTGCCATGTGGCACATCGGAGAGCCGAACCAAAATTTTAAACTTATCTTTTTTGAAAATTTTACCTTGGGAAAATTTTCCCATTTTCCCCACATCTCTACCTACCCAACCAATCACGTGCTAACACGTGGCTAGGCGGAAGCGCGGGAGGTTTTTGATCTTAGTGTTTTTTTTGTTTCCCTTTGGCAAATATTCCATTTTTCCTCCGTGGCCCCGCTCCCGCGCCTTGCCTTGGAATTATTCTTTTCGCAGATGCACGGGCCTACGCATGCCTTTTTGACTTTTATTCCTTCTTGGCGTCATGCCTTAGGTTTTTCCGCTACCTCATCTCCTATGCTAATCAATGCATAACATGTGGTACCCTTTCGCCTTCGGCAAAGGCATGCGTGAAATTTCTCCCTTGAGCTTTTAATCCCCAAAATCCTAAATCTTCCCGCCCCCGCTCATTCGTTTTCCCCACACCCAATCCCCGAGCAACATGTGGCTCCTCGCCGGCTCACTGGGACGCATGAAGGTGACTTGCACTTTTGTACCAAAGAAAGGAAAATGTGCCTAAAAACCCCCGCCACTCCGCCAACCCCTCACCTTTTCCCGCTTTGAACCAGGACTCGACACATGTCCACCGGGACCCACGAAGGCACAAGAGAAACGTGGATTTTGGCCCGCGCAATGGAAATTTTTCTTGAGCCACCCCGCGACCCACCAACCCACCAAAAGGCCTTCTTCTCCTCTTTACACGTGTCCCTCTAGGGAAAATTTGACCCCAAAACTCCGCCACCGGCATATATGTTGAGTTCTACAAGGAGTTAGAAGGAATTCTTTATATCACCGGAAAGGTGAGAAAATTTCCTATCCAATGGGAATGATTTAGGGAAATTTTGGAATCATTGAGTATGAGAAAAATCATGTTGAAACTCAAAGACTATAGAGAGTGGGTATGGGGGTAAATTACTCCCTGAACCTTACTAAAACACCTAACCCTAAAAATTTAAACCTTGTGAACTTGATATTAGTTAATAAAGGAAACATGTGTGTTGGTAAATTGGTTTAGTCTCGAACTCGCTTGGCAAAATTGATGTCTTGCAACCTAGTTGTAGACATTTCAAGAAAAAAATTATCCCATCATTTTTCTAGCTAATCCTAGGTTATTTCTTGGGTCTCAAGTGGTTGTTTAAACGCACTATAGATTTAGTATTCAATCATGCATACAACTTTACAATAAGGTTACAACAACAAAATTCACCTATCTTTTTATTTGAGGATCCTTAACCAAGCCTAAAACTTGAAAAAACTGATCAATTTCTCTAAAAAGAACTCAATAATTCCCTCTTCCCTGCTCCAACCTTGCATTCATTTTCAATCAACCATCAATATGATTCATCGTCAAAGGGAGAAATCACTTCTCTATTTACCCAATCTATCATTTAACCTTCACTAGTGTCTACTCCAAATGAAGAAAATTTGACTCTTTTGTCTCTAATGTCCTCTCCCAAGTGTATACACCCTACTTATCCTTCACAAATAAGGTTATATCTAACACAAACATGGTACAAGAGGTTCAAGGAATTGAACTTTCACCTATCTACCTCAATCTTGCAATTTGGTCCCAATAAAACAATGGATTTTGGTACCTTGAAGGTTGAGAACTTCTAGATCTACCCATGACAATGTGAAAACTTCATTAGGTTCCCTTCAACATCCCTATGGTGCATACAAAAAGTTAGAACTTAAATCTTCCACTAGCTTTCTCTATCTCACTTTCTTTGTCTAGACTTACTAAGCCAAAACTAGGTCTCGAATGCTCTCCTTCCACTCATAACTTTATTTGTAGATGGTTTCAATACACACTCTCAACCTTTCCAGAAATCCATTTCATGATTGTTGATTCCTATGACTTTTCACTATAAAATTTTGAATATAACTCACACTTCCTTTGTTAATGTACCTACTTTTTAGGCCTTACATTGTATTACCATGTCCTAGATGAGGACTCAAGATTATATCATTAACCCACCAATGAAAACTTAAATTTCTTCTTGAATATGTTAGTAAGCAAGTTGAGGGTTATTATTTTCCAATTTCAAAGCTAGGTTCCACATTTAGGGATTTTAATCACTCATTTTCTCACCAAACCCTAATTATAATCAGTACTTAACCCAAGAGAATAACTTTTAATATATCTATTACCAGATTCTATTCAAAGCACAAAACTTTGTCCAAGGGTCTGCTTTTGAGGTCCTTTATAGGTTTACTTTACTAGTGGAATTTGACAACACATAAAACTCTCCCTTTACTCATTTTTATTTTTTCCCCGCATGTATGTGTACACCATCCAATGATTCTTTCCTTAACAACTCAAACCACAAACTCCCGATGGAACCTATCACTCAACCAACCAAATATATTAGTTCTCATGCACAAGAATATACCTAGATTGTGTTTATACACACTTTCATAGTTAGTCACTATGTTTCTTAGCCATACACAATCACAATATATTCCTTGCCCTAGGGTATCTAGCATGCAATAAGAGTTATTAGTGAGTAAACAAAGATCCAAAATCATCTACTTATCAAAACATATTTCCAAAATTCTTCAAAATCATGCACACAATATTTACACAAATCATTATATTAGCCAAAATATGGTATAGTTTTGAATTCACTTGTTTATACCATGCAAACACATTATCATTCAAGGTTCTATCTCAATGAAAATCCATGCAAATAATAAAAAGAAAATATATCAATCATACTTAATCTTCTACAAATAATAATCACCTTATACTCAAGCAAGGGTTTATTACTTTATTTTCACATACAAACGTTGATATTCTCCTCTTTTCCCATCTTCCTACCCTCTTCCTCCTTGAGGAATGAATCCTCTCACCACTCTCTCCCTCTCATGCATTCAAATTTTTCCTTTTGCATGTAACTTCTTCTTGGCTTATAACTCGACTTTCTTGAACTCGTGGTGACTCTTTACATGCCCAACCACATTTAGTAGGCATTTCATATTATTTAATCATTTAGGACTCACAAATATGCTTAAGGACTCATTCTTTACATGACTAGACCCACCATACTTGAAAGCACTAATACACTTTTACAACTTACCCTTGTCTCTCACCTACATGTTTTTAGAAATTCAAACTTAGAATTGGAGGGAAACTTGAAGTTTCAACTAGTGACAACTAGACTATCCCATGTGCCATCTTAGGACCCCCACACGACACTCGACATTCTTTTATAATCATGAAAAATTGAAAAGTAAAATTTTTTTATGGTCTTTTCATGATGCTCATGCATCAATATATATGTCTATATATGTGCGTATGCGTATGCGTATGCGTATGCGTATGCGTATGCGTATGCGTATGCGTATGCGTATGCGTATGCGTATGCGTATGCGTATGCATATGCGTATGCGTATGCGTATGCGTATGTGTATGCATATGTGTATGCGTATGCACATGTGTATGTGTATGCGTATGCGCATGCGCATGGGCATGTGGATGTGCATGTGGATGTGGATGTGATGTGCATGTGGATGTGGATGCACATGCGCATGCGTATGCGTATGCGTATGCGTATGTGTATGTGTGTGTATGTGTATGTGTGTGTGTATGTATTACAAACTATTCACACAAAGAATCACTTGACATATGTAAATGATTCATGTGCTCTTCACATGGAATACTACCTATAGTGGTGTAAGTCCTCAAAAAGAAAAGAATCTATTTAAGAAAATAACATATGAATGAGATGAATGACTCGAGGGGTAAGGACTCTACATATTTTAGATATTTTTTAGATTTATTTATTAAAAATATAGAGAACATCCACCCAACAACCAAGAATGTGGTTATAATCATAAGAGGCATTATAGCTTTGATATTCTCCTTTGTATTCTTTATCCTCTTAAATTATTTTTCTAAAACCACTAAATATGATAATCTTATGCCAATCATGGGTCAATTGGCTCCAATTTCATTCCTATATAACCAATTGGGTAATTGGTTCAATGGGGTATGAAAAGAAGCTAATTCATCTCAAACCCACCAAATCTGATAATCTAATGTCAATATGTACCACATTAAACTAATTACGTAATTAGTTGTATTAGGTATGAAAACTTTTCCAATCAATCATAACCTTACCAATTGTGATAACACAATATTTATTAAGGATCAATTGGCCCCAATTACATGTGGTGGGGGAAATGGTGAGTTCAATTCTACTTGTCCGCTTCTAACCCTAGCCATACCGGTATGGCTCTTGGCGACGGTGATGGGATTCAGGATGGAGGGGGCAGGATTTTCTCGGGCTAATGTTGTTGATTTCAAGCTTGGTGATGGAAGAGAGAGGTTGGATTTTTATTTTCAAGGGTTGTCATACTTGTCTCAAGACACCAAATATGCCCCCTCTCCTTTGATGGTTGGTTCTGGGAACAAGATCTCAAACTTGGATTGGGCATAGGACAACATGATCTATGGGCTCGATGTGTCCTCTCAAGCTCCCAAAGATGGGTTCCGCATTCTCACTACCTGGGTCCTCATTCACACCTAGTATGGAAACACCCTCTGCATCCAACTCCCACAACTCACCCTTAGAAAGGACCTTAAATCTGTTCTTTCCCATAAATTGAGCTGCAGGGTTGATCTCATAGACCTAGTTTTGGATGTAAAATATCTAAAATATGACTCCCTGCTCATCTCTTATGGGATCGAACGAGATTCCATGATTTACATGTCTAATTTTTTAATGGGTGGAGCCAAAGTGCATAATCGTGTACCTTTTAAAGAGGCACTTTGGTTAAAAAAACTAGTTCCACTTTAGCAAAAACATCTCCTCCTCCCCACGCCTACAATGTGGAACAAGCATCTGAATCCCCTACTTTGGATATCAACAATGAAGAAGCTCTGGCCTTTAGAAAAATTTGGAAACTAAGGCCCTCATCTGCATATTTAATGGTGTTTGGTCATTGACCAATGCTCTGATTCAATGGATTGATTCCTCGTGGACATAAAAATTGAATACTTCTTATGTGCACAAGGCTTCTTCATAGTCTACTTCTATGACCAAGAGGATTATCAAAGGGATATTGATGAGGGACCTTGGTTCTAGGATTCAACAGTCTTTTCACTAGCCCATGGTTTCCATGGTTTGATCGGAGTTCCTTCTCCATCTCACGTGTACATGTTTGGGTGAGATTTCCTAATCTTCCTCTTCACTTTTCCTTGCTATGAAACATATTGGTAATACTATAAGGGGATTATCAAATAGGATAACAAGAGAATGCATAGTGGCTTTCTTACTTTTGTCGATTTGTGTAGAAGTGGACCTCAGTAAAGGACTCAGATAAAATGAATCTCAAGATGGGAGATGTGACTCACATCCAAACTCTTGACTATGAAAACACGGATTACAAATGTCAAAATTGTAGGACTCCAAGACACCTCCAAGATGCCTTCTCTCAGAAGAAAGTCCAAGATCCAAAGAAAAAGGATTCATTCCCAAACGATGGATCCCTCCAGATCTTGAGGATGACTTTGATTCTGACAAAAATGTTCAAGAAGGTGGAGATATAGCTATTGCTCAATCTGCCACTACTAAATTACGAAGGTGGGATAGCCAAAGGCTCGCCCTCCCTCTTTAGAGATACCTACTCCAGGGACCAATCAACCTCATGAATCCAATCACTCTGACTCGGATAAAGATGGTCCCCATCCTCTGGATAAGAGTTACAGATCTATGCCCCCCTAAATTTTTCTAAATCCAATCCTCTTGGTTCATAAGAACATTCACTTGGAAATTGGCAGATAGTGCGTTCAAAGAAGGGGAAGAAGGGTAAGTGTTGATCTTTGATCTCCTTTTCTTTCCTCTCCTTCTTCGGCTTCACTTTTGGATGCCTCTTTTGTCACTTCCACTTCTCTGTCTTGCATCTTTTTTTGTGTTGCATATCCTCTCTCCCACCTCATTGTTCCTCTTTGTTGCATCTTCTTCTTCTTGCCTATGTGCACAAAAATGCCTCTTCTAATTTTCTATGATTTTGTTTCATTGCTGGAAATGTGATCGCAGTAGCTTATCCTTGTTCTTTGTTATGGTTCTTTGCTCTTTTCTCCTATGTTTTTAGATGTGGGTCTCTTTGAGGCTTATATAAGGTTCCTTCTATTGGTTCCTTCTTTGTTTCTGGTTTTGGGTCCTCTCTATTTTCCTTTTTATGTACATGTAGGTGGGTCCTTTCAAAACCCTCTTTTTACCCTCCTTCCAAAAAAAAATTGGCCCCAATTACATAACACATTTAACTAATCAAGTAATTAGTTTAATGGGGTATACAAAGTGGGCTAATCAAGCCCAAACCAACCAAATATAATAATATAATGTCCATTACCCCATCTCCCTAATCCAACCCTTATTTCATCAATTTTCCTCTAATTTTGCTTATTTACTCTCATTTTCTTGGTTTTTCACAAATATGGGATATCAAGCACCAATTGATACAATCGCAATTGATTGATTCTGGATCAATTGACCATGTTAGCATCTACGTTGAAATTAAGTACATTTAATTAAAATGAAATATAAATATATCATTTTATCATAGTTATCTAAAGTACTAATGGAAGGGGGCTCTATGAGACCAAAGTTTTCAGAAGGAAAAAATTGTTTCCATATTTTTTTGGGATGATGCGGGACAATTATTAAAATAATAAACAAAAAAATTATTTAAATATTTAACTTTATGTAATGAACTTTAGTATTTAAAATTTATTTAATATTTGTATGGTACCTGGATAAACAATTGGTAAAATTAACGACTTTTACATCAAAGTGTTAGATAAAAAGATTTAAAATTTTAATAATTGGGACATCACCTCCAAGTCCTCAAGTCCCCAAAACATTTGGGATATCACCAAAATATAGGGATTCATCCCTATTTAACTCTAAACTTTATAATAATATTATTCTAAAATAATAAAATATAATACATTATTATTGTAATTTAATTAAATGGTAATAACTTTGATGCAAATTTGTAGTGAAATATATTATAGAATAGTGATATTTTATAATATAATATTATTAAATCAATTTCATTTTCATTAGTGTCGTAAACCAAAGGCAAATTATATCGATTTGCACCATCGAAACCCTTAAATGTAAAACATAAAGTGTTATAACTCAAAAAGTCCTTCACTTTATTTTTTGGTCAAAATGGCTAAGAGAGGAGAAAAATAGAGGGGATGATAGAAAGGAAAGTATAAAGGGATAAAAGGACAACATGAGGTTGAGATAAGATAGGGACAACATGAGATGTAGATTTGAGGTATGTACATGAAAAAAAATCTATCAGAAACTCGAAGAAGTAAAATTTAAACTCTATAGAATATACCCCTACATTTATAATTATAGAATCCATTTTCACGTAATCTCACACCCTTATAGGCTTAAATCTTGTTACAATTTGTAATATATCTAATTTTCCTTGGGGATAATTGGCATATTCCCCCCTAGTGCTTGGTCTTATTTCACATAGTGTTTAACCTAAATGCACCCATTTTTTGTTTGGTTTTATTCCCTTTTATTATCATATATCTCATAGATTATCTCTTATTATTCTTGATTTCAAGCCCCAAATCAATGGAAAAAATGAGATTATGATTTCAAACTCTAATTTTCTTTCCAAAATTTGGAGTTCTTGTGTGGCTACCCTCTTTATTTCATTCAATTTATATTCCTCGGACCCTAGGTATTGATCATAGACATCATTGTTAAATCTATGTGCAATACATATCTTGTTATGGATACAAATATTCATTTATTCAATAGAAATATTAGATGTTATTATAATATTGTTTATCATGTTAATCTTATTGCCTTAAAATTTTTATTTCCATGATCAAATATGTCTTCAATAGAAAATTTTAAAATTGTGGCAAGTGAGGAAATTAGGAGAATTAGGGAAAATTAATGACAAAATTAAGATAATTATGAAAATTGTTGTTAAATTAGGGCTATTAAAGACATTAGTGTACAATTGGTGAAATTGGCGTAGTAGACTTAAATTATGATAAATTGAGAAAAATAATGCAATCGTGGAAAATTAAAGAAACTAGTAAACCAATCAAGCCCAAACCCACCAATATCCACATTCATAATTTAAGAAGAGCAAAAATAGAACTATATCTACAACACAACATTAACAATGGTTACAAAGTTTCCATGTTCAATGGAAGTTATGATGGTTGATTCAACATATAAAATGGCATGGAACTATCTCTAGAGGGTGTTATAAAATCATTAACATGACTTGGAGAGGATGGTCCATTATACATTCTCAATAAAATTTGAAGAAATAAAATATGAATTTTGACTCAATTTTTGTTTTATATGATTAAAAATGAGACGATTCCTCTAGCGATGGTTTCGAGTATTTCTAATTCTAATTTTGCATATATTGTTCTCATTGTTGGAATTTAGGGCCACATAAATTTTTTTAAGAAGTCGGATCTCCAAATGACTAATTTCGATGAAGCTATAAATGGCAACCATTAAAATTAGAGATGTTTATAAAGGAGACAATGATTGAATTTGACATTGTACAAGTGTACGAAAAGAAATAAAGGGATAAATTTATAAAGTAAATATCACAACATAAATATAGTTTCAACAAAAGTATGCCCAACGAATAAGGTTAAAAATATAGATAAGCAAAAGGTTACTCTATGAACTATTTTAGTGGACATTATTTTCCAAAAAAAGAAATGAATATGAAATATAACTAATTTGTTACACAAAGGTGTTGAAGATCCTCATGTCATGGCCATATTCTGGAACAAGAACCACAAATGTCGATGTCTTCTTTCACTTTTCCAAAATTCTAATCTTGAAGCTACTTCGATGAGAATTGAAACCTAGACCTCAAATATTCTACGTCATCATAATTTTCAAAAACCAAAGTGTCTCATCCTCTTCTTTTAGAGTTCAACACAATGTACCTTATATCATGAAAATAAAATTAATAAGGGTAGGTTTGTTCTATCAATAGACTAAAATAAAATTAAAAATTTGTGTATGTTTGAAAACCTAGCTTCAAAGAAAAGTAAAGAATTAAGACCATATTATGCTCGAGTTTCATAAGGTTTTAAAGGCACTATCATATTTCTCTCCCAAATAACATCTATTCATTTTTTAGTGTATATTTTGTATTCAAGTCATGCGATTCAATGAACTTGATAACAACCACTTTTTTAACATTGACATTGAAAATTAATAAAATAAAATAAGTGAATAAGATATGAAATACTTGTTATTAGGAAAATTCCACATAAAAATTAATGGTTTACATAGGTGATTTAGACCAAATATGATGACATCCTAGCTCATCCATTTCCAATACATCATTCCTTATCATTCATTCAAAGGAGTAAACACTATGCTTCTCTAACTAAGCAAATGAAGTTCTACAGACATAGATTTTGGAAAGCCAAACAAGATAAGTTGGTCTAATTATTTCTATGGCTAAATTATTTATTTGGCCTTCCAAATCTACATTTTTCTCCTTCATTATATCAAAGTAACATTTCATTCATGGTTCACTCAAATTGCCCTGCTTTTTTTATTGCTTCTTGTTTATATTTTAGTTCAACTTGAGCAAATTTTCTTCTAGATCCCAATCTCCATTCTCCCACAAGCCTTACCCTGTTCAAACACATCACTTTACGTTAGTAGATAACTTCAAAATGACTTAAGACACTATGCACTCAATGCTTTTCTTCTTGGTACTAAACTGCCCTCACTTGACCTTACTTGTGTCTTACTACCTCTCTTGTTCTAGTTCTCTCTTGATCTCTTCAAGGATTCTTGGCATTTATCCCTGTTTCACACATTTGTATCATTGTTAGAGTCAGTGTAAAAATGCATTCAAGGACCTCAAAACCTCCCCTTAATCCTTCTTTGCATGATTGTCCTATAAAGCTCTTAAGGCAAAGTTTCTTGCTCCACTAGTGCTAATTATTTTCTAGCCTTACCCATAAGGCTTTATCACTTCCCAAAGTTGTATTTTTACCCCTTAGACATGTTGGAAAATTTTTGTTATCTCTTTGTCTAACTCCTCCTATCTCTTTTTGTTGCATTTCTTGTTCTTGAAGAACTAACTAGCTTAGGACAATCCAAAATCCTTCATAACTTTTATGGGTCTTCGTTTTATGACTCCAAATTTTTACACAAGGTTTATACATTGTATCAGAATCTCCACACAAACTTTCAAACCTCTATCATTCTTATATCTCCTGAAATTAAGCATTTACCAGTTTGATTTCTAGGTATTAACATTTAGATGCTTGAGAAACCCAAGAGAAGCTTATTCACTCTAACTTTCATTGTGGATCGGTTCAAGGCCCTAGATTTATCACGAAGGTCTGTTCTCATGTTGTCCTCATGATGCACTTACCATTATTGCTTGGAGAACTCAAAATTTCACATTTTCATTACTTCTTAGACTCCCTATCACATGCATATACCGGTTACATTTCCTCTTAATCAATTGTCAAGAATATCGTGGAATACACCAAATGGAATTGAAAGATTCCTTTTAAATCTTCAAGGTGGAGATATTAAGATTATATCTTAGGAGTTTTAAGATCAATTTCAATGGTTTGAGGCTCCAATTCCTTTGTCCTAGCATACTTTCCACTATCACACACAAAGTCTTCCCGAGAGATTAAAAATTAGATATAACTTCAATATGAGATCAATTCAAGATTTAGGAATCTACAATATTGTTCCTCTTAGCATCATGAAGGATCTTATTCTGACAGTAAGAATAGTGGATACCCCAAATCTATAAAATATAACTTGCTTTATACAAGACTGGACTAGGCAATCGTGATTACTTCTATAATTTTGAACAAATCCTCATAATTTGTAATTTTTTTGCTCCCATCTTCCAAGATTTGCATTAAAGGAATAAATATTCTTTCTCATCATCTCTATACTACCAATGAGCAATACCAAACCCAATTTCCATTGGTTTTCATCATTAAAGAAGATTATACAAAGCACTAGAGTTAATGATCAACCTCAATACAAAGATAAATACCTGAGTTACCTAATTTCCACCTTCTTACACTCTTGTTTGAAACCCTTAAAAGTATGAATTCTATGAATGAGTCATTAAACTTATGCAACATTCCTCGACCATCTCAATCCCCTATTCTTGTAGTGCATTTCAACATTCAACAAGAGCAATCACTAAGACACCACCGTTAAGACTTGAAGAAATGCTTGAAATTATAAAACGTGATGCACTCGCCTTCCTTTATAGAGATCTCCCTTTCAAACAAACTTGACATCACATACCATAGCATGGATACCCATGAGTGCAAGAAATATATCATGAACACAGTAAATAGGATCACATTTTTTTTTTTTTATTTCTTCTTCTTAACATTACATAATGACTCTCCAAGGTGATAATCTAACCTTTCTACCCTTGAGTCTCCTTGAATGAGCTTGAATTCCCCTTTTTTTCTATGTGCTTGAATTAGCTCGGAATATTTTTATAAGCCTAAAATTCCTAATTTTGAATGATCTTCTCATCCACAATTCAAGGAGAAGTTTGACTGATATTCTCAACCATGACTAAATATTGATAATGGAATATCTTTAGAACACCTTAGTTGTCCTCCTATGTAGACCAAGAAGATATGACAACTCATTCTCAACTAAACTCCTATTTTCTACCTTTTTATATTTTTACAAGGAGAAATTACATCACAATTTCAAACTTTTACTCTTAGGACTTGGAGGGAAACTTTTACAAGTGCTTAATGCCTTTCAAAGGCTTATTCAACCCATGATGCTCCTACATCAGACTATCCATGTTGAAATTTTTCTTGAGCTCCTGCTCATTATTAGTTCTTGCTCTTTATCTTCATCTTCCCTTGAATGCCTAAATCCCACGGCCTTTGCAATGGCATTTCCTTGTTGTATTCCTTGTGCCTCATCTTCTTTCTCCTCTTCTTCTTGTTGTACTTGTTTCCTTCTTAACTCTTTCTCACTTGCAAATTTCCATGCTTCATCATCATGCATGCTTTCTATGTCGTCAGTTTCTCCTTGGTTTGTAAGTTTGAGTATTGAACTTGTGTCCTCAACTAGCTTTTCTTTACATGCATTCACAACAACAAATGAAATATTGGAAGCAAAAGTTTTAGGCCTTGTAGCTCTTTGAGTGTCCTCATGGTGCTGATATTTTTCTTTTCCCTTTGTTTCTTGATTGATCATGTCCCAATTGGTCATTTTCATTTTGTTTTCCTCTTTCTCAATCTGATCCATGTTATCCTCAGTCTGATTTGAGCTCAAACACAACCCCTTGGAAGGATTCAACAACTCCTCTATCCTTTCCAACTCTTCATTCAAAGCTTCATCATCCATGTCATCATAGATTTCATCAAATATGGGTGCTAGACCATTGTTTTCATCCTCTATACCTTGTTTTTCATTAGCATACTCTTCCATTGCCTCTTGTTTTAAGAATCTTTCATCACCTTCATTCAACATGTTTTCACTTTCCATCATTCTTTGATCATAACTATGACCTTCACTAGTCAATCTAGAACTTTCACCCTGTTGCATATTAGTCTTCATAGACAAATCATTCCACATTTCATCATTCAAGCTGATTTGAGAAGATAAATCAGAATTACACTCATGATCATTATCATACAAATCATCAAAAACAACCTCTTTACCTTTCATTTCTCTTGTATACTTCTGATGATTTTTGTCTTCATGGAATACTTCTTTCATGCTCATCACTTCATCTTCATACTCTTGTTTGCTTGAACCTACTTCAACCTTCCTCCACAAACTCCTAGGTGTCATCATCACCTTTCCATTCCTATTGCTATCAGCTGCATTCTCCTTAGTTTCATCATTATTTACATTCTTGATCACCCATACTTGATTCTTCACTAGAGTATTTGGTTTCTTAAGCCACTTAGGAACTATGTAGCCATGGTCACTAGCCAATTTTCTAAGTTTTTCTTCATTCACCTTGTTTAGAACCTGTACATCTGCATTTGACTTCTTAAAAGTATGAAAAATATCAGATTTAGAAACTAAATCCACCTTAGAAGCCTCATGTATATATGCATTTTCTTGTATAAGCTGCCTCTTTACAATTTCCTTGTTATATGCATGACTAGAATAAAAATTTGTATTTATCTTTACCTTCTCATTATTACCTTGCATAGTCATGTCTTTGCTCAAGACTTATTCATCTAAAGATTCTTCCCTTTTATGTGTTTTCTCTTATTCATCTTCCAATGCATCATGAAATTCAGGTTCCTCTTCTATATCTTCATTTTCTAGCAGTAAGCTTTTGTTGTCCTCCTCTTTGGATGCTTCCAAGTGCATCTCTTCTTCTTGAGCTATTACAAGCTCTCTCATATCTTCTTCATCTCTCCTCATGATATTTGACCCATTTCTCACTATCTTCAAGGTCTTATTCTTGACCTTTTCAAAGTTGTCCTTCATACCTGCATATATAAACTGAAATGCAGAGTTAAAAATCATAACAAAATACCAAAATACCTTCTCAAGTGCCTCCACCATGGACACTTTTCTATTCTTCTCATTCTTCTCTATAATAAGAACCTCCTTTATCACCTCTTTATCTTCATTAGGTGACCCACTTTTCTTCTTCCTTTCTTTGGCAATCATCTCTTGCCTTCTTCTCTTCATGAGTAGCTCCAATGGCCACTTTACTCTCTTTATTATCTTCCATCCAACTCCTTGGATTGGTACTTTTACCATGGTTTCCATCATTGACTCTATTTCTTCAATTCTCTCTCTTATTTGGCTTATCTCCTCCTCTTCTCTTTGGAGTTTCTCCTCTCTCTGTTTCTTCTTCCTCTCTTTTTCTCTCCTTTGTCTTTCTTCATGTTCCTTTTTATAATTTAGGAACTCAACTAGCTCTTGGACCATTCCTATCTCCATAATTTCTTCTTCCTACACTTGAACTTGACTAGCTCTCCTCTTAGCCTTTCTTGGCTTCTCTTCTTGCTTCACAAACCTACAATATTCTATATACCAGTATTCATCAATACATTAGCAAAAATATATATCAAATATTTTTCCCAATCAATAAACACATGTGCAGATTATCAAAAATAATAAAATACAAAGTTATATGCTGCTCTGATACCACAAATGATGCCATCCTAGCTCATCCATTTCCAATACATCATTCCTTATCAGTCATTCAAAGGAGTAAACATTATGCTTCTCTAATTGAGAAAATGAAGTTCTACAGATGCAGATTTTGGAAATCCAAACAAGATAAGTTGGTCTAATTATTTATATGGCTAAATTATTTGTTTGGCCTTCCAAATCTACATTTGTCTCCTTCATTATATCAAAGTAACATTTCATTCATGGTTCACTCAAACTGCCTGCTCTTTATTGCTTCTTGTTTATATTTTAGTTCAACTTGAGCAACTTTTCTTCTAGGTCCCAATCTCCATTATCCCACAAGTCTTACCCTGTTCAAACACCTCACTTTATGTTAGTAGATAACTTCAAAATGACTTAAGACACTCTGTACTCAATGCTTTTCTTCTTGGTACTAAACTGCCCTCACTTGACCTTACTTGTGTCTTACTACCTCTCTTGCTCCAGTTCTCTCTTGACCTCTTCAAGGATTCTTGGAATTTATCCCTGTTTCACACACTTGTATCATTGTTAGATTCAATGTAAAAATGCATTCAAGGACCTCAGAACCTCCCCTTAATCCTTCTTTGCATGACTGTCCTATAAAGCTCTTAAGGAAAAATTTCTTGCTCCACTAGTGCTAATCATTTTCTAGCCTTACCCACAAGGATCTATCACTTCCCAAAGTTTTATTTTGACCCCTTAGACATGTTGGAAAATTTCATGGCTTAACTCTTTGTCTAACTCCCTCTATCTCATTTTTTTTCATTTCTTGCTCTTGAAAAACTAACTAGTTTAGGACAGTCCTAAATCCTTCATAACTTTTCTGGGTCTTTGTTTTATGACTCCAAATTTTTACACAAGGTCTGTATATTCTATAATCCTCTCCACACAAAATTTCAGATCTTCATCATTCTTATAGCTCCTTAAATTAAGCATTTACCAGTCTGATTTCTGGGTATTAACATTTTGATGCCTGAGAAACCCGAGAGAAGCTTATTCACTCTAACTTTCATTGTGGATCGGTTCAAGGCTTGAGATTTATCACAAAGGTCTGTTATCATGTTTTCCTCATGATGCACTTACCAGTATTGCTTGGAGAACTCGAAATTTCACCTTTTCCTTACTTCTTAGACTGCCCTATCACATGCATACACAGGTTACAGTCCTCTTAATCAACTGTCAAGAATATCAGGGAATACACCCAATGGAATTGAAAGATTCCTTTTAAATATTCAAGGTGGAGATCTTAATATTATATCTTAGGATTTTTAAGATCAATTTCAATGGTTTGAGGCTCCAATTCCTTTGTCCTAGCATACTTTCCACTGTCACACACAGTCTGCCCGAGAGACCAAAAATTAGTTATAACTTCAATATGAGATCAATTCAAGATTTAAGACTCTACAATATTGTTCCTCTTAGCATCATGAAGGATCTTATTCTGACAGTAAGAACAATGGATACCCCAAATCTATAAAATATAACTTGCTTTATACGTGACTGGACTGTGCATTGTGATTACTTCTATAATTTTGAACAAATCCTCATAATTTGTAATTTGTTTGCTCCCAGCTTCCAAGATTTGGATTAAAGGACTAAATATTCTTTCTCATCATGTCTAGACTACCAATGAACAATACCAAACCCAATTTCCATTGGTTTTCATCATTAAAGAAGCTTATACAGTGCACTAGAGTTAATGATCAACCTCAATACAAAGATAGATACCTGAGTTACCTGATTTCCACCTTCTTACACTCTTGTTTGAAGCCCTTAAAAGTATGAATTATATGAATGAGTCATTAAAATTATGCAATATTCCTTGACCATCTCAATTCCCTATTCTTGTAGTGCATTTCAACATTCAACAAGAGCAATCATTAAGACACCACTGTTAAGACTTGGAAGAAATGCTTGAAATTATAAATGTGACATACCTCAGTCTTCCTTTATAGAGATCTCCCTTTCAAACAAACTTGACATCACATACCATAGCATGGATACCCATGAGTGCAAGAAATATATCAAGAACACAGAAATAGAATCACATTTTTTTCTTTATTTCTTCTCCTTAACATTACATAATGACTCTTCAAGGTGATAATCCGACCTTTCTACCCTTGAGTCTCCTTGAATGAGCTTGAACTCCCTTTTTTTTTCTTTGTGCTTGAATTTGTTGTGGAATCTTTTTATAAGCCTAAAATTCCTAAGTTTGAATGATCTTCTCATCCACAATTCAAGGAGAAGTTGAGTGATATTCTCAACCATGACTAAATATTGATAATGGAATATCTTTAGACCACCTTAGTTGTCCTCCTACGTAGACCAAGAAGATATGACAACTTATTCTCAACTAAACTCCTATTTTCTACCTTTCATATTTTTACAAGGAGAAATTACATCACAATTTCAAACTTTTACCCTTAGGACTTGGAGGGAAACTTTTACAAGTGCTTAATGCCTTTCAAAGGCTTATTCAACCTATGATACTCCTATGTCAAAATATTTTTGTCTCGTAGTATGTTTACCAAAGAGCATTACCTTTTCTATAATAATGTACATATATATTGAGATTGTAGTGTTGTATTGAAATGTTTGTTTAGATTATTGTCTTCTCAATTATTTCAAATCAAATGTGTAGAGGAAAAATTTCCACCAAAATGCGTTTTCACAAAACGTATGCATGGTAGAACAAATGGCACACTTTTGTTTTACAAGTTGTCAAAATTAGAAGCATTCATGATATTATGAAATCCATGCGTGAAATTTCTCTCCAAATAAAGAAAAATATCACAATTTTCCATGCACAAATGCTAATTATGCTTAGAGCATCACCATGTAATTATGATATTTTTCTTCAGAAAAATAAAGAAATCAAGCACATTAAAATTTACAAAACAAACTCTCATTCACATGCAATTGAAGCAAGGTTGAATCTATGTGTTCAATAGGCCCTTCCATATAGGACATACATTATGTGCAACTTGAAAACTTATAATTTGTCTTTTACATCAATTTATGTCGAATGAGAAAGTAATGTTGTAAATTGAACAAGATTTCACATTGGATAGTTTTTTGGCATTGCAAAGTCTTACACAAATCATAATAACAAAATATAGTTATTTTTGCTATTGTGATTTTTCCATAACTTTTATGCTTCACAAACTATACATTATGAAATCTTGTGGGGTTTACAATAGTGCTTCCTCACTTCACAAGAATCAATGTGAAGATCAAGTTTGAAACATTCAAGTTGCACAAATTGTAAGTTACGTATGGTAGTTTCTATTAAACACGCAACTTTTGTATTGCTTCAATTACAAATTATTGAGGGTTTATCGCATAATGGTGTTTGTGATGGGTCTAGCGTTTGTGCTACAAAACAATGAGATAGATGAGAATTATGTCGAGGATTATCACACCCTCCCAATCACCTCAACGATCTTCGGGCAAGTGTATTGAATGTTCGGTACAACAATATTCAAATCAAATTTATTTATTTTTGTGTACTGTTTATATTATGAACTCTTTTATTTAGATATCAACAAAATTAGTGGGTATTCATTGCAGGTTTACTATGTATAGGGACCCGCAAGAGAATGAGAGGAAGCAGGGTGTTATGACAAGTTGACCATTTTCATCTACTTCTGGACTCACCATAAAGGTATGATTTCAAGGTTTGTTTTTAAAATGCAATATTTCAATACATACTAATAAAACTTCATCAGTGACAATAGGATGAGTATGCTAGGACGAGTACTCGACATCCCTCATTTTTTCTTGGAGACTTCTCGAGAAGGTATAAATTAATGAGATGTAAAAATATTGGTTTTTTTACTAGAGCAATGTAAACGATAAAATAATGCACTATTATAATTTTAATATTGTGTAGTTGCAAATCTAGAGAGATTCGATCGTAATTGAGGATCCTAGTGTCAAGAAGAAGATAAGGAGGAGGATCCTTATTATAATGATGTTATGATATATGATCATGATGAGGACAATGACATCTAGTAGCCCAACATCATATGTCTTTTGTTTTGTAATTTCGATTAAAGGGGCTTCATTATATTGATCTTAATTCCTCGATATCATATTATTATACATTAATGTATATAAAAATTGAATTTAAATCTTGTTTTCTTTGATTGTTTGGTTTGGATTCAAACGGAGTAAGATAAATATACATTATCAGATATAAAAAAATGAATTTAAATTTTACTATCTTTGATTTTTTAATAATAGCACTAAGAAAATGAATTACATTAACAATTTGCATATAAGATAATATAAAAATGTTATAGTTTTTGAGACACCTAAATTCCATTGTTGCAATCTCATTGCCAAACGCACACAAATCACTCTCATTCTTGTTAATTCCATTATAATTAGTGATTTTCGCTAATCAACTAACATTTCTTTACCACTTTAACCAATTAACATCGGTTTTTAGATTTCGTAGCCCCTTTCACATTCAGGATGCCACTTTACGGTGAATCGTAAGTCAAAATCCTCTTCAAAACAAGCAATTAGCGATTATAAGCTAATTAAGCCTATTTTTCCCTTGATTTGATCAATATGCCCTAATATTGGCTTAAACCCCTCTTCCAACCACTCAAAATCACCCCATTCACCTCCACAACGTCTCAAAGAAGTTTCAAAAGCTTATCCTAACCTCCTAGTTGACCCTAAGCGGTCGATTAAGGCTCCATACCTCTTAATCACTTGGTAATTCACTAATTGTGATTAGCAAGGCCTAATCATGATTAGTAATTCTAATCTAATTTGGGGCTTTTAGTCCCACATGCACCAAAATACAAGTTTCTCCCAAATGGAAAACTATAAAAAGGGTGCACCTCATTCCTTTATACTTTACACCATGCTTTGATTTGCATCTCATATAACAAATATGATTTATAGCCAAGCTCAATCCTTGCCTAAAGCCTTCAATGGGGTTAGTAGATGGATATCCAAAATGACCATGTAGACATTTGGAGAGAATATTTCACCTTGTTTGGAGTAGCAACCATAACCATTTGATTGCCCTCTTAGGTCTATTTAGGCCCACGTTAGGTAATTGAACATATTAGTAGGAATATTTAGTTAGATTTTGAATTATATTCATGTTAGTTAAGCATTCCTTTAAGCTTGTATCTTAATGTTACATTCCTAGACTTAGAACCTTGACTAGAGGTGGCAAAGGTGTTAGCCTTCTTTAGTTAGTCATGTAATTTGCTTTGTAAAATTTAGGGTGCTTTCAATTTCATTTGTTTAATTATAACACTAAGAAAACCAACCGCAATAACAATTTATGTGTATGTAAGATAATATAAAAATATCATAATTTCATTTGTTTTACTAGATCAAATAAAAATTATTTTGTTTGTGTGATTACATTATCATTTGTAATTTTAAATAATTATGTTATTTTGATTATTTATTTATTCTTCGTTCTAATTAGATGACATTGATCGGATCAATGATATTAGTTATAATTAATTATTTACATTAAGGTATATGAACCATATTTATAGGTTTCCCTTCATTATTATCGAAAATCACCAACAATTTGTGTAACATGTTTGGAGAGGTCATTTCACCTTGTTTGGAGTAGCAACCATAACCATTTGATTGTCCTCTTAGGTCTATTTAGGCTCATGTTACGTAATTGAACATATTGGTAGGCATGTTTAGTTAGATTCCGAATCATATTCATGTTAGTTAAGCATTCCTTTAAGCTTCTATCTTAATGTTACATTCCTAGACTTAGAGCCTTGACTAGAGGTGGCAATGATGTAAACCCTATTTTGTACATCTTGTTTATGGGTGTAAACCCTTACGTTATTTGGCTTATCATGACTTGGATCTGGTTTCGTGTACTTCTTACAATGATTTTTAGCTTTTGTGATGCATTGATGTGTAGATCTACTAGTTACATCTTCTGCCTTTTAAAGTAAGTGAATGTACTTATGTTTCTAAATAATCCTCCATTTATGGCATAACTCTCTTGCAAAACTCACATAAAGGTGGGGCTCGGTGCCCGTGCGTGCCTTGGGTGAGCACCCAGTGTATGTTGAATGATAGGCTGGCGCACTTGGGGTTAGAAAGAAGTATTGAGGGTAAAATAATGACTACATCTTGGTTCCATTGTCGGGACCTCTTTTGAAGTTGTTGTGAGAGAAATGTGTGATGACGGAGTGCTTGACCTTGGATAGTGTTAAAGTGTGGCTCAAAAACACAGAGGATGAGTTTGCTTAGAGGTTCAGTATTGGATCTGAGTTTGATGCATGAAAATGGGTGGAGGAGAACTTGTATCACAAACTCTATGAGACATTCTTATGTTGTTTCCCACTAGAATTGTATGAATGGATATCAGCATATGCACCAAGGACGAGTTGTACTATAGACCTTGTGTTTGGACCCATGAGGAATATCAATGGTTACATGATGTCGATCTAACATGGACCCGTGTTGTTGATCACTAGTGGAGTAGAGTGTTGACTAGTTATACCTTGGAATATGTTATTTATACGTATTCTTTCTCGGAGATTGCCGAGTTTGAGTTCTTAAGGAGCCTAGAGGATTGTTCTTGCGTGTTATCCCACTAGCTATCAAGATCTTAGTCATTACTTTGAGTTTGGAAGCCTTTCCCATGGTTGGCTAAACTCCTTAGGCACAGGGCGCAGGAGTTGGCGTGGTAGAAGGATGGCGGACCTTACGGTGGAAATGGAGAGAGAGGAGAGGTGGCTCAAGTATAATGAAGCTCGGGAGAGGGAGTTGGCAAGACAACGTGAAGTCTGCAGGAGTGATGGATTTATGGAGGCAAACGTTGCGGGAAGGATTTGAGGTTCACGCGAGGACATGGAACTTGAGCAGTCTGAGCTACCCCATCTTGGCAAGTGCGAAGAGAAACCCCCTTGGCTTCTGGAGAAAGCTCATCATATGAAGAAAGAATAAGATCATAAGCGTGCATCTTAACCCACATGGCGACTAGACCCTAGCGCTTAGTTTTCCAGTCCCTGAGATAAGTTTTGATAATCCAGTTGGTATCGGTATTGGTAGTCGAGCGACACCTAGGAGGTATAATTTTTCATTTGGTACATCTATGGCTACATAGTCATTTCCTGTGTTTGGGGGTATTTTTTTGGCACAACATTTGGACAAGGTGTGGGATCACAAGGTTTGAGTATCACATCTGGGAGTGGCATAGGAAACACATCTAGGAGTGGTTCGATATCATAGACTATCGGTGTGTAGGTTAGCACGACCGTGGGTTCACATAACACAATCAGCATTAGGCCCCTTCCCTACGACAGGAGAAGGATCTGGTGGATTTGGAGGTGTTGGAACTAGTGGATCTAGTGGGTCAGTGGTGGAGGTAAATTTGAGGGAATCAAGGTCCTAGATCTAGTGGACAAGGTCCACAACACCATCAACATGTGTTTTATGAGATGTCACTCCACTTACCTGATTACAAGGGTGTTGAGGATGCCGTAGAACATGTACACAAGTGTGAGTTACTATGGTGCACAAAGGGGAATCACCGCCCGGAGCGGAAGACTAGTTAGTTTACAACCACATTGTAAGGATGTGTGCATAGCTGGTACAAGAAGTATGACCCACACCAGATAGTGGTGGATTACATTGCGCTGCGTAATGCCTTTTTGACGAGTTCCACATACCTAAGTTTGAACAGAAAAGCATCAGCGCGTTGAAGAGATTTAGCAAAGAATGGCAGAGAGTGTGCGGGAGTATGATGTGTGTTTCAAGACTCTCATATCCAAGTTATCTTATGACATTCATCCTTTCAGCATGCTCAGTGGTTCGTCAGAGGATTGATCACACCATTCAAGAGGGAACTTTCACAGAGGAATTTCACAAATCCATGTGAGGCCTTGGAGGATGCCTTGCGTGTTGAGGTAGTAGGAAGCGTTGATCTAGGAGTTAGTCCGTTCCTAGAAGCCCAAATTGTTGTAATGGAAAAGCAACTGGAGAAATTATTTGCAAACTCGGCTCATGAGACTCGCAGCGGGTTATGGTGTACGGATTGTAAGGTAGAAGGGCATACTAAGGGCAATTGTCCTCGAAGATTGGTACGCACGATGATGGTGGACTATGATATTTTCCACGAAGATCATGATGCAAGTAGGTGTCCGCTACTACAACGCGCGATCTGTAAGAATGTGTCTTGCTATTGCAAAATTTGCACCTCTACTACTCATGACACCAAGGATTATAGATTGATTCACCAAATACAACATGTCATTGATACTAGTGTGCGCTTGAGACTAGTATTGCAAAAATTCCAAGGATGAGGGCCATCATTATGAAGGGTGCGCAGACAGGAAGTCACGGAAGAAGTGAGTTCCCACGTGGAACTTGTTACAATTGTGGGTCTACGGAACACTATAAGTGCGAATGCCCCGATCTGCTACAATGCTCTTGGTGTGGAAAGAAGCACAAGTATGAGGAGTGCCTGGAATTATTTGAACACATGAGCCGTAAGCGGCGAAGGATAGGGGCGTTGGGATGGCAAGCGTAAAGTGTGTTGATCAATAGTGGATTCCTAGAATGGCGCATGAGTCAGAGTTAGAACCTCAGACGGGTGATGACGCAAGCTGAAGTTTCGTGTGCTGGGAGATACCAAAGCAAAGACCACTGATTATAAGAGAAGAGGTGGTATATGGGAAGTATCTGGACCCTACCCATTAGAAAGAAGTCTATCAAGAGACCATGGATGTAATCAAAAGTCTTCAAGGGAAATTTAGTGTGTATAAAAGAGCAATCCAGGGAAGTTGGAGCAGAAGAAAAGTGTTGAGGTCCCTCAGTTAGATATAGATGATGTCAGAGAGGTGTGTAAGATGTTGCACCAAGAGAATATCATTCCTCTGTTAGGAGAATGGTTGAGAGGAAAAGTACCAAGCATTGGAGGAGAGCGCGAGAGGTAGGTTTTGCATGCTAACCTTCCTCCCCACATCCTTGACTATGATAAGGAGATTACCTTGAATACAATTGTTGATGGATGGCTCCTAAGCAATATTCGATTGACACAAGCGCGGAAGTTAATGTTCTCACCTTGGATGCCTGGAATCAAATGGGAAGGCCCTCATTACAGCCATCTTAAAATGTGTTGTATATGGCTAATAAGACAAAGGCAATGCCCATTGGTGTTTTATAGGATGTTGTTATCACTATCCAAGGGGTGAAATTCATTGGAGACTTCGAAGTCTTAGTGCTTGCTGAGGCAGAAAACTTTCTGGCATTACTTGGCGCCCATGGTGCCATAAGAATAATGTTAACTTACGTTTAAACAAGGGGTATATAAGTTTTGAGAACAAAATAGAATGTGTTATCATTCCTTTGACGGATGGGAAGTCAGCGGTCCTATATTGAGCCTTTAGGAGAAGAAGACCTAGACAAAATTTATGTGCACACTATCTAGACCCTAAGGTTGTGCAACCAACAAAAGAAGGTGTTATTTAGTGGGAAGATGCTCAATCTATAAGTGATACAAGTAATATGTCACGTGACAATCGGGCACGTGGGACATATGAGTTAGTTGAAGGTAGTTAAGAGGCTCAGGACGACAATAACAAAGGTGCGCTCATTCAAGCACCTAGGAGGAAAGAAGTTGACAAGTTATACTAGGGCGTCGACTCGATGTTTTCCTGCGATAAATGGAGACCCAGTGGAGATGTGAGATCAAAAGGAGAAGGATGTTTAGTTATACCTTTCTCAGGACCGTGGCACGTTGGTGGGCAACCTATCGCAATAACCTTCTAGAGTGGCGCGAGGTGAGAATCATGTTCTCTGTTTGGTTTGTCTGAAGCAATGCACCTACTATTATACAAGATTATCATGGGAAAGAACATGCCTCGTTTCATGTTCAAGCATGTGAGAAGGCTTAGATGGAAGGTGTGAAATCCTTTTCACATTCTTTATGGATGCATAAGCTTTACTCCACCTTATAAGGCTACGTGCGCACATGGTACATTCACTCAGAGATAATCCGTCGACAGAAACTGGTAGGAGTTGACGGTTGATCTCTTTCAAGCTTTTGAATATCGAGCACTAAGCCATTGGTGGATGAGGCGCTACAGGTTGTCAAGTGCCTAACTATGGGAGATAGTGTCATGGTGGAGGATAGAATACTAGAATTATTGGATGAACCTAGATTAGAATTGCACTTTGATGAGGAAGAATTAGAGGAGATACAACTTGAGCGTGCATGCATAGAAAAGAGAAAGGAAAGTTGGTCTATGTGATCGATGGTGAAGAGGTGGAAAACTTGGATGTTAACCATACTATGGGTACATGCAAGGTTATGGATAGTGTTGATGAGCAAGCGTGTGCCTACCATGAACCCCTAAAACCAAGAAGGTTAACATTGGTTTAGGCGGAACCTAAGGAGGCTACTATTGGAGATTACTGGATGAAAAAGGAGGTTTCAAAGAACATCGATTTTTTGCATAAATTTCAGGATTTGTTTCCAGTGGGTACCACAAGCTTAAAAGAGTTCACCACTCCTTGGGAGAAATGAAGATCAAGTTAAAGGAAGGTGTGCGCCCAATTTGAAAGAGACCTTATCGAATGAATCTGAATTTGTGTGTCAAAGTCAAGGAGGAGATTGACAAGATGATCGCATCATGCATCATTAAGGTTGTTGAAGAATCAAAATGGATAAGTCCAATGGTCATCAGCATTAAGAAGGATGGAAGGATAAGGATTTTCATTGATTATCGAGATTAGAATGTGGTATGTGTCATCATTGACCTTTTCCAACCCCCTTCACCGAGGAGATCCTGGAAGGAGTAGCTGGGCATGAAATCTATATTTTCACAAATGGATTCTCATGATATCATCAAGTTAGAATTGCAAAAGAGGACCAAGAAAAGACAACTTTCACCACTGAATGGGGAATTTTTTCCTACACGGTCATGCTTTTTGGACTGAAGAACGCTGTTGTGTTTTCACGCATTGTGGTTCATGTGTTTCAGGACTTCATCCACAAGTTTCTACAAGTCTACTGGATGACTAAATAGTATATGGATTAGTGAGTGACCATTGTGACAATTTGAGGCTGATGTTTGAAAGATGTCGGTAGTTGAGGATATCCCTCAACATTAAGAAATGTGTTTTCGCTACTCCATTTGGAACCCTGTTGGGGCATATCATATGTAAGGAAGGTTTGCTGGTGGATCCTGCCAAATTTGTTGTTATTATGGGATTGGGGGAACCTACCAGCCAGAGCGCAGTGCGCAGATTCCTTGGGCATACGAGGTATTACCAAAAATTTATTAAGGGGTATGCTAAGATCGCCACACTGATTGGAAAAGTTGTTGAAGCACAAAAGTACATTTCATTGGGGAGAGGCGCAGCAAATGGCATTTTGATACATTGAAGAATAGGCTTATCATTGTGCCCATATTACGCTTTCCTTCTTAGGATAATCCATTCCATGTACATGTTGATGCTTCAGGGATGACGATTGGAGCAATCTTAGCACAACCTAGAGAGGGAATTGTTGACCACCCCTTGTGTTTTTCTAGTAGGAAGCTAACCCCAACAGAACATAACTATACTACTACTGAGCATGAGGCATTTTCAATGATCTACACGCTGCACAAATTCAGCAATATCTGTTGGCAACACCCTTTATATTCTACACAGACCACATGGCATTGAAGTAATTGGTAAAAACTCGTTATACAAGGGCGCAGATGTAAGTGGGTCTTATTATTTCAAGAGTTTGAGTTTACACTTGTTGTAAAACCGGTAAGAGTAATTTGGGGCCTGACCATTTATCAAGGATTGACTCAAGGAGGACGCACAGAGCATTGAGGATACAATGTCAGATGTGCAACTGTTTAGATTGCGGTGCGCGCCCTCTGACTTGGAAGATATTGTTGTGTTTCTCAAAACGGGTGTGGCGTCGGAGGGAATGAAGACTTTGGAAAGGAAGCAGTTAGCCATACATGTCACGCCCTACATGTTAATTAGTGGAGACTTATACAAGCTAGGTCGTGATGAGTTTTGCGCCAAGATGTGTTAGAGCATGAGCGCGCTGCATCATGGAGGAAGCACATGGTGAAATTGCAGAGGACACTATACAAGGAATGTAATCGCAAGCGCGCAGATCCTTCTAGCAGGCTTTTGGTGGGAAACGGTTTATAAATATTGTATCGAGTATTACAAGGCCTAGTGACCACTGCCAACACCTTGGTAAACCATGGAAAAGAGATGAAATGCCATTAAGACTGATTTCTAGTGCAGAATCGTTTGAGAAGTGGGAAATTGACTTCGTAGGCCCTATTTCCCCAATCACGTGAAGAAAAATTTCGTGTTATATCATTGCATGCACAAATTACCTTACAAGGTGTGCGTAAGCGGCTTACAAAGGTATTGCACAAAGTGGTAATAGTAGTTAGGTTCTTGTGGGAAAATATAATCAGCATATATGGATGCCCATTGAGCTTACAAGTGATAGGGGTTATCATTTCTTAAATAAGACAATTAGAATCTTATTGGCAAAATTCATAGTAGCCCACCAAGAGACTACCCCTTATCACCCACAAGATAATGGGACTACTGAGGTGTTTAACAAAATTTTAAATCACACGTTAACCAAGATTTGTGATGTGAGAAGAAAGGATTGGGATGATAAAGTTTATGTTGTGTTATGGTCATATTGGACTACTTATAAGAGATTGAATAAGGCCACACCTTTTCAATTGGTGTTTGGCGTGGAAGCTATGTTACCTATTGAATTCATGTTACCATCATTGCGTATAGTGCACGCAAGAGGGTTAGATGATGAACAAGTGCTTGAGGAGAGGATTGATAAGTTAATGTAGTTAGATGAGAGGTAGGCTATTGCTCGTTGGAGTTAGAAAATAGAAAAATTCAGGCAAAAGGCATGGCATGATAGACACATCAAGAACAAACAGTTTGAGGTTGGGCAGATGGTTCTATTGTATGATTCCAAGTTTCTGCGCCATCCTGGGAAATTCAAAGTCCATTGGATGGGCCCGTACATTATATCTTATATACTTGATTCAGCGCTTGTCGATTACTGTTAGCTGGATGAAACATGATTTTCGGCCATTTCAATGGGAGTAGGCTGAAGCCCTACTATAAATAAGTCTTCTTTGTGTTTGTAAATAAGGCAATATTGCCAGTTAGCCTAGGTTTTGCTTTGATGCAGTTTCCTTTCTTTGTGTTTCCCTTTCTTGTTGCTTTGTTTTGTGCGCATTTGTGCATTGGTAGCCACTTATTATTTTCAAAAAAATTCTATGTGCAGAGGACCACGCATCCATTTTTGTGTGGGGTGGAGTGATGTGACAAGTGCTGGAAGCTATGGTTGTGGATGGCCCGGGTTGAAAAAATCAAAAACACGTGGATTGGAAGATCGCATGTGGAAAAGGTGAACATAAGGGAAGGTTGGTGTCAAAAGGCTTTGAGAAACCACGTACAAGAATAAAAAGTGCAAGAGCAACATGAGGTAGGTAGTGGAAAGAACTTGGTCTAAGACATAGAAGAAGAATTGACTTTGGCATGGGAGAAAGTGCAAAGAACTCTATGGTTGAGGCAGTTGCATGCCGAAGGTTGCGGAAGTGTTCGTGTAGGATTGAGCATGGAGGAAAAGCGTTGAAGGTTGGCATTGGAAAAAATTCACCTTTATTGCAAAAGTATGTTGGTAGGTGGCATGGCATTTATTGCGGAGAAAAGCAAAATTTATAAATAGAAGATCAAGGGTGCGTTATTTTCTACCTTGTGTTTTAAGTTATCAAAGAGCTCTCGCGAACTAGGGCATCCTTGCGAAGAAATTTTGAGAAGATTTGTGAATATTTGCGTGCATAGCTAGTTTGATCAGTGAACCAAAGTGGAAAGAAGTACACGGCATAAGCGGAGAAGGTTGTGTGGAAGAATCCAGCCAGGTGTTACATTGTCTTGTGGAAAAAGGGTTTTCCAAGTTAGTGTTGTATAGCAAATAGGGCACATGGTTTGAAGGAAATTTTGCAAAGGAGTGGAGTCGTAAAGTGAGCAGACACGGACCGGGAGAGAGGAAGAAGTTTTAAGGACCCAATGAAGGAATGGCACCAAGGAAAGTAGCAAATGTTTCACCGAAGAAGGGCAAGGGCAAGGGAAAACAAGCCGTCTCTACCAGGTATGCGTAAATCAATACTTGGGCATATTACTGAAGAATGGTGTCTCACATCGTAAGATGGTCGTCGGTGATTACAACCATCAAACGGCACCACGTAGAATGAAATGACACTCAAACCGGTTCACCCTATAGAAAAGAGGGTGTCTCACATCGAAGTAAAGGTAAAAATGGAGAAGGTCGGGTTGTTGCAACTCTATGAGTTGCCCTATTTCGGCAAGCCATACAATGGTTGATGTCACGCGTGCATGAAGATCACTTCTATTTCGCAGGTGAAATGCGCACTAACTCCTAAGTAATTTTTACCTCTTATCTGTGAAGGAGATTCACGGATGATAACTTGGAATGCCATTAAGAAGATCATTGAGGCTTATGACTACAAGAAGGGTTCAAAGGTTTCCGCAATTATTGAAATGGATGAGGATGGCATGCTTGGTTACAAAGTTAAATGGGCAAGAGAGATGGACACAGATCAACAAGGCCTGGTACATAGTGTGCCGCAAGATCTCGGAGGGAACCATCTATAACCTCTCATCTTTCATTGCAGAGGAAATCATAGACGTCGCGCACGACAGAGAGAAGATCATGTTTGGTAATGTCTTCCTACCCATTGTCCTTTTAGAGATTTGAGTGCCCGATGGGCTGGATAAGTTTGTTTGGGAATACCTAGATGAGAACCCCTCACCCGCCAAGAGGTTTGAATAGTATACCTATGACACCATGACGGCCACTCATAAGGTGCTGGAAAAGTGGTATAAATGGATGTGCGACGCATTCGGGGATGAATGGAGAATACCCTAATAGTTTTCCTCATTAGTATAAGGAGAAGCTACGTTCATCGTATACGTGCATTTTTGCATCGGCAGCATTTTACTTTGGTAGACGGCACCAAGATTCCTTGGTGTAAATTGTCTTTCTCCTTCACAAGTGCAGTACTTCTAGGTCGGGGTTAATCAATTCAAGGAGGAGAAGAAACTCATATTTTATCTAAGTGTAGTAGATCAAGAGTATCGCAAGCTACGCAAGAAACTACTATACCCCAAGAAGCGCCTATGTGGAGAAGTATGTCTCCCATGATGTGCACATGTTAAAACCAGTAACATTACCTATTGCAGGGAGGACATCAGTGAGGGTATATTTGTGCATAAGGCCTAAGTATGAAAAGGGTGCTTATGTTGAAGACGATGTCTCCATTCCTGAGGACCCCACCATGCATAAGAAGGTTGTGCAAAGGAAAAGAGATAGAGGAGAGGCTCTTGAGAAAAAGGCGCCAAGCGCGTGTAGACAGTCAGTGCGACATGTAGGGTCACGGGAGTCAAGTGCGGGCACAAGTACTTACGTCCACCGAAGAAGTCTCCCATGAGAAAAGAGTCATCACAGAAAGGAGGAATCACCATAGAAGGAAGAGTCGCCGGTAAGGGGAGAGTCACCCAAGAAAGAAGAAGAAGAGAAGTCCCCTGAACTGGAATCACCAATAAGGAAGAAGCAGAGGGTGACAAAAGGGTCGAACTCAGGTGAAACAGAAAGCATGGAGGCCGACAAGGGCGATGAAGATGATGAAGAGCGCGACGAGGCTCAGAATCATCCTGTGTACGATGTACATGAGTCAGAGGAAGAAGGAAATGAAGAGAAGGATGAGAACGAGGAGGCACTCATGACAAAGGGGGAAGCAAGGAAGTAAACATGAAGGATCAGAAGACCCCAACCCCGACTAAGGAGCAGATGGATAATACCATAGAGAGGGAAGTGGCAGGAATTATCCAACAGTTGGTGGAACACAAAGTCGAGTGAAGTGCTGAAGGAAACGGAGGAAAGCGCGAGTGTGGGAAAGGAGTGTGGGCAAGCATGGGAGGAGACCCCAACTTAGAAGTAAGCTTCCCAAAGGCAGTGTACAATGGGTGGAAAGGGCATAGTAGCACCACGAGGAGAACAAGAGAAATGACTTACATTAATTATCCGAATAAGGTACTACATGCGCACTTCCAAAGTACCGTGCCCACAAAACAACTCCTTGTTTGGTCTTCTTTTGATGAAGAAGGTACGTACCCACGCATGAGGAAAATGTTATCTTGGGCTTTTGAGTCCCATGTTGATGAACCCGAATTCGAGGTAAACCGAGATGCATTGATGAAGATACCAGATGTCAAGGAGTAAACCCTCTGGTAAATGCCCAACAACTATCTCGATGAGAAATTTTGCAATGTGCTCAACAAAGCATCGGTGGAGGTAGAGGCAAAACTCTTTGGAAAAAATGACAAGATAAGGGTCTTGGAGGAAGAGCTTGAGAAAAATAATGAGGAGATCATTGAGCAAGACAAAGAGATAAAACAAAAGGAATTGATCAATGCACAGTTAAGGCGTGAGCTGAGGGATGAAAAGGCAAAGGTGCATGAAATCCATAAGAAGATAGAGGCTATTTCAGATGCCATAATCTTGAAGCACTGGACTTGGCCCCGCTGAGCAGAAATACAAGTCAACCATGCAATGCTTGGAAGACTTGACTGCATCCTCACCATGGAAAGGTGACCACTCGCATTAGAGTCAACAGAGGAGGTGATGGCACACCAAAGGAGGAGGAAAAGTTGAAGATTGGGGAGATAGTGACTCAGTACTCCGAGATACTTGCTCCAATAAAGACCGCGCCCGCATGATGATCAAGAAGCCATGTATGAAACCGTACCAACAGGGGATAGGGTAGCAAGCATATTGGTTGCTACACATAAGGCAGATCTAAAAGAATTTCAGGAGAAGAACAAAGGCAATAGGGCGAGCACGACAAGATCTTGGCTGAAGTTGAGAAGAAATTGGAAGCAATCGAAACCTTGCGGGGTTTGATTAAGAATAAGCTAAAGGAATTGTACCCCAAGTTTCTCGCAAGATGGATGCGCTAGGCGATCTTAGCAAGCAGCTAGAAAGCATTATTGATACGCTAAAAGCTAAGAGCAAGGAACTTAGTTTTGATGAAGTAAGCGCATTGGTGGGTGACCTACTTCAGTAGGTGTAGGGAGAAGTAGACGCATGGGAGAAGATTGAGGCATCTATGAAGGAGTTCCCACTCCTCATGCAGAATAGCACATTCTTCTATTCTTCCATTTTTTTCATCCTTCCATTCTTTAATTGTTTCAATACCTCTATTATTTATTCTTTGAGGAAGCAGAATGTTTCGAGGATGGAGAACACGCGTAGTGTGGGGTGATGTTGGACCCTAAAATATTGGTTGAGTACCAAGAGGCGCACGCACGCAGAACAATAAATAGAAGGTCACTCAGTGAAAAGCGCATAGGAAAAAGGGTTTAAGAAGGGTTTAGGTGAAACCAGGGCGTGCGCGAGAGGCAAAACAAGGGTTTAAAGGACTTAGTCATATTTGGCATCATGGAGTCACTTGAGGAAAAACATGAGGACCCGACTAGGCATGATAAGTGGATAAGGTGCCACTGAACCTTGGAGGTCAAGGAAAGGATATTCCACGCAGGGAATATTCCTAGAGGCATCATTATAGTTAGTGGAAGGTTTGCAAAAAGGATAAACATTCGCCAATGGAGGACCACATCGACACTTGGCACACGATCTTGCTCATAAGAGAATTCATGGCGGTGGTCGATGATCCTATTTAAAGAGGTGTTTGGGATAGGAACAGACACACACACACACACGGAATGCAAAGAGAATGTATAGAGAATGCAGAGAAAGAGAAGGAGAGTAATAAAGTGCTACGAAATGCTAAGGGTTTGGAGTTCATGGTGCTAGGGTTTAGAGTACTTAGTGCTAGAGGGTTGTAAGGGATACCATTAAGCATATGTATGGGTACTGGGATTTGTATCAAGGGATATAATGGGGAAAAGTATAGTTAGGATCTCTTGATAAGATTAGTTTGCAGGGGTTGGATCTTTGTCATTTAATGTATATGGTCTAAGATGACCCTTTTGAATGTAGTATGGCTACTAGAGACTCTGTTAAATCAATATACATGGATCTATTATGTACATCTTGTTTATGGGTGTAAACCCTTATATTATTTGGCTTATCATGACTCATATTTGGTTTCTTGTACTTCTTATAATGTTTATTTAGCTTTTGTGATGCATTGATGTGTAGATCTATTAGTTACATCTTCGCCTTTTAAAGTAAGTGAATGTACTTTTGTTTCTAAAAATAATCCTCCATTAATGGTAGAACTCTCTTGCAAATCTCACATAAAGGAGGGGATCGGCACCCACATGCACCTTGGGTGAGCACCCAACGTATGTTAGATGATAGTCCGGTGCGCTTAGGGTTAGAAAGAAGTATTGAGGGTAAAATAATGACTACAACTGTATTGCACGTTTCGG
The DNA here is from genome assembly GCA_018340775.1 of Taxus wallichiana var. yunnanensis. NCBI lineage: Eukaryota > Viridiplantae > Streptophyta > Pinopsida > Cupressales > Taxaceae > Taxus > Taxus wallichiana. The sequence continues at coordinate 381,090,672 of CM031242.1, forward strand.
TTAAGACCTACGTCTCATTCGCTCAACTAGGACATAACCCCTTTTTCATAAGCCTTAAGCTACAACAATGGGGGTGGTCCTAGGAACCCTAAAGTAGTTCATGCAAGAGGGAACCTTGTGAACGAAATAGGAAAGTGCTCCACACTACCGACTTGATTAGTACGCCTTGGTGAGATTAGAGTCAAAGATATATGTATTGTGACCCCAGTGAAAGTATAATTGAACGCACTTCGGTGCTCATTATACTAAAGGGGGTGAAGTAAAGTCGAGATACTCCTTGGGAAACCTTGGTAAATCAAGCTCACCATAAATATATTAAGACACCTAGAGAGAGAACCACCTAGGAAGCTTTACAGCATAGAGCCATTGTTTTTGTCTTAGTTAGTATACTTCAGAGCTCTCACAAAGTGACAAATTTGTTAGATTCAAACTCTTGTTTTTCGAACAAGGGAAAGAGTCTCTTAAAGTTGAAACCACTTTATTTTCATCAGAAATCTACTTAGTGTCATTTTTCCTAGTTTTCACTTGTCCTAAGACAAGGTGAAACTCTACCAAAATAACACCAAGTTATTTCAACACCACTTGGTCTACAACCTTGTTTTCTTGTCACCCATTTTTGGACAAAAGGAAATAGCATATACGAGATACCATTAGATATCACGTTTCCACCACTTTTGTATTCTACTTGCACAACTAGGTTGCAATGTCGAATGCAAGTGTTGAAAGTGTGCATGGTACGTACTCACAATCTAGTAGGCCCCTTGTCTTAAAAACCCGTATTTGAGATTTATTATCATCATAGTTAGGTAGTTTCATCCTTGTCTTCTTTTGAGTTGTTATGTTGCCCACATTATAGCCATATAATTGAGATATTTACATCTTATTTCCATTGTGAAATTAGGCCTAAATCTCTATATTGTAGAGTTACGTTGTTCGCACGCATAGCAATTTCTTGATATACTTAGACGTAGTTTTTACACCCTAGCTTTGTCTTGAGTTTTGTAAGTGTTGAGGTTACTTTGTTAGCATCGCTATAATGCCATTTTGATACTAAAATCTTTCTTTCTCGCAAAGTTTGATTACGTGTCCAAATAACATTGTTACCTTTGCTCACATTTGTATTGTCCATTTTACAAAGCTTAGACTTTGTTAGTGTTTAGAAACGGCTTTTAGTATATCTTGTTAGAAGATCGTGTCAACATTCTCTTATCATTTAGGCCTTATTTGTTGCAAAATTGACCTAACTGGTGATATTGTGTTGTCACTAGTTGCAAACCTATCTAGGTGAATCTTAGAGAGTAAACTATTTGGTGTAACTATTTTTTAGCGTCGTACGTCATTGTATTATTCTAAGGAAAACTTGTGTCATATATTACCTTGTTATGGTAGCTTGTTTGTTATTCTTTAGTTCGTACATTCGTTTTGACCTATCAATTTTGTGGCTATTCTATAGTCACCTTTTTTAACAATTTAGTGTCATTACGCTACAAAAAATTGACTAAGGTCCCTTTTTAGTAAACCTTAGTGGAAATTTTTCACGTTGTATTTCCTATCTCGAGTATGCCTACTACGAGGATGGGATCCCAAAGATTAGGAACCAATATATTTGGAGGTGACAACCCTCTTTTAGAGGATAATCTCATGGTTGACCATAGTGGTGGAGAGGAATATTCTCCTCGTATAAACATAGAGTGTCCTCCGCCAATTTTGACGATTACATTTTTCAAAACAAACATGAGGTTCTTATGCATGTTATGGAACTAGGAGCTAGGTTACCTCCCACGGTGGACCCTTCTCTCATTTCCGCAATGGTTCGAGGGGAAGAGGAAGTGGAACGTCCTCGTCGCCATATAGATGACATATTAAACCCATGTCACGCCTCTACTTTTGCACGACAAAATAATGAGGAAGTACCTTTCAAAACGACGGAGACTATCGTTTACCTCCTATTAAAATTCATTGTGACGAACATGATCATCATGCACAACCTCCCCCTAACGAAGATCATAACGAAATACCCGTTCAAGAGGTTACGTTAGAACAACATGTCTAAGCCCTCACTCACCAATTGGCCAGTTTCGCTTCGCATATACAAAAGGAACAACCCAAAGTTGTGAAACAACCCATACAAAAGGCAAAACCTAAGACTTTATTTCACGAGTTCCCAATAAACACTCCTTGACGGGAGACATGCAAAAACCCTTATGAGGACTTTTTCACCAAGAGTAGGGGTGGGCATACACCTAGGCTTAACCCTTTATATAGACTTACGTTGCCACCCACGCAAGACTAGATCTTCCACCAAGAATGGTCTACTATGAAAAACACCCTTCAAGTGTTACAAGAGGACCAAACCGTAACAATAACAAGAAGTATCGGTTCGATGAGTTATGTCCCTACCCATTCGACAAAGCCATGTTATAGGTACCTTTTCCAAAACACTTTGATTTTCCAAAATTTGACAAGTATAAGGGAAAAGGTGACCCTTGTGACCATATTAAAGATTTTTATATCGCATGTCAAGAGGTGGCATTCAACGACAATTATCCTATGCACCTCTTTCCACAAATTTTAGGAGCAACGGCATTAGAATGGTTTGTACACATCCCTAAGGGATCCATATCAACATGGCCAGAACTAGTAGAAAGTTTCGTACGACACTTCTCTTTTAATATAGAAAACGATGTCACCATGTTGGATCTCTGCAATGCGAAACAACGAAATAACAAAAATTTCACTATTTTTTTACAACAATGGAGAGGATTAGCTAGTCATTTCTTCCTTGCTCCATACCCGAAAAAATAGTTAATAGGCATATTTGTTCCCAACCTCCATCCAGACATGATGTTTCACTTGCAAATGCATTGTGGCAACACATTCAAAGAGGTAATCAAAAGGGATTCAAATTGAAAAAGCATTGTTACCTAGTGGACTCTAAAACATTTCTCCCACGATCAAAACGATTCCAAATCTAACGACAAACCAAAGTTTGTTCATAATAAGAACAAAAACATCGTTGGTGATAGGATAGTAGACTCCAAGCGAGTACAAGTCATTCAGAACCACACACCCTTGAAACTTGCAAAGGGAAATCCACCTACTGAGTATAAACGACGTACTTTTACCCCTTTACTTGACTCAATGTCATCAATACTAAAACAACTAGAGGTGGTTAATATGGTTAGATATCTTGAAACTACGCCTTATGAGGATGACGTGCCTAAACCATCATGGTTTAGAGATAATGAATATTGCCAATTCCACAGTGTTAAAGGTCACAAAATAGATAAATGTTTGAAGTTGCAGCACTACATCCAAGACTTAATCGAAAGTGGCGATGTGGAGATGGATTCATCCACTCCTAACAAATCCCCCAATACGAAGACTTTTCCTAAACATAATCAGGACAATAATGCTAATTATGTGTCTAATGAGGAGAATCATTTTGATGTTCTCATTGGTTGTGTAGATACACCTGTTGAACATGTCAACACAATAACCCCTATGATATCCCTAGACTATCTATGTCTAGGCATGTGCCGACAAAGACTAATTATCATGTAGTTCCGCATACTTATGACAGTAGGGAACCTAGGTTTTAGCATTCCCATCAAAGGATGCCTATCAAAACTAGACCTTGTTTGATTCTTCATGCTAAAGAACTTGTTCACTTACCTCTTCCCCCATCTTCAACTCATGGTAAGTGGTATGATTCTGATTCTTCTGATTCTTCTAAGTATTTCAATCCCAATGATTCTAAGTCTTCTAATTCTTCTAAAGATTCCAATCCGAATTATTCCTCTAATACGACTCCTAAGTCACGGTCCTCCCTGTCTTCGCAGGACTCCATTTCTCAACGACCCCTTCTTCTGTCGAAGAGCTCTCCACTCAAAGTCCTTCTAATCAATCATCCAAGTCGACTCCCATGTCGCATTCATCCAATCAACCTCTTGTGGTAGAACAACTACCCACACCAATTGATTCATTTCAAAATGAAGAATCCATTAGATAATTTATGAGGGTACATGAAGACATTCCTCTAGAAGTTTGCGAGCAAGAAACCTCTTTAGACCTCAATACGTTCACATATTAGGAGGAAGAGATTGATGCCTTTGTCAAAAAATCAGAGGAAGACCCTAAGATCACATTCACGTATTGGGAGGAAGAGATTGATGCCTTTTGTCAAAAAATAGAGGAAGACCCTAAGATCATCGAACATGATCCTCCTCTTATTCTTCCATCTTCACATTCTTCATTGGGCGATGAAATGCAGGTCTAGCATTGATCCATGACCTATCTTCTCATTACCTAATCATTCTTTATCTATCAAGATTCCTCCATTGCAATATTACCTTGGGTCACCACCTGGTATCCCATTGTCTTCTTCTATATGTGGGCCACCTCCAAGTAGCCCCACATCATCTATATGTGGCTCACCTCCTGGTAGCCCATCTTCATCTATTCTTGGGCCATGTCCTAGTAGCTCATCATCTTCTATATATGGGACACCTCCTAGTAGTCCTTCCTCTTTAGTCTATGGGACACCTCCTGGTAGTCCAACTTCTTCTGTATGTGGCTCACCTCCTAGCAGCCCATCTTTGTCTATACTGGGGGCACATCCTAAAACCCCCTCATCTTCAATCTTAGGGCCACATCCTGGTAGTCCTTTATCTTCAATCTATGGGACACCTCCTAGTAGCCCATCCTCTTCAATCTTAGGGCCACATCCTTGTAGTCCTTTATCTTCAGTCTATGGGACACCTCCTGTAGCCCATCCTCTTCAATTCTTGGATCGTATCCTTCGTGTCCATCATATTGTTCTTCTATCAATGATTGTGGCAAACCCACCATCATTTCTCACATCAATTTTATTCATCCACTTTCTTCTCCCACTTCTCGGGTCAAACAAGTCACGTTATAGCTTATAAGAAACCAAAATTGTCCCTTCATCGTGCTCGAGATCAAAACTTCCAAGAACTCCAAAGCTCCCAACAATCTAAATAATCATAAAGTTCCTAATCTCACACAATTCAAAAATGCACATCAACGCACCCATCAAGTATGGTGTAAAGTGCATAAACCTCTAGATAGGGACCTCAAGCTCCCACACACAAAATCCACATTTCATGATAAAACACAGTCATCTATTGAGTATGAGCTCACCATGATCATTGAGATCGGGATAATATGACTCTTGATAAACAAACACACCTAATATTCCTTATCAAGGAAATCGCTAACATTGTTGTTGGATCTTATCACACCGAATGACCTTGTCGGTCCCACTTTTCAAAAGAAATGCAAAAAGCAAAAAAATAAGAAAACATTTCAAAAAATCAAAGGTAAACGAACAAACATTACAACCTAATCTTAAATACACGTGGATATTCTTTCTTCCCTTTCTTGCTCTTCTTCTGCAAGTCTTCCTATCATTTTCATCCCTTCGATGATATTTTGTGACATTTATCTCTATGGTATCCATTTGATTTGGTCTTTTATCACCTTGGTAAATTAAAGAACGGCTGGCCTTATAGAGATCCTATCACAATCAACATCTAAAAAACTTGTTACGAAGAAATTTTGGACATATTTGTTGACACTAGTCAATGTCGTCATCGCAATCACTTCCACCTCCTTCCATCAAGCCATCGGTGGTTCTTAACCCCTTGTCAAACAAGAGAGCTAAAATAGGTTTTCAGAAAACAAAAGAATTAATCAAATCAAAATGCAAAAAGCTGAAAGCAAACGCTAAAAGAAAAAGTAAATTGATATATAACTCTCTCTTGGGGTATTTCCAATAATCTCTACTGGGGCTATGGACACCTGACTGGCAGGAGAAATGTTGTGATTAGAATCAAATGCATCTTCATCGGGGCTATGGATGTCTAGCTGGTAGCAGAGCAATGTACGGCTCTCCTTCCACAATCCATTCATAAAAATCAACTTTGAAAAATAAATCATTCCTACACATTGGCTAAGGTGTCCTCACTTGTTGTCTATCAAAACTTCCCTCCAAGAGGTAAAAATTTCCATGTGCACACACTAAATCTCAATGAGAAAACACGATTAGTATGTTACCAAGTGTTTGTTTTTGGACCTTGTTCAGACTCTTACTCTAGTATTTATCTTGTCACATGATTCATGCATTTGGTTAATCGTTTCTTCATCGCGAGGCTTCTAAGCTACATTCACAACATTCGCATCATTCTTCTCGCTTTGTTCGTAACATTCATGTGTATAAGATTATCTTTTTGCCATGTTTGCGGGCACCTTTGTCCCCTTCACAAAAATAATCTTCCACTTCTTTCTATCATGTGCTTCTTGGCACCGACTGGCTGAGGGCATCATTGTTCCTTCCTAAGACGCCATTGGGTTATGTTCATCATTGTGTTGAACCTATCCATATTGGCCTTGATCCATCTTTTGCGCATGAAGAGTTTTCCTTTGAATATTCTCATCTAACACTAGGGCGATTTCACACTTCACTTTCTTGCGCATGCGTGTGGCATTCGCCCTCAGTACATCTCATTTGTCACTTTAGGGACATCCACGTTTCTTCATTTCCTATACATAGCTTCAAAAAACTTCTAGAAAATCAAAAACATTCAAATATGTTAGTCGAAACATCATCCAAAAACATCAAAAACCCAAACAAATTGGTAAAATGACTTCAAAACCTAAATTTATTTTACCATTGCGTAGTTTACTTTGATACCTTTCCAACACAAAAAAAAACAAATTCGTTTCGAGGTCGGGAGAAAAAGTTATGGCCTCCGAAAGATAGGTAGTGCACTCAGTGTTACACAAGTGCCCTTGCGATTACACACAGTGCCCAGGCACCTAGGTGCCCTTGCATTTCTTCTACCAGTTGCACATGAGCTCCTTTTCTCTTGCATGAGCTCCTTTTCTCCCACGTGAGCTCCTTTTTCCTCCCACGACATGTTTCTCGCCCAAGTTCCCTGAAACCGCCATATTTCTTCTAAAAATCTTCTAACACTTGCCACAATGATTATTTTTAATAAATAATTATTTTTGCACCCGTTTTGGTATGTTGGGGCATGTTTTTGCTTCCCGAACCTTTTCTACTACCTAGGGCATATTTTTGCCTTACGGTCACTTTTAGCGTTGTCTCGCGACTTCATTATCTCTTCTATAATATTTTCTTCCGTAAAAATCAAAAATTAAAAATAAAACAATCAAAATTTTCCAAAAAAATGGATAAAATCATTAAAAATCCAAAAACATTGTAAAAAATTTAAAATTTTACAAAAAAATGGTAAACAACATATACGCAACTAAAGCATGTGTCAATTGCATTATCCTCGAACATCGAAATATGTCTTACAAAAACATCTTTCTACGGTTCTTGCTTGTTCTAGTCTCAAACAACTTGCGGATCATTGTGATCTACCTCCATTAACAAAAGCTCGGTTGCATGCTATGTCGGTACTCCGTGCAACAAGATGAGTTGTCGAGACAACGTGTCGTAGCGCACCAAAGTTTTTCCATGGAATTACTTTTATCCTCTGTTATTCCTCTTACATGCATCATTGCTTGGGGCACAATTTTCGACCCTTGTCGTTACAACACGAACATTCGAGAACTACAGTTTGATAACAAAAACATTGGTGCAATTGTCTTAAACGTTGTTTGTTTGAGTATGTGTGATTGTACTAGTTTCTTTGTTAGGTTAGCTAGTTTACTTTCTCGTATTGCATTGCATTGTGTATGTTGCATTGAGTTAGGTATCGTTTTACTTTCTCATATTGCATTGCATTATGTATGTTGCATGGAGTTACGTAGCAATGGACAAATGTTGGTAATTTAGCTTTTCATGTTATCTTACATTTTTGTTCATTTCAATAAAGGTTGATGATGTAGACCTAGGGGAAAAATGATATAAACAAGTTGCTTATTGAAAGGTTGGATGCAAAGATTGGGCTTGTCCTATAATTTATCCATTAATCATTTCTTCTCCATTATCATTTATTACCATTACTAATTTTTCTTCTAAAACTCACCCGGGCAATAAACAACCATGTTTATCCCTATCCCTATTCCTTCTAAATACCCAAGGGTTTCACACCCGTTCTAACATGTTTTCTTCTATCCATTACAATCATATTTTCGATCATCGATTGACTTCTTCTATCACCCCATCGAGACTTGAGGGGGCATCCTTCATCCCGCTAATTTTTTTCAAAATTTACCCGTTTATGTTTGTCTACTATATTTGAAGTGAAGTCACAAACTTCACCTCAAACAGGGGCAAATGTAGACACCTAAATTCTATTGTTGCAATATCATTGTCAAACACACACAAATCACTCTCATTCTTACCAATTCCATTATAATTAGTGATTTTTGTTAATTAACTAACGTTTCTTACCACTTTAACCAATTAACACGCTTTGTTGATTGTGTAGCTCCTTTTGCATTCAAGATGTCACTTTACGGCGAATCGTAAGTCAAAATCCTCTTCAAAACAAGCAATTAGCGATTATAAGCTAATTAACCTATTGTGCCCTTAATTTGGTCAATATGCTCTAATATTGGCTTAAACCCCTTTTCCAACCACTCAAAATTACCTCATTCACCTCCATAACATCTCATCAAGCTTTAAAAGCTTATCCTAGCCTCCTAATTGACCCTAAGCGGTTGATTAAGGCTCCATACCTCTTAATCACTTAGTAATTCATTAATTGTTATTAGCAAGGCCTAATCATGATTAGCAATTTTAATCTAATTTGGGGCTTTTAGTCCCACATGCACCAAAATATAAGTTTCTCCCAAATGGAAAACTATAAAAAGGGTGCACCTCATTCCTTTATACTTTACACCATGCTTTGATTTACATCTCATATAACAAATATAATTTATAGCCAAGCTCGATCCTTGCCTAAAGCCTTGATGGGGTTAGTAGATGGATATCCAAAATGACCATGTAGTCATTTGGAGAGGCTATTTCACCTTGTTTGGAGCAACAACCATAACCATTTGATTGCCCTCTTAGGTCTATTTAGGCCCATGGTATGTAATTGAACATATTAGTAGGCATGTTTAGTTAGATTTTGAATTATATTCATGTTAGTTAAGCATTCCTTTAAGCTTCTATCTTAATGTTACATTCCTCGACTTAGAACCTTGACTAGAGGTGGCAATGGTGTTAGCCTTCCTTAGTCATGCAATTTGCTTTGTAAAGTTTAGGGTGCTTTCAATTTCATTTGTTTAATTATAACACTAAGAAAACCAACTACAGAATAATTTATTTGTATGTAAGATAATATAAAAATATCATAATTTCATATGCTTTAGTTGATCAAATAAAAAATTATTTTGTTTGTGTGATTACATTAGTTATAATTAAGTATTTACAATTCAAGTATATGAACCATATTTATGGGTTTCCCTTCATTATTATCGAAAATCACCAGCAATTTGTGTAACATGTTTACAATACCTCCTTAGGAAGAAGAAGATGATGATTTAGTATTAAAGACGCTTAACCAAAAGAATGAAAGCCAAAGAATATAGATCTTAGAAGATTTTAAGAATACGAGTTACATGTACCATTGAGGTATACCAAGTCTTAGGAGTCCCCAATTGTGCTCTACTTATGTTTTCTTCCATCCACCGTGACTTTGGTTACAACCGTCTCTCACAAAGTGATTGTTCAATGCACTAACATGTTGAGTTGAAAGAAGTATCCTTAACCCTAATCTATTTCGTTTGCATTGTGATTGATTTGTGAATGTTATATGTTTCGTATATTCAATTATGTAGTACACATTTGTTTTCATTTACTTTATTATCATTGTTACATTATTATTATCTATAGCTCTTGGTTTACCATCATGTGGCGCCCTAGCTCTTTATCTATAATGACAACATAGTTCTTGATTTACTATCTGTGACACCCTAGATCTAATAGGGTCATCCACTCTCATTCTCTAAATAGACATTGTATGTGTAGGTTCCCCTTTTGAATCTTGTCTACAATCCTAGACAGCTTTGTAAATAAGCATTCTTATGTGTTGGATTTAAAATAGTCTTCTACCAGCTTACCTATTTAGAGGCTTGTATTATAGAGACCTATTTTAGGCCCAATGTATCAAGCATTATCGTAGAAAAGAATTCACATTTTAAATTCTCGAATGATTTCTATTGTGGCATTGACTAAGTGAAAGTTGTTTTGGAATCATCTAGAATATTTATTTATGTGGGCATAACACTTGTGTTGTTCACTTATTGAATATGGCGTAGTTGTTTCTCCCAAATTTTACTTGAAAATCGAGATGTCATCAAGACAAACATCAAAAAATTAAATTGTAAACCAGTGCATCACTCACATGACAACATGAGTACATTAGGTAAATCAAAAGAAATAAGCATCCACTCGAACAAAAATTGTTTTTGACTTTGAAGGTTTCCTTCCAAATGTCTAGGAGTTCAATATAAATCTAATTGTACCTATCTCGAGATCAATCTTTGTAAATAACTTGGCACATCAAAGCTAGTACAAAAATTCCTCTACCCTAGGAAGAGATTAGTGGTTCTTCACAATGATCTTGTTAAGAACTCTACAATTGATGCACAAGCACCATGTATCATCCTCCATTTGTGCATTTGCAATTGGGTTGTTGTAAGGCGGCGAAGCTATGGACCTGATGTGTCATACCTTTAGATTTCTTCATTCGTGATCACCGGGAATATAGACACATTAGGAAGTACTCTTGAAATAAAGCCAATAGTACACTTTATATCACAATGATTTAGCATTCCACTATGTGACACGCTTATATCCTTGTACTCCTCTAGTAATTTGGTTGATTGTTGACGTTCTTTTGAAGGGGCTGTGGCTAGAGATAGAACTATAAGGATGTTCTTATGTTCAAGGCTCGCCATCAAGAGCACAAATTTCATATTGGAACTAACTTCTTGCACAACTTGGCATTGATAAGCAAAATCGTAGGGGTTACTTCCACACCTCTAATGGTGCTATATCACAAAGGGTTGTATCATGAAAATACCATAGTTTGTACACTACACGCAAAAGAATGAGTGACATGCTTCTCAAAACCTAGCCTAAACCATCCAACAAGATATTGGTGTACATGAGATGCTAGTGGAAAATTCAACCTTCAAACTACTTCAAGAGGAATAAAGTTCCTCTAACTACTATTGTCAACAATGAAATGTAGAAGTTGTCCATGAAACCCACATATAAGAATAGGACAGGCATTCAACATCCTTTGGAACCAATTTAAATTATGAGGCCGAAGGCAATTTTCACCATGGTTCTAGGTTTAGAGTCCACGATCTACTTACCCTTATATATCATTGTTATATTTGACATCTTTGTTTTCGTATCCACAACTTTCCAAGCACAACATTCTTTAATTGGGTGGCCATTGAAATTGTGTTTATCATGTGCCACCCATTTGCCGCCTTAGATTGCTTATTTTGTCCTTCGGTGTGTTTCTTACGAGAATAATGTGAATATCATTTGCCTTGAATAATGCTCTATGTAGTACTAGACTTTGAATTCTTATCATGTGACTTATCCTAAGACAAGTGTTTTCTCTATTAAACTTTTGTTCCAAAATTTGAAGCAAATTTGTAGACTCAAGAAAATTTCAAGAAATCTATGTCAACCTATATGCATGAATCTCAATTTGAAACTATATTTCAAAATGATATTTTGTTATCTTAAAAAAGCAACTTTGAAACCAAATCATTGAAAATATATGTACATTTTTCAATATAAAGATCATGACTTTGACAACCTTGGTAGAACTTGATATACTAGTCATCATGGTTACCAATAGGGTTATAGTATTCTTTCAAGGCTTCTACCAAACCATTCCTAGTATCCACATATGCCATCCTCATCCTCATAGGTGATGAAACAATTATCCCATCATTTATTCATAGACAATGGATCACTCAAAAGGCAAAGATATATCTTGTTCAAAAATATGATTTGCATAGCATAAGATTAACCTAAGTATCAAATGCATATGAATCTATCTTGATTTCAAATATAAGAATGTCTAGATTCATTTACTTTATTTGGCATTTAAGTAGATAGTCTATAGGAGAGGATTGGACTCCCTCAAAAGTTGGGCGACATGATCAATGACCCCAACTTTTCCCAGCCCACCGTTGCCACAAAGTATCTTCTGTCATCTTCTAAATCATTTTTGAACTTGTTTTGTCTACCATCTGCTAAGATCGTGAAGAAGAGTCGGAGAAAGAATCACAGGTTTTGAGACCAAGCTTCATGTATTTGGACCTCATGTCAGTAGACATAAAAATGTGGAGAAGGATTCAAAGAGAACTTCAATACCGCTAAGAATGATACAAAGTGATAGTGTGCTATGATACTACTGATCCAAGACTGGGAAAAGGTTGGACTTTGTAGTATGATTGGACTTCTAGTATGACCGTGCTTGAGAAGATCCTAAAGCTGGTGGTGTAGTCAAATTATGGCACGGAGTACCACAAGTCACTCAAAGTGTCAGATCGTCCTAGATCAGTGATTGTGCTTTGAAGTTTGGATCTCTCGCGTCTGAAGAAAAAGGCCTGAAATCAATCAGAAAAGAGTACATAAATAATGTCATTCCGTCCATGGAAATAACTTATCTAGGGCAAGACTTTCAAGGTCAATGATTCAGTTCACTTCATAGTGTAAGTATAATCCAAACAATTTTAACATATTTAATCCAACATGATTTAACTTTTATTGGTATCGATCTACTTTGGTCACTAAATATAACCCTTTAAATGCAACACAAAACAACCAGTTAATGTCCTAGATTCTGCCTCATACTAGACTTCTAGATCCATGGATGCTTCATGTTCAATAGGATATGTATATAAATGTAACTTCCATATTTTTTAAACAACTGAACACTGAAAACCAATTCTAAAGCTCACAAGACACACTAACCTAATATCGACCCAATAATTTTGAGTGGATCATAACCTGGATTTATGAACATTTATACTCTCTTCAGCAAAACATTATTGGTCTATGTTTTTATACACCAGCAATAAATGTCTCGCTTTTGCTTCATAACCAAACAAATTATGCTTAGAATAGAACATTTGTTTTTTAGTTCATACTCAAATGATGAGTAAACTGTGGCCCCGAAATTGAAATGTTCCAATAAAAATCAAATTTGGTAGCACATGGTACCTCTTGGACAGAAAGGACAATCATGTTCACATTTTCCCTCTCCTCCCTTCTCCCCAATTTTTGTGATAACGAGAGACTTGTCATTTCATTCCTACATGACCACAATTTACAAAAGCATGGGTCCATACAGAAACCTTTTGAGTTCAGATTGCCAATGAGAATTACTAGCAAAATCAACATACATTTGATTACAATAGACCATCAATTTTTGGCACTGTTTGAAACTACTTAAAAGGACCGGTTCAATTAAGAAGAATTAGATCCACATGAAATAAGATACATCAAGAAAATGTTAAGGTACACACACTTCATTATCGTGGCTCTAAAGGCTGTTGAAGAACATAATCATCTGGAGTATAATAATCTGCTATCAGTCGATACATGTACGAAGGGTTGTGTCCTCCACTGCAAAACATGAGGCAGAGATTGAGCAATATATCATGGAGATTACTCTTTGAAACAAAATCCATATTAGCATTACTATACGAACTAGAGAAAAACATTAGAACTTATTTTATTCAATTTCCTAATTCCATAAATCAGGCTCCACTTCGGATTGACAGTAAAATGTAAGGAGAAAAAAATCATTCTAAGTCCCTAAATAAAACATTGAAACTTACGTATCAGTAATGAAGAGGCTCACGAGCTGTGGCGGAACATAGTCAAATGCTGGATTGACTACGTGTAGTCTAGAATTCCCAGTTCCACCATCCATGCAATCAGAGAAATCTCCGTAGTCCAGCAATTCTGATGGTGATTTAAGATCATTCAGCAAAACCTCAGGATTGTGCGGATATAAAGGGCACAGCTGCAAAAGAAATGGGAACAATTGTAATATTTATATAGAAAATGAATGTCAGTACATCATATAGAATACTCTTTTTAATCCATTTTGATCATTCATAGGAAGGTTTCTCTGGAAGACAATGATTGACAGACAAATTCAAAATGTATACCGTCAGTTACTACAGTTCGAGTACATAGTATTATCTTTAAGTTTTAACCATTAATTACATAAGGATGCAGGTAACAAGCTACATGGCTTCAAAGTTATGTGGTGTCTGTTGTCACTGAAATTTGCACCCTTGCTGAATCAAGAATTCAGCATTTCAATGAAACAATGAGGGACCTTGAAGGCGTGGGTTCAATCAAGGTCTATCCTCATATGAAAGGACTGGATCCTCTCACCCCAGTTTGCTGCAACTACACTAACCAGTTTCTACTCTAACACTATCTAATTCCTAAACTAAGAATCCAAGGAGACAGGGTGAGAGAGAGAACTGAAAATAAAAGGGAAGGTGATGCACCAAACTGGAAAATGGATCGATTCTGGCTCTAAAAGACACAGATGTGAACCCATGAATGAAGCTTGAAGAGATGCACACAACTTTGAAGGAAATAAAATGGAAAAGAATGAAGGCATGCAAGAGGACAAAATGTTCACATTAAATGCAAAGCATTCAAAGGAATGAAGCCACACTTGCATTAATATCAAATCTTGACCATTTACAGACACAGAGCCGAGGCAAGAAATCTCCACGTGTGAGTTATAGAGGTCATGAGCAAGAGTTTTCGAGCTCAAAGGCAAAGCTCTTGCAGAAATCGAACCCATATTATGCCATTTGCATTTACATTTATAGAATTTGAGAGAGAGAGGAGAAGAGGTTGATCACATCTAGTGATTAATGAAATCAACCACCTACCACCACCAAGGACCAATCGCCATAGATTTCACAGTCAGGTATGGGCACCTGACATCGCTCCAATCACACACCATCAAATCGCCAATCGGGTGCGGGACAGCGCTGCTTAAAATTAAATTCGGGTAATGAAGTGGTTGAGTGTCTAGTTTAAAACAAGCGCGATTTTTTCATGCCTCATGAGACTTTAATGATTTTTCTTTGATCCGCAGCTTTCTCCTTTGTTATCAACTTTTTATGCTCCGTGGCTCTATTTGCTTTTGATGTCCAACGCCACAATGTATTCCGCATTTAACTTTCCTTATCCACATGCCACAGTGCTCCATTTCTTTGCCTCATGCAGCTTTTAGCTTTGCGACAAATGTCCCTTTGTTCCTTAAGAATCCATGGAACACATGACTCTTGTTCCACGGCTTCTAACCTTGGTCACATTCAAAATTGTTTTTGCCTCAATGTCCCGCGACACTTTTTCCTTGCATCACGGCCTTTCCTTAGCATGACTATATGCTTTGTTTGCGGAAACTAACCAACTCCACAAAATTCCATATTTTCCAAGCCCACATAATACTATAATTTCTATGCCGCAAAGCACTAAGCCTTTCACACATGCCGCGGAAGACTAACCCTCTGAACTTCTTCATTTCGCGGGTCTTCAATCCGAAGCCACCTAAGTCTAAAACTTGGATGAGTTGTTCAAAATAGCATGGGGTGCTATTTTGGACAATAGTTTGGTGAATTTTCAGGGGGACATATGTCTATCTAGATGTAAAGATCAATAGCCTTGAAGCATCCATTGGGCATGGAGTCAAATATGAACCTAAAAACTAATCTCAAACTTTTACAATTATCCCTGAAACTCTATTTTGAAGCTAATATTTTGGAGCTTTGGATGAATCACTTTAAAACTGCCCCAAAATCTTCAAATTTTCTGCCATAGAGGGAGGAAAACTAAAATGGCTTGTGTATAACTACAATGGACTTCCAAAACCTATATACAAAAGAAAATCATACATGCTCCAAGTGAAACATGCAGAGTGTGCACAAGCACTTATTCAGATGATCACCACAAAGATTGAGGAAAAGGCACTCAAATAGTGATCATCACACAACAGAAGGAGAGAACCTCCAACACAACAAGGAAAGGAAACAAAAAAAATAACTATGTACAAGATGCAATAAACCAACTTAAAGAGAAGGTTTGAGATAGATCCCATTAACTAGGATTTTAAGTGCCTCCCCATCAAGTTTGGACAACTCAAAAGAGTTTTGTTACATGCAAGTGATGATGTATGGACCACTCCAAAGTGCATCAAACTTAGAGTGTCGCCCTGGTTTAGCTCTATGTTTGCATCCCATTTCAGGACCAAATCTCCTGTTTTGAAAGCTTGTGCTTTGGATTTCTTGTCAAACCACTACTTGGTCGACCTTTGGTGCTCTTCTAATTTGATCATGGTGGATTTCCTCAATTCCTCAAGCTCAACCAATTCCACCATTCTAATTGTTCTTTGATCTTCACCCTCAAACTCTAATTGTTGAGCCAACTCCAATGAGGGTAACTCCAGAGATAATGGAAGCCTAACCTCTTTACCATACACAAGGACAAAAGGAGAATTGCCAATTTCTCTTTTTGATGTGATCCTATCAGCCCACAAAGCATTTTTTACCTTGGTGTGCCATTGCCTTTGATTGATCTCCATTGTTCTTTTCATGATTCTATGAGGTTCTTGTTTAGTAGATTCCGCCAATCCATTACCCTGAGGGTAATAATTGGAAGAGGTCTTCAAGTATATTCCATGTTTAAGAGCCCAATCAAAGATTTTAGAGCCTAGAAGGCTTTTGCATTATCAGAAATGATGGTTTGGGAACCCCAAACCTTGTCACAATGTCCTCAAGAAAATCAAGGATAGCTGATTCAGTAGCTTCCTTGAGTACCACAACCTCCATCCACTTAGTAAAGTAATCAGTTGTCAAGACCCACTTATGACCCACACTTGACATGGGATTAATCATACCAATAAAATCAAGTCCCCATTGAGAAAAGGGTTCATCCGCTTGAATGGGATGAAGTGGGAGGGTCATCATCTTCTTTTACCAATGAAGAGAGCACATTCCTTACATTTTCTGACCCATTGATGAGCATCCACGAACAATGTGGGCCAAAGTATCCCGCCTTTATAATTTTCATTGTTGGGCCTTGGATGAGAAGTGTTTGACTTCTAGAGAAACCATTATGGAACTCTGCCAAAACCTTGTTCACTTGTTCACCCTCAATGCACCTTAACAACACTCCATCAAGGTTCTTTTTGAAAAGAATCCCACCAATCAACGTGTAAGGAACAAATTGCAATCTCAGGTGCCACCTCTTAGCTTTGCTTAAACCAGGAGGATATATGCCAGTGGATAAAAATATAGCCATGTTATCAATCCAAGTTGTGGTTGTTATGTTGATCTCCTTTATTTTTGATCCTCTTCATTTCGCGAATTTGTCTTGTCCCACAAGTCTTCTATGTTTTTTCCCTGCTCTTCTTGCATGAAGGGAGGTTTCTTGATTATCTTAATCGTCCAAAACAAGTTGTTCACAAAGTGCTCTACCTCTTACCAATTTTGTGGCCTTGATGGTCACATCATATTCCATAATCTTGGTCACCCATCTAGCTCTCCTTTCACTGATTTCTGCTCCCATAATGAAGTCTCTCACATTGGGGTGTGAGACTAAAACTTTGATGTGGCTAGTGGAAAGCATGCTCTTGAATTTCTTGAGAGCTCTCATGATGGCGAAGACCTATTTTCTACATGACTATATTTTAATTCATAATCCTTCAGTGTTTGACTGAAGAAGGCCACTGGTTTCTCTGAAACCTTATCATTTTGTTGTGTCAAAACCTGTGACAACATTGGCCTCAGCTCCATATGCATAAAGGATAAAATCCTTTGAATAGTCAGGGTTGATAAGCGTGGGCACTTGAGCAATTTCCTATTTAATGTTGGTAAAGCTTTCTTTTCCTTCCATGGTCCATTTAAAAGTCACATCCTTCTTGAGCATCAAGGTAATGGGCTTGACAAGTCCTACAAAGTTAGGAATGAATTTCCTAACAAAATTAATCTTACCAAGGAAAGATTGCAGAGCCTTCTTGTGAGTTGGCAAAGAGAGAGAAGGATGGCAGAAATTCTTTCAGGGTCAATGGCAATACCATTCTTTGAAACAACATGACCCAAAAGCCTTCCCTATGGAAACTAAAAATGCACTTCTTGGGATTAAGAGACACCCCAAATTCCCTACATCTTTCAAAGACTTTCTCAAGATGACTGATATGATCTTTACTCTCTTTTGAGAAAATAGTGATATCATCCAAGTAGATGAGGATGAAGTCATTTATATAGCCCTTGAATGCAATATCCATGGCTCTTTGAAATGTGGCACCCACATTTGACAAACCAAAGGGCATCTTCTCATATGCATATGTTCCCCACTTGGTTGTAAACGCGGTCTTATGTTGATCCTCTTCTCTAACCCTAATTTGATTAAAACTTGAGTAACATCAAGCATAGAAAACCTTTCAACTCCTACTATTGTCTACAAAATTTGTTCCATAGAGGGAGAGGATAATGATCCTTTAAGGAGGCTCTGTTTCAAGTCCCTAAAATCCACACAACCTAATTTCTCCATTTTTCTTCCTAACAAGGGACCAAGTTAGCCACCCAAGAGGAGTACTTGATGGGGAATATAATTTTGGCCTCAATGAGTTTGGTTAACTCTTTTCTCATGAGGGGCTCTATTTTGGGATTGACAGGCCTTTGTTTTTGTTTGGTTGGCTTGCACTAGGATCAAGATCTATGGTGTGTTGAGCAATGTTGGGGTCAAAACCCTTAAGATCTTCATAACTCCATGAGAAGACATCATTAAATTTCGACATAAGGAGATAAAATCTTGCTTTTCATATTTATCACATACCTTTCCAAGCAATAACTCCTTCTTGTGTAATGGTGATGAATTTAGTAGTCCTCTTGTTTTTTTGTTATATTCTTTCTTTCCCCTTTGTATTCATCATCAGGGCTAAAGATGTCTTCAAGAGTGACCAACCCTTTAGGCAATTTGTTTGTTCTTAGCTGAATGATCTGATCACCATAACCATCATGCAAATCAGATTGCAATTTTGAGAGAACTCAACTTCATTTTGGATGAACTGAACAATTTGTTCATCACTATCAAAGATCTGTCATTGACTTCATTATTCTGGGATTGATGGTCTCACAACCATCCTAACATGTTGCTCATTTCCTTGGATGAGGTCTTCTAGCTAGTGAAAACTGTGATCCAATGGCCGCCATCTGATTTGCTTCTTTGTTTAGCTTCCTTGGCACCACTTGCAAGTTAATAGCATCAAAACTTTCCAAGAGGTCCCAAACTCTATGTCTATAAGCTTTTAAAATCTTATTCTTGGTCGCACACCTTGCTCTAACTTGGTGAATAACCAATTCAATATCCCCAAACACCTACAAGGCCTTAATCTATCTTTTTTTCTACTAGAAGTAATCCATGGATCAATGCCTCATATTCCACCACATTGTTTGAACAAGTGAATTGCAGCCTATGAGCAAAGAAGGATTTCTTGTCCGTTGGAGAAACGAGAACTACACCCGCCCCAACTCCATTTTTTGCTTCTTGAACCATCAAAAACATATTCCATAATCTGAAGCATTGTTTTCTTCTTCTTTTGTGTGGCATGGGGGATGTAATTCTTCTTCATGAATACAATAGGTTCCTAAACTAGTCTCCACAACTATATCATAAGGATCAAACTCATAATGTTCCTTGGCCCATTCATCTAACAGGAGGTCGGTATTGAGCTAGGAGGAGTAAGTTGTTATACTGACACTAATTCATGCTCTTCATCTTCATGTATCATGCAATTAGATTGGAGAGGAATAGGGTCATAAGATTCAACATGATAAGAAGAGATTGCTCAACTCTAATGGTGAATCTTGTACCATATCTAGTTCTTAGGAGCATGTGAGACCAATCAGAAGACAAATATCCACCCACCTTGGCTATAAAATCTCTTGATAGACAAATGGAAACAAAGGAGGCAAGTCAATAATTGAGATATCTTGAGTTATGGTTAGACTTGGACAAACATGGAGGGTTAACTCAAGATCTTTGATTACTCCTAAAATGTTGACAATTGAGCCATCAAGTTGTAGGACACCTTTAGAAACTGGATTATATTCAATGCCTAAAATATCAACAATTTTCTTGGGCATTACAGAGGTGCTAACACCTGAGTCAATCATGCAATTATGCACTAGGTGTTTGCCTACAATTAGAGACATGTAAAAGAGGGGGGCTTCCTAACCTCACTTGTTCCTCGATTAGCTAGCATATGTGGACTATAGAATTTGTGTTCTTCACATAGTTGGTTCAAATTGGGGAAGCTTGCTTCAAAGCCTCTTGTAGAAGATCCCTTTAAGATGGGATAGATAGGGCATCCCACATTGTCACATTCAGATTTGTCTTCTTCATTTGTTCGACAATGTTGAAGGGGATACCACGACTTTGTGCATCAAAGGTGTGGCATTCTCCTTTCTTGTTTGCTCCATCCGCGGAAGTTCTTTGGTTGGCAGAATTTCTTTGTTCCATGGATCCGTAGTGCTTTACTTTTCTAAATTTTCTACGTTGCGGATTACTAGGTGAAGCCATATTTCCGCTTAAGTCCGCAGATGGTTTGTCTTTAAAATGGGGACTTTGCAATGAAGGGGATGGAGTAGCCATTTTAATCTGCCTCCTTCTTTGACCTTGTGTGATCCGCCACATGAAGTTGTGACCTGCTCAAGTTGTTTGTGGCTTGGTTAACCACACAAAAATCATCAAACCCAAAAACATGAAGTTAGGCTCAGGGGCCTCTCTTGTGCTACTTCTGCACTAGTACTTGCCATTTCCATCAAATATTCTTGTTGATTGAAAGAATTTTGCACCATGAGGGTCTAGACTTATACACCATTTGCAAAAGTATTCTTGATTATGTGGTTAATTGCATGGAAAACACCATTCAAATTCTTATATTACATTATTTTGCACTTGGAACAAGCGTTTTTCTTGTGTTAGTGGTAGGAAGTGGTTGTGCAAGAACAACCATTTGAAGAGGTAGATGTGGGTTTTGGCCTTGTAATCTATCAATTTGTTGATTTTGGCCATATCTCTAATTTGGATATTGGTTTTTTTTGATAACCTTGATTAAAATTTTGGCTTGAAGATTGCCCTGGTTAAAACTTGGGTAATTTCTAGATGATTGAGCTTGTTGCCTCTTCAGAGAGACAATTTCATTAGAAAAGTTCTAACCAAGATTCTAAGGTCATCATCATCATTCTATTTTTGGGAAGAATAGGAAGTGGAGGCGGAAGATGAAGCATTTGGCTCAGGAATGGGAGCAAAAGAAGGTTAAATATTTTGAGGTAGTTCAAAAAATAGGGCATAGGCAATCTAGGGGCTATTTTTCCAGCTTGAATCAAACAATTTTCAGCCCTAATGGTTATTGCATATGCATCAGGTAATTTGATAGCACCCATATATTGTATCATTACAGCTATATCAGAATTCAAAGCTCTTAAGAAATAAAGGAAAACACCTTGTGGAGTTGGTCTTAAAAGAACTAATTTTGTCCCATGTTTTCTGAAATTTGAAGTTAAAATCTGCCATGAGTTCATTGGGGGCTCTCTTGATGGTTAGTTGTTCTAACAAAGATATGTTGTCTACTTTCTCATCAAATTGCTGACAAAGAGTTGTTCCAAGCTCATCCCATGTGTGAATGGAAGTAGGCCTCAAACTCCTATACCATTGAAGTGCTTTTCCTTTTAATGAAGAAGCAAGAAGCCTAACTGCAACATCATCTTCAGTAATAAGATGAACTAAACACACATTTGCAACATCATGGATATGATATGTAGGGGTTGTAAGGTTTTCACCAATGAAGAAAGGAATACTTTTCAAAGCAGACACTGGTATATCATGTTGGGCATTTAGAGCCAAGGGACTACCACCATTAAAACTTACAAAGGGGAGATTTCTTAATGCGCCATGAAGAGAATAGGCCTTAAATTTCTAGGAGAGAAAAAGAAAGGTCTACTAAGAGGAGTAGAAATACTTTTGTTTGAAGGTAAAAGAGTTCTTTGAACTGATATTTACATTCTTCCTCTTCTTCTTTTTTGTGAGAGTTACAAATACTCAAAAGGTTCACTTGTAGACACACTTTGCCTTGTCTATATTCTTCTCATGAAAGAATGGAACTAGACTGTCTGAAAATAGAGATTTAAATTTGGGAGTCACAGATGTGTGTAGAAAGGTGCCTCAAAGGCTGAAATCCACTAAGATACACACCAATCTTAGTGGAGATGGTTTAAAGCTCATCAAACTAGTCCCACTAGGCATGCCAAAACTATTGTCATTGAAATTCACACCCTTGCTTGAATCAAGACTTTAGCATTTCAATGAAACAATGAGGACCAAAAGGCGTGGGTTCAATTAAGGTCTATCCTCATATGAAAGGATTGGATCATCTCACCCCAATTTGTCGCAACTACACTAACCAGCTTCTACTCTAACACTATCTAATTCCTAAACTAAGAATCCAAGGAGACAAGGCAAGAGGGAGAGAGAAATTTGAAAATAAAAGGGGAGGTGATGCACCAAACTGGAAAATGGATCAATTTTGGATCTAAAAGACACAAATGTGAACACAAATAAAGCTTGAAGAGATGCACACAACTTTGAAGGAAATAAACTGGAAAAGAATGAAGACATGCAAGAGGACAAAGATGTTCACATTAAATGCATAGCATTCAAAGAAACAAGCCACACTTGCATTAATATCAAATATTGACCATTTACAGATGCAAGGCCGAGGCAAGAAATCTCCGCGTACGAGTTACAAAGGTCGTAGCAAGGGTTTTCAGCTCAAAGGCAGCGCTCTAGACTTCAAAAATCGAACCCGTTTTATGCCATTTGCATTTACATTTATAGAATTTGAGAGAGAGAGAAAAGAGGTCGATCACATCCAATGATTAATGAAATCAACCACCTACCAACCCCAAGGACCAATCGCCATAGATTTTGCAAGTCGTAGTATGGGTGCCTAACCTCGCTCCAATCGCACGCCATCGGATCGCCAATGCAGAGGAGGAGACGCCGCTCAAAATTAAATTCGAGTTGGTGAAGTGGTTGAGTGTCTGTTTAAAACAAGCATGACTTTTTCATGTCTCACGGACTTTAGATGATTTTAATTTGATCAACGGCTTTCTCCTTCGTTAGCAACTTTTTATGTTTCGTGGCTTTATTTGTTTTTGATGACCCACAGCCTCAATGTATTCCGCATTTAATCTTCCTTATCCACATGCCACGGTGCTCCATTTCTTCGCCTTGCGCTTTGAGCTTTGCGATAATGTCCCTTTGTTCCTCGAGAACCACGCGATGAACACATGATTCTTGTTTCGCGGCTTCTAACCTAAGTCACATTCAAACTTGTTTGTTTTTGCCCAACATGTCTGCGACACTTTTTCCTTGCATCGCGGCCTTTCCTTAGCAGACTATATGCTTTGTTGCGCAGAACTAACCAACTCCACGAGAATTCCATATTTTCCAAGTCCGTGAAATACTTTGCATTCTCTATGCCGCGAAGCACTAAACCTTTCTCGGATGTTGCGGAAGACCAACCTTTGACTTCTTCATTCCGTGGGTCTTCAATCCGGAGCCGCCTAAGTCTGAAACTTGGATGAGTTGTTCAAAATAGCATGGGGTGCTATTTTGGACAACAATATCAACTTTGGCATTTCAGTGTTGAAGTGAAGGCTCAAATTGACCTTTATATGGAAAAAAAAATGAAATCCAATTTCAATTAAAAATTGATAGTGAGTGGGCAATGGCATAAGGTTTTGATGAAACTACTAAAGGGATATAATGCATATTTCTCTAGAAATGTTTTTAAGAACTACTCTCAAGAACAAATCATTTCCAATATTTGTCAAGCATGCTTAATCCACGTTGGCCTGTCATACTTGCTTAGCACTTTTTCTGTTTATTTAAATCATAGTTTGTTTACCAATATGTTGAAAACAATGCGACTGTTATCTCTATTGTGGATTTCATGTTTGCACAATAACAAAAACTTGTGTATTTCTAAACTAGCTAGGTGTACCACACAATAGCTGAGAATTGCTCCCAGCTTAGCACGGTAAACAGCACTATGAACCATCTTCCACTGCTACTTCTCATCCTACAGAATATTTTATATGTTTTGAGAACTATCACTCTATGGGATGATTGCACTTTTTAGTACTAGCATTACTCTTAAAATTAATCTTCCTATTACTTTGAACAATTGAAATATTCACGACCAATTATTGGTCCTGTTTTTGGACATCTGTCAGCCTTTATATGTAGTTCTCTCCTTTCCCTAGAGGTTAAAGGCACGGTGTATATAAAGTAGTAAGCCAAATGACATCTCAAATAGCTAATGTAGCCTACATATCACCTACATGATCAGATTATTTATGCTGATAAAATGCATCCTCACCTTGTGCGTGCCAGCTAGTACAACAAATGGAACTGCATGTCTATGTGCTGCAAGTGCAACCATATGCAGTCCTACTGGTGCTATTACTCCTCCATTGGCCAAGACTGCATGAGCACCCACTATTACCTTCACATCAAAATTGATACATGGTAAATGATATTTGTAAAATGTAACTTCATTAACATGAAAATATACATGTGTTACTGACCATATTCACACGTGATATCATAGCAAAGACAGCTGAATCTGTAATCACGGTTGTTTGTAAATCTTTTGCAATTAGCTCTTTAGCAAGAGCATGTCCTTGATACCTGCGGCACTCAGCAGAAAGTTATTTACGACATCAGTCCTTGTAATAACACAGAAATTTCCAAAGGCACAAAGCATATTTTATTGAATTTGAAGCCTGGAAATATTCAGTTTGAACCTTGGAGCACCTTCCGCAACAAATACTTGAAATGATCTCTTTTTCTTGGCCTCACAGAGGAATTGCATCACAGTCCTTGAGTGTGCTAGAGTTAATATCACCTCACTAGATGCCCACAGAAAAGTTCAATAATGAGAAGTGAAAAAAATGCATTATACAAAACCTAATAATGTAGCTTCTTTAATACAGAACCCGGAATACAGAAAAGTGCCACATAGAGGGGCACTACTGCGATAAACGCAACTTTCATGCACAGGCAGTGATATGCACTTTTCAAAAATTTAACAGCATATAGAAGAAAAATATACCTCCAAAAATGGCCAGTGACTTAACCACAGAGTTGACATAAACCTACCCAGATATCACATGTAGAAAATCATAAAATGGCAGATGATTTAAACTGCAGAATCGAATTATTGTCAATCCTGCTATCATTATCAATCAACTCTTAACATGTATTGTTTCTGGCAACCTAAAACTCGTGTTGCTCGAGGGAATCATACACAGTCAACACTCCAGACAAACAAGAGACAATGCCTAAATTAATCGCCTAAGAATAAATGCAAGCAATTTTAAAATAGGGATCACCTCAAAATAAATGGTGGCAGATTCAAATGGGAAGAGAGTGGAATAATGTGTCTTCAGATTTAGCAGTGTGCTCCTTAACTTGCAGTAAACATGGTACCATAGTACCATTACTCTACTAGCATTAGAGTAATTGCAACCCACTGCATTTGCCGTGCCATTTTTAAAAATTTTCCCGAGTTTTTCAAAAAGCTGTTATTATTATTTTTCTATATATTTTCTATATATATGTGTCTTTTATTGGCTCATGTTTACACTTGAAGGCAGAAAAATAGTCGAATACTGAATACAGGCAGACTAAAAACTTTTAATTTAGTGTTACGGTTAGAGACTTGGGCATTGCAACTATTTTTTTAAGTTTTACTTTGAATGGATTTATTTTACAAAAATTTTAAATCCTGGCGAGGGGTTTTTTATCATAATTTATACCCCAACGAGGATTTAGGCTAAAATAGTTGGTTGTGCTCCATGACGATATACCCTACTATTTTACGGCCAGACCTTCCTTGTTTACAAAAACCCTCAAAGGTGAAAGTAAAATATTTTTTGACTCGATTCATTTTTTTGTACTGCCATTTTTATATATCATGTTTTTATATATGTCTATGCGCTATATCTTTTTATTGGCATAGCAACATCAGTTTTTTCCCTCTATTTTTACAAATATTACATTGCTATTTAGTTTCCCGAATTTTTGCCCAGTTTTTCCCATTTTAAACCTGGCTAATTGAATTCCATTTACACTTTTTGCCATGCCATGCCAATGTCATGTAGATGGAATGCTATTATGCATTGTGCCCAGTGATTCTAAAAGGCGAATGGATGTGGGGACAACTAAAGAGGATTAAATAATATCTCAAATTTGTTAGAACAAGCAAAGAGAAGAAAGAATACAGATGGAGACAAGAGAGCAAACTGCACTGTCCAAATGATACAGGCAGAGGTTTATTTATTGAGAGAGAGGTGGTTGAACAGTTACCAACCGAACAACTACATAACTGTTTTACATGCTATATAATGTGTTATATTTTAACACCCCCTCTTAATGACTAAACCGGAAACAAGACAAAGTTTGTCCCAAAATTTTACAAATTTCCTAAAGCCCATATGTTTAGTCATTACATCTCTGATGTGCCATAAGTTGTACGTTAAAATCAGCATTCCTTGATCGTATGTTGCGGTTGTCGAATGAAGAAGAACCGCAAAACAAAAATCTGGTTCCATGAACAAAAGATATGGCAAGTGGTCTATTGGTTCTCTGTTTCGTGATTCATTGACTAGTGATGAATCACCAATGGTTGAGAGTGTCGCCCCATCTCCACAGATCTTGAAATCGAACCTCGAAGATGTGGATTGAAAAATCTATTCCAAGCTTGTGTAGCCTGTTGGAGTCTGTACAAAGACTCAATTATCCTGTGATCGAAGTCACCTCGATCACGTCCTTGCACCACCATGTAGTGCTCATCCAACTTTTTCAAGAAGAGGAATGTGACCATCTGTGCAGTAGGAGTTAGAACCAACTCTGCAATAGTAGGAGAAATAACCATCTCCATCACAACAGCATGGTAGGAGTGAGAACCAACTCCTCAGTCTCATCTATTTGCTCATCTATCCCCCTCTGTTGGGAAAGATCGTTCACAACACAATGAGCAAACTGTTCATGCTCTATTGTCCTTCGAGCAAGAACCTCTGAGTGATTGGCTGGGCATGCCATCTCACCATGCACCGTCAATGCATTTGGAATAGTGGAGTCTCCGTCCACAACAAATTGTTCTTCAGAATGAGGAAATCCATCCTCCCAAGGCATGTCTGCCTCCTGTACACCTAGTATAGTGGATATTCCCTCCACAATAGGTGCATGTAGGTTGACTGTATCCAAGTCAACAGATTTGTGAGTAATGCCTTCCTCCCAAGGCATTGCAGCCTCCTCCAAGCACATCCCCGGATGGTGGTGCTGTCCTCCACACGTGCATTCATGTTGATCGCAACCGGATCAACAAGCCAATACTGACCACCTACCCCAATACCAAGGGCAATTATCCGTCTCTATTACACATCGTAGACAACACACTTCTTTCCACGTAAATCCACGAAATATTGGGATTTTCAAACGATTGACGAATAGATAGAAGATTCTTTTGTAAAGAAGGTACATATCTAACATTCCGTACCAACAATTTATGAGCATTATTCAATACAATGCATACATCTCCTATCCCTTCCACTGCAAGTGATTCTCCATCACCTAAGTAATACTGATTCAAAACAAATATTTGCAATAAATGAAACATACCAGTCCTCACGACTTGAAAAGTGTGCGAGATCGCACTTGAGTCAATGATCCAAAGAATCGGTACCACTATCATTCGAGCATGATGTCGTAAAACAATAAAGAGCATGCCCGTCATCCGAATCTGTTCTTCCTGCAACTCACGCCACATGCTCCTCATTACATGGCTTTTTGTTACGCTTTCGAAAGATCATACATCCGCTTCCAACGAATCCTTCTTGAGGTGCCCAACCTTGTGACAGTAATAGCATGTGACCTAATACCGAGTGGAAGACTCACCAGATTGACATTTCCACTTTCCCTTTGACTAAGTGACAAGAGCACTCTCTGAATGGTCACAATTAGATTCTCGCCCGAGTTGTCTCCGCTCCTTTTGCAACGGTAGAAATCACCTTGTCAAACGTGAGTGTTTGACTTTCAGCCATTAAATGGAGTGCCTCCACAAATGACTCATACGAAGAAGGTAAGCTGTTCAAAACCAAAGCCACCATATCATCATCGTCCACCTTTTTATTGATGGAAGATAACTAGTCTCGGAGATCTTTCATCCGAAGTAGGTGCTCAAACAACGATCCACCTTCTTGTAACTTTACGGAAAAGAGCATATTTTTCAGG
This sequence comes from Taxus wallichiana var. yunnanensis, assembly GCA_018340775.1. Classification (NCBI taxonomy): domain Eukaryota; kingdom Viridiplantae; phylum Streptophyta; class Pinopsida; order Cupressales; family Taxaceae; genus Taxus; species Taxus wallichiana. Next base: position 381,119,053 of record CM031242.1, read on the forward strand.
TATAAAACCCGACTCTTCTCGACATCTGATATTTATCCCTCAAACTAGCCCACAACGTGCTTGCCACGATGGCATTCCACGCCCGGTATCAAATCATCCGATACCGATAACTTGAGAAGCAATAATGCTTCCTTATGACGTTTGTCATAATCTTCGAAGTTTGTCGCTGGTCGACTTTCATCACCCTTGATTATTTTATCACAATCACGAAACTCCGCGACCGTTAAAATCTTATGGCTCCATACATTGAAATTAGTGCCCGTTAATTTGTGTCTCCGGCAAGGTCAAGTGTGAAATATTTGCCATTTTATTATTCCAAAATAACGGAAATAATAAAATAAAGTTTTGCCCACACTTAATAAAATATCTTTTTCCAGAAATATATTTAATTAATTACTTCAGCAAATAGAATGAATACCTTTGTTGCTGGAAATAATATTATTCTGCCCAAATAATATTAATCTTCCCTCACGACTTTGCTTGTGCCTTCACCTTTGAACGACAAGTTGCCTTCGTTGTCTCCGCTGCCCTCACGTTTTTCCTTCTGGCGACTGTGAGTGTGCTTTTGAACTGTCCTATTCTTCCTCCATGATTTTTGCAGGTTGCTGGTTTTCTGTTTGCTTATTCTCTCGAGTTGCTTCAGCGATGCCCTTCACGATTCTGCAGACCGGTGCATTCTCGCCCACGTTTTCTCTCGACCTTGATTGCCCTTCGAGTTGCTTGCTGGCCCACGTTTTTCTCTCCAGCCCACGATTTTGCCCACGATTTCCACGATTCAGTCTTCACATTTTTTTTTTTTTGATGTCCACGATTTGCTGTTTGCAGGTGCTGTGACCCACGATTTTGTTCTCCACGAGTTTGCTGGTGGTTGCCCACATTTTTGCGGTTCTGCCCTCGTGCTTCCAACGTTGCCCACGATATTGCCTTCCAACGTTTTTCTTTCACGACTTTACAAAAAACGTATTTTCTTCAACTGTCTGAGTTTTATTGCCCTCCTGAGCAGCCACGAACTGGTTTGTAGCCACGAACCACATTTTCCTTTCTTTCTTCTCGTGAATCTTCTACAATAAGCGATGGAATAACTTCAGTTTGTGCCCTACCAGGGCTTCCCCAAACTTCCAGTTCGTGCCTGTTGACAAGGCTTCCTCGAACTGCGAACCGACCTTGCTCTGATACCAATGTTAGAACAAGCAAAGAGAAGAAAGAATACAGATGGAGACAAGAGAGCAAACTGCACTGTCCAAATGATACAGGCAGAGGTTTATTTATTGAGAGAGAGGTGGTTGAACAGTTACCAACCGAACAACTACATAACTGTTTTACATGCTATATAATGTGTTATATTTTAACAAAATTAATATAATCAATATGAAGAGGAAAATAGATCCAAGAAGCCGCTAACTAGATATTAATATAAGATCATTTTAAAGCATATGTATCAAATCTCCAGCAACTCATTTTGTAGTGAATTAATGAAAGATAATATAATACTAAATACTAATTACTATATAGCTGGAGGCTTTTGTTTGGAGCGCTAACAACCCCACCAGACAAACACCAACAACAGAAGGGTTTGGATCAGGATTCTTCCACTGATACCTTACTTCAACAGATGTATCTGTTGGCAAACATAGAGAAGAAGGCACTAACAATGCCCCTAGACAAACACCAGCAACAGCAGGAATTGGATAAGCATTGTTCCACTGATACCTTACTTCGACAGATCTTACTGTTGGCAAACATAGAGAAGAATGGCTACGTACTAAGATCCTTTCTTTCCTCCACTGGTAGACCAGCAAATCGTTGGTATTAGGCAGTTAAGAACAAGTTACAACTATGAGGCCAAACCTAGAAAAGAGTGGCTGACAGTTAGAAAATAAGGAATTATTGGATTGTGTCCAACATATATAAACTTAACTAGTCGTTGCTAAAATTCATACCCCATTGGTATACGTCTGATATAACATGAAAACATACAAAAATCAAGGGGTAATAATGCCCATACTTCTGATGAATATGTTCCAATGCTTGCTCTGCAATCTGAGAATGGCAGTTATCAATGTCTTCAAGCAATTCATTGATAGCCTCAATTACACCATGCTTTAGTTTCCAGCTTTTTGAATTTTTATCAACAGCTGCAATAGAAGAAACTATTAATGGAAGTAATTGGAAAGATCTAACATATTTTAAAAGAGTTGCTCAAAACGCTGCCAATGCTATGAATCAGTCCCTTTGCTTTGCCAACAAGCTTTCATTGCTAAGTTACTAACAAATTCTCAGACTGGCAGCACACTGAAACTCAAGAAATAAACTCACATTTGCTTTTTCCTTCAGAATCGCCTCCCGAAGAACCCGTACAAGAAGCAACTGCTGGGCCGGGTATAGATTCAAGAAGATTATGCAAGGAGGGAGCTCGTAAAGTACTTCTATTTGCAGCAGCAGATAGCTGTGAGGGATTTTCATGTTGAGTGTCATCTTCATCATCACTGTCAACAACAACATTCAAGCCTCCAACAACTGTCGTTGCCAAAGCTAAATCCTCATCACGAATAAGATGCAATACACGTCTCACAATGTTCCCAACAGCTAGTTCTGTTGTCACATATTCCAAACAAAGAAAATTATAAGAACAATTTATGCAAAATACTAGATACAGATAGACAACTTGTTTGCAGATAAAGCCACAAAGACAGCTACACCACTCATGTTCTTTATACCCACATGCCCAAGACATTTTTTTGTTAAAAAACCAATTAGACTTTAAATGCCTGTTCAAAAAATTGGCCAAGAAAAGTGCAAACAAACCAACAGGATTGGCAGCAATGAGTTGCACGCCCACTGATTTTACAGCTCCAATAAGCGAAGCTGCCTGATTAGAATGTGGTACACGCTGTTGAGAGATAACTGACCGAAGTATAACTGCAGTTTCTCTTGCACTCGCCTGTGAACCCTCAACCTGCCTGATTGATTAGAAAACCCCCAGGACAATGAGATCAGATGCAGATGAACATTACTTCTTAAATAATTGTCATTTTTATGGAAAACTTATTACAATGTTGTTTTCTGTTAATGAAAAAGAGTAGACAATTACCGTTGCTTAAGTTTGACTACAAAGTCATTAACTGCTGCCTGTAGGTCCGGCATTTTCACTTCGTTATCTTGACCTGCAAAAAATATCCCAATCTTTCTAATTCAATTTATCTAATCTTTCAAAACAAAAACATCTTCAGCATCTTTATTTATGTGATCGTTATACCACCACCTATTTTAGAAAAATGGGAAATAAATTGTCATGTATACATTTCCAACATGATAGTTGACATTACATGCTATTAAAACTCGCACTTTTGCACAAGTAACTGGCATAAAATGGTTTTTCGCGAGGAATCACCACCAAAACCATCACCAAAAGATTGTCTCCTGACTCACAAGCTGAGTAATAAGCTCAGACTTATGTATAATTACTCACCAGTCCAAACTGATTACTAGGCTGCTGCTAAAACAGAACAGCTGTGACAGTAAAAATGTTATTTTCATTTTTGCGATCGATTTTTCTACCATTTTTGCACTGCCCAAACAAATTTTATCAATTACCAGCTTTCATAACATGATTTCCATCAGCTTTCAATGATTTCAACAGGGATTTGAGAGGTAAGGGTCGGGTTTTCATTTATTATAGTTTTTATGTTTTAAATTTCTTTCCCATCTTAGACCTATGGGTTTGAAGAAAACAAAATTCATTTTTTGTCTTTCTTTCATTGCCAGCTAGGGTTTTAAATTAAAACTTTTTTCCTTTGCTTGATAGGGTTTGCAGTTTGTATTTGGCAATTTGCAGTGATATACAAGAATGGCATCCAGTTCAGGAAGCCATAGCAGAGAGGGAAGTCTAATAACCCTACTTGGAAGCATTGCATAGAGGTTCTGGAGTACAAAACCGTGATATGCAATTTATTATTGTGGTTTTCTTAGGAGAGGAGGCATCAATCGCCTCAAATACCACTTTGGACGGGTCACAAGACAAGGTGTGCAAATTTGTGACCCTGAAGTTACAAGAGAGATATTTACTTTCCTTGCTACCTTTGAGGCAGAAAAATAAAATAAAAAGGACAGCTGCAGCAGTTGCGTCCATAATAAATAGGGACACTCATTCTAATGACTAAGTAGACTCCTTTACTGGCCCAAGGAATTGGGGACGGCTTGTCCATTAGAGAAACGGCAACCAAATGCCTTCAGCTTCACTTCACAGGGTTTTTGTTCCTCGCAATACTCCTAGTGCACAACCTTCCCTCGAAAGTAGTGCTTGGAATTGGGAAAAACATAATGAAGTGAGGCAAGCTGCTGTAAAGCTTTGGTATTACAACATACCATTCAATGTGTGCAAACCACCCATATTGGGAGAATTTAGTAATTGCATTTTTGGTATTACAACAACATACCATTCAATGTGGCAAGAAGCCCATATTGGGAGAATTTGGTAATTGCGTTAACCATTGCCAAGAAAGGGTTCAAAGTAGTCACTCCTCATAATTTGAGTGGCCTATTGTTGGACGCCATAAAAGACGTAGGTGAAAGTAGACGTCCAAAAAAATATGGTGCGAAAGGGCTGCAATATTTTGTCCGTGAATGGACAGATGGACGGACGTGCACTTTGATAAAACTTTCATGTGACTTCAAGTGGGCAGTTGGTGACATTGAAGTCAATTGATACCTCCCTCCAAGTGAAAACTGCAAACTTTGTGCGATATGTTGGATGAGGTGGTCATGGAAGTGGGTGTGGAGAATGTCATCCAAATTGTGACCGACAATGCCACAACATATGTAATAGCGAGGAAGAATTCTTAATGAGAGGAACCCTACACATTTTTAAAGCCTTATACAACTATCGCATTTATTTCCTACTTGAAGATATAGGTAAAAATTCATGGGTGAAAAGTGTGATTGTAGAAACCATAAATATCACAAAAATCTAAAATCACACTCTGGTGCTAAGCTTGATGAGTGAGCACAACAATAGAAAGGATCTTGTGCAATCAAGAGTCACACAATCAACCACAAACTTCATCACATTGTAGAGCATTGCAGCCTCACTAAAATCACTTAAATGGATGTTTGTGAGCACATGATGGTTGGTGTCTCCCTATTATATAAAGGCCAAAGGGGAAAGGGTCATGAAGACCACTTTTGATTGTGTTTGCAAAGAGCATTGTAATGTCCCCTCTGTCCGCATAAGCCTGGGCGAAGACCTTTGGCCCTTTATGTCTACCCGACGGCCAAGGGGAGTTTTTAAGGGTGACATAACTTTATTATTTTATTATATTGTGCTATTGTTTCTAAAAAATAATAATAATATGAAAAGCACATATAATAAATGATAAAGTTTAATAATAAATTAAAATGTCAAAAATGCCATTAATTGTATTAGAAGAGGGAAAGTGCGACCTGCCTTAGGGAGTCTTTTTTTGGGAAAACGTGCCAATTGGCCCAAAAAGGAAAATGCGACCAGCATAGGGGAATGAAACAATTTTATTGGCCGATTTGAGGGTGGTGGTTGGCTGATCTCCCTTTAAATAAACAAGTCGACTTGTATGGGAGCATCCAGATTTTTATTATCATCTTTTGCATTGTTAAGAGCTCTGAGCTTTTATCAAAAATTCCAAGGACGAAAACCCTTGTGAATTTATCTCTTGAAATTCCCAGCGAAAACCCCAGGGGATTGAGAGGGATTTCACCGTGTTTGCAAGAAATTCCCAGCGTTATTCATCGATTTCCCAGTGTTCAGTTCAGCCATGTTTGCAAGGAGATTTGAAGGCGTTTTTTATCAGTGATTTTCAGCCAAATGTTTTGGGTCGGCCGGCCCATTGAAGCTGTACTTTTTATCATTTCGGGTGTATTTTGAAAGTTTTCAATCTGAATTATAACAGACTTCAGATTTGATTTTCTGGGCTATTTCAGTTTGTAATACGTTCAGTTTTCTGTGTAATTCAGCCCTCAAAAATCTGGGCAGTCATTAGAAATCAGAAATATTTTTATTGGGCGTGTTTTACATTGATGTTTCTCTTTAACCCTAGTCGCACTTTCCAGATCTGCACTAGGAACTTGACATAAAATACACAGAAATCTGTATTTGTTGTTTTTGTTTGATAAAAAAATCATTAAAGTGTAAGGAGGATCCATCTAGGGATCTTTCAGTGGTATCAGAGCATCAATCCTCCCACCTGGAGGGTTTGTTTTGGTCTGTTTTATGCAGCCTACAGAAGTTGGGCCACACCGATATTATACAAGGAGTCAGGCACGTCTGAATATTGAAGGTAGTCCCGGAATCATGGATAGAGGAGGAGCACACACTCCTCCACGACGTGAGCGACCTGACCCAGATGTTCTTTTCAGCGGAATGATCGATTCCCATCAGGAAATGATTCAGACCATGAGACAGCTGATGGAGAATTTGACTATGGATAGGGCAAGAAATCGGCATGATAGAAGGGAAAGATCTGCATCCATAGCTAGCAGCCACAGAAGGCACAACTGAATACCTACAGAGGTGGGCAGCGTAAGGGGTTCCCCTCCACGAGATAGGAGATATACAGAAGAAAGGAGACCCACGAGGACTGCAGATCGACCTATGCAGCCTAGATTCCTACCAAGGGAGGAGCCGCCATTAGTTGAGGACCCACTTGAAGACATAGCCTTTCAGGATAATGTAATGGTAGCTCATGATGAGTGGAGAGCATTACCGGAAGAGGTACGGAACGCCTTTCCCCTCCACCAGTATTGTATGCAGAAAAGGGAAAGCTTGAGAGCCAGGCAAACACAGAGGCCTAGGACCCAACAAAACAAAGAATTGAAGCAGGTTACCAATAAGGTGACCCTTTCCACTTTCGATGGCAGTGGAAAGATTAGTGCCAGGGCATGGATTCACAAGCTTGATACATACCTCACTCTCAAACCTATGCAGGAACAGGAGGCTATTCAGTTTGCTACTCTACACTTGGAGGGAGTGGCATATGATTGGTGGCACCATGGGCTTATCACACAGAGACATGACTTACTACGGTCATATAGGGAGTTTAGTGAGAAGTTGATTGCCAGATTTGACCGCAAAGATGTGGAACTATATTACAGGATTTGGCACAGCTACGACAGAGTGGGCACGTTGATTCTTACATCAACGAATTTCAGCGGATTGTAGTAATGGTTCCCGAGATGCCCGAGAGACGTGTGGTAATGCTTTTCATTGAGGGTCTGCATGACAGGTTAAGAGGGTTGGTCAAGGCCCTTAGGCCTACTACATTACATGATGCTATCCAGACAACATTAGATTTGGAGACAACTCCCACTTCTTACCAGCCTAGTAAGAAGCCCTTCACAAGCTCCAAGCCGATTCAGCTACTCAGCAGAAGAGTGTTCCCCCTCCTAGGATGGATCAGGAGACTCGGAATGAGTTGAGAAGAAAGAAACTTTGTTTCCATTGCAAAGATCACTGGGAGCCTGGACACAACTGCCTTGGGAAAGGCAAGGTGCATCTTATTGAGGTTATCTCAGATGTAGAGGCAGATTCTTCAGCAGATACAGATGCAGAGGATAGTGATCATGGTGCACATGAGGAGCAGCCCCAGGTAGAGCTAGGAGATGGAGATGCATCAGGCTCAGGTACTATTGCTTCACTTTCTGGAGTCCCTAGGTATCATCCCTTTCGTGTGAAAGGAGTGCTTAAGGGTCAGCGAGTTGTTTGCTTGATTGATAGTGGCGCTACACACAATTTCCTTGATGAGGGATTTGTGATGAAGCGGGATTACAGGCTGAAGAATTTGAGGGGTTCAGTGTACGAGTGGCAGATGGCTTTGCTCTAAGCTGCACTAGACGAATTCCACAACTTAGTATCCAGCTAGGAGACTACACATTGACAGATGATTTTTACATAGTTGGACTTGGAGAGATAGATGCAGTTTTGGGAATTCAGTGGCTTCAGTCTCTGGGGAGATATGTGCAGGATTTCAGACGTATGGAGATAGAGTTTATGTCAGAGGGGAAGAAGATTGTGCTACGAGCTCTTTCGGATGGTGGGCCTAGAGTTGTTTCAGCACATAGGATGGAGTCTATTATCAGTCATGGAGAGGTTGCATGGGCAGCCCAATGTTTCATTTCATCCAAATCTTCTCCAGATGGTGGACAGCAGTTGCATACAGATATTCAGACCATAATAGATAGGCACGGGCAGGTTTTTGGTGACATTCCTCCAGGAAGACCACCAGACAGAGGGTTTGAGCATGTCATAGAGTTGGAGGAGGGTGCCAAGCCAGTGATCACTACACCCTATCGTCATCCTAAGAAATTTAAGGATGAGATAGAGAGGACCATCAGGGAGCTTCTTGATATGGGGCATATCCATCCTAGTTCTAGCCCATTTGCTTCTTCGGTGGTGTTGGTGAAGAAGAAGGACGGGACGATGAGAATGTGTATCGACTACCGGGCCCTCAACAAGAAGACAATCAAAAATAGGTATCCCATCCCTCGTATTGATGAGCTTTTGGATGAATTGCATGGGGCCATTTATTTTTCGAAGATTGATCTTCGATCAGGATACCATCAGATTCGGGTTCGAGAGGAGGACATCCTCAAGACAACATTCAGATGCCACTACGGACATTATGAGTTCTTGGTGATGCCATTTGGTCTCACTAATGCACCTGCCACTTTCCAGTCATGCATGAACCATCTCTTCAACAAGCAGTTGAGGAAGTTCGTGCTAGTTTTCTTTGATGATATCTTGATCTACAACAGACATGGGAGGATCATTTGAGGTGGGGGATATGGTCTTTCTACGACTCCAGCCTTACAGACAGAGTACTCTTAAGAAGAGTGGAGCGGAGAAGCTTAAGCCTCGCTTCTATGGTCCATACAGGGTGGTGAGGAGAGTTGGACAGGTAGCTTATGAGTTGGGGTTACCTTCGGAAAGTAAAATACACAATGTTTTCCATGTATCTTGCTTAAAGAAGGCATTGGGACAGCATGTGACCTCTTCAGCAGAGTTACCCCCCTTGGATGATGAGGGAAGACTGGATTTGGTTCCTGAGGGACTTCTGGATTGGAGGGAGAGAAGATTGCGGAACAAGGTGATACGGGAGTACCTGGTTCGTTGGAAAGATTTACCCTTGGAGGATGCCACTTGGGAGGGTGAGTCTATTCTTCAGCACCCCGCGTTGCTACAGTTGCTTGTGGGCAAGCAACTCCGGGGAGGGAGGATTGTAATGTCCCCTCTGTCCATAAGCCTGGGGTAAGACCTTTGGCCCTTTATGTCTACCCGACAGCCAAGGGGAGTTTTTAGGGTGACATAACTTTATTGTTTTATTATATTGTGCTATTATTTCTAAAAATAATAATATTATGAAAAGCACATATAATAAATAATAAAGTTTATTAATAAATTAAAATGTCATTTTACATCCTCGAAAATATCACCTTTCCGTTCACAAGCAGTCTCGTTCGCAGTTCCTTTCTAGCCGGGCCCTAGCCGTGCCCTAACCATGGTTGCTACGCGGGCGCGCAGATCTTCGAACTCTTTTCAATGCTTGGATCGGCCAGAACAAGGGACTATTGGAGGCACGATCAGCGAATCAAAACGGGATGCCCTTCTCCTTGGCGACGGCTATGGGAACCTGTCCCTAGCGTCCAAAACTGATGGCGGCGCCTGTAAAATTGGCGTGGAAAATACAAAACCAATCTCTTGGATTGACATGGCTTTTGATGCTAATCAAGACCCCCCTTCAAAGAAAATCGGGATAAAGTTTCTCCGACCTGTCAAAAACAGGGGGTCTTTCTATTGGGACAGGTAAAGTTGGCTCAGTCTATCCTACAAATCTCAACAATGGTAATGAATCATTTAAAAATGATGGATCTTCTTTCAAGAGCATGGATAGATCCAACTCACTTCAGAAAACCTCTGGTGGAGATAAGTCCACTTCCTATGCTTCAACGGTCTCCAAACAAAAGGAGAATACCAGAAATGAGCTCTTGAAACCCTCACAGGAGGTCCCGACGCTGAAAATTGGGGAGGATCTACTTGTAAAGATTCTTAAGGAGGAGGAAAATCTCTCCCAGCTGGGTCTCATATGCAGATTTCATAAATTTTGGCCTAAGCTTTCTCAGCTCCATGAATGGATAGCCCAGAGATGGAGAGAAAAAATACAAGGTAAGATTGAGCTTTATCCCTGTGCTAAAGCTTACTTCATTGCGTGTCTTTGAAACCCCTGCTGATAGGGATTTAATTTTTAGCCAACATTGGGTTTGGGGGGAACATGGACTTATGTCCAAACCATGGTATCCGTCCTTTGATCCGTTAAAGGAGTCTTTTGATACCTACCCGATTTGGGTTCGTTTACCAGGACTTCCGTTACAACTTTGGAACAGATCTTGTCTCATTGCTATAGGTGATACTCTTGGCTCATGTGTGGCAGTTGATGGTAAGACCTCCATTCAAACACATACTACGTTTGCTCGAATCCTGGTGGATATTGATACCTCCAAACTCTTACCAGCAGAAATCAATCTTCAGATTGGAGAAAGGCTCTGGGTACAGAGGCTTGACTATGAGAGACTTGCCTTCAGATGTCGGCGTTGCTTCCAAACCGGTCATGCTACAAATGATTGTGAACATTCCAAACGAAAGACCAAAACTGCCTGGTGGAAGGATTCTCTTCCTGAACATCTCACAATCATCTCAGATCCGGCTGGGGATTCTAGTGCCCCCTTGCAAGTTGACTCACCCGTCGTGGCTGATTCACAGGCCAACTTTGAGAAACTACCTACAGACTATGCTCCGCAGATTGCTGATTCAGTGTTTAAGGAAGTTTCGGCCCCCCTTTCTGTGGGTCACATTCACATCAAATCCATTGCAGATGCTTCGATTGCATTGGATGCTGGAAATCCAGATTGGATAGTGGTGGATCGGAAAAAGAAGGGTAATGTCAAATCTAAATCCCACACCAGTCCGGACAAGGTTTGATTCTTGTTTTTTTAGTGCTATTATTGTTACATCTGGGCAAATGGCCATCTGCACAGTTGTTGGGCAGCTGTGTTGCTGTTTTGTTGTTGTTTTTTAGCTGCTTTTGAAGCAGCTGTTTTGTTTTTGCTGGTTCTTGGCGGTTTTTTGTTGTTTGGGCTATCTGGGGTTAAATTTTGCTTTTGAGCACTGTTGTAAAAGGGTATAGTCCCTTTCAAAAAACTATTTACCATTAATAAAAATAAATAAATTAAAATGTCAAAAATGCCATTAATTGTATTAGAAAACGTACGACCAAAGATAGGGGAATGAAACAATTTTATTGGCCGATTTGAGGGTGGTGGTTGGCTGATCTCCCTTTAAATAAACAAGTCGACTTGTATGGGAGCATCCAGATTTTTATTATCATCTTTGCATTGTTAAGAGCTCTGAGCTTTTATCAGAAATTCCAAGGACGAAAACCCTTGTGAATTTATCTCTTGCGGACGAAAACCCCAGGGGATTGAGAGGGGATTTCACTCAGAAATTCCCAGCGTTATTCATCAGATTTCCAGGTTCAGTTCAGCCGTGTTTGCGAGGAGATTTGAAGGCGTTTTCAATGATTTTCAACCAGCAGTTGGGTCGGCCCATTGTAAGCAGTTTGGCAGCGAATTCAGAGGTATTTTTATCCAAGATATTTTGTCAAATGTTTGTCTTCAGACTGTAAACTGATCGCTGTACTTTTATCATTTCTAGGGTGTATTTTGAAGGTTTTCAATCTGGATTATAACAGACTTCAGATCTGATTTTCTGGGCTATTTCAGTTTGTAATACGTTCAGTTTTCAGTGTAATTCAGCCCTCAAAAATCTGGGCAGTCATTAGAAATCAAGTATTTTTATTGGGCATGTTTTACATTGATGTTTCTCTTTAACCCTAGTCGCACTTTCCATATCTGCACTAGGAACTTGACATAAAATACACAGAGATCTGTATTTGCTGTTTTTGTTTGATAAAAAAATCATTAGAGTGTAAGGAGGATCCATCTAAGGATCTTTCCACATTGTGACCAACAATGCCACAACATATGTAATAGCAGGAAGACTTCTTAATGAGAGGAACCCTACACATTTTTAAAGCCTTATACAGCTATCGCATTTATTTCCTACTTGAAGATATAGGTAAAAATTCATGGGTGAAAAGTGTGATTGTAGAAACCATAAATATCACAAAAATCTAAAATCACACTCGGTGCTAAGCTTGATGAGTGAGCATAACAATAGAGAGGATCTTGTGCAATCAAGAGTCACACAATCAACCACAAACTTCATCACATTGTAGAGCATTGCAGCCTCACTAACATCACTTAAATGGATGTTTGTGAGCGCATGATGGTTGGTGTCTCCCTATTATATAAAGGCCAAAGGGGAAGGGTCATGAAGACCACTTTTGATTGTGTTTGCAAAGAGCATAGAGGAGATCAAGTAACTTTCAGCTTAACTTTTTTATTTTTCATAATTCTTTTGATTCAAATTTCTCTTATTTTTAATTTTTTTAAATTTCTTTGTTTGTTGCATGTATGTCATGCAACCATTTATCTATTTGTTGCTCTTCCTTTTATATTGCCCATATGGCTAAAGAGGGGTGTCACCCATGTGCTCGGATGGAAGTAACTCACAATAGGTGGGAAGACAAGATCCCTTTTTGTGTCCTTCCTCTCCATCATCATTATTAGTTACCTCTTGTTCATCCTTATCGCATTTGTGATATGAAAGCACTTTCACATAAAATATATGTGTGTATGTGCAATTTATTTGGGTCTGATTTTACTGTTTTGTATCTAATTAGACCTGAATTGCAATGTTTATGGGTAGATGTCACATTTATGATGTGAAATAACGCTTTGCCATCAAACTCACACGCACACGCACATATATTTGTTTCTTATCTGTAACCCCCCAAAATCTGTTTCTCGTCATGTTACTATTGTGGTTGTCATTTGCCATTTCTAGTAATTGTGACTCCTCAAATTTTCAAAACCAAGCATAAGTATGATTACACTTTACAAAATTTCTGTTGGAAGAACAATCCACACTTCAGACCACAAAAGGGTTGTGGTGGTAAACAACCCCAACATGTTAATAAATCCAAGGTTTGAGTAGTATCTATTACACGAAAACAACAATTACACCCTTTGGTATGATGAGCAAGGGGCCCCTCAATAGAAAGAAAGCCCCATTATTTTTGTTGTATTATTATTATATAATACATAAGAGAAATTAAATTGCAATAACTACTTGGTATGCCCTGGGTTGTTGCTAGCAATTGCACCTTAAGTTGCAAATAGTACAATGAGAGGATGTAATATCCTTGTCAAATAACTTTAGATAGATATAGATATTTGCACAAAACCCAAGGGCAACAGATAAAAATAATTTCTATGAAAGCTGCAATAATCTGATTTTATAAAAACAGCAAACCCCAATATGTAGGAAAAAACAGACTATTTATTTATTTCAAACCAGCTTTAATAAAAACACTAGAATGTTTGAATACAATTTTTCTTATAGAGGATAAGAATATGTAAACTGTTGTGACTGAAAATTGCTTCCAAATGTGGCATCGATACTAAATTTCATTTCCAAAGGGGGAGTCTTAACTGTATTTGTTGTTCGGATGTTCAAACAGCCCTGAACATGATGCCCTAGCTGAACTAGATGAATACTTTTACCCTAAATGATCACTGCAACCCCTAAATGAAATTCCCATGCTTAAACATGAGGATTTTCCTCCTCGATCTGTGCGCAAATGAGGGTATTTGTCCTCTATTGCTGATGCAGAAGCGAAGCTACTTGCAAACAATGAAGTAGTCGATAAATTTTCAAGATGAATATAATAACAAACTCCAAATCTGTTTTTATAATTTTTAAGGCCTTCTCCAAAGTTGGCGCCCCTTTTGGAGTTGCATGCATGCTCAACAAACAATAAAAATTACTTTATCCTCTCTCCCATGTTAGCGCCCCATCCAAAAATAGAAGTAAACAATATAAAATTGTTTTATCCTCTCTCCCATGTTGGCACCCCATTCTAAAAATAGGATCTTGATACTCATATAGCCCATTCTATCTTTGGCACCCCCATAAGAGAGTTGTTTCTTTAATTATTATTTTATCTTAGATGTCCCATAATAGAAGTTCATCATTCTATTATTATTTTATTCTATTTTTGTTGTTTGGATTAAAAATATAATATAAGTTTCTTTTTTCCAGTTAAATTAATTTATTACCCTTTTTAATTCCCCTTAGCCTATGGAAAATAATAAGAATAGGCTTCGGGAATCCAAAAAAGGTACATTACAGTCCACCCTTCCTAGAATTGATTGCCCTCAAACAATTGCAAGTCCCTTCTACAAATACCAAGATCTCAAACTCTCATGTTCACACAATTTGGAACTTGTATGAATGGATCTATGTGTCCTTTGTCACTCAAAGTGTTCTTCACTCTATCACCATTTCCATTGTGTTGTCCATGATGACCAAACATATGAAATGACTTAGAAGGAAGTAACAATGTAATGTACCCTTTTCGGAATTAATTACTTCTGGATACATGAAGCCTATTTTTATTATTTTCCGTAGGCTAAGGGGAAAGTGAAAGAGGAAAATAAATTAATTTAAGCGTTCCCAAAGATATTTTATATTTTAATTGGAAAAAGACACTTAAATTATATTTTTAATTCAAAAAGCATTGTTAGAATAAAATATTAATATAAGGTTGACTTCTATTATTAGTCTCTTAGTTAGATTTAATAAATAAATAAAGGAGGGGCGCCAAAGTTGAAAAGGGAGCTGCATGCTTTTGTAAATCCTAATTTTAGGATAAGGGGTGGAAAAAGCATTATTTAAACTGTTTAATCCTATTTTTAGGATGGGGCGCCCACTTTGGAGTGTTTGAGAGTTATAAAGGCAGACTTGGAGGTTCATGTAACACATCTTGGAAATTCATCAATTATTTTCTTTGTTTACAAATGACTTTCGCTTCGCATCGAGTAATAGAGGACGAAAACCCTCATTTACACACAAATCGAGGAAGAAAACTCTCACGTTTGAGCTTGGTAATTCCATTCAAGGGGTTACAAAGTGACAATTCAAGGTGTAAGTGTTCGCGGCGAGTTCAGCTCCATGCCATTACATTCAAACACTAGAATCTTTATTGTAGTTGGTTCATATTCAATACATAAAATATTGTTTTAACGAATTATGGTTTGTTGTTTTTATATTAAAAAAATTAGATTATTGCTTTTGTTATAGAAATCAGATTTTTAATACTACTACCCTAGGGATTAACAAAAATATCCAAATTTGTTAGCAAGTATTTTTCAGGGATATTACAAACAAATCCATAACACTTTCATACCTTTGGTTGTCCTCAACTTGTTCACATTCTTTTACCGAACGAAGCTTGGTTGGGATATCTTCATCACCCCAACCTTGTTTGAAACTTCTGGGTTAGGATCAACATTCTTTTTCACCTTGAACTCTTCACATTCAACAAGTGAATCTTGTTGACACGTGCAAACATTACAAGTCAATAAAACATCTTCATGATTCTTGCTCTAAAGTCTTGAGCACGGTCAATTTTGCTTCCCATAAGTTGTTGTTCTGAAAATTCCAGCAAACTAGTAATCAACATTAACAACCGGTAAAGCCCTTGTTTCATGTTTATGCCCCATCCTAAAATTAGGATCTTGATGCTCATGCACCCATTTTATTTTTGCGCCTCCATAATAGAATTATTTATTTAATTATTATTCTATCTTTGGTGCCCCATAATAAAGTTCATCATTCTATTATTATTTTATTCTATTTTTGTTGTTTGGATTAAAAATAAAACTTAAGTGTCATTTTTCCAACTAAAATATAAAAATACCCTTGGACCACTTAAATTAATTTATTTCACTTTAATTCCCCTTAGCCTACGGAAAATATTAAGAATAGGCTTCGAGTGTCCAAAATCAATTAATTTTGAAAATGGGACATTACATTCTGCCCTTCCCATAATTGCTTGCCCTCAAGCAATTGCAAGTCCCTTCTGCAAATACTAGGATCCCAAACTCTCATGTTCACACAATTTGGAATTTGTATGAACGGATCTATGTGCCCTTTGCCACTCAAATTGTTCTTCACTCTATCACCATTTCGACTATGTTGTCCACGATGACCACACACCTGAAATGACTTAGTAGGAAGCAACAAATCCACAACACTTTCATACCTTTGGTTGTCCTCAACTTGTTCACCTTCCTTTGTTGAATGAAGCTTGGTTGAGATATCTTCAACATCCCCAACCTTGTGACTTGGAACTTCTGGGTTAGGATCAACATTCTTCTTCACCTTGAACTCTTCACATTCAACAAGTGAATCTTGTTGACGCATGCAAACATTAGAAGTCAATAAAACATCTTCATGATTCTTGCTTTGAAGTCATGAACACAGTCAATTTGCTTCCCATAGGTTGTTGTTCTAAAAATTCCAGCAAATTGAAAATCAACATTAGCAACCAGTAAAGCCCTTTTTTCATGTTCATGCCCCTCAACATGGTCTTCTTGGAACTCCACCCCAAAACCTTCTTGCAGATCTGATTTTTCTTTCTTCGGTTCATGCCCCATGATTTCTTCCTCTCTCCTCATCACTAAGGGAGAACTCTTATTAGATCCATCAAAAGTAGGGAGTGACAACTTCCTTAAAGCATGTTGCATAGATCTATCTAATTAGTTTGTGGCCTAGGTTCAACTCTTGGTCCACCCCTATTTTCCTTCAGATTAATAAAATTGGTGAGGGATATAAAGATCTCCAATCTCATTGGGAACTACCCTATACTCATCCTAGCTAGCAGTAATATCAATTGTTCGTAGGTTGAATTTCTACCTCCCAAATCGCTTCCTCCCTACATAGGAAGTTGGGCTGAAAGGGCCTAACAAAGAGAACCAATGGTTGTCCTCGGATATGGTTGGTTATGATAAACTTCAAGAGTTTCCCTCGCCGTTTGGAGCCCTTTGCACATTTGCACCTTGTGTAACTTGGTTTAACTAACCCATCATATCAGCTAACTGTCCTTTCCTAAACAAACCTGTCAAAAGTGTGCCTCATTTGGATCCTAGTTACCCATGACTTCTCGGTTGTTATGTACCTTTCTTTTTCTTCCTTTGGTAGTACCTAACTTCTTTGTCGCCACCCTACATAAAGTTCAAAGCTAAAACTTTTTTAAAATTCTTTTATCCACAAGTTGGGAGAAAATTAGCTCGATACCACTATAATATCCATGTCTAACAATTTTAGATAAATTTGGATCTTTGCATGAAACCCTAGAACAGCAATATGAAATATTAACTTCTGACAGCTGCAATAATCTGATTTTTATAAAAATAGCAAACCCCAATATGTAGGAAAAAACAGATTTTATTTATATATTTCAAATCAGCTTTAATAAAAACACTTTTCTCACGTAAGATAATAACATGCAAACTTCTATGACTGAAAATTGCTTTCAGATGTGGCGTCAATACTGAAATTCGTTCCCAAAGGGTGGCGTCCAAGTTGTAATTGTTGTTCTGATGCTAAAACAATCCTAAATATGATGCCCTAGTTAAACTGGATGAATACTTGTACCACTGAATGATCACTACAACCCATGCTCATGGAATTGTCATGCTTAGATATGAGGGTTTCCGTCTTGAGATCTATATGCAAATGAGGGTTTTCATTCTCTATTGTTGATGCAAAAGCGAAGCTACTTACAGACAATGTAGTGACAAAATTTCCAAGATGAATGTGATAATAAACCCCAAATCTACTTGTATAACTTTTACGGCCTTCTCCAAAGTTGGCACCTCCTTTTGGAGTTACATACATGCTCAACAAACAATAAAAATTACTTTAACCTCTCTCCCATGTTGGCGCCTCATCCAAAAATAGAAGTAAACAATATAAAATCGTTTTATCCTCTCTCCCATGTTGGTGCCCCATCCTAAAAATGGGATATTGGTGCTCATGCAACCCATCCTATATTTGGCGTCCCAATAATAGAATTTTTATTTTCTTTGGCGCCCCATAATAAAAGTTCATCATTCTATTATTATTTTATTCTATTTCTATTTTTTGATTAAAAATATAATTTAAGTGTCATTTTTCCAATTAAAATAAAAATACCCTTGACCACTTAAATTAATTTATCTCTCTTTAATCCCCCTTAGCTTACGGAAAATAATAAGAATAGGCTTCGGATATCCAAAATCAATTAGTTCTAAAAAGGGGACATCACAGAGGATTTTAAATGGATATTGTTTTCTTTTATGTACATATAAATAATTAATTTTTCTATTATCCAAAAAATGATATTTTTGGAAAATTGTGTAAAAGTTTTTGAATCAACCTATTACATGGTGTGATGTAAAGTGTCAATTTAATGTTTATGCGCAGTTTTATAGACTTTCGGTGCACAAGTTAGAGTTACTTATATTTAGCGATTTCTATTTATCAAAGATCTTTTTCCAATCTAAGGGGTCTAACTATCAAAGGGCTAGTTAGTTAATAGTACCCATGTGTAAATGAGGGTTTTCGTCCTCTATTGTTGATGCAAAAGTAGAAGCTACTTGCAGACAATGTAGTTGATAAATTTCCAAGATGAATGTAATAATAAACCCCAAATCTGCTTTTATAACTTCTAAGGCCTTCTCCAAAGTTGGCGCCTCCTTTTGGAGTTACATGCATGCTCAACAAACAATAAAAAATTACTTTAACCTCTCTCCCATATTGGTGCCTCATCCAAAATATAAGTAAACAATATAAAATTGTTTTATCCCCTCTCCATATTGGCACCCCATCTTAAAAATAGAATATTGATGCTCATGCAGCCCATCCTATGTTTGGCGTCCCCATAATAGAATTTTTTTCTTTTCTTTGGCGCCCATAATAGAAGTTCATCATTCTATTATTAGTTTATTCTATTTACGCTTTTGGATTAAAAATATAATTTAAGTGTCATTTTTCCAATTAAAATATGAAAATAACTTTGGACCACTTAAATTAATTTATTTCTCTCTTTAATTCCCATTAGCCTACGGAAAATAATAAGAATAGACTTCGGGTATCCAAAATCAATTAGTTCTGAAAAGGGGACATTACAGAGGATTTTAAATAGTTACTGTTTTCTTTTATGTACATATAAATAATTAATTTTTCTATTATCCAGAAAATGATTTTCTGGAAAATTGTGTAAAAGTTTTGAATCAACCTATTACATGGTGTGTTGTAAAGTGTCAGTTTAATAAGTTTATGCGCAGTTTTATAGACTTTCGGTGCACAAGCTAGAGTTACTAATATTTAGCGATTTTTATTTATCAGCTTCTTTTTTCCAATCTAAGGGGTCTGACTATCAAAGGGCTAGTTAGTTAATAGTACCCATCCAACAATACTGCAGGCCCCCAAACTTTGCTTTCCTAACACTCTAGGTGAAGCAGCTTTAGCTCAATACAGAAAATAGGAGTCCCAACGCATAACATTATGGCAAGGAAGTGAAGAGCAGGAACAAATTTATAACAAAATAAAAATGAGATAAGAGCATTGTATTTACATACTTTAATATTTGATTGTCATAAATAATTAGGCATTGTTTACTATATTTTACATGTGCTACAAATGCTAAGGCAGTTCATTTATGATACTGCAGTTGTAAGCCTAAAAATGAAAATACTCTAAATGGTAACTCTTTAAAACATCATGTGATTAATAGATATTTCCCATCTTAACTTGTGCATTATATCTTAAAACCAAACAAATTTTAAAGATCTTATTATTAGCTATACACTTGCAAAGCAGCCTATTACTTTCTAAAACAATATAGACAAATTGCATATATAGAGTTTGATATTGTACATGTTAATTTGGACTTTAAAAAGTCATATAAAAGTTTTAAATATACTACCAATTATATATAAAATACATAATTATATTATATTTTCTTAATTATTTATAATTTGTTACTTCCTTTCTAGTTAGGTAATAAAGACAAATTACATTATCTATAAAAGTTTGATGGATACTACATAATTTGGAATACACTAAATTTTGTTGTCATCATCAATTATTGAATTATATTAAAAACCTTAGTGATAAAATAAGTCTGCAACTTTTTAAAGCTAATAGATGAACGATTTTTTAATTAGAAAGCTATCATGATATCATTAATTCAAAAATAAGCGTTTAAAAGTATAAAGCGATGGTTTACAAGGAAAAAGCGGTCAGTTGGTATTCATGACCCATCAACATGAGGCATCCAAATATCATGTCTTAAGGCCACTAAAGGGCCACAACAGCATAAAGTTAAATATCTAAGCACCAATAAAAAACGTAGAAGATTAAACACACATCACCACACCACTAGGAGGAGAAGGCATATCATCCTTTGATGGGTGCGAGCCCCAGACAAAAGGTTCCACCAAGGGAGGTTCAAGGACTTGCTAACCATCCTCCCTATTAGAACCTGCAGGAGCAAAAGCAACTAACACTCCACGCCCAAGTGGAGGAGTAAGCTTGCATGTTTTCGCCTCCTCCAACACCATACAGACCCATTGAGATAGTGAGGCAACAATGGAAGCTTTGTCACGCAGTGTGGTGAGAAAATGGGGAAAACCGGTCATAACATGGGAAACTATGAGAACAGTTTCCCCATCGTCGAGGAGCCATTGAAGGAGAATCGCAGGGAGGGAGCTTGGGTGAAACATCACTCATATTGCATGATACACTCCCAACTAGTTGAGTAAATCCTAAAGGTGTTGAAACTCCAGAGCAAAATTCTTCGCTCATATGTGGATATGCAGATATGCAAAAGAGAGAACATAAACTTTTTCATTAAAAGTGAAGTCTGATTGTAGAAGTTCATTTCCAAAATTGCAGAATTTCTGGACTTACATAGTTCAAAATGAAAACATTTGAAAAAAATCATATGAAAATTGTATATGTCAACCATTGAAAAAATCTCTAAAAATAGCAATCCTCCGAGTGATGGGTTCCGAATGAAAGGGAGAGAAAAGGTTGTGAATCCACTTCAAAGAACTTTAGGCAGGAAGCACAAGTCCAAAAAAATGTGTTTGAAGGTCTCTAGCTGATCATAGATATGGCACTTGGGATACACAAAACCCATATGATGCAAACACTTCATGAAAGAAGGTATTGGTAAACAAGACACCACATCAAATGAGCTACCTTCAATTTCATTTTTGGCCTTCCAAATGTATAGTTTAGATGAAGAAGTTCCAATGCCTGGGTGAAGAATTAAGATCCCACCTGATGTTTAATTTATAAAGACCGAGGAAAAGGGGCTTAAGAGTTGTTATAACATCCCAAACGAATACTTTCAGAAAGGTGTCACAATCCGGTCGCCAATCTCTTTAAATGTACAAGCAATTTGCATCTAACTTGTAGGGATAGAAAAGGAGATAATAATGGCCAATGGGACATACTTTTTGTTTCATTTTCAATAAACCACAATTATTTTTGTTTCATTTTCAATAAACCACAATTATTTTTGTTTCATTTTAGATAAACCTTAGAAGTGGACCACCAAACTCTCGCTCTTATTTCCTTGTGAATTAGGCATAGAATCTCCCTCTCCTATAAGGCCCGTGTAGTGGGTAGTCCCTACCTTTCTATTGTAAATAGCTAAGTAGTTGATACGGAACCCCTAGGGCACCTAGTACCGGTAAGAAATGTACAGGAAGGGTACGGCCCAGATACATGCCCGAAATGGCCAGGATACGGCCAGGCAGGTTTGGGTATGGCTGGCAGTACGTCAAACGTATTCGGACCTACCCGGCCGTATCCTAGCCTAAAATGTGTTTTTTTTTAATAATTTTTTTCTAGTTTAAATTTAATATATCATTACAGCAGAAATTACAGTTTTCACAGCACCATTATTCTACAGAAGGTACCAAATATAAGCCATCAAAAACATGGATAAGAATAGCATGTATGAGATAAATCATAAATGTAATAAACATCTCAACTAGCTATGGTAGGTACAAATGAAATTATGAATTTATGAGTAGTTTGTTGTGGTTATTTAGCTTGTTTTGTTTTTCATATGCATAATATGTGGTTAATTCCTATTTAGCATGCTGGAATTTATATATTTTTTAATTTTTATATATATTTTGTACGGCCGTATCCGAGGCCATTTTTTTCCCATATTCGCGTATCGGATACTCCATACCCATACCCGTATCCAAAACGTATCAGCTACTTAGGTAAATAGTGGTAGTGGTTGAATTGTAGGTAATAGCCGTGTTGTGGTATGGTCACAATAACTAATATTGAAGTATTAAACATGAATGCAAAATGTGGAAGCATAAAAAATACAGTAGACTGTTAGCGAAAAAAACTTCCAACAATTTCATGGAATGCAAAGTGATTGTGAGATGTAAAATAGGACTAAACATTGAACCTCAAACTAATTCTATATTAAAATAAGATATAAGCTTTTTGGGAAAAAATGTGGCAAAATTTTAGTCATTTCGTGATCTATATCTTATTTTCCTAATGATGAATCACAGAGTGTGATCCAAAGTTGATTAAAAATTTGCCACGCAGCTTTTATGAAAACCTTATGTCTTTAAGATTCTATATCAGAACTCCTTTGGTTTTAGATTGGAATATCGACGGTTTTAGACTACAACATCCCTTCCTTTTCTGATTTGCCCAATCATGATGTTTTATCAATGAGTATAGGCTCATTGTGCAGACACTAAATCATGCACTTTGGGTATATTTCTAGTCCTAATCACATACCACTATTCATATGATTCCTAAGCGAGAAAAGTACTAATTAACCACTGTCTTTGGCCTCTTTGCTTGCTTTTTGTTTTCCCTTTGGTCTTACACTCCTTGCCCAATTTATCTTTTGATACTTTGACATTTCGACTCTAAAACCAACGCCCCGACCTCTTTGTATCTTGCTCGCATCTTTTGGGTCTTTTCTAGCCGTTTGGGCATCTTATTTCTTACTAGTCGACCTTTTAGTGGTTAATTACGAAATTCAACCAAGGGAATCATATAAATACAAAGCTATGTGATCATAATAAAGGACCAAACACTAAGCATCTACTATCACCACCTAAGGTTGCATCCAAAGGCCATTACAAGAGCATCAAAGCATCCATCTAGCATCCATACAAGGGACAAGGGACTGCATTCTTCTACATACACTTCATAGGAGGGAAGTTCATTTTCCATGCACACATCTATCTACATTTTCTACATCTAGTTATTGCTCGCTATCAAGTGCAACTTGCACAAGAGCCACCTAGGGCACGATTCTACACACAGCAAAACTACATGGAGTCTGAAATGTAGTGTAGCGCCCAGATTGCAAGTTCACTCGGTCGGTGTGACCGGGTGTCATCCGACTCCCCATTTGCATCTTTTTCTTTTTAGGATTTGATGTGTTTTGGGGTTTTACAGTGTTTGTTTCTCTTTGCAGGTTTCGGTGATTAACAACGACATACAGGCGACTAAAGGTGACATCCAACAAACATCTCGCGACCCTACGAAATTGAGTTTCGCAGTTACATGCGATCACATGCGCCCCTAGCCCCCTAACTCTATTCAAGCGCCCTAGTCCCGGCATTCCCGACATCTCTGCATTTTTCTAGGCTCGGTTGCAATGGCCTACTTGCCTGTTTCATCGAGTTTTCCAGCTCGACACAACTTCGGCATTACTATGAATCAGCTAAGTATTTTATCCCTTCATTTGCAACTAGGGTTTCACATTTTTCTAGCTTGCTTGTGTCGAATCAGTACTTTAATTGTTTATATCTACGTTGTTACATAATTTAGATTTAGCATCTATTTATTTCAATATTTTCTTAATCACATTAATTCATAATAGCTTGTGCTCCCCATAAGAACTGGACACTGAATCATTTATTTATGATATCAATCATAGTTATGTGGTGTTCCTATAGGGTGGAAATAATTGGCTCCTGAATCCACTCAATAAGTCCCTTGCATTCATTTTAAGCATATGCAGGCAATGATGTTTGATTGCAATGCAAGGACAACAAGTTTTAGCTATGGACGAGTATTTGACAAAAATAATGAAGCATATACATAGCATTAAAGGCAATATATTATTTAACACCATTATACTTGGGACTATGTTTTTAAATCGACCGATTTCTCGTTCAGCATATTGGTACAGCCATAGACCTTCCAACCATTGTGCATTAGGTAAACATCGCCGACAAAAACATCCACTTCATAGGATTCTCTCAGTACTTTAATCTCATTTTCTTTTTGATGGAGGTCAAGGCGAAATGGGTGGGCGGGGGTGGGGAGAGGGGGTGTGGTTAATCATGGCTAATTAGTTTGAAAATAGCATTGACAGGGCACTCAAACTCCCTTAGCTCCTTTAAGTGAAGGTAATATGGGAAACATAGTGGAAAAAATAGCATTATGGGATCCTATCGCATATGTTTCCCATGCCTACACACCCGTTAAAGTTGCTGTTGTAGTTTTCATTTATATAAATTTCAATTTTTCATTAGTTTGGTTGTATGTTTATAAGCTATGATTTCTCTCAATATATAAGATTTTCAATACGATTACCTCGAAACTACTAAAGTTCTCGGTGTGCAAAATGCTTACCCTCAATCCTTTCATAATACCTTCACATATAATATTATAACCAATCTAAATAATATGTAGGATATAATGAATATTATACAACACAATATATATTCACAGCCAAGATGCCCTAATAAGCAATATATACAAAAATAGAATAATTAACCTTGAGGTAGGAAACACTATACAATACTCCTTCAAGAAGGAATAACTCCACAAAATCTCATAATATGGGAATGCCACTTCGAGAGAGACAACTCCAATATCCTTTTATCAATAAGACTCGCCTCTTACTTGAAAATCATAATGATGATATTTGTCTCCTTTATATAAACCCCTATTACTCTTGATGGATGTGATAACCCCTAATCCCAATGTAGGCCGACTCATTACCCAATATAACTAATTCCACAAGTTACCCATTTGACCCAATATATTAGATCAATACAACTAAGGGAATGTATGCCACATGTCAACATCTCCATCGACCCATATACATCATAATATCATATCCCTAGGTACATAACATGCCATCACTCCTTGACATGTTTCATCCCCAAAACTTGAGAAGAAACAAGTAATGAGTGCGCTTCAAATCATTGCACACTTGCCACCATGCTCAATCATCCAAACCTCCACATGTGATCTTGGTGGTGATAGCTTGAATAAAATTTGTTCTTGATTCTAACGTACTACTCTGATTCTATCCATGACCATAGTTGTTCCTACTTGCCTTCCATGCATAGCCATAGTGATTACTCCTATGATTCCATGTTCCATATTTGTTGTTCCTTTGATTCCTTATATAGCCATAGTGATTGTTCCTCTAATTACTATATAGTCATAGTGATTGCTACTATGACACTCATAACAACCTCCGTGATTGTTGTTTTTCATGATGATGGGGGTGTCTATAACCTCAGCCTTAGAGTCCTTAAAATTATCAACCTTTTCTTCTACTTTCTTTGTCTCTTCCACCTTTTTGTTTGTCGACCTTATCTCTTGAGTAGATGAATTGTTCATTTCTTTTTTCTTCATATTCTTCTTGTTATTCTTTTGAATCTTCCTTGTGTTGTTCTTCACCATCTTGAGCTTATTCCCGTGCTCTATCTTGACCCGATACTCCTTGACATAGGGCAACGCGATAAAATACTCCTTTAAGAAGGAATGACTTCACAAGATCTCCCAATATAGGAATTCCAATTTGAGGGGGAAACATCCAATATCCTTTTAGGCTTCTACCAATAGAAAACTTGCCACTTACTTGACATCCTTCATAATAATATTCATCTCCTTTATATAGACCCCTATTACTCTTAATTGATTGGTAATCCCTAATCCTAATATACGGTGACTCATTAATCAATGTCACTAATTCTACAAGTTACATATTTGACCCAAAATATTAGACCAATATAAATAAAAATGAATGTGAGCCACATGTCGGCATTCCATCAACCTACATCTATGTTACAAGAAACAAGAAACAAGAAACAAGGAATGTGACAGAAACCACGATGTGACGTAAAACAAAGTTTAGTTGAGGTTGCATAAGAAGCAAATTAAAAACAAATCTATATGGGTAAAGATGTTTCATACGCTTTAAGTCCACTAGAAAAGGGGCTATGTTTATATATAAAAATCGATTATGGCTTTTATATTAAATATTTTGAGATATAAACAAAAGTTGGTTACTGAAAAAACAATTGAGGGCACATATGCCTTCCATACAACAAAACAAAAATTAAATAAATAGATAATAAAAGCACAAAGAGAAAACATGAACCATAAAGAAATACGGAATCATGAAGAAATAAGAAACCTTGAAGATACAGGGGGCACTCTTCCGACGGCTTGGTCTCCATCGTAGCATTCCTCCTTCCATCTTGATGAGCTAATTTCAAACAATCAAAACATACCCATTGAATTCTTTCCCTCATAAAAGGTAAGAGAAACCTGTAAACTTTCACTCTATTTCATTTCTGTGCAGAAAAAGTAGAAATACTCCACAGCCGTTGATTTTTCATGATCTAGTTTGGAAATGGCAGACAAAAATCTTCTATCCATTTCTTTTCATTGTTAAAATACCATTTACAGAACACCATTTCAATTTCAATACTGTAAACAATCAGATTCCATACAAAAAGACATCAAACCCGCGTGATTCAACCAAGAAATATCTAGGAAAGGTAGAGAAGTGGTTGAACATTTCTTGGCCAGTCCGAAATGTTTCCTTGCTGTAGAAAAATGGCACAACCCATCCACAATGGTCGTTTTCCATCACGGACGGGTTGGAAACCCAAAAGGAGGGGAAAAGCCTGTGTTGTTGTGTTTCTTGCAACTACGACCTGTATAAATCTTGATATCATATCCCTAGGTACATAACATCCTTGGTACTAAGCCAAAGAATATCGATTAATTGTGCACCTGATGGCAACAGATACTAAGAGACTTTGAAGGATATGGATGCTTATCTTTCAATCAAAAAAACCTCTTTGCATTTTTCAAATATTTATAAAAATTGGCTAATTGGTAATCTATTTTATTTTATTTTATCTCAGGTCTTTAAGGATCTGGAATTGCACTCTTTCGGCACAAAAACATGTGTAGTCTCAGTTCGGGTATGGAGAAATAAACAAGACATGTTGAATGCGCGACACTGAGAATAGCATAGAAACCTACAATAACAGGCACTGCACTTGGGGAGACAACTCTAAATGGGTTGCATGCAGAGCTTCCATTGGAGAGTGCACATGTACTGTGATTATGAACTTAAGTGTGTAATATTCTCTTCTTCACAAACCATTTTTGTTAAAATCCAGATGGTTAGTTTTTGTTTTGCAATACCCAATAGTTGGGAGAGCTGAAATTATAAGTGTTAATACATAGGTATGGAAAGATTCCAGATAGATTTCTGTTTTTAGTTTTTCAGTTATTTTACAAGACCCCAGAAGTTGAGTAGAGATGAATTCGTGGGTATGGAAAGTTTCAGACAGATAGCGTTTCTCTTCCCAATTTTTTTCCGAAGCCGAGTATTTGCGAAAAGCTTAAGTCGTGGGTATCAATATGTGGGTTTGAAAAAATTCAATCGATATTTTCTGGTTTTTAAGTTATTTTTGCAATGCTCAATGGAACTGAAATTGTAGGTACTAGGTTAATTGAGGGTTAATGTATATGACCAAACATGACATTAATAGTGTCACGCCTCTACTTAATTACCCTAGTCTATGGTGGAAGAAAAAATGAGCAAAAATAGGCGGTGGAAAAGAAGCCTGAACAAAAAGGATCGGAAAGGCAAGACGTGAACCCCTTCATCGGCGACTACAAATATTTTAAACAAAAAATAATCAAAGAATTACGCAGAAGCCAAAAATAAGAATAGTGCACAGAGAACGAAATGGTTGCATTAGTGCACAGAGATTCAATGAAATGTTTGCATTTACTCTATTTTGAACTTAAATGTTTTTAGCAACAACATCGTATTTGAACAGAAGAACAGAAAAATAGTATGTGATAAACAAGTACCAGCAGCTAGAAGTTGAAATTTGTTTGATCGAAAGAGAGGTTGCTTGCGCTGTGTCTTCCGTTTACACAACCCAAATGCAGAATTGAGCTAAAACAGCAGCAAAGACTCCAAATCCGCCTAGCAACGAGGAAAAACCCTAAAACTAAAATCCGCGGCTGCCACACAACGAAAGCAGACTCAGGCTGCTGTCCCATGCAACTGCGAAGGCAAGCTTTTTTTTTACAGATGGAGGAAAGGAAAAAAGGATGGGAAATAATAATGAGTCTTATTTTTTTATGTTATAACGCCTACTGAGTATTTTTAGGTCTATAATAATGGAGTCTTATTTAATACTAGTTACTTCTTTATAGTGATAAAATAGGAGTATGTAATACTAGTTATAGACCCTAAAAATACTCATTTCTTTTGTACATTGATAAAAAGGAGTCTTTGTCCAACGGGTAGTGGTGTAATGGTTCTTGGGTTTCCTTGTAATTGGGAGGTCCAAGGTTTAAATCTCGGCTCGTGTTAAGGCACCTACTATTGATAGTTAATCGGTGAGCTCTGCCGAAAACTTAAACTTCCATCGGGTTTGTCTAAAGCTTAAATAGGAGTCTCTAATACTAGTTATAGACCCTAAAAATACGCATTAGGCATTATAACATCCAAAAATAATATTAAATCTATTATTAATTCTAGTTATTAATTATATTATACTTGTTATACACTATACACCCTTTGGCTAATTTAACTAGCTATTTAAATAAATAAAAAAATAATTATCTACTCATCTCCACTTCGAGCCAACTCACTCAAGTTGACTAGTCACCGCACTCAAGTTGTAGAATCCTACGCACATGGGAAGTAAATATGCACCTACAATTTAGAATAATTTGAGAGCCAACTAATTTAAAATAAATCAACCATGCTAAATAAGAAAAATGAAATCAATAGTCTACAATTCAGTCAATTTCACCTTCCTCAATCGATGGCTTCTTCTGCATTTATAAAAAAAAAAATAGTTCCTCTCAAATCATTATTGGAAGCTTAAAGAATTTACAGTGTTACTCTATCAAATTACTATTGGAAATCACTCTTGCACATCATTATGTTGTCCAATTGATCACCAAATCAATCATCAATCAATCATCATTGCTCATAGCTTAGCTTCACTTCCATTCGGAATATCTTGGAGCATCCACAAATCAAAAGAAATCAATCTCTCTTATGGATCTAACAAGATTGTCGCTCAACCCCACTCTTTAGTTGGTTCAATTTAAAGTTACAAGAAGTTTATTTGAGAAATGTTTGCTTTCATTTGTTGTTTGTTTCTTTCTCTAGTTGCATTTTCTCTTGTATACATTATGGCACGACCGTGGGAACTCCCACATTATTTTGATCATATTTTACAAATATAACATTGTTTTCATGTTCTTTGTGTTGTTTAAAGGTCACTGACCAATTTTCAAATTATTTCATAAATAGGTTTGAGAGCAGTTTGCAAAAAATCAGACGTTTTGGCTATGTTTTAACTTTTTTGTAGGCGCAGGTGATTTGTGTTTCCATAGCATTCTTTGCGCTAAAGCATAGCTCGTGATTTGTGCTAACGTACTTCTATTTTTATGATATATTTGTGCTAGTGTAGTACATGCATTAGCATTCTGGCACCTACACTTCTATCAAATTACATGCTTTTATGTGAGTTATCGGATTCATTTTCGCTCCAGTCTTTGCATCAACGTGCATTTGGGTGTGTTTCTATTACATTCTCTACACTAGTATGATTTTACTAATTCTATTTTTACATGTTTGTGTTTCACATGATCCTTGCATTAACGTCAACTTCACTATGTTTGTGTTCTAGTTTGTGTGTTTCCATTGCAACAAGGTGTGCGCTTTGTCAAACCCTGTGAGTTTTTATTCAACCTGTCTACACTAGTGTTCTTCAAAGGTGCATTTACGTAGCTTTCCGTGTATTTCTATAGTTTATAAGTGTGTTTCCATTATGTTATATGTGCTAGCGTTATGTGTTAAAGTTTTGATTTTTTAAATCAAAATGTTTGTATTTTGCTCACATGTTGTTTTCCTTGTTTTTTGACAATTTCTTGTAATTTCTTCACGTAAAAACAGAATCTAACACGTTGTTTGATCATCCTTTCTAACCAAAGTTGCACTTTTTCTCTTGTTTTCTTTCATTTTCTAACATTTTGTTCTTATGATCCAAATCATGTATGCTCTTCTCTCACACCCTTTTTGGGAAAACTTGAGAATCAAAAGCGATTAGGATTCCTGTATTGCTTTACTAATGCTTGTTTCATTTCTAATCTAACATGTTTTTATTTTCTAAACATTTCATTTATACAACCTAAACCATGTATGCTCTTCTCTCGCACCATTTAGGTGAACTTGAGAATCATAAACGGTTGAAGTTGTCTTCTATCAATCATGTACTTAGTTAACCTTGTTTTCAGGATCTCTAAGTCAAAGATTCTCAAACTAGGAAAAGATCAAACAAAAAAACAAATCAAACTATTAATAATTTTCATGCAAGACCACTTTTACTTGGAAAATATTGCTAAAAAGTCATGTATAACTTTGGTTTACACTTGTCATTTTGTCATTTGTTTTTGTCAAAGTTAGAAGGAACTTACATCTTAATCACTCATTGATTTAATTTAAATGTAATTAAATCTTAATTTCATATTAACTTATTGTAATTGATGATATGCAAGAAGTAAAGTATAGTAGTGCACAAACAATAAACATTCAATGCATATGAAACCCTAATCAAATGAGAGAGAGATGAGTACTTAGTTGATTTTGTTTCGATCCTTAGATGATCAAGACTGTATTTGTTAGAACAGGCTAAAACAAGATCAACGCCAGAGCTCGCATAGGGTTTGAGAATTCATAACTGTGCGGGCGAAACACCCACGGAGGACAAAAGTGCATCAAAGCAAGCTAGTGACTAGTCTAGACTCTAGTGACTATGCGAGTGCTCGAGATCTAGTCTTTCCTAAGTCGGAGGAGCTTCATTGCTAATCTCTCTTCATCGTCTATAGTTTTACTATTAAATCATTGATCATACATGTAACTCCGTAAAATATATAGCTAGCCCACATGCCCACAAACCACACCAAATATAATAAAAAAGATGCAAAATGTGGAGTCGGATTGACCGCATCACCACCCAAAGAGTGAACTTACAAATGAGCATTGTACTACATCTCAGACTCCATGTAATTCTCTATGCTTGTGTGTGTAATGATGTCTTACGTTTCCCTTATGCAAGTTATGTGATGATAGAGGGCTAGATCTAGATTGTACTGAGTATGTAGAATGTGTGTGATAGAATAGAATGAACTCCCCTCCTATGTTGTGTATGCGGATCAATACAACCCTTGTCTCATTATATGAATGTGTTAGATATATGCCTTGTAGTGCTCATGATAGATCATGTTTATAGTGATTGGGCCCTTATTTGAGAGCAATAACTAAGTATATATATGATTCCCTTATTTAAATTTCATAATTGACAACCTTTGGAAGGTGAACCCAATGTGTTAAAAGGTGACCAAGAACCGAAAGGACCCAAAAGAATAATAAGAAGATAGAGAAGGGAAAGAGCACCCGGAAGGGATGGGAGTGCTTAGGTGCTTCATGTCATAGTTGGGCACTAGTGTTCGAGGTCATCAAAAGATAAATTATTCAAGTGTCAATAGAGTTGTAAGATGTGTAAAACCAATAAAGTGCAAGAGATAAAGCAATCAAAAGACTAAAAGGAGTTGTCAACCAATTTTCTTGTTTAGGAATCATGTATACATTTGTATGCTTTTAGGACCTAGAAATGTACCCGAGTGCATAGATTTTGTGTCTACATTTACCCCCACTTTATGTTGTTAAGTGAATACTCGATAGCATAAAGTAGATAAAAGATATGTATCTTGTAAACCAAAGAGAAGTGTAGTCGATAGCGTGCAAGTGGACATGTAGCCATGTAAAGCATGAAGTGATTGTAATGTGAAGCGTGGTAACCAAAAAAGAGAGATAAACCCTAGGAGTGAAGTGTATGCATAGTAGCAGGTTGTTGGAGCTTGTGCTTGTTGATGTGAGTTGCTTCTTGTAAGGAAAGACCAGAAAAGATAAGTAAAAGAGTAGTCAAAGTCCTATATATGAAAGTCAGAGTAATGTATGTATAAGTAAGTAAAAAGTGTTTAAAAGTAGTAGCTAAGGAAAGAGTGCACCTGATAAAAGAGAGAGTAAAGGACAGAAAGTTTTCATGTTTTCTTTAGAGATGTTGTTGGATTTGAGTGTCTTATTGCCAAAGGTGAGGCTTTTGGGCAATCTCATGTCAAGAGCATGTTTTTTGGGTGATCTCACGCTAAAAATGAGTTTTTGGATGATCTCATGCCAAGGGTGAGTTTTTTGGGCGATCTTGTGCCAAGGGAGAGTGTTTTCGGTGATCTCACGCCAAGAGAAGAGTGTTGAGGAGAGATGTATGTTTTATCTCCTTCCATGACGCTTCCCAATAAGTGTCCATTACACATTGGCATATCTCGATTTATAACCGTATTATAACTGAATTGTAGTTGATTGAATAAATTTTGTAACTCAAGTCAAATGACTGATACTATGGAATTGTCTTGTAAATGTCTAGAAACTATGTTGATATGAGAAACTATTTGTTTTTTCCCCCAGGATACAAGTGCCTAGGTGGGACACAAATG
Organism: Taxus wallichiana var. yunnanensis; assembly: GCA_018340775.1. Classification (NCBI taxonomy): domain Eukaryota; kingdom Viridiplantae; phylum Streptophyta; class Pinopsida; order Cupressales; family Taxaceae; genus Taxus; species Taxus wallichiana. Next base: position 381,151,940 of record CM031242.1, read on the forward strand.
CCCACCATTCCTATCTCAAGCACGGGGCACTACTGTCTATTTGTTTCTTTGGTCCAAGACAAATTCTAGACCAATATGTGACTGTGTGTTTTGGCAAATTTTGTACCGTGTTGTTCTATTCTCAAGATTTGTGCTATTATAAGGGTGATTTGTTCACCTAATATATGCCCCCTCGTTTGGGGTGCATGCGACGAATTTAGGAAGAAGTGTCCCAAATGAGAGGACCTAAAACTAATATGCATATCTAAGATTGGATACTTGTAAGGGGTAGGGGATGTACATGGTAGAAACTAAGGCACATGCAAACAATGTAGGCTAGAAACAAGTGTTAGTGAAAAAGAGCTATCATGCAATAAAAGATAGTGTAACGAGCAAATGTGCAGATAAGAGAGACTGCGAAAAGTGGTTACATATATGGGACATCGCTCACAATGTCACAAGACTATCAAGGCCGAAGAATCCATAAGAAAACAATGATCAAGCAATACATAGGGAATAGCCCGTAAACAATAATGAATAATAACAATCAAAGAGGTAATGTATAACTATGGTTGTATAGAATCCTCGTGAGGCAAATTTTATACATGAAGCACTTGTTAGCATGTTAGAAAGATAAGTAATATGTCAAAGCATGTATACATCAATGAAAAGTAGATGGTAGTGACAAGAAGTAGTAAATAATGTTACAATAGGACTTGCATTGTGTAGTAGGAGTAGAAAGGTAGATGCCCCCGAGCCTTGGTGGGATGGTAAAGAGCACTCGCCGAGCATCATGCATCATGTAAGAGTCTATAAAATTCCTACATTCACCTCGAATACCATATGAACACGCATGTGTGTATAGAAAAGGACAATGACATACTAAGTATGTAACTAACATAGGAAACAAAGTGTAAAATGTAAATAGTATAATCTAACAAGAGAAAATACAACCAAAATGTGCAGATGTTGTGTGAAAGTGATAATGTGCAATAATATGTCGGATGTGCAAATGAGAGGACCACGTTGCCCCAACGATGTGTGTGAAATGAGGTTCATTTAGGAATTGTGTCCTCAATAGTCAAATATGAACCATATAACAAAAGTGTGTCATTGGGCATAGTCACAAAATCACACACTTTAGACATTATTTAGTCTCGGTCTCATACTACTATTCATATGGTTTTTGAGTGAAGAAAGTACTAATTAACCCATGTCCTTTGGCCATTTTACTTTGATTTATGTCATCACTTGCGCCAACCTCCAAAGCACATACTTGTCCACTTCATTTTTGTCATTTGGCGTCATTTTACCTTTGATTGAGACATCTAGAACAATATTGGGCACCCTAGGTGCCCTGGTCCCATTTGGGGGCACCCCTGAGCCTTTCTACACTTTTTGCCACTTTTTGGGAACTTTCTGACCGTTTGAGCTTCTTATATTTTTAGTGTTTGGCTTTTTGGGGTTAATTACGAAATTAGAACAAGAGAACCATATAAATATAAAGTTATGAGACCATAATGAGGGACCAAGCACTAAGCACTACTATCATCACCTAAGGTTGCGTCTATTAAAGGCTACATTTGTATCCATATAGCTCCATCACAAGACACAAGGTGAGTTCATTTGCATCACACTGCATAGGAGGGAAGTTTATTCTATTCCATCCACCATTCTATTACATTTTCTACACATAGTTATTGCTCACTACTTTCACAAAGTGTGACTGACACAAGAGTACCTAGGGCATGATTACACACACACATAGAACTACATCGGGTCTGAGATGTAGTGCAACGCCTTCGATTAGTAAGACCACCATTGTGCGCAGCTAAGGTCGATTCGACCCCTTCATATCATCTTTTTTTAGGGATTTGATGCTTTTCTTGGGTTTTGCAGGTATTTTCTTCATCACCGATTTCCAAAGCACATACAACACAGTGCAAAAAAGTTAGTGTGACAGGAAGCGAAGGTAGGAAACCATCAAACAATACTTCAGAGGAAGGTTAGAGGGATTTTTCACGAGCACTGGGGAGCCCATATTGCAGACTAGGGCGCCCAAAGGTGCCCCTGTACCTATCCAAGTGTCCCACTCCACTCATATTTCCCATTTTCACTTTTCTAGACTATGGCACAATCGTTTCCTCCTCCTATTTCTCCAATCCATCTCTACGACACAATCCAACAAACTTTTCGAATTAGTCGAGTTCTTTCTAACTATATTTGCACTTTAGGGTTTCACATATCTACTTTCTTAGTTTCTTAGGTCACTTTATATATTTATTTACTACTTTTATTTATGTTATTTATTGTTCCTATTTTAGATTAACCACCATTCTTCCACATTTTAGTTAATCATTAGGTAATGACAATAAAGTATGTTTACCAAAGATGTCATGATGCTTAAAAAGATAGACATGAAGCACAAAGCACGGTAGTTAGGATGTGATAAGTGAGGTTCACGGAGGAATTTTACCCTCAACAGTCAAGCATGAACCATAAAACAAGAGTGCATCATCGGGTAATGAGTGTATTGTATGTGTTGTGAGAGTAGATGTTAGTAAAGATTTATCATGAAGCACGAGTGTGAAGTGTAGTAAAGAAGCTAAGAGTAGATGATATAGACATCAAATAGTGATGGGGGAAGTACGATTCCCCCAAGTGTGTAAGTGAAGGAAGGTTATCCAATGATGGAGAAGATCAAGGGCTCCTTAGTTGGTGTCCAAGAAAGAGAAGGCATGTGACCATGGTTTAGGACTCGATGGTGTAGGAGAGTATTTATGTGTATGTGAGGCAGACCAATGTGGTGAAGGAGGTGGATAACACCTATAGGAATGGGTTACAGGTAGGGACCTAGGTCGAAGGGATGGAATAATGGACCGAAGGATGACGGGGTTGTGATATAGGTCGAGTGTGAATGGTAGAGCTAGGTGGAGATATAGATGTAGACGTGAGTTGTGCATGATGGCTAGATGTCATGAATGGGTTTGAAATAGAGGTGAGAGTTGGCCGAGGTAATGGAGTGTGCGGAAAAATACCCTTGATGGTGACAACTTGTTTTTATGAATGAACTTAAGAGATAAATGGAGCATAGAAGGGATAACATAGGTACCATGGAGCTAAGGGAGACCTAAGACCATGTCACAAGCTTTGATTTTAGATTTAACAAGGAACGATGTTGGTAAGGTAAGGGACCCAACAATAATAGGAAGGATGACATGACCATAAGAAGTAGGGGACTGGAAATGTGATTTGAGAAGTTGGAAAGTTGATAGCTAGTAAAAGTTGTTAGCCACCCTTGGGCTCTATCTCTACGAGGTTGTATAGCCCTCCTCCTCCTCCTCTCCCTCCTCCCCATTGTGAGTGGGTGTGGCCTCAATCTATAGGAGGGCTACTAGTTCTCTAGGGACTAGGACCTTCTCCAAAATGATAAATACCCCTGGTGTAACAACTATCCAACCATACAGCCCTTAGGGCCTCCTTGAGCCTCTCTAATACCATGGTAAACAACAAGAATGGCAAGAAGTGCATCAATGTATGGAATCCCAAATTTTGGGGCAATCTATCAATAGGGTGGACCTCCACACTACCTTTCCTATCCACTAACTGAGTTGTGGTACTACATGCAATCAATATAACTCTATCATTGCCCCACATCCCAATCATATCCTAGTATAGCCTGATAATAAAGTCATATGTGGTAAGAGTAGCAATAGGCTAGTACGCCCCCAGAGAACCTGTTAAGACTATCCATTTGGCGACTCTGATAGCCCTTGGATCTAATATGCCAACTCCCCTCTGATAGGGGATGATCCTCTCATAAACCCAAGTCATAACCAAAGTAGGGTGGCTCAAGGATTTCCCCTGAAACCTCACAATGCGGTATAGGTCATGATATGTGGTCCCAAGAATTTCCACACCCCAAGAAAATATCCTCCCATGTTGCTCAATAGCCATAATGATAGGAGCCCAACAATACAAGAGCTTGTCCCCACCCTTATCTCCCACCAAATGCGAAGCCAAAATACCAATAATGGCCTTACGTAGAGTGGGGATAGGTGCGGAGCAATTGATAGTAGACGCATACCCTACTTGGCACCCACATTGGATGCCCCATCATCTCCCATATATGATGCCCACTGCCTATATATAGTTGGAGAATCTTTCTCTAGTGTCAACCATCTGCTAGTCACAGAACACCCAAGATCCTGTGAACATCCTCGAGAGTGATAGTCCACTCTCCTTTGACCCTAGGAAACTAGAAAGTGTTCCGATTAGCATCCCAATAACTCAATAAGTTACACAAGAAATGAATATTTGACACTAAAAATGTTGTCTGTGTATAGAGAGAAAAACTACAATAATGAAAGATACACAAATAATAATGTAAACCTCCTTGTAATCCTTCAAAGGCAAACCTCGGTAAGGTTGTGGAGAATTTGTCTATGGAACATTGCAAATGGATGTGGATTCTCTTGAATATTCTCTAAATGTGAGAACCAAATTCTACAAACACGAGATACTTTCAAAACTTCATATTACAAATTGACAGAGTTTATTTGCAAACAATTCAAGAGGATTCGTAAGAGAGTAAGCTTCAATTTATAGAAGCAAAAGTGGTTGGAAGTTGGTTGAACAAAGTTGAATACACCTATGAAAAATAACATTGGAGGAAGTTCTACAGTGAGTGTTGGGGCATTTAGGGGCGAATGGATTTAATTGCGAAGTTGCATCGGGAAGGTGGTTGTATGTGTAATTCAACCCCCCACCTTTCAAGGATTCGAGAACCGTAGTTAACTAGGATGAGGATGTGGAGTACAAGTGGAGTCTAAGTGGTTGTTAACTATGTTGGTGTAGGATATTTACCATGCACATATTTTATGTACATGGGATTCCTCCACATAGGTGATTCACCATGCTTAGGTGTCCTAGGGTGTCATTATGGCCTTACACGTGTCATAGAGCGTCATAGGAGTTACATTTGACCGGCTATTCGAGAATGTAACTCCCACCTCTTGACGACTACATTTTTGGGGAGTTACACACCCCACTACTATATGTACACCCTTTCATCTTGAGCATTACATGGTGGAATGGAATAGAGTATGGAATTTGAGCCTTTTTTCCCTTAATGCATGCACATTGCTCCCATGGGTGAGTTCTTGCTTGGATCTTGAAACTACATCATTCTGCGGTTGAGTGCAACGTGTTGATGCTCACGAATTCCCTCCAGATCTTCATCATTCCTCAACATGATGAAATAGGTGGAATTAAATAACTAAATTTAATTAGTATTTAATTGTGAGGAGATAATTCACCATTTAAATAAATAAATGTTTAATTATATTAGCTATAAGGTGTTAGGAAATAATTTAATTAACTTCAAAAGAATAGTATGATTAAAATAATTTAATTAATTTAATTGTGAGAAGATAATTAACCATTTAAATAATTAAATGTTTAATTATATTAGCTAAGAGGGTGTAGGAATTAATTTAATTAATTCCAAAGGCATGTTAGAATTAAATTATTTAATTCCAATGGGTAGGAATATAGCTTAGGTAATAGAATTAATTTTAATTAATTCTAAAGGGGAATATTTGAATGATGGAATTAATTTAATTAATTCCAAAGGGGTGTATTGCAGCGAGATAGAATTAATTTAATTAATTCTAATTAGATAGAAGCAGGATAGAGTATGTATGTATTTTTAGGGTGTCTACATTTTCCCCCTCTTTAAAGTGTTATTGTGAAGTAATAGTGCTTTTAAAGATAGTAGACGCATGTAGATCGGTGAGCGGAAAATTGTGAAGGATCAAGATGTCCCAACAAACAAAAGCAGTGAGAGGAATGCCCCCTCAAGTGGGTGGATGGTGCAATAAGGTGGTGGACAACTCGCTTGATAGGAAGAAAACAAGGGATTAAAACAAGGATGGGAAAGGACTGTGTTCATAGCATGAATGTTATTTGGAGAGTAATTTTTAGAGAAACCTAATTTTTGTTATTACACAATAGAATTGTCACCATGATTATAAAAGAATAAAGATGGTTAACCTAAATGCACATAAAAAACACACAACAAAGAAAAGATAAAAAGAAAATAAACCCAATATACAAAGTAGGTGTTGGCATCAAGGTTATAAAGGAACCAAGATGTGATCACACTACTTGTAAGTGGTCCAAAAAGAGTAAACATCAACAATGCAACACAAAGTCTAAAAAGAAGACAATCGTTTATGCCCCTAATGCATGCGACAATGATGATTACATAGATACAAATGCTCGCAAGTGGGAATACAATCAACCGGAAGAGTGGAGTTAAAACAACTCCTTATAACACTCTTGTTGAATCCATTGCGCAAATGATCAAATTTGAAATTTCCCCAAGTGAATTTATATCATGAAGGAAAAACAATTGAGTGACTTGCCCCAAGCAGAGTTAGCATATCATGCAAAGGGAAGAAAGTGATAGTTGTAAGATTGACATGATCACTAGGGTAATAGATAAAAGTATGACATTTATCAAGATTGTATTGAAATGTTGAATGATTCACTTTAAGTGTTTTCTAATTGTAGGATTTCTATGATAAGTGAATGTTTGTCCGAAAGTTTTGTAATTTTATTTTATTTTTTGGATTTTTGAAATATTTGATTTTTGTGGATTTTCGCAAGTTTTGAAATACAAATGCAAACAAAAATGAAGACATTCCATGGCTTAAATAAACCAAGAGGAAAACACAACACGTGTAAATGATAAAAAGATATAAAATAAGTAATAAAAAGAAACCCAATATGAACAGGAAAGAACCACACCAAATTTATATGAGAACTATGATGCGAATAAATTTCCTGCAATTGGTCCATGAGCGCATTCCAGATACACAGAGTACTGGTTATTCAAACTATCAAACATAAGAAACTAAACTAAGAATATACAATACAAAATTCCATATGTACAAATGTTAAACAAGTAAACAAGCTAGTGAACAAAAACACACTAATGTAAAAAAATCTAATAAAGAAGTGAATATATACATATGTCAAGTTGCCCCCAAGAGAAAGCCAAAGCCAAGTGATATCCCTATGCAAAGTAACATTGCAAAGAGTGGCTTGATTGTTTAGAAAGATGATTCGAAACAATCAGATGAAGAAAATGGCGAAAGAAATTACATAGTTGCGAGATTTTTTTTTTGAAAGCATTTTCGAAACATTTTGTATGTTTTTTTTGTATTTTCTGAACAATTTTATATTGTTTTTGGGATTTTGAACAATTTTATATTGTTTTTGTAGTTTTTTTGTGAGACATTTTTTTATTGTTTTTGGTCTTTTTTTGGAATTTTGAACCACATGCCAAAGAAGAGGGAAAGGAAATTCCCAAGTCAAAACCGACATGCTAAATGGAAGGTGAACAATGGTGGTAAACAATGGGCATGAAAACCTGCCAAGGAGAACATGTGACACACGGTGAGGTGAAAAGTTACAAGCGGGAAATAAAGCAAAACAAGTGGATGCACTGATATGCCCCCAATACAAGGGTTACTCTTCGAGAGACTTAGGAGTAGAAATTCTTCGATGAATGGAATTCATAGGCTCTTTCAACTCTTTTCCATCCTCAGTAGATAGTTTGTATGCACCAGATCCAAATTTAGCAATTATAACATAAGGACCCAACCAATTAGGCTCAAATTTTCCTTGTTTTTCTCGTGGTTTAGTTGTGTTCTTTTTATTTTCCTTTAGGACCAAATCACCAATTTCAAACTGTCGAGGTTTGATCTTGCGATTATAATTACGGCGTAGTCTATTCTGATATACCTGCATATGGTCTAAGGCACGAAGTCGTCTCTCATCCAGTAATTCCAGCTCTACAAGGTGTACAACATGATAATCCTCTTCATGAATGAGATGTTGGAGGGATACACGAAGTGAAGGCAGTTCAACTTTGATAGGTAATATGGCTTCAGAGCCATATACTAGGGAAAAAGGAGTAGCTCATGTAGGTGTTCGAAAGGAAGTGAGGTAGGCCCGGATGGTAGGATATAATTGTGTATTCCAATTACGTCAATGTTTATTGACAGTATTTTCCATAATGGACTTGATAGTCTTATTTGATGCTTGGATTGGCCATTGCATTGTGGATAATAGGGTGTAGCCCATTTTAGGTAGATATTATATTTATTAGCTAGGGCTTTGAGATCCTTATTTTGAAAGAACCACCATTGTCAGTGATAGTAGTGGGGATGCCAAAATGATAGATAATATGGTTAAAGATGAATTTATAAATATTGCACCCAATAACGTTAGTAAGAGGCATAGCCTCAACCCACTTGGTGAAATACTTAGTGGCAGTTATAATAAAAGTGTGGCCATCAAAAGATGTGGGCTTTATTTTTCCAATTAAATCAAGTCCCCATTTTGAAAAAGGTCAAGGTGAAGTAATAGGTTGTAAGGCTTGGGATGGTGCATGAATGAGATTACCGTGTTTTTGGCAACCTACATTTCTTCATAAATTTGCATGCATCTTCCTCCATTGTGGTTCAAGAGTATCCAATGCGTAAAATCTTCTTTGCAGGACTATTTCACCGGTATGGGCACAGTAAATACCCAAATATACTTCACTAGCGTCTTATTAGCTTCATTCGATTAAGACATCTTAAGAGAGTCCCATCATAGCCTCTTCGATACAAGGTGTCAACAAGAAGGGTGTAGTGTGAAGCACGTTGTGCTAAGGATCTTTTATTAGCTGAATTAAAATTAGGAGGATATGCTTTAGTTTGAATGAAGGTGGATATATCGTGGTACCGGTATGATTAGGACCAAAATCTAACTATGGTGGACTCGACAATTCGTATGTGGGCACCAAAATATGTTCAACAAGGAACTCGTTGTGAGTTTGATTCGTGTCGAATGAAAGAAGGGAAGCGATAGTTGCCATGACATCCACTACTTTGTTTTGCATGGGAGGAACTTGTTTAAAATTGATAATCCATAAATACCCTCTAAGGTTATCAACCATTATTTTATAAGGTAAGAGATTTTCATCTTTTACCTAATATTCTTTGTTAACTTGATTAATGACTAGAAGAGAATCACCAAGAATTGTCAATTCTTACAGGCACCATGAGATAGAAAACCCTAAGCTTGTTATCAGTGCTTCATAATTTGTTATGTTATTTGTGCAAGGGAAGTTGATATGATAAGATTTAGGTATTAGGTCTCCATCCGGTGTACACAAGACAATTCCTGCTCCAAAACCATGAATATTACAAGATCCATCAAATAATAATGTCCATAAGGGTGTTTCTTCTATGTATAACAAGTCTTTCATTGGAAATTCAAAATTTAGTGGTTGTGAACCTAGTAATGGTGTTATGGCGAGTTGGTCTACCAATGATTGACCTTTGATAGCCTTTTGATTGACAATTTTAATGTCAAATTCAATGAGTAGTGCAATCCAAACTAGACATTCATCCTGTTATGATCGGTCTCAAAAGTGGGTACTTAAGAGGATATACCCTTGAAATTAGCTTGGTGGTATGATTTAGGAGACAAAGTGTCGTAGCTTGCCGAAAGTATAAGCAATTGTTAAACAAGCCTTTTCAACCTGCGAATACTTGGTCTCACGTTTAAGAAGAGTTCTTCTCAAGTAATACACAACATGTTCCTAACCCTTATCATTGTGTTGTGCCAATAATGCCCCAACGACGTGTTCATTGCAGATGTATACAACAACATAGGCTTATCTTGTATATGCGGCATGAGTACCGATAGAGATGTCAGGTATTATTTCAATTTTGCAAAGGCATCTTGACAGTCTGGTGTCCATTTGAACTGACATCCTTTTTAAGCAACTGGTTGAAATGATGGCACTTATCTACCAATTGAGAGATGAAGCAATGAATAGACTGTATTTTTCCTTGTAGGCCCCTTAGTTGTCAAAGGTTCTGAGGAGGTGGCATATCTATTATAGCTTTGACCTTGGTAGGATCCACTTCAATTCCTCTTCATGAGACAATGAATCCCGAATTTTCCTCTGAAGTGATACCAAAGACATATTTTTTTGGATTAAGGCAAACCTTGTACTCCTTTAACCGCTCAAATATACACCTAATAACTGTTGGATGATCCACCCTAGTCTTTGATTTAGTAAGAATATCATCGACACAATATTCCATTATGTCATGAAGAAGGTCATGGAAAATAAGAGTCATGACACATTGATAAGTTACACCAATGTTATTAAGGCCAAAAGGCATGCCCTTGTAACAAAATGTCCCCCATGGGGTTTTAAAAGTTGTTTTATGTTGGTCTTATTCAACAATTTGAATTTGGTTATACCTAGAAAACCCATCCATAAGGGATAACATCTCATGGCTTGTAATAGAATCGATAATCATATCAATATTAGACAAAGGGAAATCATCCTTAGGACATGCCTTGTTGATGTCACAAAAATCTATACAAATATAGATTCTAGGGGTCTTCTTCACAACTGGTACCATATTAGATATCCACTCTAAGTATTCAATGCACCGTATGAAGCCTACATCCAATAATTTTTGTAGTTTGGCCTTAACAAGCAATGCAACCTTGGGATGCATTTTACGTAGTTTTTCTTGACAGTTTAGCATCTGGGTGCACCACAAGGTGATGAACCACAAGAGAAGGATCAAGACTAGGCATATCTTTGTAAGACCAAGTGAATACATCTTGAAACTCGAGTTAGAAGTGTTGTGAAGGCTTTGATTTTGGTTTCTAATAAACTGGCACCTAGTTGTAACAATTTTGGTTGGTCTTCAATTCCAATGTTAATGGTTGTCATCTCTTCTACCAACAACTTAGAAGTGTCATTATCTTGAAATGATGTTGGAGGCTTGTGTAGATTGTCGATATTTTGGATCAAAATATCCTCTCTTTAGTGCCTCCGAAATTTTTCACTAGGAGATGCGTCCTTTTCTTTTTCATTTTTACTTCTCGTATAATGCCTCAGAAAGGTTTTCACTATGCAAGATATAATTTTCTTTTTTTGTGTTTAATTTCTTTTCTTTAGGAATGAAGATTGTAATTTCTTCGCTGAAGTAAGTGGTAACATCAAGGTTTATATCGAAACCCTTCTTGTGATCCGACAAGGAAAAGGGTCTCGATCCCCAAGGAACTCCTGGATGGCCTCATCATTTTGAAAGAGATCCATGGAAATATGACACACGTTGGTTCCGATCAATGAGGAAGGATAAAAACATAAGGGTTTGAACAGATAAGTAGTCTAGCAAAATGTAGTTTTGGCTAGGTCTTAAAAGAGGCTATGTGTGGAACCGGTTTCAATTTCAGAATCTAAGTCCTCATCACTAGGTAACACATCAAAGACTATAGGCCTCTTCTCATATGTCTCATATCCTAGACCATATGTGTAAAGGTTAGACTTTATATTCATAGGTTCAAGAACACTGTGCCCTTATGGGCCAAGGCCTCTTCCTTTCCAGTCATGTTTTTCATCATTTTATGGCCTTGGTATAATCAAGGTGGATTCGTAGCATTCTGCCATCTTGTCATCCTATATTCAAGAGTCGTCAAAGATTGGAATATGTTCATCTTCTAGATATCCATATCATCTCCAAAGAGTGTTTCCAAGATAGTAAGCTAGAGGTTCTTGTAAATGAGGAGCATTAGGATGCCCATAGTTAAAGGCGATAATGGGAGTTTGCCAACAAGAAATGCATTGTCAAGTGTGTACTCGCTAAGCCTTTATGAGAGAATGTAACTTCAGGTGACACCTTAGATGTAGATGCTTTAGAGGAAGACGTGGAGGCGTGAGGAATATCCTCAGGTGACGCTTTAGATGTAGATTCTTCAAAAGAATACACGGAAGCATGAGGGTGCAATTACATTAGGATCAATACGGTTGGTAACAATAGAAGTTGCACTAGATCCAGTTATGCTATCAAAAGATGGACAATAGTTTACCTTTTTGTACCTTTCTTTGAAAAACTTAAAGTATTCAAAGTGTTATGTTTGTGGAGCCTATTTTCATGTTAGAGTGTGGTACACCTTCTATGTGTTACACTCGGTATTTTTATGGCAGTCCCGCTCGCCGGTGAGCGGGTCAAGGGGGTTCAGGGGGTGAAGCCCCCTGATCAATGGGGGTTTAGGGGTGAAGCCCCAAAGCAAATTTTCATGGGTGGTTTATTAACCCATGGGTAATGGGTAACCGTTATGGGTTGTTTTTAGGCCCATGGTTTTTCGGTACCCATTGTTTTGATACCCATGGTTTTTTGCCCATGGTTTTGATACCCATGGTTTTTGCCCATGGTTTTGATACCCACGGTTTTGTATCAAACTGCTTAAGCAATTGTCTATTTATATGGTCTTATGCATATGATACAAATACAAGCAAATGTATTATAGATGTGTTTTGAATTTGGGTGTGAATTCTATAGAGTTTGTTGAGCATAGCTCCAAACGGATCTGGGTATTGATTGACAGAGGAGGCTTGCAATAAAATATGAGCAAGTGATTCTTGGTGGGCGTAGCCCAAATTGGGTGAACCACGTTAAATCTTCTCTTTCTATGTTGTGTTATTTATTCTGCACTTTTATTTGAGATCTATAATATTTTTGCATATTAGTTTCTACTGTTGCGATTCTATAAGGGATTATTCCACATATTTTATCTCTTATTCCCTAACACAAAGGGGCCTCGAGTATCACCACGCAAGGTGAACTCTCTGTCGTTATGTGGAAACTTTATGCATTGATGGAAAGTGGAAGGTACTATGTACATGGCATGTATCCAAGGTCTACCCAAAAGAAGGTTATATGACGTGTCTGCGTCAACTACATGACACATAGTGTCAAGGAGCTGCGGGCCTACTTATATGGGAAGAGTGATGGTACCACAAGACTGACACTCAATATTATCATAACCATGAATGGTAATGATATTAGAATCTAAGTCATCTATTATATGACCAAGGCAACAAAACATTTTTATAGAACAAATGTTAAGATCCACTCCATTATCGATAAGAACTCTCTTGAATTTATGATTAGTAATATATACTTCGATGTATAAGGAGTTGTTGTTAATCGAGATCTAGGTTCAACATATCTTGAAGGCCAAAAGATAGATAGGAGTTTCGGCATAAGATTTGTGATCATAGCTTGAAACTATTGAACATTGAGAGTATGAGGAACACACAATTCATTTAGAGCACGAGTGAGAATATCCTAAAAGCTAGGTGACTCTTTCAGTAGTTCCATGAGAGAGATATGTCTTTGGCATGGTTGTTAATTGTTTGATGAAGTCATACTAACCCGGAGTGGAAGATTTGGCATTAGAATTGACTTTTGATTTAAAGGAGTTGTTGGTTTGGATGTTTGAGGTTCTGCAAAAACACAAAAGGTTGGTTTACCGAGAACCCATATCTTCCATTGGCATGTCGTCACAACATTACTCAAAGGTATGAATTTAATGGTCGCCATCAGAGATGGTACTTCATTTTATCTACATTTCTAGCTTCTGTCCGTGATGAGTACACGAGTAATCAAGAAACACTAAACAATGTCGAGTATACAAGGGCTTAGTACCTTGGAGATGATGATGGATGATACAGGCACAAAGTTGATAGCGGACTTCTCGGCGTGATCTTGGCAAACTTGCAGCTCCTATACACTAGGAAAATAATGATTAGAGATTTTATGCAGGAGTTGCATGACAAAGTAGATTTGGAAAGCGTTAACTTCCTTAGTGATTGTCAACCCCCATGCGATAAGAATAATAATACAAAAGCATCCAAAATAGATAACATACAAATTGATAAACAAAAGAACCTGGATGGTACCGGTGTGTAGACGAAATTACTGATTTGATGTGTGTAACATGAATCTCATCACATGAACCCAAACCACGAGCAGAATGTCATGGAAATTCCACGTGCTATCACCCAAACAGAATAATAATGATATTATGACTAAAATCTCACAACATTCACCTAAATTTTCTAACCTTTTCTTCCTCTCAAATATGGAAAAACCCAATATTTATAACTTAGATATAAGGTTAGATTGAGGTTAACAAGTAATTGGCATTGAGTAAAGTAATCTTGAGTTAGGGATATGATGTGATCACGTGGGGACCACAGATTGAATTATTAGATGGAGTGGGGAGCATGATTGACATGGTGGGTGAGATAAAGATTCCATTTTTTAAAAAGGGTGTCGGATGGGTGTATTAATACCCATAGATTTAATAATTTGTGGAAGATGGGGATAATATCAAAAGTTGAATTATCAAATGGGTCTACATGGAGTCCATTTGATAATTAATCAAATAATGTGAGCAAATAGGTAAGATTTCATTTAATTTAAGAAAAAGAGAAGCGAGAATGGAAATAGTGTGAATGTGAGACGACTGAGGGGCATTATACCCAAAAATAGGTGTCTGCATTTGCCCCTTTTTGTTGAGTGGTTTGCGATAGCAAGCCATGAGACAAAAACAAAAAGGGTTAGATGAAAGATGTGTCTGAGGATGGATGAAGACATGACCAAAGGCAAGATGCCTCAGGCAAAAAAGGATCGCAATAAATAAAACAAGTATGACAATAACTCTAATATCACATCGGTAGAGGACAATTGCGGTCTCAATGTAGATAGACGACAACGTTCTACAAACCAGTGAGTGGGTGAAGACCATCAGTAGTAAGGATGTAAACCAAGATGACCAATGGGTCATAGGAAAACATCAAAATATGTGCAACTAAATGCAAAAGATGTGCGCAATCCTTTGTTTGCGAGGAATCATGTGAAAAAAATCATGCATCCACAAAAGGGACATAGATGAAGATAATGATGCCCCAACACAGGGCACGAGAAAGACACAAAGTGAGTTATATGTGTTGACAAGTATAAGGATGAAAAGGTGCCCCAACATAAGACATAGATAGAATAATCATAAATGTGGACAAGATGAGCAGATAGGATAGAAAGGTGAGATAAAAGTTTCTAAAAGGTGTGATAAATATGATGGTAATCATGTTTCATAGGAAAAATGCATAAGTGTTAGAAAATTAGAAGATAAAAGCAATCCTACTTGTTCGGTAAGTAGGATAAGAAGTCAAGATACTTTTGCGAAAAAACAAAAGCAAAGAAAATATTCATGGAAGAGTACAAAATCATATAGATGTTGGTCATTATGGTATCCTCCAAGAAAAAAATGTCCTAGGAATATGGGATGAAAGATGTGGATGATAAATGATAGAGATTAGAGAAAGCAGACATGGTTGGGGTAGAAAAGACATGGTAGAGGAGAGGGATCAAATAGTAGAGAAGGACGATAAGAGAGGTGAGAAGATAGATGAAAGCACAAAAGAGAGAGAGTGATATTCAATAAGAGGGTAGTGGAAAAAGATAAGGGGGAAATAAATAGGTAAGGTACGAGGGACCTGGAGAAAAAGAAAATAGAGAAAGAGAGGAAGAGAATAAGGGAAGGAGGAAGTTTAAACAAGAAGAAGATGAGATGAGAAGGGAAAAGAGATTAGAAGGGAAGGTGAATGTATGAAGATATATCATAGTAAAGAAGCATCGAGATATAATAAAGAGGAGAAATGGTGGAAGAAAGAAATGATGAAGGACAAAGAAGAAGACAAGAAAATGACAGAAGAAGGGATGAAAGGGAGATGGAGATCAAAGCAAAGGGAGAGAAAGAATGGATCATGAAAGAGATGACAAAACTGAGAAAGAGAAGTTATGAAGAATATGAGAGAAGGATGATTGGTGATATGAATATGTATAGTAGGATGGAAAGATGAAGGAGATGAAGAAGTTAAAGAAGATGGGGGAGGAGGTAGAATGGAAAAGAGAAATAAAGGCATTATGAGGAGTTAGGAAGATAGGGGTGGTAGAGAAAGAAGTTCAGTAATGGGGAAATGAAAATAAGAGGGAAAGAAGAGATGATAGAGCCAAAACAGGAAGGGAATTGAATATGAAACAGAATGCATGGAAATGTATGTGGATGATGGGATGATTAAAAATATGGGACAACACTGGTGAGTCAGGTTATCAATGGAGAAATAAGATGAAAGTGTGAGGAGAAGAGGAGATGAAGATGATACAAATGAAATGAAAGAAAACTAGAGGTAGAAAGGAGGAGAGGACAAAAAGAAAATGATGCAAAGGTAGTATGTGATGAAGATAGTAGAGATATTGAAAAAGGCAAAGGGAAGATGAAAAGGCAATACCAATGAGGGATGTTAGGAGAAATCCTCTGATAATGATTAGAGGGTACAAAAGAAAAAAGGGAGGAAGAGAAAATGGAGGAGGTAAAAAAGAGTGAACCGGTATTAGTAGAATGGGGAGAAACGAGTTTTAGGAGAAGTCCACCGATAATTCTTAGTGCAAGAATGGAAACTGATGATGACATAATGTTAGATGAAAAATAATGATGAGTAAATGTGGTGATAGATATGGGGAAGTATTCTAGAAAATGGACCAAAAAGAATAAAGAAAGGAGAGCTAACGATATGTAAGAAGATAAAGGCGAGGAGAGAATGCAATGGATGAGGATGTGGATGAAGATGACAGAAGTAAAGATAAAGGAACAAGACATAGTAAGAGAGGGTATGAAGTAGTTAAGTTGGATTTTAAATGAGGGATGATGGAGATGATATTCGAGGAAGTTTGAGATATTTTGTGTGAGGAAAAAGAGAAGGGAAGAGGATGTGTTTGTGGGGAATGAAGAAAAAATATGGATGATGGGAATATGAAGGAAAGAGGAAAGGCAAGAAGATAGATCATTCTTAAGAGAGACTCTTAAGTAAGATCACCATGCCATAGGAATGGTTAAGTAGGATCGCCAAGTCAAGAAGAAGAATGATGAAAATACTGAGTGGTGTATACCAAAATGGAACAGAAATGAAAGGAGGTAATAACAAGGAAACAAAGGAGTGTGACATGAGTGGATGGAGGAATGTATGTAGGGATGGAGAGTGTAAGGGGAATTCTTAATTAGGATGCCTATGTTATACAAGTGATGATATCAGAGCGTTAAATAGAAGTTATGAAGTAGGAAGATGTTTCTAGCATTGAAGGGAATAAAAAATAATGAAGGAGTTTCTACAACGGTAGGATCTTAAGAAAGAGATGCATTGTGATTAAGAAGCCTGCGTGGAATGGGTGGTTAAGTAGGATTGTTAAGTTCGAAATAAGAATGGAAGGGAAATGGAATGATAGAATAGATGGCAGTAAAAGGATATTAAGAGAAAAACACAAAAATAATGGCATGGTGGATGACACGTGAAGTATCGAACAAACAATGGAGAAGGACGAAGTGGGTGAGAAGAGCAATGGAGAATGAGATGAGGTGAATTTTAGGAGAAAATTGGGTTGATAAAGAGGGCTAGGAGGAAGGAATGGTCAATAGACATGATCACGAATGAGACCTTGTCTAGAATGACAGGTCTACCTCGAGTAGGGTTTTGGTGCTGCGCGGGAATTACGTAGATGTGCCAAGCTAGGGATGAAAGGTCTATGATGATGAAGAAGATGATGTCAATGCCAGATGACAAACAAAAATAAGAGCGATGAAAAAGAAAATTGGTGGGTGATTGTAGAGAAGAGAAGGATGATGCGAAAGAATGGATGGAGAAAGATAACATTGGTCATGGTGGAGGATGAGAAGTTGTCGGATAATGAATGCTACTTGAGAGATAATCTCAAGTAGAATTCACAAACTGCAATGGAGATCAAGTAGAATTCCCAAACCGAATAGTGTATTAAAGAGAGTGTGTAGAAATAGTAACAAACTTCATAGATTCATGGAGGATATTGATAGGGGACATCCTTAAGAGTAAAAAAATATAGATGCAGATTTAATGATATAAAATTTGATTATAATTGTAATAAAATATGATTTTGATGAGATGGGTGTCACATAACCATAGCAAGGGCCATGTAAGAAAGTTATGCTTTTAACCGATAAAAGGTAAACAAGAAAAGGTACTACTCAAAGCATTGCACTTGCAACCGATAACAGGTGTTAGTACATAACTAATGAGATTTGATTATATCACAAGACCAAGAGGAAGATATGGATGAAATATTCTCATAATCTTAATGTCGACATGATGAGGGATTTGAGATGTAACTTGTATGTGGGAAGAAGGTTCTCCAAAAGTGGTGTTCCTTAAGTCTATGCCCTAGCTCTGGGAAAGGAAAGAACAATAATAGAAGAAAGTTGATCAATGCGGGAAGCTTTCTGAATGCCATAACAAAAGAGTAGCCATCCTTCGAGGGTATGGTCTACTATATATACAACATAGATGGCGAGAATGATAGTCATCCTTCGAGGGATTGGTCTATTTTAATACATAATGTAGATGACAAGAATAATATAATAGCCATCCTTCAAGGGATCGGTCTATTTCTTTTGATTTTGATTTGATTTTTGATTTGTATATGTATCTTTTTTTTTACATGAACAACTGTCCTTCGAGGGATCAGTCTATTTTTGGATAACTTTTGACTTCTTTTTGCATGTATGGATGTTATATTTACATGGGGGAGAGCTAGGGATAGTGAAGTAAACCACTTAGGAGGGGATAATGATGGTATAAGAGACACCTCGATACCCTTTACATGACTGCCATAGGAGAATGAGAGGGTGATGGATGTAATGATTATGGGGTTCTCACCGAATGGGAGAACTTATCCATATTGAATATGCTATAAGTAGAGTTGTTTTACTTATATTCAAGATCATGTCAAAGTAGTGATGGCAGACCACATAATTCATATCATTACCATGATAGATGGAAGTGGATAATGGTGGAGACATGGTCTAAAGATAAGACTATACTCATAAGTGTGTGTACTAACAATAGAATGGCCATAAGTGCAATGTGTTAAGGGGTTCGATCTCTAGTTTACCATCAAGAGAAGCAAATTTTCCTCATTGGCTCCTTGATTAATGTCGCGTCTGATATAAGATAAGAATTTTGGGAGGATGAGTGAAGGTAGAACTATGTGCTACCCTTTCAAGAAGTAAAAATATGCGTCCCTATTGAGACGAATAGATGGTGCTTTGAAGAAGGGGCAATTATGACCACAATGGTGGATTTTGAATAAGATGGAATGGATTAAATAGAACATCACAAGATAGATGAGATGGAATTTATGTGTTGCTTTTAAAAGTGAATAAACAAGAGAAATATATGCGTCACATCGAGACGAAACATGGCCACAAGGGTGGACTTTGGTGAAAAATGTGGTCCTTATTGGAAGGAAAACAAGGCCTCAACAAAGGACTTTGATGACACAATCATGGCCACAAAGGTGGACTTCAATGAAAAAGATAAATATAGTCTCTTAACGGAGAAACAAACATGGCCACCATAGTGGGCTTAAGATGAAAAATATGATTTTCTAAGGGATCAATGCAAATGGCCACAAAAGTGGGCTTCCAATGAGATGAATATTTGGATGGGGTTGGTTTAGATTGAATGTATTTAGATGAGATAAATAAAACAATGTCCAGGATTAAAGTCTCCCAACATGAAAGGAGAGTTGTTTAGATATGAAATGTATTAATCGGATAAGGATGAGGGGAGGTGACTCCCTAGCGAAAGAGATTGTATTACTGTAGGCAAATTAGATGTGGATGATTAGGTAGATGCGTTGGGGATCATAGGAAAACAATGTTGATGAATAAGGGAGGACCTTCTGTATGAGTAATAACATGCGAAGGAGAGATGTTAATGAAGGATGGAGGAGAAGACTTAGAGACTTTGATAGATGTGGAATTAGTTGCGGATAAAATGGTAGAGTGACAATCCTCAAAAAGGTCTTCTCTTTCAATGAGATCATGGATGACAGTTTGAAGAGCTTTACAATGCTCAGTGTTATGACCCGGGGTATGATGGTAGGCACAACTGAGGTGGGGATCAAACCACGATGGCCTCTTACTATGTGGGTTAAATTCCTTGACAGGTGGAAGCGTAATGGTAGAAATTTGTAACAAGTGTTGAAGGGTTTCTGCATATGATTCAATTGATACATTAGTATATGTACTTTTTTGGGAATCCTTTAATGTAGATCTTGATGAAATTGCTTGGGGTGTGGTTGTATGAGTGGTCTTGGAGGATTGCTTCATGTCATTCCACAATTTTGATTCAAATCTCGAGGGAATGCTAGATGTTTTTGATTTGGTTTGGTGGAGTGATTGTGATGCCTTATGCTACACCCTTAATCATATATCTTATATTGGATGTATATATCGACTTGTGGCTATCATAACTTCTTATCATTATGTATCTCTTTCATATATGTTATATTTTAATTAGTGGGTCGGCCTTGGCGTTGCCATAACATAGGAATAGTATATATAGGGGTTATTATGTAGTAGTTGATCATCATATTCAACATTTGAGTCTTATTGTATGGTTTGGAGGTTGCCCCCTCAAAGTGGCTAAGCTATTCTTCTTGCACATTGAGATCATTTATATGAAATATTGTGTTCATTGGTGTTATATTTTTGTTGATAATTAGATTTATACAAGTAATTACATTACAAGTGGTATTAGAGCTTGAACTCGGCCAACACTACGCCAAACCCTAATTATGAAGGTTCGTCCATATCTCAACATCGGTATCGATTTTTTTGCAAATTTTTCTGTGGTGTGGTGAAATCACAAAGTAAGCTTCCTCCAAATTTTAAGAATTTTGACTTGTTTTGAAAAAGTTATAGCGGTTTTATGTTTTTTCATAATTCGGCTACCTACAGTGCAATTTGTGGAATTTTTCAAAGTTATTTACATTTCGAAAGAAGATTAAAAATTAGTTTTAGTTTTTCTTTAAGTTTTATAAAATTTGGCGAATTCCTATTGAAATTCCAAACCCTAAATTTCACCTTGATCCTTAAATCTTACCATTTTGGGGCATCATGGCTAGGCCTTCGACAAGAGGCAAAAAGAATCCCATCACTCCGGGTAAAACACTTGATAAAGATGAGATAATATTTGAGGAGTTATAGTCATAAGGGGTATCTACAGAGTCCTCAGGGTTAGGGTTTACTTCAACTGACCATAAGGTCAGCTATCTTGAGTTAGAGTTGTGAAACCTCGAGGGTAGAGTGGCCAACAAAGAAGATGTAGAAAAGATTGGAAAATGATTGGAGGATTTCATTGACTAATTTAGTTACAATATCATGGGTCATAATATCCTTCCTAATCACCACAATTCAATCGTACTCATATTAACCAGGTGGATCTTTAGGTCAAAGTAATAGACAAACTAGCCAAGGTGGATATGCAAACATGACCAATCCAAATACAAACACTCTGCAAGCCCGTAACATGATTCCAAAAGTGTAAATGCATAAGTTTGATGGAAAGGATCCACTCAATTGGATTAACCAGATGGAGAATTTCTTTGATCTTCATCATATTCCATCGGGACAAAAGGTTACCATGACATCGTTGTATCTTGAACCTAACCAATTCATTTGGTATCAATGGTTATGTGCTCAAAGGAAAAAGAGTGGCCTCAATGTTACATGGACAATATTTACCAAAGAGTTGCAATTGCACTATAGTTCTAGTGTGTTAGAAAATTATTTTAGTCAATTAGCAAATCTTAGAAAAATAGGTCCAATCAAATATTACATCCATCAATTCCAAAACCTTTCATTACGGGTGGAAAATATTCTTGAAGATAATTTGAATGACTTATTTCTTGGGGTCTTAAAGAACAAATTGAGATTGAGGTGCGTATGTTTAATCCTCATAAGGTTTCAGATTTTATGATTATGGCACGTAGGGTAGAGGAAAAATTTCTTTCCAATAAGAAACAAAATGTCAATAATATCAGAGATCATAGAACCCTTCCACCATCATTCCCTCGGCCAATAAGAATGACACCTCAACAAATTGAAGAAAAGAGAGCCAAAGGGTTATGTTTTAATTGTGAAAAAAAATTTGGACCATGACATAAGTGTGCTTTGAAAAGAAGTTTTTCTACATTGAGGGACCCATCTTGAAGAAGAAGAAGATGAAGAAGATGAAGAGGTAGAGCTAGAGGAGGAATTAGGAGATCACCAACCAACAATATCATGCCATGAAATTTCCAGTATTAACACTCCCCAAACTCTCAAAGTAGTTGGATTCTTAAAAAAACAGAGGGTAACCGTGTTGATTGATTTGGGAAGTACTCACAATTTCATCAATCATAAGTTAGCGGTACGCTTGAATTGCTTTGTTTATCCAGCTCCGCATGTCAAGCCATGATCGGCCGATGGTAAAATCTGTTAGTTGTTCAGAAAATGCCATAACATTAATCTCGCCATGGGAGATTACTTGCTAACTAGCAATATGTATGCCATTTCCATGGGAGGAGCAGACATTATGTTAGGAGTTTAGTGGCTTACCACCTTGGGAACCATTGAAATGAATTTCCAAGAGTTGTTCATGCAATTTCAGTTAGAAGGGAGGAATTTTAAACTAAAAGACTAAGAGCAAAGTCCCCACAAATGGGAAGTTCTCATCGATGCAAAAATTGCTTCAAAAGGGTGCGATGGGTTTGTGGCACAACTATTTTTATTGGAAGTACATCATTCCAATACATTTATACCTATGCAGATATGCAAGTAGTTATATATGAGCACTTAGTGGTGTTTAGAGAAATGCCCAAGGGCCTGCCTCCAAAAGAGACCATGACCATGTCATCCAACTAGTACTAGGGAGTCAACCACCCAACATCAGACCTTATAAGTACCCCTATATGTAAAAGAGTGAGATTGAGAAGATAGTTCAAGAGATGTTAGAAGCAGGACTTATTCGTCATAGTCAAAGTGCTTACTCTTCTCCTGTAGTGATGGTATGGAAAAAGATGACAATTGGTGCATGTGTCTAGATTACAAGGAACTCAATAAGTACATAATTAAAGATAAGTTTCCTATTCCTATAATTGATGATTTGCTAGATGAGTTACATGGTGTTGTTTACTTTACAAAACTTGATCTTCATTCTGGATATCATCATATTAGAATTAGGGATGAAGATATTCATAAAACAACCTTTAGGACACATGAAGGACACTATGAGTTCTTGGTAATGCCTTTTGGACTAAAAATGCACCCTCTACATTTCAAAGCTTGATGAATTCCATCTTTAAGCCATTTCTTCGAAAGTTTGTTTTAGTGTTCTTTGATGATATATTAATCTATAGCAAAACATGGGAGGAACACCTGCATCATGTAAATAAGGTGTTGGAAACTCTTGAACAACATCAACTTTATGCAAAGCCTTCTAAGTGTTCTTTTGGTGTAAAGGAGGTTGAATATATGGGTCATATTGTTTCTTATGAAGGTGTTAAAGTGGATCCTAACAAGATAAAATCCATGCTTGAATGGAAGGTTCCCAAAACCCTAAAAAATCTCCGAGGATTTTTGGGGCTTACAGGTTATTATCGTAGATTTGTAAGGAATTATGGTAGCATCGCAGCACCACTCACAACTTTATTGAAGAAGGACTCTTTCCATTGGAATTCAAGCAAGCTACTATAGCCTTTGAGAATTTGAAAGAGGCCATGTGCACCACTCTAGTTCTAGCCAACCCATATTTTTCAAAAACATTCATTATTGAATGTGATGCTTCATGGTATGGTATGGGGGCAGTACTCATGCAAAAAGGGCACCCATTACCTTCGAGAGCTACCAATTCAAAGATAAGAATATCTCTAAACCATTTTATGAGAAAGAAATGTTAGCAATACTTCATGCAGTGAAGCAATGGAGACCATATCTAATGGGACGACATTTCAAAGTAAAGATAGATCATGATAGTCTAAAATACTTCTTAGAGCAACATTTATCATCAAAAGAACAACGAAATGGGTCTAAAAAATGTTGGGGTATGATTTTGAGATAATATACAAGAAAGGGAAAGAGAATGTAGTTGTTGATGCTTTATCTCGAAAGGATGAATCTACCGAGGCATTGTTGTGTGCCATATCTATATTACAAGAGGATTGGATAGAGGATGCAAGGTCTGAATGGAAAAATGACCCAGGTACACAAAATCTCATTCAGAATCTCCAACAAGATCCAAGCATGTCAAAAAATTTTGTATGGAAAGGAGATGTTTTATGGTATAAAGATAGATTATATCTATGTAAGAATTCAATCCTTAAAAATAGGGTTCTATCTGAGCTCCATGCTTCTCCAGTAGGGGTCATTCTGGATTCTTAAAGACTTATCATCGAATCAAGCATGATTTTTTCTGGGAAGGGCTAAAAGGAGATGTCCAAAATTTTGTGGCAAAATGCATGGTTTGTCAGCAAAATAAGGGCAAACTATTAAGTCCCTAGGTATTTTACAACCTCTATCTATTCCTAGCCAGAGGTGGGAAGAGGTTTCCATGGACTTCATCACAAGATTTCCTAAATCAGAAGGTAAAAATGTAATCATGGTGGTGGTGGATAGACTCACCAAATATGCCCATTTTTGTGTTTATCACATCCATTTGTTGTGAGTACAAAGTAGCAACGCCCTTAGGATACAATTCAAAAGTTACATGGGACACCAAATATTATAGTAAGTGATCGAGACCCTATCTTTACTACTAATTTTTGGACTAACTTGTTCTCATGCTTGGGCACATAACTAGCTCGTAGTTCCTCTTATCATCCCCAGTCTAATGGGAAAACAAAGGTGGTAAACAAGTGCTTGGAGGGATATCTTCGTTGTTTTACATCAAATAAGCAAGCGAGATGGGTCCAATGGTTACCGTTGGCAGAATGATGGTATAACACCTCCTTTCATACTTCATCTAAAATGTCTCCTTTCTTGGCATTATATGGGTACCATTCACCATCTACCACTTCATCTTTGAGAGTCCAACCAAAGGTTCGAGTAGTTGAAGAACATATTCAACACCAATAAGAGGTGATTTCTAGTCTCAGGGAGAATTTGGTCTTGTCACAAAACCGCATGAAGTAGCAGCAGAGACCAAAATCGTAGTGAAAGACATTTTGAAGTCAATGATTGGGTTTTTGTGAGTTTACAACCATATAAGCAAATGTCCTTAAAACAACAAAAAGGATAACAATATTTCACTTAAGTATTATGGTCCTTATTAAGGGTTACATAAGATTGGAAATGTAGCATAGAAAGCTGAACTTCCTCCTGATACTTGAATTCATCCAGTCCTCCATGTATCTTGCCTAAAGAAGGTAATTGGACATATAGTATCAACCCAGACTATGTTACCCAAGCTTGATGAAGAGGGTAGAATCATCCTGGAACCATAATGCATCCTTTAGACATGCACTAAGTGATTGAGGACAAGGGTCATCACTAAGTATTTGATCAAGTGGAAAAATCTAGATAATGAAGACGCAA
Organism: Taxus wallichiana var. yunnanensis; assembly: GCA_018340775.1. Taxonomy (NCBI): domain Eukaryota; kingdom Viridiplantae; phylum Streptophyta; class Pinopsida; order Cupressales; family Taxaceae; genus Taxus; species Taxus wallichiana. Next base: position 381,177,299 of record CM031242.1, read on the forward strand.
CTTGGGAGGATGCAAATTTCCTGCAACAACATCCAAATCTTCTCAACATTGGGGACAATGTTGCTTCAAAGGGGAGGGGCATGCTATGCCCTTAATCATATATCTTATATTGGATGTATATAGTTGACTTATGGCTATCATAACTTCTTATCATTATGTATCTCTTTCATATATGTTATATTTTCATTAGTGGGTCGGCCTTGGTGTTGGCCATAGCATAGAATAGTATATATAGGGGTTAGTAGGTAGTAGTTGATCATCATATTCAGCATTTGAGTCTTATTGTCTAGTTTGGAGGTTGCCCCCTTGAAGTGGCTAAGCTATTCTTCTTGCACATTGAGATCATTTATCTGAAATATTGTGTTCATTATTGTTATATTTCTACCATAATCGATTTATACAAGTAATTACATTACAACTTAGATAGAGATTGATGTTGCCCCAAAATAGATGATGTATATTTGGTATTCATTGGCGAAATGTCTATCTTCTTTCAGGGACACACAAGAGATCATTGTGGAATTGTACCAAGGATCTTAGATTTGGATGGCAAAGAAGCATTCTTGGAAGGGATGATATTGATTTTAGTTAAAGGATCTAAAGGTTGTGTTGTAGTTGATATGGGTGACAATCTTAGTGTTTTCATGGTGACATCCGACGAAGGTTGGTTTGTTGGGGAGGAATTTGTAGATGAGATGAGAGGGTTATCTAATGTTGTAAGTTGGGTTCTGTCCAAGATTATGTAAATGATGTAGAAGAAGAGGATGGCGTGTTTGACACGATTAGAAGGGTGGAAAGAGGAACTGAGAGAGAATCAATAGATGGTATGATAGGTAAAGAGGGAATAGATGTGGATGGGGAGTGTTAGGAAACCCGATGGATGAGGATGTAGAAAGATGAGTTATATTCGTTGTGGATGGGGAAGTATGTTCCCCTTGTTTGAGGAAATCATCTTTTGAATGAGGTCATGGACGATGGTCCGAAAGGCTCTACATTTCTCAATGTCATGACCCGAACATGATGATAAGTGCAAATGCAACTGGGATTGAACCATGGAGGTTTACTACTATAAGGATCCCGATGTCTAATGGGAGGAAGCATGATCATAGAAGTTTGAATTAGATGTTGAAGGATGTTTGTGTAGGATCCAATCAAGGTGTCAAAAGAAGGTAACTCTTATGAGTTTTAAGATGATGTTTTGGCTTGGATTTTGACATGGAAGTTTGGGATGTTGATGTATGAACCAATATAGATGTTGAGGATGGGGATGGATTGCATTGTAGTTTTAATGTTTTGGTTTCAGTTTTAATGTTAGTTGATGATTCAGGGTCACATGAATCGATTGAGGAGGTACTTGAATAAATTTGATGGAGAATGAAGGATCCTCTTTAAAATATTCTTCACTTGGAGGTGACATGGTTGTGGAAGTGTGTGAAGAATGAGGGGACATTTGCATTTGAATAGATGAGGTCAACAGTGCAGATGTTGAAGTGGAGGGAATAGACTGGTTTGGTTTGGGAAGGATGCATCCTTCCTTAATGAAGTCCTGAACAATGGCTTGAAATGCTCTGCAATGTCTGATATCATGTCCAGGGGTATGATGATATGTGCAAACAAGGCTAGAATTAAACCACGGTGGCTTCTTACTACCGGGGTCAAAGGCCCTAATAGGCGGAAGTGTGATTGCAGAAATTTGTAACAAATGTTAGAAGACCTCCATATATGATTCAACTGAAACATTCGGAGGTGTTGTGTCTATGCAGAATCTCTTGGTTTTGGAGGAGTGGATGTTTGAGATAATTCAGATGTTGAGGACAAAGTTCGAGTATGTTCATGTCTTGATGGCTGGAATCCAGTTGTGATTTTCATAGTGTTGGATGATTTTAGTTGAAGGGATTTGGGGTTGGATTGTTTAGAAGAAGGAATATTATTTTCCTGTATAAGAGAATTTTGAGGTAATATTTGAGAGATTTCATCCTTGGGAGGAATGACAATAATTTCTACTGAGGATCCAGAGGTGGTATTGCTAAAGTGTAGGAAAAATATTTGTTCGTTGGAATCTAAGGAAGATGGAAATGGATTTGGCGACACTGATGTGGTAGAAAGATTATTTGCAATTGAATCCATTTGAAGTTCTTTCAAAGGTTCTTCAAATGATGTAGGTGGGAAGAACAATGTGGATGTGGTAAGTCCCGAAATTGGGATTGGGTCTATGGTTGGCATTATGGGTAAAGATGGAATAGATGTGGATGATGTATTGTATGAGGTATATTCAGATGTAGAATCAACGGTGGATGTGGGAAGAGGTGTTGAGGTGAACATAGATAGGACCGAGGTTAGTGTGGGGGTAAGGGTTAATGGATTGAAGAAAGAGGGAGCTTCTAGTGAGGTAGATACGGTGATTGATGAAGAAGGTATATCTGTGGATGGAACTAAATTTATACCCGCAATATGTATAGTATTTATAGTGTGGGCATTAGGAACTTGCGATGTAGAAGCAGTGGTGGTTTGACTTATTGAAGTGGGTGTATGGTTTGGAAATGGTTGTTTAAAAATATCTAGTGGTTGATTAGGTGAGGCATTTGGATTATCTACATGAAGTTCTCCTTGATCGATGAGTCTTTGACTAAATCCTTGAAAGTCTGACATTTTTCTATGTCGTGTCCTCGGACTTGATGATACTTGCAATAGTGATCCTCTCGATACCACACAGGTCGTGGCCTAGATTCATTAACAGGTTGGATAGGCGGTAGTGTGATCAAGTGTGTTGTTATCAACTTGTCAAAGATGGAACTGTATGATTCTCCTAAGGGAGTATAATTGGGCATTGGTCGTGGAAATCATTGTTGAGTTACTATGGTAGATGTCGGGTAGGAGATGATCTAACAACGATGGCGTTGGCAATTGTCTTTGATTTATCATTTGATATGGATGGTCTGACAAATTTGTTTTTGGCTTATTGGTCTTTAATTTTAAATGCCCCTATTCTAAGGCACGTGTCTCAAGCTTGCGGGCCATGGTAAAAGCCTCTTCAAAAGTGTGAAATGATTGGATTTGCAAGGTTGAGGAAATATGCTTAGCACAAGAGCACACGAAGAGCTCAATGAGATCAGTTTGAGGTAGTGGAAAAGATAATTGATTTATCATATTGCGCCATCGTGCGATGAAATCCATGATGGATTCATCTTCGAATTGGCGGATAGTATACAGGTCATTGATGGTTATTTTACACGCAATATTAATGGAGAAATGCTCAAGAAATAATTGTGCAAGCTGAAAAAGAAAATATGGAGTACTGGGGAATATTATTATACCACTCTAAGGCGGGACCAACCAAAGACATGGGGAAAGTACGAAGCATCAAGTCTTGGTCATGTGCAATGAGATAACATGTATGTTTAAATGCTCTGAGATGTTGTTGAGGGTCCTCCTTACTATTAAACTTGGCGAACTTTGGCAATTCCTAGTGTGGAGGATATGGTTTCATGGGCACAGATGGATGGATGGGTTCATTACATATCTGTTCATAAGACAATGTGACTTTGGACCCTAACGTAGCAGCCTCTAGGTTGGCTAACCGACCTATCAAGATTTGCATGGGGTCATTAGGAAGTGTCATTGAGAGTAGTGAAAGGTGGTGGTTGGACTTGCATATGTGTAGGTATCTGAGGGACTTGGTATGGGTGAGTGTAAGCTATGTGTGATAGTTGAGGTGGTTGTTGATAGAATGTGTGTTGGTGAGAAATAGGGGCATGGTGTGATTGTTGAGATTGTGGAGGTTGTGGAAGTAACTGTTGAGTGGGGATGTGAGTATATGCGGGTTGATAGACTGGAAATGACACTATGTGTTGCAAAGGTATGGTTGGAGGAAGTTGAGAAGTGAGGGTATAGACTTGTGATGTAGAAGGAATTTGTTGTTCGGATAAGGGATTTGACACATGGGATGGTTGAATGAAGGTACCAGTGACCATCGGAGCTGTTGTAGTGGTAGGGATGGTAGTCACGATAGTCGTGTTGATGTGAGGAAGATTGGGCGGAATGGGCATGACTACCTGGGTGGTCTGGTGTGCCGATGGGTTGGTGGAGGATGACGTAAAATCATGTAAGGCCATGGATTGAGGAATTTTAGAACCAATATTATAAGGATAGACTTGTTGAAGTGGTGGGCCATCCAGAGGGAGGTGTATGTATCTTCTTAAAAGATAGTCTTGAAGGGCCACAGGGTTGGCGTCAAGAATTTGTCTGAATTCTGGTCCCCAAGAGGGAAGACTGAAGTACCAATAGGCTCTGATCTAACAGAGGGCGGAGTGGCTAGCCTAGATGGGATGGAATGTTGGTCTAATGCCATAGTGTGGGCGAAAGGTATTGAATGAGGAATATTAGTGAGAGAATGGGTGCCTGTGAGTGAGATAGGAAGAAACATGGATGATGAAGTTGTTGATGTAGTGATTGATTGGGATGAAGCACTGTGTGTGGCGAGGTTGTGTTCCATATTTTTAGTAGTGGATCGAGTGATTACGGGCATAAAAAGGAAATTGTTGTTATATCAACAAACAAGTGAGGCAAACAGTTTTTTTTTTTTTTTGCTTTTTAATTAAGAATACATGTGTAAAGAGAAAAAAAATAAAATGGTGGGGAGAGGACCTAGAAGAAGGTAAACTATGTTTGGTTTCAGGTAATTTATGGCTGGAAAATGTCTAAACGGTTTTGTTGGGTGATCAAATCCCAATTAATGAACCAGGTGCAAGGAATATTTTGATGTGTTGATTAATTTGTGAAATTTTAGGCAGTGTGTGATGATAGGTGTGATGCAAATAATTAACCCCTAGTTACACTATGTGAGCAAGCAGAATGCACAGGTTTGTTTTACTCCAAAATCGAAATATGAAATTCGATGCTTGAAAATCATCCAAAATACCGACAATACCATGCAGAAAAGAGAAAATAGGGAAAACTAGAGAATACCTGTATATCACTTTTCCTTTTTATCTGACAACAAGTTGAGCCAAGTGTAAGCTTTAAGCAATCTGAAAGCACCTTTTGTCATATCCAAGTAAAATGTTTGAAAATGATAATCAATGATTGGGAACGTCCAAGGATCTTATGACTGCAGATGAGATTGACAAGCGATGATTGGCGATGTGGTTTGAGTTTAAGATTTTATCTTTGATAAGCGCAATCCTGTAAAGGCAAGTATGACAATTAGTGGATATGACCCAAAAGAGATAAAAAGAATAAATAAATATAAACAAATTATCGGGATTAGTCGAATATAAATTAAATTAGATACTAAACAATGCAATGACTATTATTAAGTAATAAAATAAATGATGATCTAATGCGAAAATAATGTGAATCGTAATACAAAATGCTAGACACGAAAATGTGATAATCAAATCAAAATAATAAATAATGACACACACTATATAAATGACAAACCTATTTTAGACTTATAAAAATGAACGATAAATGAATAAGATAATAATTAAGCTCCTAGACAATAAACTACGTTATCAAAACCAATGTGAATATGCATTTATTTATTTAACACTTATCAAAATCTAAATAAATTTCATAAACAAATGTTTATTAACAAAATAAAATATATTTGAACGTCCGATGTCAATAGATGATACAATGAGATAAAATGTCTAATCGATAGGATGGGAAAAAGAAATATCTTATCTAACTTCATTATTAACACCTCCTTATCTACTTTTAGATACTCCAGAGTTGGTCCTACTAGCACATGGATATAACACTTCATATGTACGATGACATAGTGAGAATCACCAAAAATATAAACGATAAATATATATAATTGGCTATGGGTTCTCCACGCGGGGTTTATAAATGTGTTCTACATAATTGTGAATCAATTGCTATAAGATGCAAAGCTTGCGTGGATTTGCAACCGTGCTAAGAACAATTTCCTCCCTCTCTCTATATAATTTTATTGTGCTAGTAACAATAAATATAATTGTGTCGAAGAGGAGATTAGGCGGCGGAAATTTGTGAATCAACTACAATGGAGCAGGGTAAATTAATAAAAGAATTGTAAATAGATTGCTATATAATAGTTATTCACAAGACGTGTGGGAATTGAAACTGAGCTGGAAATAACTAAAAGGTGGGTCTGCATGGATATATGGTGAGAATTAGAAGTCGATTGCTATAAAAAGACTGTACAATCACCAAATTTTACTTCAATACGAACAACATTGGCTATCAATGATGTATTTTAAAGAATTGTAGGCCAACTGATATACAGAGATTGTAGAGTCACTAAATACAAAGTCATGGAAGGATTTGATATCAGAATTTATAGATATATTGGAATAATGCCAAAATTAGATTGTAGATTTAGGCAATACGTGTTGAGAAGTCTATAGAAACATTAAAATACCAGAATTGATAAACAATAATAAGAGAGTGACCAATCGGCAAGAAATATTGATTTTAAAGGCAAAGATAATCTTTATAAATATGTCAGCTAACTACAAAGCTTTGATCGGATCTTATACGCCTGTGTGGAATAGAAGTCGACGTGGAGTTGAGGCGGTAGTTTGGAGGGGAATGGTATAGGAGTTAGTCGTGTGAGTGAAGGGAGGTGAAATGGTGTATGGGAAATGGTAGAATGGCCAAGTGGCTGAGGAGAGAGAAGGGAGCCCGTGTACAAGGATGAGAGCTTGGTTGGGAATGAAGAGTGGGAAGCTCACGTGGGTTGGGAGGAGCGAGGAAATGGTAGTTGGGTAGAAAGTTGAATGGGGTGTTAGGTAGGGTGGGGTAGTTTAGGATAATGAGGATTCTAATTTTTTTGTATTTATTTTTTAATTTTTGATTTTAAATGTTATTTAGTTATTTAATTAATATTAATAGTATTATCAACATTTGTAATTAAGAGCGATAAGAATAAAAGTTTACGCTTCTTATAAATAAATCAATAACAAATATTTTCAAACGATAAATCGATGTACCTTAATGGCGACATAAATGACTACCTGTACACACCACAACACATGGACGAAGATAGTACCAAAGAGCCTACAAGCGGGTGAGTCTACAAACAAAAACTACAGAACATATATCTAGATTGACGTGATGTCATACTTACAATAATATAAAATACAATAACTGTTATACATACAACACCTATACAAAGTGAGCAAACAAAAACATGACCAAACTTGGATCTGGTCCCACCGGCATGTCAAATGTCGATCTGCGTTTCCATCTTCTTATCCAAATGAGTGTATGAGTAATCAAGAAACACTAAACAACGTTGAGTATACAAGGGCTTAGTACCTTGGAGATGACAATGGATGATATGGGCATAAAGTTGATATCGGACTCCTTGGTGTGATCTCGGCAAACCTACAACTCACATACACTAGGAAAATAATGATTAGAGATTTTATGTGGGGCTTCCTGACAAAGCAGATCCGGGAAGCGTTAACTTCCTTGGTGGTTGTCAACCCCGTGTGATAAGAATAATAATACAATAGCGTCCAAAATAGATAACATACAAATTGATAAACAAAAGAACCTGGATGATACCGGTGTGCAGATCGGAATTATTGATCTGATGCGTGCAACATGAATCTCATCACATGAACCCAAATCACGAGCATAATGTCATGGAAATTCCACGTGCTTATCACCCAGATAGAATAATAATGATATTATGACTAAAATATCATAGCATTCACCTGAATTTTCTAACCTTTTCTTCCTCTCAAATATGGAAAAAAACCCATATTTATAACTTAGATGTGAGGTTAGATTGAGGTTAACAAGTAACCGGGGTTGAGTAAAGTAATCTTGAGTTAGGGATATGATGTGATCACATGGGGACCATGACTTGAATTATTAGATGGAGTGGGGAGCATGATTGACATGGTGGGTGAGATAAAGATTCCATTTTTAAAAAGGGTGTCGGATGGGTGTATTAATACCCATGGATTGAATAATTTGTGGAAGATGGGGATAATATCAAAAAGTTGAATTATCAAATGGGTCTACATGGAGCCCATTTGATAATTAATCAAATAATGTGAGCAAATAGGTAAGATTTCATTTAATTTAAGAAAAATAGAAGTGCGAATGGAAATAGTGTGAATGTGAGACGCAGGCGGGGCGCTATACCCAAAAATAGGTGTCTACAACTTCCTCAATAAATGAGATAATTGAGCTAAAATCAGCATTATTGGTAGAGGGACCTTTGTCAGCATTTTTACTGTCACCACCATGTTTGGGAAATGGGATTAAGAACACCTTGAGATTGTTGTTAGGTGTTCTATTTGGATATGGTTCTTCAACAATGATATCTCCACTATCAATGAGGTCTTGGAAAAAGTGATGTAAGAAAAAGAATTGATCGGTTGGGTGACCTTCAATGTAATGAAAATCACAATAAGTATCGACCATGTACCAAGTAGGCTTGGGTTCTCCCTCAACCCAAGGTTTGGTAATGGGATAAGTAACCATGTTTGCATTAATGATTTGTTGAAGGAAATTTGATAGAGGTTCTCCCAAAGGAGTGAAATGATGTCATTTAGAATCAAGAGAGGAGGAAACCTCTTTGCTAGGAACAACAAGAGGTTGTTTACCTTTGTTTGGTCTAGTCTGAGTGTTTTGGACATTGTGGACATTGCGGTTGTTTGTAATACCATCATTGACCATATTACAATTGCGGTTAACATGTTTAGATTTGTCTTGGTGAGAGCTATTAGGATGATTACTATGTTTCCCATTATCTTTTGAATGAGGTTTAATCAAACCTTTTACAATAAGGGTTTTTTCAATCTGCGATCCTTTCTCAATAACTTCTTCAAAATTATTAAGGCAATGCATTTGCATGTGAAAGGATAGCTCACTATTGAGATTGGGTACAAAGATGCTCACAAGTTGCTTCTCAGGCATGGAGCATGGGAAACGACTAGCAATCCCATGCCATCTTTGTAGGAATTGTGCGAAGGTTTCATTTGTTCATTGTTTGGCATTACACAAGTCCATCATTATAATTTCAGACTCTAGGTTGAATGATAAATGTTTGACGAACTTCTCTGAGAGGTCTACGAAAGTTTGTATAAAGCCCTTGGGGAGGAGTAAGAACCAGTCAAGGCTTATCTTCCTAGACTTTGTAGAAAGAAAAGCATTAAGAAGACATCACTATAGGCCACCTCTTGGCAAGTGATATAAAAGTCCCGATATTCTCTCTAGGATCACTCATGCCCTTATATTTGTCAAAGTTGGGCATCTCAAATGATTTTGGAAAATGAACACACAAAATGTCCTTATCGAAGGGGTAAGGACACAATTATTCAAAGATGAATTGTTTGTGTTGATGTTGCATACTAGAGAGATGGTGTCCTTCATCATTTTCCATTCTTGGGAAAATGGTGAGTTGTTTTGTAAGAAAGATAAGGAACCATCACTTATAGAGTTGTTATCTTTGGTGTGTGCGGTATGACTCTTAAATGAAGCATCACTAGTTTTCTTTGGTGCCTCATTGTTATGGGATTCATTGGTGACTTTGGAATTTAAGATAACAAGTTGTTTAGCCATGTCATTAATTTGATTCATGAGGGATTGAGTAGGATCATTGGCCGAATCAATTGATTTGTCTTTGTTCCTTTTGTCAGATTTTTCTTTGTTTGATTCATTTCTTTTGGTGTTGTTCGAGGTGGACTTGTTTCGATCATCATTATTCATGTGACTAGGTCCTACCTCATCATAATTGTTTATCAAATGAAAGTTTCACCCTTGTTAGGTGGTGGTTTTCTAAGTAATGTTTATAAACTAGCATTGTCAAAATTAGAGGGAAATTTACTCCCATCTCAAGGAGACGAAGTAAAAATTGGTCTTTATTCATACATAAACTATTTTCAACATGGGATTGTTCTTCAAGTGAGATTTCATTCTGATCATCCTCAGAGTTTTGGTAATTATCACTATAAAAATTTCCTAAAGGATTTCATTCGCCCCTTCCAAAAGGACTATAATCTTTGTGTTGTGTTCCCACAATTTTTAAAGAGGGAGGGAGCAAAAGAGATATGCGAAAGATAACTCAACCCGTAGAAAAGTGAATGCGACGATGGAAGAGAGGTGTGCGATTAAGTTTGATAATAACTTGTCCCTTAACAAAGTGAATGCTAAGATGGGGCAAGAGGTTTGGAAGATATGAGTGATGTAACCCTTAACAAAGTGAATGTCAAATTAAAGTGTGCACAAGTATTTGATAAACTTGACCCTTGACAAAGTGAATGTCAAGATGGAAGAGTGGCGTGATGTGATGAAGGTTCTCGTCCTCTAACAAAGTGAATGCTAGAATGGAGGAGGGTTATAGTTAAAAAAGTATGAATGTGTTCAACCTCTAACAATGTGAATGCTAGAGTGAAGAAGCGAGGATAGATTGATTGCAAATGCACTCTACCACCTAGCAAAAGTGAATGCTAAATGGGAAGAGGGTATGAAAAAAGATTCAAATCATATGCGATGTGCTCAACCCTTAACAAGAATTAGTTAAGAAGGAAGAGGCTAATGAAGAGATAAGACTCAAATACTTGATAGTGTAAACGTTGGAAAAAATATATGATGAAGTGTCTAGAATGCAACAAATATGTTGTCAAGTTAGAGACGTGAAGAAAGAAAACATATACAGTTTAACAATGATGTTGTCAAACTAAAGGATGCAAGAGGAGAATGAAGAGAAAATGTGATGAAATTGAGTTGTGACAAAGTGGAACACAACACCATTGAGATGTGAGTTGTAAGATGAAAGTTCTTGAGCGAGGATGTGGATATCCGCAACTCAAGACTTGATGTCGAAAAGAAGATGAGAACTTAAACTTTAGGAAATGTAATCCAAATGTTTAAGTGTTGAATGAAATGGGAGATGAACTCAAGGAGGTGAATATGAAAGATAAAAGGATTTGATAATTGTGAAAGGGGAAGAAATCAAATAAGTGAATGAAAACTCCAAATGAATGAAAGAAGATCAAATGGAGAAGACAATGAGGATGAAAAGAAGAGAAGATTGAAATAATGAAAGGAGATGAAAGTTTCAAAAGGGAAAATTGAGAGTAAAATGAAGGTTAGTGAATGACTGATGATGAGAAGAAAAGAAGATGAGAATAGATGAAATGAGGATGAAAGCAAAATCCAAACAAGGATAGTTTGGAAAATGACAAAAAGATAAGAAAAGTGAAAGATAGATCCCAAACAAGGAGTATTTGGGAAAAATCAAGTGTGGAACACTACTACAAAAAGAAAGAAAAACAAAAGAAGAAAATAAAAAAGAAGTTTTTGTTTGAATGTTTGTTTATGGCCTCTACTCGGGTGGCTCTCTCACTAGGTGTCAAAAAATATCTCGAGTGAGTGCGCCACTATTGCTAGCTAACGGCTTTAATTTACCCCCTTTGAAACCCTGAGAAAAGATCTTACTCAAAATGAATCACACTGGGGTCGCCACTAAAGATATCCGTGATTCTAACTCACAAAGGCTTTACTAGTCAGGTAAGAGAAAAGGTTCATGTTTCGTCCACCAGTTCCCTCAAGGTGTGGACTAATTTGGGGTTCCTAATACCACCCCCTTTTTTATAGTTGAAGGATTATGCCAAGGGGTTATGTTCTAGTTAAGTGGTCGAGCCGTAGCTCTTAACCGAACCTGCAAATACAATGTTTTGAATGTGGTGTTTTTTTTTATCTTTTGATTTTAATGTGGTTTGGTTGAACTCCTTTGAAAACCTACAGTTAGTAGTTTTTGAATGTTTTATCCACCTTGTGAGAGTGGTTCCTACAAGAAAATATTAGAAAGTTCTCTGGAAGGAGGTAAAAGACAAAACAACATAAGCAAGTTCACGCTTTTGATTTCCAAGATCGCTTTAAAAGCATGAGGAAAGAGCATACACATAAAACAAGCTTTGATTAAAAAAATAAAAGAAAGGTTAATTCCCAAAACAAAAGAAACAATCATGTTTCTGATTTCCAAGATCAATTTGAAAGTGCGAGGAAAGAGCATACGCGTGAGGTTGTTACGTTAAAAAAATGAATTAAAGTTTTAAAAAAACTACAATTTTTTATTTTTTATTTAAAAAAACAAGTGTTAGAAGAAATGAAACCATAAATTTTCTATAAGTCCAAATAAAAAATTATTTTTCCATTACATAGATATTTTCAATACCTTTCCGTAAAAAAATGAAGTCATTCCGAGTTCGGGAGAAAAATTTATGGCTTCCGGAAGATGGGCTACGGTAACACTCTTAGTGAAAATTTTGAATGTGAGAAAAACGCCCCGGCAGCTGGTTTTTTTGGTTTTTTGACTTTTGTACTTCACCTGAGAAGCTAAAATTTTGACAGCATGGTTAAAAAAGAACAATAAACATAAAGAAAGAGTTAGATCACAAAATGATTAACTAAAATGAAAGAAATAAATGTGGGGACTCCCACCGGGCGTGCCAAAATGTATGCAGAGAAAAAAACTACAGTAATGAAAGATACACAAATAATAATGCAAACCTCCCTGTAATCCTTTAGTGCAAACCTCAGTAAGGTTGTGGAGACTTCGTCTGTGGAACCTTGCAAATGGATGTGGGTGCTCTTGAATATTCTCCAAATGTGAGTGCAAATGCTACAAACACAAATACTTTGAAAGCTTTAGATTGCAAATTGACAGAGTTTATTTGCAAACAATTCAGGAGGATTTGTAAGAGAGTAAGCTTGCAATTTATAGAAGAAAAAGTGGTTGGAAGTTGGTTGAACATGGTTGAATGCACATGCTAAAAATAACATTGGAGGAAGTTACAGTAGTGCCAGGGCATTTAGGGGCAGTAATGGATTTAATTACAGAAGTTGCATCCGAGAAGGTGGTTGTATGCATGCAATTCAATTGCCCCCACCTTTCTAGGATTCTAGAAGTGTAGTTAACTAGGATGAGGATGTGGAGTACAAGTGGAGTCCAAGTGGTTATTGATTGAAATAGGTGGAATTAAATAACTAAATTTAATTAGTATTTAATTGTGAGGAGATAATTAACCATTTAAATAAATAAATGTTTAATTATATTAGCTAGAAGGTGTTAGGAATTAATTTAATTAATTCCAAGAGAATGGTATAATTAAATTAATTTAATTAATTTAATTGTGAGGAGATAATTAACCATTTAAATAATTAAATGTTTAATTATATTAGCTAAGAGGGTGTAGGAATTAATTTAATTAATTCCAAAGGCATGTTAGAATTAAATTATTTAATTCCAATGGGTAGGAATATAACTTAGGTAATAGAATTAATTTTAATTAATTCTAAAGGGAATATTTGAATGATGAAATTAATTTAATTAATTCCAAAGGGGTGTATTGCGGCGAGATAGAATTAATTTAATTAATTCTAATTAGATAGAAGCAGGATAGAGTATGTATGTATTTTTAGGGTGTCTACAAAGATGAGAGATCCTCCATATGTTGGCTCTATGTAGCAAGTCTCTCTCTGCCTGAGTCAACTGATCAATAATTGCAAGGATCCAATCACACTCTCTCGCCCGGCTCCATTGGATGTAGTCATCCTTCTTTTGTGTTCACCAAAACAAGAAAAATAACAAGTTAGCAACATGATTCAATACATAAGCTCATCAAAAATAATATATATTTTTTTAAATCACTTAGGTTGCTCAAAATAAGGTTATGCCTCGACAATTACAAAACCGTCATCTTGTGCAATGCGGTGGTTGCATAATTGCTATGCTAATTGTGTAACTACTTTTGCCTAGTGTAGGGCAACAATCCACGTCTAGAACATAAAAGCCATCCCCTTTGACCCAAAAATGCAAAAAAATATAAAAATGATCATTTTAGATAAAATAAAAGCTAAACCCACCTAGAAAACCCCTAGGGAACATTTTGATTGGAATATTTACAAAAATTACCCCCCCGGTGTAGATTTTTCAATTTTTCAAATTTTAGGTTTAAAATGAATAAATGCAAAATATTGACCTTTTTCTTAGCCATTGAATCTCTCACTCACGGGGCCATGACCACGACGTCGTGCTCTTTGATTTGACTATACTCTCGCTCAAAACAGTTTCAAGTAATCTAGAGCTCCAAAATCACTATGAGGGTGAGTGCAAATGAATTTGAAAATGAATAGTTTTAGATATATATGTTTTTTGTTTTAACTTCATGTTGAGTGTGTGTGCTTTGCAGGGCTGTAGCGTTGGTGTAGACATATTTCTATCCATGTGCAAATGGTAAGTCCTCATGTCGTTTTGTTTTAGCATTTATTTTTCGATATCATGTCTATCTGCACTTGAGTCTTGTTTTCGTTTTGCAAGCAATGAGAGCTTAGAGACGACATCACTTGAACACAGGTGTGTCGGTATAACTTTTAACTCCCCATTTCGGGAATGCCATACTCAGAATCTAAGTTTTATGCCCTTTTATGGCTAAAATGCTTTTTGAGGGGCAATATGTACACACTTAAACTTTCATGTGCTACATTGTTAGAAAGCTAGATTCAAAAGACCCCAATGATGATTCATGTCTTTTCCAAAGGTGTTTAAGCCCCTTTACCTCTTTGATTCATATTTGTAGCTTAGATTACCTTACTTAGCCATTTCCTACTTTTTCGTAGCTTTCTGCATTGTTTTTCCTTTATTTTTGGCCTTTAGTTACAAAATTGTCGCCCTTCCTAGGCGGTAGTTACGTAACCGCCGCTCTGCACGGGGTGGAGGTTACTGTATGAATTATCCAAAACTTTCTTGACATGAATTAGACACATGTTTACTCACTCTAGTTCACCTCTAGCGCACATTTCTTGATCAATTTGGCTGATTTTAAGCTTGACTGATTCGTATCAACCTCCTCTTCCACTTCTAATTGTTGATTGAGTGTTAAATTGCCTCTCCTTGTTGTGATGTGGCATCCCATTGCTACCAAATGGCTTAGACCATTTCCTAGCTTTTGTTCTATAAAATCATCACTTCTTCTGAAGAAAATGGCCAAAGATTTTTATTGTGTTTGCATTGTTATGCTACTAAAATCCTGTTAGAGACCACACAACCAAGCATTGTTCTCTTGCATTGTTCTTCCTCTACCTACATTTCTACCAAACCACTTGCAAGCCAACATTGCTCCAACACCTTCTTCTTGCTTCCTCTACATTCCCAATTCCTTGGACTCACGTGGACACAAAAGATTGGAAAAGATAACTAAGGGGAAACAAAGTGATACCACAACTGACATTGCCTCAACACTGCAATTTCCAGGTTGGGGTTGTTATTGAGTTTCCTTATTTCTTCATTTCTTTATTTGTGAATCTGTATGCAAATTATTCACTACAGTAGAAAAGGAACTTCCATTTCCATTGTTGCAATTGTTAGGTAGTTATAGTAGATCATTTTCTTACGTAAAAGCTTTCTTAGGATAGATAGCTTCCTTGCCTATCTTTGTAGATTTGCAAGGGAAGTGATTCTGGAAGAAGCTTCTACATAGTTCTAAGCATTCAAAATTTGGTTCAAATTAGTCTTTGTTAAATCCCTCTTAAATTTCACCGGGGAAGTTTCAAGGGAAGAAAATATTCTGAGAAGCTTCTAATTCTTCCCATGACTCTAAGGTGTGTTTGAGGATTTAATTCACAATTACAGATTGGAAAAATCTTTGAATTAATTAGGATAGATTAAATACACTATTACATAGATAAATAGTTACATCCGACTATTTATTTGTAATAGGATTTTTAATTAAATTAGAGGCAATTTATTTCTTCATTTCTTTCTATTCCGAAAATACAAAAAGATTAGTTTAAAGTAGATTATATTGTTGTTTATTGCTTTATTTCTTCTATATCGAAAAATAAAAAAACATAGTTAGTTTTCATTTATTTAGATTAGATGTTATTTGCTTTCATAGATTAAATTATACAAATGCACACATGACCATTCCCGGACCACAACAAGAGAGAGTTTATGGTTATGATCCCGGGGTTCTGAACTAAACAAACCCAAAGACCAAATAGAATTAGACACTAGATTACGTTCACTAGTCTTTAGAACATCCCCACATCCACCAAATATTGTCAGACAATTGAACATCCTGAACAAAGATGCTTATAGAGCTTTCACATTCGGATTGAACCAACTCACCACGTAGATCTAGCGAAACCACACCTCTCTCGTTTATTCCATGACCTTGTCTAGACACCATTACAAGGCACCCGCTAGTCACTTTCCATGCATTCCGCAACCAGTTGAGAGAGTCTCACACACTGACATTGACAGACTTTTATGCATGTGTATTCTTCTTGATCACTCCATCACACCCACTCAGGTTAGAGAGGCCTTTATTGCCCTTGATGAGCAAATACCTTTGGTGCATGTAGAGGACATTATATTGCCTCGATAGCTTATTTGACCATATTCATCACATTTTTCTACACATAACCATCCAATCATTCTACATCGATTGTTGTCTGCACGATCTCTGGGAGGTCGAGTGTGGCCAAGATCACATGTTGATTTTCGGTTGTATAGTGCCCTCTTGCGCCCACCCTATTTTTCTTATCCACTAATGATATTGGATATCTTATTACTCGACGTGATGATCAAGGCCGCATTTGGGGATTTTTTTGCCAAATCATTAGACTCGGCCCATTAATGAGAACTTTGTTGATGATTACTTTCTTACCCTTGTTGAATATGAGTAAAATTTGGTAGATATTTTTTATTTCCTTGACGTCTTTTATCTTGCTTCGGGATCCAAAATTTAGATGGATACAACGTTGGGATAGCGGAAAAGTTGTTGGTATGTGCCTAAGTGATTGAAATCATACCCCACAGAAGTGGATAGGACGCGAGAGAATAATTTAAATTTTTGGGCATTCCTTTTACCTTTGATAGTGATTCTACCACTCTATGGCAGTATGTGATTGAAAAAGTTGAACATAAAGTTTCTCGGTGGTCTTCCAAATCCATTTCCTTAGCTGTAAATTCTAGGTGTGTACCAAGATTCTTGCATCCACCCATTTTTAATATTATTTGTGTTGGTACCCATCCCCAACTTCCTTTGTGAAGCTTACTAAGATGCTCTAAGACCACCTTTGGTCTAAAATTTTTGGTTCAAATTGAATTTCATCGAGTCTCTTGGGAATTTTGTTTCTTACCCCACGATCAAGGTGACATGGGTATTATTGATGTTTACATGCAAAGCGTGACTCTTTGTTATAAATGGGTGATGAGATGTCTTTTGAGTATTCAAGCATGGAAAATTATGCTTCGGCATTACATTTCTTTCGATGCTCCTTACGACAAAAAATGTTGGAATAATATAGGGTTGCACACCTTAATTATCACCAGGGCTCCTGTCAAGATTTTTGGCACCTTCATCACCAAAAGCATATGGAAGGCCTTTGAAGTTGTGAAACCCCTGCTATGTTAGATTGGTGATGGATTTTACATCGGGCTCTTGTTCGATTCCCGAGAATATCGGGTGATCTTCCATTATAAGATTATAGTATTTTGCTTGCGGAAACTTTGGGAATAAAAGTTCTCCTTTTATCTCATAAAGGGATTCACACCATTCTAGATTTGGTTTCCCATGAGAGACTGGATTTCTTGGCCCGAGCTCAAGACAAAATTTAAACTTGCTAATTCATACCTTCCTTATATCTACATAATTCAAGAGTTGGTGCCAGATCTCATGCTCCATAAATTGGGTCTTAAGTCTCCGAATGCATAGTGGCGTGATTGGTGGTGGAATCATAATATTCCATTTTTTTTTACAATGCTTTGGAACCATATACCATCTATTGAGTCCCATCTCACCTGTCATTTCCAAACTCAATGCCCATTAGGGCTGCAATCTGCCACCCATCTACATGGCTTCGTAGGATTTCCTATCTATTAGAACTCCTTGCTTGAGCCTAAATTTCACCATTTTCTTTGGTGCCTTATTTATCAAGTCCTTCTCTTCTATGAGTTTCTAAGTCACATCAAAATTCCCAATCCCAAATTCCCATTTAAATCTAGACCTAAATCTTTTAAGAATTTGTTTTGGTTTTTCCCCATGCTTAAGCCATATGGTCTTGGATACATTTGTTTTTCAACCCTACCACCCTGAATTATTTCATTGGCATCTAGATTTGTTTGGAGATTTTAGTCCTTGGCCTAATTATATTGATACTCTGTGGCAATTATTTAGAGCTTGTATTCTATTTCATATTTGGAAAGCTCAAAATTCTATGATATTCCATAATGATCAATTTGTTGTTTTATTCTCCACTAATGAAAAAGTGGTTATTTTGTCTATTATGCACATACAGATTCAAGCTCAAGTAGAAAAATTTTCTCTGGAATTTACTAATTTGTAGGAATTTCTTGCATGCTAGAGGAGTGCTCCATGCACGATGACTTGAGTCCCTCCTAACCCTTAGCCACGCCACCTTAACATTCTCCACCTTGGCATCCACCTCTGTCGGGACCACGTCGCAGATGCTACTCTCACAACCACCACTCCACCTCTCCTCGAAGTCATCCTTTAGTTTCGTCCTCTTCCGGGTTAGGATAAAGTCCTCCTCGAGGAGGAAATCTATGACAAGATCTCCGCGGTGGGCCTCTCGTCCGTATGGAGTTCGGATGCTTGTTGGATCTCTACCCCCTGGATGAGGAATTATTGTGCCTTTACGGATGCGATGATGGATCAAGATGGTTGACAGGTTGATCCTCCTTCAACCGAGCCATCGAGTGGAGCTTTCATCCCTCCTCGAGATGATCCTCCTCCTCCTCTTGGAGTGGAAACTTGTGCTTAGTGATCTCTATTTTTTTGTAATTTTCATGTTTTTGTTTGCCCTTTGGTCATTTTGTGGTGCCTACGTGGAATTTTTGGGACCATGAGTTTTCTAGTCACCCCTGCTCTTGTAACTCTCTTTTATTTTAATTAATATAAAGGAAACTCCAATAGCAAAATCCGAAGAGCTCCAAAGCTCCCATAAAATCCAACACCCAGAAATCTAATACGCAAACGCGATTAAAAAATTCACACCAATGTCAGCGAAAAGTATGGCACAAAGTGCAAAAATCTATGGATAAAGAAATCAAGATCCCATAAAAATTCATGTTTCAAGATAATTCACAGTCACTTATCGAGTATGATCTCATGAACGATCATCGAGATTGGAGATAATATCACTCTTGATAAGAAAAATATCCTAGTCTCCCTCATCAAATAAATTATAAACATCATTGTTGGATCCTATCATATGGAGTGACATTGTTGGTCCCAACTTCCTAATCATTCATCTTCATTATCTTCTCCCTTTGTGGTTTTCCCTTCACAAAATCGTTTAAAAATTCAAAAAATGAGAAAAAAGGAGAAATTATTACAAAAATCAAAGCTACAAAGATCAAACATTGCAATCAGGTATTGCATACACATGGATGTTCTTTCATTCCTTTCTTCATATTCTTCTAGAAATTACCCACCACTTTCATCTCTTTGGTTATCTTTTAGTTGGTCTATTTGTGCTCATTGTGTGACATTTGATCTCTAATGTATCTGTTTTACCTTGGTCTTTCATCACCTTAGTAAATTAAATAACTACTGATCTCTTAGAGATCCTATCATTATCATACATCTAATAAACTTGTTGCAAAGACCTTTTGGGAGTATTTGTTGACACTAGTCAATGTCGTCATCACAATCACTTCCACATCCTTCTATCAAGTCATTAGTCATTCTTAACCCCTTATTAAAACAATCGAGAGAGCTAAAAGACTTTTTAGAAAGTAAAAAATAAATCAAAAATCAAAAATCAAAATAAAAGCAATAAACTCTTTCTAGGGGTATTTCCAGTATCTCTATCAAGGTTATGCACACTTGGCTAATAGTAGAGCAATGTTGCAACTAGAATCAAATACATATCCATCGGGGCTATGGATGCCTGGCTAGTAGTGGAGTAATGCACGGATCTCCTTCCACCCTCCATTCACAAATCACCTTTCAAAATAAATAATTCCTACACATTGGCTAGTTTTTCTTCACTTGTTGCCTATCAAATCTTCACTTCAAGAAGTTATTAATTTCCATGTGCACACATTGGATCTCGATGAACAACATGACTAGTATGTTGTTAGGTGTTTTTTGGACCTTGTTTAGACTCTTTCATTAGTATTTATTTTGTATCACAACTTGTGTCTTTGGCTCATCACCAATCTTCTAGCTACATTTTCATATCCTTTCATAGAATTCACGATTTTCTTCTGTTTCGTTCAAAACATCCATGTGTATAAGATTACCTTTTTACTATGTTTGAAGTCATTTTGGTCTTTTCTTTCAATAAATAATCTTTGACTTATTTTATATCATATGTTTCTTGTGCAACTTACATTGGGGGCATGCTTGCTCTTTCCAAACACTTCATTGGTTTAAGTTCATCATCATATTGAACCTATCCATATTAGCCTTGATCATACTTATCTTCTTTATGTATATATATATATATATATATATATATATATATGTATGTGTGATTTTCCTTGTATATTCTCACCTCTCGTTAAGGGCATCTTTACATCTTCTTTTCCCGTATATAGCTTTGTAAAAAAATTCAAAAACCCTAAAAATTCATAAAATCCTTCAAAAATCCAAAACATTGGTAAAACATCAAAAATTCAAAAACATTGGTAAAACGATAAAAATCCAATGAAATTGGCAAAACCTTTAAAAACCAAAAACATTGGCAAAACCTTCAAAAATACAAAAACATTGGTAAAACATCTTCAAAAATCCAAAAAACATTGGTAAAACATCTTCAAAAATCCAAAAGCATTGTTAAAACATCTTCAAAAATCTAAAAACATTGGTAAAACTTTAAAAAATCCAAAAACATTGGTAAAACATCTTCAAAAATCCAAAACATTGATAAAACATCAAAATCCTAAACATTCACAAAACACAAAATCCTAAAAATTGAAAATTATCCTACAAAACATCTTACTTCAGTGTTTGTTTGTTCTAGTGCATGACATACAAATCATCTTATGATCTTCCTTCATCAACAAAGTTGGTTTGTTTGTTATGTTTGTCTTCTTGGCATATATTATTGCTCGGGGCAGTTTCATAGTGCACATTGATTTTCATGGGACTTCTATGTCCTTCGTCTATTCCTTGCATGTATCCTTTCTTGGGGCATCATTTTAACCCTTGTCATATAACTCAAACATTTGGGAACTAAAGTTGGATAACAAAAACATTGGTACAACTTTCTTGAACATTGTTTGTTTGAGTATGTTTGTTTGTGCTTGTTTTTTTGCATTCCTACTTGTTTACTTTCTCATACTACATTACTTTATGTATTTTTATTTGAGTCAATCCTTTAACAATGAACAAAAATCAATATTATGGCTCTTCATGTCATTTTACACTTTTTGTATGCTTATATCAAATAAATAGCTACTTGAGCCAGATGGTACGTCGACTATGTCGTGATCTTCCCATTCTCCATTTATCTTATCTTTCACCCCAGTTCATTTTCTACCTATAATTTTCCAATTCTTCCCCCTCCCTTGCTTCTTCCACTTGAGGCATGAGTTCTTACTCAATCGTTTAATTTGAACATTGACCAACCATGCCAAGTTCAAATCCCAATTGCCGCGAAAGTGCATTATTCTTCCTCGCGTGATCCTTTTTCTTCTTTTTGAGCACCAATCTCCCTCTTCTATCACCCCATCGTCACTCAAGGGGCATCATCCATCCTACTAATTTTTCTTCTACTCCTTCAAATTGGCTAAACTTGTCTACTATCTTTTAAGTGGTGTCGCATGTGCTACACCACATCAAAGAAGGAAAATGTAGACACCTAAATCTGACTACATAATTTTAATACTAAAATTGTACTAATTATCATTTTTCTGTCATTTCATTATAATTAGTGGGTTTTCATTAATTAGCTAACATTCCCCTTCATCTCTGTCAATTAACGATACTTCGTTAATTAACTAGCTTTCCCCTTCATCCTAGATGCCAATTAATGTCACTTCGTTAGTTATAACCCTATTTTAATTAATTAATTAATCAAATTATTAAAAAAATTGCTATTAGTACCTAGGGAGAAGGCCCTAGCTTGCAAAAATTACATGAAGCACTAGTCCATGATATTCACAATCAACAATGGACTCTCATCAAGTTAATCATTATTAATTAATTAAGCCTTTCAATCTCGTATTTAACTAATGAATCCTCTTATTAGTTAAATCCACCCTTTCAAATTCTACTAATTTCCTTCTAAATCATCTCCAAATGGCTTCTATAAGTTTAATTTGGCCTATTAATTAATCCTAGCTGATTAATTAAATTACTTCCAACTCCTATAAGTTTCTAATCACTAATTAATCTCTTCTAATCATACTTATCCATTTATAATTATACTTTACCTTTATCCCACATTCACTAGGTTGCAAGCTTCTCCAAAAATGGAAAGCTATATAAAGATCCTAGTACACCTTGTCCAAACTTACACCATGTCCTTATAAGACATTTGCATATGATAAGATCATTTCAATCTTGGAAGGCTTATTGATCAAGAAACCATTTCCATCTTCTACTTGGCAAAGAGTAGTAAGAGAAGAACCAAACATGAAAATTAAGCCATATTGGTGACATCTCTTCCTCTTCCATGGAGATTTCCTTTGATCACAGATAGATATGTTCAACTCACTAAATGAGTACCTACAATTACAAAACACATCAAAATATCAAAGGATTTATTTGCATTTAATGTTTTAATAATCAATGCACATTAAATAAGTTTTTCCTTTCTAGCTTTATTGTGTTGTTTATGTTGTTGATTAACTAAGTTAGGATTCTACTTGGTGTTAATTTCATTTCATTAGTTTAGATTCATTCAATCACATGCATATAAATCCCATCCAAAATTACCTCATTTATGTCCATTACCCATTTTCGTAGAGGAGAAACTTGTTCCATATGATTCAACCATTTTTTTCTTGAAAACTTAGTTTCTAGGCTCACAATGCAACTAGAGATTGTTTCATCATTTCTCGTCGTTTTCAAAGAAAGATCATCACAAAAATTGGAGCATATCTTCTTCTTGGAAATAGCTTCCCAAAAAATGAGTCTCATCCAATTTTATATGTTTTACTCCCACAATTTATTAAATAGGATTTCAGCTTGAATATTAATAAAAAAACCTAAATTCCCACAAATCAAGGAAAAATCTCTTCTCTGTTTGTCTCTCCAAACTTTTCCAACATTCTCAAGCTCTTAGATACCTCAAATTCACAAGATGAAATTTTATTATTCCAAATATGAGCTCATATCGGTCATGATATCTAAATATCTAGATATTGGATTCAATAATGTTGAGCACATGGATTTCAACGACACAAACAAAGGATGGAAGAAGGAACCCTAATCTGCGCTAGCTGAAAAATATTTCACAATGGTATCACCAATCCTTTGGGTTCCCATTGGCAATCCAAGACATCAACTTCATTCTCACTTGTGCCCAAAATTATAAAGCGAGAAATCAAAACTATCACTACCGATGATGGTTCCATCCGTTTCATACTATCCTATGAAGGGATCTCATAATGTCTTTACATCCCGAGACCCAAGAACGCAGTAATACTTGAGCAAGGAAAATGTGTTTCTCAAAAGGGAAAGGAAGGAGTATTTTCTATAAGGGATAGTGATATTCATTTGGATAAAGATGGTTTGCAAGATTTTCCCCTTCCAAAGACCCTCTCTCACTTTGATTGAATTCATCAAAGAAACATTTGATTACATACTCTGCTCAACAAAATCGTGGGAGAGGATTAAATTTTTTTATTTCTATAGATGTCTCAATTCACTTTGATCACCACAGAAGGGACTCAAAAGTTTGATTGGAGCCAAATCATCAATGATAATCTGATTTTGCGGTTAGTCAACCTTGAGAAGACAAAGAAATTCACAATGACTTCTTACTTGATATATGTCATTGAAACTTTGTAGAAGTGGCCCAGCTATCTCCAAAAAAATATCTGAAGGAAGGATGAACCAGTGTATTAAATCTACCCGTAATTCACCTTGCGGAATATAAGAGGAATTATACCAAATTGAATGATGTTGTAGACACCAAATTTGTGTCTTACGACCCCTTGTGACCCGTCTTATCTCGCAATCTAACCTCATCACCTAAACCTTACACAATTATTTATTAATTACCTTATAATTGATAAATCCACATCACCTTACCCGCCACCTCACTTTGCCACCTCATCATGACCTAGCCCTAACCCTAAACTAACCTAATTAAGACCCATGACTTGGTCTAGACTCACATCCATAACTAATGCCTCCTTACTCGCACCCAAAGCCGACCTTCTAGCCACTTGACCAAGCCCATGGCCGCAACTCTCTCGGGAGAAAGCGGGGAAGGTGGGCTATTTTACTAAAAATAGCCTACTTTTTCCTTACCGATGCAGGTTCCTACTCAACCGCCGTCGGTTACATAACCACCATCGGTTCCACCAATAAATGGGCTCCCCAAACCAAAACAATGGATTGGAATTTCATTTTTGGAGATCGGTCGAATGATTTTGAAACAGAGAGCATTGCAAGCGAGGAACGAGTCGAGATCTTCACTTGACAGAGCGAGAGATGAGTGGAAATACTGAAGTGTTTACTGACCAAGGAGATCAACTTGCATCTTTGTCAAAAAACCATTAGTCACATCTTGCATGTCCTCTGTTATAACATTTCTTATGCTCTTGTGAATTTCAGTCCTCCTAAATCCGTCTCGAATCTACTACCCAACGTGTCATTGCATCTAATCTGTTATTCTTCTTTTGCTTCTAAATATCATCCATAAACCAAACCTTACAAAAACACCATAGCTACTAAGAAGATCCTGAACCCACCGGTATCGGTTATCGAACCGGCATCGACTATCAATTGGTTCCTCTGATCAAAACCAGAAAACCAGCCTTTCCCCTACCCAGTTCAACCTACAGGTCCTAGACCCAACCGACGGCGGTTACAGAAGCGGTATCGGTTACCACGACTATAACCGAAACCATTCTCCTACTAGTTTCAACCAAGTAATCTAATTGATATTTTGCGGTCTTTTGTGTTAATTCATATTAGCGAGGGAAGGCCGACCACCTTCGAAAGGAAGTTTTATATTTCTGGGCCCAAGCGATTTCCTCATTTATTGTTTAATCAAATCTTGTGGTCTTGTGTTCTTATTTGCGGTAGTCCTTCCAAGACAAAAAGGAGTTCTTGCATCAGCTTGATCTTTCTCTGATACGCGCACAATCTCGACATTCTACGGGTATTCCTCCTAACCCTAACCTCATCTGTTTCTATAGGAGCGAGTCATTCCGAGTGAAACAGATGTCTTTATTTCCTTGATCAAAAAAATGGAAAGAGATATCAATTACAGAGTTATCGGGAGAATCTTACATCTAATCAAGAAGTAAGGAAGTTACTTCATGCAGTTCAAAACATTTTCCTACATCTGTGTCATAGGGTTTGATGATATTCCAATGAAACTTCCTCACCACCTAAGAAATTTTTGGCTCTCCTTGAGTTGTGTTGGAATTTTTTTAAATTACATCTCAAAGTGTCATGATAGAAAGAAGAAAGGGGTGACTTTCTTGATTCATATGGGTATCTCCCGAGCTATGGAAACTCACACCCCTCCCCGAGAAGGCCAAAATTACTTCTCAACTCACAAATGATGATTTTGGGTCACGAGTTCATCAATTTTTCTCACCCGAGGATGGACGAGGACAAATCCGAAATGCGGATAATTGATTATGAGATGACTAGGTACCCTATTGGTGTTATGAAATCATAGTTGGTCTTTCATGGTATTTATAAGTTTACCGTATGGTAAAATAATAAGTTTGTAATATTGGTTATACACACACACACACACATACATACATATATACAACATAGTTATTGTTGGGCATACATAGGAGTTGTTAGAGGAGATCATATATTTTGGGAGATATAACTCCTATATATATGTAACATGTGAATATGATTAAAATGAGCAAAACAAAGATATTTTGTGTTTTCTATGTGTAAAATTGGTGTGTCTTTCAGATTTGGTATCGAGAGAAGAAGATTTATCTATTGATTAAATGCGTTTTGAATTATAGAAGGGGCAGCCGCATTTGTTCATTGCCCTGTTATGATAGAAAAGCTATTTCTGTGAAAGCATTTATATCCATTTCATAGAAGTTGTGATATATGTTAGAGCGCCAAAAGGAGACAACATTTGAGCTCTTCCTGGTCGTGGTTTTCCTTGAAATCTCGGTGGAAACATCGAATTTAGATTTAAAGTATTGAAGGAATGTATAGGCATCTGGTGTAAATCTATGGAACATTATTTGCAAGGATTGGTATAAATAACAAGTGATCCGGAGGCTCTGTTTTTTCTAGGAGTTTTATAGATCGTGGCCTATGGAATACGCTTTGTAAATTTGCATGCAAATACTTTCACAATATCAAGAATCATTCAAGAAGTTTCAACATGAACAAGAGCTCCAAATTCACATCCAACTCAGTCACGAACAAATTTTAGGTCAGGTGATGAAATCATTTTTCTAGTACCATTGCAAAGCTCTTGCAACCACCTTTCCAACGCATCTTTTGGAGCTTTGGTTCTCAAGTTATCACCAATCATTCCTGGTCACTTCAATGAGCTGTGAGTTTTTGCACAACCATTTTTGATTGGCTAATTTTTTTAATTTTTAGCAAAGACTATAGTTTGAAAAATTAATTTTTTTATAGTTTTTGTTTAATAATTACATTTTAAGGGCAATTATTACATTTTTGGCCAAATTAATATTTTTCCGGCACCATTTTTTTAGGGATTTTAAGTTTTTGGAATCCTCATTTCCTCCCAATTTCAACGCATGGTCACACGATAAATTTTCTCTCCATCTAGAGAAAGTTTTTAATCGTTGATCCAATTTTAATTAAAATTGGGTCTTTTTACGAAATTGAAACCTTAATAACTTTTGCTCGATACCTCAAAATCGAGTTCCATTTTTTTGCAAAAGTGATTGTTTTTGTATCCTCGTTGCATTGATTCCAATTTCATTAAGATTTTTTTTTAAAAATACCCTCTTTTTTAAGCCTCATCATGTCAATGTTAAAAATGTAAAAATTTGCCTCACGACGCATTTTCGGTGTTACCCAACGTCCTATGGAAATCATTGAGCAACATGATCACATTCTGCTAAGTTAGCAACTTCAAATTGGAGGTCGGAGGCAATGGAGGAAGGAGGGTGATCAGCGCCTCTCGTCAGTCACCAACGAGGGCCACATTTTGGTATGGTGGCATCTCTTTTTCAGTTTGATTTGATTTTCTTTTCAGTGCTCCTGGTTGTGTGAATAAATGGAAATTTCACATTTTGGGGGGAACATAACACCAATGTTCCATTTCCATTTTACGTCTAAAACGACTAAAGTCAAGGGCAACTTCCAATGGTAGTTTCCTATGTTGTTTGAGATCGAGTGGCAACGATCGACAACAATGGCTACAATTAAGAACATTGTGATTCTTATAGAATGTGATGTGATTTTTTTCCAGATTTTAGTTGTTTTCTTCGAGTGGTGTGTGGTTTCATTCCCTTTCTATGATTGAAATGCAGAGGATGTGCATTTTAGAATATGTGAATAGTTGTATAGGAGGGCGGTTAATCATGTGGTGATCCTCTGACTATCATATAGTCCTCTGACTTCCGTACTTCATTAGAAGATGATCAACCAGTGAATAGATTCACATGGAGAGGTGATCATGATCAACTGGTGAACCAGAGAGGTGATCATGTGCAACAAGATCCGAAAGCAAGATCCAAGTCGCACTATGCATACCTAAAAGTATGCGGAGGCATATGATTTTGTTTCTAGTTTTTCAAATGTGCTTCTTCCCATGTAAACACTAGGAAATCATAATTAGTGTTTCATGGTATTTGTAAGTTTACCATATGGTAAAATAATAAGTTTGTAATATTGGTTATATTGTTATGTCATATATATATATATATATATTATTTATTTAGAATAATTTATTGTTGGCGCTTTATTAGGAGTTGTCAAAGGAGATCCTATATTTTAGGAGATACAACTCCTATATATATGTAACATGTGAATATGATTATAATGTGCGAACATAAATATTTTGTGTTTTCTATGTGCAAAACTAGTGTGTCTTTTAGAATTGGAGAGTTAGGTTCGAAGGATGTATTCACAACTTTGAGCCCTGAAGATAATTGTTCTCGAATGTGGATTAGGATAATTAAATGTAAAATGAGATCCCTCACTAAGGCTATTTAATATTTCTTGTATCACTAGAACCAAGGTTGAGAAATCAAAGAAGAGGTTAATAACCATTTGATCAAAATGAGATTTCCTTTATTGCACTTTGAGTTTGTGTCAATGCATGAACTTTGGGATCATTTTGAAACATTGTGAAAGTATAGCTATCTAATCCATAGTCCTATGGTGATAAAATCATGGACACTTTATCTCGAGATAAGAGGATCCATTTATAATGCATCTTAGAAGATACCAAAAAGCTCAAATGTTGCAAAATAATAGAAGTGGTGTATGATCACTAGCTTGACATTATCATCAACATCATCATCCCTCGGGGAAGGAAGTTATGGAAATGGTATTCATATTCAATTCAATAATGGAAGGTTAAAAGATCTATCCTATGTGGTGTATCAAAGGATCTTCATCTTTACATGTTCCATCTCTCAAATAATGTTTTCTCGCCTTCTTCTTTCTTCCTCTCTCATTCTCTCATGTAGAAATCAATTTTTTCATAAATAAACTTATGTGGTTTCTAACTTTTCGTTGGGAAAGCACTTTTTCTAAAAATTAACTTAAGTGACTTCCTTTCCACTTTTGTAAAATCACTTTTCTTAAAATAAGGAAAAGTGTCTTATTCTAGAAAGGAATGTGAATAGTCATGTAGGAATATGAAATATCATTCATCTTGGGCTATATAATAGAGCCTCTTATCTATTGTAAAGGATTAGTTTTGGCTCCTTATATAGCATATTGTAATTCTTCCTTTCCCATCTAGTAATTTTTCTCCATTCTCCTTCTTTCACTTAGCCAAATGATTTTGAATTTTGTTAGGAAAAATGGGATTTTTACTTATTGATAATGGAATGAAAATCATCTTTTGAACTTTGTGTCAATATCTATTTTTGTTTCATGTTCTTTACATAAGTTGTGTATGTTTGCATGTGTTTTATAATTGAACTAGAAAGTTATCTGAGTTGTTAGTTAGTTAGTGAAATATGGGTTCATCTCACTAATAAAATTCCCCTCCCCTCTCTTCTGCACTTGCTCACCTATATTTTCCCTCTCTCTTAAATATCATTTCATTCACAACAAGGGTGTTTTTGTGCATTCCACGGTCTATGACTAAACCGAGAGATAGTTTAGCATATAGTTTTTCTAGATTTAAATAAAAGGGACATTTTCCATCTTGAAGAAGAGGGACTCATTCCCATGAGAATTGATGAAATCCCCATTTTTTCCTTAACAAAATATTTCACCAACACGTCTATAAAAAACTCAAGATCTAACATGATCCTTCCAACTACAAAATAACTTGCATTAGTTCCTCACAACTAATTTTATTGAGGTCAAAAGAGAAAACCAAATGTTAGCACACAATTTGGGTCATTTGATAACCATTATTACACAAATTTAGGAAAATCATATAATAAATTATTCATTTGCACTACTTTGACATATTCAATCTAGCTTTTTTAAG
Organism: Taxus wallichiana var. yunnanensis; assembly: GCA_018340775.1. Classification (NCBI taxonomy): domain Eukaryota; kingdom Viridiplantae; phylum Streptophyta; class Pinopsida; order Cupressales; family Taxaceae; genus Taxus; species Taxus wallichiana. The sequence goes on from CM031242.1 coordinate 381,207,104, forward strand.
GTATTACCTGTAATGCATAAAGAACATTGAAACCTCATATTGTGAGAGAGTTTTAAATATATAACATGATATCAAAGCATAGCATGACCTAAATACTAATTTTGTAGTGATAACATATATTTCATCAACACACTTTGATTATGCATAAAAAATATCAATATCTCAATTATATAAGAAGAACACTTCATATTAAGTTTTCAATATAATTATGAGCTATTTACTATAAGATATAACAAAAATAAGAAGTTCCATGATCAAGTTCCATTAAAATATCCAAACTTTGTCTAAAACCCCAAGAATTATCAAACACATAACAATTAAAAGTGCTAACCCATAAGAGTCAAAAGTGAAAAGGTTAAAAGTCAAATATTTCTTCAAATGAAGAACAAGGGGTATTTGAAATATTCACAAACAAGTTGGTATAACTAGTTTTTCACTCAAATTTTCTTTAGATTCCATTTTAGATCATTTTGAGTTTTATTGTTTCCCCTTAGATAACATGTTCTTTTGGGTCTCAAGATCACTCATTTTCTTCTTTAGGCATTTGTACTATCCTAGATAATCTACTACTTGGTTGGCTCTTGCGCCACAATGTATCAACACCTTTTTTACTACACTAACCAATTATCCTACATCACATGTCTATATCTTGTGTGATAAAATTGCTTATTTGATGTGTCTTTCAATGGGTCAATGCCTAGCCAAGATGTGTCATGTCTAGTCAATGTCATGTCTTCTATGCATGTGTGCTTCTTGATCATGATATGTGGGTATGATGTTGTGTGCATATTTCAATATACGATATGGTAAGTAGAACTACTTGATATTACTATGTGTTTGGTTTCAATATTCAAATATTATATATTATGGTTGCTCAATATTTGAATATATAAACACATATATATATCATATATATATGCACACAACATCATACATATCATGATAACACAATGCATAGAAGATATGACATCTCTACAATATATATATATATATATATAGCTAATTTCTATGATTATATCTTGTGTGGTACTAAAAAAATTTTCCACTACTTGGGATGACATGTTTCATGATGCTTGATTGATAATATCTTTATATGATGACATATCATATCATGATAAAATATGACATTTACATGATTATGGTTTCTTTTATATAACATATGGCTTGTTTAACTCCTTTTGAGATGAGTGATTTATAAGCTTCATCCCTCGTATCAAAAGAGGACATACATTGGGATTTTTTAGAGATTTTATCCATGTAAAATAGTCTATTCCACATTCTAAGATAGATAATAAGACTCAAATATGTCAAATGGGACATATTGAGACATATGCACATGAATTTGAAGAATAATTGAGATATTCTATGACATTCTTAAGAGATTATAAGGAAAAATATGAATTTGAGGAATAATATTTTGATATTATGAAAATCTGAAGAGAAAAAAATACAATCTACATGACTTTGAGGAACAATTCATATATTCAATATTGTAGAAAGTGCACACAACACCATTTTTTTAGTAAACTTGCATAAAAATTGTCTTTTTTGTTTCTCACACGTTTCTTTGAAAAATTTGCATCATGAAAGGAAGCTCAAATGTGACACAACCTTGACACATGAATATACATTTTTAATTGTATCGTATTCATGACATATTTGTGCCACATTTTCCGGACATTTGCGTAAGATATTCATGGCACCAACATGACCATTTTTGCATTTCCAAGTGGCATAAATGTGACACAAAGTTCATCTATAAATAAAAACATATATGTAATAAAAAAAATTGAAATAATCAAATAATTATACACACACACACACACACACACACACACACACACACACACACACACACACACACACACACACACTTACACTTGTGTGTGCGTGTGTGTGCGTGTGTGTGTGTGTGTGTTTAGACACACACATGGATATAAATAAATTCATATTTTTAATGTTTGTAAATGTAAAACTAATTTGTCATATTTTAAATTATTAGTACATATACTAATAATTAATATTGAATACCACTTGTACAAACATAATTAATAAGATCATAGTAACATTTACAAAAATTAATATAATTAAAATATTTGTAAAAATGTAAATTACAATATCTAAAATAAAATATCATACATAAAAAAAATTTCTTATTTTCTAAATGAACTTAACATTACTAAAATAACATATGTCAATTTTCAAACATAAAATCATGTTTTAGGTACGTTAATGACAAAGATAGCAATGTACTCTTGAATATGAGAAAATAATTAATTTCTCATGTACAATACAATAACATGAATTCGAGTTACAATTTTATAAAAACTACTACTACAAACTAGCTAAATCATCAACTACTTGTCACCATCATCATCTAAGAGCTCATTATCACCATGATAATCTATGTGCTCAATTTTCATATTATTTGAACTATGCTTCATTCCATGTGATGATGGGTTGCGCAACCATAGTCAAGATCATCATCATCAACGTTACCCTCTCTAAAGTCAAGTCCACCAACTAAAAGTGGTTATTTATTCACCTAAAATGACATTATTTAATAAATATTAAAATATTTGAAATTTAAATTCTATTAATAAAATATTTGAAATTCAATTTTTGTTATCTACTTGATTTTAATAATTATTTAATAAATTAATGACATCTTACCAACAAAACCACACGAGAATGTGTTCGTTCATTAAATGCATTGATGTTCCATCTAAAGGCTTTGAGTTGTTGTAGACACTAAAATTTGGTAACTTATCCTTGTGCAATGCCAAGTTTGACCATGTTCCCTTGCTAAAACAAATACACATATTCAAAATCCAATCACGTCATCTCTCTAGATATTCTACATCTTTCTTATCTCTACACTTTGCTTTATCTTCAATTATAAGAATATTATTAAATCAAATTAGTATTAAATATTTGATATTCATGACATAACTATCATTTTTGCTTTTCATCTCTCCAACTCAAAAATGTAGGGAAGGGACGAGATGTAAGGTCCGGTCTTGAATGATATACACGCTCCCTCCCTTTTATAATCACTGACTCTAATTTTAATTTAAAAATATTATTTGGTTTGTTTAATCTTCCTAGGTTAATCATTATTAGAATATTTCACCTATGGAAGGTTATAAAATCAAGTTAACACCACTTTATAACTCACTTGACAATCTTACAAGATCTTATTGTAAATATAATTTCAAAAGAACTCAAAGGGTTCTTAAATCTTCCCAAATGAGTTGCACATCATCTACATTAGTCTATACTACAAGTATGAAGCACTCAACCAGTTCAAAGAGTCTAGCTTTCTCTGCTTTCCTAGCATAAAAAGTCATAGATCCATGTTTTAAAAAGGGAAAATTCACTTCAAGTATTGTACAATGGTTTTAATCATCACAAGGTTTGGTCACATATTAGAGGCACACTACATCTCACTAATACAATATTGGTTGCATTCTATACTATGTAATTATCCTTCTATCTTGGTGTTAAGAGACACGAGGGCACCCCTAAGGGGTTGGCTAGCTATTAATTCTTTCATAAACACTTAAGAGAACTACATGAGGATTGATCCTGTAGCGATGGCATGTAGTGAAAAACTTGGATTGGTTCAACAACACGAAGTTTGGATTAATAATGGTAGCCGAACCTCACACACACACATATTTTTTTCCTTTTGGTTTGTTAATGCTTTGATGAAGGGTTCTACAAAATGTTAGGTTTCAGTTTCCACTTTTTTATAGATGATTATAGGTCATCCTTAAGTTGTGCGAGAAAGTGTGATATACAACAATTATCATTACTAGACAAGTGAAGCACACAAAAATTTGTAGGTCTAGACTATCAAAGGGTCTATTACGCTAAATTCCAGGTTTTTACTATATAGATCAAGTCACAGTAAAATGGCTATACTATCCTACCTTATTGGGTTTGCATCTCTAAAAATTTCACTTAAGCATGTACAATTACTCATTATCATGTTCCAAAATCCTTGCACATCTTGATCATCCATGATTTTTTCTATACAACTAAGTCTATATCTCATCTTGTGTATTTGAGAAAGCACTCATGTTTATCATTTGTTATATGTAGGAATGGATTTTTTTTTATTATTGTGAATGATTAATTTTGGAAGTTAATTATATTATAATAGTATACCTATTACAAACTTGTACATCATCTTCATTTTTGTATACTTTCCATAACATATATTTAATCATGGTGTAAACATGAAGTGAACCAAACTTGAGATTTAATCTTGGACCTTCCTTGAAACCCTAGGAAACTAGGGTTTCATATTTTCATGTATATTTCGATCCAAACGTGATTTTCATCTATCACATGCCCTAAATTTGGTTTGCAAAATTTCCCTTGGGTCTTATACTCGGTCCTACCCTTTGGGTATCTTTATAGGGATTCCTACTTACCGAACCACCTTTCATCACATATTTCAAAAACAACAACTCTATTTTCAAATACCTCTAAGGTTTTTATTGACTTTTAAATATTTAACAAAAAAATTTGCCCCTTATTCTTAGCATAATTCCCGATAATACAAAATTAAAATTTTTAAAAATTAAGGCATGATGAAATAAATGTATATTTTTACAAATTCCCTAGAGGTTTTTATTCCACATCATTATATTTAAAAATACCCCTTTTGTTTCATTCAAATTTTTTTTTTTAATGATCATTTTAGTGATTTGATGACTATCGCTAATTAATATTATTTCTTCTCTAATTGGAGGTTTTTCTATCATGGTGTGCCAACATGGCCATGCTAGAAATTTACAAGTTTCCTTATATGATTTTTTTCAATGTTATCACACATGCAAACATACTATTTTGGAAGTATTACAAAAAAAATGTTCATTGTTTATGTGACACCTTCCCATGTAGATTTAATTTGTAGATGCATTTCAGCCCCTTCTATAATTGTGACATATCTCATAAGGATATCCTATTCAAGCTTTACACCATTGTTTTAAAATTTAAAATTTAATTTCAATCTATGAGTTCTAAAATCATATCTTTGAAGGATGAGATAACACGTGTAAATGATTCCCCACATGCCCATGCCAATAATGTCTTTACACATCATTATCAAACTTGTTCTAAGGCTATTGAGAAGAAATATGATACAAATGTTATACATTATACATGTGCTCATATAAGTGAAGTGAAGTCCTACATAGAGGAAACAATGTGTATGTTCCATGCGATGAATCTCGAATACTATGAAAACCATAACAGAAACCACCTATTTGGTTTGACAAGATTGTTAGACAACATAATATTTTATATGAGTTACTTAATAAGTAATGTTAATAACGTTTCCACCTAATCATTATTATCCCTTTTACATCTTGAAAAAATCAAAGGCTAACAATTTTGCAATTATCAAGGAATTAATGGAGGTTGTGATAATCATTTCTATGCTTTGCAATGAAGAATCCAACATCTTGAGTGTAAGGGTTTTATTTCCTTCGATACACAACATTCTACTATGTGATCATTATAAATCCCTAAATCTACATGGGTTTCTAAATTTGATATACCTATGAAAATGAGAATACTACCATACTAAATGACACAACTTCAGATATAGAGGAATTCATCCTTTAGAGCCACTCTCGTGACAATATTACATCTTACTATTGTGTAACCGAAATAGAAATAATATCAATCGAGCATGAACAATTGCACATGGATTTAGAGAATATAGAAAATACACAATCCCAATCAAGGGAAACAAAACAATGGATTATGTATATATATCTACTTCTCTATAATAAAATGGGATATATTTAATTTCCAATAATAATAATGGTTGTGAAATTAATTCTAGTGTAAATAATAATGATCATATTCATGTGTCGATTCTTGGTAGGGTGGATCCTACTACACATGGATGGGATGCTCTAAATATGATTAATGATGATGATGATGATATGTATATCTCTATAGGAATAGGAACATATTGGTTTAATCCTAAGTTCACTTCTACAAATTCATCTCTCACTACGGATCCCATCCCCAATGGGGGAAATATGAAGGAAACTCTCAAGAATAATACTAAGTTACCATCACGGATCCATGATGAACAAAATTATAGTTGGGTCAATAATTTGGATCATGATAATGATGATGATGAAAAATTAATACACCAAGTAAGCAAGCATTTGTGTGAAGTGAATGTCCTTCTCTTTGACTTTCTTAATTGATAATGATTATATCCTTATCCTCAAATGGCCTCGGGACACCCATTAAAATCCTTAGCCCTTGGTCATATGGTATGGTCATATGAGGGCTTAAATCTTGTGATTCCTACTAGTAGGTGCTTAACTTCAGCCCCCTTTAATTTTATTTATGTGGTGAAGGCAACAACAATTTATTTTGTTTTAGTGGCAACTAAAATAAATAACAGAGCAAAATATTAAAAAGCTTGTAACTTTTGATCGGTAACTCGGTTTTGAGTGTCGTTTTTGCAAAAGTGCTTGTTTTTCGTGCTCTTTCCATTGGATGTTATTTATTTTGAGACTTGAACTATAATTATAAAGTGCCAAATATGGAGGAGTGTTGTAATCAATTGTGGACGCAATTTCGGCTGAGCCTAACGTCCTAAATTTTTGGGAGTTACAGTTTGTACCTATCATGGATTCTGAGAATGATATGCTTTTCTTTGAAGTATGTGGACTTCAAGAGGATATTGTAAGATTTTTGTGGAAGAAAATAGATCGCTCAAGAAGTAAAATTCTCTTCTACAATCACTCATCATCACGATAAGGATACAATAATAAACTTCTGTGAGAACAAACTTACTAGCCTACATCATCACCATCATATTGTGGACAACCATATCCATGTTCCTAGTCCACTTGCAGTTGTTGCTCTTGTACCCACTAACATTAATCTGCTAGTCTTTGAGCACTCAAGAACCTACTTTTGATGATTCTAAACAAACTGTGAGGATTATTCTATCGCATGCTCTTCCACATTTGTGCCTATTACATTATTACCACATGTTGTGTATCCTACTTCATTTCCACACTACATGATGATTTTTTAAGAAGCATACCACTATGCATTCGGTTCTCGCATGCTCCATTCTATGGGTCTCACTAAAGGAGTCATTGTGAGACATTCACAGGTATTGTTTCCTCTATTCCACATGTTAAGTGGAATTCTTGTCATGACATTGGTTTTCGAGCGATACATCATTGGGATCACACATTGTGAGAACTCATTTTTTGTTCTCTCGACTCTTTACGAGGATCATGAGCAACACATGAGTTCTGCACCTTCACTCAAGATTGAGAAACTTGAGATTTTAGCTATCAAACATGATAAACCTGATACACATTCTGATGTTCTTTTACATGCACCCATTGTGCATTTTACACCAAGTCATATGCAGGCATCTTCTTCATCCATCCGTGTTGATTTGGGGTGGATATCTGATCACTCGTGGCAACGACATAGGCATTCGTTGAGAGGACTCTACAGTGTGGCTCCTCCACCATTCGGCCTCTTGCTCCACTTTCTATACCTTATGCATTGTGATGCTTCTTGTTTTGAGCATTTTTCTTTAGCAGGTGTAGTGTATCTCTCTTATTTATTGAGAGATTTTGTATCTGTATTTTCGACACTTTTGGCATGTTAACAGTCTCTCTTGTGGGGAGCTATTCTGGTGGAGCCCAGTGTTAGTTTTTCAGTGTTTGAGTAGTTGTTTTGACAACTCATATAGATTTGTAGTGCCACTCCACCCATTCAACAATATGGGAGGGTGTGGTGTTGATCATGCTTCTTCGAGTTTTGTGTCCTTGCCTTGTTACCTTAGCTTTTCTTGGATCATGACACTCTGGATTTTGTGTCCTTGCCTTGTTGCTTTGGTTATTATTCTTGGATCGTGGCACACCTATTTGCAACAACTTATCGAATTATGTTTGGTGTTTTTTTTTACACTTTTGACATCACTCCGTTGACAGTCTCCTTGTATGGAGCTATTCTAGTGGAGCCCAGTGTCAATTGTTTTTGAGTTTTGTGATCGAGCAGTGGATTCAGACCATAGTGCACACCAAACTTCTTCAACATTGTACGATTTTTTTTAGCCGAGCTTCTTGGGATGCCTTGGAGCGGGTCTTTACTCTCTTTACTTTGTTATTATTGGTTTTGGGTACCTTACGGTGTCCCTTTTTCCCAATTATTGTACATGAGTACCTCATCAGGCCTAGTTGTTGGGACTCATACTATGGACATGTCACTTCTATTTTGGCCCCTAGCTTCACTTGAGGGGGGGTGTTAGAGTAGGTATTTACCTTAGCTCATGTTCACCTAGGTACTTTATTTACCTTTATTGTATTTATCCTCACCCACTTATGTGTGTGGATATTTCTTTTATATTATTTAGATATTAGGAGATATTATCTAGTTGTTAGGTATAGTTCTTTCCTTGATCTATGGTATTGACTAGATCCTTGATGTCTAGTTCTCTCCTAAATCTATGGTCTTGACTAGTTCTTTGATGACTAGTTATTTCCTTGATTTATGGCTTGATCTACGACCTTGATTGGTTCTTAGATTGTTATTCCTTTCCTATTTAAGCAAGGCCCATTCTCAATGTATTGCATTGAGTTCCATAATAATATATGATATTGTTGCTTATTTGTTTGCAAAGGTTTTATGTAAAGTTATTCTAGTGAATTGATTTCATCTTATTGATTGTGGTGTTTGATTAACATCTATGTTCTTGGCTTGGTACGATCTGGTTATCGTTCCTTTCAATGAGTAACAAAGTGATTAAGCACTTATCGAGTAGCGTAGAGAGGATATCATGTTGTGTAGCATTCTTGTCAAACTAAGATGTTGATCTTGTGGAACATACACATTGTTGCCTCTATATAGGACTTTCACATCACTTGAATAAGCATATGCGATAGACATAACACTTGTATCACATTGATTATTGTTGGCTTTAGAAATATCATGATGTGTAGAAAGAGAACTAATATGTGCATTGGAATTATCCTTGAGATGTTTATTTCATCCTTGAGAGATGTAATCGTAGTATTCACATCTTAGATTTGAACTAAAAATTGTGGTGTAAATCTTGAATACACTCTAAGATATCCTTAAGAAAGGTGCCATCATTACTAATTTAAGTATTTTAAATATGTTACAAAATTGAATCCACATGGTAAGGTGTTTTAGTATCGGGAGCATTACTTCTTATGTTATTTTCATGAGAGGAGTTCCACACATGCGATGATGTTATAACAAATCATATAAGGAGACTTAAGAATTTATATCATGATCCATAAGGGTAGAAAAAATGAGAGAGAGCTCCTACTAGATAGAAAAGGATAAGGATCGGCATATGGACGGCCGACAATTAAGAGACCATGGGGATAAGACCCAAAAAGTGACGTTGACCAAAAAGTGACCGTCATCAAATGAATAAAATGACTATATCTTGAAATAGAATTTGAATTTTATAAAACAAAAAGGTATTTTTGAATATGATTATTTGAAATAAAACCCTCCAAGAGATTTTTCCAAAATTGTGTATTTTTCTGATTATGGCCTAGTTACTAAAAATATTAATTTTATATTTCCAAAAAGTGTACTAAAAATTAGGGGAAAAAAGAGGTTTTTGTTAAATATATAAAAATGAAGAATAAACTTAAAGTAGTTTGAATATAGATCCGTTATATTTTTATATATAACAAAAGGTGAATTGGCAATTAAGAGCCCTAGAAAGTGACCCAAAGGATATGACCAACCATGAAATCCTAGGAAAATTTGTGTAAATCATATTTATGGTAGATGATAGATGAAAATTAGGTGTAGGTCTAAAGATAAAATGCATATATGAACCTTAAGGAAACTAAGGGTTGGATATCCATAGACCTAATACATAAGGAACCAAGAAGATCCTAGGTTAGGTGAAGGGTTCGACCAAAAGCGTGTTCACCAAAATGTTTAACCCTTAATTAGATTTTAGTTAAGTTTAATTAGGGGTAGATTATATTAGATTTGACTACATATGTTCTTACTGTTAGGAAAATATTATTTGTTAGTACAAACATTATATTGTTATATTGTTAGGTGTGTATGTGAGGTTGTTTGTAACAACTCATGTAGAGGAGTTTGTTGGAGAGATTTGAGGGATTTCATAGTTGTCTATTGTTATGGCTTGACTCTTAAATTATAGGAGATCATTTCCTATATATTAATATTAGATTATTGAATCTGATGAACGAAGAAATCAATCAAGAAGTTTTATTGTGTTTAATCTTTGTTCGAATCTACTCATACCTCTTTATCCGATATCAGAGCGAGAATGTCATCATGAGAGTCATTTGGGAGTAATTTAATTTGTTATCAATTGTAGCTTTTTGCAGATTGCAAGTACGCATGATAGTTTCTTACACGTTATCGGTTCTATATATACCATCAGCACATGAATACCCAAATAAACAACACTAGATTTTGATAAAGAAGAATCCTTATCAAATGTTCTCACACTTTGGCTCTCCCTAGATTCGACATGTTCGAAGGATTATTGGATGGTAAAGAGAAACATAAATTTGCTTCACTTCTCTACATCGATACATGGATCCATGCATTCCACATCAGCTCAACTAGTTTGAAGCGTGGTGACTGGTGACTCATGTTTCTGCATCCAACGTCCCATGTCACTCTCCATTCCACAGTGTGGATCTCACGTGTCGAAACCTGAAGGAATTACAATACCAAGACGATTCATTTGTACTGTAACTTAGACCTATTTGAATTGTCTCTTAATATCTTCATTCATTACGGTCAATCGATTGATTTAAGGTCAGGAGGTATATGTGTCAATTTAGTTTAGTTTTGAAAAACATGTGTTGTTTTTGTCTCAAGTTAAAAGTCTTCTCATGTGTTGTCATTAATAGTTTAGAGTGTCAAAATATTTAGAATTTATACTACTTTTCAAATGAAAGTGTGAGTCAATGCATTTATCATTGCTCATTAAAACTCTAGTCGGTATTTGAGTCTAAAAGTATTGTTTTAAAAGTTCGTTGTCAAAAGTCACTATTGTTTTGGCATTAACTTTTTCTGCCATGTGTCTATAACTTGTGAATCTGTCTCCTCCCTTCATGCACATACCTTTAGTTCTCAGTACTATTTGGTATCTTTAAATAAATGTGTTAAAAAGTAATATTTTATTAGTATTTTAGTTGTCAATAAATCCAAGTTAAAAAAGTGAGTCTATAAGTCATTCTTTTAATAAAAAGAGTCATAACGAGTTATTTTTATAGGTGATCTTAGGATTAGCAATATTATTTTGTTTGAGAGTCATTTAGTCAAAATCAAGTTAATAGTCAAGTTTCAAAAGAGTCATGATTGTTGTGTCATTGTAAAAAGTCTGAAAAATAAATAAAAAATTGCCTCACTTTTCAATAATTGGATGCATTTTTGCTTGTATGCGACGTCCATCTTATGGGGGTGAATTGTTCAAAGAGCCTCAAAGCCAGATCAAGTTGAGTTAGCAACATCTATTGGAGGATGGAGGCATGGGAGGATGGAGGACAAGAAACATCCTCTTGATAATCATCATTCAAGAGAGTATGTACTTCAATACAATTTGTTTCTCAATGTTCGCGTGTGGAAATTTCACATTTTGGGGGGAACATGACACCAATGTTCCATTTCCATTCTGAGCCTAAAACAACTAAAGTCAAGGGAAACTTCTAGTGGCAGTGGCAATTTTCTTTTTGTTCCAGATCGAGTGAAAGTGATTGATGACAGTGGGCTACAATTAAGAACATTGCGATTCTTATAGGATGAAATGTGAAAATTTTCTAGTATGTGTTTTATTGTTCAGTTTGGTGAGTTTTGTTTCCTATGTTATTCCCTATAGTGAGATATTGATGAGGGCTAAAAATAGTACTTGACACATCATGATGTGGTTTGTGGAAAACCACCAGTATCGGTTTTTGGTCAACCATTGTAAAACCATTCGTTGGGTTTGTGATTTTCCTATGAAAATCACCTAATCATGAAAGCATGTGCAAGTACAAAGATATGTTTTCCCCATGTTCACACTAAGGGGGGGAATGTTAGGAAAATAGTATTTGTTAGTGTAAACATGATATGGTTATATTGTTAGGTGTGTATGTGAGGGTGTTTGTAACAACTCACATAGAGGAGTTTGTTGGAGAGATTCGAGGGATATTATAGTTTTCTATTGTTATGGCTTGAATCTTAAGTTATATGAGATCATTTCCTATATATTAGTATTAGATTATTGAATCGATGAACGAAAAATCAATCAAGAAGTTTTTTTATTGTGTTTAATCTTTGTTTGAATCGCGCCCATACCTCTTCACTTACAAAGATGTTACAATATAAATATTAACTCATATTTACAACTCAGATCAAATGGAAAGAATTAACAATACACCAATCAACCTAATATGTAATAAAAGCACAAACCGGATGTATAAAATCACTTAGCTAATTTCTAGAGAGATATGGGACTGTCTGATAATGAAACTAGGAGATCCGAATATAGATAACCTTTACAATTGAGACTATAATTATGAATGCAATCAAGTTAGGACTGTTTTATTAGGTCGGACCAGTATTGTATGGTTTAGCCCCTTTTGTACGGTCTTGGACCTGCTCTAATTCATCCCTTGTAACTATCGGGGTGCTTGTCTTCTTGGAATTTTTATCACTATTATACCCTAGTTTTCACACATGCATTGAGGCTCTCTAAATGGACTGATCATCATCTCAAACCCTAGTCGTGGATGAAGAGTCTTACAAAATAAACATTAGAAGGTTTTGGGCACCCTTGTTCACTACTGATGTTTGCACTACTCCGAAGAGGCCTCAAACCACATGTTTTTCTACACCTAGTGTGTGATATCTAGATAAATCAATCAAATTTGGCATTTGATTTGACCATGTTTTGTTTGACTTGGCTCTTGTTAAAATACTTGTAGAGATGATGTTTGGGTGCTTGTGGATGAGATATATGGTTTCCTTGACCTAGTTTGTAGCTTTAAACCCGATGTGGGTGTTGCCCTAATGACTGTAGATGTGTAATTCTAAGTTTTAATGAGATTTGGATGCCTTTTGCAAGTGTATGAAGTAAGTGCTCTAGTGCATTTCCTTAGGATTTCCAAGTTAGCAAATGTGGTAGTGTTTACATGCTTATATAGGGTTTTGTAGATGATTTATCTAAGAAAAGATGAAGTATTTGAAGTATGAGACCCAACGAAAGATGTCAATTTAAAATCGAAGTTGGATGACATGTCGATCTCGGACCATAAAAGTAGGTCGAGATTGTATGTATGGTCTTAAACAATATATAAGGTCATTACTAGGGGCAAAAATGTGTCAAAGGAAGTTTGGAGATGATAGAATATTATTTCTCTATTGATTTTATGCATTATATTCTCAAAATGTGTCGACATGTCAGTGTGTAAGGATAAATAAGCTAAATAATGGACCTCAAAAAGTGTTAAGTGGGAATGGAGAAGTTATATTTATCATAGGAAGAGTGCATAATCAAATAAAGCACTTTGAGTGTCTACAATTTTGTCATGTATAGCTAAGTCTATCTATCCTTTTGTTTAGTTGAACAAGTACCAATCGTTTATCAATTATTATATGTATAAATGTATTATTTTGATTTTGAAAGGTTTATGTTGGAATTTAATTAGATTAGAATATTCGCCTATTATAAACCCTTACATTCTCTTTATTGTTGTGTTTTTTCCATAACATAGATTGTATTAGAGTGTAAATACTTGTGCCTACACTTGTTTAGTGGCTTTGAATTCATGCATCTTCTTACGTAAACAAAAATTAAAGTTACAAATATAATTAAGGCATGAGATAATAAATGATGTATACTACATTATTTAAATAAACTTACAAATTTGCAAGCATCCTTATTTATGCTTGTTTTCTGAATGATGAGTCCCCAACTTCCATTGACTCATTATATGGCTTAGTGGGATTTTTCATAGATACTTTGGACTCATGTTTTAATATTAGTGCATAAAACACTTAGAATTAATGAATATAAGAAAAACACAATTTTTTATTTTATATTGTTGTTTTTCCAAATTACCAAAAGCTCGTTTTGTGTCCTATTTGAGCCACTTTTCACATTTTCTTTTCCACGAAGATGCATTCATGTGTACAGGTCGATGCACTAATCTCTCCTCATGCGTATTACCCCTATAATTCTCCCACACATTAAATTGGTTATAAATTAATATAAACATAAAAATAAATACAAAACATCATTTTAATTTATTTCATTGTCATACCCATATATGTTGCCTCATCTTTTAAGCACCTTTGTTAGAATTTTTCAATAATGCCCACATCATAGTAGGCACTACCAAAATCTTTTTTAGTAGATGCAACCAACCATTTCCTATGTTTAATTCGTTAAGATTTGTATTCCATTTGGTAAATTTAAGAAAATAATTATTGTGTTCACATAATAATTCTTTTTTTGAAGTACCTAAAATAAAATAATGAAATTAAAATAATTTAATCTTTTTGAAAAATTCTATAACATGCACAAAAATTAAGTTAAAACAAAATGTAAACTAATACTTACTTGCCATGAATATCTTGTAATATTTTCATGTCATGGTTCATATACAAACTCACATGCAAACTCACATGCAAACTCAATACTAGTACTCGTTCAATGTTAGATGAGATGGTCAGTCCTCCTCATAATGAGGTGAAGAATCTATATCCCCCCTCGTTGCTGCAAAGAACACCTCCTCAAAACTTGTGGGGTTGTCTCATGTTATTTTAAATTGATGAGCACCAGATTTATGAGGTTGCATCGAAGATGTTGACATGGAAGATGACAATTTGTAATTATATAATAAATTAAAATCATATAAATTCTAAAAATAATTTATGAATGACTACATATAATATTAAAAAAATAACATTTTACCTCCTTGACTCCCTTGAAACAAGTAAAAATGGTAGGTCACCTCAAAAATATCATCACTTGTGGATCGCCTATTCTGAGATGTATGAGGATGCAAACACACTAGCACTAAAGAGGAGGATATGTAATTATATGATAAATTAAAAATTCCAATAAATTGAAAATCCTAATAAAATATAAAATAAAATTTTGAACATGAGTACAAATATTATAAAATAAAATAATATATCACCTCCTTATCTCCGAGTGTATCATGTGAAACACGAGCATCAAGCTTGAGAATCTCATCACCCGAATACCATTGGCACATCCGGAACACGATACACATCTAAATCTTGATGTCCATGATATGAATGTCAAGGCACGTCACTAGTGTCATATCGAGCGGTATATCTATTTTCATATCTCATGCAACAAATTCACACCTAGTAATATTTTGCTAGGGTTTTTGTTTTGTTGTTTTTTTATTTCTATTGTTTTCTTTATTGTAATATTTGTATTTTTCCTATAAAACAAATCTTGTAACTATGTAAAATATTGCTATAAAAACTATGTACATACCTCTCTTTTATTGTCCCTACAAAATTCTCCTCCTCATTATTGATTTAATTTAATTTGAATTAAATCTATATTTCAAAGTAACTACTGTAATGTATGATATACAAGTGATAAAATATTGTAAATGGACAAGCAACAAACATGCAATGATATGAAACCCTAAGAAAGAGAGAGAGAAGACACGACTTAGCTGATTTCACACACTCTAGAGATGATCTGGGTAGGGGGAACTGTTGAAAAAGACTGGAAATAGTGTCATCAAGGCTCACTAGAAGTTCTAGAGTTCATAAATGTGTAGGACAAAAGCACCTATAGAGAAGGAAAGGAGTACACTGGATGCTAGTGACTAGATTTGGGTGTTAGTGTCCACCTAGATGCTCGTGTTACGGTCTTTTACGTGTAGAAGGAGCTTCGTTGTTGTTCTCTATTTTTCGCTCTATATGTTTTCCAATGTCATTGTTCGTACATGTAACCTATAAAATATATACCTAGTTGCACATACCCACAAACCACATCAAATCCTAAAAAAAAGATGCGATATGGAGTCGGATTGACTCTGCAGTCACTCGAAGAGTAAACTTAGTACCGAGTGTTACACTACATTTCAGAATCCATGTAGTTTTGTGTGTAAGTGTGTGTAATGATGCCCTAGGGTGCCCTTGTGCAAGTTTCACTATGATAGTGGGCTAGATCTAGAATAATCCAAACAATGCAAATGTGTGTGATGAAATAGAATAGAACTTCCCCTCCTATGTTTTGTATGCAAGTGATGCAACCCTTGTCCCTTGGGTGAATGTTCTAGATGGATGATTTGTAATGCTCTTTGTGCCTTTAGATGCAAGCTTAGGTGATAGTATGTAATGTTTAGTGCTTGGCCTTTCATTTGGGAGAAATAGCTAAGTATATATATGATTCCCTTGTTTGAATTTCATGATTGAAAATTGAACAACCGACCCAAAGTGTAAAAGGTGACCAAAAGGTAAAAGAGACCCAAAGGAGTGAGAAAAGGATAGAGAGGGTCAGGAGCGCCCAGAAGGACAGGAGCACATGGGTGCTTCTATCCTAAATGGTCGCTAGTGTTTGAGGCCATAAAAGATAAATCAATCAAGTATCGATCGAGATGTAAGGTATGTAAGGATAATAAAAGTGCAAGATATAAAACAAAATTCCAAAAGAAGTTATCAACCACTAGTTTTCTTACTTATGAATCATGTATATATTATTATGTTTTAGGACCTAGAAATGTACCCAAGTTCATAGATTTTGTGTCTACAATTACACAATTTATTATTTCCTCATGTCTCTGTCATGTTCCTCCTCCTCTTTAAAGGCAATGTATAATTGTTTTCTCCATACCCTTTTTCCATTTTCTTTCCCTCTTCTAACTAATTTCCCTCCTTTGCATTTGACCCTTGACATATTTCTAGTGCACTATATTTTTTTGACATTTTGGCAAAGCACATGTGCTACTAAAGATAGTAAAAGGACGCGGATGGCCCTAGCCTTTTTATTTTTGAAGTTAGGGATTGTGCCCCAAATTTACATCATACTTGCATTGGAAATAACATCAAGAATGAAAAAACATGAAATAAGAATCAACATAAATTTGAAATAATTCCAACGTTTTTTTCACTATACGTAGTAGTGATTCTATGACATTCTTAACAAAAAATGATGACATTATATATGCTTTTATAATTGATTGGGATTGAGAAGTAGAAAAATCACTTGGGGCATGTATTTTATCCATGTGAAAATTTTGTTTTTACATCGAATATTAATAAAGAAAGATTGGTATTGTGTTACACTTTTGGGTTAATATACATCTACATCGAATGATCCAAATTTCATGGATCCAATTTAGGATCACCATTGAGGAGAACTCATAACACATGTGTTTAATTCTTTGGCCAAGATGTGGCATGGGATAGACCAATTTTCATCATACAAGCGGGTCATTTCATAACCATGGCATTTACACTCTGTAAATGAACACAACAACATGTTAGTGGTAGTTTGGTTTGCATACCATTTATGTTTTGTATTCCTTATCTATTTTAAATTTAATATTTACATTGGTTTTGATTATTTCATATTATTCTTCAAGATATTAAATTGATTTATATGTATTTTCTTGCAAACTTCACAAAAATTTCAACACCCAATGTGGTTATAATAAGTATCAAATTTATGTTATTCCTTTAATGATCCAAAATTCCCCGGTCAAAAATTTTCACGACCTTCGGACCCCTATAGGCTTGTTAATATTGCTGATAAAAATTACTCTATTTTAAAGTAAAATAATTTTTAAAATAATGCAATAATGTAAAACACATTGCACCCGAAATGATTACGGAGTTCAGAAATTGCCTACGTCTCGGGTTCTTAATGAACCATTTTACTAGTCAAAACTTGTAGTACAATAAAGTTTTCTACAAGAAAACCTAATAGAACTTCAACTTGCCTAATAGTTCACCACTCTCTTGAAAGACACCAATGATCGGTCAAACCCAGGTCCTCCTCTTTCCCGGTGTACACTGCGAAGTTGTGTTGCTCAAATATGGTCTATTAGGTGGTAATAACTCCCAATAACAATTTTTCACCTATTAAAATAGGTCTTATCTCCCTTACAATATTTTCCTATATTAAATAGGACTTACTCACAAAAATCAAATATGCCTTTAAAAATTCATTACAAGCTCCTTCAAATAGCTTAGGTAGCTATTAATATTCTTGAGCCGCTTCTCTTTACATCCTTCATTTGAAAGGAAGGGGCTAGGTCCCTTTTATAATGCTAAAGGTCCCAAAATATTTGTTTATAGCCCTTATCACTCCAAATCCCTACGTGCTTGACTTGGCTAGTAAGTTGGCAAGTTGGCGGGATAGATTCTGCAGCAAGAGGTTGTGGGTTCAAGCTTACTATTCACCTTTTGTGCCCGTACATTTTTCATTGTCGTTGGTTATATCCTGAACATTCTTTGAGAAATAAGGGGTGGCGATTTATTTACCAACCAACCTTTGCCATTTACGACATGGCTTTAGACACATATAGCCCTTTTTGTTAAGCTCTCAATCATTCATCGAGCTATGGGTTAACTCGGTCGTTCTTCATTGTATTAGATTTAGAGGGTCTATGTTTGGTTGGTTGATCCACTAGTATCAATGCCAAGCCATTCGACCTTTGTTTGAGCCATTTGTTGTCACGTAGATTGAGCGTGGCAATGTTGATCCGTCCAATGCTTAGGGTTGTGCATGGTGTTTAAAATGCAACATGGGTGGCCGAGTTGTTGGATAATACGCCCAATGTTGCAAATTTGGTGGGTTTGTTTGACCACCTATCCACGAATAATGTGGATCCGAGATATATGGCTAAGTATATAGCTAGTAATATGCATAGTTGTATAGCCAAATAGATAAGGTCGATCCATCTAATCCTAAACATTGTGGATATGTAGCTCGAACATATTATAGCAATGTGATTAGCTTGGTGGGGATTTGATCACCCCACCGAGCTAATAAAATAGCTCACCGAGCTCAAATCGCTCTTGATAGGCATATCGGTGAATTGAAATTATGGTGGCAAGCCATGTGGTGGCTTGAGGACCCACCACATTAGGGATAAAATAGTCCTCACGGCAGCCACGCTCCCTTTCATTACAAAAGTTGAGCCTCTTATTTTTGCGACCAACTTCTCACTTGTCGAAGACCAAAGATTGGAAACATCACCACGATCGCACAATCATTTTTTCCACTTTGTCATGGCTCCCGATTGACATGGTCCCACATAGGGTTGATGCAACTTTGACCACTTTTTTACACGTATGGACTTTGTTTTCAATGTTCAAATAGTCAACAAAAAGCTCTCGAGTCAATTTTCACCTTTGTGTTGATCCTGGGAAGTTTAAAGAACATATGTTCTCCGTGTTGACCTCTGGATCACACCTCCCTCATGGGAAAGGATTTTTTTCCCAAAAGCTCATGTCTCCACTCCTAGATCATGAAATTTTCCACTGAAGAGATCCCTACAATTGATACCATGGTCTCTAAACTGCTACTTCTTCTTGATACGACACTTGGTCCAATTTCGAGGACATGTGGCATGTACGCCACTATACCGACACCTCCCTGGTAATTCTTATTTTGTTGCATAAACTATGCCTCTACACGTAAAAAGAATTTTTGTTTCACTAAAGAAGACACTTTACTACACCTTATTGCACGGCCTCGACCTCTACATAGTATTGAGAAGTGTCGATGATGGATTACCCCACTACACGGCTTCCACTCTACACGATACAAGCGCCAATGATGGGGTCAATCGGGTACCATTCCGTTACACAACTATAATGAGCCTCTACATAGAATAAAGGTCTGAGCTGCCAAGAGTGAGCTCAATTGTATACACAAAACAACTGAAAATTCTCTAAGCTTATAGGTATGAGTATCTCATTGTAACAGTCACTCAAAAAGTTGATTAGGAGATATGTTCCCTTTAAAGGGTCTTTATACAACTTTCAAATACAAGTGTAAGGAAAACATTTCCTAATACATCATGCAAGATTAGTTGTAAAATGCTCCATTTTTGGAGTCTTTGTACAATAAGCTTAATTAACAATTTTATTAAAAAAATCACATGATAAACCTGTCGCGAAAAATTTCTCCTATTTGTTGGCTTAAGTACTTTGTCTCCTCTATTGAATTGCAACATGGATTGACTTCGTTTGTCTCCTCCTGCTTGACAAATAACTCAACAAGGAAAAAATATATTGCACCTCATGGTGTTAGAAAAATCACCAAATAATTGCCCTCTAAGGGGTCTTACTAATGCATGTATTAGAGAGTACAAACATTGCCCCAAAATTGATCTTTTACTAGTGTGCTCTGACTGGTTAGATGTATACAAAAATTGCCCAAAAGGGTCTTATTAATACATTCTACCTAGCACATAAATTTTGTTGGTTTTATTTTATTACAATAAGAGCAATAATGCTCGAAATACAATAGATGAACAAAATGTCAACTTTTATTACACCTTAGATTTCTTACCATCTATAGAATATTTGGTGTCGGCCTAGGATACCTCAATAGGTGTCATGTGGATCCTCGAGCTCTCTCTCCACTACATACGGATCCTGATGATCTACTAGAATGTAGGCAACCTCGGTGTCAGGATCTGGATGATCACCTAGCACATATGATTTTGACTCTGCATTAGGATCTGCATGATCCTCTAGTACATATGAGTCAGAAGTATTGTTGTTGTCACCCATAAGAGGACGAATAACATGTCCCATCGCAAACTTGATCATCCAATGCGTCTATTCAAGCTCCACTCCGCTCATGTCCTTAGTCATATATCCTTGCCAAGTAGTTAGGTAGAAGTTTCCCAATACCATTTCGTCTATCTCCAAAGGGATGATGTTGAGATTGATATTATCGAAAACTCATCTCCCAACTATGAAACTCAAAGTGTAAAATCTATTTGAAAATCCAAGCGGAATAGCATCCTCTATACCAACTATCTTGATACTAGAAGTGGTGTAGTGGTTAGTCCCAGTCTGCACCAAATCAGCAACCATACATCCTACTTTATAGTCCAATCAAAAATAAGAGTGACTAATTGTCCTCGAGCAACCATCGGAATCCTCACGGTGGTCTTTGTCCCAATGACTCGAGATGGCTAACTAGAACTAGGTTCTGCAACTGCCTTCCCCTTCTTATTCATCCAAACAGGCCTTGTTTAAGGTGCAACTTATAACAACACTCGCAGAGCATGTCCTTTGCCACAATGGCTACACTTAACCGGATCTAGCTAAGGTAGACTTTCTATACTAAATTTCTGAAGTGACTTGTTTGATTACCTTCCTAAGAGAAGCATTTATGCTCTCTTGTAACTCCGTAAGGTGTTGTTAATGTTAGGCGTTGTTGTCTTTTGTCAAACATTAGCCAAGCGGGTTTACAATTCCGCGATCTAACGTTCATGTTCCTAATGCCGAGTGATCATCACTCGAACCATTGTGCCAAATAAGGCAAGCATCATCATCAAATTTGGAAGAACATGTATAGATTCATCTGGTTCTTAGTAATACCCTACGAAAATAGCTCTAATACCAACGTGATCCGAAAATTCACCGGTCAAAAAATTTAACGACCTTTGGACCCCTATAGACTTGTTAAAATTGCCGATAAAAATTACTCCATTTTAAAGTAAAACAATTAAAAAACAATGCAATAATGTAAAACACACTACACCCGAAATGATTATGGAGTTCAAAAATTGCCTACGTCTCTAGGTTTTTAACAAACCGTTCCACTAGTCAAAACATGTAGTATAATAAATTTTTCTACAAGAAAACCTAATGGAACTTCAACTTGCCTAATAGTTTTCCGACTCTTGAAAGACATTGTGATCGGTTGAACCTATCCTCATGTTTCCCAGCGTACCTGCAAGTTGTGTGGCTCAAATATGGCCTATTGGGTAGTAATAACTCCCAATAACAATTTTTCGTCTATTAAAATAGGTCTTATCTCCCTTAAAATATTTTCCTATAAACATGACTTACTCACAAAAATCAAATATGCCTTTAAAAAGGCTTTACAAGCTCCTTCGATTAGCTTATGTAGCAATTAATATTCTTGGGCTGCTCTTTTCATCCCTTCTTTGAAGGGAAGGGGTCGGGTCCCTTTTTATAATGTTAAAGGGCCCGAAATATTTTTTATAAACCTTATCACTCTAACTCCCTACGTGGCCAGCTCAGCTCGCAAGTTGGCTGGCATGGATAGGACTGCAACAAAGAGGTAGTGGGTTCAAGCTTACTCGTTCACCTTTTGTGCCCATCCATTTTTCATTGTTGTGGGTTATATCCCACATCGTTGGCGAGAAAGAAGAGGTGGCGGTTTATTTACCAACCAATATGCCATTTACCATGTGGCTTTGGCCACGTATAGCCCATTTTGTTAGGCTCCGGATCATCCGTCCGAGCTATGTATTAACTCTCGGTCGCTACAAGTTGTATTGGATTTGAAGGGTCTATGTTTGGTTGGTTGATCCACCGGTATCATCGATTTCGAGCCATTCGGCCTTTGTTTGAGCCATTCGTCGTCACGTAGATTGAGCGGTGACAATGTTGATTCATCCAATGCTTGGGGTTGTGCATAGTGTTTAAAACGCCACATAGGTGGGTGAGTTGTTGGATGATACACCCAATTTTGCAAATTTGGTGGGTTTGTTTGACTACCTATCCATGAATAATGTGGACCCAAAATATGTGGCTCAAACATAGTATAACAATGTGATCAACTCGGTGGGGAGTTGATCACCCCATCGAGCTAATAAAATAGCTCGCCGAGCTCAAATCACTAGGCATATCGGGTGAATTCGAAATTGTGGTGGCTTGAGGACCCACCACGTCGGCAATAAAATAGTCCTCACGAATACTTTGAGATTAGAAACATCGCCGTGATTGCACGATAATTTTTCCACTTTTTCATGACTCGCCAATTGACACGGTCCCTTAGGGCTGACTACAACTTTGACCAACCACCGTTTACACGTACGACTCCATTTTTGACGTTAAAATAGTCGATGGAAAGCTCTCGAGTCAACTTCCACAATATGTTGATCATAGGAAGTTTAAAGAACATATGTTCTCCGTGTCTACCTCTAGATCATTTAAATTTATTTTTTCCATAACTAGAATAAAAGAGGGGAATTTGTGTGGCATTTTAATACCCCTAAATTTGGTTTTAGGCAGCATAAAATTTAACATACTTTGACACACATAAATAAATCACATATATTTGACTCTTGAGCACACTTTCCCTCTATGGAAATGATCACCTATTGTTTAGCCACTTCTATCTTCCAATCATATATATTTAGGATCATCTTTGTCTATATAGGAACAACTTTAGAATCTTAAACAAACATTCTTTATATTACAAACCCACATTTTGCACTCCCAAAAACTACCGGTAAACCTAAACAATATTAATTAATAGAGGGAAAACTTCTCTGAAACATTTAAGAGCCTTTAATAGTTAGTTTTTAGATTGGGAAATTTCTATTAGGTTATCCTACACACATTTCATGGGTCGAGAGATGGTTTTAAATTAATGAATATTTTCCTACATATATAAAACTTCCATGAGGTATAAATAGAAACATTTTCACCTTTTATATGCCTTAAGCACATCACAATCTCTTGGATCACTCTCACTACATTAAGGATCAATATTAAAGTTGTAGAAAAACTAAAATCTCTCATATAATGGCCCTAAATTAATCCTTGTTAAATATAAAATTAAAGAGGTAAAAATTTATGATGAAAAGGCTAAAGGTATAAAATAAGTTCAATACTTTGAGTACATGATTTTACACACACTCGCCTAGAGAGATAACTACACATGGCTTGATCCCTTTTTATATTATTGGTATGTAGGAAATGTTCACCACATAATTTAGGGTGTGATTGAGGTTGTCAAACCCAAAATAATAACCCCTTTCTAAGTTTCCTTATGGTTTTGCAAGCACAATTATGGTTTAGAAAAAGAAGAGTAGAAATATGAATCATTTCCTTATATTTAAGACCTCTCAAATATCTAGAAGAAGGTTATAGACATAGGTAGATATGTGCCAAAAGTTACAGCACTGTAAACATCTCCTAGACACTATCGGTAAAGTATGAGATCATGAGTATGTTGGGATGTTCTAAGTTTATCAATAGTGTCCATATAGTAAGTATGCACCTATTCCCTATTTTATCTCTTGAAAATTTGCTTTCCTATCATCTTTAACCATTGAGACACAATTTATGAATGATAGACATCAATGACTAGCTAAGTGATTCAATTTTCTTTTCTTGTCAATTCTAAATCAAGTAATTACAATATCTACTTTCCATAAATAATTCATAGTGTTTTGTTTAACTCATTTATTCTATGTTTATCATTTATTTTATGGTATATTATTTAAAATAATAATTAACAATTTAGCTCTATGAGATAGAGACTGGTGAAAATATGGAACCACAATCACCTATAACTACTCTTAAGGAGGATAATCACATCAAATCCAATATTTTTTATACAACTCATTAACACCGAATTTATCAAGAATATAGGAGACCCAATAGGTCATGCATGCATAAATATTCAACATTTTCCAATGACATAAGAAAAAAAGACTAGTAATTAATGGTGTCCCTACTAGTTCATCAAAGAAACCAATAAATTTAAATCAATATGATTCTAGACATAAATATATGCAAAAAGGATGTCATGGCCAATGTCTAGGAAGGCATGATCAAGTTATTCAAGATCCCATTATGCAATTTGAACATATAGAAAAATAGGGGCTCATATATTAAAAAGAACCACAAGTACAAGAAATAACTTTTCAAAAATATCATGAATAACTTAGTACATACGATAATTAGACTAATTTCCCAATTGGGTTGGTTCGAGGATGGGGAGTATGACTTATGTCACCTAGGTCTCTATTGCATTCCCGATTTAAATGCAAAATTTGCGGTGGGGGATTTGCGCATCGCCCGAGGTTATAGGGAGATTCGCCCCATGATTCAAATTTGTGATAGGTAAGGTTTATATCTTCTAGGTGCATGTTATGGGTCTCTAGGTCATGGTTCTTGGTTCCTCAATAACAAAAAAATGGTACTAATGTGAATACAACATCCATTTATACTCATTTTTGTAACCTAAACGAAACCATGAGTAAGAGGTTAATTATGTGACATCTCTAGAATTAAACATCCACAAATAGTTGATGATATTGTCTCCTTAAATTTGGATGGTGGATTAATTCTCTATTAATGAATCTATCATATAATTCTTATGGGTGTATGAATATTTCCTTTATTTTATCATAAGAAAATATTTCCCTCTAAAATGAACACTCATGCATAATTTGGAGAAGGTCAATCCTTACATGTTTAATATGTTCAATTGGATAGCTATGATGTTATACCTAATGTGGCATATGTTGAGGATCACTCTACAATATTAAATGAGGAAATAATAGAGTTAAATTTTGGTGCAAACAAAGAACCCAACCCAATTCTACTCACTAAATGGTGAGGGTTGAAGATGAAAAAGTCATTATAAAGGTTTGAAGTCTTTTCTTGGTATTATGTTGATATAGGTAGCATTTATTGTAACATCCCCATTTTAAGATACTAGAACAAGGGAATTTTATTTTTTTTATACAACGTTCCCTGTTATGAATTATATAATTCAAACACACGTTCAAGTTTTAATAATTGTTCTCTGCCCAAATGATGCAGTTTGGATCACACAATTTCCTTTTAAAACTAATGTTCTCTGTTCACATATTTGCAATATGGAACACACATTCAGTGCCATTCAATCATATAACAGATTCCATATGCTGCTGTAAATGACTCGAAGAACTACCGATCTCCCATTTTCATGGCTCGAGTTTCAACGATCTCTCATTTCATGACTCGACAACTTACCGATCCTTCATGTTCATTCATGCATAGTATAATATATATATATAAGGTTCTCTTACCGTTTCCGGTTATCGAAGTGATCCATTTAAGAAGCCTACCTGAATATCATTCGATATTCATCTGACATCCTGCATCTTAAATTAGGTGATCGTGACAACGCAACCAAAGCACTTGCGATACTTTGGCCAAAGATTTTCACATGCTTTGCATGATCATATTCCCGGATGTGATACACACCATGGAATACATGTCCTTCACCTCACTTCGCCTCATATCTAGAATGGTCTTTCTGGTCCCTACCAGTCCTTCCAATTTAAGATCAAACTCTAACTCTAGCTAGCAATATGAACGAGTATAGGAAGTCACTCATGGTAACTAAAGATACGCGGACATACGGTGTCGTCCCTGGCGACTCCATGTGTCTAGTTATCTTTAGTCCTCCGGAGTCACTCCGTATACGTGATCACACTCCTATCCCCAGCCAAGAACTTAATATTCAGCTTATGTAATCTTGATGATTTAATTTGGGAGGGCATTGTAATATGTCAGCTATAACATTGTGTCATCATGAAGGCCCCGCCTTCATGAAGACACCATATTGTAACTGGCGTATGTCAATGTCCTACGGAATCCTCCCATCGAGTACACATCCACTCAAGTGATTTGGTTATGATCTTAATACTTAAGATCAACTTTCAGCAGCCATGCTGATCCTTTATCCTCGTTCTTGTTACAGTTGAATGTAGCTAAGAGAGACTAAATCCGTCTTCTAGCTTACTATGCATCTTCTCCTTCGTACCGAAGGGTTGCATTTTCTCTACTTGGTTCTTTTCTTAATCCTTCGATTAAGCAGCCCATTATCGGTAGACTTAATAAGTTTAACCTATTAAACTTAACCAAGTTTTCCACAACTGAAAACAAATTCATAATTCCAGCTTATTAGATGTCATTAAAACGAGGTCTAATTCTCAATAAATATATTAATTTATTCTCCTTAACCTTACATAGTTAAGGTTTGTTAACCATGGATATGTTTTCCCATATCCTTACTTTCTGAATTTAACATACGAGGCTATTAACGAGTCCGAATACAAGGTTCATGCTCCTAAGTTATTTGATATTCCTTAGCTTTCAAGCTAATCTTGAATACCTATCGCTTATGAGATCATGTTCTTCCTAATCCTTTTTAATGTCAATTGAAAATTCATCTTAACCCAAGTATGAACTAATTGCACATTTCAACGTAAAAGTTGCATTTAGGTAAGAATAGATATCAGTTCCTTTTACATTCATCCAAAAACATTTGAATAATTCCAAATCAAGAATTAATGTTATATTCCCAACTTAATCAACAATATCAAACTGATACAGTCATTAAAATATCACACTTGTATTTGTATTCATCAATCCATTTCATAATCTATACATTTTCCAGTCCAAATTACTGGACTTTGTTTATATAAAACAACATTACAACTCATAAGATAGAAGAATGTAATTTCTTCTTTTCTCAATTCCTCGTAGAGGAATAATAACTATCAAATACAATCCATCTTCAGTCAATCAAAAGAAGTATCAGAAAACAACCATGTCTTCATTTTACTCAAATTCCATCTGCAAAATTACTTGCACGGGTCAGTTCATTGAACTGAGCATATTAAGCACTTGTCA
Source organism: Taxus wallichiana var. yunnanensis (assembly GCA_018340775.1). Lineage (NCBI taxonomy): Eukaryota > Viridiplantae > Streptophyta > Pinopsida > Cupressales > Taxaceae > Taxus > Taxus wallichiana. The sequence continues at coordinate 381,234,821 of CM031242.1, forward strand.
TTAAAATGAGGTGCTTCTAATTAACTGTCTCAATAAAAGAACCCTGCTTTTATGAAACGTTAATATGAACATCAATCAAGAATTAAGTATCAAAAGAATGAACAACATGACAACTGAATCATCTAAATACCATTCCAATCAGTCAAAGGATTACTGTCCTTTTTCCTAAATAATCATTACAAAAAGTAATTTCCTTCAAACAGTTCCAGATTACAACATCTGTAAAAACTAGGAATACAAGTATGTATACTGCTGTTATAACATAACTGCTATCAATTCCATTCCCTTTCATTAGTAATAAATTCAAGGATAAAATTTGACTGAAAATATAAACCAATTACTTTCCTTTCAGTTCATGCATCTCATTTGATTTCAAGCAATCAAGTACAGATGAGAAAAGTAAACAACAATAAAATATAGATGCTTAATCCCAAGCAATACAAAATTCGTTTCTTAACGATTACAGATTTCCAACTGTATGAGAGAAGAAATGATCATTATTCCAAGTTATCCATCCACACTCCTATTCCTTTCCTCATGACTGTACTGAAAGTTAAATCCAAACGAGACATCAATCAAAGATAACAGTTCAGAGTGAAACTTACAAAATCCATTCAGAATTCACTTTCCAACAGCAAGGAATAATTCCACTCATACTCAGCTTTAAATGAAAACAAGGAAGAATTTATCATCCATATCAATACTTCCTTTAAATCAGGCACATACGAATACCAAAAACAAGTTGGTAAAACATCGTATCCATCATAGAACAAGCAATATAAAGAATGCATACTATGTACTAGAAGAATTCATACTTCTTTCACTGTATTTTAACCAAATAAACAGTTATACAGTCACTTAATCAATTATTCACACGACTTTCTATAACCATGAATGCACACAGTTCATAAATAACCATTTGCACATTGTTGTTACCTACAACAAGTCCAATCCGGGTGTACAGCGAAGCTCTATTGATGCTATTTCCAGAATTCAAACAGCAAGAAGAGAAAATTCATACCTTTAACTATTTCCATAAGAAAACATCCATTTTCTTCAAACACAACAAGGATCACTCAAATCGAGTTCATTCTTTTTTTTTTTTTTTTTGAATGACAGTGCAAAATCAGAGATCACATGAAACATTTAAATCTTCCGTTTGTACAAAAAGAAAACAACACTTAGAAAAATAGTCTAAATATCACTGTCACTTCCAAGCCGAATCCAAATCCAAAATGCTCAATAAAACTCAATTGCCATTTCTTCAGAATTTAAAATAGCAGAAGAAGAAGAACTCGTTTCCTTATTAATTCCAGAAAAGAAACGATGTCAAATCCAACTCGCACAGCATGCACAATTTCATTCAATATACCATATGCAAAGAATGCCCAGTTCGAGTTCCTTCTCGATCAAACATTTAAATCCAAAACCTCATTCTCCTGTTTCACAATGATGCGCAGAACCCAAAAAAAAAAATACAATATTTATATAACAATACCTTTATCAAGGCAAACCCGCATAGGGTATTAAATGCACAAGCATGGTACAGACAAAACAGTCTCAAACAGCAAGCCAATTCCCATGCATTTCATTTATTTGCACAGCAATACAAAGCCAAGTTTGTTTTCACGACAACAGTTCGAACTGGAAGATCAAACCGCATCAATAAAACACAACAAAATCAACTTTCCACCACAGCAAGAGAAAACATAGCTCATCAATAATTTCAGTAAGAAAAACAGTTACTTTCTCCAACTCCCACGAATACCCAAGTCGTATTCGTCCATTTTTACAAAAGAAAAGCACAGCAATAAGAATATTACTATCACTTCCTTCAAACCGAGCCCATAATGCTCCATAAAACCCAATTACTATTTCCTTCAAAATCCAAAACAGCAGAAGGAAAAGGAACTCATTTCCTCAAAATTTCAGTAAAGAAACAATGTCAATCAACTCACACAGCAGTACAATATCATAATATAAAGAACGAATTCCCCAATACTTTCGAACAAATCAACACAGCATGGCTGTATTTTCAATTCAATACTGAAGCAAAGACAGTTCAAATCGCAACAGCAAGACAAAACGACTCTACCCAGAATCATTTCAAACATGACAGCAAAATCGAATAAACCCAAAACCCGTTCAGAAGAAGAGCAGGGTTGTTTTAATGAGACGTTTAAGCAAAGCAAGCAGTTTAAAGAGAAGGGCTTAACATGCCTGATAATCTTCCTCGAAGCTCGAAGAAAACCACGCCTACAGGAGTTATTTCCTTCCACGGCGACAGGAGCAAACTTCCCAAACAATCACCTTCCGCTACAGGCTCGAAAATAGCCTTAGATTTCCAAAGAAACGGAGATAACAATCAAACACAACTGGTTCGATAGAACCATGAAAAACCAAATGCAGAGCAACTTCCAAAAACCCGAAAAAACACAATGAACAACAAAATTTCCTCCATACTCTTTCCAAGGCGGGCTGGTCGCGAAGACCAAGAAAATTAAATGCATTGAAGGCTCTGCCTTTTCCTCTTTCCTCACGCCACCGCCGACTCGGGTTGGCGAATTACCAAATTCAAATTTTGCATGAAAACCAAGTTTAGTCCCATGACTAACTAAATGACTCTAACTTTTCCCTATTCCCGCCAAACTTGGCGCTGTCCACGCAAGGACCTTATTTACTGCCCATTAATTTTCCTTCCATCCTTATCCTTTCCATCCCCCATGGGTCTGTGCGTCCCCTTCCTTAGGTTAGGATTAGTTTAGGATTTACAATAGTGTTCATACCTAGGTCATAGGTTAATAGAACTTAGGTCTATGTTCACCCTTAGAATTTAAAAATCCACATAGGATAGTAGTTAGGATATAAGGTAGGACTTAGGGGTAGATTAGGGTCTAATCCCCTTAGCACTTAATTAATCAATTTCCAATCGGTCCTTCCGACTACATCCAATTCAGCGCTATGCACGGATGTTTCGTCCCCACGTTCTACATACCTGAGCCACCCACATCCGTGCCTTTATCGCCTTACGAGTGCAGCGTTATAACAGATGTATGGTTCGAGAATCGAACCTTTTTGTTGTCATCTACGTGCACGTACTATTCATACCGAAATCAAGTCTTTGCACATTTATATCAACCTTCAGTCTGGTTTAAAAGTAAATCGACAAAGCGATCACAAGAAGACCACAACATACCTTGGATCAATGGAATTGATTCAAGGTGTGTTGTCAATCAACGAATAGAGTTCAACGAAGCATACGACAAATTTTGTCACATCAGCAAACATACAAGCAATAATAATTGATGTCCCATGTAAACAAATTACAGTATGCAAGAATCTAGATTAGCAACACATTCCTTTAAGATCAAAAATATATCTTAACATGTTTGTCTTCATTTCAGCAGTTACAACATTAAGAAAGTAATCACCATGATAACTTACAAAAAAATTAGGGTGTTACATTTATCACCGAGTAGCACTTCATAATATTGTATTCCATCATGATGTGAAACTAGTAAAAAAATAGAAAAAAACATCTTAAAGTCACCTTATTGGTTAAAGACAAAATCCAAAAATATTAGAGAAAATGTTTACAAAATCTATCAATTATTCACATTGTACTTATAATACATCTAATCAACTCGAATGGGGGCATTGGGATATGTACATATTTCGAGTGATTGAAAACATTTTTTTCCAAAGATAACTTCCCATTAGCCAACATTGATATGAGTGTGGATTCTACAACTAAGTATGAGACTCTCTCCTTCATATATAGGTTTTTCGACTATAATCAAATTAAGACAAATCTTGATGACTAATATAAAATAGATTTTACAATACCATGGGGCACATTTTATTATGATGGCATTCCTTTTGCACTAAAAATGTTGCAATCACTTATCAAGGTGTCATGAATTATATATTCCATGATTACATACATGGGATCATGGAAGATTATGTCATGATTCATTAGAAAAATCCAAATACCAAATATATATATATATATATATAAATATATATATATGTGTGTATTCGAGTAATATCGGGGAAATTGTTAGGTTACAAATATCCTAGGTTGGCATTGAATCTAATTCTAAAATTACAAGTTAGTTTTGAAATTGCCCCACTTAAGGGATTCAAAAATTTGAGAAATTTACAAGGAAAAATTAAATTTATTCAACAATTCATGGCTCGAATAGATAATAAAATACAACAAATTGTGTGATTGCTACAAAAATATATTGAATTTGAACGGAATGAATAATGTCAAAAATATTTCAATAACATTAAAGAATATCTTACTTATCTAATGATCATGATGCCATCTATCCCGGATATGCCATTACTATTTTAATTTCCAACACTGAAAAATGCATTAGGAAACTTATTGGCGTAATATGACAACAAACATAAAGAACGTGTTATATATTACGTCATATATTAGTCGATAATGAAAATAATTATAACATGATGGAGAATTTTTCTCGACTATAGTATTCGCAACACAAATACTTAGACGTCACATGCTCGGATTAACACACGTCATAACAAAGGTAGATCCATTAAAGTGCATTATCTCAAAACCTTTTTTATCAATATGCATAGCTAAATGGGTGATTCTAATCATGGAGTTCAACCTAAATTGTTATCACAAAATTCAATTAAAGGACAAGTAATCATTGACCAGTTGGTGAAAAATCCATTAGTTTACAATATGAATGATGTTTTTTTATATGATTTTTTTGTATAAACAACCATGGATGACACTTGGATTATGCATTTTGATGGATCCAACTATTCTTCAAGCATGGGCTTGTCATTGTATTGGTAACTTCTCAAGTATAAACTATTCCATTGGTATACCACCTAGGTTTTCATGTACAAACAATATTTGCAGAAATGAGGTATTGACTTTAGGATTGTCTATGCTTTGAAGATAAATTTTATTAAAGTATACAATGATTCTCAACTCATAGTTAATATATTCATGGGTTATACCAAACCAAAGAATATAAATTAATTCTATAGATATCTCATACATTGTTTGATCACATACTTTGAAACTTTTGAGATCGATAATATCCCTAAAAGAAATAACTATCATGTTGATGATATGGCTAGTGGTGTTCCTTTGTACCTCTTGATATTACCGATGATTAATCTATATTGACTATATGATGTTTGCAACAACATTTTATTACATCACTTGATTTGGATAGCTTAGATTTGGTCTCTATTATAAAGAATAAAAGTGATCTACAATGGTATTCAAACATTTGTTTCACTTGATCGCCTTATATCTTACCTTGATTACGAATATTATTGTAGGCAATTTGTAGTTTACGTGTTTTCACTTGATTGCCCTTTTTTGTGTTGACTGATTTATTCATACATTCCTTCATATTTTCTTTAATACTTTGTTGTCATATTAATTAAATATTTTATGCCTCTTGACTCATTTTAACTTAGTTGACTCTTTCCTATTTGCTAAAATGTTTCGAATACAAAAACAATGACATTTGTAATGTTTTTAATTGATAAACATTGTCCAATAAATGTTTCTTTTCACATTACAAGGTGATTTACATATCCATTTTATGCATGTCATAGTATATTGATTTTAGATGTAGGACATACAAGATACATATGATCATAGATAAAATGGTGCTTTTAAGCTTAATTTTCACACATACGAGAACAAAATTTCCACATTAGGGGCATACCTACACTAGGGGCATACCTACACTAGGGGTATCTTGAACATATTTCAAGTTTTATCTTTGTATGTTAGTCCATTGATCATATTGATATACTTATAGTACTCATACATGATGCTCTTGTTGATATCTTTATAGTGATTACTATAGACACAAAATCATGCACTTTAGGCATTATTTAGCTCGACCTTATACTACTATTTAGAGGGTTCTCAAGAGAATAAAGTACTAATTAATCCCATTTTTTTGGCCATCTTATTTTTATCTTTTATTTCTTCATTCCCGCATATTTTCCTATGCATACCCACCTATTTCGTAATCATCCCGTCATTTTATCCTAAACTAGGGCGCCCATGCGCCGCCTAGGGAACCCTAGTCCCACATGGGGCACTCCGATCCATGTTCTTCTTTTCGCCTTTTTGGGCCTCTTCTAGCCATTTTTCATCTTTATCTTTTTCCTAGTTAGCCATGTCGGGTTAATTACGAAATTAGAGCAAGATAACCCTATAAATATAAAGTTATGAGACCATAATGAGGGTCCTAGTGTCACATACTACTATCACTCCATCTAGAGTTGCATCCATTGCATCACTTACATCCACATAGTGTCATGCATCAAGGATAAGAGATCTACATCAACACACACAACATAGGGGGATGATTCTATTCTATTTCATGCACACATGCTATTACATTTTCTATAGTTATTATTACTCGCTACTTCATAAAGTGCGACTGGACACAAGAGCACCTAGGGCACGACATGCACACACACACCAGAACTACATTTGGGTCTGAAATGTAGTGCAACACTTAGTTTAGTAAGTGCACTATTATGGCAATAAGGTCAATCCGACCCATTCATTTTGCATCTTTTATTTTTTAGGGTTTTTATACTTCTTTGTCTTTTGTAGGTCATTCCTTCATCTTGCATTATTTCACACACTCAATGCAGTTCGGCAAATCTAGTGAGACAAACATACAATATTCCATATCATCTTACGACCCCGCAAAAAACAAGATTTTGAGCTTTTAGAGACCAAGGCACATATTCTGCACTGCAGCATGGGTGCCTCGTCTACTCGATCCTCCAGATATGGCCTTTTCAGGACTTTTGAGTGATTGTTCCTACTCCTAGATTTTACTATCATACCTACGACAACCCTGCGACAATTTGCAACAATCAGCTAAGTCCTTTCCTTTCATTTCTTTGCATAGTTAGGGTTTTATTTCATTAGATATAATTATTTACAAATATTCCATATTGTCTTAACATAGTTTTACAACATTTTAGTCCTCCTATATTAGATTAACTAGCTTGTTATACTTCCCATAGTTTAGTTAATTATAGTTAATCAATTACTTACCCGGATAGTTTATGATTCTACACATAATGATGATATCAATTGCTTACATGTATAGAAATTACTTGTTACATACTTATATTGGTTGTTATTTATGTTTGTTTACATTATATGTTCCATTCTTACACGTGTACACATTATTTTCTTCATGTTTTCACTTGTGCATGCTTTTGTGTCATGGCATGTGCTAATTGTGTATGAGGATCCTCTTTCTAATCATTGTATCGCTTATCATGTCATTTTTTCTTGTGTGTTTCTTCATCATGATGTTTACTTATGTTTTAATCACTATGATGCTCAATTATTGATTACATAATTTTTATGGAGTTATTACTTGTTTGATCTTAATCATATTATGTGTTATTACATATAAGGTGCTTACTATTGTGTGCTATTATTATTAATCATGTTGTTATGATACATAACATACATCTATTAAGGCACCTACTACTACGTTTTTCATTGCTACATATTTCTTGTAATGGCATATTCTCTATTTAAATTTTCACATGATAATATATTATATGATTTTAACATCAAATCCATGCTCATTCCTTGTATTAGATATTTCATACAAGTTTATAATGATCAAATATTTATATGTTAACATATCTTACCATGTTTGTATACATGGTTTACAAGGTTAGCTCTTAATTTATCTTCATGTACATTTTATGCAAGGTACTTTTAACTCTTTGGTTTGGGATGACTTGTACACAAGATTCTTCCCTCCTCTCAAAAGGGGGCATATAATGGGCTGAACTCAAAATTCCAAATAATCTCGGTTAGAGTACTTCACACCTTGAAAAATTCAAAGATAATTTTATGGGCTTTATATGGGTTTAGATTTGGTTTCAAATACATTTTACATGCTTTTGGAGATATCTTGTTCATATTTAGGGATATTTTATCACATCAAACATGGATTTCATCTCAATTGAAACATACAACATGCTTATAAGAGGTTACATTCATGGTTTTGATAGATTATGTTTAGTTTCGGGACAACTAATCACATTTGATATGGATTTCATCCATATTCATACATTATACAAGAGTTAGAGATTGATGGTACTTAGTATTCAAAATTTGGAGTTGTCTGTTTGTAGCAAAATATCCATCTTTTTCCCTTTTGTCAATATCAACACCTAAAAAATTGTATTCATTGAAACCCTTATTCATTTCTATAGCCAATAAGGGAATAAGGCCATATCACAATCTCCATTACAATTTGGGTTATTTAAACACCCATGCTAGTTATATTTAGAGCATCTACATCCATAAGCTCTGCAAATTCGGTTGTTATAGTGAGAACATCTACATCTCTTAGTTATCCAATTCAAAATTATAGTTGGGGCATGTGCATGCTCAGCTATCCAATTTAGCAAGTACATCATTTAGGTATCTACACTCCATGACATACTTTAACAAGCTCAAAGTGAAGTGATAAAATTGTTTGTATTCCTTTACGTATATTCATTCCTTACTTTTTCGACTTCATTTTTTAATTTTTTGAAGTTTCAAGTTTTCAAATTACATATCTTATTGAGACATTGATCTACTTGCATTTTCATATATTTTCAATTGTGCATGTAGGAGAGAGACACATTTTGGTTATAGCATTATATATTCATGCTACACATGTACACATTTTCTTTTATCATTTTAATTTAGCATTTTCAATACTAGATTAAAGAGGGGCATCTATAGACACCTAATTTTGGTCTTGGTAATGTTAGTTTTGGCACTCTTTGACATACATTTGAATATTTATCACATCTTTCCCCCTTTTGATTACATGTACATCAGCTTGGTCACCTCTATCTACCATTTATATTTACTCAAGATCACCTCTAGTCTTAACATAAACATCTTATTTAAAAACTATATAAATATCTCTACATTTGTATGTCCTTGATTCCTACCCCATGACACCTCTAGAATGTATCATTGAGCATTGTTTTCTATGTACCTCCATCGATACCGTCTATGTATAGGAAATGGCTATTTTTCGGACATGACACTTTCCTTAGGTTTGCCTATGCTTGTATTATGGGTCATCTTGCATGGGAAATTAACAAAGAGTCACATATATATAAAAATAATCCTCAATGTTATTAGCAGACACACATCAACATAGCTTGGAGATCATCATACAAAAGGATTATACAAATCTCAAATCTTCCAAGAACATTCTTGGATGAATCCATAAAGCTAAATCTAAAGTATACGATTTCAAAGTTGCATGGTGGCAAGTGTTACGGATCAAGAGAAGGGTGATTCCAACTTTATATTTGCATTATCATATAGGAATTTGGAGAACTACTTGCAACTTGATTCCCCTTATGTGCATTGATATATAGTGAAATTCTCACATGAAATGGGTTTATGTTAAGGTCATTCTAACCCAATAACTCTTATTGCATGTTATTGTGTGTTTATGTTAAGTGTTTTTAAAGGGTTTGGACAAGGTATAAATTAAACACCTTTTTTGCACCAAGTTCCAATATTTTAATTCCAAAACCCCAAAGTGCGAGACACACAAACATATAGAAGTTGTAAAGTATTTTGAGCATCCATGACACTACCATCTACCCTAGACACTATAGTCTATTGACACAACCTACCTCCACTAGTACTATCCAAGGACAACTATAGATTATAAAACATCCAATATCACTTGATGACATCTTTGTGAGTCATATTCAAGTACATGTGTCCAATATGTAGTTACCATATAGGAAAAATTAGGTTGGGTCTTTCCATTGTATATTGTTTAGCATGATATCTCTACTTTCTCTATTTATATGTATCACATTTACCATAATTTAGGTTCAAATTATGGTACTTTATTCTCTTTATTCATATAGCATGAATTAGATCACATTTTACCCCATTTTTATACCCTTAGGTGTGACAGAGTTAAAACAATTATAAATTGAGATGAGCACAACTTGTAAACTAGGTTTCATTTTATATTCATTTCTTTCTCATGATATGAATGAGTGTGATCCTTACTAAGTACAAATTGCCATCAAGGAAAATTTAGTTATACTCAAAATACATATTTGGTAGTAGTATGCTAGTAAACGACATTAGGCCTTCTTTTTATTTTGACATTTTAGCTATGTTAAAACCACTCTTGTAACCAAGTATGGGGTATTAGATTCTAAAAGTTGGAAACCATTTGAAAAAAACATTGAGGGCTTGTTCTCTTTTTATGTGACTTATTGTTATGAAATCCAATATTTTTAAGTCAACACTTCTAGTGTGAGTTACTTATTGTGTCATAGTATGTTATAAACAAAATATATTTAAAATCTAGGTTTCATAAGGTATTTTTGTTATAAGAACCCCTAAAAATTTATGATTGATGTTCTAACACGTGCACGGTTGTATATTTAATAAATCACTTGTAAAAATGATTTTGAAACATGATCAAATATAGAAACTTATTAAATTGTTGTTGTCACTATGATAACAATACCTTGAAAATCTTTTTAGTGTTTTAATCATTTCCCAAAAGCTTTGTAACAAGTCCAATAGCGGTAAATTTTGTTAATTACTAATAGAAATCAAGAGTTCACAAACTACTGAGTTAAATAAACTAAACAATGAAAAAGTAGCCTATAATTCCAATAGAAAATAATAAATTATAAAAATATTTTTTGAGGCCAATGTGTAAGCAATAAAACTTATACCAATGTTTTGGGCCTAAATATTTGACACATCATCCAAATAAAGACACCTTATCTTTGATGGGATGAATGTTTAAGCTTGAAACATCGAAATAAGGTTTCTTGCTTGCACACTAACTCTAAATATATTTTTGTAATTTAGTATGGAATGTAGAAATATATTGCATTCTATTTCATAGAATAATTTTTTATTCTCATTTTGGTGTCTCCAGATTTTACCCGAAATCAAATACTACCCCTATTTTAAAAAAATCATTCTTTTAAAATAACGGTTTTTTTGTGTTTTTATTGCCATAAGATATTTGTATTACGTTAAGATATTCTCGGTGAATCATATGAGCCAATTTCAACAAATACCCGATGTCAAACTCATTTTATCCCTCCGCCAAGTTTTGTCTATGGGAAATTTTTATTTAATTAATTATTAAATAAATAAAGCCCTGTTTGAAGTAAATTGTGCTCCGGTTGAATCCCATTGAAGTTTTGCATGCCATTATCCACACATTTCAATAGTATTTTCAACAGGAATGAATTCAGATATTTGTCTCGTGATTTCGCAACGTTTTTCATTTTTATTTATTTCTTTTGCGTTTTTCTCTAGTTTTCTCCACAGTTTGTCTGTTAAATTCCCCTGGTCCATTCTTTGTCATGTATAGTCTGTTTAATTTCCTGGAGCATCTGGAGATCATTTACGACCACTGCACCAGAAGGAATCAACCTCAGAAAGTAAACTTCTAACCAAAAAAGATGAAGTCAAACACAAAAAGCCTCTCTTAGGCAAGTCGCACTTTTTGGAATGAATGGATTTAAGCTATAATGGGAATATTGGTAGTGGCAAGCAGGCAAGAATTCCTTACCTGCTTTGTAGGGTACTTTTTCCCATGAAGTCAAAGTCACTTAAGCTGCAATGGGAATATTAGAGGCGGCAGGCAGGCGGGAATTTCTTACCTGCCTTGCAGGGTAAAAATTCTCATTATAAAATAAAGAAAAATCACTTAAAGCACCGATGGGAATTTTCTATCTGCCTAGCAGGCTAACTTTTCCCACCAAAGAGGTTTATTCACCCATGCAAGTTGCACTTTATCAAAGGAAGCTATTTTTAATACAAGTCGCACTTTTTGGGAGATGTTTTAATTTGCCAGTGGGAATTTTGGCAGTGGCAGCAAACAGGAATTTCTTACTTGCCTTGCAGGGTAAAAATTCCCATTATGAAAGTCAAATAACTTAAGTGGAAGAGGGGATTTTTGGAGCTGCAGTGCAGGGTGGAAATTCCCATCAAGTTGACTTCTTATTTTTAGCAATTCCTCTTGCCAAAAAGTGTGACCCACCTTGGGTGAATAACAATGCATTTAATAATATTTATTAATGGTTTATTCACCCAATTTTGGTGCCATAAATAGAAGGAAAGTCAATGCAAGTGGAAGAGCTAAGGAGAAGTCAAGGATGCATGCTAAAAATAAATAAAATAAATTATTTAAAAAGCAACCAACAACATGCAGACTTGGGCGCCCAAATTGGATGAATAAACATGGCTATTAATTAATTAAATTGCCAGAAATAGGAAGAGGCAATTATTAAAAATAGCATGTTGGAGGTTATATAAGCATGGGATGCCATAAGGGAGAGACAATTAATTTTTTTATGAGGATTGTAGCCTAGACATGTTTTGGCGCCAAAAGGAGGATTTTGCATTAAAGTTTATTTTCCATTGCCGGGAAGCTTCCAGTTTTGGCGCCTAGGGTTGGAATAGCCTAATTTTGGTCATTTTGAGCATCTGCATGTTGGTATATGTGCCCAAGTGAATTAAATAATATTTTTGCTTACTTTGCATGCAAGTAAAACCTCAAATTTTAGGGCAATAGACTTTATATGCAGATTTTGGTGATAAAAATCAAGTATTTGTGTCATGGACTCCATCTTTGTCTAAATAAAATTACAGGTATTCATCACAGGTGCTCAAATCAATGTCAGGTACATTGAATATATCTTTTAATTTGAAGAAGTTGCCAAATATGCACAAATGGATCCAACTGCAAGGGATTCCGATAGAATTGAAAGAAAAAGAGCTCAGACAAAGATTGTTTCAACTATGTTGAAGCATGATGAAAGAGAAAGATCAATATAATCATGCATAGCTTCCAGATTTGTTAAAGTCAATGATATAGACATAGGCCCTAAACCTATCACTGATTTAATTGACATATCCAAATCTCATAATTGCAAAGGCTTCCGAAAAAATTCATCCTCTTGTTTCTAACACAACCCGTGTAGAAGTCAATGCATGGAAAATTCCTTCCAGGATCTTGTGCATGTGCTCCCAATCTTCCAATTGAAGCCTTCATTGAATTTACTTGTATTTGCATTCACCCAGAGTGTTTTCCAGAATTTAAAATTGTTCATATGCAATTAAAAATAAAAATGATGAGTTTTGTCTAAATTATTTACAGAAACATTGCACTGGTGCATGTATTGAAGAAGAATTACAAAAGCTTTAAGGATAAAAGGGAAGACAGTCAAAGGCAATACCCACAAGCAAATCACAAGTCATGCATAGCTTCCAGATCCAATTTGGTGAGAATCAAAGGCAAAAGAGTCAACCGCATGCAAGAATATGGAAGAAGAACAAGACTGGGAGGGTTGCAACTTTCTTCTTATTTCTTTTCCTCTTTCTTTTATTTTCTCCGACAAAGTAATTGAGAAATCAATTAAATTATAAAATTTAAGTGATTGGTTTAAAAGTTGTTACTTGAAGAAGTCAATTACTTGGAAATAGGTGGCGATATGCAAAATAAAATGATTTATTTTTTCGCTATAAATCATGCATGTCATGCAAAGAGGAATTCCAAGAGGAAGATTGCTAGTTGTTTCCCTTTTCATAGCTTCCACATACAAGAATTCATTTAAAACTTCCCATTTGTAATTGCTCTTTAGACACTATAAATAGAGGAAGAACCTACAAGTTAGGGGATCGAATTTGTAATTAGCATTCTTGTGTTCCACTTTGAGCCGTGAAACCCCGATAGCTTCCTAGCAAAGCAGAGGAATAGAGGAGATTTTCTGAGAACTTTGTGTCAATGGTGCATTTTGCTTCTTATTTATTTCTAGATCTATTCATAGACTTTGTGTTATTTTAGATCTAGATATGAAACTATCATTTGCTTTAAATTCTGTATTTAAAAGATCTATTTGTTTTATCTATGTGCATGTGATCAACTCGTCGAACATTGGTTAGGTTGCACATTTCCTTTCCTTCTTCTCGTATTTAATTATTTCCTTTCCCTGAAAATATTGTTTACAATTGCTTACTTGTTGCAAAATTGCCTAGCTATGGTCTATGAGCTACGTAGTTAAAATAAAACCAACAAATAGATATTATGAAATATAATTGACAATATCTTACACGGGAGCCTCACCGGTAAATGAGGGAGATTTATCTCATAAATGCTTAGGTTTTCAAATTTGTCAAAAAATCTAGCCAACACATTTGATACAAAATCGGTTCATAAAGTTTATGGGTTTTATTTTTCTATGTGAAATATTTAAGTAGGATATATGAATGTTAAATTTGGGTAAATATTAAGTGAGAAAATATTATTTCACAATTTCTAAATATTAGTGGAAATAGTTTGGAAAACTCGTTTATTGACTAGATTGGTTGGATTTATAAGAGTGAGATGATAAATTCAATAAGATATGCGAGACTTCTATTTATATTTTTATAGTTTAATATTTTTGTGGTTTTTCACATGTTTTGTTATACATACATATAGATGTATGTACACATGCGCGCGACTCATGCACACGCGCACACACATATGTATGTATGTATGTATGTATGGAAGTAAAGTGTGTGATTGAATGTCTAAATAAGAGAACAACTAGAACAATTGTTGTAAATGTATATTGACATTTTATTATAGGCTATCTTTGTATTAGGCTATAAAGGACTTTTATACGATGTAACTGGGTGATAAAGGTAGTTATCATATGATTCATAAGATGCCTAACTTAGATAAACATAATGCAATATTCCCAATAAGACTTTATAACCAGGTTTGTAGGGACATTCAAGATTACTCATGTAATAAGCAAGCATAACCAACTTGATATACAATCCAATAGGGTATATGCCCACAGTTGGGACATAATGCATCTTTAGCTACAAGGTGTTTCTCTTTATTACAATGTGTCATCTTTCCTTATGACAATATATGTGTGTTCATTTGATGGCGACTTACTTGTTGATAACGTCATATTATGATTCACATTATATGCATGACATACCACATCTTGGTGATAATCGACATTCATGTGGAGGAGATGCTTTGAGCATGCAATGTTGGTGGAAAATGACTTTCATACTTATTTTGATGTTTACTCTTATAGGTGAGCATGCTCTCCATTATGATGATGTATCATATGTGTGACATTTGATGGTATGCATGGTGATTTCAATGAATTTTGTGGTAGCAAATGAGATTTCATATTCCTTCTTTTATGCTTTTCAATCTATATGTTTGTTGTACTTACACATGTTGATAGTTATATGCTCCTCCATACTTTTATAATGATGGCTACTCATATGAATGGGTGTAATGTTCATTGTATATGTTGTGCTAAGAGTCTACTCTTTTTGATGCACGTGTTTGAAGAATTATAATGATAGTTACAAGATTAGGTATGGTCTTCCTTATTTTTGTTGTCCATGTTACTTTGTTTGCTACAATTTTAACGTGTTTGCCATGCTATGTGATGGGATATTTTGTGCCTTTATTACTATATTCTTTTAGTTAGATCAACACTTATGTATGCATGTTGCATAAGTAAGCACATGTTCACTTTAAGTTGGATTTCCAATGTGCATTCCCATTATTGGATGGGGGTCAAGTAATGTATGCAATGGGTTGGGGATCAAATGATTCCCCCTTGCCCCTTCTTGAGGTATTGAGTTTGAGCAACGAGGATGGAGTTACATGACTTTATCAATAGAGATTACTTATAATGAGATGTTCTATATTTTTTCCCCAAAGGGGCCTATGCTTTGTTGAACTTAATTACTGATTAAGTACATACCTTGGATCATGTAGAGATGTAATGTACTTTTTATGACATTAATGGCTTGTACACTTGGTGTGCCACTTATGATTACTTATGTAATTATGTAAACAATTAATTAAAGCTATTAATTGTACATTTCTTGGAATTGGCCATTGGAATTAGTGATATCTATGACAAAGGCCTATGCAAGTGTTGTTAACTCTATCTTGCATTTAATGTCACAAAGACCGGGTGAGGCGATGGAAGCAAATACCCGACATTCAAGAACTAACCCTCTCGAGGATTTCCAAGCTAAACACAACATGTTGGGTGGTGGATTGCCACTTACGATCAGTTCATTACACACTTGTTGAGGTAAGAACTAAAAACAAAGTAAAATTTACTCGGTCAACAATGGAAAAAATCTCGAAGAGGAGGAGCAAATAGATTCTAAGGATTTGTATAAAAACATATCCATACACCAAAATATAAATTTAAGTGGATGGTAATATGTGCCTCGAGCATTTAATTATTATATTACAAAAAGCTACAGAAGAAGCCGCCGAGATACGAGAAGGATCTTTCTCTTCGCAAGGCCTCACTTAAGATATTACAATAGTAAAGGTTAATTATCGAAAAATTAGTAGACATTACTAAACTTAGTTATTTTAAAATAATATTTTCTGGTCTTGCCAATCATAGGAAATTGCCGATAATATTCTTAGAAACCTCCTGTAACTTTTTTAGCACAAACAAAACAGACCAATTATAAGAACGCTTATTCCACTTGGAGATTGGTTGTTCCAAAGGTTTCTTTTCTTTTAAATTAATACTGCTGTTTGAGCTGCCATCTCTACATCTTTTAGCATGTTGGGTATACAGTAGTAACGAGCCTAACAGAAACTACAAGGTTTGCCACTCTACTATTTTATGTTGAACGTTTGCTATGAATTAAAAGACAATAAAGGGTTTCAACAGACAACAATAACCTGGCTGGATCCTTACAAAATTGGCAAACGTAACCCAATTAAATCACTTTTTCCCAACCATAAATTTGCCGGGTCACATATTGTTGATGTAAATTAAAAAGGTTGCCTTTATTAAACTTGCAAATGGGTAAGGTCGTGACTAATACACTTAGTTCATAAGGTATTGTAAAGATAGTCTGCATTTAAGTTGTATCTAGTACAGATAGATTAATACACCATCCAAACTATATTGAGAGATATGAATCTCGGGGTTCTGTTCTTGAATTTTTCACGCACCATATTGATAACTTTATTATCTCTTGCAATTTTGTCACTAACTGGTGACAAATAGCATCCACCTAACTAAACCATTGTGTCGAGCTCAGAATATATATATATATATATATCGAGGTAAAAGACAGCCCCAAACTCTACCATATGGCCAGGATGTTACGATTTTTTTGACTTCTCCCGCCAAATAAAAAAAAATAAGTGACAGTCAAATGAATGTAAAATTTAAGGCTTGAATTGCAATATGGCGGTTTCACTTTGTTATACTCCACACCACTTCCATTGTACTCATTAATTAACCAGTGAGAAAACTTTAACTCACAAAAGGATGAATAGACATGAGATCTGAATTCAAGTCATCACTGCAACCAACATAAGAAGCATGGGACTTTTATTGCCATTTCAACATTCTCCTTATTATGAAATAAAAGAAAAAGTAAACCAGATAGCTAAACGAAACACCGTCACCAATGCTGATGCAAATGCTGCTTACCATCCAGAAATTTTCATTGATCTGACTTGGCTTATTTGCAATGTAATAAATAAAGTAACAAAGACCATGGATGGATGCCTGCATCAAAATGCTTTTAGATACAGATTGTATCACTGAATTTTCGTGAAGATGAAAATAACTAATCAATAAAATACACATAAAAGAAATCGAACTACATCTGATGTCTTTGCCTATATAAATAAGCTGAGAGCTACAATCCAATTCCAGCAATAAAACCCTTCTATCCTCAACAAATTTCATTTCCACTTTGCAGGAAAAGGGGTTGACTAAATCTAGAGCAAAACATGCGGCAAGGTTCTCCTCCATATTCAAAATGGTGTCATAAATGCGTTCAGATAAGGAAAATGAAGGCCTAACCACCTTGCAGTTTCATTAATACAAGAGGCATCTTTCTGCCCCATCCGAGGAATTACATGAAAACTAATCACATCCTAAATTTCAAGGTTAATATTTTTCTTACGAACGCCACCAACCAATGTGTTTTCTAGAAAATTGCACCCCCAAATCTCCAGTTTAATGTTGCTATCAAATTGAAGGGACTTTCTTCAATCAGCTGAATTTTCCAATTTCGACTTTCTTCTTGATTGCACGGTGACCATGGTAAATAAATGAATCTATAATCCCTGAAACTGTGAAAATGCCTGACCAACAAAGCATGACAAACAGATGAGAACTGCACATGTTCTACTGAATTGCCACTTATTCATAAATTGTTAAAGATTTAGGTGGAAATTTTCACCTACTAATGTTAAAACAGAATCTATGATGCACCAGGTCTAATGAGGCAAATATCAGAAATGTTGAGAAAGAAAGGGAAAAAAAACCATTCTACGTAAGAATATCACACAACCCAATCCAAATGAAGAATGGCGTTATGTGTCCTCATTGTGCAGTTCTTGGAAGAAAAGAGCCTACCTCCAACAATAGCACAAATGTTTGTTAGAAAATGCAAAAATGGTGTCCTTTGTTCCGTGAATTGAACCTGTAAATTTAAGGTCATCCATAAATAATTATGTTGCAATACTGTAAATACATAAACAGAACATGAGGAACTAAAACAATTTTGTCAATGCCTCAAGGAAGCAAACTAGACCTACTACACCCATCTCTGGGAACATATTAGTTTCCAACACATACCAAATGTGCTTTCATAAATTCAAAGATGAAAAACATCGGAATTGGACAGGATGCAGCTTAAAAGAACACATTGGAAGCGAAATGAATAAAAGACAACTAATATTAGTTCCTTGCCCTACCATCTGGTTGTAAAATTAAATTCTGAGAAAAGCCTCAAGCAATTATAAAAGCTGAATTTTCCATAATGCATGACAATTGGCGTAAATTTACTAATTCTGCAAAAATGGACAGATTCTTACATTTTGATACGAATAAACTACCATGAACTTGCATATTTAGCAGGAGCAAAATATCAGGCACAGCAGGCTTCCCAAAAAATAGGATGCAGGGATTTAGAGTATGTGTGCACTAGTGCATGCACTATGCCATGCGTGCCTATTGCAATACATTGAAGAAAATACACTCAAAACTAACATAACATGATATAATATAATTATACAATCTAATGAAATTATAGACCAAATGTACATAGATTAATGTATTATTATATTATATTAAGAAATAGAACTTTTTAAATTTTTTTATTATAATTATGCAATTGATAAATCATTGTAGATTACTAATACCATATATGCTAAAATATGTATCTTATTGATATTCTATGAATTAATACACAGGTATTAATAATATGTTAATCTAGACTCTATTTGCTCGGAATCAAGCCAACTGATTGCTAGGGGTGAAGTTCCCATTTAAGTGAACATGCCCAACTTCAGCATGGGTGTTTTCCCAGACGATCTCTGTGCAAATCCAAGTATCTGCATACCTTATAAGATTTTAATGCATGTAAATGGACTAGAGGGGAAGATGTGTTTACATAGCTAAGACGATATACTCGAGAAATTTATGCTCGACAAAATCATGGTCAGGAAAGATACATTTAATTTGTAGTAAATTACACCTTATTACTCAACTCAGACATAAAAGCATTCACATTGATATTCACAATAAAATATTACAGCATACTCTTGACTTATAGGTATAGCATAAAAAACAGTATTTGTTAATCCATTACAAAATACAAGAACTGCAAGCTACTGGTAGGTTTGTGCTCACCTTTATTGGGGAAAGATCATAAAAAAACACTCCAGGAAGGGATCGGCTCAATCCAATTTCTGCAGCTTTGTAGTGTTCGGTCACTGAGAACTACAAATAGCCACATTAAATGCACGGTTATATCCCTTGTCTTACACAATTATTGATACCTTGCATGTATAAAATGAATGATAATTCTAACCCCATACTAACCTGATTCGTCAAGATCTTATGCCCTCTTATATCAGTATAGACAGTCGGAACCACCTAGATAAAAGTACACAAAATATGAATTCAAAACACAACAGCCACTCGCTCTAAAAATCTTTACCAACATTCTCATTAAAGCATTCATCATGGATCATAAAAGGGAAGAATGGCAATGGCTTGATAAACACGCTAATCCCACCTTAATAAAATATTGGTACATGCCAGTGGCCGTCTGTTGTGTTTGTTCTACACTGCAAGAGAACCAACTAACTCAATGTGCATCTAGTTTTTGTTGCTCAAGTATATCCACTCAAAGCCACTATTAATTCTTATTTAAGAAAATTCACTTCCAGCGACCCTACTTACTCATCAAGAGGATTAATGACTCCAGGAAAATGTGCTCCAAAACTCAACTTATGTATTTTATGACTGACCTGCAGATTACAGTGTATCCTTCAACTTTAGCATTGTCACTATTGTGTACACAGATAATCATCTCCTAACTAAAAACTGAACAGGAGATAAAAGAAGCTCTTAATTAACAAAGACAAAGCCAATCTGCCTCTTACATTGAAACTCTCCTTTTGAAATGCCAAAAGATCATGCACGTGCATATTTGAATGTTGGAAACTTTTGCCTGGAGCAAAATGGAAATTGCCAGCTACTTTGTTCACCTCAATAGATCCATATATGTTACATCCTTCGCCTTCTTCCTCTTTAATCTTTTGAAGAAAGCCTTCTCTTTTACACTATAAAACAACACATGCCAGTGTAAAATTAATTTGAATATAAAAGTAAAATCAAGCATTATTAATTAAAACATTTATGTCAGCAGTAAAGTTAGTTGAACCAAATGCATACTTAAAACTTCCAATGAAAGTTTGTACAAAGTAAGCTGAAGCAGTGCGAAGCAAATACTTTCACCATGTTGGTGAAGGCTAATTTCTCAAGCTAGAACTAGAATATACTAATTGAAGTTGAGGTCAAACAGAGAGAAGAGGGCTCTTCAAAACAATCAGCCCAACAATATTTTTCCTTCTACGCTCATATTTTTAGGCAAAACTTTGAATAGCGCATCTTCATACGATTACAGTTTGCAAGATAAATATCCATAAGAATTATTTTCCTTAATGTCAACCCAAATCAAATCCTTAAAAATACAAAATAAGTAGCCATCTCAATGCACAAGCATAATGTTACTTGAAACTAAGAACATTTTATAGATGTACAGAATAGAGAGCCAATAGAAGCAAAACAAACAGATATAGAGCCCCTATAATATTTTAGCTAGAGAAGTGAATTTTGTTCTAGTCAAAAACACAAGGATGTGCCTCCTGCTCCCAAGGTCCAGTTTCAGAGTACATAGCATTATGAGTACTTGGGAACCGGAACGAGATGTCCCCCTTCCATCCCTACAACCATGGAACTTCCCAAGCAGTTCTTAGAATACAGTAACTCGATGACTCATGGAAGCCCCTTTAGACATCCCATGGGTTTCCAAAAGTCCCCGAGCCACACCAGATACTCATTGGAATCCGAAACTAAAGTTTTCACGGAGAAAAACATTAAAGAGTACAAACTCAAACAAACATGGTCAGATGACGAGTCTCAGATGCAATTGTTATATTTTTTCCTTGAGAATCAGACTCTTGTTATAGTTACATTTGCCATTATAATTTATAAATTCCGGTGTTGCATGGACTCATCTCCTAGCAAAAAAATGCATCTCGGAGACTAGTACTTGTTGGTACTCGTCTCAGAGACTTGCATTTCACTTTTATTAAGATATAAATATTTTGTACTCTTGACCCTAGACATGATGAGATATCATAAATTTAAATAAATATCAATATATTACTCTCATCTTTTGTCAACATCTAGTATCTTTACTTCAATAAGTTATGAATGGTTTTCTTAGGCTGTATGTTAATGTTCTCTAAAATTTACTTACACACGCACGCGCACGCGCACGCGCACATATATATTTGTTTTCCGTCTCCAAGTACCCGTCCACACGCTCGCGCGCACACATATATATTTGTTTTTGTCTCCAAGAACCCGTCTCCTATTTTTCTAAAAAATGGCATACCCGTCCATGTATCCTTGTATTGGTGCCCAAACCCATACCAGTCTCCTGGTAACTATGATAATTTCAGATATGCATACTTTCTTTTTGCCATAGATGAACAGGAATGAGATATTTTGACGTACAAATTTCGAATTTATAATGTATTTCATCAATATGGATGTCTTTAGAATGTCTAATGATGTGTAATCTTGCAAAAGGAAAGTTATAAATTTGTAGGTTTTTGTTTTCATATATATTGTGTGTGTGTGTGTTAAAATAAAAAAACATACAAATTTATAGCCATATATATTTATAGATATACACACATACACACACACACACATATATATAGAAACTGCAGGGCATGCAAGGTGCAGATTTTGGTGCGCAAGTGTAGGGGTAGGCAGAGTGTGAAACCCCAAAACTTGGGTGCACTATAACATTTAAACTAAAACATCAAATTTTAAAGTTAATACAAAATGTCATTTTTGACACTTAAAGAACAAAAATCAAATAAATATTTTCTCGCCTTTTCCCTAACTTTAATTATATATATAATTATATATATATATATATATATATATATATATGGATTTTTTAATGGGGTGCGTGTAAGATATAGGATCAATACAACATGTGCATTAGGTATTACTTGGTACGTAATATTCGAACTAAAATGTCAAATTTTAAACATGAAACTTGAAACATAACACCATTTTTAAAACTTAATAAAACTGAAATCAGGCAAGAGGTAGGTTAAATACAACAAGTGCATTAGGCTTTACTAGGTGCTTAATATTTAGATTAGAACATAAAGTTTTGAAGTTGTAGCTTGAAACATAACATCATCTTTTGAAAATTAATAAAACTGAAATCAAGTAAATATTCTCACCTTTTCCCCAGTTTTGATTTTCTATATATTATTAGGGTTTTTAATAGGGGGTGTGTAAGATATAGCATGTAAATACAACTAGTGCATTAGGCTTAAATGGGTACAATTAGCACCCACTCATGGGCACAGGTACCAGTGTAGTTGGTTTCTCGAGTGCAACCCCAATTTTAATCAGGTATGTGCACCCAACAACCATATATATATAGTCCCCAACCACCCCAAAATATCATTATAACCCCCAACCATCCAAACTGAAAGGTCCTCCCATCATCCCAAACTCCATAGCACATAGACTTCTTTAAAAGTCTACAACGTTATGATAATTTAGGAGAAGGGCTGTAATGCCCCCTCTTTCCAAATGAGCTAGGACGAAGACCTTTGGCCCTTTTGTCTACCCAATGGCCAAAGGAGGTATCTAGGGTGACTAAGTTTTTATTATTTTATTATATTGTGCAAATATTTTTAAAATAACATTATAAGTTGCACATATAATAAATAATAAAGCTTATTAATAAAATAAAATGTCAATGTCAAAATACAATTAAATTTAATTGTATTATGGGGAAAAATGCGACTTGCTCTTGGGAGTCATAAATAGGGAAATGTGCCATATGGCCCATAGGGAAAAATGCGACCAGCCTAGGGGAAAGAAAGAATATTATTGGCTGGGTTAGAGGTGCTTTTTGGGTTGTTTTCCCTTTATAAGAGCAAGTCGACTTGCTTAGGCATCATCCAGATTTTTATTATCAGATTTTGCATTGTTAAGAGCTCTTAGCTTTTATCAGAAATTCCAAGGACGAAAACCCTTGTGGATTTCATCTCTTATCTCTTGTGGATTTCATCTCTTGACGAAAACCCTTGTGGATTTCATCAGGGATTTCATTCAGAAATTTCCAGCGTTCTTAATCAGATTTCCAGGTTAATTTCAGCAGTGTTTGTGAAGGTGTTTTCAGTGGTTTATGACAGCAGTTGGGTCGACTTATTGTGGATGGTTTTGGCAACATTTCAAGAGGTATTTCCTTCAAAAATATTTGTCAAATATTCTCCATATTATTGTAAACCAGATCGCTGTAATTTTACATTTATCTGAAGTGTTATTTTGAGGGTTTCAGGCAGATTAATAATCAGATTTCAGATCTGATTTCTGGGTTGTTTTGGCTGCAATAAATTCTGATTTTTGCATGATTTGATTTCTAAAAATACTAGTAATCATTTGGGATTGACAGTATAGTGTTTGAGTGATGTTTGCTTTGAGATCCATCTCAAACCCTAGTCGCATTTCTTCAAATAAATTCAGATCTGCATTTATGTGATTGCCATAACAGTCATAAATCAGCATTTGGTGTTTTTAATTGATTTAACATTCATTGGAAAGTAAGAGAGACCCATTGGGGATCTTTCAAGGGCACTGATTTAATAAAGTTTATCAAGTGAATGGCCCAGAACAGTCAGTTCAGATTTGAGAGGCCCTTGCCACATAAAGAATATATCTTATCGAGTCTTAGACTTGGGATCATATTGCCAACTAAAGTTACTACCAAATGCTAGTGAAATTCTTCTTCGACATGCAATAAGTAGTGATAAAACCTAAAGACCATAATGATTTGTTATTCCCTTTTACTTGAACATATGGTTCACAAATTATATATCAACTCTTAATGGAATAATAATTTCTTGAAAAAAACAGAACTCGGCAAATAAACTCTTAATCCAAATTATGTCTGTCTATTGCAAACATTACTAACATAGCTTAGACTTGGATCATATCACCTACTAAACTTACAACCAAATGCTAGAAACAATAATCTAAGCCATGCAGCAAGTTGTCATAAAATCTAAAGACCATAATGATTTGTTAATCAATTTTTACTTTAACATATGATTCAAAAGTTATATTTGTGTATACATATCTTGTCCTCAAACACTCTAGAAATAACTTGCCCTCTTTAATGAAGAGTAATAAATTACAACAATGAGAATATATGATTAAGATGGAGAGTAGAAATATAATTTCAGCAAAATGAGTAAAAACTACAACAAAATATACAATCATATTAGGAACCTACCTGCACACAGAATAATCTGTGATGGAAATATAACAAATATGCACTGAAATAGAGAGAAGATGGAAATATATTGTATTGAAATAATAGAAGCTCATTACAAGTATTGCAGGCCTCTTCAAGGGGCCAACCTCTTTTGAGCATGGCTCAAATAATAATAATATCCCATGAGGCCCAAAAATCCGTGAAGGCTCTTGATTTTGTTGGGTTTAGGCCAGTTTTTCATAGTTGCATTGTTTTCTGGATCCACTTTCATGCCCTACTCTATGACAATATGCCCAAGGTACTCAATTTCCTTTGCCCGAAAGAGCACTTGGACCATTTAGCACATAACCGGTTCATGAAAAGGATCTGGAAGGTTTGTTCCAAATGCACTAGATATTCCTCCCATGTGCAGTTAGAGACCAGGATGCCATCAAAGACGACTAGGATGAACATATCGAGGAATGGTTGGAAAATCTTGTCCATTTACCCCTAGAAGGTTGACGGAGCATTGGTGAGGCCAAATGGCATGAAGAGATATTCATAGTGACCATCCCGATGCGAAAGGTGGTCTTAGAGATATCTTCTTCTTTGATGTGGATTTGGTGGTAGCCAAACTGCAAATCGAGGTTTGAGAAGTGAGCTCCGTGGAGTTCATCGAAGAGTTCATCAATCACAAAAATGGAAAACTTGTCCTTGGAGGTGATTTAGGCTATATTCTTGATTAACGATTATAATCCAGATCCGTGTGAATAATGAAATGGTCAACGTGACTCCTTTTAAGTGTCTTGTGGGTGGGTGGCTTTACCCTAGTAACTTGAGGTTGAGATAGCCTAACCGGCTATATTTAATCAATGAAGTTGGACTAGGCTCAAGTGGATTTCCACATCCACTTGTCTCACCCTCTCGTACATAAAGGTCTAGGTTGTTGCCATATATAGGGAAGCCCCAATCATCGAGAGACTCGACCTCCCTGGGCCTCCTCCCCTCATCGACATATCCCTCTCCCCCTATCTATATGGGCCCAATTGGTCATGTACTCCAATGAATCACATCCACCCCAAGATCGATATCTTGACCCCAAAATTAGTAAAAGTCATTAGTTTTATAATCATTATAGGGCCCTTGTCGGTGAATTGCATCATAGCTCAAAAAGATCCTATATTATAGGTTGTAATGTCTGAAGCCACTATGTGCCTAAAACCACATCACAACCTTCAAGAGGTAGAACAAACATGTCTGATTTTAAATTATACTCCCCTACCAAGAGCCGTACATTGCGACATTTGCCCTTACACAATAACATTCCCCCATTTGCAATCACGACTTCAAAAGGTGAACAAGGATACACATAGCAATCGACTTGTTTGGCTAGCCAAGGATACAAGAAATTGTGTGCTACCCAATCGATGAGGATTTTGAGGGGATGTTTTTTGAAGTACCCTTTGACCTTCATGTTTTGAGGATTGGTGACACCAACCAACATGCACTAAAATTCTAGCATTGAGTCCTTGATATTAGGGTCTTCTTCCTTTTCTTCATCTCGAGATTCTATTTCACCTTCCCATTCATCGTTTTTAGAATGTCTCGACATCCAATAAATACAACTTAGGTTTCACGTGTGTGGCCCCATAAAAATATTTCATCACAGTTGTAACATAAACCTTTTTCCCTAGAAGCTCGCATTCCAACCTTTGCAAGGAATTTAATGGAAGTGATTTTAGGAGGGGGCTCTGTATATGGTGTTGTGTTGTAGATGGTATCAAGGGAAAAAATTGGAAGAACGACGTTGGGTAGTGAGTTTATCTTCCCTATCTTGGCCAACCCTAGAGCTTCCACCATATTCTTAGGTTGGAACATTTTCACCTCTATGCAGATCGTATCTTTGAGGCTATTAATGAAACAACTCTTGAAAAGTCATTAGATAACCCTTCAGCTTTGGTTAGCCAATTTTTCGAATTTAGTTTGCGGTCGCGAACCTGTTCTAGTTTGCATGAGTTTGGTAAGGGATCCTATGAAATCATCATAGCCGCTATGACCAAAATTAACCAACAATAATTTGATAAACTTGTCCCAAGTTGGTTTGTCACGAGATTTATGGTACCATTGATGACTTCTTTTTCCAAGTGGATGGAGGAATTGGACGGCGTGGATGGAGAAAATATATTATGTGTTCATCCCAAGGGTATTGTGGAGACCGAAATATTGCTTTACTCGATAAATTCAACTTGTAGGGTTTGCGCCATCGAACCTAGGTAAGACCATTTTTGGGCCACATGATGTACTTCGAAGTAAAACTACTCTCGAATGATTGTCATTATCGAATTTGTTTGGGAGTGTTGCATTTTGGGCATTGGGGCCATGTACCATTTGTTATACATCAATGACTTGAGATCGCAGATCAATAACTTCTTGCTCCATGTTTTTGGTTCCGGATCGGGTTGTAATAACCATCACAAAAACGGATTTCGGAGGTCCCAAAAATGCTTACTCGGGTATATGTCATAATAAGAACATAATGGTATTATTATCTCAATGATGATAAAAATCACTTTATTTTCCTTTCTCTCGAGCAACTACCCTATAGGCAAAAATTCACTCAATTTTTTTATATATGTCACTATTAAGAAAGTGCGTCTTCTTTCGACTCCCAAGTGTTGATACCTTTACAGAGTGTTCTAATCTACAAATTCACCACTTATGTGGTGGTCCTGTGTATTCTACAATTTGTTGGTTTGTGCTAAAAGGAATCACCCACCATGGTTTCTACCAACTCCAATTTACTGGGTTTGACATAGTTGCGTATAAATTAGTAAGGCTTCTACGGGTGTGACTAGTTTGTGGTCTCACATTCACACTAATTCGATTTGTAAATAGTGTCAATCCAATGTTTTAGAGCACTAACTACGGAGGGTAGATCGCACACGTATCCCACTATCATGTCTATGAGGTCGATTGCAAAGTAACTTGCCAAGGCTAACCACTAACAAATGCACCACAAACAACAGAGACATACTTGATGGCTTCCTGTGCCTAAGCTTCAAAAAAACAGATGGGGTCTTCAAATATACAAGAAGATACGTGGAAGCTCCGGTCAATATACAACATTGTCTAATGGCTTGGATATTGAGGTGTAACCCCCACTTCACTAAATCGCTTAAAACTAATAATGGCTTAAACCCAAAACGACAAATTTATACGAGTTTTAAAATTGTCGGAACATAATTTCTAACCTAAAAATAGAAAATAGCTATTGTTATTAACCATTATGGAGGCATGTCATAATACTAGAGCAACTACCAGGGTGGGTGTTTTTTTGGAGATGCAATACCGGGTCATGGTATAAGAACATGTTAGGGGAAAATAGCGTAGGGGGCAATAACAAAGGTTTTGGGATATATCAAAGAGCAAGAAGATGCAAAAGCAGTTTTGGCTTTGAAAATGGGTCATTTGTTGTCAAAAAAGGTTCATCTTGATCGGTGAGGTCTTCTATTGCCCCATCTAGTACCAGCTCCCCAATTGTGACCATGTCACATTCATTTGTGACAAATGCCTCCATGTATAATGAGGATTCACCTCCCTCACAAAAGAGGAACAAGACAAAATGACCATTGGAAAAGGACTTTTAAAATGAGAGCAAGGATATCGCGAATGAGCACATTGTATGATGTCCGTGTGAATGGATTGTCATTCATGTTGTGAGGTCACCATATTGACGAGAGAGATGGTGAAAGCAATCAACGAGGCCCCAAAAGGGTACAAAGGGTCAGGTTATGAGAAGCTCTGCACCACCCTATTGGAAAAGTAAATAAAATATGTGGAAACCTTGTTGCAGAGCCAATTAGAGGCTCGTGGGTCAAAATAGGTGTGTCCATCGTTTCTGATGGATGGAAAGATGCAAGAAATCGGCCTTTGATCAATGTGATTGCAATATGTCGTAAAGGGGCAATATTTTTGAAAGCAATTGATTGTGAGGAGAAAGTGAAGGATGTCCAATTCATTGCCAACATCCTATTCAAAGCCATTGACGCGGTGGGGCCTCAAAATATTGTCCAAGTCAAATAGGTTAATGCCAAGAATTGCGAAGGTGCAAGGATGTTAGTTGAGGCAAGGTATGGGCATATTTTTTGGACACCATGTGTTGTCATCCATTCACTCAATTTAAAGCTAAAAAAGTTGGCCAGTAAAATAGAGTGGATTCAACAAGTGTATGCCAAGGGTGAAGAGATCCAAATGTTTGTGACCAACCATCACCAATCACAAGGCATCTTTAGATCCTTCTCACATTTGGAGTTGATGAATGTAAAAGAAACTACCTTTCTTTTATTTATAAATTATAATGCAAGTTTTTTTATTTTTAAAATATAGTTTTCAAAAGTTTTCAATTTTTTAAATTTTTGTTTCTCCTATCTTATTAGGTTGTTGAGACTCGATTTGCATCACACACAATCGTCTTGAAACGATTTGTGAAGG
Organism: Taxus wallichiana var. yunnanensis; assembly: GCA_018340775.1. NCBI lineage: Eukaryota > Viridiplantae > Streptophyta > Pinopsida > Cupressales > Taxaceae > Taxus > Taxus wallichiana. The sequence goes on from CM031242.1 coordinate 381,264,276, forward strand.
TGTGAGAGGCACTTAACAGGATGGTAACTTCCAACCTATGGGTTGTATGGACGCAATCAAACACTATACAAGCCCAAAAAGTGAAGGCAATGATCTTAGATGACATATGGTGGTATTAAGTAGAATATTTGTTGATTTTTACTGAGTTCATTATGAGCATGATCCGCTTTATTGATATGGATCAGCCATACCTAGGAGAAATATATGATGGTATCGAATCAATGACTCGAGAAGATAAAATTCATCATAAATGCAAAAGAACAAGACCCTAAGGAGAAATTTTTCAAAGTACAATCAATCCTCATTGAGCAAAGGAACAAAATGACCACCCCGCTACATTTACTTGCCTTTGCATTGACTCCTAAGTTCTACAATGCAAAGATCCTTTATTTTCCGAGGAGGTTGGCACCATACAGGATGCGGAAGCCATGAGAGATATATGTTGGCATTGTCTAGGTCCTCTAATCTTGAGGCCGAAGACATGGTTATGACAGAGTTTTCCAATTTCACAGGCGGAGCCCGGTCATAGCCTTCTTGCTCTTCGGTCTAAATACAAGATGAATGCTCATATATGGTGGTACCTCCATGGTCATGCATTTGTGTACTTGCAGCCTCTTGTAATCAAGGTCTTGCACAAGTTTTAAATTTTTTTATTCTCTTTCTTGTTTTGTTGTAACTTCTAGTTTTTTTAAAATTCAAGTTTGAGTGTTTAATTTTGCATTGACTTTGTCTCAATGGGTTGAGAGTTCAAGTGCAACCGGAGAACATATACTTTCATCCACTCACAAAAGTGCAACAAGTTAGGGGCTAAAAAGGCCGAAGATTTGGTGTATATACATTCCAACTTGCGCCTTCTATCCCACAAGCAGCCAAAGTACAAGGAAGATTCAATAAAACATTGGAATATTAATCCGAGATAGTTGTCTTGGATGCTTCCCTTTCCCACTTGTCATTAGATAACGAGGAATTGGAGACTTCTTTGGCACCGCGAGACATACATGCACAAGGGGATGCTACTAGTAGTGGTCCTAGTGGGAGTGCATCGAGTCCATGATGTCGCTTCGTGAACCACATAATGATGATGATGTTGATGCTTTTGATGAAGAGGAATATGATGAATATTGAAAGATAGTTTGAACTTTTATCATTGGTGTAATAAATTGAATTTTATATCATGACATTGTGTTTAACTTTTCGCTTTTAAGCTTTTAATAAATTATGAGTTGTCTTTTGTGGTTATTTAGCTTATAACTTCTAAGTTATTTTGTCTTTCACATGCATAACATATGGTTAATAGCTTGATTCCTATTTAGTAGGCTGGCATTTATATATTTAATAATTTTTGTATATTTTTGTACGGCCATATCCAATGCAGTATCCGGGGCCTCAAAAAAATTGTCGTATCCGCATATCGGATACTTCATACCTGTAACTGTACCTGCATCCAAAACATATCACCAACTTAGGACAAAACATCGTTACAAATTATAATCTTATGCTTGGAACGACTCCAGGTCTTATATCTATAACAAATGTACATTTGACAGTTATAGCATCTGATTTGATTCTTATTTCATTAAGTAAATGTACATATACAATACATCCAAAAACACGAAGATTACTGACTGAGGATTTCCTAGCAGTCCATGCTTCTTCAGGAGCAACATTACAAACTGCCTTACTAGGACTTCCATTTGACATGTAGAGAGTTGTGTTAACAGCTTCACCCCATAAACCATTAAAGGCATTCTTACATGACATAGGTCCATATGCTTAAAGCATTGGATACTAATGCATCATTAACATCTTCTTGTTGAACATTCTCATCAACATTGACATTTTCAGCATTTGAACCTTTCATGTTTTGCAAGTACCATTTGGGAGCTTGACTTTTGACAAAAAGAAAGAGAAGAAGCACATGGTTCACTCTATTCTTTACATTGTTCTCTACCTAATTATCAATTTTTACATCACTTGACTCAATTTTTCCATTGACATTTTCAATAGGGAGGGATCCCAACATCATATTCATCAGACAAAACATCCTTATTAATTATAATATTATTCTTGGAAGGACTCCAGATCCTATATCTATACCAAATTTGCATATGACAATTATAACATCTGATTTGAATATTATTTCGTCAGGTAAATGTACATAGACAGTACATCCAAAAACATGAAGACTACTGACTGAGGATTTCCTATCGATCCATGCTTCTTCAGGAATAACATTACAAACTGCCTTACTAGGACTTCTGTTTGATATGTCAAGCGTTGTGTTAACAGCTTCACCCCAAAACTATTAAAGTGTTCTACGCTTGCAACATATATCTTGCCATCTCCATAGTTGTATGATTTTCCTAGTTTAAATGCCCCTATGACCCGCATTCAGATAGTAAGATGCCACAATACACAATATTTTTAAATCTTTAATTTTTGGCTTTAAAGACTTGGTAAAAGTTAAGATTTTTTTCTAATTTACTTGAGATACATCCAAACAGTTTATTCTTAATGCACGTCTTATAAAATGATCAATAAAGGACCATAAAGATTCAAAATAGAAACCTTCACTCTTGAGAGTCCCCATGTTTCACATTTAGTCACAGTGTCACTAGGTAATCCTTCAACACTCTGTATATTAATGCCTAAATCAGGTCAGTGAATTGCCCTAACATTCTTCACATGAGATGAGACGCCCTATGTGAGTTGCATCCGTCACCAGGATAGCACGTTTAGTGATTCAGAATATTTTTAAATCTTCAATTTTTAGCTTTATAGATGTGGTAAAAGTTCAATTTTTTCTAATTTGCTTGAGATATTGAATGGGATAGAAAGGCATGATAGGGCAAGTTAGGCTAATGCCACGCAACAACCCTCTCAACAAGTACTACTAACCCATCCAACCCCACTCTCAGTGACACCCCTTAAGGTACAAGCTCAAAAAGATTAATGCGCCAACAATCTGCAAAAAGAAATCTTTAGTAAGGGTGAAACAAGGTGTATAAATATGCCCCAATTGAAGCTCATTGCATGTCACTTAGTGTAACACAAGATGGTCTTCCAAAAAGAACATGCAACACTGAAATCAAATCGAATGATTGTTGATGAAGCAATAGTAAGTATGATAAAAATATGAAGACGGCCAAAATGAAATATACTTACATTGACTTATCTTTCCGTGAAAATGAATGCATGATACCTCTCGTTTCCAACGTGGAGGACACAAACCTATTGAGGAACCCTAATGATACAGGACTCAAAGGAGAGGATAACAATGCAAGTGTGCACAAGTGAGTCAGAAGGAAAGTAATCAGCCAATCTAATTGACCTGCAAATAATAATGCATAACGGTCTAGGTCGGGCCCAAATAATCTTATAAAGGGAAGACTAAAATTAGATCCAAAGGAACCTAGAAACATGGCATAATATGCTAGTTGAGAAATGAATCAACCGATCTAACAACCCTGTAAATAATGAATCCCCAAAATGTGACAATTGGAATCCCTAATGCAACTAAGAGAAATCCAAGAATGAAAAATAACGATGGTTGAGAGAGTACCATGAAAGCCCAAAGATGCAAAACATGCTCAAGTAGATGGTATAAGGGTTTGTTCGTGAACCCTAATCCCTAACACATTGCTAACATGTTTGCAAAGAGATGGACAAAAAGAAATGCAAAGAAGACAGGAAAAACTTAGAATCTAGTATGTTTGATAAGGGAGAGTAATGTAAAGGGAAGAAAAATGGATGCCATCAAGGTGAATACAAGTCCTTTACCAAAATCAAGACACATTAATCAAATTGGCAAAACTATGAGTTTTTGACATCAAGGAGAGAAAGAAACCAAATATGTAGGTTTCGGCTTAGGCAAATGCCAAATAGTGAAGTATAAAGATATATCATAAGTCTATGAGATGCAAGAAAAATAAAGGTTCTTACCTTCCCAAAATGTGTTTCTTGTTCCTCGAGACCTCAATGATTTATAGGCCTACTACAAGGATTATGTACTAGCATGAAAAGGCTGGGGTATTAAATGGTACAGATGTAGCCTCCTATCCCAATCAGAAAAACCTACCGCAACAAAGACTTCAACCTTTGTAATGAGGCCAATTGTAGAGTTTGAGCTTTCAATGAGGATAGGGGGCATGCCAAATGATATCACATCATTTTTGTTTGTGATTTGACTTTTGATTGTATAAATTGTTTTTTTCTTATGGCCTTTTGGTTGATTTTTCTTTTATGCTCTTGTGGCTTTTGCCTTTTTGGATTTTTTTATTCCTCCCCCATATAGATTCAGAAGGTTGATCAAATGGGTATAAAAGATGACTAACACATGAGAGCTTACACCTAGCCACTATAGAGAACCTATAGACCGTGACGCTTAAATACTCCTAGACTTGCACCTTGGAAAAGAGTGATATCTCAAAAATGACTATGGTATCGTGTGCCTAATAGAGAGTGTAATAAAGGTGGATAATGAGTTATGATTGGATTGCCCCATCATTGTGCATAAAGGAGTGATAAAATGACAAAAAAATGACAAACAGATTTGAGACTTTTGTCACAAGAGAGGATAAAATGTGGATGAAAGACAAGTAGATAAGACTGCAAAAGTTGAGCTACAAGAAGCACAACTAACTCTAGGAGACAAAATGACCTACTCAACCATTGATATTCCTTTCTAAGAAAATGCCTAGCTATGGTTGGGAGCCTAAAATAACAAACAGGGAATCATAGTAGATGAGAGTTTGTGAGAAAGGCCCGATTGATTCCCCAAGGTCCTACAATGCAACTCACAAATTTATAGCCAAGAGGCTTGGTATAAGAAATAATAATCCATAGGTGTAAAGCAGAAAATAGTATTTAGTAGGTAAAGTAGGATGCTAGGAAGCATCAAAAAATCAATAGGTAGGTAGTAAAGTAGGCAGAGTTATGAAGCATATGAAACCAAGAAGTAGGTAGGAAAGTAGGCATAGCTATGAAGTATATCAAACAAGGAGGTAAGTAGTGAGATGTCAAAGCTATAAAACATAGACTGTGAGTTGTTAGAAGGGAAATTAATCAACTAAACCAATAGTTCTGTAAAAAAAAATATGTTATCAAATGCTAATCGGAAAATGAATTGACCGAACTAACAGTCCTGAAGAGATAATAACCCAGAGGTGTAAAGCAGAAAATAGTATTAAATGGGTAAAGTTGGGTGGAAATGCTAAGAAGCGTCAAAAAACCAAGAGGTTGGTAGTAAAGTAGACAGAGCTATGAAACGTCTAAAACCAAGAGGTAGGTAGGAAATTAGGCAGAGCTATGAAGTGTATAAAACCAAGACGCAAGTAATAAGATGTCAAAGCTATGAATCGCAGGTTGTGAGGTGTTAGTTGGGAAACGAATCCACCAAACCAAAAATCCTAGAACAAGAGTAAGTTGAGAGGTGCTAGTTAGAAAATGAATCAACCGAACTAATGATTTTTGAAAATAGAGTAGGTTGTGAGGTGTGAGTCGGGAAAGGAATCGACCGAAGTAACAGTCCTATAAAAAGAGTAGGTTATGAGATGTTATTCAGTAAATGAATTGATCGAACTTACAATCCTGAAAAACGAGCAGGTTGTGAGGTGCTAGTCAAGAAATGAATCGACCAAACTAACAGTCCTAAAAATAGAGTAGGCTATGAGGTGCTAGTCAGGAAATAAATCGACCAAACTAAAAATCCTATAAAAAGAGTAGGTTGTGTGGTGATAGTTGGGAAATGAATAGACCGAACTAACAATCCTAAAAAATAGAGTAGGATATGAGATGCTATTAAGGAAATGAATCAACCAAACTAACAATCCTATAAAAAGAGTAGGTTGTGAGGTGCTAGTCAGGAAATGAATTGACCAAACTAATAGTCTTGTCAACATAGCAGATTGTGAGGTGTTAGTCGGGAAATGAAACGCACAAACAAACAATACTGTAAACAAAGTAGGTTGTTAGGTGCTATTTAAGAAATGAATTGGCAGAACTAACAACTTTGTAAATGGAGTAGGCTACGAGGTGCTGGTCAGGAACTGAATCAGCCGAACTAACGTCAAGTAAACAAGGTAAGTTGTGAGGTGCTAGTTGGGAAATGAATAGACCAAACTAACAGTCCTGTAAAAAGAGTGAAGTAGGAATGTAGACGTAAATAAGAAAGGTTGGTAAAAAGCCAAGAGACTGGTAAAGCTAAGAAGCATGGATAAAACTAAGAAGTATGTATAACCATGTAGTAGATGTTATACGAAGAAACATAAGATGTTAGTATCGCACTTGTACATAAAATCATAATCCAAACATGAGAATGTAAAATTATGCTAAACGTATCTAACTAGGCATAACAAGTGAAATTAAAAACTATAAACAAGAAAAGGTGATAAAGGAAGATGAAGTGTAGTATATCTTCTTCGAGAACAGAACTGAACGTTCCTCAATTCCTAGAAGATATGACCTTCATTCATTTCTAGTCGGTAAGTGGTTGGTCCTAAGAGATCTTTAACTAGATATTGACACTCTTTATCGTGGGTGTAATCCAATTTGAGGACTAGATCTCTAATCTTAGACAAGCTAGGTTTTATAAGTTTATTATCTTGTTTTGCAATGTGGGCTTTATAGTGACGATTGTGTCCAAGAGCATTAAAGTGCTTTTCATCCAACAAATTGAGAGTGTGAAGGCAAGCTTCATGAAGTTCCTCATCAAGGGTGATCCCATGAAGAGAAATGCGAAGAGAGGGCAACTTAACTTCTAGTGGGAAGATGGCTTTGGAGTCATAGACTAGATAGAAATGAGTTTCTCCATTGGTTGTACAAATGCTAGTGCAATATGCCCAAAGTGTGGGGTACAACTTAAGGTGCCAATCAGTGCAAGAGTCCTTAATGGTATTCTCGAGATTTTATTAAGAATCTTATTGGTAGATTTTGCTTGGTTGTTACATTGAGGGTGGTAAGGTGTTGAGAACTTGTGCTTAATTTTGAATTTAGCACAAAGTTGCTTCATTTCTTTGCATTGAAATCCCCATTGTCAAAAATGATGATTTGTGAAATTCCAAAATGGCAGATGAACTTAAAAAGGATGAAATTCGAGGTTTTGGCTCTCGTAACTTTAGTGAGGGACATGGCCTCAACCCACTTCGTGAAATACTTTGTAGCTGTAATGATAAACATATGTCTATGTTGTGAACGAGGTACCTTTTCAATGAAATCTAATCTCCACATGGTGAAAGGCCAAAGGGCCTTCAAATGGCTTGGAGCTCATCCGGTGGAAAATGAATAAGACCATCATGGAATTGGCAAGGTTGCATTTCTTGGCGAATGCATGTGTATCTGCCTCTAACGTACGCCAATAGTAACCTATATGTGGCCATTTGTGGATTGTATCATGTTCACTACAATGGCCTCCACAAATGCCCTCATGCCCTTCCTCGAGAAGAAGAGGGACCTTGTCCTCGGTAACACAACAAAGAAGGCTGCTCTCAAAGCTATGATAGTGGAGAACATTATTTTAAAAACATACTTGTAGGATTTCTTTTAGATTCTAGTTTTCTCTCCATCATCGAAGTTAGGAGGATAAGTCTAGTGTTCAAGGTTCTGTAATTGTATGACATCCTTGTACCATGGACTTTGCCTATTTATAACAAATTTCTTGAATGAGACAAATGCGAGAGAAGTCTAAGAAAGTTATGGTTGAAAGAAATTTCCATATTTGAACCCTTAATTGTTATCATGGACAGGTTTATGGGGTTTAAAATGAGATGTAGAGGAAAGTAAGGAGTCGATGGACTCGATCGTGAAAGATGCAAATTCCATACCTAACTCGATGACTATCTTGCGATAGGTTTTAAGCTTTTTGCTACTACAATTATATTCTCCACTTGTCGGCAAAAACAAGTTATGAAAATCCCAATGCATGGAGATAGGTAAGAGGAAAGTAAGGAGTCGATGGACTCGATCGTGAAAGATGCAAATTCCATACCTAACTCGATGACTATCTTGCGATAGGTTTTAAGCTTTTTGCTACTACAATTATATTCTCCACTTGTCAAAGCAAAAACAAGTTATGAAAATCCCAATGCATGGAGATAGGTAATGTTAAAGGCAACGGCAATTTGCATTCGAGGATTAGAGGTTCATACTTGGCCATGTTATTAGTGACATTAAAGTTAAGGCTAAAAAAGAAAGGAAGGGTCTTTCTTAAAGGGGTGGTAAGAACACACCCTACTCACTCATCACGAGACACTTGGCTCCATCAAAGTAGAGAGTCCATGTGTCTTCATCCAAGTTGACAATGATTTCTTTGATCTATTCGATTTTAACTCCTTGAGTTTTAGGCTTAGGTTTAGGTTTGATTTCAATTTCTTCACACGTAGTCTTTACGGGTAAGGGCTTAGTCCATGCCCTCGATGAAAAGCACGTCCACATCGATCGAGTAGGACCTCTTGGATATGTTTATCAACTAATATCGAGAGAGGTGAGTTAATTTACAATCACGTGCCCCTTGATCGCCGCATGACAAATCGCAAGTTAAACCCTATGAAGAGTGTCATCCATTTTTCAATGCAGTTTGTAGGTAGGAAGGATGTGGAAAACAAGTGGCAAAGAGGATCGGTGCAAACAATAACATAGGTTATTTGATAGAGCATATAGTGTCAAAGCTTAAAGGCGGTAATATATATAGTTATGCACACACACTCTGTTAATGTAATGTATATCTAGACAAGGAGTGCTTGGCTAATATAGTAAATAGTGTGGTCTTTTTCCCTTCTAATCCTCTTCGCCAACATTACCCCAACAAATATGAGGGTAGTTGAGGTATAAAGGATGAAGGCACAATCGGGAGGAGTTCGTAACGCTATGAACATTAAGGATTTCTTCATGAAATCAATTGCCTATTCACACTCTTTCCATTCTAGTTTGGCACCTTTCTTAAGGAGGTTGTTAATGGAGTAAGTATAACAAGCTAGTTCAAAAAAATCGCCATATTGCCTCAAGCTTTCCTAAGAAAGTGTAGATGTCGAAAAACGGATGATGGGGCGAGGTATTTGGATGATTGCTTGAATTTTTGTGGTTCGCATCAATTCCTCGTATAGAGATGAGGAACCCCAAGAGCTTGCATTGAGCGACATGAAAGATGCATTTTTGAGATTACGGTGGACCTTGTATATTTGGAGGTGCTCAAGGGCTTTGTCATCGAGGCCACAAGCATGATCTTTTGTATGTCAAAATTTGACTGGAAGATCATCTACATACACTTCAACCATTTTTACATCAGGTCATGGAAGATCCAGTTCCTTGCATGTTGGTAAGTCACTAGCATTTTTAAGGCCAAAAGGCATCTTCAAGTAGTAATATGTGTCCCACTTGGGTGTAAAGGTGCTTTTATATTAATCTTTAAGAGCAATTTGGATTTGATTGTAACCCTAAAACCTCGTTCATCAAGGGATACCACTTGTATCTAGCCATAGCATTGACTATGGCTTCAATGGATGGAAGAAGAAATTTATCCTTAGGACAAGCAAGATTAAGGTTATAGAAGACAACACATATGCGAATAGCTAAGGTGACTTTTTTACAAACAGGTATGATATTGGAGACCCATCCGAATAGTAAACCAATCTGATTAAATTTGGCACCAAGAAGTTTGATGAGCCCCTCATGACAAAGTTTTGAAATTTTTGGAGGGAATTTTCTTATCTTTTGTTAAACAAGAGGAACGCAGGGTAAGTAATGATGTTATGGACAACAATCTAGTGATCAATTCTGGGCATGGTAGAATAACCCCAAGCAAAGGCCTCCTTGTGATGAAGGACTATTTGATTTTGTGGTTGTTAGTGTGGAAAACAATCTCCTATCATGACCACACGGGAGTCATCATCAACATCGAGTTGGATGTTGATAGTATCTTCCACATGCATAGAGTTGCCATCCTAGAAATGATAAAGAGCGTCTATTTATTTGGAAATTTCAATCATTATTAGGTGGACATTGGCGACAAAGTCAATAAACAAAGAAGGTTTCTTGGTTATGTTAACAAGCTTATGATGTTGACAGGGCCCTTGGTCTTCTCGTGTGTGGAGTAGCTCAAGAATGGCCTCATCATTGTCAAAAGCAAGTAAAGGGCCATTATACTCAACATAACTTTTACCATTATGCTTCTATTTTGATCGAATTTGCCTTGCATCTATCACCTTAGCATCAAGAGTGAATTGTGTTGGTTTGGAGATAGGTTCAACAGAGTTTTGAATAACATTGGCCCCATTTAGAATCAAATTGGTTGATGGAGTTGATTGTAACAAGTTCTTCTAACACTACATCGTGTTTTTCCAATGTACGATCAATGTAGTTTGTCACGGGATGAGAAAACTTAATGTCATTGTGCTTCTAAGAAGGATGGTCTATGTAGTCTGGTAAATCTGGGGTTTTCTATATTGTATCATGCTTTTTTGCAACAGGGGCCAATGTAGTTCGAATTTGCTGATTTTTCAGTTTGATGCTTTGAAACAAAATCTGAAATTTGTCCAATCACCCAACCAGTATTTTCTAGGGGTGGATTGACTAGAGAACAATAAGGTGAAGTTTCTTTTTCCTCATCATCGCTAGTGTCAAAGTGAGGAGTCAAAATCATATGAAGCGAGAAACCATGTTGGATTCACGGGTTGAAGGCGAGCATTTGAGCCAAGCTCCTTTGATAACAAAGAACATCAAGATGTCTAGCTTGTGCATGTGACAAGATATAATCTCATCATAAACGGGTTGTATAGTACATGTTTGTGTATCATTGCAATCAAAGGTATTAGTGTCGTTAGAAAGTTCTTTGGTGGCAATGCCAAGTTGGCTAAAGGATCAGAGAAAGAGGTGGATGATCTTGGAACATTTTGGCAATTCCAAATTCGTTGCATTGATATAGATCCTCACTAAGGTCAGTAAGAGGCTCCATTAGCATTACAAGAAGGGTCTCTTTCAATCTCGGGTTTATGTATGGGTGGGAACCGATCTCTGGTAAGAGAGATGGAGGGAGCCGATCCGTAATACATTGTGGTAACTTATTTTTGTTGCATGTATTTTGGAGTTCATTAGGTCTGTTATCATCCGACTCATCAATAGTGACTTCAATGTGTTAGTCATAGAATTCTAGAATAGGTACATTACGCATGATTGAAGTGGTAGGGATTTGGAATGCCTTGTTAGGATGAGGAACAAGGGATGTCCCATCGGTTGGGATCAGCCTCATGTTTGTATTTTTATTATTATTAAATAATTGAAGGCATTAGCTTCCAAAAGATGCAAGTGCTCTCATAAGATGTGTCCATGGCTGACCTAGAAGGAAGTTATAAGAGTGGACGATCTAAGACCTTGGTGCACTTGGTTTTGAGTCCCATGGTGGTGGGGAGGCAAATGCATCCAATTGGCTTTTGATATATTTTATCAAAGCCACAAAGAAGTGAGTCATATTCGCTTGAAGTTTTGTTCAAATATCCTAAGGTTTTGATCAACCAAAATGAAGCAACATTGATTCTAGAACCTACATCCATTAGTACTTTCCTTGAGCATCATTCATGATGGCACTAGTAAGGAGGGGAGGAGGGTCGTCGTCATGGAGAGGATATCGTCATTAACCGTGTCATCCTCGTGGAACTCTAGGGAAAGTGCTTTATTAGTCCGAGGAGTCACAGTTCCTATAGTATGAATCTCGGAAGTAGGTGGAGGTTGATTAGAAGGGTCTTCCTCAGTAGTTTTCGAGGAATCCTCTAAGGCTTGAAGTTGTTGCATGAGGAATCTACGATGATGAGAAAATGTACACATATGTTCCATGAGGGAAATTTTACAAGGCATGGAGTTAAGTTCATCAAGAAAGTTCCATCGAGGTTTTTGATAAGATCCGTGATGGTACTTAAGTTGAGAATTGTTATAAGTAGTTGGAGATTTGAAATTTGTAAGAGGTTGCTATATTAACGAACTTTTTCATTAGGTTTAGGAATAGGCTCCTTAGGCTGAGACTGTTGGTGGAGCAATATCTTCAATTAATTGATCATGAGAAGATTAAGTAGAAGTATCCTTAAACTGCTCATCTTGAGATGCCTTTTTAGGCTTTTGGTTGGGATCTTCCCGTGTGGGCTTTCGTTGATAATTGACTTCCGCATTCACACGTTGGCAATTAATATAGTTGTGATCATAATACCCTTCTATGGTGCCCATAAGATTGTTCATGGCTGCTTTCTCAAGGTTACGGACCAGTCTAGAATGTTGTTCATGATTTTGATTGCTTTGAAGAAGTGATTGGTACTTCTCATAGCGCTCTTTGGTGATTGCGTCGATATCAAAGTCAGCACCTAAGAGGAAATCAAAGGCAATCTTTATTAGATCTCAGCAATTATCATGAGAGTGCTTGATGTTAGCATGCCACCAACAGAATAGAGTGGGGTCCTACCATGTGGTCACAAGTTTGAAAGGATCAATGTGATGTAATCTAGGAATAGGCATGATTTGCTTGAGTTCTTGGTAACTCAAGGGCGGGTGGTGAGGGTTTTCATGAGTAATTGAACTACTTGGATTGGAATTAGTTGAAGAAGAAAACATGATTTGCCTTTTGAAGTGGCTTAATTCCAAGATGAGTTGATAGCATTAGTTGTTGATTTAAAGATGTCCTTAGCGGATTTAAGAGGTTGCTTGAATTTCCTCATAAGGTAGTCTTGCCTCTTAGCTTGTTCGAGGACCTCCTCCAATGTGGTGAAGGAGAAAGACGATCAGACCATATATTGTAGATTAGGATTCAAGATTAAAGGAATATTTGAAAAGATTTTGGTTATCAAGATTATGATTGGCTTAGTTGGCCACAGATTTCCATCATTTGATAGATTCGTATGCGTTGATTCAATGGTTAGTTGTTTCATATTGACGAATTTTTGAAAGGTATTTTCGGGAAGGTGATTTTTACGAAATTCTTTGACTAAGGCATTAACTAAGGATTCTAATTCGGTGATTGAATGAGCAAGAAGTTAATTATAACATTCTAAAACATCACCCATTAGAAAATTATTAAATTTTGTTCCCACTCATAACAATCTCTCTTCTTTTTCTATTTATGAAATAGGACCTGTTTTATCAGAGAAAGATACTATTTCACTCATCAAGTCACACGTAAATATATTATTGGCTAAATATTTACGTGACCAAAGTTAATCCATGACACGGTATTAGCTAATAGTCCGGTAGTTGCAAAAGCGTTGGTTTGAATATACTATTTGTAGACGTTTCCAGGTGTTATAAGATGAATAGTGGGATCAATTGAACCGTCATAGGAAATAGTTGGTGAGATCCCTTCAATGTCCATGGAAGAGATATAAGAAGCTAAAGGCTTATTTTGTAATGTTTGCAAAACATTGTTGCGAATCGAAGGTTGGTTATTGGGTCCCCATGAGCATCCAAAGGCAGCAAAGGTGTAGAAGGTTAATAATTAGGACCTCTAATGATTTGTTGAGGTTTGGATGCCATTTGCAAGATTTGGTTTTGCATTTGGGCCATGTCATTATAAGTAGTTGTTTGCATACGAACCATTTGATCCAATAACTTGAAGATCACTAAGTTGTTGTCGAGTGGTGGATTTCAGCTAGTGGTGGGAAGAGGATTGTTGATATTATTGGTGTTATTGATATGAGGATTATTAGGAGGATTGTTGGGAAGGTTTGAAAATAATATTAATGGTGTTTCCATGAGAACTCTAGTTTGAGGGACTCGGACATATGAGCCATCCTTGTTAAGAGTGACATACACATTGTGGTTCGAGTCCTTAAAGATAACCTCAAGATTTATTGGGGTGATTTGAACCATATTACATTCAATGGTTGACATAAGTTGGGATTGTGAAAAAGTGCACCATGAATGATTTCTTTGAATGGTGGGTACAAAAGGGAGAATGGAGCAACCCATGTAAACCTAGAATAGGTTAAGACTTACTAGAAAGACCATAAGAGGTAACATGATCGTAAGTAATGATAGGAAGCTTGGGAGCTATAAGAAGGAATGAATAAGATGGATATGAAAGGAAATAAGTTGGTAAGAAGTTGATAAAATAGGAGATAAAAATGAACGTGAATATGACTCAATTGATTGACTATAGATTAAAATTCACATCGGGTTCACCAAAATGCATGAGGGCTAAGAAGGACAATGTGATAATCCTCCTTCCTTTCTCAATAATATTGATAAAAATATAGGTACAAAACCATTCTAAAGCCAAAACACAGGCCAAGATAGAATACCAAGTGGTGTACAAGTCGTGGATCTAAAAGATGATAATCCACATTCTATCAAAGGTGTAGGGTTCCAAAGCCTATGTCTAGGATAAAGGATGGGGTCTTACTAGGATTCTAGATTGTAAAAGTAAATAGGGGTAATAAGCAAGTGCTATGAAATATCTATGGGTCAGTAACACCATGTGGCGAATATAGGCAAGGGTCGATAATAAGAATAATGCAAAAGACAAGAATATGTTACTTTTTCCGAGTCTAATACATAAAACATCAACAATTGTGGGACAATATTCGCACAATTCCCACAAAAGATACAAATTCCAAAATCAATGCTATAATTTTCCAATCGCTTTTTACCAATATTTGTTCCGACTTTCCAATCCACAACGGGTAGATTGAAAGATATAGATATGGGGCACCCTATATATGGATATGGCGATAACGACATGGATGATCATAAGCCACTCTATCTACATAGATAGGGTTCGTCCGAGAGAATAGTGAGTGGCCCCCTCTATATAGATATAGATATAGATATAGATAGAGGGGGCTGCATACTATTTCATCACAGAAACCTTGAATTTGCTCTTTGAACCATTCCGCATCGTGTTTGCAATAAGTACCCGAACAACTCACACGAATTCCCATTTCTCGAGCAAGTATCTTAGTTATTGAAGCAGCATGAGTTGCATCACCAAAAACGACTGTTTCTTTCCCCGTCAAATTCTGACAATCAATAGATCTTGAAAACCAAGCAGCTTGGGAAACAAATCGAGTTTGTCCATATATACAATACGACTAGTCGATCCGGTGGTGCCACTCATGCTACGTATAGAATCCATATCCATCCATTGCAGGCCTATATCTCTAGGGAGGGCCCCCTCTCTCCCCCCCCCTCTATCTATATGGGGGAGAGAGGGGGTTAAGGGAGGGGAAGGGACAAGGGCACCCATGCCCCCATTCCTTCATGAGAATGTCAATGGAAAATAAAATACTTGCATAGAAAATACAGAAATAGTATAATGATTTTCAGTCTCGGTGAGACTAGAGATGTTGAAAGATATTGAAGCAACAGAGGGTATCCCATCCTTGAACTGAAACGAATATCCACCATCTCCCATATCGGACAGGGAATCAATGAATCGATAGCCCTGCCCGCCTCTCTAACCCTCCCCATAAATTGATACAGCGCAAGACCTATACAGCCCTATCAAGCTTGGACTGAAAATTAGGTACTAGAGTTCCTTCATTACTCATCTTATTTGATGAGTATCAAGGGAATATTAAATTGATGGGATCCCACCTGATTTCTCTTTCTAGGGGTTGTGCCAATGTCAATGCCTACTGTATCGGAATGCATCGGATGGATGCCCGGGCATTGAGAGGGAAGGACGCTTCCAAAGGCGAAAGGCCATGGGGAGATACCGTCCGTGATCCATGGATCTCCGATCGGGAAACCGTGTCCACAAACAAGACTTAGCGAACTGAAACATCTAAGTAGCTAGAGGAAAGGAAATCAACCGAGACCCCGTTAGTAGCGGCGAGCGAAAGCGGATTGGGCAAATATCCATCAAGAGAGCCCCCTAGAACAGTAGCTAAAAACCTTTCGGAAAGCCAACGAAAATACCTTCTTTTTGGAAACCTATTGACGAATGGATTCGGGATTACATTGGCCAACGTACAAATTTCATTATCGAATGGCTAAAACCTATTATCGAATGGATGAAACCTATCATCCAATGGATGAAAATTATTGGCCAATCGATATCACTGATTTGTTGGTCAGAGAGGCTCAGGGAGCATGCTTATCCAACCACATAGGCTCCCCCACCCGGATAGAATTATAGGCTAGTCGGATAAGCATTGGGAGCATGCTTTCCCAACCACATAAGCCCCCATACCCACCTCTACTACCCAGCCCTATCGCCTTCTCTCTTCACTTTCTAGAGTCCCAAGTTACCCTTACCTACTACCTCCCAAATTGATAAGACGGTATTTGCAAACTACGATCGAATCTATGGAAGCATTGGTTTATACATTCCTTTTGGTGTCGACCTTAGGGATAATTTTTTTCGCTATTTTCTTCAAAAGTTTCGGATAGATGAGGGAAGGTCATTATTTCAACTAGTCCTCATGCTCTTCAAAAGGATCTCGAAGTTGTTCAGAGGTGCCGATGGGCCCCCTCCTCCCACTATCAACCCAACAATTATAGATAGGGGGCCCATATATGATAGTTCAATTTAGGAGGTTGTTGAGTCGTCTTATATAGATAGAGATAGTTCTCGCTGGGCCCTATCCCTATAGTTCGTTTGTTTCTCACCTATCCCCCACTATCCATGAAGCCATTGACAACAACTATTGAGTTTATCGCTGTATGAATTGCATTGCTGATATTGACCCCAAGAAAAAAACTGTAGGTACAAAGAAATCATGAACAACCAACCATCTAACTGTAAAGTTGGTTATATCGCGGATCTATTAGATAAAACCCGTAAAGAATTAGAAGACCTAGTATACTGCGATGTGTGACTTGATCACAAGCTCCTATTAATACAGATCCGTTAAAACTGTCATCCTATTAAATCTAATTGGGATGCCCTTAGCTCTGACACGTCCCTCGGGAAGAGTAGCATGAAGCTCAGAGATGTTGATAAAGAGGCATGAATCTAGGGTTAATATCTTGTATATTAAATTGCTAATTGGACTTCGTAAAAACACTTCTTTTCTTATAAGAATGGTTCATTTTGTTTCAGATTATCCTTTATTTCTTCGAGACCAAAAATCCCCTACCTATATTTATAGATGGGCCCCATATATGGCCGGGTGACGAAAGAAAGATTTGAGAAGATAAGATAGTCGGGCGGTCTCCGCGCTTGAAAAGTATGGGCATGGGTGGCTTTCCAAGAAATTGATCGTTGGTCGAGGAACTATTAACCGACCCCTATCTAGATATGGGGCCCCTATCCATTCTATCCATGGGGCGCCCCCTCCATAGTTCAAAAATTCTAGATAAGTCGCCCGCCTAAATCCCGGTGTCAAATACAACTCTCCCCCAACTCTATCCAACTCCCCAACTAGAGAGGCCCCCCCGCCCCCTATAGATCTGATCTGAATTCTATACGCCCTATAGATTGATCTGGCGAACGAACGGACACGGACAGGACATATATCTCGTCTCGTCTCGCGCTACCTGGCTCTCTTCGCTATCCCATCCCCAAGGTATATATAGACAATTGAGACAAAAGAACGATTCTCCGAAATTTAATAGACCATAATTGGATCTGAAAACTTCGCTTCAAAATTAACATGGCCCACAAATAGCTAATTCATTGATTAAATTATTGTAATGAATTCTAGCTATCCCGAACAAATAAATCAAAAGTTGTTTACGTTTAACCATATTTTTTCGAAACCTCTTTCTGGACGAATAGTCTCTTTTGTGCATGTCCAAATGCTCAAGGTAAGTTTTTTTACTCGATTAGTTAAATAACATACTTGAGATTCAACAAATCTCTTTATTCTTTAACAACCAAAGAGGGATTAACGCAGATGATTCTAGATCATAATAAAATTTTAGGAAGTGAAATGCAATTTATTTTCTATTTTATTTTAATAGTAAGAAAAAGACCTAGCAAGAGGCGTGAGAGAGTGCCTCGAGAATCAAGAGTTCCTCAAACAAGAATGGTCGTCAGTCGACCGGTTCAACAACTAGAGGAAGAATAGAATAAAATAGAGGGCACTACGAGGAAGAATAGAATAGAGGGCAATTTTTCCCCGAGAGTATGACATCGTTACTTAAATGTCGTCTTGAAACAGATTCAATGATGTAATGTTGGTATTCAAACATTGGTTGAAGGCATTTTCTCTACCCTTTCTTACCCCAAAAAGCAAGGTAACCTTTTACCGATATCCAATATTTCCTATATATGGATATGGTGACAGCCAACTCAATTGATCGGCCCTTTATCCTCTATCTATATGGGGGAGATGGGCGGGGGCATCGCACGAGTGCTTTGCCTATCTATGGCCTTTACGCTAGTGCACCCTTTCTATCTATATATGGTGGTAGATGTTTTATCTTTCATATTAGGTAAAGCATTGTATTAATAATTAAGAATTTGGTCAATTATTCTGATATAGGGAAGATCAAACCCGGCCAAGGTAGAGAAAGCAAAGGGTCATTTAGATCGGGGTGAACAATACAATTATATTTTCGTGTTCTTTAGTTTAAAATTTTTAACTATTTTCATTCTATATCTCCCATCTCGAGATAGAGGGGGCATCAACACTTCCAACTACCACCGAAGATTCCACCAACCACTCGAGATTTAGACTAGCACTCACGGATATGATATAGATGGCACCAACCACCCTATCTCTATATATGGCTCATTCAAACTACCACTTCATATTCCACCGACTAGAGCTTTATACAACCACAAAAGCGATTATATAGAATAGGGCCAACCATCGACGAGATAAAATATGGATGGCATTAACGACTCAACATTGTGGCTTCCAACCCGGTATATAGAATAGAGTACTCCGGATTGCCATATAGATAGATGGGGCCCCGACCCTCCCTTCTGAGCTCGACCCCAATCTATATATTGTTGAAGCCCCCTCCGGATTGGGGATGAGGAGTGCCCCCCATCTCTATCGGCTTCAGAGTGCCCAGTCATTCTTCATTCAGAGTGCCCAGTCAGTGAAGGATAATATAATCAATCAAACCAACATAAATAAAAAGGAAGGGTTCGGGTTATTTACCTTTGTGAAGACAATGTAGGCACATTGGACCCCCGAGGTTAGTAGCACCTCATAAGAGAGTTGTGGGTGGATCACAAAAGGGATAGGTAGACCATACAAGACTTAAGTACACCACAATGGGAACTCCAAAGACTTGGTAAACCTTGTTGCAACTCTTATTCTTGTTGTCCTTTGTAACCCAAAGTTACAAAGTAGACCTCCAAGTATAAGTTCCACTAAACCCTAAACCATTGAAACCTTTAAGTGCAAATTTGCCAAGACATGAAGCATAGACTATGTGATGATGTTGTTAAAGAAATGACAACAATGATGCCCTTAAATCAGGGCACATAACCTGAATTCATGTTCTCTCTTAGACAATGGTCGATGTTGTCATCTCGAAAAAAGACTTGCTAGACTACATCAACCAAGCTACAACCACTATATCATAAAGGGAACAAAGGTTGATGCTATCGGCTGGAAAAGATCTTGCCAAATTACATCAACCATGCTGCAAACAGTCCATCATAAAGGATAAAGCGGAAAGTGCTTGGAGGTAACGTAGA
Source organism: Taxus wallichiana var. yunnanensis (assembly GCA_018340775.1). Taxonomy (NCBI): domain Eukaryota; kingdom Viridiplantae; phylum Streptophyta; class Pinopsida; order Cupressales; family Taxaceae; genus Taxus; species Taxus wallichiana. The sequence goes on from CM031242.1 coordinate 381,283,846, forward strand.
TTCTGTGGAGGCGGTATGAAGCTAATCTAAAGGTGTTGTGGGTAGGTGTGAAGGTGATATCACTAAGGAGGTTGTAAGAAGGTAGTAAGGGGGTAGTAAAAGGATAGGAAGGCATGCTAGGAAAGCTAGGTGATGCCGTGCACAATGAATCTTTCACCAAATATTGCTAACCAGCCCAACCCCACTCTTAGTGATGCCCTTTAAGGCACACACTCAGGGAGATTAATGCGCCAACAACTTGCAAAGAGAAATCGTTAGTAAGAGTGAAAAATGAAGTGTATATAGTAAATACCCTACACTAATTCATTGAAGCTAGATATTGCATTTTCCATCATAGTTACCATGTTCGTACGAACACAGGCGAAATTCGGTTCGGAACGAATTTTCAGGGAAAACCAAACTTGTTCACTAGGTTTGTTTGGGTCTAAAAAAATTCCTTTTTTGGCAAAAAAAAATTAGAAGTACAGAAAAAAATTTGCCATTTTTGGAAAGGATCCAGGAAGATGTAGCGGAAAAACTTGCATGTGCCATAACTTTCATTCGTGGCTCGATTTCGGTGTCGTTTTCTCTAAAAGTGTATATTTTCTCGAGCTCTACGCATTGATGGCAATATTTTTCTTATTTTCATAAAATCCATTTTTGCACCTTTTTGGACCAAGCAACTTCTTATTATTTAGAGACATTAATAATTTAATAGCAATATGTAGAGATTAATACTTAATAATAGTAATACTTGAATTTATTACCGAATGTTTAAGTTTTTTTTTTGGATTGAGGGTAAATTGAGGGTGTTTGAAAGGACCCACATCCTTGTACACATGAGGATTTTTGAGAGGATCCACAACCTGGTTACAATGAAGGGGACCACTCATTAGGAACCCAATTGAAGCAACCATGAAACCGAAGTGAAGATGCAGCGACCGTCAACAACGACCGCAGCGAGTGGGACAACTTAGAGCAGCTACCAGCGTCGGTGAAGAGAGGAACAACCACCAGATTAGCGTGAAGCGGAGCAGCCACAAGTGTCGGCGGCGAGAGAGGAGCACCACGACCCGCAAAGAAGAGGAGTAGCAATAAAGTGAGCGGAGCAGCCACCAAATCAAGGCGCGAGAGGAGAAGGAGCCACCAGCGTCAACAACGAGAGGAGCAGCCACCAGCGTCAGCAGTGAGGAGTAATCACCAGTGTCAGCACGAGCAGAGATGCCACCTCTAGCGGCGAAACCACCTCCGAGGAGGATCGTGCCTCGGGGGGATTTGAAACCGGGTGGGCAAGCACACAACCAAGTGTCTTGACCGCACCACTCCCACCCCATCGGCTACCGAATGTTTAAGTTACTTTAGTAACTAGTTACATAAATTTAATTATTTTAGGTTTAACTTTTAGTATATTATTAATAAGTATTTTAGTTTTTATAATTTTTTTGGTAATTATTCATATTTTATATTTTTTAAAATTTATAATTTTTTCGAGCCAAACCGAACCGAACCGAATTTTTACAAAATTCGAACTTCCGAACTTTTTTCCCTATCCGAACAACCCAAACTTTTCGAACATGGTAACTATGTTTTCCATTACAAATCACAATCTTTTTCAATATATTAGTTTAAATTACTATGTTTAGATTTCTTCTAATCTAGCTATATATTGTCTAGTAGATTAGTTGTTTGAATCTCATCTTTTAGTTAATATGGCCAGCAAATAGATAGTTGCTTTAGGCCATAGTGAACCATGCATGTGCTTGACCATTTGCCTTTTCCCCTTTTGTCAAACCTTGTGCACATATTTGGATTCTTCCATCTACATTAATTCCTTTAAATATGATATAGTATCATTTATAAGCTAACCCTCACTAAAGAGAACAACTAATCAACTTAGATAAAACATTGGGGACTCGTCCCTAGATTTTGGTGATGTCCTCAATGAGTCGAGGACTTGGAGGGGACTTCCCTTATTTTTAATTAGATTTTTAAAATTGGCTAATGCTTTTACTATAAAAAAGTTTTACCAAAAACATTGAACCCTAATCTTGAAATTACCCTAAAAAACATTAAATAAAGTTTAAACCCCTAGATTTTATTTAAGGAAGTCAAAATATTTAAATTTTAATTTTCATATATTAATAGCCATTTTAACTTTTATATATTCATAACCATCCCCCACTATCCCCAAAATCTAGGAAATTTTTCCATCCCCAAAACCATGTCCCCCGACTTAGGTAGCTATGAGATGATAATGCATAAGTCAATTGTGCTTCAATCAAATGTTTGAATTATCTTCATTACACTCATCAATCAAAACATGCATGGCCTATGAAGCGATAACACTTATATAATCTAATACCATACTCAATGTCCAAGAATAGGCGCTTGTAATGCTACTTGAGTAAGATTAATGCCTAAGTGAGGAGAAGCCGACAAAAGTCCATATTAACCAATCATTAAGATATGCTATCAATGCAATAAGTATACAACCCAAGATCTAATCAAATTGCAATGAAGAAAAACATAAAAACCACAATTACAACCTAGAATGATGTTCTAAGCCTATTTATCTTTATAATCTTTCCACCTATAGGTAATATTCTACTTTAAAAAGAGATTTTCATCTCCACTTCAAAAATGCTTTCAAAGGGAAATGAGATACCCTCATATAAGTATCATAGGCTCAAGAAATCATCTATGACGGACCAAAACAATTGTAGTTTTAACAGATTTAAGGCGAAATGGTATTTGTTATTAGGAGAGAAGTCAAACTAATCGATAAGCTAAGGCAGCGTTCCAAAGTAGACGGTATCTTTTTCATACCCAAAGCATTGAAGAGATTGCTCATTGGAAAATACATGATTAAAATTTGGCATAATCAGTAGATAAAAGAATGTATTGTGGATGAAATTAAGAAATACAAATGCAGATTAAAATACTGCATTCAAGTTGAATTGTTTTGCTATGTCATCCTAGCAACCATGTTATTTAACTCCATAATAATCCAAATCCTTTATGTAGCAAATTATGAAAAAAGCAGTTCAACTACCTACCTGATCAATCAAATCAGGATTTGTCAATGCCCAGCCTTTTTACGATATGCTTCACGGACTTCCTCACAGTTATTGCAACATTCATCATCTGCCTGCATCCAAAACAAGACATCAAAGAACTTCATATGATTATAGTCATTGCATAAAACTTTACTTCATTTAATATTTGCTATCATTTACCAAATGATACAACACAAGCAGCATTACAATTACCCATTCAGGCATTACAATTACCAATTACACATGCAAAAATAAATTGAGGAGCACCAAAACATTGAAATCATGTACCATTCAAGTTGTTCACTGAATTTATGACCCTTATAATTACAAAATAAAATATAAAACAAAATCTTTAAATCAGGAAATTTTCTGTAGAAATAAAAATGCAATTTGAAAACACACAAGACATGGGAGAATTGGATGAGCTGAAATAGCAGGCCCCATGCTGGGTGACAAGTGATGAGTTTGAAAACAGATATTATTCTAATGGATTACAAATCTAGAGAAGCACTCTACAGGGTATAGTATCTTCCATCAATAGATTGTACAGAACCTGACCAAGACAGAAAAGCATTTCCAGACTACTGATATCTACTAAGTGAGCAATTTCAAAACAAAAACCCATGAAAGAAATTTCCAAACTGCATGTTACAAAGCTAGTTGAAATTATCCTTTTATGACACAATCAGTCTTAATCCAATATTTCTAAATATAAGCATCTGCAACATTTCCATAGTCTGCCAGCTCCAATAATCCATAGAATAAACATGCCCACAATGAAGTTTAAGCTGTGGCCTTTGGAAAGGGACTCATATAAACCGCTTAGACTATACTTGATGCACAAAAACTGACACCTAATTTACGTTTCACTTGCTAACATTGGCTATCCATAAAAGAATGTCTTATACAAAACAATAAAGTTTTCTGCCCCTTTCCTTTACTTATAATACACCATATAGTCAATTCTAATGTGTTGGAGCTCAAATCCACACCCCAGGATTTTAGAGTTTTAGTGAAGAGAAATGAAAAAGGTTGCTGTAGTAGTGGTTTCTCACAAAAATAAGATCAGGTCGGAGTCCAAAAATAAGAGAGTTGGTCTTAGCTCTGTTCTTATGGCTCTATGAAACCACAGAGAGAGTCCCTAAGCGGTCTAAAATGCAAATAGCAAGTGTTCAGCTCATGTGTTGCAGGTCTAAGCAGCAGATGCAACCGCAATGATCATTGACCCTAAAACTTGTCACTAATGAGAAGATCACGCATCTGCTTGGAACCTAGACAGAGATTGCAGCAAACAGATATAAATATGATGTCCTCTTTACAACAGAGTTTTGAATGAAAGAAAACTAACATTTCCACAATATTCACAACATGAAGCACGCTAATGAAGCAGATCGGGACACTAATTCAAGCTCAAGGATGAATGACGTATGATATTCCAATGAGTGGAATTCATCAGAGGAAAAGAGAGATACAAATAATAATAAAGTTTGACCCAAACCCAGTGGATGTACTATGTCCATTGGGCTAACGGAGTACAGCTAGTCTATAGCAATAAAAGGGCTATCCCGATATGAAAACTGAACATAAACTTACACATTCTGATACAAATTGCAAAGCAATGGCAGAAACTAAGCAAGCATACACTGATTACTCTATTTGAAGATGTGAATAGAGAAGGAATGAAGAGAAACCGGAATGCACACATTGTAAGTTGTGTCCGTCATTTTATTATGCAAGAGATAGTTACAAAATGGTTGAAGTGATTACAACTGTTCATTAATTAATACATAACTAATAATGACTTAATAATAAACTATAAGCCTTATATTCTTATACCCCCTCTTAAGGCTTACACTACAGAAAGCAAAAAAACAAACATACTGACAGAAGATTAAAAACAATAGAGCTACATAGAGTCACTCAGAAGCTTTCTCTTTGAAAACAGTTCTTTGACCAGGTAGAACTCCATCAAGTTGCCTCGTAACCCTCGTAAAGGTGTAGTTCCCAAGTTGAATCCCAAGTTCCCAGATTCCACCTCTCCAAACTCCCAAATTATTGGACAACCATCCATATTGAACGACATCTACAGTGCTCCATCAAGTTGTCTCATGATCCTCGTAAGGGTATAATTCCCAAGATTCACAAACTTCTAAACTAACTAGGAAGCCATTCATGTTGAACTTCATCTATATTTGATCCCTTCCTGTCTTCAAAGTGTGGGACTTATTTAAAATACGTATTCTTCATCAATGAATTCTTCACCACTTTCAACATCCAGTGGATCTTCAACAATGGCTACATTAACTTCATTTGGTATGTCTTTTGAGTTTTCCTTTGAGAACATCATTGGCTCAAATGCTACAGTTCCATGTTATGTGACCTCATTTTTGCAATAATAACATTCAATTTCCCCTTTGTCTTTATTTGATCTTCTACAATTATTTCTTGAGTATAACACCATCTCAGGTTGAGGATCATCTTTTGTATCTCTTGCAATTGTTCTCTTTTCTTCAGCTAAGAGAGCTGAAATCATATCTTCTAGAGTTTGAGAAGGCAATTGACTAAGAGTAAAAATGACATTGCTGAATTTAGAAGGTAGATTGTTTAACAAAATGGCTTTGGCATCCTCGTCATCTACTGTGGCATTAAAGTCGAATAGCTATTTAAGGAGAGATCTCAAATTGCTTATGCGACTAGACATAGAGACTCCATTAACCATCTTGAATCTAAAAAAATTGAAGCTTAACAAAAAAATAGCATTGAGCGCTTTTGCTCCAAACAATTTATTTAGAGTATCCTAGATTTCCTTGGATGATTTTTCTAGGTCTATATGATGTAACTCAGAATTGGAGAGAGCAAGACCAATAATGGCTTTGGCTTTATCATCTTTGCTTTGCCAATCCAATAATTTAGTGGCATCTATAGGTGATTTCTCTTTCCCATTAACTATTCCCCACAAATTTTTATTCATCAATTGCATTTGTATTTTAACTTCCTGTGTGAAAGTTAAAGCTGGAATATTTGTCTAATGGAATTTCCATTCTAAAGAAAATTTACCTCTAAGAAAATAAACTTTTTTTCCAATTTCAATTTTGAATGTAGGTAAAAATGCAAATAAATACCTTCAATTACAACGGCAAGGAAATAAATGCAATAGTAAAATGTATATTGAAAATATTAGAAAAATACCACTATTTTTTTTTACTGGACTGTGCCAAGAAAAAGACTGGATTTTTGTCTCTATTACATGCCCTAGCAACTGTAAAACTCCTGCAAATCGCAATAGGAACACCAAAAACGTAAAGCTTTTTTACCCTCAAACTTGTGCCCACGTTTGTCATCAATCATGTGCCCACATTGTTTCTCCACCATTCTTTTAAGCGTGTTCTATCCACGACCGAGAAATGAGTTTGCTGCCTTGCGGTCTATAAAATAGATTCACAATGACTCCTATGCCCTTGAGCCCCACGAAAGAGATGGTGTTATTTTGCTAAGTGATTTTCTACACCTCAAATAGACATCTATAAATGTCTTTTGTCTTCCTTGGATATCTCAACAATTTGCAGATTTCCACAACCCTTCACGGCCTTCTGTCTGATGTTCATGCTCCACACCGAGCTTTCTCGAACTTCACATTTTTGGCACCAATGCCTACAATACCAATGTTATAAGATGTGAACAAAAAGGAATTAAGAGAACCAGAATGCACACATTGTAAAATGCGTCCGTCATTTTATTATGCAAGAGATAGTTGCAAAATGGTTGACGTGGTTACAACCGCTTCATTAGTTATTACATAACCAAAACGACTTAATAATAAACTACTAGCAATCGTGACGTGAAATGTACGATGGAAACGCCGACGGGAGCTTTTGGAGGAGTCAAATAGGACGGAGAGAAACAATGGGAGAGGAAGAGGGGTGAAGAAGAAGGATTTTGAGGGTGGAGAAGTGTGAGAGATGCAAAAATGGAATGGGAAACAATGTGAAACTCAACCCTCCAACAACCACGTGAAATTTATGTCAATGGTTGGAAGGAGAAAAGGGGTGTTGTTTAAGAGGATGTGGCAACAACTTATAGAGATATCTGTGAACGTAAGGAGTGGTAGAAAAATATTGCCGAAGTGAAAATTTGTTTGTAATTTCAGCCCTTGTATTTAGAGACATGAAGATGTGGAGTGGATGTAGTATCCAAAGGTAGTGACTCCATGCACAGTTTTCCCCATCAACAATTGTGATGGCATTGTCATTCAACAATCACCAACAAAAAAGGGACAAGTGTGGGTCGTTGAGGATTTTGATTGGACAGGAAAATTAACCACTTGCATGGCCCATAGCTATTCCACGGGTGAGATTATTCCCCCCCACGAAATATCCAGTATATGAGCTCAACTTTATAGATGAGATCTTTCTTGGACTAATCACATGAGCTTTAAGGGTCCAAAATAAAAAAGGGGGAATTCCAAAAGGTTGTTGGTTCAAAACCCAACCATGATGCTTGCTTCTTGTAGCACTTTGTAGCCCTTGTTTTTAGTTGTGAGCTCCAATAAATGCAGGAACAATTGATGTACAAAAAGTCATCAATAATTGAGCTTGTACATCAATTGGTGATATGAGCAACAAGTAGAAAATATTTGTCGATCGAGGTTGAAAATTCAAGGTTTTTGATTGGACCACATTAAATTTTTGAGATACTTGAACGAGGACATGAATAGAAAGTTGGAAACGAACATGGGGAAGTAAATAATTGTGGATTCAACATGATAAAGAAAACAAACAACATAAAATAACTTTGAATGGAAAGTTGAAACCCATATGTTCATTCTCGACACGTAACAAAGAGATGATTAAGATTTTCAGAAGTCTTATTCTCTTTTCTGCCCTACCCTTCCCTCTCTTTTATCTTTTTTTAATGATGCAAACTCACCTTGTGAATAATCAGTGTGAATACCCATCTTGTATAGTCTTCCACCTAGATTAGAACCATTGTAAATATTCAGTTTGTGCCCCAAGTCAGATCAGATAAACCCCAAGGTTAGAAGAGATTCTTGTTGGTTATCCAGTTTGGATGATTAACCCCTCCACAGGTTATAGAGGCCACATAGTTCTCCTTGAGTTATATGTCCCAAGTATTTTGTACCTTAATCCTATTTCCAGCAGAGATTCCAATAGAGTGAGATTAAATTTGTGTCTCTTGTTGGAGCCTGTATAAGAAACTTGTATCAACAGGTTGTTGCGTAATGGCAAAAAGATGCATTTGTAGATAAGAGCAACTCAAGTTTAATTCACAACACCACAATAAGGTGAGCCATAACTTAGAGAACATACGGATGTTGAATAACATGTCCAAGACTAGGGCTGGTTCCCCCATAATCAATCTAGGACTAATGATGTTCCCAGTTACCCTTAAAAAATAAATAAATAAACACTTTTATGATGTTAATTTAAGAATATAAATGGTTAGTTTTATATAACCATGAACTTTTTCTATTTATTGAGTTTTTGTACACTCATCTCCTATAAATATCTTAGAGTGAAACTTAACTTTGAACTAATTGTTCTAAAGTAATAATTGGATATTGTGTAAGTCCCTCATATGAAATAATAAGGCTCAACGTCTATCAAAATATTCTAAACGAGATCATACTTCTGAGTTAGTAGAATAAATAACATTGGGATTTAAAGATGGAAGTGGATGGTGATGTCATTGCGACAGCACCTAGGCAGTGCTACAACATCAGCACCCTTTTTATTATATAGGAAAGATGTTCTTGCAACTGCACCTAGCATTGCTGCCATAGCAGCGTCCTTCTTGTTGAGAAGGGTGCTACAATAACTTGAATACCAAAAAGCATTCTTCTATCAAGGTCCCCATAAGAATGCATTCCATTATCAAGGAAGACGAAAAATGATTTTAGAGACTTTAATCAAATAATGCATGTAAACGCACCTTTACTAGAAGTGGGTTCTGTGTGCTTGCAGATTGTCATGCAAGCTATATATATTTTTCTGTAGTATTCAATTTTTTTCTGAATTATATCTTGTCATACTATTTTACTCTTCCATGTTATTTATTTTGACAGAATAAACTGGCTCAGGTATCTTGAATATATCTATCTGAAAAACAGTAAGATGTATTAAAACTCAAGGAGCCTATCTTGGATTTTTCACAGTTCCACCCACTGAAGAGTTCCACACAGATTAATGACTCCACCTTCTCCACAAATTTCCCACTGACTGTTGACAGATAGCCTCAATCTAGCTGCAACACTGCACTGGACTCGAAAATAACTTTTCAAGAAAGAAAACAAGCTCTAAACTCAACCATATGCCCAAAATATCGTGACTTTTTAATCGATTTCTCTAAGCAAGAAGAAAAACTGTCCTATGACAGTCAAATGAATGCCAAATGTTAGGTCGGCCATTTTTGAGCACACTCGCAGACATCACACCTCTCAGCTTAATAATAAAAATGATTGTAATACACAAATGTAGCTGACATTATAAATCAAACTTTTCAATGTGCTACCTTCTTGGAAATGTTTCATTTGTATGGTTGGGGCATGTGTTAAATTTGTCCATCCACCCAAATACACCAAAGTGTCCAAGTTGCTGTGGGGTGTATGATGTGCCTCTCAGCACCAAAAATAACTTTTACCTTTACATTTTTGTACCTCAAGCTTAGGCAGATTAGCAAGGCTTGATTTAAACAAATTTATGAAGGCTTGATTTACCACAAGTTTGGTGAAAGGGTCTAAACCCAAAGAGGAACAACTTTGGACAATGTATATAGGAAAAGTGTAAAATTTCCTTGTTCCCATAAGGGAGCCGTGTACGCTCATAAAACGTGTTGGCTAGGCTGTGACCTAAAAAGTTACCTTACATATCTTTCCTACCTACCTATAGATAGATAGATGGTTAAAATATAAAAAAACATGTGCTCTAGATGTTGAGCTTTGTATGTCTTTTTTTCATATAAACAGCAGCACCCTCCTCCATATAGAGCAAAGATGCGTCCTGCATACAACAAAAACATTGCTCTATAAAGGTCCCCATAAGAATGCATTCCACTATCAAGGCAGAGGAAAATTAATTTGATTTACTAAAAAAACAATGCAAATAAACACACCTTTTCCAGTCAGGTGTTCTGTGTGTGTGCGTGTTATTTTGCAATCAATACTTATTTTTCTGCAGTATTCACTTTTTTCTGAATTATATCTCATCATACTATTTTATTCTTCCATGTTATTGATATGTATATGTTATAAACAAGCTCGGATTTCTTAAATATGACTATCTGAAAAATGGTGAAATGTATCAATCTTCAGGCATCTATCTTGGGTATGTAACATAGTTTCATCCAATCAGAGTGTTCCACGCTGACAAACATCTCCAACTTCTCCACAAACTCCCACCGACTGGTGACAGATAACCCCATCTAGCATAACCACTGTGCAGGGCTCGAAAAATCTTTCCAGGAAGAAAAACAAGCTCTAAACTCAACTATATGCCCAAAATATCATTATTTTTCTATTGCTTTCTCTTAGCAAAAATAAAATCTGCTCTTTGACGGTCAAATGGATGTCAAATGTTAGGTAGGCCATTTTTATGAACACAATCACAGACATCACGCCCCACCACCACTCCCAGCTGCCATTATAGATTCAACTGTTGGCCCCCATATATGGATAGGGCAGTTAATGACCTCAACCTAGTTTATATATAGTTTCTAGTTGAGGACTGTCGAGCAACCCTACACCTCCCCTGGGACTAAACCATATCTAGATGGGAAGGGGAGTGTGAGGGGCTGCAACCCCAATGAGGCAGCAATCTCCCTCTCCCTATACATCTTATCTTATCTACATGTGTGTAGCTGACATTATATACTTTTCACTGCGCTACCTTCTTGGAAATGTTTCATTTATAAGGTCGGTAAAATGTGTTATATTTGTCCCCTTTTCATTTTTTATTATTAAAAGTTAACTATATATAAAAAGACGTGTGTCAATGTTCCCTTGATGCATCCACCACACAAACCAAAAATCCAAGTTGGATGTTAGGAGTGATTCTAGAGGAAGTTTCTTACTTCCTCCTAGGATCCCCCAACCTGGCTCCTCCGACCCTGTATACTCACCGGACAACATTATCAGATCTCTCACAGTGATCGATAATGGCTCAGATGATTCCTCCACTTTAGGCACAGACAGACATTCAATGAGATTTGCCTCCAGTCTTCATTGGCACTTGCTCTTGGGGTTTTTGTTCACCCCTCATTACTATTTGTATTGGTTTCTTTGCCACTTGTGTTAGTGGCACACTGCTCTATTTTGTCTTTGTACTTTACTTCATCGGTTCGCCTCTAGGATTCTCTCTTCCTAGAACTTTCTATTGCTAATGGTTGTATCCTTCAATCCCATTGACCTACTTTTGGTCATTTGTGGACATTAATATAATTTCTTTCTTTCTTACTTGGCACAAAAAAATTGACTTTTATCTTTACCTCAAGCTTAGGCAGCTTGGCAAGGCTTGATTCACCACGAGTTTGGTGAACGGTCTAAACTTAAAGAGGAACAAATTTGAACAATTTACATAGTTAAATTGCAAATTTTTCTCATTCCCACAAGGTGGCCTCATACACTCATAAAATATGTTGGCTAGGTTGTGACCTAAAACAGTTACGTTACATATCTTACCCACCTTTCTACCTATAGATCGATAGATAGACTGATAGATGGTTAAAATATAAAAATGTCTAGATGTTGAGCTTCGTATGTTTGTTTCTTGGTATACTCTATCATAATTATAGATCCAACATTTTATTATTTGTCTTACTGACATCTCTAAGAAACATGTCATCTGCCAGTGGAGCCATTCAAAATTTAATGCTCCCCTTTTTCAAATTTTTCGTTTTATATACCATATGTGTATTGTTCTTTCCTTTACTCTCCATCTCATTTTCTATAGCCTTATGGGTATTACTACAAAACTAAAATAGCAACAGCTTCAAATGCATTTTAGCATTTAAGTTCTTATAAATTTAAACGGAATGAGTAACTTTTCCACTGTTTCCATCTCTAAAGGACGTTAACCTTCATTCATATTAGAAATGTGAAATTTTTATTCAGACATTATTGTCTTGACCAAAAGTCAAAAACAGACAGTTTCAGCCACAATTAGCTAACATATTAGATTAGTGATTGATATAATTAAATAAATGCTATCATTTTGTTAGTAAGACTATACGTTTGACTGAATATGACCTGGATACAGAAATTTAATATCTGAGCCCTACACAGATACTGCATAAAAATTCATGTATATGCTCCTCAAGACATTGTTTTGCTATATCCAAAGTTCTTGAAAAGCATGTTATTAATGATTAGAGGTGGTGGCGGTCCAGAAAGGAAAATAATTACAAAATTTTACTCACTCCCCCAAAATCCTTTGATTGTGGATGTGTACCACAGATACAAGGTGAATTTATTATGGGAGGTGGCTTTGATATCCCCTGTAAAACTACCCCTGCCCCCACTTCAATATTTTTCATTTCATTTTTCTATCTCACAATTAAGGCTCCTGTATTTGTTCACTCTTTCCTGTGTCAAGTTTGGCTCCACCAAAAAGACTAAGAAGCGAGAAACAATTTTTTCCATGTGAGGTAAAAAAATTCAATGGGAGTGGCAGACTTGCTCCAAAAATCTTCTGCTAATTGAAGAAAAATAGTATTCCATTGGGTGGTGTCAAGGATTGCTCATTCATAAAATATTCCAATCAGGAGGAGGCTTTGAGTGGAATAGGCGGTTGTTTAGGAAAAGCACAAGAAAGGGAGGAGGATGGCAGTGGAAGAGAACTGGCAAGTCTCAGGGCAGACCTGAAATTGCTTTCTGGATGCTTTGAATCTGTGCCCTGTCACTACAATGGCATGCCGAAGTATATCAGAGATCTACATGTAGCGATTGAAGGCAAACCAATCAAGATATCAAGCTTGAGAGCTCTGCCAATATTAAGGCATAGCCCTACTATCAAGCCAAAGATTAAAAATATTTGGCTGATGGAAGGAAAGTGGGTATGCCAAGGAAGAAGCTCCTAGAAAATGGAAGGAAGGACCAGGCTGAGATATACAATGGCCCAATAATGTCCAGGAAAGAGCTTGTGGAGAAGTATAATCTGTAAGGGAATCAATTGGATATGGCAGTTCGCATTTTTGAAATACAGGAGCAGCAACTGAGGTAAAAAGGCAGTGATGGAGCGCATGGTCAATATCCAGCCAGCGTAGGAACAGCTACACGACAATCAACACTTAGTTCGTCACCAATGGATCGCCAATGTGCATATCCTGGGCAATACAACTAGCATCGTAGAATTCGGCAAGGATGGCAGTTTGACGCAGCCCTTGGGTAATTAGATGCTGAACTTCGCTTCCTTTGCTTTTGTTTTTGAGGGGCATTTAATATTGGAAATTTGTGGGATCTTGTTTGTCTTTGTGTTATATAGTATTGGGTGGGCTGAAAAACTTCAAGACAAGGGCTGTTAGGTTTGCTGTAAAACTGGTATTCTATATTTTGTAATAAAAAAAGCAGACTTGTATCTTTTACTTGTTCTGTGTCTTTAGCCATTAGGCCTTAGTTTTTGTGGTTGAGGGAACCTGTAAAATCCTCATTATCTAGAATATATATATTCAGGATACTCATTATGGAGGAAAGTTTTCAAAACTTCACTAACCCTAAAATCAATCAATATGAAGCTTATAATATCCTGATAACAGACAAAAAAAAAAAAAAAGTTACTTCAAAATTTTCTAATAATAAAGCTTTGTATTTGGCTTGTATTTTGCCATAGTGGCAAGACCCCTCCTCGTCAAGAAATGATACCCAGATGCTTGTCAAAATTCTGACTAAGACTAGAGGTGATTCCTAATTTATCGAATGCCCTACAGAGTCGAAAGAAAGTTACTACAGATGTACCAAATCGCAGGATGTTACATCATGCTAAACCTTGACATTTAGGGTAGCATATGTACTGAACACAAACATGCACAAAAATAATGGCAGCGTGCTTCAACTTTTGAGCGGATGCTTCCTAAATATCCAATCTTGTCAATACTATAGACTTGACTCAAGGGTCAGCTAATTTTAAGAAGTCAATACCAAAACCAGCTTCAAATAGGTAAAATAGTTAACATATCAAACTTGATATTTAGTAAGTCAACATGATACTTCTGAAATCGGAGTAGGAGAGAAATGTAGCTCTGACTAACGCCTTGCGATAGCTCACTTCACAAATGACAGTCTTTTTACAACTTTGAACATTAACAATTTGAAACATTTTAGAATCTACCACGGGCCTGCACAGAACCCATGACCATAAAACAGTGGATATTTACATAATGCTTCATAATATGGGGCTGAAACTCATTTCTAAAGAGGAAATTAAAATAAATGCAATTAACAAACACTTTGCCTCTGTAGAAAATATTTTGGGCAGCCAAAATTACAAAATATTATTCTGCCATTAGTAATCTTGAACTACAAATATGATCAATAATTTCATTCAGACAAATCAATCTATGGGCAATCTGGAAGTGTTCTCACTCATTACCAATCCATGAAGTTATACCAAAAACTTAAACTAATTTTGGAATATGGTTTTAATGACTCAAAAATCAATTAAAACAAATACAAATATGGTATTGTGACTGGATGAAAAATCACAGCCATGTGATACTTGTTGTTTCCTCTTTATATCAACATTTAGAACTAAATCCAGTAGAGAGCTTCAACATGAAGAAACGGAGAAGATAACACCCTACGAAGCCAAGAATCTATACTGCCCAAGAATGGGTATGCCAATATTTTTGAATACCATATGACAAAAAATGCGCCACACCTCAAAATCAGATTAGCACACTTGAATTCTAACAAAAGGATTTAACTTCTTTGAAAGGAAATTACGCACCTGTTCTGCCCCAAAGCAAGATCCGCAATAAGTTTCATTATGCTCCAATCTGCCTCCATGTCTCTGAAGTGGCTTCTCAATCTGCATTCATAAATAGACATAGCAAACTTGAAAATACACTGGCATGGAACCATCAAACTAGACACCAAAGTAATCAATGAGCCTTAAAATCCTAAATATTTATAAGGCTCTATAAAATTGCCTTTCTAAAATAAATGATGATAACATAAGAAAATACGGATGAGACATTTCATTACTAGTAAACCAACATGTTGTTAGATACATAAATTCTCAACTAAAGCGTGATGCTAACTAAAGAATAAAACATCACAACCTAGAAGAAAATAAGGCACAATTTTGGCACATGCAAATGTTTGAGAGCCATATGTAACAAATGCTATATAACATAATTATAGTGACATCCCAATTCAATGAAATGGGTGCTTATGGAAAATATTGAATGAGTAATGCTATTCATCCAAACTTATTATGTAGTTATTCTCAAGATGTTAAGTTTTTATTGTGTCAATGGGCTTTGACTATGAGAAATTGAATATGAATATTATAATTTTTTATTTTTTTCTATAGGTACCTAGGGTTAAGAGACCCTAGACTCGGAAAAATTGTTGACTGAAATGGCAACTCCCAGTTGGTTTACTAGTAATATGACATGAATTTCAAATATCAAATTTAAGCATTGGTTTTTCCGCTTATAGGGAAATCTCCTTTATTATGCTCCAAGCATACTCCAGCTACGAGAAACTTGTAAAAATTAAAGCTAGTGTCTTTCATCATTTATCCTCGTGCAATCTTCTTTTATCATCTCCTCAATTTTATTCAAACATAAAAAAGCACTACTGAATGCACATAAAGGCAATCTTCCACAGAAGTCTTCCCTCTTTTTTATCCCAAGTTTTACAAATTTCAATGAAGAGCAAACTTTTCTGCTTTGGCATGGTCATTTAATACTAACTCTAATGTGATGGGGAAAGGGATGAGCATGAACCATCTTGCCCAAATTTTCCACTCTCCCATTGGCCCCTAGATCTGTCAACGTATATCCTATCCTAACATTTTGTATAAGATATCAAAATTTTCAAATTCCATCTAAATTTTCTGAATGATATTATAGATTAAATGCCAGCCATTGCATTTCACCTTTTGATTGATTCCCCTTCCACCTGGAGTTTCCAACACTTGTTTTCCTTAGCCAGTACTAATCCTTCTAAGAAGGTCATTGCTTCAGATTTATTATTTGTAGTCAATTTCAAGAGAACTGAAAACATTAACAGTTGTCCATCATCATCTAAAACCCTAAATCTTCTTTCTTAACTCCATCAAAATTGATCTTAACCCAATGTTTAGGAGGTTTCTTCGACACATCTTTAGGCTGTTTATATTACATACCTAGAGATAAGATATTATGATGTATATAGGTTGATGGAGATGCTGACATATGCCACACATACCCCGTATTTATATTGGGTGAACTCAATAACGTTGGGAATTAGTTATATTGCATAATGAGCATGTCTACGTGGAATTGGTGGTTTAACCCTTCATTATTATTAATGGGTGGTCCATATATATGGGGTAAATATCATTGTAAGGGAAATCGAAACTGTGGAGAGCATTCTATTAGGTTGGATTGGTGTTTCACTGCCTCAAAGGTGATTTACTATTACTTTATTTTGGAGTAAATTGGATATAACCGTATCTTGGCTCAGAACCATCTCATGTCATTTGATCACTATTATATTATGCATAATATTGTTATTATTCGACATAATTCTGTTATTACATGTGTGGGTCCTACCAAGTGGTATCGAGCAATGATTAGGGTAAAGTGGGATTTTTTTGGAGACAGATTGGTAGTGTCAAGATTTGGTGTCTTGTCATGGTGTCCTAGCATGGTTCTACTTGCATAGTCATGGTATGAGCTCCTAGAGTTGGTCAAAGGTTGGTATGAGGTCATTCATGGTCCATGAGGTGTGGTTCAGGTGCCTATGTGTCTACATGAGGTCAACATGGTCAGTTCATGGGTCAAGTCATTCCAAGCCTGTTCCTAGCCGTAGAGCATGCAGAATGAGATGGAGATACAAGATTTAGAGCTGACCATCCTTATCCAAGCATGGTAGCAACATAGTGATGTGTGTATTTGACGTGTATGATGAGTTTTAGGTCAAAACTCAAAGGTTTGGTGGTGTTTCAAGGTCTTTGGGAAGCAAACAGTGAGAACAGGCTAGAAAGCATGGGCAAATGAGATTGGTTGGAGAGTTTCGAGCTATTTGGGCTATGACGTGAGTATGGACAATTAGAGGATGTTGTCATTATGCTTCATGACAAGTTTCAAGTCATTCGAAGAAGGAATTGCATGTTACATCAATTTTGGCATAACCGGATAAGTTCTGATGTGTTTTTAAGGCAAAAGTGAACCTTCTGATGCTCGTTGTGAGTTGTGTGCTTTCATGGTGATCTAAGCTCTTTGGCATAGGCATAGCTTCTTAGGTTAGTTATGAAGGTTTCACAAAAAGAATGAGGTGGTTTGATCGTCACGTTTTTATGAACGATCGTTAACAAGGTAAAGTGGTTTGAAACCCTAGCTAAACCCTAGCTAGAAGCAACTTGGAGAAAATTGTTTGTACCAACCCAATTTTGATTGGTTTTACAAATGTGATGATTGGATTTTGTAGAGGACTCTTCCAACTTTCCATAAAGGTGTATTTAAGCATGTGGAAATATGTGGGCCCCACCTGAAATTGTTTGTTTTTAAAGAAGTTTAGTTTAAGGAGAAGTTGTCCAAAGAAGGTAAAAATTAAATAGACATTATTTTTAGCCCCGGAGTTGTTCTAGATGTTCATGAAGGTTTCAAGTCATGGTTGAGGTGAAAAAGTGCAAAGTGTGCCCTATTTGTGAGGACTGGTTTTGGGGCAGTTTGGAGCAACTTGTAGTAGTAAAATTGACATTGCAAGAGCTACATAGGGAGTTAAGACTCCATTCAAGTTGTGTTGTGATCATGGTTCAGAGAGATTTCCATTGGTATATCAAACTTGATGATTGGATAAGGTATGCAAAAGTTATGAGTTGTTCTTTGAGGGTCAAGTTTGAAGGATGCTTGTTCTAGCAAGGTGCTAAGTGCTACATGAGGTAAAGTTGATGATTCTAAGTTGTTCTGCATGATTAAGGTTATGAGTGCTTAGGCATCATGTCTATGGATGGTTTATGCTTTGGTTAAGCTTGGAAGTGGTTTTTGTGGTGATGGAGCATGTTGGGCTAATGGTCAGTTCTCGAGTCCAAAAAGGTATAAAAGCAGTTTGCAGAGATGAGCTTTGTTTAAGGCCTTCCACTTGGAGTTGGAAGGAGTTCTAATATGTTCTGGAAAGGTGATTCAGAGAGCTTTCCAATGGTATAGGTTTTGTGTCTTGGTGAGTTGATTTGATGGCTCTTTCATGTTGATTTGTGAAGAATAAGGTAGCTGCATTTTCAGGACAGGTTTTCTCAGGCTGAAAGATTGAGTTGGTTGAGGCATGAAATGAATGAGTTGATGTTTGTTATCACCTAGAGAGTGAAGAGGGATGATTTTGTTCCTAGTGAAGGCCTTTGGAGGTCTTGAAAGTGGCAAAAAGGGTGCAAACTAGTTGAGTTTGTAAAACAAGTTTCTAGGCAGCATGATTTGGAGAAGAGGAAAGTTGTGGTTTGAACACATGGATGTTTAAAGAGCTCTAACATGCATGGATGTGTTTTACAGGTCTTGAGGATTCCATAGAGTGGTCACATGCCATAGTTGAGTTGATCTTGGGTGATCTTGAGGCCCAAAGGTGAAGACAGGGTGCTAGAAATAGTTGTTTGGTGAAGGATATGAGCCTGTGGGCCCATATTATGATTTATTTGATTGGTCCAAGCAAATGTGCGACCATGTATGATGTTGCTTATGCTATATTACTCATGTGTGGTGAATTTGGGAGCTTGACTAAGCATGGTTTTGGTTTGAGTGGATTTTTCTCATCCTAGTGATGGGGTTTTGTGGTGTTTTGGTGCCAGATGAGAGGTTTTTGGTATGGCCAACCTATATGGGTCATATGTGACCATTTTAATAATTCAAATGGAATGTTATTTAGTTGTATTAGTTGTGCAAAAGGTTAAGGACTGACCTATGGTGAGTTTATGAGGAAGAGAATCCTATAAAGGTGATGTTTTAGTTCATTTTTGAACTAGTCTTGTGAGAGGAAAAGTGGGACCTGCCTAAGGATGTGAAGGAGCTTATAATGCATGATTTCAAAGTTGATGATGTGTGTGACAGTCGAATAATGATTGAGGGCATGTGTGCAAAGATTTAGAGCCAAGCCAAGGTGTGAAATATGAAGAAAGAGTGAGCTAGTGGAAAGAGGGTTTGAAGATGAAGTTGTGAGCTGAATCAGAGATCTCCATCAGTTGTGACACCAACAAAATCAAAGATCATCATCATCAGGTGGCTAAGTTAGTGTTTGGTCATCTTGGGGGGTTGTAGCCTCCTTGTGGAGTGGGTGCTTCACTAAATTAGGGGTTAGTACTCCTTGTAGGGTTGGTGCTCTACTAAACTAGGGGTTGGTGCTCCTTGTGGGGTTGGTGCCTCACTAAATTTGAAACATGGCTAAATAAAGTTTATGTTTCAATGGGTTTTCTTCCCCTTGAGGGTTTCCCACTTATATTTGGTGTTCTTGTGTACTCTCTTGCTCTTGCTCTTGTGTATGGTTTTTTCTATGCTTAAGTAAACACACATATGGTTCATGGTTAATTGAATGGTTGTATAAATGATAATGAATAATGAATGGTAAATGGAATAAAGTTTTGTAGGACTGATTCACCCCCTCTCAGTCCATTGTGCTTCCAACACAAATATGATTTTAAGCAAAAAAATTGGGTCGTAATTAGGGCAAAAGTAGTCTATTTCAGAAGCTTCTTTCTCCTACCAATTTTTTTAATTTAGATGAATCCTACACCATCAAAATGAGACTTTCAAGAGCTTTCCAAAAAGCAGATATCACTATAGATTCTAAGCAATATTGAGGAGATATGATTATGCAAATTTGACACCGAGAATCAGATTTTTGGCGACTTTTTGGCGCAGAGTCAAGGTAAAAGCAGTCAAGTTCAGAAGCTGCGTTCCTGTGCGATATTTCATGACTTAGATAATTCCTACACCATCGAAAAGAGATTTTCAAAAGCTTTCGGAAGGTGGTTACGATAGGGATTCGAGCAATAACAAAGGAGATATAGTTAGGTGAAGTTATCCCACGAATCTCATTTTTGCTAATATTTTTCTTGGTGTGAAATCAAGGGAAAATAATCAACTTCAAAAGCTCTGTCTCCCTGCCTGCTTTTCTTTTTGCACCATCAGAAAGAGAGTTTTGAGAATTTTCCAAAAAATGGTCATACTACAAAATCTTAGCAATAGCAGTACTAAAGAAGTTGTGGTTATCTAAAACTAGCCTTCGAATTCCAAATCTGTCATTTTTAAGGCATGACCTGGAAAAACTTCATATTTTACAATCCGGGTCAACAAATTGAATTCCATTTTTGCAAATTTGAAGGAAATCTATAGATCCACTTGTCTAGATGTTTTTATTCTCAAATTTGGGATAGAAAAGGAGATCTTATGAATGCATGTTTTCTTGAAGCTCTAGTATTCATGGAGAAAATTGTGTTCGATGGGAAAGGTAAGGTTATTGCTAGGGAATTTTAAGAAAACCTATTCTCCGTGCATAAAGTGAAAATACCATTGATCGCCTCACTTAAATTTTTTGACTAATGAAATAATTAAAAATAAATATGATCCTTCTTTGGAAGAAATAGAACATACTTTCTTAGCTAGATGGGACATAAAAGAGTAAGAGAAAATATTGACGAGGATGTGGCGGAAAATGAAGATGTAAAGAGGAAAAATAATGATGATGAAGATAATGATGTTTAAGGAAGAGGATGCAAATGATGAAGAAAAAGAAAAAGAAAATATTGATGAAGCAAAAATGAGGATGATGCGTAAGAAGAGGATGCAAATAATGATGATAATGAGGATGCAGATGATGAAGAAGAAAATAAAATGATGTCGATGGTGACAATGATTGGCGGGATAAGGATTATACTGAAGGAGAGGTGGAGGATAAGGGTTCAAGCAATTTAGCTTCAATATTTCAGTTTCATGGATGTGTTCAAAGGTCATGGTATCAATACACGCTTGCAGCAGGGGATAGCTTCTTACTCATGAATTTGTCCCAGCATTTACAAGTTCAAGCAAGGAATATCAAGGAAACTCAAATAGATGGTAAGAAGTTTCAGGTTTTTGAAAATTTGAATTTCACTTGAGACAATGTGTTTTGCATTCAGACTTTTGTCCTTTAGATATGGATGGTTTGGATGTTGTTCTAGGATATCCTTGGTTAGAGACTGTAGGAACAGTCAATAATAATGTGTAAAGAAATTTCATTAAGCTTTGGTAGAGGAGAAAGAAGGAAACCTTGCAGGAAATCACATAGTGAGGAACAATGTAATTTAAGGGTAGAGAATGAGGATGAATATGAAAATTGTGAAGATGAGCATGTACATTTATTTGTCCCCACGATCAGGCACTAGCCAAAAAGGTCGCAATGATTATTTATAACAAGAGTGTCTGTTTGGAAATTGGGCAGTTAAGTATGATTAGACTCTCTTTGATTCAGCAAAGTTTATGATATCCCAAAACGTAAATTATTTAACTCATGAAGTAGTTAGTTGATTGTTTTTAAATATTTAGATAATGGAATAAATTTTCAATCCAACAGTAAGAAAAGATATCAAGTTAAACACAATAAAAAGAAATCAATTCACTCGCAAACCCATTAGGCTGAATGGGACCAGGAAACATAATCATAGAAGTTGAAGACACAATTACTATATAAATAAACCCAAAACTCCAACCCACAAGGTTGAAAACTAGTGACCATAGGGTTAACACTTTGTCTAGATGGTGATAAATGAGGCAGGTCAACAGCTTATCACAAAGACAGTAAAGCAAAAGGATCCAAGCCAATCGAAGAAATATCAGCATTGACTTGGCTTAGCGATTGCAAGTTCAACAATGAATATCAAGGAGCCACGATTATTTGCGGAGAAGGCTCAACTATTTGTGAATTTGAAGGTCACTATGGACAAATAAGTTTTGCATTGGAGAGTTAAGATATTGAAGAGATATTGTTCTACAATATCCTTGAGTATTGTTCTAGGGTGTATGCAAAAGAAGCTCACAAAGATATGGCACAAGAAAAAGAAGATGAATTTGCTAAATATAACAAAGTATGAGGAACCAGACCAGATTCAGAAGCATGATGTTTTTGTGTGACATACAAGATCAAGAATATAGAGAAGAGCGTGGAGAATAATATATAGGAAAGCTAGAAGAAGAGCGCGTAGAAGAATCTAAAGACGAATAGGGTAAGGGTGTGGGTACCAGAGAAAGGAAAACAAAATCCTTCATGTAATCAAGACCCAAAAGAATATGTGGAGGATAAGGAAGATGAGTATCCAAAGGTTGCAAAATATTGACATCCGCGTTGCCTCGAAAGGTGACAATCATGGAGGCAAGACAAAAGTTAAGAATATACCGAGCAACTAAGGAACAACAACTATGAGTATACTAGAATCATAGAAATGATTGCTATAGATATATTCTTTGTCAAAGGGGCAACAACTACAAACATACATGGAATCAAAGTAGCATAGAGAAAGCATGTGTAATGAAATTACTTGGATAAATCTGAATATCAACAGCAATATAACACCAAAGAACACCAAATTATAGATAAATGATTGCAATATGCAAATCGAATAGCTTAGCCACTTCTCCTTACTACCACCTATATATACCATTCATACGTTGTGGCCAACACCAAGGCCAGCCTACTAAACATATGAAAGCATAAATGAATAACATATGACAAGAAGAGAGATTATGTAAGCCACAAGTCGGCACTACATATCCAATATAAGCTATAAGACTAAGGGCGTAGCATGCCCCTCCCCTTCAAAGCAACATTGTCCCCAATGTTGGCCAGCCTTGGATGTTGCTGCAGAAATGCTTCATCTTCCCATGTTGCATCCTCAATATTCATATTCTTCCACTTGATCAGATACTCGGTAATGACTCTAGTCCTTAATCTTTTGGTGTGTGTCTGAAGAATACCTTCAGGTTCCAATATGATCCTTCCTTCCTCATCCAATTCAGGAAGAACTAACTAGGTTGAAATGTGTTGCCCAATGACTTTCTTCAAGCAAGAAACATGGAAGACTAGATGTATTTTACTTCCTTGAGGGAGCTCCAACTTATATGCTACACTACCAATTTTCTGCAACACTTGGTAAGGACCATAGTATTTAGGTGCAAGCTTATTATCCTTCTTTTGTTGTTTTAAGGACAACTGCTTATATGGTTGTAACCGTACAAAAACAAAGTCTCCCACTTCAAAGTGTCACTCACTATGGTGTTGATCAGCCTATTGCTTCATGCAGTTTTGTGCCATTGTCAAATTCTCTCTAAGGCTAGAGAGTACCTCGTGTTGGTGTTGAATGTGATCTTTGATTGCTCTCACCTTAGGTTTGACCTTCAAGCTAGAGATGAGTGATGGAGGATGGTACTCGTAAAGTGTCGAAATGGAGACATTTTGGATGAAGTATGAAATGAAGTATTATACCACCATTCTCGCAAGTGGCAACCATTGCACCCAACATTCTTGTTTATCCGAAGTAAAACATCAAAGATAACCCTCAAACAGGTTATTATATAGGAAAAGGTGGTTACAAATTGGTTGAACAGTTACCAACTGAATAACAACTAAATAACTACATTATATGTTATATAATGCTCTATATTTTAACACCCCCTCTTAATGACTAAACCGGAAACAATACTAACTCTATCTTGAAATTTGACAAATGTCCTAAAGCCCGCATGTTTAGTCATAAGATCTATAGGCTATGCCATAGGTGGTACTTCGAAATCAACAGTCCATTGTTGTGTTGCGATTGTCAAATGGAGAACCACAAAACAAAAATTTAGTCATGTGAACAGAAGATATGGCAAGTGGTCCACTAATTCTTCGTTATGTGATTCATCGACTAGTGATGAATCATCAATAGTTGAGAGTGTCACTCCATCTCCAAAGAGCTAGAATCGGAAACTCAAAGAGGTGGATTCGAAATATGTTACATGCTTGTGTAGCATGTTGGAGTCCATACAAAGACTAGATTACCCTACATCAAAGTCACTTAGATTTGTGTCCTTGCAACACCATGTAATGCTCATCCAACCTTTTCAGGAAGAGAAATGTGACCATTTGTACAGTAGGAGTTAGAACCAACTCCGCAATGATAGTAGGAGAAACAAACACCTCCATCTTTGCGGTGAGAGAAATAACCATCTCCGCAATAGGAGTGAGAAGCAACTCCTTTGTCTCTTATATTTGCTTGCTCATTTATCCACCTTTGTTCGGAAAAGTCTTTCACAACACAATGAGCAAACTATTCACACTCTGTTGGCCTTGACAAGCAAGTACCTCTAAGTGAGTGACTTGGCATGCCATCTCACCATGCACTTTCAGGGCATCTAAAATAGTGGAGTCTCCATCCACAACAAATTGTTCTTCAAAATGAGGAAATCCATCCTCCCAAGGCATGTCCGCCTCCCGTACATTTGGTATGGTGGATATTCCCTCCATCATAGGTGCATGTAGGTTGACTATATCCAAGTCAACATATATGAGGAATGGCTTCCTCCCACCATTCGCAACCTCCCCGCACATCCTATATAGTGGAAAACATGCATTCATAATGATCGCAGAGGATCAACAAGACGATATTGGCCACCTTGCCCAATACCAAGGGCAATCATTCGTCTTTGTTTCACATTGGGATTTTCGGTTAATTCATGAATAGAGAGAAGATTTGTTTGTAAAGAAGGTTCATATCTAACATTTTGTACCAACAGTTTATGAGCATTATTCAATACAATGCATATATCTCCTATCCCTTCTACTACAAGTGATTCTCCATCAACTAATACTACTGATTCAAAACATATATCTGTAGTAAATGAAACATACCAATACCTACAACATGAAAAGTGTGTGGATGCTCTGGGGTCAATGATCCAACAACTAGTACCATTGTCATGTGAGCATGCATGTCATCCGAGTCCCATTCTTTTCGCAATCACAGTTGCCACATGTTCCTCATCACATGGCTTTTTGTTTTGTTGCAAAAGATCATACTTCCGCTTCGACAATCCTTCTTAAGGTGCCCAACTCTGTTGTGATAATAGCATGTGTGAATATCAAGTGGAGGACTCACGAGAATGAAATCGCCACTTTCCTTTTAAGCGTGTGACAAGAGCACTCTTTGATTGGTTGCTGACTAGATTCTGCATGAATGTCTTCGCTCCTTTTGCTAAAGGTAGAACTCACCTTGTCCAACGTGAGAGTTTGACTTTCATCGATTAAATGGAGTGCCTCGACAAATGACTCGTATGAAGAGGGTAAGTTGTTCGGAGCCAGCGAGCCACCATATCATCGTCGTCCACCTTTTTGTTGATGGAAGATAATTGGTCTCGGAGGTCTTTCATCCGAAGTAGGTGCTCAGACAGCGATCCACCTTCTTGTAACTTTACAGAAAAGAGCATATTCTTCGTATAATACCCGACCCTTTTCTAACGTCGATATTTATCCCTCAAACTGGTCCACAATGTGCTTGCCATAATAGCATTCCGCACTTCCGTATCATATCATCTGACACCGACAACTTGAGAAGTAATAGAGCCTCATTATGATGTTTGTCATAATCCGCAAAGTTTGTAGCAAGTATGCCTTCGTTACCCGTGATTATCTTATCATAATCACAAAATTCTACAAGCATTAGAATCTCATGGCTACTTACATTGAAATTTGTGCGCATTAATTTTTATGTTTCCAACAGAGTCAAATTTGAAATATTTGCCATTTTATTATTTCTAAGTTACGGAAATAATAAACTAATATGTTGCCCACTCCAGCAAATAGTATGAAATTATTTTCCAAATGTGTGACAAATATAATGAACAATGATGAAATATCAAGGCTCACCAAAGTATGTGCCCTAGGCACACTTTGTCTATAGAGAAAAAAAGGCAAATTTTTGTGCCCTAGAATCGTGACTGCAGGAACGACTGCTGAAACGAAAATACCCTCTCGTAATCACACCCTTCAGACCCTTCATGAAATAGGCCTTCTTTTACTCTGCTATTGCTCGCAACTTTATGAAGTAGGAAAATGAAACAAGAAATCTTTCCCCTCGTGATTGGTATTTGCGACTGTAACCCTGCGAACTTTAGCAACATTTTTGAATGACGAAATAGTCCATGACTGTGATGGAACAGTCCACCACAACCAGATACCTAGTGACTTTTCCTACAATTGTCCTGCAATTGTTAAAAAACTTGCACGATCTTTATGCCCTCTGCCCTCACGACTGCTGTGAAAAACAATATTTGTGACTGTTTATTTTATTGTTCAAATCCGCGACTGTAGGGTTATCAAATTCGCGACTGTTTATATACGATTTGTCCCTTGCGACTGAAGACAAGCTGTAAAAACCCGTGATTGTACCAATTGTTCTTTGAACTAGACATCTTTTGCACCAAATGTTTTCCCTTCCCGTGAGTCTTCTACAATAAGTGACGAAATAACTTCTTCAATTTGTGCCCTACTAGGGCTTCCCAAACTTCCAGTTCATGCCTCTTGAAAGGCTTCCTCGAACTGTGAACCAACCGCTCTGATACCAATGTTAGCATATGCAAAGAGAAGAAAGAATTCAGAGAAGGCTGAATGCACACTCAAACAAGTGTGACAGCGTTTATTATATAGGAAGAGGTGGTTACAGATTGGTTGAACAGTTACCAACTGAATAACTAAATAACTGCATTATATGCTATATAATGCTCTATATTTTAACACAACACTTATTTAAACTGGCTAAAAATGTTAGAATGTGTCCAAAAAACATTTATGAGAAATTTGGTAACAAATGTATGCCAGAAAATACATGTGCTTTCTCTAGTTAATCACAAAAGTAAGGATCTCCACCACATGAAAACAAGGATTAGGAATAGTTGCATAAAAATTTCTAGCAATTTTATTGCATAAAATAAAAATCCACTTGAAAAGGAACTATAATCTTGTTTAAAAGCTCAAGTTAAAACATACAAAAGCTTTGTTATCGTTAGATTGGATAAAGGAGGCCCAAAAATTTAGCCTTGCTCTAGCCCTCAAAAGACACCACGGCTTAAAACCATGTTTCCAATCGGACCGCCCTACCTGCTGGCTCTGAGTTGTGAAAACATTCCTCCTAATATTTTAGTTTTTAAAATATAAACCTAGAGTCTCTAAGACTCCCCTCCCCGACAAACATGAATACATAAAGATTCTATTTTCAAGTGGCCCTAGGCTTGCCACCATTAAATGCTGTTCAATTGAGGTTCAAATTTACCTGCATTTCTGCTATATATAAAGTATCAAACTTCCTGATAAATCATGTGTTAAGTAGAATTCATAGCATATTTAGGAAATCACTATTCCCTCGTACCTTTTTGAAGTCTAGCATGAAAATATATATACTTGGAGCACTTAATCTAATGTCAAACTTCATCTATTCTGTGTTATCTATTTAATTGAAATCAATCCGCTCATGCACTGAACTTTGCTATGCATGCATGAACTAAGAGAAAAACCCATACAAGGAATTGGAAAGTTGTGCTGCCAAAAGAACAGAATGTCAGGCGAACTATTTAGTTCTATGCATTAAATTTAAAAAAGAAAATGACCTCAAAGTAGAGAATAACCTATAATAATCCAGAGAAGTTAATCATAATCAATTAGAAATACCATAATACTTAAAAGGCAATGATAAGGTGATAGGAACCAACCAGTGGTGCACCAATTCCATCGGGCCTTGTCTCAATAACATTTCCTTGCGAATCAATTCTTTTCTTGATAATATTGTGTTTCTGCATTCCAAAAATAAATTTACAGAAGTTCAAACAAACTTCTATTCACTTTACTGACTTTGAATTGATAACTCAATCTTGGTAATCCAAGAACATAAAAAGTTAATACATATTTCCCAATTACCATAACATCGTAGTTATTAACAAAATGTGCATCTGTAATATCCAAATTTACCAATATGCTTTAAGAGATATTATCTCTAAAAAGGGCATCCCATATTGATTAATACCAGTAAGCGTACAGGCACATTTACTGATGTAGATACAAGATAAGTGTTCGTGTATGTGTGCATGTGCGTATCTATGTGTGTGTGTAATCCCGGGGATAAACGGATAGATAGCATGAGGAAAAAACAGTTTTCTAACAGTCACTGTCTATAGTATAGTTTAATTGCAATGAGATGAATTCTGTTCCTGCTTGCCAACCAAGGGCACTTGTGTGCACACGTGTGTGTACATGCCTGTGCGAGCGCACATGCGCTTGCGCTGTGGGTACATGTGCATGTGCGTGTTTCAGTTATCTTGGTCAGTATCTATGACACCATTTACGTAATATTATGTCTCTTGTTTCTATTTCTCTTTCCCGTTGCTTTGTTTTCCGTGGACAAGCACAGTGCATGTGGGAGTAAATGAGCATTCTTCCTTCATAATAAAACCATGCACAAGCAAAACCCACTAAATAGGCTTACTTGCTCAATTAATGCCAATATATCCATAAACCTTGTTTTACCAACTTTCCTCATTTATATCTTCCACTGAGCTATTGACAACGAATTTAAATCTTCCACCGAGCTTTCTAGCTTTTTCCTATCCCAAAAATAAAATTAAAAGGAAAAATTTAGTTCTCTCCTTTCTTGACAGAAATTGAGAAAAGGTTACTGATGGAGACAGAACAATGAAGAAGCAGAAGATGTTTTTAATTCACTTATGCAGAAGACTTCAACAAACACTCACAACTACAATCCATCCCCTGTTCCAATCATTGTTATTGTTTCTAGGATGTCTGGATCCCCATAAACTAGGGTTTCCACAAAACAGTCTTTTAGGCCAATAAGAGGCCCAAGCGTCAACATGATGATTAATTACTAGAAATTTCTCGACACCTTGGTTGCATCCTCAGCAAAAAAAGGTACTCGTAGATCTTGGTCGCATATCTCAAAAGTAAAACTGCTTGTGTGGAATTGGAACAATCAAGGAAGAGGTGGACTGTGTCAGTGTAACTATGTAAATTCCACATTTTTGCCTGAACGCAAATACCTTGAAAATGTTCCTATACAATACATTGTTGTTGCTGATGAAGAATGGTTGTCTCTTTATTCCAAAGATTTTTCCACTATAGGGTTAAAACTATTTTATGGAAAAAATTAAAATCCTTGTGACCACTAAGGGGACCTATTTATGGAATCATCCTATCCTGGCTTTGTCTCAGAAATAGTACTCAAATGCACACCCCCATATTCTAAACTACATCCTTGTAACGTGACTGCTTTCGTTAACATGAAATAAGTTTTATTATTTATACCAGCTCAACCCTACAAGTGGTTAGACTTCAATGACTTAGGAGGTAGTTGGTGCCATCTTTAAAATTCTAAACAAGGAAACGATTGAAACAGGAATAAATTTTATTTCAAATATTTTCATTTATTGCATTTTTATGGCATGATTTCTTCCATTCTCTCTGCCATTATGTGAAATCATATGAAAACAACTCTAAAAAATGAATAGAATACAAGGGGAAAATATCTAGTAGTCACCACATCAAGGTGTTGCTCCCGCTGATGTCCATGGCATCCAGACTAAGAATGGAACACGCAAGTGCCGGGAATGTTACATCAAACTGCAAAACCATAGAGAAAAATAATAAATAAGAATATCAGCTCAGTTGATACATAACTGGATAGCCTTTATAACTACAGCCACAAAAATTTAACGTGCAATGGCATGATCAAAAACTTATAGACAAGTAATCGTGGAATATGATAGAGTTACCAACAACTCAATATATTAAAATATATTTCTATCACAACAATGAAAATTATGTCTGCATGCAAAATAACGAAGAGACAATTTTTGATAGAACTAAAGTATGATGCTGTCACATTATGCAAATTTCTTATGTTTCGTAGTTCCCCATTATATTTTTACATTAGGTTTTGTAAGTTGATTTCTTTTAATTTTATTTTTTATTTTTATTTTTTAATTGTGTTTATTTATATAATTTTGAAGTTATTCAGTTATATTTATCTATTTTGACTTTTTGTTTTATTATTTTGAAACTAGAAATAATAAAAATACAGATTTAAATTTTCAAACTTGATCACAAAAAAATCCTATTTTTGTCCGTTGGCAAATTTGTTTCAAAATTTATCATCGCCAAAATACGAACACGAAGACAAACCTTGTGACTTAGCAAGTTAAAAGTGACATTTCCTGTTATGCATTATTCGTGTTTGTGTTTGTGTTTGCTTGTTTGTCTACTTGTGTCAGCCAAATTGGGATATTAAATTGATCCGTTAATTTGGTTTTTTGAAGTAGAATATCATGTTCTACTACATAAAAAAAAAAAAAATCTTGGATAATGCAGAAACCTAGTTTGACCATAAAATATGGCAAAATTCTGTCATTGAGTGTCACAAGGTTTTACCACTCCAAACTCTATTACCTTGATCTAATATGTTCTGGGTATATCCCTGATGTAGCCATATCATGGATCAGCGAGTCTGGATATGAATATAGAAATGCCCCAGACACATTGGACTCATCCATTTCCACCGTTACATATCCCCATACGGTCTGGACATGAGTTAGTCTATCTTGGCCATATCCAGCTACACCATGACACAGCCTTTGACTTTCCAAGCCAAACCTGGACCAATGGATAGTGCCCCGGATGCAGCTGCATCAGATCGTATAATCTACTCAATAGAAATCAACAAAAACTAAAAGCACCTTACTCGATGTCTACCCCTACCCAACACAACCCAGGCATTAACCCTCCAGAAATTCAACTAAAAAAATGAAAAAACCTAATTTCTCTTCCTTGTTTGGCAAACATGTTTTCAGATTTTCATTGCACAGGTTGAGGAACTGTCTATATATGTTAAAGCACTATTGCCAACAGGAGCAGGTATTGCTGGTGATTAACAAGACTCGGAGCAAAGATTAGATTTTAGAGGCTCTTGTTGTTTTCCCAGAATCGCTATATTCAGAACTAATAAAGTCAGAAAAGTTCTCATCTCCACATTCTTGAGTGGGAAGAGGTGGGCGTGGAGGGGAAGATAGCGAGCACAATTTCAAATTTGACCCAGGTCTCCACTTGGGAGACATGTTCATGTTTTACCAAATATAAAGAGTGGTGAGGAATTCAAGTGGATTTCATGAATCCTACAGCAGTGCTGAAATCCATTTATATGGGACTAAAGGTAATGTATTCTACTTCAATGAGATTGCCACTTTAAAAGGAGATGGCAAGGGGCATTAATGAAGCCTCAAAAGGGTGTAGATCCTGGTTACAAGTAGGTCATAAGCACGCTATTGGCCAGGAAAAGGAAACATGGAGAGGGCCATGTTACCAATCAGGAATCCCAGAAAGATTGCAGGGTTCCATCATTTACAATTCATGGGGTTCAATCATTTACGATGCTGGGAAATATTGCAGAAACAATCCCCTTATTATCTTTATTCCAGTGTACTGCAGAGGAGCAATATTCTTAAATGTTAATTTCATTTCTAAATTCCTTATATGCAATAGACAAAAGGGTTTGCAAAATGTTGATGAAGTCTCATTAAAAATGCTAAAAATTGTGGGGGCTACATATGACATCCAAGCGTTGGTAAAAGATCTTCATTATTTACAAGTCATATTTAGGAGGTTCTTAAGGCTGGAGTTGCTGAAAGTAAGTTCTCTAAATTGTTTTAATTCTTTAAATTTAACTTTCATAGAATTTGTAATTTAATATTGTAATGATAGTACTCCATATTTAGATTCGATTTTATATTTTCAATATATAGATACTGTTTTTTGTTCATATTTAATTTTAGTACTGTTTAACTAGTTAAACGTGGGTTTTGGGTGGCCCCACAGCCATCTGGGAAACAACAGGTGTCCCAGCCCCCTTTTACCAATTTAGCCTGTCAACCAGTCCAGCACAAACAACCACAGCCGCAACTGGCCACAGCCAAATAGTGACAAACACCTAGCGAAATTTGAACCTAGGTGGAGCTGGACTCAACCAGCTCATTTAACCAACCCACCTAAATCCCATCAGCATTTATTTTTCCTCCTATTAAGCTCGATATTTAATTTTCAAAACAGATTTTATTTTCTATTACATAGGTTGGTGGGACAAGACTTGCATGACAAACAATTTTCTTGATGAAGTAGGTTGTGGAGTTCAAAACCACCTTAAGCACAAAGTTAATCAGTGATTTAGAAAATTAAATGAGAAGAATATTCCATATGGTCAAAACATAAATTCTGGATGATGTGTGCTGGGCATAGTTACCAGGTTCGGCTGGATTTGTATGAAATCCGGTTTGAACCGTATTTTTTGAAGCAACCGAATAAATCCGGTTCGGTTTGGCCTTTTTTTTGCACAAAAAAGAATTTCCTTTTTTGGCATTTTTTCTTGTTTGGGTGAAAAAATCACAAGGACAGAAAAAAAATTGCCATTTTTGGAAAGGGTCCAGGAAGATGTAGCAGCAAAAACTTGCATGTGCCATAACTTTCATTCTGTGGCTCCATTTCAGGTGTTGTCTTCTCTAAAAGTGTATATTTTCTCGAGCTCTATGCATTGATGGCAATATTTTTCTTATTTTCATAAAATTCATTTTTGTACCTTTTTGGACCAAGCAACTTCTTGCAATCTTTTGAAAGAATCATTATGATGATGATGATTATGGTAGATGGATGCTTTTTTGTATGATTTGTCTATATATAATGATATAAGTATACAATAATATAAATTTATAATAATATAAGTATATATATTCCGAACTGGATTTTTTTTTTTTTTTCGAGAACTCCGAATTTTCGGATTTTTTTGCCCTTCCGAATTTAATCGGATTTCCAAACCTGGTAACTATGGTGCTGGGAGAAGATTCAATTTCTTCTTTGTAATTTAAGGCCAAGTTTGTCGTTAACTCCTTATTTCATTTGTAGATACAGATGAACCCACCTTAGGTGATATTTATAAGAAGATACTCTCTATGATGATGAAAACAAATATCATATATGCAAAAGAGAAAGTCCTGAAGAGAAAAATTCCAATAAAGTGAAGAACATATCATAAGTAGTTGGAATAATATGACCACCCGAGTGCATCTCTGAAAATCTCATATGTGGCCTAGACATTGTCATTCTGACATACATAGTCTACCAGTACCAACTAAGCAACCACTATAAACGGAGGCTACGTTTCAGAGAGATGTCAGAAAGCAAACAAAAAATTGTTTCCAGACCAAGATGTACTATCTATGGTTTGCAAAGAGTTGCTGATGTTTGCATCTGCAAAAGGTGATATCAGAGATTTGATATTTATAAAAGATATCTATAAAATC
Source organism: Taxus wallichiana var. yunnanensis (assembly GCA_018340775.1). NCBI lineage: Eukaryota > Viridiplantae > Streptophyta > Pinopsida > Cupressales > Taxaceae > Taxus > Taxus wallichiana. The sequence goes on from CM031242.1 coordinate 381,317,436, forward strand.
TAAATTTTTATAACCCAAATCTTAAATTCAACTTCTGTTTATTAAATTATTAGACTTTAATAAATTCATTTTGTTTTAATTTATAGATTTCAGATTTAGCGTTGGACATTTCTCAAATTTAAAATTTAACAGAGCATCCCTCCACAGAAGTCTAGTTCCTCATCAATTAAGAAGAACTGGATCACATATCCTTCAAACATTTGATTAAATGCAGACAATATATTATATAGAGAAAAGAAGCCAAAGGACTTAGTATTTCTTCACTCCAACTTCATGCATTTAGTTAAAAGCAATCGATTGGGAGCAAAGAAGGCAGAGGCCTTAGCGTTTGTTTGCTCCAACTTGCACTGACATGTAAGACCAAATGCTATCAGAAAGGACCATCAAAGCAATGGGCTATTGACACAGAGCTGCCTCGCTTGGATGTGTCCTAGGCTGCTTACAAGGGTGTTGTTTGCTAAGGATCAAGATACTGACTTGGAACAATTGACTACAGCATGGAGTGGATGTGGTCAGGGCAATTATCAAAGAGGGAGACCCGTCTAACTCAAATATTCAAGAGCAAAGGGAAAATCGATGGTGTAGAGCTTGATATTGTGATTCCATGATGATATGTAGTAGCTACTACTACATTGTAAACGTTAAGGGATAGAATGAATAAAAAGAAATATAAAGGAAATGGTCACTGAAATGAAAAAATTCATATAACGAGTTAGCAAATACACCTTTCCTTAAAATAATTGCAAGCTACTCTAAATTTTCCTAGAGATAATTATTAAAAGGCTAATGACTTCCATTTCCACTAAACACCCATCCCTCATATATTTCAAGAGTAAAATATTCGTTAATATTTAGTGTTTAATAATGCAACAAAATATTTTTTGCAATCATTGCTAATCACATTAATCATACAATATTATCAAAAAATTGTGTTGAATGTTTTAGTAGCAGGTTAACCCTACCATAAATCCAAGTTTAATTGATTGGTCTAACATTGTTTTGCTCGAACATGGATCACATGTAAGCCATAATAACTTAAATGTTAAGTCGCAGATGAGAAATACATAGTTCATTGAAACAAATCTTTCTCGACACTTGTTCATGATTTCACAAGGATAATAGATGTGGCAATAATTTACATGGTGTAGTCCTTAATGATTATGGCCTTAGTTGGGGCCTATGTGGCAATCCTACAGGTTACTTAGTGTTTAGGTAGCCTTCGCAATAATATGAGACTTAGTTAATGATCTAAAGATCTGCTCAATATGTCAGATCTGCCCCATTTGTTTAATAATTTAATATATTTTAGGCCAGATGAGGTTTTTAACATTATTTAATAATATTTTAGGTCAGCTAAACGTTTTTTCAACATTTTATTTTAATATTTGCAGTCTTGATACCTGTTTATAGAGGGATTATCATCCTTATTTAATGAGAAGAGTGGTGCAAGCATCGGCTCAACTCAACAAGCCTTGTGCAACATTGGCCAACAGCACAGGTCTATACCAAAAAAAAACAAAAACATTGGCCCGCAGCCACATGTAGTACCAAGAATAAAGCAGCACAATTTATTTAGTAAATTCCACATACCCAACAACAGTTCATGACATCCAGCAGAATACCAAGGTCAAGTGCAAGCAAAGACAATCAGTATCAAACACCACACTACCACAAAATTGTTGACAAAGTACGGTTGCATCTACAACAGAGAGACTTGTATGTCTGGTTCGAAATCTTGGGCATCTTTGCTATGGACCCTACACCATCAACAAATAAGTGGGAGACAACGCATTTGAAAACAGTCTTTCATTACTCTTACCATATCTTCAAATGGGACAACTTTGTCCATATTTTCCACAATTATAGGACAAATTAAATACAGCACAAAACCTTAAATAAACAAAATTAAAACCTGATGGCATTGGACCCAAAATATCAGAATGAAATGAAGACAAGCTATGCCCAGAATCCACTAAGGAAAACGGTTCACCGACAGTCAAGTGGAGAAGTTTCCACACTTGATCACAAAACTTGACGTGAAAGAAAGCTTGATCCAAGCAGCAGCTTAACACAAGGTTGTGTGCCCCATTGCGTAGCAACACATAGCCAAGCCAACAGAAGTAGCTTATGTTCCTTAGGCTCCCATTGCAGGATATGGTTAAAGTTGTGCATTCAATTGTTTTGTGCCACTTAAATCAATCTTAATAGCTTTCTTTGCAAGAAAATTGACTGGCTTATTTTATCCTTGAAGATTGTGCCTTATTATAATACTTTAAAAACAGGGGAGGCTTGATTTATTTTTTGATTAGAAGTTTAATCCCAAATTTGAGTGGTGAACTGGGCCACAGAAGAGAGAATAAATTTGAAGCCTTTTAATCACTAGAGACACTATAAGCTTAGAAATCCCTTAATGACTAGTTGCGATAAACCTAAAGGCTGAATCTTTGACAAAAATGGTAACTTGCAGTAAAGGCCATAATTTTGTAACATTATTGGTGTCATGTCCTACGCATTCCAAGAATGCAAAAACTAGTTCTTCTCAGTGGTCTCAGATTAGAACCCCAATGACTACATCACTTGAGCTACAAGAATTGTGCCATCAAAATTAGGTTTGTGATATGGTTTTTTTGGCAGTACCCATGTGCAACTTAATTACAAGCCCAAGCCTTGTAATCTTGTGATGAGAATTAACCTCAATATCTTGTTAAGTGTTATATCATACATGTGGGTTATTAGTGGAGAGCAAACTTATGATAGATTTTAGTGCTGCTTCAATGTCTATGCCTCCCTTTGACAATATTCTCATTTCATTCTAACCAGAGATTCCGTCATTAAAATATTGGATTCCTACAGTGAAGAGATTGCATGCCTGGTGATTTTGATTGGGTGTGTGGCCATGGCAATAGTAGATTCAAAACAATGTAAAGGCACATGCCAAAAGAAGAATAATCATCCTGCTGCCCTCTTCCAGATAGAATGAGCAAAATAACTGTGGATTAGTAAGTGTTTAATAGATTCTTGGGCTTGGAGGCAATTTCGACACCTAGAGGTGTCTGCCCGGCCTTTAGCTGCTTAATGTGTCTCCTATAAGCATTTGCCTGTTGAGGACTAAACACATGAACTATCTCATTTGAGGCAAATTTTTAATTATCCAGTGGCTTTCCCAAATGTCATTCTTGTTTTGCTCCAGGTATTAGTGATCAGTATGCTAGTTTGGGCGTAAATGTGTGTCCTTTTCCCACACACAATCTCACTAGGCGTTTGTACAGGACTTTACTTTTAAAGCTTTCTATTTAATTCTCCTACTGCTGCGACTCTGTCTGAAGTAGTTTTATATCTTCATTTTCCAAGTGGTTTTTAATATCTGTAGCAAAAGAGTGCTCAATGTAGTCTTTAACTTTAATAATGTCATTGTTTTCCATATTTTTCCTCGTTTCAGCAACCAGATTCATTGACATATTTATTTTAACCATAACCTAGGTAATAGCGTAGGTGCAGAGTCCATACATGGTCTATTGTCTTTTGTTGCTTTTTAACTCTAATTTCACCTTGATAAAATCTGCCCTTAGCTTGTCCTTTTTAAGATTTATATTTTCATACCTGAAAAACAAGTTAAACAATTAAAACAAATTTCATAATAAATCGGCTCTGATTATGTCTGTTCCTCTCTCAAGAACAGATTAATAAACTGCATAGTTACATTTGGAGTGTGCTGTCACCAGGAGTGTGCTGTCACCAGGATTGTGGTTCACTGGAAAGCTTGGCTGATTTTTGTACTTTTCACCAGGGCTTCACTTCAGTGCATTCTGCCCCACTCCAATGATGCGTGAATAAAAGAAATGAGAACAAGCACATGTCACAGGCAACTTTTTCTAAATAATTGCCTTAAGAAATGGCAACTCATCCAAGTAAGAGGAATGACTTTGAGACAGAAGAGAACTGAAGAAGAAAGGAAAATCAAATTGAAAGAGACAACAGCATAATGTCTACGTGTAAGTAACAAAAACCTAGCATAGGACAAAGTTTATAAGTCTCTTCCTAGATCACTTCTAACAACTAGCACTATCTCTTTTGAGACAAGTAAATAGCAATCACTTTGAGATGGAAGGGAAAGAAAAAAGAGATTGAAAATATGACCACATCTTTTGCAGCTGCATCATAAATTTTTATACACATAAATATAGTATAATATATTAATATGATTGGAAAGCATTTCATACACATAGATATAATATAATATATTAATATCATTGGAAGGCATTAGAAATGACATGACATAGTCCTGGTGGCCACTAACAAACAATCAAAAGTTATCATCAAGCTCGATTGAACATTTAGATAGAACAAACAAACATTTCGTCAAAGATTAAGTTAATCCATGAGAATGAAAAAACATCTTACATTGATTTGAAGGGTCTCTCCTCTTGATGTGTCAACAATAAGCTCGCTCTCAGTCATGGGATGGAGGAACAATGCTGCAAAATTGAAAAGAAAAAATTGTTTGGTATCATTCTCTACCAATCTAAAAGAAAAAACACAACACCAGATTCAAGAATCAAATTATCCCCAAATATATTGACCAGCCCTGAAAAGCACATTTAACACAAATGGCACACCAGATTGTATACTCAGAACCGCCCTTGGAAATGGATAAGTAGTAAGTACTCTCAGAAGCAACCGTGTCCAATAAAAATATATTAGGCTGCATCCATTCCGAGGATCTTTAATCATATGAATTTTTTAAGTACAAGGTACAACACCAACCAAATTTGTGAATTTCATGCAAAATGTTCGGCATCAGCTTTTGAAAGCGCAATTTCGCACAGTACATGAACATCATATTGAAAAAACTGGAAGTAAAGAAGATTAATAACAGAAGTTCATGCATTAATACCCTCAAAAATCATTTGAATACAAGCATTTCGATTCATATAGATATTGGATAGACAAGGCTGGGATTTCTATCCAGATGCAACCACTGCAAAACTCTCAATCATCACTGATCACATTTTCTACATTACAATCCACTTTAACTTCCATAGCTCGTCAACATACCCATTCTCTACAGAAATACTAAATGCCCTTGTCAAATTAGCAAATCAGATAAGGCTTTACAGGTAGCTTTTCTAGCTATGGATCGTGTGTATTTCAGAAAAAGCCACCAAAATTACATAAACCATCTATATTTCCATGCCAAAAATCCTGGTATAAGTCCTGACCCCTTGGGAACCTAGAAATGAAAAGGTAAGACAGTTTCGGTTAAGCATGACAAACAGACAAATTTGGCCAAATGGACTATATATAAGCAAACAGACACATATATGAGTTTGGTTGAGACAAAATTGCATGCCAATAACAGCATAAAAGAAGTGAGGAATATGTGTATGCATAAACCATCTTCAGAAACATTTTACATGATAAGTAAAATTATTTTGGAAGGATTCAGCTTGAACGAGACTCCAACCTTGATTTTAGAAATCTGTAATCTACAACATATATATAAATAAATAAGATAGTGCAATTCTAATAAAGTGAAGTCCTGATTTTGGGGCAGCTAAAGGAAATCCATGAAGCTCCATGGCAGGGAGATCAAAAGATCCTTATATTTGCTTGAGGAATTGGCATATGTAGCCCAAGCCTTGGCTTCGAATTTAGGCTTTGAATCAGCTGCTTAAGGCATTAAAATAATTTAAAGCACTGGAGATTTGAAGGTACGTGAGTAGTGCAAAAATGAATTCTGCCAATGTACTCCATACGAGATTAGCAAAGGATTCAAACTGAGATGAAGTTACTTGAAACACATCTCACACAAACAGGAACATTAATTCACAGGTTGACAGGTTGACAAATGAGGAAGGGGATATAGGCACAGATGAAATGAAGGTACAAAATTATGAAAGAAAAGCAATTATGAGATATTTTATTCTCACTGAAATCCAGTATACTAAAAGGAAACACAAACAAAACTATAACGAATTGCCCAAACCTCCAGTCACCACAAGTTTGAATGAGTGCGGCAAGTATCAGACCAGCAGAACGCATACGTAAGCCCTGATACTAATGCAAATTTGCAGTGGCTTGAGGATGTGATTACAAATTTGAAGAGACATTAGCATTAAGAGATAAATAAGGTGACGCCTGAACTAAATCAACAACCTGAAGGAGAAGCACAGAAGGCTCCAAAATAGAATCAGGCAGAGTCGGGGACAGAATGTAAAGCAGGAAGACACCCTCGACAAAATTAGAAAGGAGATTAACAAAGTGCATAAATGGATTAATCATTAAATAATAAATATCCTAAAGATTGTAATGGCACCCTAAAAGGTTACATCTTGCAACATGCTTCCCCAAATTGAAGCAATGAAAGATATGACTCTCACTAGGATTGAAATCCAGACTGCCGCCTGCCTGAAGCTCTACATTAAAAACTTGCTTTTAGCAGGAAAATTTTGGTGACTAGATACAAAGCCTTATCAACAGGAATCTTATAATAAAAGGAATTTAATTGAAGCCATTGCAAGATTCTTCCTCCACCTTTATAATCCAAAAAGTATCATTTAGGTCTGAAATTTTGCCCATAGCAGTAGGGTCACCTATGCATCTAAAGCTACAAATATTAATATTGTCCTCTATGTAGCTAAGGATATGGCACTTACAGCCTACAGGTACAGCTGAAGTACCATGTACAAAAGACAATTTCAAGTCCTAATTTGTATATATGCATGCAAGTCTTTCTTAGTTTGATGCTTCTAGTCTTATCTAGTAATCACCACTGTGGAGAACCAATGGCTCCAATTGGACATGCTATTATGCTACCGTGTTCTCAACAACACATGGCTGCTCTTACCAATGTCTGTTTGGCATTGAAAGTAATCCTAAAAATACAAGCATAGGCATATAAGAACTATAAAACTCATCACACACGACCAGTATAAAAAATAAAATGTCCTATTTTTGCAAATTTAATGGTATTTCAAGTACAACAGGTTCCGGATAGAAGCAAGAATGAAGAATGAGAATTTGATGGATGAACTGGATGCTATGCCCTCATACCTTATTGAAAGGCTTTTGAATCCATGCAAGGTTAAAAGTTCTTGCATGAGCATTTGGCCAGAAATTTGGTAAGAATTTCGAAGGTCTTCCAGAAGCACTCCGTTTGAGTGCCTAAGTGCTTCACTATCGATAGTTTCATCAGCCCTGGCACATCTATTTTCAAAGGGGTTTCAAATTTGGATGAGGGATGAAAGTTGAAACCCTCCCATGTGAGTTTTTCAGCAGTCTAAAAGCATTTCAAAGTTCCCCTTTCTAAGAAAGAACGAAATTTTGCAAATGTCCTCGAATAAATAAACCCAATCAATAGGACTGTACAAAGTGATAAGTACAGCCTGTTAATATAACACCGGCCAAGAGGTGTCTAGAAAACACCCCCTGCAAAATGAAAGGAGACAGCCGTAAAAGATATATAGATGAAGAGTTTGTTAAAAGTAAAAAGAAAATCCCAAAGACCTAAAAGTAGGGAGTAAGAAATTACCAGAGCTGTTGTTATGTACTTTGAAGGTTGTTTTCCAGAAGCACCCCATTTGTGTTTTTGTGTTCTAAAAATTTATTTTCTTTCACACGGTTTTTTAATATTGTTATCTTTTATCAAAAGGTTTTGTTTCAAAGAGAGAATTGTTTCTATATTAAACTTTAAAATAGATGGTTTTGTTAATTCCAAAATAAAAGTTGTTGTTGTTGTGTAATGTTTTTTCTAGAAGCTCCACTTGAATGTTTTCTGAGAACTGATTTTCAGCTTTGGCTTAAGTGATTTTATTTAGAGGGGAAATTTCTTCCTGTTTACTTTTCGGAGTCTGAACACTGGGGACTAGCAGCACATGTAGCATCAGTATTTTGAACACGAGTTCTCTTCCTGTTCACTTCTTTGAGGACTAAGATTCTAGGGGATCTGTGTTTAACAAATTTTCACAGCATTCTTACGTAGGCAGACAAGTTTTTGACAAAGTGCCTCTTTCAGTCTCTTCTTTCTTAAGATTTTACCATCTAGAGAAGATGGAATTTCAAGAGAAACATATAGGAATGCACATGATACAGTGATGCACAATGAGGCAGAAGCCAAAGAAAATAGTGTAATTGGTCTCTCTGCCAGAGAGCTTAACTTCATTGCCAATAACACTTTACTAGCAATGGTAAGAGGTGTGTCAATTAAACAATTTCAAGGAACCGGGATCCATTAAGTGTCAGAGAAGAATTTGAGAGGACTGGCACTAATGTGGCAAGTGCAAAAATAATTGACCAAGAAAAACGCAGAAGTTCCATTCTAACAAACTGGACATAAATGAAGTGAAAGAGTACATTACATGTGGAGATTGAGGATTTCCTACACCTTGGACCTGCAGAAAACAAAAACAATATGGCAGAGGTAAAAGCCCTTATAGTTGAAAATCTGAAGCCCGCCTGGCTGTGGTCTAAAACAGTACAATTTGGGCAGTTATTGGAAGAACGACCCAGGTTCAAAACCGAGCAGGCATGACATACACTTTAAACTAGTGTCGACGTTAATGTAGAGATGTGGCCAAGCAGTTTGCTTTCAACGATCCTTGATTCAAAGGTAGTAAAGTGATGTGGCCGGTTTCTTAGCTACCCATAAGTACCGCACAGTCACAAAGATCGTAAACCGTGATTAGACAGAAGCCAGTTTGACATGTCGAATGAGATGAGCTCAAATTGAAAATACAAATGGGTTGACCTCAAGTGGCAAAACTAAATGGGCTTTCAAAGAGAAGGCCCAAGTTCAACCCGATGAGACATAATACTGCATCCGAATACCCGTCACATGCGGAGTAAAAGCCCCAACCAGCAAAGTCAGATACAAGTTCCCGGCGAATTTGAGTGGGTCGTAACAACTAAGCAGAAGGTTAACCCCAGAAAGCTGAATTTACCAAATCAAACCAAAAAAAAAGAGTATTGGGCATTAATCTATTGCAAAATTAACTTTTTTTTCCATTAAAACTAGTTCTACACCCTTCCAAAACTTTTAGCAATTTAGTACTTAGATCCTACTCAGTTGCACCTTTATTGGCATTCAACGACTAAAAAACCAAAAACAAATCTAATTTCGTCATCAATAGAACATTCAATGTTCAACTATGCGCAAAAGAAACAATATTTTATAAAACGCTAATTTGAGATCCATGGGAAGCCGATTAAATGAATTGTGACCAGAAATTCATGATAAAATAAAGATAGGGGATGATGAACAAAACATACCCAACTCAGAGAAGAAAAGTAGGACCATCATAATGGTGGAGACTAGGTAATGACACCGCCTGATAAAGTCCTGCTGTAAAAGTCCTCATTGATCTTTGGATATGCATCCAGCTGCCGAAGTCTGTTCATTACCTGCATTTTTAAGCTGTCTTTTTTAAATTAAAACTTGAATCTTTTTCAAATCCTTCCCCCTGTATTGAAAGCTCTCTTAATTCCTCCGATCGAATGTACCGTTTGCCCTAACTTCTGTTCATTGTTTGACTTTTTTGCACCAGAACAATCGAAAGAATTCAGCTTTGTCTGCGATGCCAATGCCCTTCTGCTCTACTCTTTCTTATCGTCTTCCCGGTGTTTTTTTGAGAAATGATTACGAATTTTATTGAAAAATATATTGAATAGTTATTTCGGCAAATCCCATTTCGGCCGCCTCTAAAACCCGCTCTACCAAAACCCGGCCGGGCCAAAAATAAATAAATTCCGTCGCGTGTATGCCTTCGCTTTTGTTTTTTAAAACTTGAAATTATTTGATGAAAAATAGTAAAGAATAAGTAGTAGGTTTAAGATAATTCTTTTTAGTTTTCTTTTCCATTGAAGATTTAGAATTAAGCCAGTCTCCTTTAGTTTAGATGTAAGGTCCAAGAGGTATCCATTCCGCCAAATTCGTCTCGGACACGATCTTGGCCTCATCCCTTATTATGGTGCTTAGGCCTTTGCACACGACAAGAATTGATCCATGGTGGGTTCTTTGTGAGCCTAACAAGTTCACCAATGGACCATAATTCTTTTTAGTTTTCAAAAAAACCTCGTCCTAAATTTGGTCATTTGATATTTAGTAGTGTTGGCTTTGGTGTATACCCATTGTATATGATTTATGTGAATAAACTAAACTCTTAAATTCATTACCATATCTTATTCAAAGGTTTATGGCGACACCAATCCCTGTCTTATTGCTCGATTGCCTACATGATCATATTTGTCTATCATAAATATCTTATGCTTCCTCTATGGTCCTCACTAGACCATCATTTTAGTTATCAACCCTACAAAGACACAAAATTGTCTAGTAGGGATAGAATCGACAGCTGATTTTGTCACTGTTGAAAGATTGTGTCCGTAGCATTAGGTCGACATTAGTGAGAAACATTTCTCTTGGGCAGTATAAATATAAGTTAAGTTGGCTCATTTACTCACTTGACTCTCATTTGGCTCTAATTCTTTCATCTAACACTTATCAAGAGTTCATCTAGAACACATCTATCAACCATTATGAAGCAATCCCTATCTGAAGTCTAGGCGCTCTAAACTAGGGCAAGAGCAAGTCTTATCAAATCCAAAGCACTCAAAGCCAAGTCAAAGCAAGCAATATCAAGTGTCAAAGAGTTGTAGACACCCAAATTTGGTCATTTCGCATTTGATGATGTTGATTTTGACTTATATCCCTTACACATGACTTGTGTGCACAAACCGAGCTCAAACGCATTATCCTACTTCGTCGATCAAAAACAACTCACATTTCCTATGCATACCCTTTTGTATAATCAAATGAGCTTTCAAATTTCACTAGACAAAAAACCATCCAAAGTAGGGACATGACCGAGTGGTTAATTATGTCCATGTTAGTTGATTTTATCCTTGGCTTCTCTATGGTCAAATTTGTTAATGAATATCTTTTATGAGTCAATTTTTCCTCTTACATGGCCTTAGTGCAAAATATTACCCTTAGAGCCATATAAATAAAAAATTAATCCACTTATGTACTCATTTAACACCTATTTAGTATTTACTGAGGTACACATTTGGTCTTCATCTCCAAACATCAAGTAAGTTGTCATATTTTGCCTGTTGTAGGATCATACACTAGGATCAACCCTTAAGAAAGTTTGAAGCATTCTAAGCCAAGAAAAAAGCATTCCAAGAGACAATCAAAAACATCAAAAGCCAAGTCAAAAACTAGTGATCAATCAAATATATCTAAAACACGTAAATACAAACATGTAATGACAAGTAAGTACAAGTAACAAGAGGATGAGACTGACTTAGTTGATATCCTGGTTTATGCACATCTTTCGAATATGGGTTGGAATGATGGCGGAACATGCTCAATATGGATTTTGCATGCTTCGTCTAAACAATTAAACTAAAATGTGATATTATAGCCTAATCTGATGTTATGCAAAGCAATAAATAACAACTAAATAAATAAAGGAAATGACCCAAGCAACTAAGTAAATATAAATGTAAAACCCTAATGTGAGAGGGTTAAGAAGTCCTTAGCTGATTTGAAAAAGGCGCTTGACGTGTCGCCAGTGTAAACTAGGTAAACAGGAGGAAACGACTGACATAGGCCCGAGAAAGTGCGAGATCTTAGCTCTCACTGGACCAGGTGCAGAAAGGGATAGGGGCATCCATGGCGCCCAGGTATGGGGAAATGGCGTAAAAACCTCCTTTGAGGTGTCGATGGATATTAAATGCTGTACTTGCTTCATATCGCATTGATGTCACTTAAGCTGCGTCGAATGTTGTTGTAAGACTTGCAATAAAGAATCACATACAAAACCCCAAACAAAGCATCAAAACCCTAAAAAGAAAGATGCATATGAAAGGGGTCAAATTGTCCAAGGCCACCTGATAATGGACTTACTAACTAAGCACTGCACTACATCTCATACCCAATATAGTTCTAGGTGTGTGTGTGTGTGTGTAGATCGTGCCCTAGGTTGCTCTTGTGTTAGTCGCACTTTGTGAAGTAGCGAGCAAATAACTAGATGTAGAATGTAGTAAATGTGTGCATGGAAACAATAGACTCCCCTCCTATGAAGTGTGATGTATATGAACCAGTCATGTGTGCCTTGTGATGGAGCTAGATGAATGCAAATGTAGCTTTAGATGCCTTTGATGGATGCAAATGTAGCTTTAGGTGCCTTTGATGGATGTAACTATAGATGGTGATAGTAGATGCTTAGTGTTTGGTCCCTCATTATGGTTCTCTTTCTTTAATTTCATAATCAACCCCAAAAATGTCGACCACCCAAAATATAAGCTCAAACGGCTAGAAAGTACCCAAAAATCGAGAGGAAAGTACAAAGAGAATCAAGGCACCTAGGGCACCCAGTCCTTAGTTGGGCGCCCCAGTCGAAATAGGAAGAACACGGAATGACAATGCGGATCGGGCAAGTGTGGTGAAAGACAAAAAGTAACGGCAGAAAGTAAAGTAAAAAGGCCAAAAACATGGGTTAATTATTACTCTTTTCACTCAAGAACTGTATGAATAGTAGTATGAGACCGAGACTAAATAATGACTCCAAGTGCATGATTTAGTGACTATATTTGACCCCACTTTATGTTAGTGAGCGGAAAGCTCAGTAACATAAAGTAGATAGAGATGTGTGTTGAGTTGTGGAGCTCAATTACTTCGTATTAACATGCAATATGAAACTTGTTGGAAAACACAGTAACCGACATCGGTTATGGAGGGACCGACATCGATCACCTATGACCGGCATCGGTCAAGTGAGGAAACAACATCAGTTAGGGCTAACCGGCGTCGGTTACCTATGTGTGGGTGTTTTAATTAACTTACGTGAAGTAGATATATTTTTAGTATTAAAACATATCTATAGATTATAATTGCATGGCTAAGTGCCCTAAGTTTGTATACGTGTATATAAGCATAAAAGCTAGGGTTAGAAATAAGAATTAAGAAGAAATTACAAAAGTTGATGATTATTGTGAGAATAATTGCGAGAGAGAATTCTTGGTGAAGAAGCAAAAGCTTGAGAGTAAGACAATATTGTACATCTGAGAGGTGTGGAAGATTACAAATCTTCATTGTATATCTTGTGAAAGCTTTGGATAATAGATTAACTTGTTTCTTTGTGGATGTAGCCCACACTGAGTGAACCACGTTAAATCTGGTGTTGATTTATATCTCTTGTTATGTATATTTCTTCTAGTAGAATATCCACTTTTATTTGCATGTATGTTTAGATCTAATGTATTATCTGTACAACTAGTGTCCTAACCACAACAGCTGGTATTAGAGTTTTGTTTGAGGATTTTATGTGTTGACATATTTACTCACAAAGGGTTTTCTAATTGAGTGGGAGTTACAACAATGGCAGAAGAAAAAAATACAAGGTAGAGTAGTTTGACAGTCGAAATTATCAATTATGAAAGATGCAGATTAAAGATTATTTGTATCAAAGAAATTTGTATTTATCGTTGGATGAGAAGTCTATACCTATGAAGATGACTGATGAAGAATGGAAGATTCTTAATAGAAAGGCTTTGGGATCTATAAGATTGAGCCTGACAACATTCGTGGCTTCCAATATTACAGAAGCGACTTCTATGGTAGGGTTAATGAAATCTATTGCTAATTTATATGAAAAACCTAATGATTCAAATAAAGTTTATTTGATGAATAAACTATTTAGTTCTAAGATGCATGAAGGTAGATATGTATCTAGTCATTTGAATGATTTCGATCTATTATAAAACAGTTAAAATCGGTTGATATACCATTTGATGGTGAAGTGAAAGCACTTTTATTCTTATGTTTTTGCGATAGTTGAGATAGCTTGGTAATGGTTATTAGTAATACAAAATCGACAATAATATTTTTGAAGTTTGATGATGTGGTTAGTATAATCTTGAATGAAGAAATTAGTAGGAAGAGTACGGAGGAATCATCATCTAGGAATGTTTTCAATGTAGAAAGCGAGGCGGGCGAAGGAGAGCCAAGAGTAAGAGTAATGAGAAACCAAATTCAAGGGATAATAGATCTAAATCCAGAGGTAAGGGAATTACTTGTTGGAAATGTGGAAAGAAAGGACGTGCAAAGAAAGATTATTGGTCAAAGGATAAAGAGAACCAACAACCATACAAAGGTAAAGAAACAAATCTTGTTGCAGCAGAGGTAATGCAAGATACTCTTATTCTCTCTTTAGATAATATAATTGAATCATGAGTTTTAGATTCAGGAGCTTCTTTCCATGCAACCCCTAATAAGGGTTATTTCAAAAATTATGTCCAGGGTAATTTTGGGCATGTTTATTTGGGTGATGATGAACCTTGTAGTATTACTGGTAAAGGGAAGTTCATCTAAAATTGCAGAATGAAAACACATGGGTCTTAAAAGATGTGAGACATGTGCTAAGCCTCGAAAAGAATCTTATTTCTGCAAGGCAACTAGGTGAATTTGGTTGCATGGTTACTTTTACAGAGACTCTTAAAAGTCACCAAGGGTGCTTTTGTTATGGCAAGAGGTAAGAAGGTAGCAACATTATATTTATTTACCTATGTTACTAATTCTTTTTACTGCATTATCTACTTCGATTGAGATGCATGTATGTGGCATAATCGGTTGGGTCATATGAGTCAAAAAGGAATGCAGGTCTTAAAGGCTAAGGGTAAGTTATCATTTTTAAAGATTTAGATCTTGATTTTTGTGAGCATTGTGTTTTGGAAAGCAAAAGAGAGTGATATTTCTAAAAGTTGGGGGCAACTAAGAAAGAACAAAAATTGGAGCTTGTACACTCGGATGTGTGGGGACCAGCTCAGGTAGCTTCTCATGGTGGATCCTAGTATTATGTTAATTTCATTGATGATGTTACAAGAAAGGTATGAGTTTATTGTATTAAACATAAATATGATGTTTTTGAAAATTTTAAAAGATGGAAAGCCCTTATTGAGAATGAATCAAATTCAAAGTTAAAGTGCCTTAGATCTGACAATGGTGGTGAATATTGTAGCAAGGCTTTCAATGATTATTGTTCAATGAATGAGATACGTAAAGAAATAATGGTTCTAAGAACACCATAGGAAAATGGTGTTGTTGAAATAATGAACAAAATAATCATGGAACGTCTTTAGAAGTATGAGGATACATTTTGGATTGTCCTTGCAGCTTTTGAGCGATAGTTGATCAATGGTTTATTTGATTAACCATAGACCTTCAAGCTCACTAGATGGAGAAATATCAGAGGAAGTTTGGACCAGAAAAGAGGTAGATCTTTCTTTTCTTAAAGTTTTTGGTTCAGAAGCTTTTGTGCATATTGATAAGGAAAATAGGAAAAAGTTAGATGCAAAATCCAAGAGATGCACTTTCATTGGTTATGGATCTGGTGATTTTAGATTCTTTTTTGGGATTTAGAAAATTCTAAAATTATTAGGAGTCGTGATATTGAATGGAATGAAAAGAGAATGTACAAGGATCAAATTTTGGTACCCAAGGATGAACCGGTTGAGAAGTTTGTAAATGAAAATAAACTCTCATATTTTAAAGTAATACCAACTGGGTTAAATAGTAACCGATGTCGGTTGACTCCTAACCGACAATGGTCAACAAAACTAGTATCAGTTATAGAAGAGCAGAATTGGCATCGGTTAGCAGAACCGACATCGATTAAGCGAACAACTAACGCCGATTACACAGGTGACCGTGGCGTGGCCACCGACATATATTTGGATACAAATGTCCAGGAGGTCTAGAATGAGCCTTTGGTACCCTAAACTCCTGTGAGAAGGTCACAAAGGGTAAGTAAACCTCTAGAAATATTTACACCTTCTCTATTTTATTTATTATTAACTAATAGTGGTGAACTAGAGAGTTTTGAAGAAGCAATGCAGGGATAAGACCTGCACCCAGGGGGAGCATGGCATGGATGAGAAGATGAACTCCTTGGAACATAACCAAACTTGGGATTTGGTTAAGTTATCGATAGGTGAGAGGAAATTCCAAAACAAGTGGGTTTACTGGGATCGAGGAAGAAGAGGGTGGACAGAAAAAAAGGTACAAGGCAAGGCTTGTAGTAAAGGGATTTACACAAAAAGTAGGTATTGACTTTGGTGAAATGTTTTCTCTTGTTGTTAAGATGACTTATATTCCCTCTACCGAATTGAGTTTAGTTGAAGTACATGATTTACATTTAGAGCAACTAGATGTGAAGACGACTTTCCTTCAAGGTGATTTGGATGAAGAGATTTATATGCGAAAGCCACTTGGGCATGAAGTCGAGGTAAGGATAAATTAGTGTGCGGGTTGAAAAAGAGCCTATATGGGCTCAAGCAAGCTCCAAGGCATTGGTATATGAGGTTTGATAGTTTTATGCATGAGCATGGTTACTTGAGATGTGAATCTGACCATTGTGTTTATTTCAAGAAGTTTGGAAATGGGAGCTATATTATTTTGTTAATGTATGTGGATGATATGTTTATTACGAGGATCTAGTATGTAGGACATTAGCGAGCTTAAGGGAAAGCTAGCTCACACATTTTTATGAAGGATTTAGGAGCTGCAAAAAGAATCCTTGGCATGTAAATACACAGAGACATGAAGAACAAGAAATTTTATTTGTCTTAGGAGGATTATATCTACAGGGTGTTAGAAAGGTTCAAGATGTAGAATGTAAAACTGTTAGTACACATATGGCTGACACTTCAAATTGAGAAAATATCAGTGTCTGTCATCACATGAGGAGGTCAAATACATGACATGAGTGCCATATGCTTAGTAGTTGGGAGTCTCATGTATGCTATGGTTTGTACTGGACCGACATTGCACGAGTAGTAGTGGGAGTTGTGAGTAGATATATGGCCAATCCGGGTAAAGAGCATTGGAAAGCAAAGATCTGATGGATACTCGGGTATTTAAAAGGGACATCTAACATGCAATTATGCTATGGAGGTTCAAATATTTCATTATGTGGCTATGTTGATTCAGATATGGCTAGAGATCTGGATGGTAAGAGGAACACTACTAGATATATTTTCATAGTAGGTGGGACGACAGTTAGCTAGATTTCAAGATTGCAGAAGGTTGTGGATTTGTCTACTACAGAGGCAGAGTATATTGCAGCTACAGAGGCTAGCAAGGAGATGATATGGATGAGTAGGTTCATGAAAGAGTTAGGAAAGGAGCAAGATGATTGCAAATTGTTCAGTGACATCAGTGTAATTCATTTGACAAAGAACTCGACATTTTATTCAAGAATGAAACACATTCACTTGAGGTATCACTTCATATGGTAGGTATTGGAGGATGGGCAGTTGAATCTGGAAAAGATTCATACGAGTAAAAACCCTGCGGATATGCTAACGAAGCCATTAACAAAGGAGAAGTTGGAGCTACACTCCACTTCTATTGGTCTTCTAGTTTGAGACTTGAAGAGGAAGAAACAAAGCCAATGAAGGATCCAAGAATGATGTTGTATAGGTATATTGGAGTAATTAATCTCCAAGTTGGAGATTATTGAGTTGTGGAGCTCAATTACTTCGGATTAGCATGCAATATGAAACTTGTTGGAAAACATAGTAACTGACATTGGTTATGGAGGGACCGACATCGATCACCTATGACCGACATCGGTCAAGCAAGGAGGAACCGACATTGGTTAGGGCTAACCGTCAATCGATTACTTGTGTGTTGGTGTTTTAATTAACTCACGGGAATTATATCTATTTTTAGTATTAAAGCAAATCTATTGATTGTAATTACATGGCTAAGTGCCCTAAGTTTGTATATGCCTATATAAGCATAAAAGCTAGGGTTTAGAAGTAAGAATTAAGAAGAACTTGCAAAAGTTGATGATTATTGTGAGAATAATTATGAGAGAGATAATTCTTGGTGAAGAAGCAAAAGCTTGAGAGTAAGACAATATTGTACATCTGAGAGGTGTGGAAGATTGTAAATCTTCATTGTATATCTTGTGAAAGCTTTGGATAATAGATTGGCTTGTTTCTTGGTGGATGTAGCCCACACTGGGTGAACCATGTTAAATATGGTGTTGATTTATATCTCTTGTTATGTATATTTCTTCTGGTAGAATATCCGCTTTTATTTGCATGTATGCTTAAATCTGATGTATTATCTGTACAACCGGTGTGCTAACCTCAACAATGCGTCCCCGACAATTCATGTAGAGTGTTATAGAAAAGTGTGCCAAATGATTAAACAAAGCAAAAAGTGACAAAAAGATGGAGTGTGGAGACTAAATATGCAAAGAGTGTAAAAAGTGATGAGAGTGAACATAGGTTGAAAGCGTGTGTGTAGATGTTAATGTGTGTGAGGTACATGCATGTTAGTATGAGGTACAAAATGTTGAATGACATTGTTGGTGTTATTGTTAACGTCTTTATTGTTGTTGTTATTTGCTTACTTCCCATATAGACGGACCTGCAAAGGAGAAGATGATCAAGTAGTCAAATACACATGTATATGTGTAAAAACCACATGCATATAATAAATATACTGTAATGAAAATATGAAAATGAAAAGGAATATGTGCACCTAATATGTGATGAGAGAAAGGGTGTAAAAAGGATATCTTGTAACCGTCGGTGAAGTGCAAGGTTTTTGGGTGATCTCACGCCACAGTGGCTGAAGAAGTGTAGGGAGAAAGCTATGTTATTCTTCAACTTATCGCTTTTTCCTTGAGATTGGTGAAGAGATTTTTGTATTGTCTAGTTTTTTGTGTGATCCAGCGCCGCTTGCCGAAGTAGTGTAAGGAGGAAAGTCTGTTGTATCCTCCAACCTGTAACTGCTCCCCAAAATGTTAAGGATAACACGTCCTGTAAAATCCGCTATGTATCGGAGTTTTATAGCCTGGTTTGAACACATTCGTTTTATAACCCATTATGTCATGGATGAAAACTAAATTGAACTGTACTAGTGTAGAGCATTGTGTGGTATGTAAACCCCAAATGATGCCCCCCCTCTTTGGGGGCACATGCGATGTCACAAACAGGGAGATGTGGCCCTAAAAGAGGATCGACCACATAAATTGTGCCCTACAGGGGGAAGGGAATGCACTTGGTAGAAACCAAGGAGCACACAAACAAGTGGCTATAAACAAGTGTTAGTACGAACAAACATGCATATAGAAAACAAGTGTAAACTACCAAACAATGTGTAAGCTAAAATGTAAGTAAACACGCAAGAAGCCAATCATAAACCGTAAAAGGAAGGTTGCAAACATGGGACACCACTCACAATGTCACAAGACTCTCAAGGTCATAGTGCTGCATACAAACAAACAAGTGTGCACACCAAACAAAGGGCAATGCCCGCATACAATAGCAAACAAGAGACAAATAATAACAAACAAACGAGAAAAATAACTAGGAAGTAACTAATATTACAAAACAAATGTTGCACATGAAACACTCGTTAGCATGTTAGAAAGATAACCCATATGTCAAAAGCATGTATAACCAAGTAATGTAAAGTGTTAAGTACAAAATGAAACAATAACACCTGTAGTATATGAAAGTGGATGCCCCTAGTAGCCACTATGGGACCAGTGGTAGCCAAGCATTCATGTTGAGTGTAAAAGACCTGTCTCTATGATCACACTAAACAAGGACATAAAGGTGCATGTATGGTAAAGATAATGACATACAAGAGATCTATCTAACATGTGTAGTAAAGCGAACATATACAAGCAAATGCAAGCAAGAGTAAAAGCAACCAAGATATGCAGTATGTTGTGGATGGATGTAATGGAATGCAATATGGATGATAGGAGCCGTGTGCCCCTGAGTGAATGGAGTTTTATGTAGTGAGGTTCATTTAGTTTTCCCCCTCAGCAGTCAAGAATGAACCATAAACGAGAGTGTGTCATCAAGAAATGGTCAAACTATGTGTTGTGTGTAGCGCGCTGTGATGAGTGTGTGGTGATGAGATGCGACATAGAGATGAAGTGTGTGTGACTCTATAGCCTAAGCATATATCACAACAAGATGAATAGAAAGGTGGTGGTGATTTAGCCTAAAGCGTATACCACTAAATAATGTAAGTGAAAGTGATGATGTAGCCTATCATGAGATGATGCTAGAATAAGTGACCCTATAGCCTAAGGCATATATCACTAATCCTAGGAATGTCGCATGAGAAAAAAAGAAGATTGAATGATTAAAAACATGAATATGATGTGATCCATTTGTGATGTATACCCTCAATAGTCCAGTATGGACCGTGAGACTAGAGTGCGTCATCGGGTAGTGAGTGCAACGCGTAGAAGAAGATGTAGGATGTGTGATGATAATAGATGACCATGTGATGAGCAAAATGTGTAAATATGTGATGTGTAGAATGTAATGCAAGATGTGTAGATAACCTAATATTGTGAAATGTACGCTATGTAGTATGTATGATGAATAGTATGTAATGTTAGACTCGTAGACAATAGGAGTGTGACACATGTGTGATGAATACTAGTATGGTGTGTAGAATATGTATGATATGGAGATGCACAAATTTCGAAATACAAATGATGTAGTGTAAGATGTAGTATGCAAGATGTACTATGAGATATGTGAAGATTCACAATGTGTAGTATCTATGGTGCAGTGTGTGGGGTTCATGTGTATAGAATGCCCTCAATAGTCAAGTGTGAACCGAAGCATAAGAGTGTGTCATCGGTTAATGATGATACAAATGTATCAAGAGGTGTGTAATAATTCTTAGAGAAGATTAGTCACTAAGCACGAAGTGTTAAGTGCATGGGAGGATAACAACATTTGATAGCAATGCAGGGGGGAGCTATGATGCCCCCAAGTATGTAAGTGATGAAAATTTAGTCAAAAGATAGTAAGTGGATCAATGTAAGGAGTAGTTTCCTTAACAAAAGTGATGGGACGTTGAGGTGGTAAAGGTGTGTGACCATCAAATGGTTCATCATCATAGTAAGCTTCATTCAGGTCCCAGTCGTTGACATAGGTATGGTCTATAGCAGATGGTAGAATTACAAGTTTAACTATAGGAGGTGTTTGTTGAGCATGACCTGGTGATGTCGCAGATACCTTGAATGGAGGAGGAGCTAGACCAACATTAAGAGGAGGTTTCTTAGTTTGATTAGGTAACATTGTAGATGACTTAGTAGGAGGAGGTGATGGAATAAAAACCTTGTGAGGTGATTGCTTAGTGTAATGGGTTGAATAAGTGATGCTTGATTAACCGAAGAAGGCACATGAGAAATGGTAGTGTGATGCTCATTAGGTGTATGAGGAACAAACTTAGGATCCCATTTGGGTACATTATTTGTATGTGTGCATGTAACAAAATGTTGTTCAACGAATGAGATAAAGCCCTGACACTCAAAATGTTTGATTTTACGTTGTAAAGTGTAGCAATCATTATCATTATGTCCATTGATTCGATGATAATTACAACATGGATGACCTTGATATCTGGCTAGCCGATATGGAAGATAACAATGAGTAGGTGGTAAAGCGATCAATTGATGACTAAGGAGCTCATTAAGAAGGTCATGTTGTTTAGTATTGTGATAAAAGATGAGAGGCTCTGGTAATGGTATGACTTGAGGCTCACTGACACGAGCACATGTAATAGACATAAAAGGAAGATGAGATGTAGAACGAGAACAAACATGAGCCTAAGAAATGTCCTTAAGATGTTGGATTTCAGATTTTAGAGATGTAATGATGGATTCCATAGCCTTAAATTGGTCTTGAAACAAAGAATGTAAAGCTTGAATTGAGTCTAACATAGATTGATTAGATGTAGGATCATGAGGACTAGGGTCGTCAATAAATGATCAAAGATAGGACTTATTTCATGTGGTGGCATATCTTTAGGACGATACATGATGTCTAAGGTTTTTGCGAGAATAGGTGACCGACAACCGGATGCATCTTAAGTAAATCAGATAAAGAAACTTGAGCAAATTTAGGAGACATGGTAGAGGGAAAACGAGGACCCTAAACGTGAAGATTGAGGTTGGGTTCACCAAAATGATTAAACTAAAATGCGATATTCTAGTTGAATCTGATGTTATTCAAAGCAATAAATAAACAACTAATTAAATAAATGAAATCACCCAAGCAACTAAGTAAATAAAAATATAAAACCTAATGTGTAAGAGAGGGTTAAGAAGTCCTTAGCTAATTTGACAAAGGCGTTGGATTGTGTCACAGTGTAAACCCGAGTAAATAGGAGGAGGAAACAA
This sequence comes from Taxus wallichiana var. yunnanensis, assembly GCA_018340775.1. Classification (NCBI taxonomy): domain Eukaryota; kingdom Viridiplantae; phylum Streptophyta; class Pinopsida; order Cupressales; family Taxaceae; genus Taxus; species Taxus wallichiana. The sequence goes on from CM031242.1 coordinate 381,339,671, forward strand.
CCACACAGAAGCCTGAGAAAGTACAGATTTGAGCTCTCTGACTGAATTGGGGCACTTGGAAAGGGATAGGGGCACCCATGGGCACTTTGGTATGCGGAAATGGCGTAAAAACCTCCTCCGAGGTGTCATTAGATATTCACGTGTACTTGTTTCTTGTCACACTAATGTCGTTGAAGCTGCGTCAAATGTATCCGTAAGACCTGCAATAAGGAATCACCTGTAAAACCCAAAAAAAAACATCAAAACCCTAAAAAGAAAGATGCATATGAAGGGGTCAGACTGTCCTCAAATGCCGCCATGATGGAGGACTTACTTAAGTGTTGCACTACATCTCGGACCCAATGTTGTTACAGGTGTGTATGTGTAAATCGTGCCCTAGGTTTCTCGTGTCATTCACACTTTGGGAAGTAGCAAGTAAATAACTAGATGTAAAATGTAGTAAATGTGTGTATGGAATCAATAAACTCCCCTCCTATGAAGTGTAATGCGAGATGAACCACCTTGTGTGCCTTGTGATGGAGCTAGATGGATGCAAATGTAGCTTTAGGTGCCTTTGATGGATGCAAATATAGATGGTGATAATAGAAGCTTAGTGCTTGGTCCCTCATTATGGTATCATAAATTTATATTTATATAGTTCTCTTTCTCTAATTTTGTAATTAACTTGAAAAGGCTAACCACCGAAAATATAAGAAGCTCACACAACTAGAAAGTGCCCAAAAAGTGAGAGGAAAGTAAAAAGAGGATCAGGGTGCCCAAAGGGGACCAGGTTGATTGGGGCGCCCTAGTCCTTGGTCAGGCACCCCATTCGAAATAAGAAGAATGCGAATAATGATAAAGACCGGGTAAGTGTAGGTGAAAGACTAAAAGGAACGACAGAAAGCAAAGTAAAAAGGCCAAAGACGTGGGTTAATTATTATTCTTTTCACTTAAGAACCATATGAATAGTAGTATGAGACCGAGACTAAATAATGACTCCAAGTGCGTGATTTAGTGACTATACTGAGAGACAATGATCTACATGTGTGTTAGATATTAGCGCCTGAAGGGGAAAATACCACCACAAGCACTAGTGTGCGGACTAGGCATTACTGAGTCCCAGGTAATGGGTGTGAATCTAATTCTTTCAGGTATGATAATGTCTCCTTCACTTCACTTTATGTCCCATCCACTTTGGTGTAGGTCTTTGTTGTCGCACATGTACTGCGAAACAAACCCTAACTACTTGCATAAGACTCGAGCACACATTAGGTGAAATTAAAAGACACATGTTCTTGAGTTGGATTGACCTCTCAAAGAACCCCAATGTGATTGTCATGAAGAGTGCTACACTACATTCCAAACTCAATGTAGTTACGGTGTGTGTGTGTGTGTGTGTGTGTGTGTGTGAGAGAGAGAGAGAGAGAGAGAGAGAGAGAGAGAGAGAGAGAGAGAGTAATTGTGTCCCTTGAAGCTAGAATAATAATGTTGTAGGAGCATCATTAAAGGGCTTGAAAGAACAAATTCTTCTTTATGAATAAATATGGAGGCCAATTAAGCAAGGTTAGAAATTTTAGGAGTCATGGGAAGAGGTGTTAGGAGGTCTAGCCTCTCAAATGTCAAAGTCTAGTTTTCCTTCCATTTACAAGTTTGAATTTTCTAAGTGTGTATGGGTGAGGTTAGGGTAAGTTCTTTAAAAGTTTGATGTTTATAAAGTCTAAGAGTCTAGTCATGTGAAAGTGAATCCTCAAAAGACATGTATAAATCATAAATTGTGTGTGATCATGATGTATCAACCAACTTTGGCAAAGTAGGAACATGAGATGCAAATGATGAGTCATCATGGCTTGGAAGAGCAATTACATTTCAGGTTAGTTATATGCCTAAGTCGGGATAGGATTTGAAATTTAAATAAAAATGGAAGGAGAGTTCTGAGACTCGAATACATGGAGAGTAGGTAATTAGTTTTTGAATTCATCTCTTGTGGTTGGAAGAAGGAGAACATGGAGTAGGAGGAATTTTGTAGGAAATACAAGGAGCAATCAATGGAATACTCTATTGTTGGTCAAGAAGAAGGTTCAATACCGTTATTATAGTTAGAGGACATGGAATAAATCAAGAAAACATCATCTTTGAGTTTTGTACGGTTAATCTTTGCCTCTTTGATCCCTAAGCTTCATTCTTAGTGACATTTATCTAGACAAACCGTGCATGTGTACAATAGTAGTAGAAAAAGACTATTCTTATAAATTAATACCTTGTTATGGACTTGACTATGTTGTACACTTTGAAGTAATTGATCCACGATCTTATGAGAAGAGTCTACATTAATACACGTGATGAGGAAGGTTTGAGATGGTATTTCAAGTTAAAGGTAAAATACCGTGTCTCTGTGAAGATATTCCTTTAGATGGTCATGGAAAACAAGGCTCTCTGTGTGTGTGTTCTTGAAACCATGTATGCAAAGTAAGACTATGGTTGAATGATCTCAGTGAGCTTAATGACTTGTGAAGTGAATTCGCGGGTGTCATTTAGTGTTGAAATTGTGATTATAAGTGCATGAAGGGTCAATGCAAATGAATGAAGGTAGCTTCCATGGTGATACTCTATTATGATGCATTGCAAAAGTTCCTAATTGGAAGAAAATCTTGTGGTGACTATGAATGACTAATGCCAAACCTTTCTTTGCATATTTAAAGGTTGATACATGTGGAGTAGGATGTTCGTATTGTTTATTAGTAGTCTTGTATGTTCTAAAGATTTAACTCCCAGAGATTTGCATTTGCATATTAGAGCTAATTGTCTTAGACTTGATAGTGAGAAAGGAAGCACGTGAATATAGATGGTGACAATATAAAGGTGAAGGAAATGAGTGAACTAGGTTGTGAAGGATAATCTGAGACCCTAGGAAAGAAACCAAGCATTAGAAGCAAACTCCATTAAGTGTTCCTACATATGAGGGTTAAGGGCTCAAAACCCTAGGTACATAGTTTTAGGGATAAGGAATAGAGTCTAATCTTGCTCATTAGTAACCTTTGGAGCCTACTATTAAGATTGACACGTGAGAGAGGTCAATTTGAACATACGATAAGGAAAATAGGCTTTCAAAACAAATTTATTGCATTTGGAGAACTATTTTGAGTTCTCGAGTTGTTATAGTCTTACAACTAGGGTTTAGGAAGATTTCCTCTATCTTGTGAATGCACCATTGGAAATGGTTGCAACTTTCTACAAAAAGTCTGTCATGATATATTTTAAGTTTCTAAAAGGGTTAGAATCCGAGAAGGAGTCATTTCATTGGAGTTAAATATGACAGTTCGTAGCTAGGAAATCAAATGTAGTTAGAGACCTAATTCTGGAGGCCCTAATAAAAAGGGAGTAGGTTTGAATGGTAAAATTTTGTCATGAAAATTGATTCATAGATATATTGAGAAAATGGGTGCTTGAAAAGATTTGGGTTGTTATTTGAAACCACACAAAGGCAAAGATATGCTTATGATTACCTAGAGCAAGGCTAGAAGAAAAGTTGTCCACCAAGAGATAAAAAGTATATTTTAAGGAAGATCTTCAATGAGTTAGACCCTAAAATTTGAGCCACCCCTTATTAGGCCAAAAGGGTCCTAGAATAAGTTTAGGAGTTGTTACGGGTGTGTGTAGATGAGCTCAATTATGAAGGTAGCAAGAATAAGTGTCTTACGGGGATCGAACTACAAATTTGAGTAGGATAGTGAAAGGTTAAACTTTTATTCTTTTCCTTCAAATTTGTGAATGATATAGTGTTGTTTGAAGTGCATGAACATGGTGTAAGGTTGAAGAAGGTTAGATAAGACTTGTTATCCAAATAGCTCTCTTAGCGATTTGGATAACTTGCATACACATTCTGGCCTTAAGACATCTATTGAAGTTGCACGCGCTCAAAATCATTTGGCACATTCCCTTGGTCAAAGTTTACCTGTACGCCCCATTTCCTTTTCCCTTCCACTTCTCTCTCGTGTGCACTCCTTACGTGTGTTCGCCTTCTTCCAAGTCAGTTTCCTTCCACCCCGCGTGCCTAAGTCTTTGACCCTTCATGCGTCGTACCCATTACCTTATAATAGTTGCACCTTAACCATACGTTCTTTGATCACTGATTTAAACCATCTTCCCACGCACATCACACGCACTCCCTCCATGATTTCCTTTGTTTTCTCCTGCGCTCAATGTGTCACGCGACCAGACAAGGCATCGAATTCTTGCGATGAATGAATGATTGACACGTGGCGAAAAGCGACAAAAGGTTGTACATTTGGCCACCACTCCAAGCAATCAGCCACGTGACGCATATTTTATGTGCATCGGCGACTTTGACATCTTCTAATAGCCATATCATCAGCTATAGAGTCAGATCGGCACATGCACGGACTTGTCTAGAAAGCTGTTGACATCAGCTATAGTGCCAGAAATTCAAAATTCAAATTCTAGCGGATCTGGTAGGTGAGAATTGGGAAAACATCTCTCTGAACATTGATGAGCATATCTGATTGCTCCAACCACCCAATTTAGTATGATCTGCTCTCTTTTGTCTTCAACACGTCAAACATGCATGGAGAAGTGTATTTCATAGATTTCCAAGCGGATTTGCAGCAATTAAATGCTCCTTGTTGGTGGTTGTATTTTCAGGTTTTCCCTCCTCTTCCTTTCTTCCTCCATGGATTCATCTATAAATGTAAGAGCAAGGCTCATTTGTTATGTTAGATACTTTGGATCCTTACGCATGTTGTTAAGGATTCCATATTTTCTATATTCTAAGTTGCGAGACCTCCATGTTTGGCTCTTACATGTGATATCAACCTCTTTATCAACATGTGATTACGCGTTACAGAAGTAATAGAAGCATCATTTTGTGACTATTCTCTGTCCGAGTGTGTTTGTGTTCCTTCTTCTTGCCTTTTCTCTTGCACTGTGTATTGTTGTGCTACTTCAGTTCCTTGTAGCCCCATATTTGGTTGTGTTCCATAAGGACGATTTGGAGAATGTGTGTTTTGCTATGCTACTCATGCCTAGCCTCCTCTCACACATTTCATGTCATTCTTGCTCGAAGCAGATAGTGTCCATCCCTCTTTTACGGTCTATCACCTTTTAGTGTAGTTTATTTCATGATTATCCTTCTTTCCTGGTTCCTTGGCATTCATAGCTTAGTTTCCCCTTTCGGCACTAGGAGCGGCGGTAGTAATAGAGTTAGATAGAGGAACCGGCCTTCTCAGGAGAACCATCCCAAGCGTGCAAGGTCCCATAACTTGGGATGGTTCCATTGTGGTCTCGGAGACACCTCGCCCCTTTCAAGCTCTAAGATGTGGGTGCACGTTTGAGCAACTAACAAGATTATAAGGCCAAAATCGATTGTTGAATGAAGAGCTCGGGGAGAAATATGAAGGTCCAATTAGTAAAGTAAGTAGAAAAAGAAGTGTCATTGAATTGTGATAACCATAGGAGCTTGAAATGAAGCATAATGCGAGGGTATGGGGTTTTGAGCAAAGAGTATGGTGAATGGTGAAATCATTTAGGGGTATTGGTCAAAACTTGCATTTATGAGCCAATTGTTTGGCATTGTTAATGATCCTCACATTGCAGAGATTGGTAAAGTTGTGGTTTTGAAACCTCTTGATTTGTGAATGGTTAGCATATTTGTATTTTCTCACATTGTTATCTCAGTTTTGAGTTTACGCCAAAACTATCAAATAACCCTACGAAATTTTTAAGCTGGTTTTGCAAAATTGCCTTTATGAGAGATAATCGGGTTTTCGGTTTCACAAACAGGATAACATGTGTTTTAGATGTTTCATGTCTGGTGTTCCCCGAAACTGCATCAACTAAGGTGAGTCGGGTTTGCGGAGCTTCGTCGCATCGGAACATGCCTTATCCGAGACATGTTCCGTGTCGCCTGTCTTCCGATACCCGAAGCCCGATTTAGTCCTTCATGTCGGGTTTTCAGAACTTTGAAGCATCTAAACATCTCATGCTTTATGTCGATTGTTTCCCGCAACCCGAAACCCGAATTGCTCTAAACACCTTTGTGTCGGGTTTTCGGATCTCCTGAGCATGCTGACATGGCGTTAATGCCGAGTTGTCGGGTGGGTTGGCACGTGCCAGCTGAAGTGTATTAATTGCAAATTTTCTTATATATATGCGGATTTCCACGTCATTTTTACGGACATATTTTTACCTCGTGTATTTTGCGCGTGCTTCTCGAACCTCGAAACCCGAAACTACTTTGTGCCCAATTGAATTGCCGTTTCGATCTTTCCTTGCCTTGGTTGAAGGTATCTCTCTCTTCATTCTTTGTTCATGGTTTTTATGGATTGATTATGTATGGAATTCTTCCCATTTTCTTACCAGGTTTGTGGGGTTTTTATCTTTTTCCTTTTGGGGTTGTTTTCTTAAACCGGGTTTCTGTTTTAGGGTTTATCTCTTTGGAATTATCACTTTGTGTTATTTCCCGGAATATTGTTGTAATCAAAATATGTTTTGGATATAAACGATGAAGAAAGAACTTGCATGTTTTAAAATCAACAAAAACCCTATTCCCCCTTCTCGGGTTTCGCAGGGTGCTGTGCAGTATCAAAAACCCGCAGTGTATCAGAAAGTTTGAAGAGTGGACTTTCCAAAATCTCCGACATCCTCAGTGTGCCGGGTTTTCTCAAGTCTCCGACATCCTCAGTGTCTGGGTTTTCTCAAGTTTCTGACATCTTCAAAGTGTCGGGCTTTCTCAAGTTTCCGACATCCTCAGTGTGTTGGGATTTCTCAAATCTCCGACATCCTCGCGCATTTCAGGTTTTCTGGACTCCTTGACATCCTCCTTAGTGTGTCGAGTTTTTCCACCCTTCCGGCATCTCCAATAGGTTGGGGTTTTCTCAGTGTGCAACATCTCCTGATCTCCAAAACTCTCTTCCTTCAAAATCCCTCATGTCGGACCCTGGTCCATCGCGAAAAGACTAAGAAGTCGGGAAGGATGAAATACAAGTTTAGAAAGGTGGAGTCTCCATCATATATTGATTGCAATTATGACATATGAGATCTGAGCTCGAAAATATAAATATTGAGGATTTAGGAGTAGGGTAAGGAGTTCCTCCCAAACTCCATGGATGAAATCGATAGCCGATAGTGGTTTACCTCTTGCAGCGGGTTTCCCATGTCCGCTCGGTGCCACGAATTCATCTTAGCTGCGCTTCCGATTATGACTCTGTTTCTCGTCTTTGTGAGAAATCAAAGGAGAAGTTGTGATCAAGTTAGATAGAGATTACTTTGATGATCTCCTCAAACTGCCCAATTTTGAAGAATATGGAGAGTTAGATATCAAGTCAGCTCAGAAATCTTGGGATAACGATCAGGAAGATTGTATCAAGCATGTAAATAAGAAGTTCCTGATCAAAGCCAAACCGGCTGTCTCCAGATTCCCAAGACTTATCCCCAGGAGTGATTTCATTCAGGAAATCAATGACATCATCACTCTGTTGAGTCGGGTTTTTGGTTTACCCGAATCAAATGTTTTCCAAGGGTGGATGTATCAATTCATGATCACCATCAAGAAGAATCAACAAGGGATTGATTGGGGCACTCTCATTAGTAATGAGATAGATTCCCAAATGACAACAGTCTTGTCCACAAGGAAGTTTTATATGTCCTCATATGTCACCTATCGTGGCGGGATGAGGAACTATCCGGGTTGGATATCGAGGGAAATAGGACGGTGAACCAGGTTTATCAGTACTTCCCTCAACTGATAAGAAAAGGGTCTCAAGACCAATTCAAAAGGGTAAATGACACCTTCTTTTGTGAAAACATCTGCGAGTTAAACCACGAATTGAGGAAAACAAGAGTTTGAGATGAGGCACAAGTGAAGTTTCCAAATGGGGTTGTGTCTTCTTGCGATTCAAAAGTTCACATATCTTCGGGTAGTCATGTACTCAGGGGATCCTTTCCATCTGCCTTTAGATATCGAGGGATAAACCCGATCTTGATGGAATTGGTTAGGCAATTGTTGGATTTCCACAAGTTCCAACAAAGTAAACATAAAGCTGCATTGTATCTTTCCCAATTTCTATTGGAAGATACACTTGTTCAACAGTGGTGAAAGCTAAAAATGTTGTCCATGAGCTTCAGGACAAGTTGAAGAAGCATATGAAGCCCCGAGATGGGTTTGACATTCGAGGAGTCCTCAGGGCATATGGAACTCTACACCTGCACAGACCAAGCATAGAAGACATCTGGATTGATCTACGTGATGAGGTTGTTGTTCGTAGAAAGGATCATGCATGAGATTGACACTTCTTTGAGATTCAAACACTTGAGCTTGCTGACTTACCAGAAGGTACTAGTGACAATGAAAGTGTTCTAGATCTTTCCTATGATGGACTAAATGAAGATCAATATGTTTTCCCACCTATTGATTGGTCAATCAGTGAAAAAGCCTCCATTACAGATAGGTCGGCTCTGATTCTTGCACACACCAAAGCATGGCTCTCCTCTTGGGGAATGAGTTTTAAAGATGATAAGTTTTCAAAGTTGGCTACTTCAGAGGCGGGGCCCTCCAAAAAGGAAAAGGACAAAAAATCTTCTAAGGGGCCTATAAAGGTCAAGTTTGTCAAAAAGAGGAAAGAAAGAGAAATCTCTTCAATTATTTCTCCAGTCGAAACGGTGGATGTGCCAGAATCACCAACACCACCAGAATTAGGAGAAATTACTTTGGAAGAAGAAGGAAGCCAGCCTCTGGTTTCATCATTTGTTGATTGCCCAACTGAAGAGACCTTATCTCTTGCATCCCAGGCTTTGGAGTCTGAATCTGCACCTCCCCCCTCACAACCACTCCTACCTCCTCATTCTCCATCAACTTCTTGAATCATGGCAGTATTTTCTCTGGACTCTCACCCCTCTCTCTTGGGACCCAGTGATCACCAACACGCCCCCCCTGTGCCTCTTTTTATCGGATCTACTACCACATTGTAACTATTCCCCCTCCACTAGTAGAATCTTCTCCCTTTGAGAGTATGATACCGGCTTCTACATAGTGGCAACTTCCTCGATACACCGCATGATAGGCTACTTGAGCAAACTCCAGGAAGAGGAAGGTGATTTTACCCATACCACCTTTGATTTCAGCTCACTCAAGAAACTTCTACTACTAAATCAGCCAAGAAACCTAAAACAGTTTCAAGGGTTTTGGTGGGCGCTTGAGGGATAAGTTCGCGAGAGATTGCCACTCCTGTGGTAGACAAAACTAAAGAGGACATAACAACCTCTGATTATCAGATAACCAGAGTGGCTCTAGGAAAAGTGACAGTAGAAGGGGCACAACAGGATGCACGGGATGCTACAAACGTCTTGTGCTCGAAGTTGAAAGAAACAAAAGACAACAGAGATGAGCTTAAAGGAAAGGTGGAGCAGTTGACTGAGGTTTTGCTTAAACTCTCAAAACCCCTTGAATCCATACCATCTTCTTTTGTCCCTGTCGGATTCGATTTCTCATCAGTGCCTACAATTGAGAAGATTAATAAAAAAGGAAGGGTGGTCGATGAATGGATCCAAAGGCTGCTCCAACAGGGGAAGGAAGTGATTCAAGACGTTGTGAAAGTTCATCAATCTTTGGGGGACATTCAGAAGGATGGAGAGAAGATGGACGATGATTTCTCTCAAGAAATTGGACATCTTGATTTGACTTTTGAAGCTCTCCAGGTATTAAAGCAAATACCATCACATCTCTTGGTAGAAGAAGGCATCATCCCACATACGGATAAGCATTTCCAGTGACCAAAGCCATCGAGTTGAGTAAAGATTCTCAACGAAGCTGCGGTAAGTTGAGAGAATCGAGGATAAATTTATTGATGGAAAAAGTGATCCGGAAGAAGAGTTTTGAAGATTTGTCCAAAGGTGTCGGTTGGAAACTCGGGTATCCTATCGTGAGATGATCTTTTCAAACAAGTCCAAGAGTCATTCAAAGGCATGAACCAACGCATGCAATTTGGTATTGAGATCATTGATCGGTTTGTAAGAATTGAACATTCTTTGGAGGCCTTGAAAAGCTCGTCAAAAAGATTGAAAAAGCTTCCGGCATTGCTAGTGATACCCATGAAACTTGCGAAGTTTTGAATGATCATTCCACTGCGCCTGATGAAAACAAAATGCAAGGCATAATTCGAAAGTTCCAAGAATTTTGGAACAAACAGTCTCAGCTGGAGGAAGAGAAAGATGAAGGAGCGAAAGATGACGATTGATTAAGTCCCGATGTTTCATGTCATTTCAATCTTGAAATTGACATGTCTTTTTCATTTACTGTTTCGTCACATAGGAAGCAAATTTTGACTTGATTGCAACTGCATGAGAGTCAAGCAAAATAGAACTCTTTTAAAGAACACTATTTTCTAGGATTTATCCTATTTTCTCTCGTTTCCTTTTATTATAAATAAGGGATCTTATGCATTCCAAAGGGTCGAATTTTTGAAATATTGGGAGCTATTGGAAAGAAGAAAAACTTTGTGTTTTCTTTTAATCATTTTGAAGAATAGAAGTTGAGATTATTTTGCAAACTTTGTGTTGTGGGATATATCTTTCTTAAGACATTGTTCTTACATTCATAATCTTAAGCTATTCTTTGTTTAGCACCTTAGTGTTTCTAATCATTTCAGACATTATATTTATGATCTAAAGCCCGTATGATTATTTCGTGCTCTGTGTTTACTCGAAAGAAAATACGTTTCTCTCATTTCCTTTCCATTGTTCTTCTTTCATTGTAATAGTTTTGACCCAGTTCATTTACGAAAGCAATACCTTTGAATCGTGTTGATGTGGATTTGGATTTTATCCCAACCCCATGGTTAGATTAGTGTGAATCTGTATATATTGTTTTTCTTGTGTTTTAGATTAGTAATAAGCGAGCAACCTCACTTGTCTTTGAGGAGGGATTTAATCCCATATCTATACGTGGTTGAACCTCATATTTTGGATTGACAAAATATCCAACCAACATACATCAAATAATATAACCTAAATTTAGTACTTAAAATGCTCATTTTGCCCCAATAGAAGATAGAAAGTAGTAGCCCCAATTGCCCCTTAGAATAGTTAGTAGGTTGTGTATATATATATGATTCTTGTGCGAGAATTTCAACATTAAAAACACTAGAAACATACCAAAGTGATAAATATAAGTTTTAGAAAAGTGTTGGCGAGAAAATTTGTCGATATGAAAAATTAGGTGTCTCATTGAACGTTCACGAGGCTATGCCCCTTTGCATTGAATTATACAACTCCCATTATTAAATGTAAGTAATCTAATCCTAAACTAATTGTTGTGGGTTGGCCAAATAGGTCGGGGATCACACAGGGACACTCGATTGAACCTGTGGCAAAATGGTTGTATGGGTCTGAGGATGAAATCACATCATGAGGAGAAGGACAAAAATTAGGAATGGAGATTTATTGCCGTGAGTAGGATAATTGGAGAGCTCACACCCAATAACCAGAGTAGTTCAAACATTCAATATAGAGGAAAACACATTGAAGTTATCTAGTGAGATGGACAACTCGAGATACCAAGTTCTCAAATTCATCTATCGAAGATACAAAGCTCTTGCATCACTATACTTGCAAAGTTCATAAAAGAGAGAAGTGGAAGAAACACAAGATGCTTATAAAAACTATGCTTATTACGTCAACGATGAGAGGAAACCATGCATACAAAGTTACACACATTCATACATCTTGGAAAGCAAAAACTCTATTCCTTGATTGACATTTACACAAGTTGTACAAAGCAAGGAAAATAAGAAAGTGGAAGAAATTGTAGCTTTATTTCATGTATATTAATGACACAAAGTCCAACAAACACAATCCACTATTTCCACAAAGTACAAAATTTTAAGGATGTAATTTTCAGGATCTTTTAGAATAGAGAAGCCATCCCAATTTATAGCAATGTGGATTGACTCTTCTCCTACCCCCACGACTCTTCGTTGTCTCATTCAACTTGTGACTTTTCACCTTCCTAGGAAGTGAGAAATAAGTTCCCTTTTTATAAATTAAAGGGACTTTTACAATGTTACTTTATGAAGTCACTTAAGTGAATGAGATGAAATACAATGATTATACCCAACGAAGAATTAGAAAGGGGAGAGAAAGAAGAGGGAGAAAGAGAGAAGGAAAAGCTGCCACATCCGATGAAGAAACCTCCTGCTAAGATGAACCTTATTGAATCATGCCTCTTGATGGTGGATCTCTGGGGCGGGTTCCTTTTCCTTGAATTCCTTGATGAATTGAGCTATCACACAGTGTCAAACTTATCTTCCCTAGAATGCAAATGCATCCCAATACCTTGGTCCATGTCTTAGGGACACCACTGATCCTTTTACATTGATGAAGCCATTCTTTGTGATCCATTGCAATTGCGGCAATGTAACTCTGATGCCACCATGGACTCTAAATTGTCTTTATTGAAGGAAAGAGAGTCACATGTCTCCTTCTGACCATCTCTTGAAATGCAATGATGAGTTCCTTTGATGATGAGTCCTTAGTGAGCGGAGGAACTCAAACCTTTGAACACAGTGGTAGACTTCATTCAAGATTCTAGAGACTTGATACTCATGGGATTCTAATTCGGATATGGAATTTTGAGCATTGCATATCGTGCATCTAAGATGTGGATCCAAACTTGAGACAAGTCCTTAGTATTTGATGTGAACACTTCCTTTCTCATGAGGGCATGAGAGTCAAAATAACTCATTTCGGATACCAGTGGGAGTGTCTCATCCAAATGACTGACTTCTTTTGTAAGCTCCTCCTTCGTCTTGTTTACTTCAGACAATGTTTCATGAGCATACTTGATGAGAGAAATGATGTCGAACACAATTCCTTACCTTTCTTGATGATTTCTTCAATCCACTTTTCATAGGCTTTCCCCATATCATGTATTCATGTGCTTTCTTGATTGCCTTGGGGTTGATACTATTGATTGGAGGGATATCTTCGATCGGAAGGAGATGTTGATTCGACCCCTGAGAAGGGTTGAATGTATGCACTGAGAGCTCTTACATGTTCCTCCAATTGCATAATGGTTCACTTGTATTCTTCGGTATGAGTAAGAAAACGGGAATTAGATTCTTTGAACAGGTGAATGTCGCCTTCGTGAGAAGCTTGACCCAATGAGATGCGGAGTCAACTCATAATCAAATGGAGTCATTTCTTCCATGGGCTTGTCGGTCTTAGGCATGACAACTTCAACATACTGGTTACCTAAGGTGCCACTGAAGAAGCGGGAAGCTATCTGGGCCTTCTTTCTTCACTTAGGCTTGATATTCCGAGAGATTTTTGCGAGACCGGGAATGGTAATTAGTTGTGTTGTTTTGGCCCACTCTCAAGCACTTTTTGAATCCATGGAAATGACTCTTTGAGAGTTACCACGATGTCAGTCACTGGAGTGCTTGTAGAAGCTTGCCATGGAGATAGATTTTGATCACCTTGAGAAGACATATTTGGATGTTTTTGCAGAGGAAGATACTGCTATGGATTACCTCTTCTTGTCGCGAGAAGCTCAACCCGACCAACTCTCCTTGGCTCACTTAACTAGCTCATTGACTTAGCTTGTTTTGAAACAACTCACTAAGGGGAGAGTATGTGTTCTTGACTAATGAATTTTAATTTCATGGTGGAAAAAAGGAACAATATATGTTGTTATGAAGATGATATCAACTTTTTGCACCTGATACCGAAAACTACTATTTTTTGAAACTAGGTCCCAGGAGCTGCTATTTTGGGCAGGGTTGCTTTTTCACTTGTTGTTTGCACTGAGGAGTTTCCTTCACATTCCAAGCTTGTTACAAATGTTTTGGGGTCAATTCAAAGCACTTTCTATTTTTATAATTTTTTTACTTTTTTGACCCACGTGCCCTTGTTTTTAGTTTGTATGATTTTCAGTGTTCTTTCTTCTAGAGGTTTTTCATTTTTAGAAACTAAAAATGGTAAGTGCAAAGATGTGGCACTTATTATTTTTAGAAGTTGAACCTTTGGGTCTCGAATTTATTTGGGTTCTTCGTTTAAAGTTTCAGGTGAAACCGCTTTTCGGATTGATGGCAAATGAAGAAAAATCAACCTAGGGCACAAATTTTTAGTTAGATACCATTAAAAATTAGGGATGTATTTTGAATTACTTGTTTCTTACAACTTCAAGGTGTTTGGATGAGGAATATTTTCCAAAAATTTCATGAAGATTTGATACATGGTTTGAGAGATATGAGTAATTCTTCGTTTTTGACCCTAGTGTTTTTGACGACTCATAGCCATCGTTTTTGCTTAGAGATCTCTATTTCTTGTGTTTTGGCAACGAGGAATGATCATAGATGAATTATGAAGGTGATAATAAGGTTCCGGAGGTGGCAACAACAGAGGAGTGAAGAGGAATCTAACGGTGAAGAAATTTGGTGCGTGCGTGCGGTAGCTTGATAGAAAGTGTTATGTTGTGGAACATGTTTTCATGTGTGGAAGTGTTAAAGACTATCCACTAAAAGTATTATACACTCTCCACATTTTCTCACATTTTGGCCTTGAAAAATGTGTCTAATATCTCAGAAATGTGCTCTTCTCTTATGGCGGGATTTTGAACCCATAGGTTTATGGGGCGATTTTGACCCATGGTTTTGTACCCATGGCATTGAAAAACGCTTAAGCAATTGCCTATTTATGTGCTTTTAGGGAATATGGTAGGGTATTGTACATTGTAGATGTGTGTGAGTTCAAGTGTGAATTCAGGAGAGTTTGTTGAGCATAGCTCTAAAAAATATGGGTATTATATTGAGAGAAAGAGGTGGTTTGTAATAAAAATATGAACAAGTAATTCTTAGTGGACGTAGCCCAAATTGGGTGAACCATGTTAAATATTATATTTGTGTTGTGTTATTTTATTTTACGAACTTTTATTTCGGATCATGATATTATTACTGCATATTAGTTACTATTATTGTGATTTTGTGTGGGATTGTTCCACATATTTTATCCCTTATTTCCTAACAATTGGTATCAGTCTGGTTTGGTTTGCCGGAGTATTGAATCACGGGGAAGGTTTTAGTTTGGGTGGGAGCTATGAAAGATGATGGAAGATCAAAGGTTGATAAATTCAACGAGTAGAATTTTAGTCTTTGGAAGATTACCTTTATCATAAGGATCTTTATATTCCGTTGTCTAAAAAAGGGAACAAACCCTCGAGCATGACAAACAAAGATTGGGATTTGATAGATATGAGGGCACTTGGGACAATCGCTATGTCTTGCATCTTCGATATTATTTAATGTTTGAAGGAAAATACTACAAAAGAACCTATGGATGCATTAGAGAAGTTATATGAAAAACCCTCGCCTCTAACAAGATATTTTTAATGAAAAAATTGTTTAATATGAGGATGTTTGAGAATAGTTCGATGTGGAACATTTAAATGATTTTAATACAATTGAAATGAATATGCTAGCTTTGGTTCTGATAGAATTTGATGAAGAAGTTAGGGCTTTATTAATTCTTTGCTCATTACATGAGAGTTGGAATAGCACAGTAATGGTGGCAAGCACTCGATTCCAACTAACTCAAAGTTGAAGTTCACTAATACTTATAATCTTGTCGTTTCATACACAGATACAACATTGTGGCACTATAGGCTTAGTCATATGATCCATAAGGGCGTGCAGATCATAAAGAAGAATTTTCCCAGATCTACATAAATAGGTTTGAAGTTATGTGAGAAGCTGCATATATGGGAAACAAAAGTGAGTAAATTTTCTCAAGGTTAGACTTATGAAGAAAGAGAGTAAGTTGGAGTTGGTAAATTCTGATGTGTGGGAGTTGCCTCAGGTATCATCTCTTGGGGTTCAAATTATTATGTTACTTTTATTGATGATACAATAAGGAAAGTTTGGGTATATTGTATTAGAAATAAGTCGATGTATTTGAAACTTTTGTTAAATGAAAAGCTTTGGTAGAGAATGAAACATGTCTTAAGCTAAAATGTCTCATGTCGGATAATGGAGGGAGTTGTAACAATGAGTCTGATGATTATTGTTCTAAGAATGGAATCCGTAGGTAAAAGACATTTATAGGAACTCCGCATAGAATGGGGTGTTAAAAAGGATAAACGGGACAATAATGGAATGATCTAGGAGCATGAGGTTACATACAAGATTGCCTCTTTCTTTTTGGATAGAAGCGGTGAGCACAACTATGTACTTGATAAACAAAGGACCCTCGAGTGCTTTGGATGGAGGCGTACTTGAGGAGGCTTGATTTTGTAAGAAAGTTGATTACTCATTTCTTAGAGTTTTTGAATTTGAGGTGTTTGTCCATATTGTGAGGATGACGAGGATCGAGTTAGAAGCTAAATCGGAAAAATTCCCTTTCATTGGTTATGGTGGTGATGACTTTGGATATAAATGTTGGAGTATTAAGGACAAGAAAATTATTCAATCTAGAGATATGGTTTTTAACGAGAAAGTTATGTATAAACAATAGTTGCGGAAAACAAGGAAGAATCTAGGAAAGAATATGCGGTGGTAAAGGGTCTTAGGATGGGAAAGTGACACATGAATCGGTTCGAGAACCTACTCAATAGGAAGCCCAAACTCCTATATTGAGGAGGTCTTATAGGGTAAGAAGAGAACCTGATCTTTTTTCTCTTTCTATTTATTATTTATTACTCACTGACAATGGAGAGCTAGAGAGCTTTGATGAAGCAATGCGGTAGATGCTGGGAAGAAGTGGGAGCGAAGCCATGGAAGAGGAGCATTAGTATCTCATGGAGAACCAAACTTGGGATTTGGTGAAGCTACTCGAAGGAAAAAGGGCATTGTAGAACAAGTGGGTGTACAAATTCAAAGAGGAAGGAGGAAAGACAAGACACAAGGCTGGTTGGTGGTCAGGGGTTTGCATAAAAAAGGTATAGATTTTGATGAGATTTTTTCTCCCGTAGTAAAAATAACTTCTATTAGAACTATTCTTGGAATAGTGGCGGTAGAAGACTTGCACTTATGGCAGCGAAGACTTGCACTTAGAGCAGCGGTAGATGTAAAGACTACATTCCTCCATGGTGATTTGGAGGAGGATCTGTATATGCAACAACTAGAGGGCTATGAGGTCAAAGGTAAGTAAGAGATGTTGTGCAAATTGAAGAAGAGCTTATATGGAATGAAAAAAGCTCCACGTTAATGGTATAAGAAATTTGATAGCTTTATGATGAAGTAAGATTATATTAGATGCCATTTTGACCATTGCGTATATACAAAGAAATTTCGGGATGGCAATTATATTATTATTTGTCTACGTATTTGGATGACATGTTGGTTGCGGGGAAAAAACATGTGGAGAATAAAAGTACTCAAGAAGCAGCTAAGTGGCTCCTTTGATATGAAGGATTTAGGGGCCACCTGGTAAGACGATAGCTAGGGATAGGAAGGAACAGCAGTTGACTTTTATCTTAGGAAGAGTACGTTAAGAAGGTCTTGGAGAGTTTTAATATGTAGGATGCTAAATCGGTTGGGACTCCTTTGGCGGAGCCATTTCAAGTTATCAAAGGAGTTGTGTCCCAAGATAGAGTAGGAGAGAAACCAGATATCCAAGGTACCTTACTCATCGGCGATTGTGATTTGATGTGTGCCATGGTGTGCACTAGGCCTAATATTGTTCATACGGTGGGAACAATGAGTAGATTTATGAGTGATCTAGGTAAAGATCATTGACATGCGATAAAGTGGATCCTTTGGTACTTGAGAGGGACCGTGGGGACAATTTTGTATTATAGTAGATCGAGACACCACTTTACGTGGTTATTTAGATTTAGATATGGCTGGAGATGTAGACACTAGAAGGAACATGGCAAGTTATATTTTCAATGTAGGTGGGATATCAGTGAGTTGGATTTCATGACTACATAAGCTTGTTGCTTTGTCAACCATAGAGGCTGAGTATGATACTGCCATAGGCAAACAAAGAGATGATTTGGTTATAGCAATTACTTGAGGAATTGGGGCATAAGAAGGAGGAAGGGAAGCTTCATAGTGATTGTCGAGTGTTATTCAACTAGCTAAGAACTATGCTTTCCACTCTAGGATGAAGCATATACTGCTTAAGGTACACGTATGATGTAGAAAAGTGAAATGCGAGCATGGGAATCTACAAGTGACTCTTCCTCGCACTTTCGACCTCCCGAGGTCGTCTGCCGAGACAATGGTGGGGATGGAATATGTATGGGATGCGAGACAAACTAGTTAGGAAATCTAATGTCTTGATACACACTAGCGGAATTTGTGAGTCTAAGGCAAAGAAGGCCCTCCTAACTTGAGGCGGTGTGATAGATCGGTCAGCGCCAGATGACGCTCAAAGGCTCCAATCAATATCGAGCTCTGCATGATTCATTCTATAGGTTGTGGAATACGTGGAAAGTGACCCGAGATAGTTTCGTGTATTTCTCCGGACAGGGTCATATGGTGGATGGTAAATATAGTCAACTCTATGGACGATTCTCTGGCCTAGTCCAGAACTCTCTAGCTTTGTTAGCTGCTGTGTCTAACAAGGATAATTGTTCGATGATGATAGGTGGAAGTGGAGTAGACCGGAATACTAGTGTGCGTAGGCCAGTGTCTATGTCTAATTCTCCTATGGATTCGTTGGGCTGCGGGATTTGTGGGTCACAACCGTAGACTCTTAGTTGTTGTGGACCTATTATGGTCATGCGTGAAATCAAGTCCTAGTATCCAGTAATCATATGCTTTCTCAACTTCTATATTTAGGATTAATAACTGTGTGATTTTCTCGGGAATATCTTATAGGCGTTACAACTTTGAATTCTTAGGCTAGTATCTATATCTGTAAGAGTGTCTCCTGCGCCTGGCTATGGGACCAAAGGATCACAACCAAATGTTTGTTCTCTTTCAAGCCCTTCTACAGTCATATGAATGTTGCCTAGGGTAATCTGTAGTTTGGTTGATTTGACCAAAATGTGTGTGCTTGGTCGTCTTCTATGTTTAACCCACTCAACTGGGAATTGATTTGTTGCAAGCTTACCGTTGTTCGGAAGACTCGATCCTAAGATTTTGGTCTATATTAGTTATCACTGTGACGAGATTGGGCTAAGGCACGATTGGCTCGAATACGTATTCCCTGGGCTCTCTAGGTCCCGTGATTGTCATACAAAAGCAACAATGTAAAATGAACTACAGTAAAATGAAATTTAACTATGTGAAGTGTATCTATAGCATATATGATTTCTCTATTTTTGTGTTTTACGTGAGCTTTATGAATTTAAGAAAGCAACTATCTAAAATATCTAGAATTGACAGCTAATATAATAACTTAAAACAAACAAAATAACCGAGTGTAGCTATTTGTCTGTGCAATTTGTAGATCTATTCTAAACAATGAAATAGCTCATCTAATCTATTTGCAAGGCTCTCGATCCTACCTCAGAAGTGAGGAGTGAATCATAGTTTCTTAGAAACTATCAATCCCCACACTTCCTCAGCAATATCGAGTAGAATTAATCGAAATAAAGCAATTAACTACTCTATTTGATATGATTCTAACTAGAACTTTGAAAGCTAGAACCTGGATTCTGTAGAATAGTGGCGAATCCGATGGTGTGTGTGATCTTGTCCCCTCAGTGTGATCTCCTCATTCCTTCGTGTTCACGTGGATCCAGAAAAGTGTGTAATGCTAGCATCAGCAGTGAAGTAGATATTGGGATAAAGGCACTTAGAATACGATGAATACAATGCGAGTAGGAGAGGGATAGTGCAAGAGTACAGAGCTTGGCTTATGCAATTCCTAGTGGGATCTATTACGAGTCATGCAACATAAAGTGTCCAGAACTTGAAACTATCCTATTTGAGGAGCAAAACCTGCAACTTTAATGGCTTCCTATTGGTAAATAGACTTTTTATTCCAATGGATTGGATAAAATGACAAAGAAGATTTACACAAGATGGATATGTGGCTTACTAACAGTAAAACAATGCTAACTAAGCATGCAATGAAAGAAACTAAGCATTCTAAGCAAAATGAAAACTAAATCTATTGCAAAGAGAAATCGGAGGCAAATTTTGAGGGGCCATTTGCTTGAGCACAAGCCAACTATTTATAGCATTTGCATTTACCCAAGGTAAAAACCAAATGGAACTCTTAAACTATAAATAATGGCAAAACACTAGTCCAGTGGAACCAAAATCATAAATGCAAGCTTATGGCGGTGAAAGAAAGTTGGTAAAACATTGAAATTACGTGAGTCGTGTTAAAAGAGTTTTACGGAAAACGCGTAAAGGACCACCGCCCTGAGCAGGGTGGCGGTTACAGGACCGCCGCCCAGACAGGTGGCGGTTTCGTTACTGAAGAGAAAAAGGCCAAGAAAAGAGAGGAAAAGAGAACAACAAAGCACGTGGGGGTTAAGTGGGGCATGCAGGATGTTAACGCATACTTGGAGAGCTTTTCCGATCCCGAACACCTTGTGAGGAGATCTCAGTATCATCATTGGGGCACATGTCACGTTGTTTTGGCAAGATGATACCTTACAATTTTGGGTACGTACAGTACCATTTCATGAAGACAACTTTGGAGGAAGAGAAGTTGGAAGTGAAAAGATTCATAATAGACATAATCTTGTAGGAATGATTATGAAGGTGTTCATAAGGAGAAACTGAAGTTGTGTTCAACTTTAGTTGGTCTTCACGGATGATAGTGAAGGGTTGAGAAGCTTTCTTAGAGGAAAACTAGTCTCCAAGTGGGAGATTGTTATGTTGTGGAGCCTGTTTTCATGTGTGGAAGTGTTGAAGACTATACACTAAAAGTATTGTACACTCTCCATAGTTTTCTTGCATTTTTAGCCTCGAAAAATGTGCCTGATATCTCAGAAATGTGCTCTTCTCATATGGGTGGGATTTTTGACCCATAGGTTTATGGGGTGGTTTTGGCCCATGGTTTTGGTACCCATGGTATTGTAAAACTGCTAAGTAATTTCTATTGATGTGATTTTGGTGCATATGGTAGGGTATTGTACATTGTAGATGTGTGTGAGTTCAAGTGTGAATTCAAGAGAGTTTGTTGAGCATAGCTCCAAACATATCTGGGTATTGTATTGAGAGAAAGAGGTGGCTTGTAATAAAAATCTGAGCAAGTGATTCTTGGTGGACGTAGCCCAAATTGGGTGAACCATGTTAAATATTGTCTTTGTGTTGTGTTCTTTTATTTTTGCACTTTTATTTTAGATCTGTGATATTATTCTACATATTAGTTTCTACTATTGCAATTATGTGTGGGATTGTTCCACATATTTTATCCCTTATTTCCTAACAAGAAGAAGTTGGAAGCAACAAGAAAAGTGAAAATTTTTCATATTAGTTCAAGTTGGGAAGGAGCACATTTTCTTGTCCCAATTGTCCCAAGGGTCTAGGATAGTTGGTGATTTAGAGGATCCTCATGGAGAAACATTGATTGACTAAGATCTTCTCGAGAATCGATTCTGATCAGTTCCATAGAATGGAGAAAAATTAGACGATTCCGTTGATATCTCGTTTGCAGGAAACAAAGCTCGTATGCAAAAGTTATGGCTCGCTGAAATTTTCGTAACTGGCAAATTTTGGGGATTGTGCATAGGTTGAACACGTGCATGCTCGTCAAGTGGACCAATGAAAATATGACACGTGGCAATATGGAAAATAAATAAATAATAATATTAAAAATTTAGCCACACCCATTTATTACTCCACATTGGCCACATTATTTAATTTCCAATTAAATTTGCCAACTATTATCCTTATATTTCAACGGACATTTTCCAAACAGCCATTTATTAAAATATCCATGCACAAATACCTGCCATGTCACACCCCTTATCTCTCCAATCACCCACATTGAGTGCCCCATCCTTGGGGATAAGATAGCTCTTAAGCCAACAACTACATACACCACCCACCTATATAAATGCCTTCCTATTTTCACGCCCAACAAATGTGGGATCTTATCCCTATGTAAAATGCGCCCCACATGGAGTGGGATTTGAACTTGGGCCGCTTGGGTAAAAGGATAGGTGCCCAACCATTGTACCCGAGCTATGAAATGTTATAAAAGGAGCTATGTTTTACTAGTATAGACATGGGAAAGTGATTGTGTTATTGTTTTGCTCATAACTTGAGCTAGAGATGGAATTTTGAGATGAAGTAAAAAGTGAATCCTATCATTTTTAGCGAGAGAACATGACGAGAAGATCATTTTCTTCTAGAAATATTTGTAAATATTTATTTTCAATATTTTAATAGATTGGTCCCATTCAACCAGACCCGGAGACGTAGGCCACAAGTGCCGAACTCTGTTATCAATTCTTGTGTCAAATTACTGGTGATTCATCTCTTTATTTTCTATTTTTACACAGTACTTTTAGTGTTAATTCTTTTATTAAAAATACAAAAGGATATAATAGTCAATTTTTATATCAAAAATCAATACAAAGCAAAGTTAAGTGTGTGCAGAATTGCTAATTAAAATTGATTTTTAGATCAATTGGTGCAAAAAGTGTGCCCCTTCCCCATTCGGCCACTGACACCGCCACCGGATTGGTTGGAGGCGAGAGCATGGAAATGAAGCACGAGTTCTTAAACTTACAAAAGGGGCTTAACTTGGGTCATATTGGAGTCTAGGGGCTTAAGCGGGATCGAGACACATTTTATTTCACCATCCGTCCTAAATCCTTGGGATGATTCAAGCACAAAAGTGTGCCACCTTCCCATTGGTTCAAATTTCAATGCAAAATTTGACTAACTCCTTAAGTTGTACCTTGGGGAGTGACTTGTCGAGGCCATAACTTGAGTTCCTGGAGGAGTTTTTAACACTTATTTAAATGATTTCACATGAAAACAACCTTATAAATCCAATGGTAATGGTATCATGCATTTATTCTACTTGAAAAATCTTGAAAAATAGGCTTTTTTTGACTCCAAGGTTGTGAATGCTGAAAATAGGTTGTGGAAAGAATGCTCCTAGGTGTTGTGAAAAATATGAGACTAGAATCCTCTAGGGCTCTGAATTATATTTCTGATGATATTTTTTTTAGTTCCTAACCCCTTACGGAACTCCCAAAATTTCTTCCTGAAGCTCAGGAGTTGTTTTGTACTGCATTGCACCGCTTAAGCCTCCAAGATCCAATTTTTATTGAAAGCTGCTCTAAAAATTATGGAACCTCTCATAATCTTCAAAAAATGATTGCACAATTCTCTTGGCCCTTTGATACACCTTCTTGATGTTTTTTTCTTTATTTAGTTTCATGGGTGCGCACAAACCTCAGGAAGACCAAAAAATGACCTTTCCTAAGCTTGTCAAAAAGCTTGTCTTGATGGATCCTGCTTTGGAAGCACTTGAAATGATCGGTACTCCTAAATCACATATGGGTACACTAACATGACACATTGGGCTGCTTTAGAGAGATGGGATAGGACTAACTTAGGGATTAGGGTGATATGAAGGAGGACTCAAAATGACCTTTGAGTAATTTTTTTGGGTAGGGTATGGTTGTCATGCTTTCAAGTGTGAATTTTTCCCTTACAAAATCTCATGACAATAGTTGGCTCTAAATTGGGGACATGTCGTGGATAAAGCACATCGAGGACATGAAACGAGAACTCTAGAATCTCCATACATAACATTGACCAAAGGCCTTATCCATTGGGCTTTAGAGTCACCAAAGATATACTACACAACTTGTTTTATTGAACACACACACACAAACAAACACACAAATAAAAGAGAAACACACAAAATGTGGAAACAAAATGCAATGGAAAAAAAGAAACTATGTTATAGGGGAGGGATATTTACAGAGGCGGGGAAAGAATATACACATACCCAATAACAAGTTGAGAAAAGTACATCTCATCATGGAACAACGGAATAAAGTTTGACTTTTGAAACTTAAAATTTGTTAGCTGATCATACCATGATCGTGTGATGGCTTTGCATGGCTTGATAAGAAGAAGACTGATCATGAATCCATCTTTGTACTCATACCGCACCTGCATTTTCTTACATCCATTAAATGCTTCGTTGTCTTCTCAAGATCTTATACCTTGAGTTTTCTCGCTTGATGTCTTGCGATTACAAGATACCGTTTCTCTATGTCTTAAGGAGTGGGGAAATTGATTTTTTTATGAAAAGAATCATCCTTTTTGAGTTATAACTTCAAATCATCTCCTACATCAGCAAGGTACTTGAAAGGAGCGAGAACAAACTGATTTTCTTCCCATACAAGAACTTCTCTGAACATCTCACTTTGTTTCTCTGATGAATACCTTCCAAAATAGAGGATATATCATTGAGATGGAGGCCCTCATCAATCTTAGGAAAATGTTGTAATATGGGAGCATGTTCAAGGCATATCGAATCTTAAAGAATGGTGAACGTACTCTGATTTTGAATTTACTCACAAGAGTCAGGCTCATCCTCGCCTTATTACCCAAAACAAATTTCATCCATACTCATCCACTCAATGTTAGTTTCAACATCATCCTCACAATGGCCGCAAACCTTGATTTGATCATAGGGGGATTCTTTTCCCTCGAGTGTATTTTTCCATATGAATACTTGTTCTACATTGGTGGATCGTTCTGAAGTGGTGGGAATGATTTGATCTCGAACAAAATCCCAAAAATCTTGTAACTTTTCACTTTATTCTAAACAATTCTCTTCAATGCAAATTAGCTCAACATTTTCCCTATTATCATCCTCCATAGTAGAGATGTTGTCTTCAAGATCGAGAAATTCCAAAGGAGATCTAAGAAACTTCCTTATTTTTCACTCACAAAACTCTTTGAACTGTGTGAAAGATAAAGACGTGCTTTCACATTCACTCTCATCAACCAAGGAATTGGGGAAGACACCAAGTTAATCCATTGGCTCCGTTTCAACATCAAACATTGGCATATCAAAATGAGAAACACAAATTGACCCATGTTGGGAATTAGAACTGCAGAAATGGAAACAATTCCCCAAAATCTACAACAGTGGAAGTGTAAAATAGATAAATCCAAATCGAACAAAGTACACACACATAACACAACATGTAGTGTGGTTCACCCAATCTAGGCTACGTGTACCAAAGATAAAGATCTCATATATATAATAAACAAGAGTACAAACCAACTCTTCTGCACAAGAGTACAATGCATCTCTCCAAGAGTATCTCCTCCTCCGTATCTACATGAGTGCATTGCAACCATGCCTCCAAACCACTAGTAGATCTCACATAACCAGGAACTACTACATCTCTGAACTGTAACCAAGCTCTCCTGTGAATCTGTAAATAAGACCTCTCAAATGGGTCTACCAATGTGCTACCATAACTATGCACCAAGAAGTAAGTCTCTCCTCCATCACTGCATCAACCTTGTGCAAACATGAAGACAACCTCCTCTACAATATCTGGATACTATCAATACCCACAAGCTATCTAATGAGATACAATACTAGATTCCTATGGATCAACAATACAACATGATCTCATGGATCTACAATACAAGATCTCACAACAACCTATGGATCTACAAGAAGAATCTACAATACAAGATCTCACAACAACATGTGGATCTACAAGAAGAAACTCTATGTGCTTTGCATACTATGCAAGCCATTACATTGAGAATAAACAATACAAAGGAAATACAATAGAAGACATTACCCTCTTCTCACCATTCATATGTACTTATTATTTCCTTTTGTCCAACTTCTCTCCATGAAAGCTTTGTCTTCATGTAACCATATTTTTCTTTTTCTTCTTCTTCATCCTCTCAACCAAGGATTCCACATGTAATAATAATCAATTACATGTAATCTATCTTCTAACCCTAGTTTTCATGATTATATAAGCATATACAAACTTAGGGCATCTTAGCTATGCATTTACAACCTTTAGATCACCTTTAAATCAAAGGTTGGATCTAATCCCGCATCTAAAATAGAAACATTCACACACGAGTGCAATCTTGGTTCCCGATTAATGTCGGTTCCTTGTTTGCTAACCGCCGCCATTACTTGACCAATGTCGGTTCCTCCTCGTGACCGACACTAGTTACCCGCCAACATTGGTTACTTGTGTAAACACCGTAAGTTGTAAAACATGCTACTTGTGAAGCAATTTAGCTCCAAAACTCAACAACTCATACTTATCTTACATCTCCATAGCATGAGTCAAGAGTTCAATCTTGAGTTGAGGATCTTCGGTTTCTTCTACACCTTGAAGATGTCTTGCAGAGATGGTTCTTCTAAGTTAACCATAGGCACATCTTTATTCTTATTGAAAGAATATTTCCATTGTGCTTTTGAGAGATGGTTAAAAATCTGATCCATACGCACCCATGATTCATTTGAGACCTCCTCATTCACTTTGTCCATGTTTTCTATTGCCTAAGGTTCACTTTCTTGCAAACATGGGCATATTTGACTCGCCACACCTTCGACAGGGGAAGAGGTCCATGCTTTATGGGAAGGGCACTCCTTCGAGCTCAAAATACACATCATCCTCTTGATGGGAAGCATAAAACCATGTTAGGGTGGAAGTATGAGAAGAATTTTCAATTCCATTTTGATAATTCATTATGGAATCCTTTTTCTCACATGGTGATGTCCTGCAAGTGTGTAACACATAAATTAACAATTTCTGAGCATGACAACTATACCCATGTGTTAATTTTTCAAGTCTTGTCATTCCAAGGCACCCTGGTATGTCCAGTTAGTCAAAGTGACCTCCCAATTAGCGTTATCTCACCCCCTAGGTGATTTAGGAAAGTCCATTCATTCCCCTAGGTGATTTTAGGAGTTCATTAAAAGTTACAAGCTACAAGTAGTTGTGGGAAGGGCTATCACTGGCCTTCCTAGGGTTGGAGCAGCCACATGGAGCAGAAAAAAAATCCAAAATAGACATAGAGGTGATTCAAAGGTCTTGGGACATCATGGAAGTGATTCATGAAGATTCTAGAAGGGCTCGGAGAAGTTGGGGTAGTTTTGCCAAAATTAGGGTTCACATGCCTAGTCAGTGCACATGCCAAAACAACCACTGAGCTTCCGAAGGTGATTCTGAGCTTCGGATGGATTTGGGAGAAAACAAAACATATCTGGAAAGAGAATTCCAAGCCATACAAGATGGAGAAATTATTTTTTCACAACACTTTGGCGCATTTGTTTTGTAATAATTTTTTTCTCATACACATATGGAGTACCAAATCGAAAATATAATTTTTCAGGATCAAATGGAAGAATAAAGACATGAAACCCCACCATTGATTCAAAAGGCCATTTCCAGTCAGGATCATATAAAATTTCACCAAAAAGTCCATCAAGAGCTCAAGTTATCATCGTCTCAAGTTTTCCTCTTGGAGCGAGTTCAGAGTTAGCCAATTTTTGGAGGACATGTGTCATCTCTAGGAGCTTGACGGGGTTTTGTGTCCCTAACATCCCTCAAGGTCAGGGACATCAACCATGGAAAAATGTTCCCAGCCCCCATATGACCTCTAGAACCTCATGTGACCTTCAAGATCATCAGTTTAGCCCCTGGGTGCTTGTGGGAGCTCAAATTCCTTGTCGTCGAATCTCTCGCCACGTGTCGCCTTCGGAACGCCGTGGAATTTGATGTCCCTCACATGTCAGGGACATAAAACCTTTAAAAATGTTCCCAACCCTCTAAGGGAAACTTCTGGTCACCCATGTGACCCGCTTCCAACCCCTCAGTGCTTTAAAGCTGATTTTCTAGCTCTCACTCCTTGCCGTCGGATTGCCTTGCCACGTGTCACCGTCTTGCTCACTATGGAAATTGATGTCCCTCACATCCCTTTGAGGTGAGGGATGTCAAGGACATGAAAATGTGCCCAAATCCAACTCCAAAACTTGAAAATTTTCTAACTCCTGGCTGCTTCTTACTGCTTCTAACTGCTTCTCCATCATAGAAGAAAGTTGCAGAGAACACCTCAGTCCACCATTGTTCTTCCAAACCAGCTCCGCCATGGAAACCAAACCTTCCACTCCATGAATATGCACAAGTTTCAAAGAATATATTGATTGAAAGAGCCATAGGAATAAAGAATCAAAGAGAAGAGCGAAGGAATTCTTCAGAAACCTCCATTACCGTGAAATGAAGATTCAAACATATCTTACAAATCGGTGCACAAATTGACAAATCATTGTTGCTGAGTTCTTATCTCTTGAAGGCCATTAAAAATCATATTCAAACCTCCCATTTGTAGCAAGGAATTCTCATAATAAATAAATTCCACTTTCGGCTCCATGAAGAACAAAGCTCAAATTCTGTCAAACCGACAACCGAATCGAAGAGAAATTTCACTAGTGAGACAAGAAGCAAAAACCTATCGCAATGAAATTGATTTCATCATGAATGGAGACAAAAAAAGACCTAAAAATTTAAAATCTCCATTAATGGCCACCATGACACAGTAGTGGAAAAAATCAGCAAGCTACCTCTCCACTTCTTAGGGTTCTAGTGGGCGAAATCGTGTGAAAATTGGAGGGAATGATTGTTGGAAAATCTAGTTTTGCGTGAACTAGTTTTTGCGCCATGAAGTTCCTATTTTTTAGGGATATGGAGGGCTGTGTTTTTATCAGCATTCTTCCCTCTTCAAAGAAATTTTCAAATTCCCGAAGATCCGAGGTGAAATCATCTAAAATTTAGAGGGAAGGGTCTCTAAAAAATCTAGTTTCTCTCAAACTAGTTTTACATGATGAAGTTGTCAGTTTATCAAGATATGAAGGACTGATTTTTTTCAAGTATTCTACCCTGGTAGCTCCATACCTGAAGCTCTTACTAGGCATAAATTTTCATTTTTCATTTATGAGCTTTTTGGTAAGTGAATCATGATGAAAATTGGAGCACGAGTTCGTGATAAAGAGAATCCAAAATAGTTGTTCCCATCGCAAATAGAGGTCATTTTCACCATTTACTAAAAATAAGATATGTTCTACTTCCTCATATGTTATAAATGGTGAGCCCCATTGAATTTCAAGTTCGATCACTCTGTGACAATCATAAAAGGGGTAAAATGGAAAGTAAGGCAGAAAATGACTTCTTCCCAAAATAACAGTCCCCAAATAGTGTCCTTCTAAAATAGAAATGTCCTAAAAATAGCAATATCTCAGAATAAAGGAGGTTGGAATATGGCGGAAGGTTCGAAGGTGAAATTGGAACAAGATAGGTGATATGTCCCGAATAGTAGAGCATGGGCTCATATTTTAAAAATAGCAAGTTGTTCTCAAAGGGTAAGTTTGATACAATGGGACATAAAGGGATGATCATTTAGGTCTGTTATCATGTAAAATTGACAAGGGAAATTTTACGTAACCGCACTGTAATTCCATTTCGGTCCTGTTAGGGTCTATTGATGTTCTGAATGGCCTAGAACTCCTTTCCCGAAAATCAACTTTTAAGAACTTGGTCATTTTCAACCTTTTTGGGTTGGGCACAAGAACCATTAATGCAACATCTTGCAAAATCACGCCATCTTGCCTTTGGCACACACACTTCTGGAGTGTCGGCCTCAAATGTTTTACCTCCTAAAAGTGTGCCTGGGCATAGCCATCATCTTGTCGACACATCCAAAAGTGCACCTAGGCGCAATATCCTCCATGTCAACATCTCTCCCAGTGTGTCAAAGGAAAAATTTGGTGGCGCAATAAATGCACATTTTTCTATATATAAGCACACTTAACCTATCATTTTCACAATTGAAAAAATGTGAAAAGTTATTCCTCTGTGCTGTCGATTGCTCTCATCACTGCCACTTGCACGTGCCATTTGTCATGTGATCGTGGATCCCACCTCACCCTTCGTCATTATTTATATCGGGTAATTGGTTTCTACCATCCTTGTTGATTTTCATGGATGTTGGGCCGTATTAGGATTTTGAATAATAAAATGAATTTAAAAGGAAAGGATAACACCATTTACAACCCAAGTACCCACCTATAAAATCTCCATTTCCTTTCCTTCAAGATCTACAAATATGGGAGGCTCGGCCTCAAAATAACTCATGCCCATTTGTCCTTCACTCCTTGCCTTGTTATTTTTTTCCTCATGGACATCAAAATATGAGCCAAAATAGAGTAAAAATAAAGAAAAAGGAAATCGGCCCACATAGTGAAACTGCTTTTCACTATGGTGCATTACAAACCCCTACTTCACTAAACATAGTCGCGCCCTTTTGTGCACTCTTTCTCTATGATACATTAAAAATAGTTGTGCATTGGCACATAAAAGACCACATAGCATAATCCCTCCTCACGCCTTATAAATTGTAAAATTATTAAGGTGTAAGCTTGGCGCTAAAACAACTACAACAATCATCCGAATGTTGTGTAAACCTTTCCACACCATGCCAACCCCTTGGTGCACTTGACCTATGTTTTGCACCTTTTCGCAAATTGCTTCAGCACACCTCACCCTCATACAACATTGGCCACATCTACGCCAATGGAACACCCTGAGACCTTGCTACACCAAACAAAACTACACCCAGTTAAAGCACTTCCTATGGCACAAGCGCATATTCCTTGACATCAACCTATGAATGTTATGTAGCATTTTTGTGCCCCACACCCCTTTTAGCACTACTTTCCCCCATACAACACTCCCTAAAAGTGTGCCTTGCTTTTCAAAACCCCTGTAGCCTGCAGTAATGTAAGGATGCGCCTTGCGCCCAGAGGCTCATAAGTTGGTAATTTTTCATTCTACAAAGCTTTTATGGACAACTTAAGCTAACATGGCCCTATACATTTGGAAACTCCTGATTCTTCTTACGAGAAGGTAAATGAATCCTCAAGATGCAACTTATGGTGTCCTCATCGAGTAGAGAGCCAGATCCAAGTCAACAAGGAACATGAAGTTGACGAGTAGGAAATGAAGTATAGATAAGGTAAAAAATGAACTCAGGTGATAGTAGGACTCACTCTCCAAGAGTGTGATCTTGATATCGAGACATTCTAGAAAATGATTGAACTTGGGCATATAGACATGGATGGCTTTTGATCACCCGCGAGCACACAACAAAGTGCATCACTTTAGACTATTAGATGGATAAATTTGTTTAGCGAAGATAGAAAAAATCAAGGAGGACTCCCGGTGAGCACAATCAAATGAATTCAGATCATGTTAAGGATAGGCCGTTAGGTTATTAACGCATCATTCACAAGATGTGTCAAAATGAAGAGCTTTTCAAGGTGATAATCAACCTCACAAAGTGTGGCGCCGACACTTTTGACCGAAACTATCTTGGGCATCCCCACCTTGCTAGGCATTTTGTGGCGTGTAAGTTAAGAAAATGCAAAGAATACTTGGGCTCCCTAATGAGAACAAGTGAGATGATGATGAATACGAAACTTGCGAAGTCATCGAGACCACATAAAGGGTCCCGATCATGGTCAACTTTAGAATATGATCAACAAGTTTATGGAGTATTGAGCTCAATATCATATCGCCTCTTTAGAGCAGAAGCAAGACACTCCATTCGAGCAAAGGGATGATGATGAATAGGCTTCCTCCTTCTAGGATAAATCCCATTTTTGTAAAAGTATTTAAAAGTATGTTGGCACATGTGATGACATCATCCATGTTGCACCATGGGATGTTGTCATCCACAAAATTGCCCCAAAGTCAACATTTGACTTTTAGATATTTTGTAAATAAGTTGTTGGCTCCTTTTTGTCTTCTTTCTCCTTCTCCTTCTATAAATACTTGGATACTTGTAGTATTCAAAGGTGTGGACAATCTTGTATGAAAAATAGAAGTGAGGAGAGAAAGAATTTGATCTTTCTTGTAATGAGTTTAATACAAATATTGAGACTTTGTGTTGAATTCATGTGTTATATGCATTAGATCTTTCTTACGTCAGATCTGTGTGTCTATTCTGTTAGATTCATATCTAATTTTGTCATTTTGTTTATCAATATTGCTTTATTTGTTTATGTGAGTAAGTTTGGCTCTGTTTACTACCAACCCAAAACATAAACCCTCTGACCTTTCTACTTTGGAATTCATTTCTTTTCTCCCTTCAGATCCATCTTTCTTCCATTCCTTCCTTCATTCCTTTCTGTTCTTCCTCGAACTAACTCTACTGGGATGAGATCCCAAACCCCTGAAGGTAGAATACTGTTGGACTTGCATAGATTCCTGCTAGTAGAATAGCAATAAACTAGTTTCATTTTGTTGTCTCAAAGAGGGGCTATGCCTTACACACTGTTGTCTGTCTATCCATAGATCTTCCCACCCAATAGATTTTTGGACCAACAGTTTTTGGTGACTCTACTGGGGATCAAACTAAGAAAATAAATAAAAAACTGTCAAAGTCACTACCAGTTTGAAAATTTTAACCCTTTGTTAAAATCTAAATTTTTTACAAAAGTGACCCAAACTGAAACTTTTCTTAGCAGATCTATAGATCTGACCAGTTAGAAACCTTTAGTTCATTGAGTTTTTATAAAACCCATATATTTCTGTAGATCTGAGATCTTGATATTTTTACAAATATTTTCAAACCCTTGCAAAAATCAAATCTAAGATCCGAAAATCAGCTTACTAAAATTATCCCACTTTTTATCCCTACTAATCATTTTCATTAAACCGTAATCGGTTGTTTGAAAAAGGGATAAATTTGAATATTTAGAAAAGTGCATGCTGCTGATTTTTCTAGAAAATTAGAAAATCAGCAAGTACAAACAAAAATATTATTATAAATCTACTCCAAATTATTTCTGATCTGAGTAGATACACTAGCGGGTGAACCATTTACCCGTAATAGAAGAGCTCATGGAGAAGTCGATCCTATTTTTGATCTACTTCAGAGGCACAATTTTAGTATTACACTAGCACATTTCTCATCGCTGAGTTCAGCTTGATCGGTCGTAAGAAGTGCCTCGCCTCCATGAAAGAACCGGTTTTCACAAGGAGCTTCCACGTCAATTTGCAGTGCCTTGTTACTAAGTGGAACCGCACTCCCAGCTCGTGTCCTCTTTCCAGCTTTTCAAATGGTAGTACCATGGGGAAATGCTATGGGTCCTCTTGCATTACCACATCTAGTTCACGTGCTCCCTCATGGAAACCACAAGAATTTCCCAAGATTTGATGGGAGTGGAAATCAAAGCACGGATTCACATATATTTGCATTCATTATGTCATGCAACATCCTAGATGTGACCCATGAAGACGTGTCGGTACGCCTCTTTCTAGAGACCTTGCAAGGACCTGCAATAGAGTGGTTCCAACACTTGCCGGCCAGATCTATCACCAGTTGGGCCACATTACGAACTACATTTGAAGACAGGTATAAGCCTTCAAAAGACACATTTACATTACTATCAAAGATTACTCACTTGAAGAAGGAGGCCAATGAAACCATGCATGATTTTATCACCCATTTCAATTCACTTGATTAACCATGTGCCACCTGCCATGTTGCCAACACCAAAAAATCAAAAGTGTTTCTTTGTGAATGCCATGAGCTCAAGAGTAAGTTTCTTACTCTTACAAGAACAAATCACCACCTTGGTCCTCGCTCAAGTTGCAGCCATTTAGATAGAGGATAACCTACTTATATCTAGCGAAGTTAAAATGAGAGCCATCCAAACCAAAGGCTTCGACTCCTTCTCAAGCCACTTCATCAGATCCGACATTCCAGAAGATGGCAAATGACTTGCTCACATTAAAGAAGCAATTAGCTCAAGCTTCATCTACCACTCCATACCGGGATATCCCACGGAGGAACTTCACTCCCAACAACACCCCACAAAGGCCACATTTTCCTACTGCACTACTCCAAGGTTAGCACTTGAGGCCCCTCCGGTTAATGCCCTAGTCGAGATCAAGAGGATGAGAAAATTTATGAAGAACCTTCGTTGCAAGGGTGAAGATGATCAAGATGTCAGTGAACCGACTGACAACTCTACGATCGGGTATATGGAATTTGAAGATGAGGAATTTGATGAAGAAGAAGGTACCCAAGGGTATGCAAGTGGATAGTCATATGTTATTTTCACCCACTCACAAGGAAAAGAAGTAGAAGTTGCTGCTAGGATACAAAAGGAGAAGGTTGTGTCGAACACGCCTCCAACAATTGCTAAAAGAGGTAATCCTCTTCCTACTCAACCTCCTATTAAACCTTTTGTGAAAGAAATCTTTTCCTCCTATCTCTCCTCCAAATCAGCCTTCTTCCATTTCCATAAAGACCAGTAACCCTTCCCTACCATCGTGAAATGAGGGACTCATTCCTTCATCAACGCAACCCTTGGTCACATTCAACATAGTCGATCATGCTAAAAAGACCAAGATTCAAATGTCTTGAGGATAATATCTTCAATCTAACCCTGAGTAGCTTGTAAGATTAACCAAATATATCCAAAGTCAAGTTTTCATCCCCTCTCCTGTCTCCCGAAAGGAATCCTTTCCACTCCTCCTGCATCTCGCATAAATGTTGCCTCGACTTCCGTGTCAAGAAAAATTGAACCTTTTTATCTCTCCCTCCTAATCAATGGTCACAAGCTAAGTAACTACATAATTGATTCTAGGGCTTCCGATAATGTCATGCCAGCAAAGGTCACCCATGCTTTGGGCCTCACTCTTACCAAGCCTTTTGGTAGATGTTACTCCATGGAAACCAAACAGGTTCCATTAATTGGTCAGATCAAAGACACACAGTTCACATTTGCAGCATTCCCAGAGAAAAGGGTAAAGATGACCATCCTCATTGCTGATATTCTAGCAGCATATGGAATTTTACTAGGGAGAAGTTTTTGTAGGGAAGTCGGTGGAGAGATTCATATGGACTGGTCCAAAGCCAGAATCCCCATCAAAGGAGTAATGCAGACATTGGAGCCTGAATCACAAAAGAAGTACCTGGTCACCAACTCTGATGACCCCAAGGCCCAGATTCTCTTTGAATCATCAGGGATGGGGAACTACTTCTTATCCACTAAGTCTGATAGAATGGACATTCTCATCCAGGAGGAGGACCTTAACAAGATATGGATGCACTGCAGTTTGATGGTAGTTGTGCAACAAGTGGATGTGGTGTTGGAGCCGTCCTGATATCTCCTAAAGAGGAGATTTTCCCTCTTTCTTTCAAATTGTAGTTTTTCAATACAAACAATACTGCTGAGTATGAATCTTTGCTACTCGGCATGCAAGCTGCAAAGGAAAGAGGAATCAAGAACCTAAAAGTACAAGGTGACACCGAACTGATTGTCAATCAGGTAAAGGGAGTATACCAGGTAAAAAATGACAGACTCAGGCACTACCACAATGCAGTATGGGACAACATTGAGGAGTTCGATGCCTTCTCAATCAAAGCGGTTCCACGAGCCCAAAATGACATGGCCGATTCATTGGCCGTCTCTGCCTCGCTTATGCTCCCTCACCCAGGGCTGAAAACAGACACATATACCATTGAGGTAGTCTTTCACCCAAGCGTGCTAGAAAATTCTCACCACTGGCAGGTATTCAACGATGACAATCAACTTATTGCTTTCCTAGAGAAAGCAGACAATTTCAATGAGCTTCATTTCGAAGGATCTACTTCAGTATGTCGTGAGTCCATCATTGGTCAATCAAATGAATCAATAGAAGGTGGAGGCATCTGTCAGCTCAAGGGGAACAAAATTCTAAAAGGTTTAGTCTCCCTAGAATGATTGTTTGACAAGCATGACCACTTTGTCAAGAAAAAGTGACAGAATGACCCTAGCTCTTCTCCAGAGACCGAATCATTAATCTAGGCTCTATAGAGCATCCGCAGTTTGTGAACATCGGGAAGTGTTGTACACCCGAGGAAAAGTGGAAATTTGTCAAGCTGTTGAAGAAATATATGGATGTATTGGCATGGTCTTATGCCGATCTAAAGTCTTTCAAGCCTAAGGATATTCAACATGACATCCCATTAAAGGACGATGTCAAACCCTTTCACCAGAAACAGAGGCACTACAATCCTAAGATCTCGGGTACCATCCAGGTGGAAATACAGAAGATGTTGATGCGAATTATCTTTCCTATCCATCATAGTACCTGGGTCACAAACATTGTGCCCGTGTGAAAGAAGAATGGCGAAATACGCATATGCGTAGATTTTCGCAACCTGAACCAGGCGTCCCTGAAGGACAATTATCCACTGCCCATAATGGATCAGTTTTGCAAGTAGTAACTGGTTCGGAGATGTTGTCCATGCTCGATGGTTTTTCAGGATATAATCAGATTGAGGTCTCACCTGAAGACCAATTCAAAACAGCGTTCACTACTCCCTGGGGCACATTCACCTACAACAGGATGCCTTTCGGCTTGACCAATGCGGTGCCACCTTTCAGTGAGCTATGGACTTCGCATTCAAAGGTATGATGGGGAAGGTCATCATGGTTTATCTGGATGACTTAACTATGTGTTCTCTAAAAAGTGAAGTGATCACTATGATCATTTGGAGCAAGTATTGATTAGATGCCGAGAACACGGATTTCCCTAAATCCAAAAAAGTTTGTTTTCGGGGTCACTGAAGGAAAGTTTTGGGACACGTTGTCAGCAAGGAAGGAACAAAAATAGACATCGAAAGAGTCAAGGCTATTCAGAGCCTTACCTTGCCCACAAGCAAGACCGGTGTTCACTCCTTCTTCGAAAGGTGAATTTTCTCAGACGCTTTGTTCCAGACTTCACTGAAAAGACTCGTCACATATCAAATATGATGAAGGGGTCACAAAATTTCCAATGGAGTGAAGAAGGAAAGACGTCATTCGAGGATATAAAAGCCTCAGTTGCTCATGCACCAGTTTTGGTGTGCCCCGACTTCTCCAAAGATTTCATCATGTACAGTTATGCATCCACATACTGTATCTGCCATCTTAATGCAGAAGAACTCTGAGGATGTTGAATCCCCAATCACGTTCATGAGCTCCCCTCTCAAGCTTCATGAATTGAAGATGTCTCAGTTAGAAAAACATGCCTTCATAGTAGTCAAAGTAGTCAAGAACTTCCGGTACTACATCCTAAACTCTCATACGGTAGTGTTGGTTCCTGACACGATAGTTAAGTCTATCCTAACTCAACAGGAGTTAGGAAGCTTACGAGGGAATTGGATCACAAAGGTCCAAGAGTATGATCTGACATCAAACCAACCAAGTTGGTAAGGGGTAGAGGCCTATGTCAGCTCATGGCTGAAAATAAAGATTCAGGAGATCCTGAAGAGAAAGTTGATTGCATCGACGGAGCGCAGGGTAAACTGAGAAAGTTGATTCTCTACCTATGGTTCTATTTGTTGCGACCAGCGACGAGTGGTATTCCACATCACTTTCTTTCTCACTTACGGTGAGTGTCCAACCCATCTAACTTCAAAGGAGAAGTGACAAGTAAAGCTTAGGCAGCCAGATATGTCATATGGGATGACGGTTTATACAAGCGCGAGATTGATGGCATCTTCTTGCGATGCGTTGACAAGCCACATCAGGTGAAGTTACTAGAAAGCTTTCATGATTCAGCCTATGGTGGTCACTTTTCCTCTTCTATGATAACACATAAGATCATTCGGCTAGTACTACTAGCCAACGCTATTTCAGGATACAACCACCTAGGTAGCAAAATGTGAGCTCTGCCAATAACAGTTCGTTGGTAAACCAAAATTGGTTGCTTTTCCCCTCAGGCCCGTCATTATTGATGAACCATTTAGCAATGGGGAATTGACTTTATCGAGCACTCCATCCCCAATCAAGTTCTAGACATAGTTATGTCCTAACAACAATAGATTACTTCACCAAATGGGTGGAGGCCATACCTGTTAAGAATGCCACCTCTGAAGTTGTTTGCAACTTCATCAAAGAAAATATCATTGTGAGATTTGGCATCCCACACAAGATCATTACTGATAATGCTTCCAACTTCTCCTCATGGGAAGTTATTGGTTTTTTCTATGAATATGGAATAACCTTGGCCCATGCCTCGATTATTACCCTCAAGGGAATGGTCAGGCTGAATCCAACAATAAAAACCTAGTGACTATCATACGGAAGCTAGTCGATGAGAATCAACGGTCATGGCACAAGTCATTGTATGATGCTTTGTGGGTAGACCATATTACCCCAAAGAGGTCTCTTGGAATGTCACCTTTTCAAGTGTTATATGGAATTGATGCTTGAGATCCCTATCTCCACGGAACTCCCTACTCTACGCTTGGCACGAGTGATCGAAGATGAAACTTTCCAGAATTCTCTTGAAAAGAGGATCATGTATCTAATAGAACTTGAAGAAAAAAGGGTAAGGGTGGTCGACAGGATCACCAAACATCAAAATAAAGTCAAAAGACTATTCGATAAAAAGGCCAAGTAGAGAGATTTCCAGGTGGGAGATCTTGTCCTCCTATGGGACAAGCGAAGAGAACCAAAGGGCATGCACGGAAATTTGATTCTCTTTGGAGAGGGCCATTCAAGATCAGATAATTGAATGGAGAGAATAGCTTCTATCTCTCATATCTGGATGGAACTGAACTCCCACTTCCCTATAGTGGGCAAACATCTCAAAATATTCAGGAAGTAGAGCTTGCTCTCTTCTTTGTACAATTTTCTTTAGTTGTGTGTTTGTTTTTGTCATGTGTTTGCTTTCTATTTGTTGTTGTGTTTTCCTTTCTTTTTCGTCACCCTTGTTTTTGACCACTGTAACCCAATGGATAGGCACATGAAAATATGGGATTCTCTACCCTTAAGCTTCACTCAAAGATAGTCCCCAGAAAGAGCCAACTGTTATCCTGTAAAATTGACAAGGGCAATTTTGTAGGTAACCATACCAAAATTCCATTTCGTCCCCTGTTAGGGTCTATTGATGTTCTGAATGGCCTAGAACTCCCTTCCCAAAATCAACTTTTAAGAACTTGGTCATTTTCAACCTTTTTGGGTTGGGCGCAAGAACCATTAATGCAACATCTTGCAAAACTTTGCACCCATCTTTGCCTTTGGCACACTTCCTGGAGTGTCAGCACTCCAAATGTTGTGCCTCCCAAAAGTGTGCCTAGGCACAACCATCATCCTGTCGACACATCCAAAAGTGTGCCTAGGCACAATCTCCTCCATGTCGACATCTCTCCCAGTGCACCAAAGAAAAGTTGGTGGCACAATAAATGCACATTTTTCTATATATAGCACACCTGACCTATCATTTTCACAATTGAAAAAATGTGAAAAGTTATTCCTCTCGTGCTCATCAGCGCTGCTCTCTCATCATCCCACGTGCCATTTGTCATGATCATGGACCCCACCTCATCCCTTCATCATTATTTATACCGGGTAAGTGGTTTCTACCATCCTTGTTGTTTTTTTATGGATGTTGGGCTAGGTATTAGGATTGTTGAATAATAAAATGAATTTAGAAGGAAAGGATAACACCATTTACAAACCCAAGTACCCACTTGCAAACTCTCCTTTTCCTTTTCTTCCAGATCTACAAATCTGGGAGGCTCGGCCTCAAAATAACTCATGCCCATTTGTCCTTCACTCCTTTCCTTGCTAGTTTTTCCCTCCTGGACATCAAAATCTGAGCCAAAAGAGAGTAAAAATCAAGAAAAAGGGAAATCGGCCCACATAGTGAAACTATTTTCACTATGGCGCATTACAAACCCCTGCTACACTAAACACAGTCACGCCCCTTTGGTGCACTCTTTCTCTATGTTGCATCAAAAATAGTCACGCCATTGGCACATAAAAGGACCATGCAACATAATCCCTCCTCGCACCTTATAAACTACAAAATTCCTAAGGCGCAAGCTGCTGGCACCAAAACAACTACAACAACACTGCATGTTGTGTAAACCCTTTCCACGCCATGCCAACCAAGCCCCTTGGCACACTTGACCTATGTGTTGCACCTTCTACAAATGCACTTGGTGCACCTCACCCTCATGCAACATCTACCACATTTGTGCCAATGGCACACCCTGAGACCTTGCTACACCAAACAAAATTATGCCCAGTTAAAGCACTTCCTATGGCGCAAGCGCATATTCCTTGACATCAACATCTGAATGTTGTGTGTAGCCTTTCCACCCCCACCCCTTTTGCACTACTTTCCCCCATGCAACACTCCCTAAAAGTGCACCTTGCTTTTCAAAACCCCTACACTGACCTAAGTAAGAAGGATGCGCCTTGCGCCCAGAGGCTCATAAGTTGGTAATTTTTCATTCTGCAAAGCTTTTATGGACAACTTGATGGCTAACATGGCCCTTCTATGTTGGAACTCTCTGATTCTTCTTACAGAGCAACAACAATCCTCGAGTGCACTTATGTCTTCATCGAGTAAGAAGCCAACCAAGTCCAAAGGCAAAGCCAAGTTGATGGAGCAGAAATGAAGTATAGATACCAAAAGGTCAGGATGCCTGACTCACTTGCAGAGTGTGATCTCGATATCAGAGATTCAGAACTTGGGCATATAGACATGGATGACTTTTGGGCCAGAACCAAGAAGGTCACAGGCAGCCCATGGATGGATAAAT
Organism: Taxus wallichiana var. yunnanensis; assembly: GCA_018340775.1. Lineage (NCBI taxonomy): Eukaryota > Viridiplantae > Streptophyta > Pinopsida > Cupressales > Taxaceae > Taxus > Taxus wallichiana. Next base: position 381,380,179 of record CM031242.1, read on the forward strand.
TGGTTGGCAGTGGTCTGCACACTTTGCACGCAGGGCTCCCAGTGAGCACAATTAATAATGAATTCATCATGTTGGTGGGCCATTGTTACAACAAGGACACAAGATGTGTCGAAAATGAAGAGGGCAAGGTGATAATCAACCTCACAACCCAACACTTTGAAACTATCTTGGGCATCCCCCACCACAGGCATTTTGTGGCAGTAAGTCAAGAAGACTGCATGAAGACTTGGACCGATAATGAGGACAAGTGCATGCAGATGATGAATGAGGTATACCTCAAGAATAAAAAGGTGGCGAGTAGGTGGCCCCAAGTCATTCATCGCAGTGATTTTTCAGAAGAGCTGAGTGACATGATCACCTTCCTAAGTAGAGTACATGGGCTCCCTGATGCCCATTACTTTCACAAGTGGATGCTCAGGTATTTGGAAACAATGAATAAAAATGTGCCCGATCAACATTTTGGCTGGGCCAAAATTATCAGTGATACAATCTCGAACAACTTCAACAACTTTCAACAACTGGAGATTCTATATGAACTCCTATGTAGTATATGCAGCTACCTCAGAGAGAGACTACCCATGGTTGAATCAGTATGGGGTATGGCCCTGGTCAAAATATACGAATACTATCCAGAGTTGAGGCTTGAGAACAACATAGCTCAGTTCAACAAGATCAATGATGTCTTCTTCTATGGCATCATCTACCTCTTGAGGCCCAACATGACTCATGGTCGACAAGAAAAGTGTGATCACCACCACAAGGAAGTGGGGAGCATTGTTTACGCAATTCCCCACCTTTACCTATCTCAGAGCTGCCAACTTCTTGGGAGAACCCACAAGATTTCCGAGATATGCGGGCCTAAACTAATCCTTCTAGAGCTGTCAAGGTAGCTTATCACCTATCACGAGAAGTGTATGAAGAGGAAGAAGGGAGGAACTCCATTCCCCCTCACAGTAGGTAGGTACATGTGCCCCTCACAAAGTAAAGCTCGGAGATGTATGCAGAGCTTGAATTGCTTAATTTGAAGCATAATTTCTGCAAGGCCAACCTTCGATCCTCGTGGTTTCCTTCCAGGGAAAAGATCGATCCTATCCACATGTTCCTCAGATCGAGGATATCTACATCGACTTAAATCATGAAGTCAACTCAGGTGAAAGGATCACTCCCGGCTGGCCCTGAGAGATCATTCAATATGGCGTAGCCATCATCCCAAAGGATTTCCTAGAAACTGATCAGGAAATTGATCAGGTTTACCTAGACACGGAAGGGGATGATTGGCCGTTCATGGATATTGATAGAACAAAGCCCTGCACCATCCAAGAAAGGGTTCAACCTACTCTGCAACGCACCGAACATTGGTGTAAGAAAAATGGTATCATCTATCTTGGGGTAGATTTTATCACATCTCCCCGGAATGCACCCACCAGGCCAAAACACTTATCCTAAAGGCAAAGGAAAAGATAAAGTGGGAGAGGCAAGCACTACTCAAGAGAAAGCTCCTGAAAGCCCTCCTACTACCACAGAAGAGCAAGTTGTGGACTTAGTGTCCCAGAAAAGAAGAAGTGGTAAGTGCTCCAATGGACACATCCACTCAGGATGTTGTCACATCTACAACTGGTGAAGTACCAACCATTCCCTCTCTCGCTCCTCCTTCCCCTCCTCATGTCACTCAAACAACCACTCCTTTGGTTGTGTCTTCTCCTCCGTCTTCTTCCATTCCCCCTCCCTCTTCCTCCATCTTCTCTTCCCTCATAGATCTGTCCCCCAACATTTCTTCCCTCATCTCGCAGATCCCTTCCACCCCCATGGCCTCCTCTCTTGTAGTGACTCCTATTCCCGTGAGTGTTGGTGTGTGTCGCCCCTTTCTCCATGCCACCACCAAGTGTTTCGACACACTTCCCCATGTCCACTGCAGTTGTTCTTCCTTCCACCCCTGTTTCTTCTTCATCCTCTGGTCCCACTCCCATAAGTCCAAGCTGGATCTCAGACCACCTAAGCCAACACAAGAGGAAAGTCCCCATTACACCCATGGACTTCTCCATCATCATCTCGACTAAAGGACCAAAGAAGAAAAAAGTGATAACTCACTTTTCAAAAAGTGTTTCAGGTGAAAGGGTTATGGAGATAGCCTACCCGATCCCATAAAGAAGAAAGAAGATCTGTCTCCTATAGATTTTACAGTGACCTAGGTCACAATGGGAACATCATCAGAGAGCCTACAAGGAGAGGCCTTGTCAGCCATGGATGCCCTTTGTAAGAAACTACAAGAAGAAAAGGAGAAGAAGAGAATGTTAAAGGAACAAAATGAACATCTTCTCCAAGCTCTGCAAAGAATGGGCAATGCACCTCCTATAGCTGCCACCAAAACTCCTGAAGTCCTTAGTCAGGAGAAGATAAATGAATACGCCAAGATTGGTGAACAAGGTGTAGCGGTGTCCTCCTGGAGAGAGCAGATCCTCAAAGACAATGAGGAAGTAATCACGAAGTTCACAGCCTCTACCAAAGTATAGATAAGGCAAAATAATGAACTCCAGGAAATAACAGGACCTGTCTCCAAAGAGTTGGACCATGCCAGGTTGCAACACGAGACATTCCAGAAAATGATCGACTACCCGACCGATGACTTGTTAAAATTTAGCATCATTGATCACCCACGAGCACACAACAAAGCGCTTGTCACTTTAGACTATCGGGTTGATCAAATGGAGTTTGTCCTAGAAAAGATAGACAAAATCAAGGAGGAAGCCTGAAAGCAAAACATCAAATGGAGCAGATCGTCTTAAGGATGTCTCCAGGGTTGCTTAATGCATCATTCACCTTAAGAGAAGCAAACGATACTATTCATCTTTTCAAGGGAATTACATCACAAGGTGTGGCGCCAGAGGTCACTTTTGACCGAGAATCTATTAACAACCTTCTGGCTTGCCACGTGATTTTGTCAGGTACTTGATTGAGGCAGGAAATGAATACTTCAAGCTCCCTGATAGGCTCAGAGATGAACGAGAAACTTGTGAAGTCATCGGAGACCACACAAAGGGTCCCGATCATGATCAACTTCAGAAGATGATCAACAAGTTTATGGAGTATCGAGCTCAATATCATATCGCCTCTCCAGAGCAGAAGCAAGACACTCCATTCGAGCAAAGGGATGATGATGAATAGGCTTCCTCCTTCCGGATAAATCCCATTTTTGTAAAAGTATTTAAAAGTATGTTGGCACATGCGATGACATCATCCATGTTGCACCATGGGATGTTGTCATCCACAAATTGCCCCAAAGTCAACATTTGACTTTTAGATATTTTGTAGATATTTTGTAAATAAGTTGTTGGCTCCTTTTTGTCTTCTTTCTCCTTCTCCTTCTATAAATACTTGGATACTTGTAGTATTCAAGGGGGAACAATCTTGTATGAAAAATAGAAGTGAGGAGAGAAAGACTTTGAGCTTTCTTGTAATAGAAGAAAACATTAATACAAATATTGAGACTTTGTGCTGAATTCATGTGTTATATGCATTAGATCTTTCTTACGTCAGATTTGTGTGTTTATTCTATTAGATTCATATCTACTTTTGTCATTTTGTTTATCAGTATTGCTTTATTTGTTTATGTGAGTAAGTTTGGCTCTGTTTACTACCGAGCCCAAAACATAAACCCTCTGACCTTTCTACTTTGGAATTCATTTCTTTTCTCCCTTTAGATCCTTTCTTCCATTCCTTCCTCCCATTCTTTCTTCCATTCCTTCCTTCATGAGATGTAAAGTTCACTACAAAGATAGAACACCTCATCGAGTCATCTAGAAGGACCTATGGACTTCATCGAAGCGCGATTATTCGTCATTAGTGTTTCTTATCCCTTCATCTTCCTTGACTCTCTCCTCACTTCTCCCCCAACTTTATCTCTCTTCTCAATGTTCTAATTTTATGTTGGGGTTGCACTTTTCATATGTCTTAATGTTTATAATGTAATAAGTCACCTTTATGTTATAAAAAGGGACTTACAAGTTTCCTAGGAAGTTGAAAAGTTTTAAGTTGTTCAAGAACATATGAAAAGGCATTAGGGGTAAATGATGAGTCACCTCTCATTCTATAAATTGTAAATCCATTCCCATTTCAAAGGGTTGGTGATTGATTTTGTAAACTCAAGAGTACATTGAGAGAACAAACGAGATAGCAAAATTCTTCCATTCCCCTCATTCTCAAATTTCCTTCATTTCCCACTATGTACAACTTTGGTTTGAGCAATCAATACAAGAAGAAGGAGTTTCTAGCTTTCTTTGACTAAGGGATTTCTTGATACTTTGTGCTCATCAAATTCCATTTGGTCTTGTGCTATTTACAGAGTTGTTTCTTCTCATAAATGCATGTGTTGAAATTTCTAACTAGTGTGTGTGCAGAATATGATTTTCTACCTACAACATTAGTTCTCCTATCTCATTTCTCACTCCCTTTCCTACTTTATAGACAAAGTCCTCTCTAGCAAGAAATTGCTAGCTTTTTCGCAGGGTCAGTGGAGTGCCCTTGTTGGATCCCCAACCACAAGGCCACTAGGAAAATCCACCTTTACTCGCGCATGCATATATGACAACTACATCGGTTAAGTAGAGGGACTTAGATTCCCAGAGCGTTGGCAAGAAATCCACAATTTTTTCCACTGACAAATTTTCTCGCCAATAGTTTTTGGTGCCCACTGTGGGGCAGATTTAACAGAGATGTCTCGCACCCAAAATATGATCGCAAGGTCTAAAAATCAAAACAAAAAAATCAGATTTTAAAGGAAAATCATTTTTTGAAGGTGAATCCATCAAGGAATGAACCCTGTCACATTCATTTCCCGCATCATGAAGAAATTTCTAGATTAGAGTGAAGTACCAATGAGTGACAGTGAAGAAGAAGATGTCTATCTGGAAAATAAGATTGTTGATTAGCCATGGTTCCAGACTAGTGTTGACAAAGGAAAGAAGAAAGAACATGTCACCAATGAAGAGTAATGGATTCAAAGGAGACATAAGATAAGGTTTGAATCTCGAGAATATGCCAAATTCTTACACGAGATGAATGAGCAACTTGAAGTAGCCCATAATAAGGAAGAAGAAGAGGAGAGTTGTCCTATAGAGGAAGATCCTGAAGATCATTCATACCATAGGGTTTTCATACTTGAAAGGTTCTTAAATGCCGCTGAAGAAAATCCTATCTTTGAGCCTTCCGATGAAGATAAAATCAACATCTAAAAAGATGACAAAAGACATGATGGTGCAAGATCCACTGAAGAATATTTTTGCAACCTCGCACATCTCACTGCAAAATTGAGAACATTATCTTTCTTCCACCACTCAATAGATGACTTCCTCGCATATGGTGATGAAGAAATGAACATGTTGAAAAGAGAATATGTGGAAATAATTCAGAGCATAATAAAAGGAAATTCGACCAAAGTCTTTGATGAAATTTGGAGGTATGCTTGCTATGCCCTTAACCTATTGCTTGTATTAGGATACGAGTAGCCGAATTTTGGCTTACCATATCATTTTATTATATCATTTATAATTTCTCATGCTTAATAGGTTGGCCTTGGTGATGAACATAACATAGGAATAATATATATAGGGGATTAAGGTAGTATTTCATTATTATTTGAGCATTTGAGTCTTATTATATGGTTTGGAGGTTGCCCTTGAAGTGGCGAAGCTATTCTAATTGCATATTGAGATAATTATTATGAAATATTGTGTTATTTGGTGTTTTATCATTCTCATAAGTTGAATTATACTAGTAATTTCATTACAAGTGGTATCAGAGCTGCGATCTTGGCCAAAATTAGGGCAAAAACCCTAATTTTTTGTTTCCAACATATATTGCGAACTAGAGAGAATTGGTGGGAGATATTTTTACCAAAGTTGTGAAACATTTCAAGTAAGGTTTCCTAAAAATTTTAGAATTTTTGATTTATTTTGCAAAAGTTATTACAAATTTAGGTTTTTTCATAAAATCACTCCCTAGGGTGCAAATTGTGGAATTTTTTCAAGTTATTTACATTTTTGGAAAGATATCAAAAAAATAGTATTATTATATTTTCTATGTTTTTTCCTGTTTAGCTGAATTTGTATTGACACCCTAAACCCTAAGGTTTGACATCATGGCAGGGCCTTCCACAAGAGCAAAAAAGAATCCTAAGTTACTCCAAAGTTAAACCCCGTATAAAGATAGGGTAAATGATGAAGATATGGAGTCAAAAGGGGTAAATACAAATTCCTTAGCACTAGGGTTTACCTCAGTTGATCATAAGGTGAGCCAACTTGAGTATGAGTTACGAAATGTACAATCTGAGATGGCCTCTAAAGGATACATAAACCAAATCAATCATCAGTTGGATGATATCATGCAGCATGTAAAGGGCAAAAATATGGCCCATATCAACCAAGGAGGAAATTTAGTTCAAAATCATGGACAAAATAACCATGTTGGATCACTTTTCTAGCCCAATCAAAATCCAACTTATTCACAACCACGGAACATGATGCCGAAAGTGGATATGCGCAAATTTGATGGTAAGGATCCCCTAAATTGGATAAATCAAATGGAGAACTTCTTTGAGTTACATCAAACACCATTAGGACAAAAGGTGACATTGGCATCCCTGTATCTTGAACCAGACCAATTCATTTGGTATCGATGGTTATGTGCTTAGAGGCAGAAGAATGGTCTTAGTGTCTCTTGGACAGTTTTTACCAAGGAGTTGCAATTACACTATAGTTCCAGTGTTTCAGAGAACTACTTTAGTCAATTAGCAAAGTTATGGAAAACAAGATCGATCAAGATTATGTGCATCAATTCCAAAACCGATCCTTAAGGGTGGATAATATTCCGAGAAGAGAATCAATGACTGTTTCTTAGGGGTCTTAAGGACCCCATCGAGCATGAGGTACGTATGTTTAATCCACTCAAGCTTTCTAATTCTATTATCATGGCACATCGAGTAGAGGAAAAAGTTCTTTGTAGTAGGAGGCCACCTTTCATTAACACTAGAGATCGAAGTATCTCTTCCCCTTCATTTTCTAGGCTAATTAGACTGACTCCTCAACAAATGGAAGAAAAGAGAGCAAAAGGATTATGTTTTAAGCCGTGATAGAAAATATGAACCGGACACAAATGTGCTTGAGAATAATTTGTTCTATATTGACGGAGGTAATGAGGATGATGCGGAAGCTGAAATTATCGAGAGAGGTGAGGAACTAGTAGAAGATGAAGTAGAGGACCACCATCCTACAATTTATTCCCATGCATTATCGGTATTAGTACTCCTTAAACACTCAAGGTTATTGGCTATCTCAAAAAATAGAAGGTGACGGGGTTGATTTACTCGGGAGTACTCATAACTTCATAAATAGTAAGTTAGCTTGCCCACCTCATTGTTTTATTTACCTAGCTCTAAAAATGCAAGTTATGATTACGGATGGTGGGACAAATCAAGTGCACAGAAAGTGCCATAGTATCAAGCTTTCCATGGGAGAATACATGTTAGAATCACCTATGTTTTCTATTTCTATGGGAGGGGTAGATATTGTTTTGGGTGTCCAATGGCTCACAACCTTAGTACTATAGAGATGAATTTCCAAGAATTTTTCATGCGATTTCATTCGAGATGGAAGGACAATGCAATTGAATGGGATGGTAGCTAAGTCTCCACAGTTATTAGCTCTCATCAAATGCAAAAGGTTCTCGAAAAGGAGTAGATGGATTTATAGCAAAAGTTATTTTCCTAAAAGTACAAAATATAGAGTCTTCATGCACTCAATCTTCGAAGATTGTTGATGCTCACTCATTTATTTTTGATGCAATTCCAAAGGGGCTACCAAAAATTAGGGATCATGATCATGCCATTCAATTTATTCCAGGAGCCAAACACCTAACATCGAGCATACAAATACCCATATTCCCAAAAAAGTGAGATCGAGAAAATGGTTAAGGAAATGTTGAAGGCGGTATCATCGAGGCCTAGCAGAGTGCATATTTTTCACTAGTGGTCATGGCACGTAAGAAGGATGAAACATGGAGGATGTGTCCAGATTATTGAGAACTCAACAAGTACACCATCAAAGATAAGTTTCCTATTCTAGTAATTGATGATTTACTTGATGAATTGCATGGTGATATTTATTTCACAAAATTAGATCTTCGTTCGGGTACCATCAAATTAGAATAAAAAGGAAGATGTTCGAAAAACAGATTTCGGACTCATGAGGGCCATTATGAGTTTTTGGTAATTCCTTTTGGTCTTACAAATGCACCTTCAACCTTTCAAAGCTTGATGAACACTGTTTTTAGGCCATTTTAAAGGAAATTTGTATTAGTTTTCTTTGATGACATATTAATTTATAGTAAGACATGGGAAGAACACTTATAACATGTAAATAAAGTTTTGGGAGTTTTAGAGAAACATACTCTCTATGCAAAGCCATCCAAATTTTCTTTTGGTGTACAAGAGGTAGAGTACTTGGGTCACATTGTATCCCATGAAGGTGTCAAAGTTGATCCTTAGAAGATCAAAGCTATGGTGGAATGGCCAAGGCCCAAAAATCTCAAAAATCTTCGTGGGTTCCTAGGACTAACAAGGTACTACAGAAGATTTGTGCGGGGATATGGTAGAATAACAACCCCACTCACTACATTGCTAAAGAAGGATGCCTTCCATTGGATAGACGTAGCCACTAAATCCTTTGAGCAGTTGAAGGAAGCATTGTGTAAAGACCCCGGTTTGGCTACTCCTAACTTCTAAAAAACCTTCATTATTGAATGTGATGCTTCAGGATAAGGATTGGGAGTAGTTCTAATGTAGGAAGGAAGACCAATTACATTTGAGAATCACTAATTCAAAGGAAAAGATCTGCTCAAACCCATCTATGAGAAAGAAATGATGGCTATTCTTCATGCACAAGCAATGGAGGTCCTATCTCATGGGTAGACACTTTAAGGTAAAAATTGATCATGATAGTCTTAAATACTTTTTGGAGCAAAGGTTATCATCGAGGAACAACAAAAGTGGGTAACAAAATGTTGGGTTATGATTTTGAAATCATATATAAAAAGGGTACAAAAAATGTAGTAGGCGATGTGTTGTCAGAAGGGATACATCCGCATATGCCTTACTATGTGGAATGTCCATGTTGATGGCTGATTGGGTGGATGAAGCAAGATTGGAATGGGACCAAGACAAGGATACACAATCTCTAATACAAAATATCAAGCAAGGATCTATTACATCTAACAAATTTGAGAGGAAAGGTAATGCCCTATAGTACAAGGACAAGTTATACTTGAGTAAAGATTCTGAGTTGAAGTATAAGATTCTTGCAGAGCTACATGCCTCACCTGTTGGAGGACACTCTGGGTTTTTGAAGACATATCATAGAATAAAAAGAGAATTCTTTTGGGAAGGACTCAAGGGGGATGTACAAAAGTTTGTATCAGAGTGTTTAGTGTGCCAACAGAACAAAGGGGAAATAATTAAGACACTAGGTTTTTTGCACCCTTACCAATTCCTAGCCAGAGATGGGAGGAGGTCTCCATGGATTTCATCATCGGATTGCCTTGTTTAGAGGGTAAGAATGTTATTTTCGTGATTGTGGATAGGCTCACAAAATATGCCCATTTTTGTGCCCTATCACATCCATTTGCACAAAAGATATAATCAATAACTATTTTTTGGAGACAATTCAAAGGCTATATGGAACCCCAAAGATAATTGTAAGTGATCGTGATCCTATTTTCACAAGTAATTTTTAGACAAAATTATTTTCATGTTTGGGTACTCAGCTAGCTCACAGTTCATCTTATCATCCTCAAAATGATGGGAAAATGGAAGTGGTCAACAAATGTTTAGAGGGGTATCTACATTGTTTTGTATCAGATAAACAAGAGAGGTGGATTGAATGGCTACCACTTGCAGAATGGTGGTATAACACATATTTTCATACCTCTTCTCAAATGACCCCATTTTTAACATTATATGGTTACCATCCACCTTTTATCACTTGCTCCTTGAGGGTGCAAACTAAGGTCAGAGATGTTAAGGAACACATTCAACATCAACAACAGGTTTTGGCTAGTTTGAAGGAGAATTTAGCATTAGCACAAAACATGATGAAACAACAAGCAGATCAACACCGTAGTGAAAGAAATTTTGAAATTGGTGATTGGGTTTTTGTACGTCTCCATCCTTACAAACAGATGTCTCTAAAGCAATAGAAAAAGGACAACAAACTTGCTCCTAAATATTATGGCCCTTATTAGGTTCTATAGAAAATTGGCAGTGTTGCTTATAAACTAGAGTTGCCTCCATCTTCACACATACACCTAGTATTCCATGTTTCATGCATGAAGAAGGTTATTGGACAGAAATTTGAAGCCCGAAAGAGTTACCAGAACTTGACAAGGAAGTAAGAATAATTTTGGAGCCAGAGAAGATTCTGCAAACATGTACTAAGAGGCTGAGAACTAGAGACATTAAGGAATATCTGATCAATTGGAAGAATCTGAGCATAGAAGATGCAACCTGGGAGCATGAAGGTTTTCTGCAGCAACATCCAAGATTATTCAATGTTGAGGAAAACGTTGGTTTGAAGGGGAAGGGCATGCTACACCCTTAACCTATTGCTTGTATTAGGACATGAGTAGCGGACTTTTGGCTTACCATAACATTTTATTATATCATTTATACTTTCTCATGCCTAATAGGTGGGCTTGGTGATGGACATAACATAGGAATAATATATATAGGGGATTGAAGGTAGTATTGCATTATCATTTGAGCATTTGAGTCTTATTATATGGTTTGGAGGTTGCCCCCTCGAAGTGGCGAAGCTATTCTAATTGCATATTGAGATCATTATTTTGAAATATTGTGTTATTTGGTGTTCTATTATTCTCATAAGTGAATTATACTAGTAATTTCATTACAATGCTTTAGCTCTATAGATAAGATATGAACATCTTGAAGCACCACATCAAATGGAGGAAGAAGACGAGATGCGCCCTATGGAGGAATACCCTGATGGCTGCCCATATTATGAGGTTTTCATTCCAGGAAAGATTCTTGGATGCTTCTAAAGAATATCTTATCATGGAACCTTCCAATGAAAGCCAAAACAATGTCATGGAGGAAGAAGTAGAAGAGATGAAGATAGAATCACCATTCAGTAATTCCATTTGGCTCAAGTCACATCCCATAGGGGAATAATATATTCAATAAAGGAAGATCCTTATTGCATAATGGATGATCCAATGCTCTTTAAAGACTCCACCAATGATGAAGAAGACGACCAATTCAAAGTAAGCATGGATGATCTCTTTTCAAGTTTTGATCTTTCAATTAATGATGAAATAGAGAGATGTGAAGAAGTGCAAGAAAGTCACCTGACATCATGGTCTAAAGATGATGAATTCAAGATGGTCATAGATAATCTTCCCTCCTATTTTGATTCTTCAAGTGATGTAGAAATTTTTCATGAAGAAATGGAGGAAGTCAAAGAATCAAACTCTCTTCTGATGCAATCATGAATGATTAAATGGAAGAAGCCCACTCTCTTTTCAAAGCTGAGGAGAATGAACAATTTAAACACAACCTCTACTCACTCGGAGAGAAAATCATCATCATGGTGAAAACAAAGCCTTTCATCTTTCACCTGAGAAAGAAGATTCAATAATGGATAGTCAAGATGTAGCTGAAAATTCTTCTCATATTGTTACCCTAACACGATTCTTTGCTTCTTACAAAGAAGAAGATGATATGAATTTTGAGCTTGAAGGAGTGCCCTTCCCATGAAGCTTGAAATCTTCTCCTTGTCAGTAGGTGTCATGAATCAAGTATGCCCATGTTTGCAAGAAAGTGAATCTTTGGCAATGCAAAACATGGAAGAGGTGAATGAGAATGTTTCAAATGAATCATGGGCCCATATGGATCAAATTTTTAACCATCTCCGGAGGCACAACAAGAATATTCTTCCAATGAAGATAAAAATGAGCCTATGAAAATTTCAGAAGAACTATCTGTACAAGATATCTTGAAGGCTATGAAAGAAACTGAAGATCCTCAACTCAACCTTGAACTCTTAACTCAGGATATGGAGATACAAGACATGTATGAATCAATTTGTGCTTCCTATTTTGGTGGACTAATTTTTGATGTCAATATGGAGCAATTGGATAATCTTGGTGACTTCCCTAATACTTTTGTTGATGATAATGGACATAAAAGCACGTCTTTTTTCTTCAACACCATGCGAAGAAGTTCATGAGTGCAAAAGAAGAAAAGTTCATGAATATCCTTTGGAAATCTCCAGTTTTGAAGACAACACCTCTATCATGGAAGAAGATAATAGGAAAACATTGAGCTGATTTGCATTGAAGAAAGTTGTTTGGAACATGGCAAAAATCTACAGCAATGTTGGGAGTATATTCAAAACCAACTTGCTCCCACCATTTCGGAATGGTCCATCAATGCAAAACAAGAGTTCATATGGAAAAATCCAATGAAGGGTGAAGAATGCTTACATGGCCAAACCAAAAGCTGCAATTTTGAAAATAATATCAAGATGGACTCGAACGAATGCATATTGGTGACAATTTCTCTAGACAACAAAGCAAGAGTATGCATGATTCTTGCCAAATGATCCAAAATCAGACTGCACTCACCTTCCTCCAAGCTCTAATTCATCTTGAACATGTTCCCATGTTGCAACAATCTCTTAAGGATGATGAAGACCTCTGGCTCAATGATTTAACCTCCATGACCGAAAACACTTGGTCAAAGAAACAAAGCGGGATGTTCAGGGAAGTTCTTGAATGGGAAGAAAACTAGTTTTTTCTCACTCCTTCCAAGTGTTTTGCTGATATAAGAGATAATTTGAAGTTGCAATTCAAAGAAGATGAATGTTTTCATGACAACAACAATTTTCCCACTCTCGAAGACATGGAGGGATGGTGTCTCATGATTGCGGGACATCAAGAGGAATCTTCAAAATGCAAAAGTTTCAAGAGGTTAACAAAATTTTCAATGGATGAAGGAACATTCTCAATATAGTATGAGTAAAAGGATGGAATCATGATCAATATTCTTCTTCTCAAGCCATGCAAGGCCATCACAAAAGCATGGTTTGATCAAATAACAATTTTTGTGCTTCAAAGGTCAGGCTTCAATCTGCTATCTCATGATGGCATGTACTTTTCTCAACCTGTTTTTGGGTATGTGTATATTATTTCCCCACCTTTGTATTCCCCCTTGTATATAATTTATTTTATGTGGTGTGTGTCCTTCCTTTTTGCGTGCTTTGTGTGTTTCCCTTTCTCTTTGTTTTGTGTGTGTGTTTCCTTCTCTCTCTCTCTCTCTCTCTCTTTGTAAGTTGTACATGACTCCATAAGGCCCAATGGATAAGGAACTGGTCTTTATTTTAAAAGTTGAGATTTTGGATTCCCCATGTCATGTCTTCACTGCACCCAATCCATGTCATGTCCCCAAGCTAGAGCCAACTATTTTCATGCAAATGTGCAACGAGGAAATTAACAATTTCTGAGCATGACAACTATACCCTTATGTTAATTTTTCAAGTCTTATCACTCCAAGGAACCTTAGGTTTATCTAGTCAATCCAAGTGTCATCCCGATTAATGTTATATCATCCCCCTAGGTGATTTAGGAAAGTCCATTCATTCCCCCTAGGTGATTTTATGAGTTCATTAAAAGTTACAAGCTACAAGGTTGTGGTGGGAAGGGCTATCACTGGCCTTCCTAGGGCTGAAGTAACCCCATGGAGTGGAACAAAAAATACAAAATGGACATATAGGCAATCTAAAGGTCTTGGGACATCATGGAAGTGATTCAGGAAGATTTTGGAAGGACTCGGAGAAGTTGGGGTAGTTTCACCAAAATTAGGGTTCACAGCCAAGTCAGTGCACATGCCAAAACAACCGCTGAGCTTAGAAGGTGATTTCGGAGCTCCAGATGGAGTTAGGAGAAAAAAAAACATCTCTAGAAAGATAATTCCAAGCCATACAATATGGTGAAATTATTTTTTCACAACACTTTGGCGCATTAGTTCTGTAATAAGTTTTTCTCATACACAAATGGAGTACCAAATTGAAAATCCACTTTTTTAGGGATAAAATTAAAGAATAAAAACATGAAACCCCCACCATTGGATTAAAAATTCCATTTATAGTCAAGATCATATAAAATTTCACCAAAACAGTCCATCGAGAGCTCAAGTTATCATCGTCTCAAGTTGTCCTCTTGGAGCGAGTTCGGGAGTTAGCCAAATTTTGGAGAAACGTGTTAGCTTCAGGAGCCTAGTGGGATTTTGTGTCCCTGATGTCCCTCAAGGTCAGGGAAATAAACCATGGAAAAATGCACCCAGCCCCCATATGACCTTTAGAACCTCATGTGACCTTCAGGATCGTTAGTTCAGCCCCCAGGTGCTTGTGGAGCTCAAATTCCCTGCCATCGGATCTCCACCACGTGTTAGCTCCAGGAGTGTCATGGAATTTTATGTCCCTCATATCCCTCACATGTTAGGGACATCAAACCTTGAAAAATGTTCCCAACTCTCTAAAAGAAACTTCTAGTCACCCATGTGACCCGCTTCCAACCCCTTAGTGCTTTAAAGCTGATTTTCTAGCTCTCACTCCTTCTTTGTCGAATCACCGCCACATGTCACCATCTTGATCACCGTGGAAATTGATGTCCCTCACATCCCTTTGAGGTGAGGGACATTAGGGACATGAAAATGTGCCCAAATCCAACTCCAAAACTTGAAAATTTTCTAACTCCTGGTTGTTTCTTACTGCTTCTAACTGCTTCTCCATTGTTAGAAGAAAGTTAGAGAGAACACCTTAGTCCACCATTGTTCTTCCGAACCAGCTCCGCCATGGAAACCAAACCTTCCACTCCATGAATATGCATAAGTTTCAAATAATATATTGATTGAAAGAGCCAGAGGAATGAAGAATCAAAGAGAAGAGCAAAGGAATTCTTCAGAAACCTCCATTACCGTGAAATGAAGATTCGAACATATCTTGCAAACCAATGCACGGATTGACAAACCGTATGTTGCTGAGTTCTTATCTCTTGAAGTGGAATTATCACAACAAAGAAATTCCACTTCCGGCTCCATGAAAAACAAAGCTTAAATTCCTGTCAAACCAACAACTGGATTGAAGAGAAATTTCACTAGTGAGACAAGAAGCAAAAACCTATCGCCATGAAATTGATTTCATCAAAAATAGAGAAAAAAATAGACCTACAAATTTCAAAGCTCCATTAATGGCCACCATGACATAATAGTGGAAAAAATCAGTGAGTTACCTCTCCACTTCTCAGGGTTCTAGTGGGTGAAATCGCGTGAAAATTGGAGGGAATGATTGTTGGAAAATCTAGTTTCACATGAACTTGTTTTTGCTTCATGAAGTTCCTATTTTTTAAGGATATCGAGGGCTATGTTTTTATTAGCATTCTGTACTCTTCAAAGAAATTTTCAATTTCCCAAAGATCTGCATGAGCGAAATCATCCAAAATTTAGAGGGAAGGGTCTCTAAAAAATCTAGTTTCTCTCAAACTAGTTTTTACACGATGAAGTTGTCAATTTATCAAGATAATAATGATTGATTTTTTATTATTATTATACCTGTAGCTCTATACCCAAAGCTCTTACCGGTATTAATTTTCATTTTTCATTTCAGCTTTAGGTAGCGAATCATGATGAAAATTGGAGCACGAGTTTGTGACAAAGAGCCGAATCCGAAATAGTTGTTCCCATTGCAAACAAAGGTCATTCTCACCATTTTATAAAAATAGCATATGTTATACTTTCTCACATGTTATAAATGGAGAGCCCCACTAAATTACAAGTTTGATCACTCAAGACAATCAGAAAAGGGGTAAAATGGAAAGTAAGACAAAAAACAACTTCTTCCCAAAATAGCAGTCCCCAAATAACAACCTGCTAAAAATATAAATGTGCTAAAAATAGAAATATCTCAGGAACATAGGAGGTTGGAATATGGTATAAGGTTCAGAAGGTGAAACTGGAGCAAGACAAGTGATATGTCCCAGAATAGTAGAGCATGGGCTCATATTCTAAAAATAGCAGGTTGTTCTCAAAGGGCAAGTTTGGCACAATGGGACATAGAGGGATGATCATTCAGGTCAACACCATCATTCTGGATCATCCATGGGCATTGATCATAGGGAATTTGAGGTCCATCTCAGGGAACTGGACAATGTTTTTCAACACTCACTACATAGTTCGGGTCATAGGTATATCATACGCGAGGTTGGAATTACAGTCATTGTCGAATAATAATTCGTTCAAACTCGACAAGTGTCTGTGAGCCAAGATGAAGGAATTTCTTAGGGTATAAAGAGTTTGGAGATGCAAAGTTCACTACTAGTGGAACACCTCATCAGGTCATCTAGAAGGAGCTATGGACTTCATCGAAGGCATATTATTCGTCATCAGTGTTTCTTCCCCCTTCTTCTTCTCTCTCTCTCTCCTCTCTTCTCCCCCAACTTTCTCTCTCTTCTCAATGTTCTAATTTTATGTTGGGGTTGCAATTTTTCATGTATTAATGTTTCTAATGTAATAAGTCACCTTTATGTTATAAAAAGGGACTTAAAAGTTTCCTAGGAAGTTGAAAAGTTTTAAGTTGTGCGAGGACATATGAAAAGGAATTGGGGGTAGATGATGAGTCACCTCTCATTCTATAAATTGTAAAGCCATTCCCATTTCAAAGGGTTGGTGATTGATTTTGTAAACTCAAGAGTGCATTGAGAGAAACGAGATAGCCAAATTCTTCCATTCTCCTCATTCTCAAATTTCCTCCATTTCCCCACTATGTACAACTTTGGTTTGAAATCAATACAAGGAGTTTCTAGCTTTCTTTGACTAAGGGATTTCTTGATACTTTGTGCTCATCAAATTCCATTTGGTCTTGTTTCTATTTACAAATTTGTTTCTTCTCATAAATGCATCTATTGAAATTTCTAACTAGTGTGTGTGTAGGAATCTAATTTTCTACCTGCAACATTAGTTCTCCTATCTCATTTCTCACTCCCCTTTCCCGCTTTACAGACAAAGTTCTCTCTATCAAGAAATTACTAGATTTACCACAGGGTCAGTGGAGTGCCCCTATTGGATCCTCAACCACAAGGCCACCAGGAAAATCCACCTTTACTTGCGCATGCATATATAGAAGCTGCACCTACACGTAGAGGGACTTAGATTCCCAGTGTTGGCGAGAAATCTACAATTTTGTCCACCTGAAAAATTTTCTCGCCAACAAATGGAGAATGAAAAACCTTCATACTCATGGTGATGAACATTCTAATCCTTGGGTAAGAAGATGTTCTACTCGAATTGTTCATTCTCCTCGAGTTTAAAAATAAAGTGGGCTTCTTCCATTCGATCATCCATGATTGAATCATTCTCGTCATTGCAATTTCAAATTGGTCATTACTGTACTTCTTCATTTTTGGTGGATTCTTCAACAAACATTAAATTATCCATCATGCAACAAGGATCTTCCTCTCTTGAATCCATTGCTCCTCTAATGGGTTGTTCCTCGCCAGAATGAGTTGGTGAATGATGGTTCTATTTTCATGTCTTCTACCTCATCCTCCATGACGTTGCTTTGGTTTACATCGGGAGGTTCCATGATAAGATATTCTTTAGGAGAATCCAAGAATCTTCTGGGGATGAACACCTCGTAGTATGGACAACCATATATATACTCTTGAATTTCTTCATTGTTGACAACACGAAGTGCTTCAAGGTGTTCATACCTTCTTTGCAGAGCTAAAACATGCCTCCAAATTTCATGATAGGCTTCAGGATAAGAATTTCCTTCTATTATACTCTGGATTCTTTCCACATATTCTCTTTTCAATATGTCCATTTCTTTGTTATTGTATGCAAGAAGTCATCTAGAGAGCAAAAAAAGAAGGAAAATGTTCTAAATTTTATAGTGAGCTATATGAGGTCGCAAAAGTATTTTTCAGTGGATCCTGCACCACTTTGTCCTTCATCCTCCTCCATAGTGCTAATTTTATTTTCATCATAAGGTTCAAGGATAAGATCTTCTTCAACAACATCCATAAACCTTCCAGGGATGAATACTCTATAATATGAAGATCCTCGGGATCTTCTTCCATAATAAAATCTCCTCTTCTTCTTCCTTGCTATGGGCTGCTTCAAGTTGCTCATACATCTCTTGCAAGACTTCAACATATTTCAGAATTTCAAGGTAGATTTGGGAATGGAATTTCCTTGCATAGTGCTTATGATTCTTTCCATATATTCAATTTTTAAGGCTGCCATTTTATCATTTCTATATGCAGGAAATCATCCCAAGGGAGGGTGATAAAAGACATGGCCTTAAGATTTTCATTCAATTATGCATAATTGAGAGTATTACCTTCAGATTCTTGTTCTTCTTGGGCTTCACGTAACATCTTGTATCTTCTTCATGCCTCTTTCAACCATTTCTTATCTTCTTCTTCATCGACAGGTTATTTTTTCTTTCCTTTGTCTAATTGCAGATTATTGCTTGAAGTAAGAGACCCTTTTATTGTTCTGAACTCTCCTCCTTGTAAGAACTTTCCCAAAACCATGGTTTATCAACAATATTTGTTCCTCGATAACCATCTTCTTCTTCTTTTTCATTGTCACTCATTGGTACCTCACTCTAGTATGGGTACCTTAAAAAATGACGTTCCTTTGAAATATGATTTTTTGGTTTTTGAATATATAATTTTTTTATAATTTTTGTTTTTTTGGCGGCGAGATCTTTTTGGGGTGCACTTGGGAAAATCTCTCCCTAGTGGAGTCGCCAAAAACTATTGGTGAGAAAATTTGTTGATATGGAAAATTAGGTGTCTCCACCAACGTTCAGAGGGCTACACCCCTCTACATTGAATGGTACAACTCCCATTATTAAATGTAACTAATCTAATCCTAAACTAAATGTTGTGGGTTGGCCAAATAGGTCGGGAATCACATAGGGACACTCCATTGAACCTATGGCAAAATGATTGTATGGGGTAAAAGGGAGGAAATCACAACGATGAGGGAGAAGGAGAGAAATTAGGAAAGGAGAGTTATTGCCATGAGTAGGATAATTACAGAGCTCACACCCAATGACAAAAGTAGTTCAAACATTCAATATAGAGGAAAGAACAATGAAGCTATCTAGTGAGATGGACAACCTGAGATACCAAGTTCTCAGATTCATCTATCGAAGATACAAATCTCTTGCATCACTATACTTGTAAAGTGCATAAAAGAGAGAAGTGGAAGAAACACAAGATGCTTATAACAACTATGCTTATTACGTCAACGATGAGAGGAAACCATGCATACAAAGTTGCACACATTCATACATCTTGGAAAGTAGAAACTCTATTCCTTGATTGACATTTACACAAGTTGTACAAAGTAAGGGAAAATAAGAAAGTGGAAGAAATTGTAGCTTTATTTCATGTATATTGATGACACAAAGTCCAACAAACAAAATCCACTATTTCCATAAAGTACAAAATTTTCAGGATCCTTTGGAATGGAGAAGCCATCCCAATTTATAGCAATGTGGATTTACTCTTCGCCTACCCCCACATGAATCTTCGTTATCCCATTCAACTCGTGACTTTTCACCTTCCTAGGTAAGTGAGAAATAAGTTCCCTTTTATAAATTAAAGGTAATTTTACAATGTTACTTTATGAAGTCACTTAAGTGAATGAGACGAAACACAATGATTATACCCAATGAAGAATTAGAAAGGGGAGAGAAAGAAGAGGGAGAAAGAGAGAAGGAGGAAAAGCTCCTACATCCAATGAAGAAACCTCCTGCTAAGATGAACCTTACTGAATCATGCCTATTGATGGTGGATCTCTGGGGTGAGTTCCTTTTCCATGAATTCCTTGATGAATTGAGCTATCACAATTGTCATCTTATCTTCCTCTGGAATGCACCACATCCCAACACCTTGGTCCATGTCTTAGGGACACCACTGATCCTTTTACATTGATGAATCCATTCTTTGTGATCATTGCAATGATGGTAATATAACTTTGATACTCGCGGGGACTTTAAATTTTATCTTTATTGATAATTATGGTAATATAACTCTTGATACACTGCCAGGGGACTTTAAATTATCTTTATTGAAGGAAAGAGAGTCACATGTCTCCTTCTTGACCATCTCTTGAAAAGCAATGATGAGTTCCTCTGATGACGAGTCCTTAGTGAGCGAAGGAACTCAAACCTTTGAACACAAGTGGTAGACTTCATTCAAGATTCCAGAGACTTGATACTCGTAGAGTCTAATTCGAGATCTGAAATTTTTGAGCATTACATACATTGCATCTAAGGTGTGGATCCAAACTTGATACAAGTCCTCGGTAGTTAATGCAAACACTTCCTTGCTCATGAGGGTGTGAGATTTAAAAGAACTCATTTCGAGATATAAGTGAGAGTGTCTCATCTAAATGATCGATGTCTTTTACAATCTCCTCTTTCATCTTGTTTACTTAGAATAATGTTTCACGAGCATAATTGATGAGAGAAATGATGTTCGGACACAATGCCTTACCTTGCTCGATGATTTCTTCAATCCACTTTTCATAGGCTTTCCCCCATATCATGTATTCATGTGCTTTATTGATCACCTTGGGGTCGATACTATTGATTGGAGGGATATATTTGATCGAAGGGGAGATGTTGATTCGGCCCCTGAGAAGGGTTGAATGTATACACTGAGAGCTCTTACATGTTCCTCCAATTGCACATTTCTTCAATAGAAAGGTTCATTTGTATTCTTTGGTTTGAGTAAGAATATGGGAATTAGATTCTTTGAACAGGTATGAATGTCACCTTCGTGAGAAGCTTAACCCAATGAGATGTGGGTCAACTCATAATTAGATGGAGTCATTTCTTCCATGGGCTTGTCAGTCTTAGGCACTGATAACTTCAACATACGGTTACCTGAGGTGCCACTGAAGAAGCGGGAAGCTATCTGGGCCTTCTTTATGCATTTAGACTTAAAAATTCTAGATATTTTCATGAGACTAGGAATGGTAATGAGTTTCATTGTTCTTGGCCCACTCTTGAGCACTTCTTGAATCCATGGAAATGACTCTTTAGGAGTTACCATGATGTCGACCACCGAGTGCTTAGAGAAGATTTCCATGGGGTCAACTCTTGATCACCTTGAGAATACATATTTGGATGTTTGTGCAGAGGAAGATACTACTATGGATTACCTCTTCTTGTCTCGAGAAGCTTGAGGTGACCAACTCTCCTTGGCTCACTTAAGCAGACTCTTCTAACTCACCCAACTCACTTACTTGGTTTTGAACCAACTCATCAAGGGAAAATAGGTGTTATTGACTAGTGAAATTGAACTTCATTGAGGCAAAAATAAATTATATATATTGCTACGGAGATGATAACTTTCTACACTTGGAACTAAAAACTGCTATTTTTGGAAACTAGGTCCCAAGAGTCTTATTTTGGGCAGGGTTACTTTTTTGCCTTGTTGTTTGCATTGAGAGTTTCCTTCACATTCCAAGCTTGTTACATATGTTTTGGGGTCAATTAAAAGAAATTTATATTTTTATAAACTACTTTTTTTTTCTTTATGCTTTTATTTTTTTCACTTTTTGATACGTGTGCCCTAATTTTCAGTTTGTATGATTTTCAATGTTCTTTCTTCTAGAGGGTTTTGTCGTTTTGGAAACTTACTAAAAATGACAAGTGTGAACTAGCAAAACTTAATATTTTTAGAATTTGAACCTCTGGGTCTCATTTTGATGAAAAAACTTGGGATTCTTTTTGGGTTTTGATTTGGGTTCTTCGTTTAAAGTTTAAGTGAAACCGCTTTACGGATTGATGGCAAATGAAGAAAAATCAACCCTGGGCACAAATTTTCAGTTGGATGCCATTTAGAATCAGGTATGTCTTTAAAATTTATATTTGTTTTGGATTCAAGGTGTTTTTATGAGGAATATTTTCCCAAAATTTCATGAATATATGATAAACGGTTTGAGAGATATGAGTAATTCTTCGTTTTTGACCACAGGGTTTTTGTGACTCATAACCATGGTTTTTCTCGAGATCTCTAATTATTTTTTTGCAGCAGTGAGGAATGATGCAAGATGAATGCAAAAGGTGATATCAAGTTTCCAAAGGTGGAAAAAACAGAGGAGTGAAGAGAAATATGACTGTGAAGAAATTTAGTGCGTGTGTGTGGGAAACAACAGAAGAAGCTGGAAATAGTAAGAAAAATGAAAATTTTGCACATTAGTTCAAGTTGGGAAAAACCAAAATTTCTTGTCCCAACTATCCCAAGGGTCTAGGAAAGTTGGTTTACAAAATTTTACCCCTTCCCCATTGGTTCACTTGGCATTGTGCGGTTAGTTGGAGCCGAGAGCATGGAAATGGAACACGGGGCTTAAACTTATAAAATGGGCTTAACTTGGGTCATATTGGAGTCCAAGGGATTAAATGGGAGGGGAACATTTTCTTGCACCATTTTTCCCAAATCCTTGGGATGGTTGGTGCAAAAAAGTGCACCACCTTCCCATTGATTCAAATTTTAATGCAATATTTGACTAACTCCTTAAATCGTACCTTTGTGAGCAACTTGCAGAGGCCATAATTTGAGTTCCCGAAGGAGGTTATTGACACTTATTTATATGATTTCACATGAAAATTTCCTTCTAAATCCAATGGTGATGGTATCATGCATTTATTCTTCCTTAAACCCCCTAAAAATAGGATTTTTTTTTTGGTTCTAAGGTTGTGCGCGCGAAAATAGGTTGGGGATAGAATACGCATGGGTGTTGTGAAAAACCTGAGATAACCATACTCTAGGGCTATGAATTATATTTTTGATGGTATTTTTTTCCTCCTAACCCCTTATTGAACTTCCGAAATCACTTCTTGAAGCTCAAGAGTTGTTTGCACTATGCACTGCTTAAGCCTCCAAGACCCACTTTTACTGAAACTACTCCAAAACTTTTGGAACCTCTTAAAATCTTGCAATAATTATTGAAAAAGATCTTGTCCCTATGATACACCTCCCGATAAGTTTGGGCCTTTCATTCAGTTCTGGGGGTGTGCATAAGCCTTAGGAAGAGCGGAAAATGACCTTTCCCAAGCTTATCAAAAAATTGTCTTGATGGATCCTTCTTTGGAAGCACTTGAAATGAATGGGTACCCATAAATCACCATAGAAACACTAACTCGCCACATTGGGATGATTCATAGAGATGGGAAATGACTAACTCGGGGATTAGGGTGATATGAAGGAAGAGTCGAGAATGACCTTTGAGTAAATTTTTTTGGGTAGGGTATGGTTGTCATGCTTTCAGTGTGAATTTTGCCCTTACAAAATCTCATGAAAAAGATATCCAAGTGCTGCATAATTTAAAAATATTATAACCAAGTGAAGGGATAGAAGTGCCTACATAGGGACAATTGCGTTAGTCACTCTTGTTCTTTACTAGGAACTTATGTTCGAAATTTCCAAAGATAAATCATGAGTGCACTGTTGAGAAAAACATTATGTGATGTCTAAGAGTAATAAGATAATTCTAGAAAATCAAAGGACAAAAGCATGGAAAGATAAAACAATGTTAATGTAAACCAAAACAAGTGTTGCCAAAGTCTAGTTTTCTCACTTAAGAATCATGCATATAACGACATACTTAGACGCGTGATGTAATAAGTAACAATGCATATTTTTATGTCTACATTTTCCCCCATTTTATGTTGGTGAATGTATATTTGATATCATAAATTATATAGGAACAATGTACCTTATGGAGAGTAGAAGGAAATTATAGCCGATAACGTGTCAAATCAAAATTTTAGGATACGTATCGTGAAGTCTGCGAGGGGATAAGGACCGTAGGGGTGACTCGTGTGTGTAGTGAAAAGGATACATGTGCTTATAATCAAATATTGGATTTTTTGAGAGTCTTGTGCTTAAGATTGTTCTTTGTTCCATTTGTGTTTTGTTTTGTCAAGATAAGGTAAAACCTACAAAAGAAGGAAAGTGTGGTAAATGCTCATAGTATTTGAAATTGAACTTTTACTTAGAGAAACCATAATGCTATGTATGTACAAAACAAATAAATGAGTCAAGGATAGAGTACACCTGAATTCCAAGAGAGAAAGGATAGAATACCCCGTGTATTGTTGCCTTGGAGATGGTTAGAAGGGTCGAGAGTGATTAATTCCTTAATCAATGCGAATAATAAGAGGATTTAAGCATCCTACCACCTAAAGAAGAGTGTTTGGAGAGCATTCAACTTTACCCTCCATCCATTATGCTTCCCCACAAATGAGTGCCACTACGAGACGGTCACCAACCTAATAGTAATTGGCCACGGATGACACTTCATTCGGGCATATCATTGTCCACTGTATATGCCCTAGGTGTCACTTCTTATTAGATACCGATAAGAAAAATGTGAATCAAGAAAGAAAAGTAGTTAGTTCCCTTGCCCAAAGTATGAAACATGCAACTGATTTATTCCTTTGTACTAGATAGTAAATTAGAGCTAATTTTTTGTTGGATCCTACAAACCCATAACTCGAGAAACGGTACTATTTGTCAAACAATTCTTTTTCCTAGGACAAAACCACCCGGGTGAGACAGTGGCGCCAAGAGTTCTGACAATATGCTCACGAGTACTTCTATCCCTCTATGGTTTTTGGCCCATATCTAATTTTGAATCATTTTATGAGTCCATATTTTTGAACTACTTAGAGGGAGGGTAAAATAATACCTTGATGGTTCCCCCCATTTGGGGTGTGTGAGATGGATCATGATGAGAACAGCCCAAATGAGAGGACTTGAAGCTGATGTGCACATCTAAATAAGGTTTCTTGTAGGGGATAAGGGATGTGGATGGTAACAACCATGACACACACAAAAAAATGGAAAGAAAGCTAGAAAGAAGTGTTAGCGATAAACAATCATAGCATAATGTGATAGAAACAAATTAAGCATGTAATAACACAACAAAGGGAAACATAATAGTTTGTGGAATACATGGGACACCACTCAGGATATCATAAGACAATTGAGGCCTTTAAGGATATACACAAAATAAGCAATTATAAGGCATAGCCCATAAACAAAGGCAAACAAGTCACACTCATAAAAGACAAGACACGAGAAAATAGTATAAGTAGATAACCATGGTTGGAAGTAGGCCTGCAAGATAAATATTACACATGAAGCACCCGTTAGCATGTTAGGATAATGAACAATATCAAAATGTATATATCTAATTAAAAACATAAATGATTGCAGTAAATATTGTATTGATAACACTTGAATATGGAAAGGTATGGAAGATAGATGCCCCTAAGAGCCTCGGTGGGACTGGTAGAGAAAATTTTCAAGCATCATACATCATGTGATAACATATATATATATATATCCTTCATTCACCTCGAAGTACCATGTGAACACATATATGTATATGGAAAATGATAAAACATACTATGAATCAAGCTAACATGATAGGAAAAATGTAACATGAAATAATATAAGTAAGAAAAGATACATCAAACAAGATCTAAGCTAATGTTTTTGTATTTTTGGAAAATATTTGAATGTTTTTATATTATTAGAATATGAGATCCTATGACTAGGGAAGGGATACGGGGTTCCCCCTAGCGTGTATGTGTACAAGGTGAGGTTCATGTGTGTAAGTATGCCCTTAATAGTCATGTTTGAACCTAGAATAAGAGTGTGTCATTGGGTAGAAAAGGAGAATTGGATTCCCCCACATCGTGAATGCCATAGCGATTTATCCATGGAGACAAAGGGTGAGGGCACACTATTTACTAATGTGAGAGATGAATGCATGTGAGCATGGTCGAGGACCTAGTGGCATGTGAAAGTGCATGTGTCATGACATGTATAGTAGTAATGTGTCATGCATGTGGAGAATGATACCATGAAGTGGGCCTAGGCGTACCATTTATAACACGTATCATGTGCCAAGACCTAGTCCTATGATATGGGTTATGGTAGCGATAAAGAAGTTGTGGTCTAGAAGCGAGAGATCACATGTGATAATTATCTAGATAAAGATGTGAAGCTATCACTAGGAGTGGTAGGAGCTCTAGATATTTTAGTACTATATATCAAAGGCATGAGACCATCATCAAGAGGTGTAGAAGTAGGTGTACTAGTGGTAGTAGCAACTAAAGATGTGGCGGTGATAGGTGCCAAAGATAAAGGGGTCCATGGTGGGATGCCTTGAATAGTGACAATGTGATGCTCATGTACGAAATTAAGACATAAATGAACTATGGATGGGATGGATTTAATAGCCTTAAGCTAAGAAAGTCCTAATACCATGTCATAATGTGTAACCTTGGATCCAACAAAGAAAGGAATAAAGATAGTAAGAGGCCCAATAATGATTGGGAGAACCACATGCCCATAAGAAGTAGGTGATCTAAGTGTCATCTGGGATAATGGAAATCTAATAGATTATAGGAAAGATAATGAACATGCATTACATTTGAAAGTAGGATGCACCATGACATTGTTAACAACATGAATACCAACAAAAGTATCAATGTGTAATCTATATGATGAAAAGGAAGCATGAAAATCCACATCAATGAAAGTAATAACAAATGAAGGAATATTAGTAGTACCAACAAGAAACCCAAGAGGATGATCAAAAGATGATGGAGGTGGAATCACATGATAAACATGATTAGAAGAAGATTTAAGAACTACTTTGTCATGTTTGGGTAATGGATCATTAAAAATATTGAGCTTGCCATTGTCATTGGTAGATTTAGAAATAGTAGGTTTAGGAAATTTGAGTTCATTAGTATCAATCAAGTCCTGAATCAAATTTCTAATCTTAAAGCATATATCATTGGAATGTCCATTACATCAACGTGTGTTTTCATCAAAATTCTTATCGTGATGATGATTAGGATTGGTTTAATATAAATGGTGATTGAATCTTATTACAGATTAACTACGTAATGAATGATGCATAAATAATACAATATAGTAAATGGACAAACAACAAACATGCAATAGTGTGAAACCCTAAGAAAGAGAGAGAGGGAATGGCTTATTTGATTTTGTACAGTCTGGAAGTGATTTGGGTAGTTGAATAGCTATAATAGTCTGGTAGTGGTGTCGTTAGGGCTTACTGGAGGTTCCAAGACATGAAAGTGTGCAGGGCAGAAGTTCTCATAGGTGGACAGGAGCGCTTGAGTGCTAGTGACTTTATCTAGGAATTGGTGTACGTGCGAATGCTCTGGATCTAGTCTCTTCTGTGCAGGAGGAGGCTCATTGTTAGTCTAATCTATATGATGAAAAGGAAGCATGGAAATCCACATCAATGAAAGTAATAACAAATGAAGTAATATTAGTAGTACTAACAAGAAACCCAAGAGGATGATCAGAAGATGATGGAGGTGGAATCACATGATAAACATGATTAGAAGAAGATTTAAGAACTACTTTGTCATGTTTGGGTAATGGATCATTGAAAATATTAAGTTTGTCATTGTCATTTGTAGATTTAGAAATAGTAGGTTTAGGTAATTTGAGTTCATTAGTGTCGATCAAGTCTGAATCAAATTTCTAATCTTAAAGCATATATCATTGGAATATCCATTACATCAACGTGTGTTTTCATCAAAATTCTTATCGTGATGATGATTAGGATTGGTTTAATATAAATGGTGATTGATCTTATTACAGTTAACTACGTAATGAATGATGCATAAATAATACAATATAGTAAATGGACAAACAACAAACATGCAATAGTGTGAAACCCAAGAAAGAGAGAGAGGAATGGCTTATTTGATTTTATACGGTCTAGAAGTGATTTGGGTAGTTGAATAGCTATAATAGTCTCAGTAGTGGTGTCGTTGGGGCTTCTTTGGAGGTTCCAAGACATGAAAGTGTGCGGGGCGAAGTTCTCATAGGTGGACGGGAGCGCTTGAGTGCTAGTGACTTTATCTAGGAATTGGTGTACGCATGCGAATGCTCTGGATCTAGTCTCTTACGTGCGGAGGAGGCTCATTGTTAGTCTAATCTATATGATGAAAAGGAAGCATGGAAATCCACATCAATGAAAGTAATAACAAATGAAGTAATATTAGTAGTACTAACAAAAACCCAAGAGGATGGTCAAGATGATGGAAGTGGAATCACATGATAAACATGATTAGAAGAAGATTTAAGATCTAGTTTGTCATGTTTGGGTAATGGATCATTGAAAATCATGAGCTTGTCATCGTCATTGGTAGATTTAGAAATAGTAGGTTTAGGTAATTTGAGTTCATTAGTGTCGATCAAGTCCTGAATCAAATTTCTAATCTTAAAGCATATATCATTGGAATATCCATTACATCAACGTGTGTTTTCATCAAAATTCTTATCGTGATGATGATTAGGATTGGTTTAATATAAATGGTGATTGATCTTATTACAGATTAACTCACGTAATGAATGATGCATAAATAATACAATATAGTAAATGGACAAACAACAAACATGCAATAGTGTGAAACCCTAAGAAAGAGAGAGAGGAATGGCTTATTTGATTTTGTATGATCTGGAAGTGATTTGGGTAGTTGAATAGCTATAATAGTGCGGTAGTGGTGTCGTTAGGGCTTCTTTGGAGGTTCAAGACATGAAAGTGTGCAGGCGTAGAAGTTCTCATAGGTGGACGGGGAGCGCTTGAGTGCTTTAGTGACTTTATCTAGGAATGGTGTCGTGCGAATGCTCTGGATCTAGTCTCTTACGTGCGGGAGGAGGCTCATTGTTAGTCAGCGATTATCATTACGGTTTCACTCCTTAATCGCCGAACATACACCAAACTTGCAAAACAAATGCTTACATGCACATGCCCACAAACCACATCAAATCTAATAAAAAATATGTAGAATGTGGAGTCATACTGACCACCACAGCGCTCACCCGAAGAGTGAACTTACAAGCCCAGCATTGCACTAGATCTCATACTCGATGTAGTTCTTCATGCTTATGTGTGGAATGATGTCTAGGATGCCCTTGTGCAAGTTACACAAATGATAGCGGGCTAGATCTAGAATGTCCAATGTATAGAATGTATGTGATGGAATAAAATAAACTTCCCCTTCCTATGTTGTGTATGCAAAAGTATGTAGTCCTTGTCCCTTGAGTGGATGTGTTAGATGGATGCTTTGTAATGCTCTTGTGCCTTTGGATGCAAGCTTAGGTGATAATAGATAATGCTTAGTGCTTGGCCCCTCATTTTGAAAGCATAACTATGTATTTATATGATTCCCTTGTTTGAATTTTATAATTGACAACTGGAAGGTTGACCCAAAGTAATAAAAAGTAATTAAGAAGTGAAAGGGCCCAAAGGGGTAAGAAAAAGGTAAAAAGGACAGTGCACCTAGTGCTATTGTCCAAACCAGGCGTTAGTTTTGAGGCCATAAAAAGATAAAACATTCAAATGTTAACAAGAGTGCAAGATGTATAAACCAAATAAAAGTGCGGAGAATACAAACAAGGTCAAAATGAGTTGTCAATTACTAGTTTTCTTACTTAGGAATCATGTAAATGCTAGCATGCTTTTAGGACCTAGAAATGTACCCAAGTGTATAGATTTTATGTCTACATTTTGCCCCCACTTTATGTTGTTGAGTGAATACTTGATAACATAAAGTAGATAGAAGATGCGTACCTTATGATCTTGTAGAGAAGTGTGTAGTTGATAGTGTGCCGAGTGGACAAGTGAAGCATGAAGTGATCACAATGTGAAGCATGGAGAATAGGAAAGGAAATAGACCCTAAGGGTGAAGCGTATGTGTAATGTCTTTGTTGGAACTTGTGTTTGATGATGTAAGCTACTCCTTGTTGCGTATTAAGGATGGACCTACAAAAGAAGAGTGAAAGAGTAGTCAAAGTCCTATATATGAAAAATCTGAGTAAAGTATGTATAAGTATGTAAAAGTGTGTAAAAGTAGTAATAAAGGAAAGTGTGCACTGATGTATAAAAGTGTAAAATGATAGAAAGATGTCCTGAAATGCCGTGAAGGGTGAGTTTTTTGGGAGATCTCATGTAAGTTTGAGTTTTTGGGTGATCTCATGCCAGGAGAAGAGTGTTGGGGAGAGAGGTATACCTTTTATCTCCTTCCATAACTTCTTCCCAACGTGCCACTTCAAATGGAATGTTTGGATTTGTTTCAATTATTTTGATTTGTAATTGAAATGTAAGCGATAGTGAGCTCACGTAATTGGAGGCAAGTGTCTGCTGTTAGAGAATTGATCAAAAACTATTGTGAACTATTCGAACTAAGAAAATGATTGTATTTTCCCTTAGGGCATTAGCGCTGGGGGAGACACAAGTGCCCACCGCTATTATCTAGGATTGGACGTTAGTGTCTACTTTGAGATTCTGATCCAAGTCGATTACGGACCGATTACGTATTGTAAACTATGCCATTGTTGTATTGTACTATGTTTTTACGGAGATATGTGTTATTGTAAGGGTGATTTGTTCACCTAATAGATGTCCATCTTCGTTTGGTGCATGTGACAATTTTAGGAGCATGCGGTCAAAGAAGAGGACTTGATACTAATATGAAATGGATACCTACGGGGGTAGGGGATTTGCATGGTAAAAACCAAGGATACTGAGAGTTAGTAAAATTAAGCTAACATCCCCTATCTTTCTGAGTATCACCACATCATTGGTTTGTACACCTTACTTCATTACCCGATGACACACTCTTGGTTTACGGTTCATTCTTGATTGTTGAGGGTTTCTATAAATGAACCTCATCTCACACACATAAGTTTGGGAGAAACATAACTCCTTCCATCTTCACATCTCACATATCACACCATCACACTCATATACAACATTTTCATATCTTGGTTGCATTTACTCTTGTTTGTTTATACTACTTACATGTTGCACTTTGCTTACTTATCTTTGATCGGTACTCGGTATGGCATTATCTTTTTATATACACACATCCATGTTCACTTGGTCTCTAGAGGTGAATGTAGATCTCTTAATTTTTTCACATGATGCATGATGCTTGACACTAAATCTTTTACCGGTCCAGGAGGTTCTTGGGGGCTTATCTTTACTTTACTTGCACACTTTATAGGTTTTATTGGTTCATCATTTACTACTTATTATAGTCACTTTACTTTTCACCGATCTATACATGTTTTGACTTACTACTTATCTTTCTAACATGCAAATGGGTGCTTCATGTATAACATTTACCTTGCGGTCTATTTCTGACCATGGCTATCTCGACACATTTTTTCTTACTATTTCTTGCTTCTTGTTTTGCAAGCTATGCCTATGTCTTGCTCTCTTATAGATGATTTGACCCTAATTGTCTTGTGACATTGTGAGTGATGTCCAATGCTTGAAACCCATTTTAGTGGTGCTTATTATATTCTTAGTTGTTTGTTACATTGAATTCTCTTGCATGTTAGCTTAATTTTACTAATGATGTGGTGATACTCGAAAGATAGGTGTGAAACATGAAGTGAAAGAGAGCGATGGAGTCTTTAGGAAATACATATCGTGCAATGTTGAGCATAAAGTATATATGGTGTGAGGCTCATGAAAGAAGTGGTCCCTCAACAGTCAAGTGTGAATCGTAGCACGAGAGTGCATCATTAGGTAATGAGTGTGTATATGATTGAGAGTAGATCTTTATAAAATACGTATCATGAAGCACAAAGCTGTGAAGTGTAACCTAGATAAAGTATGCCCTCAACATCAAGTGTGAACTATAGCATAGAGTGTGTTATCGGGTAATGAGTGTGTATGCGACTAAGAGTAGATGCTTATAAAGATGTATCATGAAACAAAGATTGTGAAGTGTAACTAGAGTAGATGAGGTGAGGTTCATAAATGAAGTATGCCCTCAATAATCAAGTGTGAACCGTAGCACTAGAGTGCATCATCAGGTAATGACAATCTGATGTGTGTACGAAAGTTGCGGGAGTCTTTAGGAATGATTAAGCATGAAACAAAAGCGTGAAGTATGGTAGTAAATACGAGATATAACCAGATAGTTCTAGAAGAAAGGGGGAGAAGGTGTGATGCCCCTAAGTGTGTGAGGGATAGTAGGCTATTTGACGATAGTGAAGGGCGAGGGGCCTCCACTTGATATCCAAAGAGATAAAGGCATGTGACTATGCTCTAAGATTGGTGGTGTAGGATAGTAACAATGTACATGTGAAGGAGATCTATGTGGTGAAGGAGGTGGAGAACACCTATGTGAAGGGGTTTCTCAAGTAGGGAACTTAGGCCAAAGGGGTGGGCTAATGGGTGACGAGGATTACAAGGTCGCGATGTAGGTCATGTGTGGATATGAGAGCTATGTGCCCAAGTAGCTTTAGAACCGAGAGGCATAGGAGGCGTAGATCTTATGACTGGTGCATAAGTATCGATGAGTAAGAGTGGGCTGAGGTAATTGTGTACATGATGGAATACCTTTGATAGTGACAAATTTCTTGTTATGGATGAAATTGAGACATAAGTGATGCATGGAAGGGATGGCTTGGGCAACACAGAAGCTAAGGAAGACCTAAGAGCATGTCACAACCGACGATTGAAGATGTAACAAGGAATGGTACAAGCATGGTAAGGGCCCAATTGTAATGGGAAGCTTGACATGACCATAAGAATTAGGAACCAAAAATGTGATAATGGATGTTGGGCATTTGATAGCTAAAAGGAGTGCTACGGAGGGCACATTGGTAACTACCAATGGATAGATCCTAGTATTGTTGATGATATAAGTACCAATAAAGGTATTGATATGTAATGAATCAGAAGAGAATGTAGCGTGATAATCATGATATGAGAAGGTAATGACTTGTGGGGTACATAAATAATAGTGATGAGACATTGAAGAGGGTCAGGAATGAGGAGGCCACAATATGATGTGTATGCTTTGTCGAAGAATCAATAGCTTGCTTGTCATACTTTGGTAGAGGGTCATTGAAATTTTCTAGCTTTTTATTATCATTGACCGGTTTGAAGTAGATGACTCAAGGAGTGATCTTAAACAAGATGTTTAAGTTTGAAGCAATGATAAGTAGAATGTCCATGCATTGGTGGTAGTCACAACATGCATTTTCATTGTAGTTATGGCCACGAGGGTGAGAAGGATCAAGATTGAGTGGTGGAGGAAGAGTGATGAGATTACTTTCGATAAGCTACGATAATAAAAGCCAAGGTGTGTAAGGGAGTTTAGTGAAAGTACATCATGTGGGTTATAATTGAAGCTTGTCACGTGTAGAAACAATGTTAACAATGGACTTAGCTTTGGTGGGCTTAGGAGATGGTTTGAAAGTAGATTTTTTTGAAACCTATTAGAAGATGAAGATGAAGAAGTATCATAATATTTAAATTTTCCCATAGATAAAAGTTTTCCTTTTCGTAGTTTAAGTGTATGTTATAGTTGATAAAAGGAGGGAGAGGTCTCAAAGATGTCTCTCTCTTAAAGTGGAGGTAAGAGACTTTGAATAAAAGATCTTGCAATTCAGAGTCAACGAGTACATTAGTCATCTTAGCAAGGTTGTTCTTATAACACAACAAATAGTTTGCTAGACGCTCATTTGAGATCCTTGTTTAAATTGAGCAAGTTGTGCATAATATATCTTGGTGCCGATATTGATAGAAAAGTGTAAGGAAAGCTCTAGATAAGTATGTAAAAGAGGTTCTTGAGTAAACAGGGTAGATCATAAAACCATTGCGCAACATAATCTTATAAAATTCTCGGGAATAATTTAGCTACTAATGTAAGGTCATCCACATAGTCGTTGCATATCACATGAAAATATCAAAGATGATCCCGAGGGTTGTCGCTGACCATTGTAGGTTAGAAGCTTGGGTGCGATTAAGGTAGGAGGAAGTGGGTAAGAAGATATGGTGGGTATAAAAAGGGTATCCGGGGAGTAGTGAGGAATCAAGAGATGGAGAGGATCGAGAAGTAGTTTGTTGCGATTAGTGAATTTGGATTTGTAGGTCTTGGTATAAAGAAGATAGGTCTTGAGTCTCTAAAGAGGAGACTTGGAAGGTGTGAGAAGTAATGGGTAATGTAAAATGATTGGTAGAAGTAGGAATATAAATGGGAACAACGGATGTAGGTGGAAGAGTGAAATGAGGAGGTTGGGTAGTAATAGGAAGAGATGTGTCATTAGAGACTGGAAGGTTGAGCTAAGCTAGATTAGTGGCTTCCTCACGAGCAATGAATAACAAGAGATCTAGATCTTGAGGATGTTCAACAATATGGGCCTGGAGGTCATGAATATCTTCATTGGTAAAGGTGTCATGAGTGTTAGCCATGGAGGAAAAATCAAAAGAATGCCTAAAAACAAGGTATGGTTCGAGTGATTGGGTTCACAAAATGATTTAATATAAATGATGACTAAATCTTATTGCGAGAGAAAATAATGTAATGACTGATGCACACATAATAAAATATAGTAAATTGACAAACAACAAACATGCAATAATGTCAAACCTTAAGCAAGAGAGAGCGGGAATGACTTTGTTGATTTCACATAATGTGGAAGTGATCTGGGTAGGTGAATAGCCAAAACATAAGAGCAACACCGTCGTTAGGGCTCATTGGAGGTTTTGAGACACAAAATTTTATAGGCGAAGCACCCATAGGTGGACGAAGTGCACAGGTGCTAGTGACTATGTCCGTGTGCTTGACATCTGTGTGAATACTCGGATACGATCTCTTATGTGTGGGAGGAGGTTCACTATTAGTCACTATGGTTTTATTCCTTAATCACGAAATGTAAATGTAACTTGAAAAACAAATGTCTACCTACACATGTCCATAAACCACATCAAATCTAATAAAAATATGCATAATGTGGAGTCGAATTGATCTCGATGGTCACCCGAAGAGTGAACTTATAACTGAGCACTACACTACATCTTAGAATCCATGTAGTTCTCTATGTTTGTGTGTGTAATGATGCCCTATGATGCCCTTGTGCAAGTTGCAAAAATGATAGTGGGCTAGATCTAGAATGAAACAATGTGTATATTATGTGGGATGGAATATAATAAACTTCCCCTTCCTATGTTGTGTATGCAAAAGTATGAAGCCCTTGTCCCTTGAGCGGATGGGCTAGATGGATGCTTCGTAATGATTTTATGAATTTAGATGCAAGATTAAGTGATAATAGATAACTATAGTGCTTGACCCTTCATTTTGAAAGCATAACTATGCATTAATATGATTCCCTTGTTTGAATTTCATAATTGAGAACTAGAAGGCCAAACCAAAGTAATAAAAAGTAATTAAGAAGCAAAAGAGGCCCAAAGGGGTAAGAAAAATGTAAAGGACAAGAGCTCTTGACACTATTATCTCGAGCAAGGCGCCTGTCATGAGAGGCCAAAGAAAGATAAAATAGTCAAATTCTGGCAAGAGTGCAATATGTATAAACCCAATAAAAGTGTAGAAGATAAATCAAAAGGTCAAAAGTAGTTGTTAATTACTAGTTCCGTACTTAAGGAATCATGTAAATGCTAGCATGATTTTAGGACATATAAATGTACCCAAGTGCATAGATTTTGTGTCTCTGAGGATCTAGCTCAAGAGGGGATGGAAGAGAAATTAGATTTCTTTTAATGAGCTTAGAAGCTTGATTATCCAAATAACTCTCCTAGTTATTTGGATAACTTATATTTTCATCCTAACTCTGTGTTTCACATTTCAGGTTGCGTGCACTCAAGATTGTTCTTTTGACACCTTGGCATAGTTGTAGTTCCTTTGCGCACCCTTGTACACCTTCTTGCTCCCTTTGCATTCCTCTATCTCCTTCCATTTTCCCTTGTGCACTCCTGCTTCTCTCCTATCCCGTCATGCATTTCTTACGCACCTTTGTAGAATTACCTTCCAATCAGCTAAGTCCTTGACATTCCTCTTGTGTGCTTACCCAGACTCAGTTCTTTCACGTGTCCTCTTTTCTTTCTTCCTCTGTGTGCCTTCCTTTAGTTGAATGCCTACGTCTTGTTTCATACTTTCCTTCTACAAGTATGTATGCCTTCCTCTCGTGCACGCACCTCCCCTCTGTCCCCCTTTCACATGCTTGCTTCTCGCTCCTGCACATCACGTGCACTTTCATTCACCTCTTTCTTCTTTCCTCCCGCGCCTCTTTCTTCCATGTGTGCCCTTGCACCTTCTCCTTTGCACCCTTCATGCCAGTCATTTTTTTAGACTTGAGTGTGCCGTGCATGACCAATAAAAGTGCACTAAATCTAGATAACCAACCAATGCATGACACATGGTAGAAAAGAAAAAACAAATGAACAATTGGCCATCATTTAGCTTGACTTGCGTGCGCCATGTGTCTTGCGTGTCTTGTGACGGCTCGACATTTTCGATAGCCGTATCTTCTACTATAAAGCTCGAGATCGGCATGCACATGGACTTGTCAGAGAAGCTGGCGACACTAGCTACATGTTGGACTATTCAAGTTCAAATTTAGGTGGGATTTGTTAGGCAAAAATAGGGAAACGTCTTTCAACTCATCAATACACACATCTAATTGACCTCAACTACCAGATTTCATCAGATCTTGCCTTCCTTCTTCCACATGCCAAACAGACATGGGGAAGCACATCTGATAGCCTTGCAGGTGGATTTGCAGGCATTTATCACTTCTTTGTTGGTGGTTGAATATTTGAATATGAGTTTCCCTCTCTTTCTCCTTCTCTTCTCTCCTTCTTCTATAAATAGCAGAGTTCTACTTTGTAAAAACATCTCTCCTTGTTGTAACGGCACCATGCCAAAATGGTGGCCAAATTCCCATGGGTCTTAGACCTTGGCGTGGTCTCTGCAATGTATTCTCACCTCCTGCCGTGAATGTAAATGACTATGCGTCCCTTAAGCAATAAAATCATGTTTTGTGGAACTCTTGTCTTCCCTTTCTTGTTTTCATTGCATCTCACCTCTCTATTTACATTTTACGGCATCTTTGTGCATATTCCTTTACTTACAGTCCCCACGTCCATATGTTACGTGTGTTGGAAGGTCGAGCCCATGTGTTGATTTGTGGCACGCGCCATCCGCCCTCTTCTCCTGTGCCCTCTTTGTCTCCTTCGCCACTTGTGGAGAGAGATCGACCCTTTCCTTTTGGTCTTTACCACCCTCCTTAGCTTAGGATTTCCCCTTTCTACACATCCTTCTATCCCTGGTCCTTGGCATGTTTAGTCTAGGATTTGATTTCAGCATTAGGAGTAGCAGTAGCATTAGAGGTAGGTAGAGGAACCAACCTTCTTTGAAGATCCGTCCCAAGCACACAAGGTCCCATAACTTGGGGACAATTCCATTGTGGTCTCAGACACCTCGGCCCTTTTGAGATCCAAGACGTGGGTGCACGTTTGAGCTACCAACAAAAACAAGATGTGATGTGCATATTGCAATCTACTAAATATGCATCATGTAGGTTATATTTGGAGGTTTTTGGGTGAGATACAACATTAACGGTAGGCTTAGGATCATTAGATTTGTTCTAACTTTGGAATTTGTTACTAGATTGATAGGAAGTATTATCACCATACTTAAGCTTGCCCATAGAAAGTAACTTATGTTCACGTTCTTTAAGAGTATGACATAAATGATCAAAAGAACGAAAAAGAATCAAAGAGCACACATTCTTGTAAAGGAGGCAAGATACTATTGGTGTATGTCATTTTCCACATCACGTGGTGAGTCATCTCGATTAGGTGAGGTTATTATCTAAAATAATCACCTTGGTTCTTTAGACAAGATGCAATTCCATTCTAGCTCGACATATAGTTATAAATTCTTGACACTCTTGGTATTACACCTTGGCACTCTTATTTGGCTGCGGTTCTTCGCACACACCCTCCCATGCCATTTTCATCTTCCTTATGCTTTTACTTCTCCCCGCTTCCTTCCACGTGCTTCTACCTATCTTCTTTATTCTTCTATCTACTTTATTTTCCCCACGTGTGTAAATCCTTACGCACCCTCTAAGTACATCTATATACTTTCCTTCCATTCTAGCTAAGTTTTCATACATTCCTATACATGTGCTACCTCCACTGAGTCTTGCATGCCTCCTCACACACACTCATTCCCTTTCCACATTTTTCCTTTGCACATCATACCTTTGCGGTCACTTTACGTGCGTTCGGTTTTATCTGCACGCCTCTTCCTTCTTGTCACCGCACACTCATTTGATCAAGTGTATGCGCCCAATTGCATGCTTGCATACCCTTGCTGATATGCTTCTTTTCCTCCCATTTCTCATGTATCCTTATGCATGTGATTACATGCCTCTACTTTCTTTTCCCTCATGCCTCTTTCTCTTACACATGCGCCAAGTGTAACCTTTTGCTTGATCATGCAATGCCACATGCCAACTTGTCGGAAGAAGTGTGCAACATGCAACCCATCATAACATGCCGATTACATGCGAATCCTCACATCAAATGAATGCATGACATGTGGCGAAAAAACAAAACAAATAAACAATCAGCTGAATTCTTGACTAATTAGAAACATGCCACATGTCTTACGTGTTCAATTTGCACTACTGAGATCTTTAAATTGCTATAACTTCTACTGCAAAGCTTAGATTCCCATGTGCCTAGGCTTGATTGAAATCTGTGGATGTGGGCTACACTATAGGATATTCAAAATCAGATTTTGGCAAGATTTGGTAGGTGGAAAATAGGAAACATATCTTCGGCCATTAATGTGCACATCCAGTCAACTCAACCACCCAAATTTGATTAGATATGGTCTCCTTCGTTCTTCTACAAGATAAAAAAACATGGGGAGACATATTTGACAATTTTATAGGTGCATTTACAAGAATTTATTGCTTGTTATTGGTGGTTGGATGTTTAAATCCGAGTTTCCCTCCTTCTCCTTCCTCTTCTCTCCTTCTTCTTCTATATATTGTAGAGCATTGCTCGGTGTAAAAATGTTGGATCCCCTTTAGTTTGCTAAGAACATTGTTTAGAGTTATGCTCTTTAAAAATTTTGAGTTGTAGGTCTTAAATATGAGCCATTGCATGTAGATTCTTACCTCTTTCATTTCTGTAATCATTTGTGCATCACTTGGAAGTAATAAAAGTTGTGTTTTGTGGCTATTCTTCACCCTAACTCAATTTTTACTAT
Source organism: Taxus wallichiana var. yunnanensis (assembly GCA_018340775.1). Lineage (NCBI taxonomy): Eukaryota > Viridiplantae > Streptophyta > Pinopsida > Cupressales > Taxaceae > Taxus > Taxus wallichiana. The sequence continues at coordinate 381,419,433 of CM031242.1, forward strand.
ATCTCCTTATCTTTATTTGCATTGTTGATCTAATGTGAAAATTTTTATATCTCTTGTAGGGATTTTGTTTGTTTTGGTCCACAAAAACGGTGTGTGAATGCATTTTAGACTGTGGCACATTTGTCTACCATCTCTATGCGTGTTTTCCTTCATTTTCACTCAAGTTGAGTGTGTTCATCCCCCTCTTTTTGGTGCTATCACCTCCCCTTAGCATAGGTTTCCATTTCATGCATCTCCTTCTCACCTGGTCCCTTGGAATCGTAGAGTAGTGATAGGTAGCTGCATTTCCCTTTGTAGGAGTAGTTTTAGCGATAAAAATAAGTAGAGGAATCCGACCTTCTGAGGGAGGTCTATCTCAAAGCACAAGTCCCACAACTTAGAGACAGTCCCATGTTGCCTAAAATCCCCGTTCATCCTAATCTAGGATGGGTGAAATTTTGAGCTCCAACAATTTTTGCATGCCCAGTGGGACAAGTATTGAAAGCTTAAATTTCATTGTTGTTAAGTTACAGTGCGTGAATTGGTAATTTTCAGCCTTGAAGGTTTTTTTAACATATCGGAACTCCTACACTTAGATATAATGATTTCAACCCTCGTGCACCCTATTTATGAGAAGAATACATACTAGATAGAAAGCTGCAATTGAAGAATGTTTCTAGTATCTCCATTTGTCTCTAGAAGAAGAAGCAACAAAATTCTGCCGTATGAACATCTCCATCTTCCACATGCAAAATGAAATATATTACTCCCATTGGTAGACCTTTAATGTGCTCTACCAAGGTATTTAGACCCTTTTTGGCCATGATGAAGAAGTGGAATCTTTCCTTTGTCGGTTTCCACAAGTAAAAGTCCTTTGGCTCTTACCACGCACATGATATACCGGTAGCTAGTACACTCAAAAATTATACCATTTTTCACTAGTGAGAATAAAATTACCCCTGTTGAGAATATTCAAGACATTGCAAACGTATGCTCTGTTCACTTAGTCATAGAAGATAATGTAGCTATAAGGATACTCACTTATTCTCTCAAAGACATAGTGCTTCGATGGTACAAAAGTTTAAAATCCCCTCATCACTAACTGGGATGGACTTGGCACCACGCTTTGCAACTAGTTTGAGGAGAAAGCTAACAATATCTCCTTATTAGAACAACTCACAATGATCAAGAGAGCTCCCAATGAGCTCATGGCTGATTTTAACTTCAGATTTCAGAAAACATGGGACATAATTCTAGCCCTCTTAAGACCAACCCCTCAAGGTGATTTTCTTTATTTCTTAAGAGCTCTAAATTTGACATTGCAATAATGATATAGTCTATGGGTGGTGCGTAGCTCCCCAGATCCTATGCTTATAGTCATTAGGGCAGAAAATTTTCTAATCAAAGCTAAGAAGCTATCCCTTAGAACACCTACGCCCTTTTTCTGAAATACCTCAAACTCCTCGGCCTTCCTTATTTGTCCCCATTCTGAGTAGAGCTCCCAACCCATTACCTCCGCATCCTATTCTCGTACACAACAAAAAGAGGATGAAGAAATAAAGGTCTTGATTATAATTTTTTCCAATAAAGTCATTATTTTAGAAAAGTAGTAGGCACAAGAAGCCTTCAAACAATATTAATCAAGGATTCAATAAAATTATATCAGCCCTTTAGAAATCAATATCCATATCGAGAGATATGGGAAGAACCAACAAAATGATAGATGACATACCAATGCGCACCTCCCTATTCAAACAATTACCCTTACACAACCCCTTCCATGCCCAACCTAAGCAAAACACTAGTCCCAATACAGGGACAACATGGTCCAAGAGACAAAATGTTGCTTTCCTTGTAATTTTCCACACAGTCAGTACAACTACACAAATGCCTTGTGCGCATAAGCTTACATGATTCAGAACACTTCAAGTTATGAGACTTCCACTAGCGTGTGTGAACCAAAAAAATGAAATGCCATAATTTTTCTTGAGACCAATCTTTTGCTATTTGGGGTTGAAGAAGTCTATGTAATTAACCAAGCTATTGATAGTTCAAGTAGGCCATGCACACAAGTTTCTAACAACGCAAGGTACAAAAGAGAATGCTTTGAAGCAAACACACATATTTTGCTCATGCTAGCAGATCCATTTCTCAAGCATTAAAGGATACCAATGCCTCCAAAAGTCCAGGACATGAAAATTTCTGCATGTGAGGATCAACGCAATGCTCTAACAGTGGCACACACTCCTCCTTTGGTAGGTTAAGCGTCATGTAAGCTAAGGCCCTGCCTTTGCACCTGAGCAATCAAGAAAAGATCTTGTTGTGCCTCAAATGCACAAGTCTATGGGCCTTTCATTCAACATTGTGGATCAAATGAAGAAAACAAATATAAATGTCATAATGTGGGATGCTCTGGCCATTCCATCTCAACACGACCTATTACATGAAGCTCTAACATAACTCTCACATGTTGATCTAGTTATTCAAATACCTCAAACTCTTGTTAATGTTTGTTAGTTAGAAAAGAAACAAGTAAATAAAGTTGTCAAAACCCCACCCTTTTACATTTCTTTTATAATAGGAAAACACCTTGTGCACAACTTTATGATTGATTTAGGGGATAGTAATTTTGTCATGCCTAAGAAAATTATTGATGTCCTAGGTCTTAAGTACAACCCTATGTCCAAAGGAGTCTTATAACTTGATGGCTCAACAGTTACCACTCTAGGAGTCATCAAGGATCTTGAGTTAAACCTCCATGCATGTCCAAGCTTAACCATAATTCAAGATGTGTTAATCATTGATCTACCTCCTTTGTTTTCCATTTGTCTATCAAGGATTTCACTTCTAAAGTGGGTGGCTACTTGTCTTCTTATTGGTCTCATATGTTATTAAGAACAAGATATGGTACCCGGTTTATCATATAAGATGAGCCTATATTTTCCTATCATGTTGAGTCATATGACCCATCCCCTCTCCAAGCTAATTGCCTCATCTAGAAGGCCAAGAACAAGATTCAATTTCAGAAGAGCAACCTATTCCTCTTTCATTCCCAATATTTTATTAGATTAATGGGCCGAAGAGTGCTACGAATTTGATCCATATGATACAACTATTGAAACTAGTCTTAGAACTTATTGCATCTTTGAAGAAGAATGAAAGCTACTTACGACATGTAAAAAAATGATGAAAATGATGGACTATGGAAAATGTACTTTGATGGTTCCAAAATCAGAAATGGTGCAGGTGCAAATGTTTGTTCTCATCTCTCCCAAGAGTGAGAAATTATTATTCACACATAGGTTATAGTTTACATCCTCTATTAACATAGTAGAATATGAAGTGTTGTTGCATGGTCTTCTTGTTCTGAGAAGAGACAAACCAAGGCATTGTAGATATTTGGGGATATTGAATTGGTCATCCACTAAGTCATAAAAAAGTGTGCAACAAATAATAAGCTTCTCAAAGCTTACAAACATAGAGTTTGGGACCTCTTGGAGAGCTTTGAATATCTCAATCTATAGGTGGTGCCAAGGAAATTAAACAAAGAAGTAGACCAGATGGTTGCCCTTGGTTCACAATTATCACATCCTAAGGATTTTTCCAAGGAAATGTACACCATATCAAAATGGTGGTCAAGCCATCCATTCGGAAAATGAAACCAGCTGGAAAGTGTTTGACAATGATGTGCAGATTATCCCATTCATTCATAATGAAGCTGATTTTTCTACAAACATGCAAGTTGACTTGCATGACAACTATGGTGACCAAGTGATTCAACTCAAGACAACCAAGTTGCCTAAAGGGCTGGTCACCTTAGAGCACATATTCAATGCTGATGATGAGTTCAAGAGTGAAGATAAGTATATGCGCATAGTGCAAGAGGATTGCATCCCGATTCTTTGTGCATGTGGCAAAGAGTCACTTTGCTTGGAAAAGAATGTGTGCAAGAGGAAAAATAGGCCTTCATCTCTCTATATGTCAGAAATACAATGACATATTTTCTCGGGAGTATGAAGACCTAAAAGGATTTGATCCAAGTGTTGCTCAACACTCTATTGATCTTGATCCAAGTATTAATCCCATCAAACAAAAGAAAAGACCAATTAATCCTGAGATAGAGCCCCTTATGAGGAAGGACTTATCCAAAGTCATTGAGGAAAAGATTATTTTTCCTATCAAATACTCTACTTAGGTGGAAAATCTTGTTCTAATATGTAAGAAGAATGGTGAAATTAGACTTTGTGTCATTTTAGAGATCTGAATAAGGCCTCTCTAAAGGATCATTATCCTTTGCCTTATATGGAGAAGATTCTGTAGTATGTGGTTTGGCACCCAAAGATTCTCTATGCTTGGATGGGTATTCTAAATTTTATCGATCATGGTTAAGGAATAAGATCAATTCAAAGCATCATTTATAACCAAATGGGGAACATATGCATATTAGAAGATGCCTTTTGGTTTGTCAAATGTAGGTGTAACATTTTAGAGGGCCATGGATTTTTCCTTCAAAGAATATATCAATGAGTTCATCCTAGTTTACTTAGATGACTTAACTGTCTTCTCAAATCGAGCGCATATCACATGATGCATCTAGAGAAAGTCTTTGAGAGATGCAGAGAATTTGGGGTATCTCTTAACCCCAAGAAATACAACTTGGCTGTTGCAAAAGGAAAGATTTTGGGCCATGTGGTCTCAAAGGATGACATCTCTATTGATCCTGAGTGCGTATCCCCCATCCTTTCTCTTTCCTTGCTCTCACACAAGAAGGCCTTACAATCATTCCTAGGAAAAATCAATTTTTTTAGGAGATTCATTCCTAACTTTGTAGGATTGATTAGGCCCATCACCCTCATGCTAAAAAGGACATGACCTTTAAATGGACAACATAAGGAAAAAAAGATATTCAACAAGATCAAGAAAGAAATTACTTGTGTGCCAACACTCATCAATCTGGATTACTCCAAGGATTTCATCCTTTATGCTTATGGAGTTGATGCGAGTGTTGCTGCTATCTTGACACAAGAAAATGAACAAGGACTAGAGTAGCTAGTGGATTTTTTTAGTCAAACACTTGAAGGATTATGAATTAAAATACAATCACATGAAGAAACAAGTCTTCTCCATCATGCACATGCTAAAGAAGTTCAAGAGTATGCTTGCCACAAATCACATTAAGGTGTAAGTTTCACACTCAAGTGTGAGAGAATTCATCATGGGAATAGAAATTGGCAAAAGAGAGATAGATGGGTGACCAAAATCATGGAGTTTGATGTGACTATCAAAGCCACAAAACTAGTTAGAGGCAATGCACTCTGCAATCAACTTGTTGAGGATACATAGAAACGAACAAGAGACTTCATTGTTCCCATGTAGAGTCTTTGTGTGCTAAAGTTGAAAGAAATGAAGATCCTAGTGCATGCACCTAGATAAGGGACATGGTGACATTTATCTCTTTTAGCGCATACCCTCATGGTTTGAACAAAGCAAAGAAAAAGACATCTAAGGATTACTGTCTATCCCATATGTGCCGATTAATGGTTTTCTTCAAAAGAAGCGTTGATGGTGTGTTTCTCGGATGTATTAAGGGCACGTAGGTCAACAAAGTGTTAGAAAAATTTCATGATGAATTCTTTGGTGGAAAATTATATGCCAAGGCAACAACATTGAAGCTCATCAAAGTAGTATAATTTTGGCCTACCCTGTTTGTAGATGTGCACAAGTGGGTCATGAAATGCAAATAATGTGATTTCTTTGCAGGAAAGAATAAATTGGTTACGCTTCCCCTTTTCTCAATCTAAGGGAATCAACCATTTGTGTAATGGTGTATGGACTTCATTGGCATGATCAACCCTCCTTCAAGCACTAGTCATAAGTGGGTATTGACAACTACATACTACTTTACCAGATGGACAGAAGTTGTCATGCTCAAGGAATCAACCGAAGTCAGTCATCCTTGACTTTCTCAAAGGTATTGTAACAAGGTTTGGTGTTCCTCAAACCATTATCTTTGATAATGAAAAAGCATTCCTTGGTACAATAATTTTTGATTGGGATCTTGGTCTTGGTATCTAATTGAAGACTTCTTCCAACTACTACCCGCATGGCAATGGTTTGGAAGATCTGCTAACAAGAACCTGATTAGAGTCATGAAGCGGACAATGAACATCAATAAGAGGAAATGACACACAAAGGTGTCACATGTGCTTTGGGTAGATAGAATCACGTGAATAAGGCAATAGATACTTCACCTTACAAATGGGTTTATAGTAAAAAAGCTAGGTTTTGTTTATCACTTGAATTACCTTCACTAGAGCTAGCCCAATAGTTGGAATTTGAGGGCGCAGACCAAAGAGAAATTGGGATGACAGAGCTGATTGAACTTGAAGAATTGAGAAACTTTGCCATGATCAAGTTAGATTAGCATCAACAATCAACTAAGTAATGGTTTGACATAAAAGCCAAAGCTTATCTTTTTAAAATGGGTGATCTGGTCTTAAAATGGGATGCTGACAGAGGCAAACCTAGGTGCCATTCAAATTTTGATGCACTTTGGAGTGGCCCATACATCAACTGCTAATTATTTTGAGTTGTCTCATCTTTATGGAGATACATTACAAATCCCAGTCAATGGGATTTATCTCAAACTTTTTCATTTAGTTCTTCTACATCATGTATATATTAGAGTAGTTTCAATTCCTCTAAGTGCGCTTTGTGCACATTGTTTTATTTGTGCATAGATCTTTCTCTAGTGCACTTTCTTTTACACATGCTCTTTTGTTGCTTCCAGGATGGAATTTTGGTTAAGGGATCTTCTAAAAATTTAGGCGGTTGAAATAGTTTGTATGCAATTTTCCTCTCGCATAAAATCCAAATAAGAGTATCTTCATATGAGATTAGCAATTTCATTTAGATTTCAGACCGTACTTCAAGTGGCTCCAGGGTATACTTCAAGCTGCAGACCATAATTTTATGATTTTAGGTGGACTCCATGCCCAATGGATGCTTCTAAGGCTAGTGATCTCCTTTATCTAGCATGTAGATGGCCTCGAAAGTTTCCAAACTATTGTCTAAAATAATCACTCTAGTTTTTTAGATAACATGCGATTCCATTAGGATCTAACATCTAGTTATAAGTTACATGCACTCTTGTTATTACACCTTAGAACTCTTGCTTGGTAGTTATTTAAACACACCCTCACACACCCTTTTCAATTCTTTCTTATGCTTTTCTTTCTCCTCGCTTCCTTTTGTGCACTTCTTCCCTTCTTCTTTATTCTTCTATCTAATTTCTTTTCCTGCGTGCATAAATCCTTGCGCACCCTCTAAGCACATATGTAGACTTGCCTTCTGTTGTGGCTAAGTCCTTAACATATATTCCTACACATTCCTTGCCTCTCTCGAGTCTCACGCACCTCCTCACATGTACTCATTCCCCTTCCACATTCTTCCTTTTCACATTATACCTTTAAGCTTGCCTTCCACACATTCATGTTTTATCCATGTGTCTCTTCCTTCTTGTCACCACACACTCATTTGATCAAGTGTCCGTTGTCACTTGCATGCTTAAATACCCTTGTAGATATGTACATTTCCTCCCATTTCTTACGCATCCTTGTACACATGATTACAAACTCGGTTTCTTTTCCCTCGTGCATCTTGCTCTTATGCATACGCCAAGTGTAACCTTTGTGCCGGTCATGTAATGCCGCATGTCAACTTGTTAGAAGAAGTGTGAAACATGTAACCCATTAGAACATGTCAATTGCACACCAAATACTCACATCAAATGAATGTATGAAACATGGAAGAAAAGATAAAATAAAATAAAATTTAGTCGAATACTTGACTAATTAGAGCACGTCACGTGTCTTGTGTGTTTAGTTTGCATTGTAGATATTCATATCGGTATAACTTCTACTACAGAGATCATATTCCCACGTGTTTGGGCTTGATTGAAAGTTGTTGATGTGGGATACACTTCAGGATATTCAAAATCAGATTTTGGCGGGATTTGGTAGGTCAAAAATAGGGAAATGTGTCTCAATCCATTAATGTGCACATCAAGTTAACTCAACCAACCAAATTTGATAATATTTGGTCTCCTTCCTTCTTCTACAAGGTCCTGGTACTAAGAAGATGAGAATCAAGATTATAAGACATACTATTCACATATAGATCCAAGACAATATTCATGGATCTAACATTGCTATAGGTGCATTTAAAGGCATTTATTGCTTGTTGTTGGTGGTTGGATGTTTGAATATGAGTTTCCCTCCTTCTTCTTCTATATATTGTAGAGCATCACTCATTGTAATAGGTTGGACCCCCTTTAGTTTGCTAAGAAAATTGTTTAGGGCTATGCTCTTTAAAATTTTTAAGTTGTAAGCCTCAAATATGAGCCATTGCATGTAGATTCTTTCCTATTTCATTTCTATAATCAATTTTGCATTGCCTAGAAGCAATAAAAGTTGTGTTTTGTGGCCATTCTTCACCCTAACTCAAGTTTTACTGCATATCCTTTCCTTTGTTTGCATTATTGATCTATTGTGCATATTTTTATATCTTTTATAGGGATTTTTGTTTTCTGTGGTCCATGAAAATGGGTGTGTGAATGCATTTCAGATTGTGGCACGTTTGTATGCCCTCTCCATGCATGTTTTTCTTCATTTTCACTCAAGATGATTGTGTTCATCCCTCTCTTTCTGGTGCTATCACCTCCCCTTAGCATAGGTTTTCCTTTCATACATCTCCTTCTCACCTTGGTTCCTTGGAATCCTAGAGTAGTGATAGGTAACTGCATTCCCCTTTATAGGAGTAGTTTTAATGATAGAAATAGGTAGAGGAAGATGACCTTCTCTGGAGGTCTATCTCAAAGTGCAAGTCCCACAACTTGGAGATAGTCCCATGTTACCTCAAAGCCCCAATTCATCCTGATCTAGGATGGGTGTAATTTTGAGCTCCAACAAATATCATAGGTCTTAGGTGTCATAGGGGGGTTATGATAGATACCATCATCATATTTTGTCATATGTGTCATTGCTTCATACAAGAGTTACTTTCCATTTCATGAATGTAATTTCTCTTCTCCACTTGAGGAGGTATGATTACATGCATTGGGTGTCACATAACACCCCTATTATGTACCCTTCATTTCTTCATATCTATGGTGGAATGGAATAAGATGAGCCTAACTTTTCTTTGCATACACTTTTCATGGTTCATTGATTTTTCCTCCATGGAACTTCTTGCACTCGAGAAGGTGTTTGCATTATCCCACATGATCCTCATTCTTGCATTTTTACATTATCTGTCATGATATCAAAGCACATTGTAGAAAGAGGGATTCGCGAGAACCATGTTGAAAAGCGATGCACCACAACGAAGTTACACTCATACTCATAGATTCGAAACAAAAAATAGGAAGTACAAAAAAATAGGGGTGTTGTGTAACCCCCATGCCTAAACATGGAAAGAAACTCAATGAGCGCCAGCAGCGCATATGATGTTGAATGACGCATATGATGCCACTAGAAGAGGAGTTCTGATTCCAAATAAGGAATGTAACTCCTATGATGCGATGTGTGAAATGACAATGTCGGATTCTATGATGAGAATCGACACTTGTCATTTGACTTCCTAAGACCTATGACTCTCGCAAGGTGAGATGACTCACCTAGGTGATGTGGATGATGACTGGATAGTCACACACACCAACACCCCCTTCATCGAAGCCAAGGAAGAGGTCAAGGTAAGCCAAAACAGAAAAAGAAGACTCCCCTAGACAACTAAGAAAGATGTGTCAATGGGCCCCGACAACTAAAGGCCTGATAAGGTGCCCATGTACAAACAACATCTTTAGAAAGAAGAAGAGGAGAAGAAGGAGGACTATATAGCCCAAAGAAGATGGGTGGCTGCAGCAGACCTCACCCCAAGAAGAGACCGCAAGTGAAGAAACTTCACCTCAGTGAAGGGCTTGGTGAAAATGTCTGCAACCTGATCAGTTGTCTGAACATACTTGTATGTCGATGATGTTTTCATGTATCAGCTCCCATATGAAGTGCATATGAATCTCAATGTGCTTCATCCACTGATGCTTGAACTGGATTTCTACAAATCGAGATAGTGCTCATGTTGTCACAGTAGATAATGGTAGGCCACCGAAAGTGGATGCCAAACTCTGTCATAATACCCTGTAACCAAACAACTTATGTGGCAGCGTTAACTACTCCTCTGTATTCTACTTCTGTCGATGATATGGCAATGGCATTCTATTTCTTGTTGGACCAACTGACAGGACCTGAACCAAGAGTGAAACTGTAGCCTGAGGTAGACTTCTGATGATCTAGATCACCGGCCCAATCTAAGTCTGTAAATCCAACCAAGTCAATCTCAGTCCCTCCTAAGTAATGAATACCATCTGTGTGAGTGCCACGAACATAGTGAAGGATCCACTTTCTTTGCTTTTAAGTGCAGCTCATGAGGCTCCTGCATAAATCTGGACATGATCCCGATGGCATACGATAGATCTGGCCGAGTGTGAGTAAGGTAGATCAAGCTTCCCACCAACTGTCGATAAAGGGTACCATCAACCAAGGGGGAAGAGCAATCAGAAACCAACTTAATCCCGAAAGAAAAGGAGTAGGTGAGGACTTGCAGTCAGACATGTGAAATCGAGCAAGCAAATCAAGAGAGTACTTAGGCTGCGAGATCATAATTCCTGAGTCAGATTGTGAAATATGGATCCCAAGAAAGTAATGAAGCAATCCTAAGTCAGACATGGAGAACTTGTTGGCCAAGGAGATCTTCACAGAATCAATGATAGAGGAAGAGCTACCGGTGATCAACAAGTCATCAACATAGAGAACAAGAATAAGCATGGAGTCATCCTGTCATAGAATATACACATTTGGGTCAGAGTGACACCGAGTGAACCCTGATGCAAGTAAAAAGGAGTCCATCTTGGCATACCAAGCCCGAGGGGCTTGTTTAAGGCCGTAGAGAGACTTCTTTAATTTGCAAATGAGGGATGGATCATGGACATAACCGGAGGTTGTTCCATATAGATCTCCTCCTCTAGGTCCCCATGAAGGAAGGCACTCTTAACGTCCATCTGGTGGACTTCCCATCTATTAGCGGCGGCGATGGCGAGGTCGATCGAATGGAAGTCATCTTCGTAACCATGCTGGAGCAAAGGTTTTTGAGTAATCAACCCCAGCTACATGGGAGAAACCCTTAGCTACAAGTCGCGCTTTATACTTCTCAACTTCTCCATCAGCTCCATACTTTGTTCGATATACCCACCTACACTGAATGATTTTTCTTCCTTTCGGAAGAAGGGTAAGATCCCAAGTGTCATTCTTTATGAGTGAGGAATACTCCTCATCCATGGTAGAATCCCACTTAGGAATCCCAGAAGCTTCGTGGAAAGATGGTGGATCAGAAGCAGAGGTGAAGAAGGAGTGAGGTCCAGTGAAGTCTAAGCGAGTACGTCTCTCATCCAAAGGATCTCCAACTAAATCTCTAGCACTCTGTAAAGTTTTCCTGGCCCAAAGAGGTCCCGAAGGCTCAGGCTCAGAGTCGGAAGATTCTTCACTTGAGTGAGAAGGGACATAGTCCTCATCATCACTACTGTCAGAATCAGAAGACTCAGAAGTTTGAGGATCGGGAGGAGCAGGGAGAGGTGGAACTCGCTCAACAACATCATCATCTGAAGAGTCAGAATCTGAATCAGTGGGAAAAAGGACCTCAGTGGAAGTTGAAGTCAAGGATGACTCATCAAACTTCACACTCCTCTCAATATAAAGCTCATGGGTGGTAGGGTTCAACAATCGATATCCCTTCACACCATCAGGATACCCGACAAAGATACAAGGTTTGGATTGTGGATCCAATGCCTTGCGTTTCTTTTTGGGAATCCGAGCCATAGCCTTGGATCCGAAGACTCGAAAGTGCTCGACATCAGGCTTGTGTCCAAACCAGGCTTCAAAGGGTGTCATCCCTCTTACTACCTTGTGTGGGACACGGTTCTGAATATAACAAGCACAATTCACTGCTTCAGCCCAATACTGTGGAGGAAGAGATTTCGAGTGAACCATACAAGTAGCCATCTCCTTTAAAGTTCGGTTCTTTCTTTCTGCAACTCCATTTTGGGAAGGGTTGTAAGCAACTGTACGCTGCAAAGAAATCCCCTCAGAAGTGCAGAAATCCTCAAACCTGTTGCTCACATACTCACCTCCATTGTCGGTTTGAAGAACCTTGATAGACCGTTCCGCTTGTTTCTCAGCAAGAGCCTTAAAGTTTTGAAAATGCTCAAAAACTTCAGACTTAAGCTTAAGAAAATATACCCAAGTATAACGTGAAAAGTCATCAATGAAGGTTAGTATATATAGAGCTCTAGTAAAAGAAGGAGATGGAAAAGGGCCAGAAATGTCACTATGAACAAGATCCAAGGGACGAGTAGCTCTCCAGGATTTTCCCTTGTCAAAGCTTTTTTCAGGGTGCTTTCAGTCAACCCTCACAAAGACCCTTAGAAAACTTAACTTGGGGTAGCCCATTGACCATTTCATTTTGGCTCAATTGTTCAAGGTAACGATAATTTAGATGCCCAAAATGCTCATGCCATAACTTGCTAACCTCATTTGCATGAGTGAGCAAGGCATTGGGCGTCGAATCAGAAGAGAAGTGGGAAAAAGGTATACTGACCGTGAACGGTGATCTACCTTTCCCTCAGCCACAGTGCAATCGAGTTAAGCTCACGAATAATCACCAGAGTTAGGACCAAATTCCACTCGCATTCCTTCACCAAGGTGGGTGATTTGGTAAACCGATAGGAGATTGGTAGAGAGATTGGGAACACTCAACACTTGGTTAAATGTTCCACCTTGATCTCTCTGCGATCCACTATTGGAAACCGACACATGAGTGTCATCACCCAACGTGATTTTGGACATGCCACATGGTTTGATGTTATTGAATTCAACCTCTGAAGAAGCCATGTGGTGCGAGGCACCGAGAATCGATAATCCAAGTTGATGATGGAGCTGATCTAGCTACGAGGGCCTTACCTTTCTTCTTTTCATTTTTAGTCTCCTTTGCATTAGAAGACTCACCTTTATGAGCATTTTGTTTAACGGATTCAGGAACACTTATTTTATTCTTCTCAAGTAAATGAGTTAAGTGATCAATTTTTCCAAAACAATGTTGCTCGTCATGGCCATATTCTTACAATAGGAGCATTTATACTTTTCCTTCTTTGCTTTAGGCTCAGAAGTCGAAGTATGAGTGATGGGCTTAACTGGGGGTTGGTTGGTCTTGGTTTCTTTCTTAGGTTGGTCCTTAGTTTCTTTCTTCTTTTCATTTTCTTGCCCTTATTTGCCACCAGGGCATGTGACTTGGATTTTAGAGTCCCCATTTGAATGAGTTTGTCTGTTCTCGAATGAGTTGGGACGAAAAACTGTCAAAGGAGGGCATAGTCAAAGTCTTACCCAAGGTAACTTTCGTGGCATGTGAAAAGTTGAAACGAAAATAGAGTATTCAGGACCTAACTTAGAAAGAATCGACAAGATCAATTGAGAGTCTTTCTTATCCACTTTACATTCCTTTAGAAGCATTCTAGTGTGGACAAATTTTGAGAAGAAGGCCTATAGGTTTTCAAAGTCACTAGGGTTTAACCCTAGTAGTTCGTTCTCCAACTCATGTGCTCTCATGTCATCTTGCTTCCCAAACATATCATCGAGCATTTTCCACGCTTGATCGGGTGTTGAGGAAGTTTCGATGTGGAAGAGCAAGTCGGGAGAGACGGACATACAGATAAGACCTAAGGCTTCATCACAATGGTTGAACCATTTAGATTTTTCGGGTTCATCAGTAGGTTCGGTCTCTAACCCCATGGTAACTCGGTATAACCCTTTACTTCACAAAACCAATATAATTTTAGATTTCCATTCAAAGAAATTAAAAGGTGTGAGCATTGGTACTTTAGAGATATCCATAATGAAGAGATAGAACCAAGGAATGCAAAGGAAGGAGAGAGAAAAGGAAACAACCACCCCAGAACAAAATTACACCCCCAGTTTGGCACTTTATAATTTAGTGCGTTGATTACAACCAGATGCGGTGTGTTTGAGAACCAATTTTCACTCACCTTGCAATTAGCGTAATAACTAACGCGATGGTGGAGACAACAATCAAGGTTCATAGGGCACAACAGATTAACACTGCAAGCAAGCATAGAAAGAGAGAAGTAAGAGGGGGAAGAAAGAGCTTTGTGAGAAACAGCATCTCACGTCACACAAAAGTAATCCCTTTGTTGTAAGACTATGGCGGACGTGCTCACAAGTCCACAAAAAAGGAATAGAACAAAGCTCAAAAAAAATGAGCTGAATTAAGCAATGCAAAGACACCCCCCAGAATGCGGCACTTTATAAAATTAGTGCATTTATAAAAATAATGATCCCATCATCTAGAGTGCAAAAAAACATGCAACTTTGACTAAAGGAGTGCTCAAAACCGAGCAACGAGTCAAAAGTTATAGCAAAAACCAATTCCCACAATTGATGAGGAAAAAGCCAATAAGCCTGCAAACGGATTAAAAAAGTGCCCTAAACACATGCAAAGGGTGTCGTATGTATGCTCGTTGGAAATGGCATGGAATTTGAGATAGGGTTTGTTTGTATTGCGAGGGGGGATTAGCCACCTGCCAATCCCGGACCTCACCCTTCGTCTTCGACACTCGACGGAAGGATAATAAAACAAGCCAAAAAACTTACAATATTACAATGCCACTTTAAAAAAGATTTTACACTTTTACCATTAAAAGGTGAGGTTAAGTTAACCAATAATTTTTCCAAAAGAGTGATAAGGGAAAAATTAGAGTTTTTAAAAAAGTGAATGAAAAACCCATTTTTAGGAAGTGATATTACAGCCAGCGTGAAAAATTCGGCGTGCCAGCCACGTGGGGAGATGAAAGTAAGCCCGAAGGAGCTCAAAGAAAGGAGGTTTTGGATGCCACGTGGATCATGAAAGAGGAACGAAAAATCGAGGAATAAAAAAACGTTGGGTAAAAGTAGGCGAAAAAAGAATGATTTCCAATGCAAAAAGGAGACGCCAATAAAAAAAACGCCTAAGGAGTCCAAAAAAAAACACCAGTCGCAAATGGGAGAAATGCACATGCAGAGCGGGGGAAAAAAAGGCTCGAGATCAGTCCAAAAAATGTTGGAGCAGGTTGAATGTGTAGTTACGAGCACACGTCTTGGGAGAAAAAACCGAACAAGCCAAAAAAAAACGCTGAAGGTAGAGAAAAAACCACTGCTGGAGGAGAAAAACGCGGTAGGTAGAGAAAATGCTGTGGAGGAGAGAAACCACATAGGTAGAGAAAAAAATGCCTGAGAAAAATGGAAAAAAATGCACGAGAGCAGAAAATGTCCAAAGGGCAGGAAAATGCCCACAAGCACGGGAAAATGACCAAAGGGAGAGAAAAACGCCCACGAGCACAACAACAAAAAAAAAAAAAAACCACGTTGAGATCCCACACAAAGGAAAAAACGAGGAACCACAGAGAGCTGAGAAAAAGCTGAATAATGCAAGGTGATATGATGAAGAGAAAAAAGCCACGATTGTACTCAAAGCAATCATAAGCAAGTCCACGCCAAAAAAAAGAGCTCTTCTTTTACCACTGCGGTGAATCTGCGAACACAACCAACAAGAAACACACAAACAACCCAAAAACGATAGCCACAAAGATCTAGAAATATCCAAATATGAACTCAGCTGATAAACAAACCAACCAAATACCTTAACTTGCAACTGCTTTGAAACCTCAATACGAGGTGAGCAATAATTCCAAAATGATAATCGAAAAAAACTTGCACACGAGGAAATGAGAAGAAACCAAAAGTAATAAACAACTAAGAAACGAAGAGTGCACGTTTACTGAAACCAGCTCTGATACCATGAAAGAGGGATTCGCGAGAACCGATGTCGAAAAGCGATGCACCACAACGAAGTTACACTCCGATGGTAACGTCAAGCCAATGCAATATGCAAGATTCAAAACAATGGAAAGAAGATTACAAGTAAGAAGAATGGGTCTGCTCATACTCATAGATCAAAAATAGGAAGTACAAATAGGGGTGCTGTGTAACCCCCATGCCTAAACATGGAAAGAAACTCAATGACGCCACTGACGCATATGACATTGACTAACGCATATGATGCCACTAGAAGAGGAGTTACAATTCCAAATAAGGAATGTAACTCCTATGACACATTGACACAAATGACAATGTCAGATTCTATGACAGAATCTGACACTTGTCATTTGACTTCCTAAGACCTATGACTCTCGCAAGGCGAGATGACTCACCTAGGTGATGTGGACGATGACTGGATAGTCACACACACCAACAAGGCTATCCCGAGATCATTACTTGTCCTCCCTACAAATTAGTTGCATTACTCTCCTCTATGTTTATGTCAAATTATAGCCGTGACTCTACAAATAAGGTTTTTGCATTCGACGTTGGGTTGTGCTTTGGTCTTCACCGTGGTGAGTTCCATTTTGCATCCCTACTCGGCGTTGTTCTTTTTCTGCGGGTGTTTATTTTTAAACGGCTCGTATTCCACCTCAATCCTTCATTGTTTCACTACAATGACCCAACCTTACCTCGTTGGTTTATCTCTGGTTCCCCTACTCCGACCTTGCTTGCGAGCTCTCCTTTGTGTTGTGTTCACTACATATAGCTCATGTTGGTGTTTTCCTTTTCCCCGCCATTTATGTTGGCCTTTTCCTTGTCCCCGTATGATGTCATTAGAACCTACATGCATACCAATTTCTAGCCATTACCAACCCAACCAGCTCGCACGCTTTGCCCTTCATCAAAGAGCCATCACCAGCTCGAGAATCTCATCGCACTATCTGCTGACTTGGTTGTTACAATATTCATGATCTTATGACACGTTATGCCTATAGCTTTCTATACCACGACCAACATGTTTACAACTTGGCACATCACTCGGTTAAATCGAAAAGCTCATCGACCTCCTCAACATGGCCCGTATGTCACCCCAATGCAACTCCATCGTGCAACTTGCCCTCGACTCTGTGCACACCACCAACTCACCGACTCAAATCAGTTCGCCCATTCCATTCACCCACCCTGCGGTTTGCCCCTATATTTCCAACCAACTCATCGATCCGCTGCCGGCTCACCGTCGAGCCGCTTTACTCTCTAATCCTCATTTTGGATTTTTTGTCATTTTTTCCTTTTTCAATTAGATTAAGCTAATTAAGGGAAAATTTTATCAAAATTCATCATTAAGGGGGAAATACCTTTTTTGGCCTCATTATAGGGTTATTGGGATTTTTTGGGCCACTTTTCTAGCTCATCATGCATTATAGTGATCCTCTTCACGTGCGGCCGGTGAGTGTGTTTTCCACACCTTGTGGTAAGAGAGCCCCTATTTTACTATGTGAGACACCTTTTCTCACACTGAATAGTGTTATACCCTTGTTTTTCTTACATCCTTTTGTACATGGTTGCATGTTATTCCTCTCCTTCTGACCAAGACTTATTATGGCCTCCACTCTTGCACGATTCCTCAATTACTATAAGGTAAATGGTAAGCTATCCCACATCACATGAACACACCTTATTGTAATGAACACATTGCTTATAAAGTGACATAATCAAGGGCTTATCATTATTCTTGGGTGTTGTATTGCATGCAGACACATTCTTGGTTGAGTCTAATGTCTTGAAACCTTATGTGTATCCCCACACCCTTCATTTCATGCATTTTATACTTCTTTCGGATGCACCATGGAGGATGCTCTTTCCAAACTTGAGCTTCACAAGATTGCTTCTCAGCCTCTGCCACTTCTTCTTGGTAGAGAGAATTATACATCATGATGTGCTTCTATGGAACATTACTTTTCTCACGAGGGCCTTTCTCCCTTTTTGTATGGGCCAGTTCCTACACCCATTGATCCTTATCATCTTGAAGACTACCTCGACACATGTGACATATTGTTGGTCAATTGATGCTGTATGTCTCCAAACATGTCCACCTTCATGTGGTAGACTCAGATCCTCCTCACACCATCTGGAGCATCTTTTAGTCCTTATTCGAGACCCTTCGAGATCTTGTTGATGTTATTATAGACACCTAAAATCGGTATCTTTACCTCATCTCTGCTCGCGTGTGCACATTTTGTTAGGGTCCTATCTAGGTTCCCTTTTAATTAAATACATCCCCTTAATTTAATTAAAATTCCCATCCCATCACCTTTAATTAATTAAATTAATTAACTCCTATTAATTAATTAATATCCACATCATATCATGCCATAATCTACTTTCTATTTAGGATGATTTTATCTTAAATCTCTATCTTACACTTTTTCCTAGCTTTCTTCCTATATATTTTTATGCCCTAACTACCCATGATTTATCCCCAAGCAATCTAATCCCACACAATGCTTTAAAGCACCCTTCCAACTCTTAAAAACACAAAATCATGCCAAAAACACAAAAAATTTCCCATTGGGGAAAATTTCCACTATGGTCGGTGGCGACCAACCCAATCGCCATCGACCCTATAAAACCAAGTTAAATCCTTCTAAAAGGGGATCATAAATCGATGCATGCAAATTCTCGGAGATCTCTTGTGACTTGTGAACTCACTATTGTGCCCGAGTATTCCTATAACAACTAGAACCCTCCCACACCTCCTTGGCACATGCTTTCATTGCTCACAATCATCCTTCATGAGATTATCACTATTTTTATTGCTTTAATCATCTTCTTATCGTACTTATCATTTATTTGTTTACCTTTAACATTTTACGAGTTCATATCAGCTTTACAGCAACATCTAGGGATCACCCAAAACCTTCTTTTCTAGCCTCCTCACTTATAGGTTGCCTTTTCAATCTATTGATCCTCGGCCTCATCATGATGCCTGCTACGTCATCATCGACACACCCCAGGTTGCCAACTAGGGTCCTAATTCCCAATCTATCCTTATCAACCTCTATTTTTTTTTGTCATTTCCTAGTTTTCGATTCCTCATACCTCCTTTGCGGTTAACTCTAGTATACTCAATCCTATGCAGCTTCTAGATTGAATCCAGGACCTTGCAGGGGGTTTACATATTTAGCTCATATTCAAGATCCTCTCTGCTCAAGTCACCATCGACTTGCCTCTCAGTCTGATCTCGGTCACCGTTGACCTAGACCAGGTAACCTTTAATTTATTGTTGTTCCAATCATATAAATATCTAGATCAATTTAAACCATTTCTTAGATTCAATATTTTCTTGTCTTTGTATGCTATCTCTGTTTTCTCGCTTCATTCCACTCTTTCTAAACACACGGGGCATGACATCCACTACGAGAAGTTAATGCTTCTTGGATCCACTTTGTTGGGCAGCCCCCGCATAAATCTATCTAATCAATCCCGTTTTAGTTTATCTTATCTACAAGTCATTAAAAACAACAAGGATAAACTACTTGACACCCATTCATCCATCACATCATGTTTATGAGGTACTATAAACCCTCAATGTTAGGAGTTGCTAGTTTATTTCAATAACTAGTTCATTCATTTGATTAGAAATGAAAAAAATTATCAAAAATTTCTGGCATGCCCGGTGGGACCACCCTTTAGGTGATCTCTTTCTTTTCTATTTTCTTTCTTATTCTATCTTCTACTAACATTGCAAACATGAGGAACTACTTCTTGCTTGCTTGTGTTGTTTGGTTTGCTAAATTGTGCTTCACTAAAGTTTAGATAAAAAGGAAAAGCTTTATTGAGGTTTTCCTCTTTTTCCTTATTTTCTCTTTTTCGAATTGCACATCCCTTTCTTATGTGTGTTCTCATCGAAAGATCACACCTCAATTTGGTTTTTAAAAAGAACCTTTCTTTTCTACATCTTGCTTGATCACATAGTTTAAGTAGGAGGTTAACTCACTGCATTTCACAATCCTCACACACAACCTGAAACTCACAAATCAATTAACACATCAAAAAAACCTTCTACCCGATAGCTTGATTGGGATTTCATCACCCAACAAGAATCCTCTTGATACTTCCCAAGCCATAACAAACCTAAAACCAAACATAGACTTCCTTCTTCTAGGTACCTCGCTATCCATCCCTTTTTCTTTTTCACATTCTTAATTAAAAACAATAAAAAAGAACTGTTTTCTTGACTTTCTTGGCATATAAGATTGTTCTTGTTTCATGCCCATAATTAATCACTCATTAGATAAAATAATGGATCAAAATTCCATTCAAATAGCTCTGCCTCGGCTCAATGGATGTCTACTACAAAAATTGGTTCATCCATACCCTTGATCACCTCTTTCATGAGTACTAATCCTCTCTTTAGTGTCTCTCACCCAGAATCTTTGGTTCAAACCATGACCTTAGGAGAAACTAATCCCTTCTTCTACCATCATTCTATCCCATCTAGACTAGCCACCCCACCATCCACTATAACGGAACCTTTTAGACCCCATCTTATCCCTCATGGTGATGCACAGTTCCAGGAGCTCCTTGATGCCAATCCAAAGTAGCTCTCTAAGAATATCTCCTTACTTTTCGGTAACAAGAATCATAATGATTTTATGCCTCTACATTATTAGAAAGAGGAATTTCCTTAAAATATGATTTTGACCAAATACCTTTCTTGGATTTTCCATTTGACTTTGCTGTTTTTGACTGTGGAACTTTTGACGCTTATCTGATACACTTTTTCCTCGGACTGCAGTTCACTAAAAGTTAGATTTATCTTCATTGGTAAAACTTGTTATAAATCTGAATGAGGTTTTTGTTAAACATATTTCTATGAACAAAAACCTCTCTCAGATTTTTTGTTTGACTTTTTTGTTTCTGTTTATGAAACTTTTAGTGCTCGTTTGATACACTTTTCCTCGAACTGCAGCTCATTAAAAGTTAGATCTCTCTTCATTGGTAAAACTTGTTGCAAATCTGAATGAGTTTTTATTAAACACATTTCTATGAACAAAAACCTCTCTCAAATTTTCCATTTGAATTTTATGTTTCTGTTTATGGAACTTTTAGTGCTTATCTGATACACTTTTTCTCGGACTACAGCTCACTAAAAGTTAGATCTCTTTATTGGTGGTACTGTACACAGCAAATCTGAATGAGGTTTTGTTAAACACATTTCTATAAACAAAAACCTCTATCATATTTTCCATTGGATTCTCTGATCTTTCAAAATTCCTCAAAATCAAAAATATGCTGTCAAAATCTGCTTTAGTTTCTAACTAAGCTCTAAGCTGTGAGTTCCTAACTAAGCCTGCGAGTTTTGGAACTAAGCGTGTGAGTTCTCGAAACTAATCTGCGCAAGCTCTAAAGTGAACTTAAAACAACTATAACTTTTGCATACAATCTCAGATTGAGATGATTCTTTTTTTGAACTTGCATAATTTTTTGAGAGGAATCTGAATATGAAATCAGATTTGAGTTTAGATATACCATCCATGATCAATTCCACTTTTCTCAATACTAGCATTATCTTTCCTTTATGGCTTGCATACATAAGACATTGCATCTTTTCCCAAATAATCAATAGGATTAGTCAAAAAAATAGATAACAAAATATTTCTAAAGAATGAACAAGATATATATCCTATATTCTATCTTAAGCAAACTATAAGTTCCTAGATTACATTTAAATCCACTTTCAAAGGTAACTTGGAAGGACAAAATAATGGTAATTTATGGCCAATTTATGGCCTCATAATTACCCCACACTTAATCTTATGCATGTCTTCATGCATTATATTATTATCTCCTCTTCTTAGAGTCTTATCCACATTGAGCTTATGCATGTATGCATTCCATATATAGTTCAAAGACAGGTTCTTGTGGATATCTTTCTGCTGTTTTTAATTTCTTTTCTTTTGCAGCAGGTTCTTATGTGGATCTCCTTCTACTGTTTTTTGATTTTCTTTCTTGTACAACATGTTGTTGTGTGGATCTCCTTCTGCTATTTTTGATTTTCTTCTTGTGCAACAGGTTCTTGTGTGGATCTCTTTTTGCTATTTTTGATTTTCTTTCTTGTACATGAGGTTCTTGTGTGGATCTCCTTCTACAATTTTTGATTTTTTTTCTTTTTCAGAAGGTTCTTGTGTGAAGATCCTTTTGCTTCTTTTGATTTCCTTTCTTGTACAACAGGTTCTTGTGTGGAGATCCTTTTGCTGCTTTTGATTTCCTTTCTTGTACAACAGGTTCTTGTATGGATCTCCTTCTACTATGTCTCATATCTAAAATCAAAATGCATACCTCGTGCTTCTCCTTCTCTCCCACACTTAAGCTCATGCATGTCCTCATGCATGTTGTTTATTCATGGTTGCCCATAAATTAGACTCTAAAATTTTGATTGCAAAGAGGTGCACATATTTTTATATAAGTAGGGGAGATATGAATTTTATCTTGTCTTCCTTGGAGATTTTAAAAGTGGATCTAGTTGTAATAAAAAAACTTACAATAAAGCTTAAAAATAAAATAGTAGAACAAAATAACTTGATCATACCTCTAGTTGTCCTTTTCATCCTATTGATAACATAGTCAAATAGTGTCAAGAAAGAAGCCACTGTAATCTGATTGACAAAAATATGCCCCCGCGCTCATATTTATGGCCAACTCCTTTGTTCCCCTTATCTTGTGCCTCAGTCTCCATTTTTCAATTTTCAGGCACTCAAAAGTTTCTGGAAGTGGCACCATTGGATAGAGCTTTTTATCAGCTTTCCAGAAAGGTAAAATTTTCCCCCTAACTCCTCATATTTTTCAAGTTACGGCTCGGCGGAGTTTTTGGGGAATTTTCCCCCAGCGAGGCCATGACCATGATGAAGCCGCCACGTGTCCTTGAAAGTGGCGGAGAGCGGAGGAAAACTTGGAAAAATTCCAAGTTTTGGACAAATTTGCAAAAGGAAAATTTTTGGCCCGCGGCCCCGCCGGCGAATCAGAATGCGCCACGTGTCGGGGAGCAGGGTAAAAAATTCGCTAAGTGTTGGCGCATGGGAGATTTTTGCAATTTTGGCCCGCAACCAATGAGGTGCTTCCACGTGTCCCAGGGGGGACGGCGGGTGTCGGGGGAAAATATCAGATTTTTGGCCAAGTTTTGGTCAAAAAGGTCAAAATGGAAGGATTGGCCCGCATGGCCCGCGAGCCAATAAAACGTCGCCACGTGTCCTCACCATCGGTCTCGGCGTCGATGCAAGGAAATCGGGTTTCCGGATCGGGTTTCATCGTCGGAGAAACAACAAGAGAAAACATGTCGGGTGGCTTTCAAAACCCGACACCAAAGGGATATGTCGTCGGGTCGCCAAACCCGACGCCTGGAAAATCGGGTTCATAGTCGGGTTTGCACGTCGGAAACGCATGGTGAAGAAGCATGTCGGGAGCCCGCCAAAACCCGACACCAAAAGACATGTCGCAAGGGGTAGAAAACCCGACAAGCAAGCAAATCGGATTTCCGGATCGGGTAAACAGGTCGGAAATGCATGATGAAGGAGCATGTCGGGAGGTCGTCAAAACCCGACACAATGCAAATCGGATTTCCGGATCGGGTAAACAGGTCGGAAACGCATGATGAAGGAGCATGTCGGGAGGTCGTCAAAACCCGACACAATGCAAATCGGATTTCCGGATCGGGAAAACAAGTCGGAAACACACGGATCAGAGGCATGTCGAGCAGTCCTCTATACCCGATGCAAATGCACAAGGGAGTTCTGAACCCGACAGGCGTTGGGGATCTCACCTACCACCATGGTTGTTGAAGAGTTAAGTGCAGTTTTGGAGGTGGTTGGAAAAGGGGGGTGAATTTTTCTCCTCTCTCATTTTTTCTTCTTCCTATATATTGGCCAGGAAAGGCTCTTATCAAGGTTGGACATTCTTGTTTTGGCCCCTCCCTTCTTCTCTTTGGCAGGTAGAGTTGTGGAGCTCAAACCTCCCATATGAAACTGTAATGCACCTTTGCCTCTGGGCATTTTTGCAGTGTATTGTATCAACCTTCAGAGCAAATAAATGCATGACTGTGGATGTTTCTCAACCCTCTATGTGTTTCATTTTGCATCCTCCTGATCTTTCACTGTGAATATGTTTATCTGTGCATGATTTTGCATTGCATTTCTGTGGTCTGTGTTTAATTGGCAAAACGTATGTTCTTCATTCCTCGGTGCATCACCTCCTTAGCTTAGGTTTGTTTTTATGCATTTTTCTCTCCCTGTCTCCTTGGTAGTTAGATTAGGTTTTAGTAGACTCTCTGCATTTTATTGGTGCATCTGAACAGAGGAATAGGAGCCGGCCTTCATCCGGAGAGCTTTTCCGATTTCGCAAGGTCCCACACTTGGGAAAAGCTCCATGTTGTGTAATCGCACTGAGATTCTCAACCCATCGAGTTGCAGAGTCCCAGGGGTGCTGTGATTCGACACCAACAAGAACTTATTGATTGCTTTTGAAGAAGAGCCACCCTTTTTTGTCTTTAATTGGCTAGCAAGCTGGTTTTCCAATCAAAATTGTTTTTTTGCCTTTGATTGGCGTGAGCTGATTTTCTAATCAAAGCTTTTTGATTTTATTTATTTATTTATTTTTTGCCTTTGATTGGCCAATAAGCTGGTTTTCCAATCAAAGCTTCTTGATTTTTTTTTTTTTTTTTTTTTTTTTTTTTGCCTTTGATTGGTCAACAAGCTAGTTTTCCAATCAAAGCTTTTTAATTTTTTTGTTGAAATGATAGCATGAGAAGGATTAGAGAAAAATTTAATCCATCATCAGACTATATTCATCAAAGTACAACTTTGGTAAAATAGAAAGCAATGTCTGAGATCTCATAAAAACATTTTTACATACTTGGTAACTCCAAGAAGATTTCTAAAAATTGTGTAGACAATTTCTAGGTCTTTAAAGCCCATCTTGAATTTGCATTATCGAATCACAATAATAATCTTTAAATCTTGGACTAGTGATCTCAAGAGATGGATAATTGTTAAAGAGAGAGTGAAGGTATCCATGTGTCCCTTCAAAATCTGCATGCTCCTTGGTTGATACTGTTGGTGTTCCAAAATCTGCATGCTGGTATGAAGAACAACTTTGGAAATTCCTATAGATCTAGTCCTCAAATGTTAGTACGCAAAAATTTCTTTCCTTGATATTCATCATAAGTACTTCTTAACGTTATACAAACATATACAAAAATGAAGAAATTAAAAGACATGAAAACCAATTTTTCTAATGGATATGGTTCAGGATTGGATTTTATTATGAGATGAAAACTAATTTGGATGGGTGGATTTATTATGATCGAGTTTTTATTTTGGCTCTAATGAAATCCTGAATATGGATGGAGTTAACTAACAATACTACCACTTCATTATTATAAACCGGATAAGTTAGTTTTTTACTAAGGTTATGTGTAATAAAATCACCGAGTTGTTAGTTGATACAAGGAAAATGGTGGTGGTTATCAAGAATGGTATATAATATTTCATCAACAGGGTCTAATTCCATTTTCAATATCATATTCTACCATTTCTAGATCTGAATTCTTTGTCCATACCATTGTACCTTCTTGATCAAACATCACAATCATTTTCTTATACACAAAGTTAGTTTGTGGGGAGATAAATATTTACAATCTAATATTCCTAATTGCAGAAATGAAATTTTAATCTACTTGCAGAAAATAAAATTCTAAAGAAACTACTTACCAAATACTTCATGTCACATAATTTTCTAAAAGGTATTCTACTATCACTAGAATATTATTTTAGAGAACTCTGAATCTCCTAATAACACCGTGTTCCCGAAACGATGCCAAAATGATGAGGGTCGTCAATCCTCACCATTAATAATGTCAATTCGGGTTGGTGTCCGAAGGCTATATGCATTAAGAGAAGAAGATCTTGGAAAACATCTCCTTTAAACACAATCAAAACTTGCATAAAATAAATCACACATGCAGAAATTTAAAGGCACACTTGCAAAAATGTAAACACACTTGTAGGAATATAAAGGCACACTTGCATAAAGGAAATCACACTTGCAAAAATGTAAACACACTTGCATAAATTAAAATTGCTGAATTGGAAATAACTAAAAGATAAAAAGACACTTGTAGGTTCACAACAAAAATTATACTGAAGAAGGATCACATAACATGAAATCAGAAGTTTACAACAAAAGGAAAATTGTAAAAATAAAGAAACAAACATTAACACATTGATCCATCTTCTTTGGAATGAGTGGCCAGCTCATTCCTTGGAAGAGGACTTAATTCATATTTTTAATTTAGAACTTGCAAGATAACTTTACTTCAAAAGATTGGAAAGAAAGAACAAATCTTTATTTCTTGGGAGAAAGAATTACATATCTAAGTGTGGAAGGTTGCATTTATAATTCATGCATCCAACCAACTCCTTATTTTAGGAAATATAATCTAATCTTATCTTTATTCTAATCCTAACAACTAAGATCTCCATCTCCACAAAATATGGAGAGAGATTATTAGAGTCAAAGTCTATCTAACTTATTTTAGGAAGATTTGCTCCCAAATCTTCTCCTTGCTTTTCGGTAACAAGAATCATAATGATTTTATTCCTCTACATTATTGGAAGGAGGATTTTCCTCAAAATATGATTTTGACCAAATAAATTTCTCGGATTTTCCATTTGACTTTGCTATTTTTGACTGTGGAACTTTTGACGCTTGTCTGATATACTTTTTCCTCATACTGTAGTTCACTAAAAGTTAGATTTATCTTCATTGGTAAAACCTATTACAAATCTGAATGAGGTTTTTGTTAAACACATTTCTATGAACAAAAACCTCTCTCATATTTTCTATTTGACTTTTTGTTTCTGTTTATGAAACTTTTAGCGCTCGTCTGATACACTTTTCCTCGGACTGCAGCTCACTAAAAGTTAGATCTCTCTTCATTGGTAAAACTGTTTCAAATCTGAATGATTTTTTTGTTAAAAACATTGCTATGAACAAAAACCTCTCTCATATTTTCCATTTGAATTTTTTGTTTCTGTTTATGGAACTTTTAGTGCTCATCTGATACACTTTTCCTCGGACTACAACTCACTAAAAGTTAGATCTCTCTTTATTGGTAATACCTGTAGCAAATCTGAATGAGGTTTTTGTTAAAAATATTTCTATGAACAAAACCTCTCTCAGATTTTCCATTGGATTCTCTGATCTTTCACAATTCCTCAAAAACTGTCAAAATCTGCTTAGTTTTGGAACTAAGCCTGTGAGTTTCGAACTAAGCCTGCGAGTTCTGGAACTAACTCTACAAGTTCTAGAACTAAGCCTGTGAGTTCGGAGTGAACTTAAAACAACTATAAATTTTGCATACGATCTTAGGATTGAGATGATTCTTTTTTGAACTTGCATAATTTTTTGAGAGGAATCTAAATATGAAATCAGATTTGAGTTTAGATATACCATCCATGATCAATTCCACTTTTCTCAATACTAGCATTATCTTTCCTTTATGGCCTGCATACATAAGACATTACATCTTTTCCCAAATAATCAATAGGATTAGTCAACAAAATAGTAACAAAAGATTTCTAAAGAATGAACAAGATATATATCCTATATTCTATCTTAAGAAAACTATAAGTTCCTAGATTACATTTAAATCCACTTTCAAAGGTAACTTAGAAGGACAAAATAATGGTAATTTATGGCCAATTTATGGCCTCATCATTCACCTCCTTTAGATTCTATCAAACCAATGCTTTGCTTCCTGCGCCTATACCAACTGTGACACCACCTCTGGATTCTTTGGTTGAAATTGTTGTCACTTCTCCTAAGGACACACCTTTACAAATGAAATCCATAATTGTTAGAACATTACCTCAAAATATCTTGTAAATTCCTACAAGAAGACCGACATCCCTATCTCTAAATCATCCAACGTAATAACTTATTCATCAAGAACATTTTATCAACCCAACTAAAAAAACCCAACACTAAGACATTAACCTATGCCAAAACTGAACCCGGACCATCAAGACATCAACATACTAAAGCTTTATCATCTCAAACATCCGCTTCTTCTTCAAAGACCAAAACATTCCACAAGGAAAAAACACCTCCTATGGATTTGGGGGAGTTGTATGTGGATATTTTACAACACTTATTATGGATTTACACCATCACACTTCCACCTATAACAACATTTGATCCAGGACCATCTGAAACCATCATGGTTTGACCCTCACTGCATTTGTGCTTATCACCATACCCCGGTCATGACACCGAGCGGTGTAAGGCCCCGCAGACTATCATCCATGATCTCGTAGAGTGAGAGGACCTTCTTTAGGACTCTTCTTCTCTGTTTACTATCTCAACCAAGATTGATTGCAGTATTATCTTTGTCTCTCCATCTATTGGAGTCCTTAGGCCCCCTCCTTTATCCACTACTTCTTCACATACCAATCCTCTTAACGAGGGTTCTCCCTTATTTATCGATATAGTTCACCTTTGTACACCATCCCTATGATCTCTGATCCTATATCCCATCTTTATTTGACATTTCTTCCACATATCCCATCTCGTTTCTTCTGATAGTTACTAGTTCATCCACATCTCTCTCGCTAGGGGAGCATCTTCCTTGATCTTCATTATTTCACATCTCCTTCCCCATTATCTTATCCCCGCAACTTCTTTGATGTTGGGGGAATTCACTCTAGGGTCATCTATTTCCAGTTGAATCCTCTCCATGCTTGACATTATCTTATTTTATCTATCTCATCTCATCCAATCATATCAACTAGTTTATCCATCATCTTTTTTTCTAGCACTTGCCTTTGTGGCCATATCTATACTTACTTCAGAGCACCATGGCTTTATCTAAGGTCCACCCTCATGGCCATGTGATCTTATCCTAAAATCATTGTAGTAACTATTATTCTTGTTTTTCTAGGAAAACATGTATCTAATCAAGCCTCATGGTCCTTATCTAACTTATCTCAAACTCAAGTTTATCATTACCGACCTTTTTCCATCTACCACTTTTATCCAAAATCCTTGTCATACATCTTATCGGTCTCATTAATCCTTGATCTTCACAACATCATCACTGCAACTTAATATTTCACTAATTGGGTAGAAGCAATTCCCCTCACTTCAACCAAATTTGGTCCAATAATTAACTTTATCTACCAACACATCATTTGCCGCTTCAAAGTTCCTCATAAGCTTGTCACAAACAATGGAAATTCCTTTAAAAATAAATATCTTAAGAAACTTTGTGATTCATTTAACATTCAACTCAACTTCTCTTCTCCATACTATCCTCAAGCTAACGACCAAGTGAAGCCACTAACAAAACTCTTTGAAACATTCTTGCCAAGACTATTGACCACCCGGATGTGATTGACATCCGCATCTCCCCTTCACTCTTTGGGCTTATCGGACTAGCATCTCGTACTTCCATAGGGGCTACACCCTTTTCACTTGTGTACAACTCTAAAGACATTCTTCCTCTAGAAGTTCAAATTCCATCTTTGCATGTGTCCCTTCACGACTTCATCTCTGATGAAGACTATTGCCAAGCACATCTAACACAACTTGAGTTGTTAGATGAGTGCCTTCTTTCTCTTGAACACCACCATGTTTATCAAGAGTACATCAAACGTGCTTACAAAAGTACATGAAGGAACATGATTTTAATGTCGGTGACCTCGTTCTCAAGGAAAATCAGAACATCACTACTCTAGAAAGGATCCATCACGGAAAGTTTGCCCCTAACTAGATTAGACCTTACATTATCACACATAAGTATGGGTAAGGATCCTATCGATTGGCCTCCCTTGATGGTAAACTGAAATGGAATCTCTTAACATATTTCACTTGTGACCATTCTACTGCTAGCATGTCTACCAGTGTTCTCTTAGTCATATTATTAGATCATCCCTCCATCATTAGCCTCTTCCATCTCTCATCGTAGTGATTTGGAACTATGTGGTCATCTATCACTTGCTTGGATGTGACCTTAAATATGAGCACCATGGCTCTACTCGTAGCATATTCCTCATGGATAAGTTCTCCCTTTTGGTGAGAACTCCATGATCATTACATCCATCACCCTCTCATTCACCTATTGGAACCATGCATAGGGGTCCAAAGGTGTCTCTCTTGTATGCGTTCATTATCCCTTCCTAAGTGGTCTACTTATCTATTCCCAACTCTTCCCCATGTATAAAAAAATCAAGATCAAAGGATGCTTTAATTAAAAGTCAAAAACTATAAAAAATAAACTACTCCCTCGAAGGACAACTGTTCATCAAAAAAAAAAAAAATAAAAGAAATCAAATCAAAGAAATAGACCGATCCCTCGAAGGATGGATATCATTTATATTATCTTTTTCCATCCATATTATATATGAAGTAGACCATACCCTCAAAGGATGGCTACTCTTTTTATCATGGCATTGAAGGCTTCCCACATTGATCAACCTTCCATTTTATTCACATCCTAAGAAAGCTTCTTGCATTGATCAACTTTCTTTTGGATCTACTTTTTCCCTTCCCGAGCTAGGGTATATATTTAGGAATACCACTAATTGAGAACCTTTTTCTCTCATAAAAGTTACATCTCAAACCCCCTTGTCATGTCGAAATTAAGTAGTTTGATTTCACTCCATCTCGTTATCTCTCTATGATCTTTGATATAACTAACTATCGTTGGGTTCATCCTAACACATGTTTTGGTCGCATGTGCCTTACGTTATTCGATCCCCTCTTATTTACCTCCAATGTAATTAGAGGCATCTTTTCTTCATGTGTTCCTTGATACGACGACAAAGGTCATTCGTACCTATAGGTCTCCATCGTTGGTCACATTCTATCATTAATCCTTTTCATGTCTATCTCTCATTTAAACACATCTTTTGTTATCTCAATCACCTACAAATCTACCTATCTATCCTAAACACATCAATCTTTACTTATATTAATCAATAATCACATCTACATTACTTTTTCATCCACATCACATTTTATCCATTCATCTCATCATCATGATCAAATTCAAAATTAACATGTAATCCTAATCCTCATTAACCATATAACAAATCCACATCATCAATCATCCATACATATACAAATCCAAAGCAACCATACATAACCAATAAACATCATCATCATCACATAACCAGTAAATATCATCATCACCATAAATCAAACAATCACATTACACAATGCACATATATCAAATTGTGACAAAATCATAATCATATATATATATATATATATATCAAAATCAAGTGTATTAATACATCATTGCCATCTAACGGGATCTCTTAATGAAGAGATATCATTAAAACCTAAAAAGTGAATATAAGAAAGGCTAATATCCTTACCTGTAAGGTAGATCCCTCTGCCTACCTATCGGCCTTGGCGCCTCTGCCTTGGCCTTATCCTCATGGTGGATGAGCAGCACACACTATGCTTCTCAACAACCCACTCCACCTACCGCTATCTTCTACAAATGCTCCTAGTATCAGAGTGTCTTCAACAACTTCTCAATCACGATCCCCTCATAATGCTTAGCCTCTACGACTAAGGATCTATACCTATC
This sequence comes from Taxus wallichiana var. yunnanensis, assembly GCA_018340775.1. Taxonomy (NCBI): domain Eukaryota; kingdom Viridiplantae; phylum Streptophyta; class Pinopsida; order Cupressales; family Taxaceae; genus Taxus; species Taxus wallichiana. Next base: position 381,451,041 of record CM031242.1, read on the forward strand.
AATCGAGATCATACCAGGAGGTGTCATCTCTCATCCTCCATGCAAGTGTTTCCTTTTCTCCACCTTCATCCTCGATAACCAATATAGTAGCAAAATCTCCAAATCGCACCCTATAAGCCTCCCTCTACCGGTGGTATTGATCCTTGTCCTAGATCATAGTTTCCTCTCCACCCTCATCTCGATCTACCTCAACGAGAAGCTATGCTAACTCTATAGTCTCCTCACATCCGGATCCTCTGTCTCCACCTCCCGAAGCTGCCTCACCTCAATATCCACCTCCATCTCCTCTATAACCTCCTCTCCTCCCTCTAAAACTACCATAACTACCTAGATACTAGTCATCCAACCAAAAATCTAGCCTTGACTCCTACATTATCATCATCAGCCCACGATGTATTATCCTCCCCAATGGATCTCGGCATGATAGGGCTTGACAACTCCTCTCTACCTCCTCCCGCCTATATAAAATGGGAGCATTTGGTATAGTCCCGATGAACCCAAAATTTTGTCACACTCGATTAACTGGATGAACTCAATAATCTCTAGCCATATATCTGCTATATCTCGTCCTCCTCATCCCGACTAGCTCTACATTTGTTCTCGATGTAGGGAAGTCCCTATATGGCCATCATTTGATCTCGCTCAATATCTAACTCCGTAACCTGATTGACATACCAATCAACTCCTCGCCCCGTCTTCATGGGCTTGGTCGACCCTCCATCTCAAAAATCCCACTTCTAACTCGAATCTGGTCTCCTATAACCCATGGAAGCCTGGTGGCTAGATCACTGCTATGGACTCATATGCCCAACAATGCAGTAAGAAGCCCACATCTAACCCCGATCTCTACCCCCCTATACATGGAAAGCTCATGGTAAACTCCGAGCTAACAGTAGTCCCAAATGAAAACACTGCCTCTGCTAATCCACAATATATGCCACTACACTAGCTAGTGCCCATGGAAACCGAGCTCCACTTGAGTCCAAAAACCATAAAAAGACATAACCATCATCACTATACAAATCAAATGGCTACGTGTCACTCTAGCCTTATATCTTAGCTTATATGAGAAAGCCCTTGAAGAAAATATGATATGGGGCACATCAACTCTAAATAGCCGCCTCAACACCGCTAATCTCTCATCACTGGTAATGGGAACTATCTTATCCCCCTATATCGGTAATCTGAGAATCCGATACACATCCTCCAAGGTGATGGTCATCTCCCTATCCTAAATCAAAAGGTACTAGTTTTTCGGTCCCATCTCTCTACCAATGTAATCATCAACCCCACATCCTATGGGATCCTCTAATAATATATGAAGCAACCTAACCCCATTACATCCAAGTGATCCCACTCGGCATCTGTAACATCTCCTCTAATATGCTCATATAGAGCAGGCACTCGATCTCTCAAATAAAGGGTCTCTCTAGCCTGCAATCACAAACAAAAACATTCAAACATCGATCATTGATCTAAAATCCATTAAATTCCATAAACAATCCATTTAATCCTAAAATCAGCCAATCTAACCATAGTTGATGCCAACCCCAAGTTGGGTCAAAATGTTTTAGGTCCGATCGCCGTGCCTTAGGGCTCGCCGATGTTGACCCACTTGGGTCGCCACCAACCGCCCTTGGTGTCATTCACTTTTTCTAAAAAAATTCCAGAAAATAAATAAATTCAAAATTATCCCAAAAACAAGCTAGAGTTTTGTTACTCACCATCCTTTACACCATCTTAAATTTCCTTGCAGCCTTCATGCAACCTTCATTTCTCGATCTTCTCTTTGATCACTTAGGTCTTTCTTGTTAATTTAGCGTGTGAAAATGAGCATCATTGGTTGACCCCCATGCTTGTATAACCATTGACATTGGGTCATCGCTGACCCCTTGGGTTTCCATTGAATGGCCTTGGTAGCCTTCGCTTTGGCTTTCCCAATGTTTTTTTGACCTTTTCTTGGGCATTATTCAAAGTCCAACTTTGTGGCCATCTTTATTTTCCCTTTAGGGCATTCTATTTCAATATTTTGATCCTATCCTTTTGCGATCTCAAAGTCCACTTTCATGGCCATACTTATCCCCTCTTTAGGCATTTTATTTTTCAATCCTATTCAATTTATGCATAAAGTCCACCTTCATGGCCATACTTATCTTCCCCTTGGGGCATATTCTTTCACTACTCACCTTTTCGGCCTTTTCTTGTGTCCTGTGCTGGGGCACCATTATTTTTATCCTTGTCCTTTGTGGACACATATTTTTTCACTCGATTCCTCATGTACAAAGGATTTTACATACTTTTCACATTTATTTGCGTATACTTTGATGCTTTCCCATGACCCCGTGATCATTTCAGCTTGCATCCATTTGAGATATTTGCCATTGGATTCTCTCCATTTTACAATGATTTTCACCCACTCGCTGGTTTGTAGAGCATTATAGCTCTCTCTATTAAGACCACAATTTACCCTCTACCGATGTGATATTGGAGTCACCACCATAGTTTTCATCATCATTGTGATTATTTTTTCTTGGGGCATATTGCCTTACGCTATCCTTTTACCCATTTTTCTTCATCCACCGCCCTTCATCATCTACCTTTTTTCAAACACGTCATCGATTTCCTCTAGCGTCATCGATCCCCCATTTGAGGGGGAGCTCATCATCTACCTTTTGTCAATCTTTAACACACTACTCTTCTTACTATTTTTGTTTCATGGCTTGCTAGTGCAAACCACTCAAAAAAGGGGCAAATGTAGACATCTAAAATCAATATCTTTACCCCATTTTCCTGCGTGCATACATTTTGCTAGGGTCCTATCTAGGTCCCCTTTTAATTAATTACATCCCCTTAATTTAATTAAAATTCCCATGCCATCACCTTTAATTAATTTAATTAGTTAACTCCTATTGATTAATCAATACTGACATTATATCATGCCCTAATCTACTTTCTATTTAGGATGATTTTATCCTAAATCTCTATCTTACGCTTTGTTGGCGAGAAAATTTATCGTGAAAAAACTTGTGGATTTATTGCCAATTCTCTAGGAATCTAAGTTACTCTACTTAACCGGTGCAACTGCCATATATGCATGCACATGAAAAGGTGGATTTATGTGGTGGAATTTCGACTGGGGATCCAACAAGGACACTCCACTGACCCTGCGACAAAGCTTGCAGATACCTGCAAGAGAGGAATTTGTCTGTAGAGAGGGAAATGGGAGTGAGAAAATAGATAAAAGAACTAATGTTGTAGGTAGAAAATAAGATTCATGCATACATCAATTAGAAGTTTTATCACATGCATTAAAATTAGGAGGAAACAACTCTATGCATAGCAACAAGACCAAATGGAATTTATGATCACAAAGTATCAAGAAATCCCTTAGTCAAAGAAAGATAGAAACTCCTTCTTCTTGTATTGATTGCTTAAACCAAGTTGTACATAGTGTGGGAATAGAGGAAAAATAGAGAGTGGGGGAAAGGAAGAATTTTGCTATCTCCTTTGTTCTCTCAAGGTAGAATGCACTCTTGAGCTTACAAAATTAATGACCAACCCTTTGAAATGGGAATGACTTTACAATTTATAGAATGAGAGGTGAATTATCATCTACCTCCCAATGGATTTTCATATGTCCTTGTGCAACTTAAAAATTTTCAACTTCCTAGGAGAATATTAAGTCCCTTTTTATAACATAAAGGTGACTTATTACATTAGGAACATTAGGACATCTGAAAAAATGCAAACCCCAAAAAATAATTAAAATGTTTAAAGGGAGAGAAATTTGGGGGAGAGGGAATGGAGAGAAAAGGAGAAGATGTTTCCCCGATGAAGTTTGACAATACTTGTTGATGGAAAGCTCTGATGCGATGAAGTTCTGAATGTCCCATTGTGCCAAAACTGCCCTTTGAGTGTAACCTGCTATTTTTAGAATGAGAGCCCATGCTCTATGCTATTCTAGGACATATCACCTATCTTGCTCCCATTTCACCTTCTGAACCTTATACCATATTCCAAACTCCTTTGTTCTTGAGATATTGCTATTTTTAGCACATTTCTATTTTTAGCAGGTTGCTATTTGAGGACCTGCTATTTTGGGAAAAAAGTCATTTTCTGTCTTACTTTCAATTTTACCCCTTTTCTGATTGTCCTGAGTGATCGAACTTGCAATTCAGTGGGGCTCACCATTTATAGCATGTGAGGAAGTATAACATATGCTATTTTTAGTAAATGGTGAAAACAACCTCTGTTTGCGACGAGAATAACTATTTTGGATTCGACTCTTCGTCACAAACTTGTGCTCTAATTTTCATCATGATTCGCTTTCCAGAAAGCTTAGAAATGAAAAATGAAAATTTATGTCTGTAAGAGCTTTAGGTATGGAGCTACCAGGGTAGAATACTGATAAAAATTTAGTCCTTCATATCTTAAGAAACTGAAACTTCATTGTGCAAAAAAACTAGTTTGAGAGAAACTAGATTTTTGGAGGCCCTTCCCTCTGAATTTTGGATGATTTCGCCTGCCGGATCTTCGGGAATTTGAAAATTTCTTTGAAGAGGAAGAATGCTGATAAAAAACACAACCCTCCATATCCCTAAAAATAGGGACTTCATGGCGCGAAAACTAGTTCACGCGAAACTAGATTTTTCAACGATCATTCCCTCCAATTTTCACGCGATTTCGCCCATTGGAACCTTGAGAATTGAAGAGGTAGCTCGCTGCCTTTTTACAGATGTTATTCATGTGATAGGAAGAAATATGATGAAAATTCAGTCCTCCATATCCCTAAAAATAGGGGTTTCATGGTGTAAGAACTAGTTCACGGAAACTAGATTTTTCGATGATCATTTCCTCTAATTTTTAGGCAATTTCACCCACTGGAACCCTGAGAAGCGGAGAGGTAGCTCGCTATTTTTTCCATTACTATCTCATACCAGCCATTAATGGAGCTTGAAATTTTCAGGTCTGGTTTTTATCCGTTTGTGACAAAATAAATTCCATTGCGATAGGTTTTTATTCGGTGCTTCACGCGGAATTTTACTTCAATCTAACGATCGGTTTTATAAGAAATTAAAATTAGTTCTTCGTGGAGATGAAAGTGAAATTTTTTTAGTGTGAGAATTCCTTACTACAAATTGGAGGTTTGAATATGATTTTTAATGGCCTTCAAGAGAGAATAACTCAGCAACATACGGTTTGTCAATCCGTGCACTAGTTTACAAGATATCTTCAAATCTTCGTTTATGGCAATGGGGATTTCCACTTGTTCTTCTTCTCTGTTCTTCATTTCTTCTTCTTATCTCAATGAATTATTCTTTTGAGACTTGTGTATCACCATGGGGTAGAGGATTTTATTTCTGTGGTGAATCTGGTTTGAGCTTTGGCAATGGTGGAGTGGTGGATTGGTGTTCTCTACAACTTTCTTCTGGTAATGGAGAAGTAGTTAGAAGCAACAAGAAACACCAAATAGTTAGATTTTTTTCAAATTTTGGAGTTGGAGTTGGGTGTGTATTTTTTCCTTGATGTGCCTGACCTCAGGGACGTGAGGGACATCAAATTCCATGGTGAGCAAGAGGACAACACGTGTCCTCGATCCAACGACAAGGAATTTGAGCTCCAAAAATGCACTTGGGGGCTGAACTGTCAAATCTAAAGGTCACATGGGGGATGGGAACATTTTTCCAAGGTTTATGTACCTGACCTTAGGGATGTCGGGACATAAAATCCTGCTAGGATCCTGGTGTTGACACGTGTCCTCCCGAAAATTGACTAACTCTCGAACTGTCTCTAAGAGGGTAACTTGGAACGATGATAACTTGAGCTCCTGGTGGAATTTATTGGTGAAATTTTATATGATCCTAACTGAAATGGAATTTTGAATCCAATGGTTGGAGTATAATGTCTTGATTATTCCATATGATACCTGAAAAAATGTATTTTTGATTTGGTACTCTACCTATGCTTGAGAAAAACTACCTGTAAACCCTATGTGCCAAGGTGTTGTGAAAAATATGATTTCATAATATTGTAGGTATTAGAATTATATTTCTATTGATGTTTTTTTACTCCTAACTCCATCTAGAGCTCCCAAAATCTTCTTTTGAAGCTCAACAACTTATTTTGGCACTGTGCACTGCCTAGGCCTGTGAATCCCCAACTTTGATGAAACTGCCCCAAATGCTCCAAATATTCCTTGAACCTTCCAAAATAACCTTCATGATGTTCCTATGCCTTTTAATTTCTTCCACGTCCATTTTTTATTTTCTGATCTGCTCCATGGGGTTGCTCCAATCTTAGGAAGACCAATGATAGCCCTTTCCATGACTACCTAAAATTTGCATTTTCAATGAACTCCTAAAATCAAATAGAGACTGATTTGACTTTCTTAAATCATCTAGGGGATGAGATAACATTTTCTGGGGTCACTTTGGGTTGACTGGGTGGACTTGGTGTGCCTGGGAATGGTAGAACATGAAAATTTTGGCACAGGGGTATAGTTTTCGTGCTTGGAAATTATCAATTTCCCTATTGCACATTTTCACAATATATTGCTCTAGCTTGGGGACATGATATGGACCGAGCACAATGAAGACATGACATGGATAATCCAAAATCTCATTTTTAAACCATATAAATCATTGACCAATGCATTATCCATTGGGCCCTATGGAGTCATGTATAACTTACAATAGAGAGAGAGAAGATGAAACACACACAAAAAAGAAAAAATGGAAACACAACGCACACAAAAAGGGAAACATACCTAACAATCACCTATGGTACAGGGTGGGGACAACCCACTTTCACTGAAGCATTTTCCATGTTTCACAAAATTTACCCGTGAGTGGGCAACACTTGAGTGATGTTGTTCTGCAAAGCCATTGACTGGTTCGAGAAAGTAACCTCCTTTCCTTAATTGTTTATGGAAGCCAAGTGCTTCCATGATTGTCCTTTTACTTTTTACGAGTGAGTCCTGTGAGATTTTTATGCTCAAGTATTCACTTGGAAATTCTATTGCCTTCATGTTCTTTGAAATTGGTTTCATCATGCCATTTGCCTTCCATGTTTATCCATATAGCTGATTCTCCATTGAGCATATCATTGCTGCCCCAAAGCTGATTTTCATTCCAATTCCTTGATATCCTGAGTTACTTTCTTTCACGAGTCTATGCTCATTAACATCTTCTCCATGAGAAACATTTGATTCATCCTTTATCTCTACTCCACCGCGAGGTGTTTGATTGCGATAGGAGGGTCAGAGGAAAAAACATACTTGTCTTGTATGTCCATGACACGAGTGAAGAGATCAAGAATCAGCTCGGGGTCTTTCAAAACTTCTACTGCATCCAATATTTATTACGAGTTATGCTTTGTCATTTCCTGTAGCTCCTCTTTGTACGCCTTTGAAGAATCTTTATTTTGCAGCTAAAGGAAACTATCTAGAGGTATTACCTAATCATTTCGGGAAACCCTGCAATCTATCAATCCTTCATCAAAAGAGATTCATTTTCAAAGGCCTTGAAACTTATTGCTTCTGTTTCTTCATCATGGAAAGAATCTTCTTCTACAAATGGGAAAGAAAATATCTCCATTTCATCATTTCATCCATCAACCATTAGCTCAAGAGCGGCATCATATTTTTCATCTTTTCATATCTCAATATGGCCAACATTCACATTGGTTAAGACTTCAAAATCACCTTCATGTTTGTATTTCAATTCATGGCTTGCATAAGGAGTTCAATACTAAGCTCGGGGCCCTTAGTTTCTTATGCGGCTTTCATTAGTTCTTGTATAAATATTTCTTTCAAACCTTTCACGGGCTCATCACAAGATGATTTTGTCTCTCCATAGATGGCTTGACTGAGATCATCTTCATCCCCAAATGGGAATGAGAATAACTCCTCATCTTGGATAAGCATATAAGCTAATTTTTCTTCTTGAAAATCATCAAGAACCATCTCCTCTTCCTCATGGTTTTCATCATCTGGTAATTTGGGGCTTCCCTCTTATAACTCAAATCTCCTCAATACTTCTTAAAAATCCAAATATCTTTGGGAAGGCATGTCTAGACCTATCAAGATGGAAATATCATCTTCTTCCTTGGTTTCCACAAAGTGATTCATCTACTTGTTATTTTGGTACAAGATGTTAGCTTTAGGGCTTCCAAAATTTCATACCATATACCTCATATTATTCTCGGGAAGAAATTTATCCATGTCTCCCTTCATTGGTATGGTTGTAGATGACCAATTCATCTAAATTTTTCCTCCCAAGTCTCGGAAGAAACTTCTACTCATAACATTCCAAATGAGGCTGGGATGTCTACTACCAAAATCATTACTTTGAAACTTTCTTGTTTGGAAATCTAGCAAGAGCCACCTGTGCATCTTTGACCTTCCCTACAAGTGGGACCTCTTTTGACTCCAAATAATAACAAGAGCCATTAGGTGGAGTCATGGTAAGTTTGAGAGCCTTGGTGACCTTCAAAGGCATCACATTTTCTGAGGCACCAAAATCTATTATGTAATTGTTCAGTACATATTCTCTAACAAGAAGGGAAATGTAGAAAGGATCAACCTTGTCAATTGGATGCACTTAAGGAAAGCATGTTATGTGAGGGAGGTGTAGGTGGGTTTAGCAACATGCCTTTGGAAATAGAAGTTACAACATTGGGTGTTAGAATACCACTCCTGATATATCAGACGAACCTCTCAAATTGTTCAAGATGAGTCCGTAAATATTCAATTTCAGTAATTTGTACTTTCTCTTTGTTCGCATATTTTATGTGTTTCACCGTTTTACGACCTTTTTGAAATGATGAAACAGATAAGGTAAGGGCCAAGGAGGAATACCTATTAAGTGCTGGTTGGTTGATGGTTGTTGTGCACGTTTTGACTTCTTGATCCATAGCTAAATGTGAGAGCTTCCTTTTAAATAGGAGGAACTACCTATAATAGAAAATAAGACAACAAGAATATAGTTAAATGATATATGACAATGGATTGCCTAGCGTATGCTAGTTCTAGAAGTGTGATACTTCCTAGATGACTGTCAATCCACTATTTAAAACAAGTTAATGCGAGAAATAAACAAGGTCCTACTGTAGTTGATATGATTTAGGTATCTCATTCAAATACAATAAGCAAATCCAATCACAACAAACTAAGCTATAGCTGGATTTGAAAAGTGAGGGTCTGTCAAGGAGTTTTAGGGTCGTTAGGTCGATTCTGCGGGTTATTTAGGTCAATTGGTAGGGTGGTTTTGGGTATGTTCTTGGTCAAGGTATAGAACATAGATACCAATGTCGATGAATATGACCGATGCCGATTTAGGTAGAAATGACAATGGTTATGGGTAACCAGGTGTCGGTATGATGGCCAAGATGAAAGAGACTCAAAATAGGTTAAATGGTAGGGGTGATCAGAGGTCAGATAAAGTTTAGGCGAGTGAATGGGGTCTGTGGAGATCTTAGGTATGCTCGAAATACAACAGGTAGGTGCAAATAGGTGGTTTGGTGATGTGGGCGAAGGATCTTTGGATTTATAAGCAAGTGGATAATGAAGCAATAAGCAAACAAAGAATAGATTAATAATAGGATCAATAAAGATTACTAACTGAAATAAACTATACTGATTAGGGTCGTTTACTATATTAAGGATACGATGGTGGGTGGTGGAAGTGGTTGATAAGAGAATATGTGTATGGTCCTGTAGTGGTACTTTCCCGAGTGCTCCCATGAATGAATGGCTCTCTGATTGATGTTGGTGATGGCTCTGATTTTTGGATGCATAAAAGGATGCTTGTCTCGCTTGCATGCAACTCTAAATCTCCTTTCTTGCTCTTAAAATGTGCTAACCTTGAAATACGGTTACTAAAGGGAATAAAAGTTGATCGACGATGGTTCCGGTTGATCAACGTTGGTTCAGGGGTGACCGACATCGGTTAGGGAAAGATTCCCAAGGTTTACAAAAATGGGAGATCCTGTAATGATTTCTCGCCAGATCTGTCTCTTCATCCAGAAAGAGCGGAGTTACCTTCTCTTATGCGGGAATGTGGTTAGAGGGGATGTAGGCTTTGATTTTTAGGGTTTAGTTAGGTCTTAGTTAGTTATGGTAACATACTAAGAATAGACTTAGGGTGAGGTGGCTAGGTGAGGTGTATAGGTGAGGTGGTGGTGTGGGAAATATCTTAATTAAGATAATTAAATAATAAATATTGTGAGGACATGGATTAATTTAATTAAATTAATTGAATTAATATTAGTGTGGCGTGTAAGGGGCCATGGTTAGGTGAGTGTATTTGAGTTGGTTATTTGACAAGAGACTGAGGGGAGTGTGACCCAATTTTGGTGTCTACATTTTGCTCCTTTTTGTTCCGTAGCTTGTATTGGTAAGCGACACCGACAAAAATAAGGTGTGGTTGACCCATGTGTGGGTGAAGGTGATCCCCTTCAAACCAAAAATTGATGAGGCGAAGGCGGAATCTGGTGAGTGGTTTGATAAAAGGTGAATGTGATGAAGAGGAAGGTGGACAATGAGGGTAAAGGGGTAAAGGTCCAATCGGGTAATCTAGGTAATGGGTCAGGGTCAAAGGTAGTAATAGAAAACACACACACATGTATAAACTGTAGCATGGTACCAAGTTGAAGAGCATGCAAACTCTACATTGTCTAAGGTTGATAGGTTTATCCAAACAAGGTTAAGGTGATTCCAGTATCCAAGGTATAGGATATGGTGTAAAAGCACTTCACAGGTTAGGTGCAGGAACGTTTAGGTATGTTCTGGTACACCAAAGGTTGGGTCAGGATAAACGGTCACAGAAAGAGGAAAGGTAAGGTCATTAGGTCAAACAACATGGGTAATAATGTTACAAGGTATAATGAGCACATGAGTTCACAGGTCACTAGCAATGTTCCAAGTCCAAGTAGCTAGGTCACGACACGGGTAGGGCTGAGGTATGGGTAAAATAACAAGTCCCAAAATATAATTAAGGACAAGTATAGGTAAGGTAGGCATGGAGGTTGGTTGCAATAAGGGTGGGTAAGGTCAAATGACGGTTGGGTTGGGTAAGTGGGGACAACAATGGGGAATGGGCACAAATATGACAGGTAACCGATGCTAGTCATACATAACCGGGGACGGTTAAGGTAAGCCGATCATGGTTTATGGGGGTAGGTGACCAATGCCGGTCTTGGTATAACCAACCACGGTGAGCTAGGGCACAAGATCGATGTTAGTTTAGGTATAACCGATGTCGGTTAGGTCAACGTGGGTATATAAAAAGAAAAATCCATATAATACGGATTCATTTGTATATTTTGGCTTTTGTGAAAATGACAGAGTGTTGAACGAGTTGTGCTTTGTTGAGAGAAAAGATGAGGGATGATATCCTGCTAAGGTGGAGGGATCCAGTTGGTTAGAGGAGCCAGGTAGATGGGTTCACGAGCACATGTAGATCGATTGTGATTGGGTGGAGAGCAGGAGGATTGGATTTGGTGAGTGGACATGACAGAGGTGGGAGAAGGATCGGGTGGACCACCAGTGTAGTGGCTCGATGTACCACCATGGAGATAAAGAACGCGATGAGGTAAGATCTGATCTCTCTCATTGGTTTTGGAGGTAAATTTGGTAGATAGGTTAGGTAGGAAAAATAAGTTTTGGGGGAAAAGGGAATTTGAATTGGGGCGTAAATATTGGGTAGAATAGGAATGGGTAGAGGTATGGTTAGGTGTACTAGGGGTAGGGATGTACATGAGGGTTTTGAGATTTTTTTATTCATTTGTATCAAACATGCACATATGTATGTGTGACACAAACCTCATGATATATATATGATGATATTTATACTATGGATGGTGTGTTTGTTGTAATTTCCATTATTATTTGTGTATGTGATGGAAACTAGGTGAATTAAGTATGATAGAGTCAGGGTCGTAGGCATGGATTGAGTCAGGTCACAGGCATGGATTGAGTCAGGTCGTAGGCATGGATTGAGTCAGGTTGTAGGCATGGATTGAGTCAAGTTGTAGGCATGGATTGAGTCAGGTTGAATTAGGTATGATGAAGTTTAGGTTGACTTAGGTATGGTTGAGTTTAGGTTGGTTTAGGCACATGAGTTGAGTTTTTAACTCATTAATTTGTGCCATTAATGATGATGTGGGTATTGTTAAGATGTTTTTATAGGAAAATGTATGATAATGGTAAAGAAATGGCAGACATAATGAAATGAATGTATGAGTGATGATGGTAAAGATGTGAAGCAAGTGTTGTTTTTTTGGTTTAATTTCCAATTATTGATATAAAAAGGAAACTAACTAGGGTAGAATGTGACTAGGAAAGGAAAAAGGTGGAATTGGTTAGGGTAGAGAGTGATCGAGCTAACCTCTAAGGGCCCCATGCCCTCGGAGTGTTGCCTACATAGTCTCGATGAAAAGGGACCTCAGGCTGATGTAGTTCTCCCATAAGCTAGGGAAGATTAAGGTGAAATAGTGGAATGGTCGGGTAGGTATTAGGCATGGGTGATGTAGGTCATAGGCATGATTGTGTTTAGGTTGTAGGTATGGTTGATTGATTTTTAAATACATGCACCGAGGATCTGGTCCTGTATAGGATAATCAATAGGTAATGAGGAAGGCGAATGGTAAGAAGTGGTAAAAGAGATGTGGAATTGATAAGAACCCTAATGAGTCCACCATACCCTAAATGAGATTATGAACAGAAGACCCTACAGGCCTTGCATAATGGACTGTTTTAAGGGTGAAGAAAAGTCACAAGATCACAAAATGTCACATTCGCGGCAAGTCCCTTGAGTAACGAGGAATTTAGGTGGAAAATACAAGGAGGTGAGGATGAGAGGCTTAGCGTAACTTAGTGTACGACGATGTGTTTTTTGGAACAAGAAACCCAAATCCAAAATAGGCAAGTCCATGATGAAAATTTCATCTTTTTCTTGATTTGTTTGTTTTTAATAGATTGATCAATGCGGGAAGTCTATATGGGATGAATATATTATCTCCTTGAGGTCTTCATGAAGCTGATCGATGTGGGAAGCTTCTGAATATTTATTACATTTTTGTAATGATTGTACATAGCTGTCCTTCGAGGGAGAAAACTATTGATAATGGTAGAATATGAAGAAGAGATGTCCTTTTGAGGAGTCATATTTTTACTTGAAGTTTGACTCAAGGAGTTGTATCCCTTTTTGTTTTTAGATGTTTAAGTCATGGAAAATATTATAAAGGATGATTAGGTTCCAATTTTAGAAGACAAGATCGTAGTACACCAAAAGTAACTAGGAAAGAGGTGGTTTTGAGTGATGAACGGCCATGGGATTCCATCTTGAAGAAGACAAAAAGTATCCATGAGAGTCATGCTATGAACAGAGCCATGGTACTCATATTGAAGACAAGGCTAACAGGTGATGGGTAATCACATGATTCTTGTTTAATCGTGGATCCTAAAAAATGGGTAATAATGGAAAGTGAACAATGCTCAAGGGACGAGCAACCAATTGACAAAAATTTATATAGGACTTGACATCAACAATAAAATGGGCGAAGATGCAAGGCATTAAGGGGATCAGGTTCAAGTTTACCTTTGAGTGAAGACAAATGATAAGCACCTGATCCATAGGCATGGGTGACGATATAGGGTCCAAGCCAATTAGGAGCAAATTTGCCCCATTTACTTTTCTCCTCTTTGGTTACATGTTGATTTTCCTTCAGGATGAGGTCACCGACTTGAAAGGTTCGTTTGTGAACACATTTTTCATAGGCACATTTGATACATTTTTGGTAGATTTGGAGATGGTCCAGGGCATTGAGACAACGTTCATCTAATAATTCAAGTTGCGCCAAACGATCCTAGTGAAAGTCATCATCATTGAGCATGTCTTGTAGTGAGATGCAGAGGGATGGAATCTGGACTTCAAGAGGTAAGATAGCCTCAGTACCGTAGACTAGAGAAAAGGGGGTGGTAGCAGTCAAAGTGTAAATACTAGTGTGGTAAGCCCACAAGGTGAAAGGAATGTGTGTATGCCAATCCTTCCCAGTATCATTGACCACCTTCATAAGAATTTTGTTCAAGGTTTTATTGGTTGATTTGGCTTGACCATTGGTTTGTGGGTAATAAGGTGATGAGAAACTGAGTTAGATGTCAAAAGCATCACATAGTTTGTGTAGGGTTTTGTTTTTGAATTATTTTCCGTTATCCGTGATAATGCGGTGAGGGACACCAAAGCAACAGATAATGTGATGGTTGATGAATTCACATATTTTCTCACTTTAGTGAAAATGAGAGGAACAACTTCTACCCATTTAGTATAATATTTAGTAGTGGTTATGATCCATTGGTGGCATTGTAAAGAATGGGGTTGATCTCACCGACAAGATCCAAACCCCATTGAGAGAAAGGCCAAAGGTCTCACGCGACTGTAAGGCATGACTAGGGGTGTGATGGAGATTAGCATGTTGCAGAATTTTACACAAATTTGACATAATCGCAATAGTCATGGTTTAGGGTTGGCCAAGAATAGCCTTAGTGAAGAATGCATTCAACGACAATGAGATGACTTAAGTGGCCTCCACAAATCCCATCGTGGACTTACTTAATGGTGTAAGGAATTTCAAAACTGGTAAGGAATCACAAGAGAATGTCAAAAACTACATTTGTATAGAAGACCACCCATGATGACATAACGCGAGACACTTTTAAGGAAGGCACATTGTCCATTACGAGTGAGATTAGTGGGTAAAATGGAGAGGGAAAGATAGTCTGTGTATTGCTTATACCAAAGGTCATTTGGGTCAGGAGTAGCGATTCTGATAGAGTAAAATTCACGAGGAAAATAAGAGGGTGATTGTAGTCTTTATATGGTGACAAATATTTTAGAGTCAACAGGCGAAGTGGGTATCTGAGAAGCCAAGCAGGCCATGGTATCTGCAAATTTATTGGTAGAACGTGGGGTGGTTTGAAGGGTGTAACGTCGAAGGTGGTCAAAAGTATGTCCACATGATGCTTATACTTTTGAATTATCTCATTATGACACTGGTATATACCATTGACTTGGTTTATGACCAATTGAGAATCACCAAAGATGTTGATTGACTTAACATCTAAGGCATAAGCAACCTAGAGACCCAATACGAGTGCTTCGTATTCAACAATATTTTTGTACAATCAAAATCAAGTTTGAAAGACAAAGGCATAGGTTCACCATCAAGCGGAATGAGGATAACACCAGCCCCACCCCCATGCTAACACTTAGAACCATCAAAGAAGAGTCATTTGGTAAGAGGGTTCATCCAGGGAAAAGGGCAACAATGGACTCATCTAGAAAGTTGAAGTTAGAGGGTTGATCCTCGAAATAGGTGTGTCAGCCAATTAGTCGGTGATAGCTTGGCCCTTGATGGAATTTTTATGGATGAATTCGAGGTTGAGGTCATCTAGAAGCATAAGCCAGCTGTGTGGCATGTTGATTTTGATAAGGTTTGGCATACATGTAGTGTAACGGGTCCGTATTAGTAATGATAAAGGTTTTGTGGTTGAGTAGGTAATGGCGGAGTTTGGTGGCGATGAAAACTAAGGCTAGGAAAAGTTTTTGGTGTGGTTATATCTAGTTTTGTAGTCAAGAAGGGTACAACTTATGTAATAAACCGCTTGCTCCTGTGTTGGTCGTCGCATGAGCAAGCATGACACCTAGAGAATGGTCAGTGGTGGAAATATATAGGTAGAAGGGCTGGTCATCCTTAGGAGGAATGAGCACTGGTGGTTGAAGGAGGTATTATTTTAAGGCCTCAAAGGATTTATGACATTCATCATCCCATTTTAATGAAACATCTTTCTTGAGAAGATGATGAAATGGTTGATAATGGTCAAAAAGCTGTGAGATAAAATGACAAATGGATTGTAACTTACCTTGTAGGTCAGCAAAGTTAACAGAGATTAGTGGGTGGCAGAATTTGAAGGATAGCCTTGAATTTAGCAGATTGACTTATATGCCACACAAAGAAACGATGAAGCCTAGGAGTTCCCTGAAAGTACTGCAAAGACACATTTTTTTGTTGAAGATGAACACAATATTTGATGAGGTGGTCAAAGATGACTTTAAGAATGGGTAGGTGTTCAGTTCAATGTTTAGACTTGGCAAGTAGATCATATACATAATCCTCCAATATGTGATGCATGATGTCATGGAAGATGTAAGTCATGGCCCACTGATATGTAGCACCAACGTTTTTGAGGCCAAAGGGCATGACTCTATAGTAGAAAGTCCCCCAAGGGGTGATGAAGGCAATCTTGTGTTGATCCTCGGGAGCTAGTAATATTTGATTGTAGCCCAAGAAACCATCCATGAGTGATAAAATTTCATGGCCAATAGTGAGATCAACTAGTTGGTTAATGCTTGGTAGTGGGAAATCATCTTTGGGATAGGCAAGGTTGAGGTCACGGAAATATGTGTAAATGTGGAGTCCCCTTGTTGCTTTCATGACATGAATGATGTTAGAAATCCATTGGGGATAATCAATGGGTAGAATGAAGGAAACCGAGAGAAGGCGTTGAAGCTCTTCTTTGACTAGAAGAGCAATGTGAGGATGCATTTTCCATAACTTTTTTTTGATAGGTTTGGCATCAGGAATGGTCACAATATTATGAACCATGATTTTAGGATCGATACTAGGCATATCAGCATAGGACCAAGCGAATGTGTCACTATGGTCCTGAAGGAAAGAGGTGAAGGCTTCCTATTTAGTAGCGTCTAAAGATTGGCCAATCTTTAGAATGTGTGGGTCGTCTTGGGTATTAATGTTGATTTTGATGGTCAATTCATTCAACATGGTTTGCATCTTAGAGGGTAATGACCGGTGAATATAAGAGTCTTCTGCACTAAGGTAGGTGAGGATGGACTCATCATCCTAACATTGAACAACGTTAATTAAGGTGTATCATCATCGATCATGTTAAGATATAAGAATGGGAGAGAAGAGGGAGCCTCACCATCATGTTGATAGGTTAGCGGTCCCAGGGAAATGGTGTTTACAAAAAAAAAAGTTAGGAGGTATAGATTCAAGATCTATGGACTCCATGGGTGAGGATGGTAATGTGGGTGAATGAGAGGGGGAAGATGCCTCATCCTGAATAAGGTCGATGTAAACCTTCTTAGAAGATGGAGTGTCAAAACCAATGCCACTATGGTCATTGTGTTTACAAGAGGTACAAGAGATGACAGTGTGGCGGCCTTGTTCATAAAAACCAAAGCCAAATCCTTTCCACGTGCACCAGTGGAGGAAAGTGTGAGAGAAACGATGGTTGGTGAGGGAGTGTAGGTCAGTGGAAAATGGTTGGGTTTGGGATGGAGGTTCGGGTTTATAGGTGGCCATATCAAGTCCCCCGTACGTTATATTGGTGTGAAGGTGGGGAGGCACATAAGGAAAACATCACCAATGTGAATGTCATAACTGGGGTGATGACGTAGATTCCCATACTTTTGTGGGGTGAGGAAGGTATCGATATTGTATAGACGGTATTCCCCCAGAGTGAGGCATTGAAAAACTACTTCTAAGGGATTAGTAGTTGGTATGTGGGTAGCGGGTATAGATGGTTGAAGGGGAAACATAGGTGCTAGCGGTGGAGGCTACAAACTGGGTGCGAGGGATGGCGAGGTTAGACACAGTAGAAGTAGTGGAAATTTTGGTGGATGGGCTTGTGGGTGGAGGTGAAGTGGTTTTGGTGGTGGATGCCTTGACCGGTACAAGCACATCATTAGGTCGATATAACATGTTATAGGTCTTGAAAGGTGAGGGCTCGGCAGGATGGTGTAATTATGTCCCTCGTGTTTAAATTTGAGGCATCGATGTAACGTTAAAGGGACACAACCCATGGCATGAATCCAAGGTCGACCAAGCAACAAGTTATACTAGAACTCCCCTTTTAGGACATAGAAAAGTTCCGGGATGGTGTGGGGACCTACGCGGACATGGAGAAAAATGGTACCCAATGTAGAGGTTATGGAGTCATTGAAGGAACGTAACATAACGAGGTTACTATGCATACAATTGGTAGGTATTTGCATTTAGATGTATGCATGGGAGGAGATGATGTTGATGCTAGCACCACCATCAATCATAACGCATCGGATGCATATATTATTGATAAAGATGGAGATGAACAGTAGTAGGTTGGGGTCATCGACCGAAAGGAGTGATCTCCTCATCTACAAAATTGAGGGTGGCCACTTGGCGAGTGGGTGAAGGTGTATAGGAAGGTGAAGACCTAGTGAGAGAGGTTACATGGTGAGGGGTAATGATGGAGGCTACGGGTGTGGGGTCATTTGGTAAGACTTCGATAGATTGAAGGACCTCCATGAGGGCTTGATGATGTGACTCTAAGGTTTAGACGAGGTCATATAAAGAAATTTTGAGGGGGGATTGGTGTAGTTGTTTTAACATTGTACGATGTGTGGCCCCATCGGAAATGGGATATGTAGGACCACAAATGATGACTTTGGGTGTGGGTGCAGACGATATATTGGGTACAGGGTTGGTTGATGGGCCGCTTTGCTTTCTCCTTTCCTTTTTCTTTCTCGAGCACGGGTGACAATGCTGATCATCTTAATTTGAGGGAGTTAGATGGAGAGGGTGTGTCATGGAAGGTATAGCAGAAAGAGGGACAAAACCCAAGTGGTGGGTACGACCCTTGTGAGATGAGTAGGGTGTAGTTACATTTGGGTGGTGGTTTGGCCAACTCTCTTATGCGAACCATGTTAATTTCAAATCTCGGGATGGATCTAAGAGTTGTGGGGGTGGATATTTTGGTCGCTGAGTAGGAAATGAGGGAAGAACTATGGAAATTGGTGAAGGTGAAATAGGGTCCTTGTCAAGAAGATCATCATCGTCAAATTTTTCTTTAGGAGGACACAATTAGACAAGAGCGGCTTTCAAAGCCTTACAATCCTCTACATTGTGTCCCTACATGATGGTAGGCATAAATTTTGGCTTCACAAACCCTTTTGGTTTGGGTTTGAGAGGGTCATAAGGTCTAAAAATTGGTAATGTGATGACATAATTTTTAAGGAGGTTGGTTAGGATTTTGGCATAGGACCCTAATAATGGATCACAATGGGAGGTGAATGTGGGTTTAGGTATATGTGCTTCTGACTATGTAGGAAGAGTTTTTGCAAGAGGGGGAGTAGGTTGGGCTACTAACTTGGTGTGTGGTGTGGTCTTAGGTGTTGGTTGTATCTACTTGGGTAGGGGCATGGTAGATGAACTAGTAATAGAATGTGTGGTTTGTTTAACTACCTTATTGGAGGGTAGCAAATTTTTGGCTTTAGGTTGCACTTTCTTGGGTAAAGGTGATACATGCACACAAGATGTAGAGGGAAAAGTGGATGGTGGAAGAGGGCGGGTTACCCATGGGGGTAACCGAGGTGCTATGGAGGTAGGTGGCATAGGTTGGGTAGGAGGTGTGAGTGAAAGAGAAGAAAGTGTTGTGGGTAGTGAAGAAGTTATTGATGGTATGGGAGGTATGGGTGGTAAAAAGGTTATAGGTGAGGGTGGAGGTTGTGTGGGGTGCTTAGGTATATTAGAGGTCTGTGATGGGGAAATGGGTTGTTGCATTCTTGGTTTACCAATGGATGGGGGTTTCTTGGCCAGGGTCGAGGGGTGAGGTCCTAGGATGGATGGAAGGGGTGAAGGAGATAAGGGTGTGGTTGGTAAGGTCAGGGGTATGAGATTTAGGAGATTGAATCTTCTCGTTTAGGGGCCGATTAAGTTTGGTGTTAGTTTTGGAAGACGTAGCTAAATCTAATTTGATGGGTGGATGGGTAAGGCTAGCTGTTGGTATGACCCCTAAAGAAGTGATAGGTTTAGGTAAGGAAGATGATGTAGGCGTGAGTTATGGTGCGAGATGTATGTTGGGTTATGGGTAGAGGTGTGAGTTGAGCCATGGGTGGTTTCATGGGATATTTTGCAATAGTTTTAGTTGTGTTTGATGGGGTTGGCTGAAACACTTTCGGATAGATAGTAGAGGTGTCACCAATGACAACCGCATTTGTATTGAACAGAAGTAGAAGATGCCCCCAAAGTAAGGCTCTATCGACATAGTCCGGCAATTGGCGAAATGTGAGAATGGTACTATTGGAAGCGGAGCTAAAGTGGACAATGTGGAAATCCTCGTAAAATGTGTTTGAGATATCGGGAAATGGATAGCCTTGGACTCTATGTGTAAGAGAGCTGAAAGCGCATCAACGTGATCTTGAAGATTTGATGGTGAATGGTCATCCACAAAGGTGGTATGTCTATAGTATCTTCCCTAGGTAGAGGAGAGGGCGAGCCAATAAAAGTGGGTTCTCCTTGTGTTGGTGTAGGCGGTGAACCTACATCTTCTATGAGTAGGAGAGGTGCCACTAACAACTGCTCAGAATTTTGAGGGGTTGAAGGTGGTGTGCTGATTATAGGATCTTTCACGGGTGAATGAGAAGATGAAGGGGATTCCTTTGTGGGTAGAGGAGTAGATGAAATAGGTTCTAGTGTAGGTATGGGAGTGCATGCTAAGATTTCATCTATGGAAGGAATATGAGGCAATTGGGAAGAAACTAGTGCATCATTGAAAATAGCGTGGACTTTGTGGACAATGCTATCATTGTTTGAGGTATCACCCCTTGGTTGGAAGATGGGGCATGATTAGGGAATGGCTTCTTGAAGATGTGTAGGCTTTGGTTAGTGGGTGCATTCGGGCTATCCAAGACTAAGTCTCCGTTGTCTATCATTTCTTGAATGATGTTTTTGAAGGTAATGCAGTTATTATCATTGTGACCTTTGACCTAATGATAGTTGCAAAAGTCATGTTCCTTATACCACGCAGGCATGGGTCACTCAGGGTTGAAACTAGTATGTGGTTTTATGGGTGGAAGGGTAATGACACCTACCTTAACAAGATTTTCCAAAATGGAGGAGTAAGATTCTCCTAGGGAAGTGTAATTTCGTTGTTCTTGTCTAAACTAGAAAGCTTGTACAGGAGAAAGATTAGAAGGGGGTTTGGATGGGTTTGATTGATGAGGGGGACCAGCTTTGAGAACTATGACATTCATAGACCCTTTGGGCTTTGAATAGTTGTTTTGAGGTTTCGAAGACGAAGAAGTATCATTTGATTTGAACGCGATGTTCTTATTATGAAGTTAAATCTTCTTTTCTTTGATAACACGAATTTCCAATTTCCATGCCATGGTGAATGTCTCGTCGAAAGTGCAAATTTTTTTCACCTGTAGGGTTGGTAAGATGTGTCTAAAACATGCTCGAGTAAATAGTTCTATTAGCTCGGTTTGAGGCAATTGGAATGTGAGATGGTTTATGAGGCATTGCGCGAGCAACAAAGTCGGTGATAGATTCATCATCATATTGTCGTGTGGAATAGAGATCACCATGGTGACCTTCTGTTAGGAAATAAGTGATAAAATATGTGGAATAATCCCTTACATAATTGCAACAATAGAAACTAATATGTAGAAAATATTACAGATCTCAAATAAAAGTGCAAAATAAATAACACAACACAAAGAGACAAGATTTAATGTGGTTCACCCAATTTGGGCTACGTCCACCAAGAATCACTTGCTCGATTTTATTACAAGCCTCCACTCTCTAAATAAAATACCTAGATCCGTTTGGAGCTATCTTTGAAAAAACTCTGCTGTAATTCACACTGAATTCAAAACACATCTCGTAATACATTTGCTTATATTTCTATCATATGCATAAGACCATATAAATAGACAATTTCTTAAGTAGTTTTACAAAACCATGGGTATCAAACAATGGGCAAAAACAAAACCATCCCATAAACCTATGGGTAGCCGAAGAGGTGGTTTTACAAAACAATGGGTACCAAAAAAACCATGGGCCCAAAAACAGCCCATAACGGTTACCCATTACCCATGGGTTAATAAACCACCCATGAAAATTTTCTTCGGGGGCTTCAAACCCCCTTCGACTCATCGGCGAGTGGGACTACCATAAAAATACTTGAGTGTATCATTATCAAAATTTCACCCCCCCTGGTAATTTTGATAACATGCATCAGAATATTCAAGTCCCGGGCGCATTGATTGATTCAGAGCAAACATCATGTTTCTGAGGTTCTCTCAGATATTTTTCTAACTCTCCTGTCCAGGTAGTTAGGAGCAAGCTCTGAGAAAATGCGGGAAAAAGGTTGCAGAAGGCAAGAAGGTTGATCCAGAAAAAATGGTGAAAATCGGCTAAGTCCTAGTCCTAGGAGCAATTGGGACATCTGGGACAAAAAGGCGCGGATCGGCCGAAAAGCCTCCAAGCGGCCCAAATAGCAACAGGGACATCTGGGACAAAAGTACGCGGCGGGCGCGAAATGCCGGTTCGACCGAGAGAAAAAATTGGCTAACTGCTGAGAGGGTCGCCTTTGGGACATTTGGGACAAAAGGCGCGGCGGCCAGGCTGAACCGCAAATGAGCACAAGCAGTCCGAAACAAAGTGGGACAAGCGGGCCAAAAAGACGCGAACTGGCCGAACCGGGTGAAAAAGGTCGAGGCAGTCCAAAGCAAAGTGAAACATTTGGGACAAATGGACGCGAACCGGACTGGTTCGCGCGAAATCAGCACAAGGAGCACTAAACATTTGGGACATCCGGGACAAAAAGACGCGAAGGGCGCGAAAAGAGCGGGCAGGGCCGAGGACCAACCAGATCACGCCATGTGTCACAAGGGGAAAGGACCAGAAAAGTCAAAGGGCGAGTTTTCGAGCACCGATCCGAACCAATGGGATAATGCCACGTGTCCCAGCTAGGGCCCACAAGGAAATTTCAAAGACAGCCCGCCGAAAGGTAGAGGAGAGAGAATTGCTCGTCCAATCAGAGCGTGCCACGTGTCATCCAGGTGGCGAAGCGCGGGAAATATTTCAAAATCCGTTTTGGTCTGTTCCACGCCCTAAATCTTCAGATCATCATATCTTTTGATCCAGAGCTCGGATTTGCACGTTCTTGATATCAACGGAAAGCTCATGAAATTCTCTACATGATTCTGGGATCAATCTTGCATTTTGGTGTAGTCTGGAGGGAGAAAATCAAGAAACGTCTCTGGTGCGTGGTAATGGCAGAACTGACGTTTCAGCGACCAACTTTAATGCAAAAGACAGTCCGCCGCTCTTGCCAGGATTCTCACCTGCCGCCATAATGAGATAAACTAAATGCAACCTAGAAGTGGTTGGGGTAGATCTAAATTCCCTCTCTTTTCCCTCTCTCATTCTTCCTATATATTGTAAAGAGGGGCAAAGAGATAAAAAAGTTGTTCATTCTTTCTGCTCTGCCCTCCCTTCTTTTCTTCTCTAGGGTTGAAAATGGAGTTCGAACCTCCTCCCTTGCTCTGTAATGGCGTTTTTGCCTTTTACTAATGGAATGATGTTCTGTGCAAACTTCTGGAGCAACAAAACGTGTTTTGTGATGCATCTGTCCATCCTTCCTCGTTTTTGCTTGTCCTCTTCTTGCCTCTCTTCATTGCAGGTATCTGTGCATGTTTGAATGTTCATTGCAGGTTTGAGCCGTGTGTTCATGGAGTTTTGGGACATTTTCTCAGTGTGAAATCTATCCTTGGGCTCGTGATGCATCTCGTCCATCCTTCCCATTGCTCACCTCTCTTTGTCCCATGGCGCTTTGATAGATGTCCAACATTCTCCTTCTCTGTGTATCACCGTTTTAGTGTAGGCTTTTTCTGCTTTTTTTTCTCTCTCTCTCTCTCTCTCTCCTCGCTTACACGGTTAGATTAGGATTAGATTAGCTTGCTCGCACTGGAATAGCTTGTGGCGAGGTAGTTTAGGAGCAGAACCAGCCTTCTCTGGAGATTCCTCTCTCGCCACAAGTCCCCACGCTGAGAGAGGTTTCCATGTTGTGCAATCACACTGGATGCCTGAACATCAACCTAGAAGCCTGATGTGCATCCAGGGGTGCTGTGATTTTGCATCAACAGTTTTGGCACGCCCGGTGGGACCTTAGAGGTCTTTCACTTCATCTTTTGCAGGTTGGTGTGTTCCTGTGAAGATTTCAGCCTTTGGAGGCACTTGCAAACACATCTGGCGACTCCATCTGATCAGCAACCCATTTCTCTGAGCTTGCAGACCCGTTTCCATACATTTTCATCCATCTTTCTTTCCATCCCTTTCATTCTTTTCCATTCCATGAAGTTGTGCAATCATGACTTCATTTCCATCATGGATTTCACATCAACAACAACAATATATTCCACCTCCAACACGTTTTACAAATCCTCCAAATCAGCATTTTGAGCAGATTCAAGATCAGTATGCATACCCATATGAACAGCAGTGCCAAAGTCAGTTTGGCTATGGAGCTTTCCAAGAGCAAGAGTATGCATACAATGAAGACAATCAGATCCAAGATGCTGGTCTGTTGGAGAAAATCCAAAAGATGGAGGTGGGGATGGTGCAGTCCAGAGCAACAGCTCAAATGAGAGCTTTCGGAATCGGTTACAGGACTCCTTGTCCATGGGGAGGCCCTTTTCCAAGACACTTCAGCCCTCAGGAGAAGCTGGACTTCATGATAAAGATGCTGCCCCAACTTGCACAATGGACAGCAGAAATAGAGGCCTACAGACTTGTTGTTGAACAACCTTGTCAATGGGTAAGTTCTACACCATCATCTGGTTTTTCTCTTTCCATTACTCAAGCAGCACCATCTCATTCAAACTCCCCATCTGCTGTCCCATGTGTTGAATCCATCCCTCCATCCCCTAGTCTTCCACCCCATCTTGATTCTTCTTTCCTTTTCCCTTCCAAACAGTCATCCCCTCCACAAGAGCTAACAGAAATACCCCCTTCTCCAAAGAAACAAGAGGTTTCACCTCCTCCACCACCACAAAAAAATGTCAAATCAGTTGAGTTTCAACCCATCCCTCCTCTTGCATTCCCAAATCCATGTTGGGAGGATGAAAATCAGAATGCCAGTCAAGGAAAACAACAGCAAAAAGAGAGTGCCAACAAAGATGAAGAAATTCAAAATCTGAAGAGTTGGGCTCTTAGATTTGGGATGACAAAGATCCCCTTGATGGTTAAGCCTACAGAAGAGGCTAAGGTTGAACAAATGGTGGTGAGGACTGATTTTGTTGGAGAAGAAGATCTTGCAGTCCCAACTTGTCCTCTAGAGCAACAAATTGAAGAGTTTGACTTGACAAACTTCATGCTGGAGGAGGAGTTCAATCAAGAGCAAGATTGTCTTCAAACATTGGAGGAAGGAGAAGCTGCTCCAGATCCAAAAGAAGAGGAGCACGTTCTAGCTGTGGAGGAGAAAAGTGCAGATCCAAGGGCTTTGAGCACAAAGCAGGCTACAGGAGAACCTTCAGTTCTTCTTTCTACTTCACCTCTCTCAAGTTCTAATACTGAAAAGGAGTTTGATCTCTCAAATTCAATATTGGAGAGTGAAGGAAACCATGGTGGTCAAGTTGCAGATCAAGAGGACACCATGGAGGAAGTTGAAAACGAGCAGCAGGACAGCAATGAGGCAGTTTACCTGTCAGATTTGGAGGACTGTTTTGATGGAGAAGAGCCGGTTGAGCTTTCACCTTTCTCTCTTTCATCATCCACATTCCAAACACAAGAGCCTGCTGCCATGAAGGAGAGCTTTCATTTGCAGCAGCCTGCATCTTACAGCAGCTCTTTGGGATCAAGATTGGAAGATTTTTATCTTCCATGTTCTTCATCGGAGGAAGAGAAAGGACAGAAGAATTCCACCTTTTCTTCCACACCATCCATTCAAGAAGGTCTACAAGAAAACTCCATTCTTGGAGTTGAAAATCAGAGCTATGGGCATATCAAACTGATCAGACCTTGCCCAATCAGGTATTTGGCTTCATTAGAGCCAAAGGAGAAGCCACAACCAGTCATGCTTGTTTCTGAGCATGAGGATGAGCTACAAAGTACCAAGGATCAGCTGCCATACCTCTCCAATCCAAATGCAGAGCAACTAAAAGAGGTATTGGATTTTTCAATTGATACCTTGATGATTTGGATAGAAGACCAGCTTCTTGTTGATTTTCCATCCATCCAAACAGCCATGATCAGTGCCAAATCAATTGCATGGCTGCCAATTTTGAAGAAAGGAAGCTATTTTGCACAACCAGTTGCAGGGTTTGTTTAGCTTGCCTTTGCTTCCAGTTAGAATAGAGTAGGTAGGTTTGCTTTCAGCAGAAGAAGTGCTTGTGCACACTCTGCATGTTCCATTTGGGGCATGTATGATTTTCAGTTTTGTACATAGTTTTTGGTGTTGCTGGTTTTGCTCTTGCACAGTTCGTTCCAGTGGTTTTGGTGAGAACAACTCCATGTCCGGTGGGTTTCCAAGTGGCTCAGAGGGAAGTTTTCAAAGTTCAGATCAGTTTTCAGGCCTACTCATGACTCCATGCCCAATGGATGGCTTCAGAAACTGGTCTTTTCATCTAAGAGTGATGACCCCACTTGAAGTCATGCTAAAATCATTATCAAAATTTCACCCCCGGGTAATTTTGATAACATGCATCAGAATATTCAAGTCCCGGGCGCATTGATTGATTCAGAGCAAACATCATGTTTCTGAGGTTCTCTCAGATATTTTTCTAACTCTCCCCGTCCAGTAGTTAGGAGCAAGCTCGAGAAAATGCGGGAAAAGGTCAGCAGAAGGCAAGAAGGTTGATCCAGAAAAAATGGTGAAAATCGGCTAAGTCCTAGTCCTAGGAGCAATTGGGACATCTGGGACAAAAAGGCGCGGATCGGCCGAAAAGCCTCCAAGCGGCCCAAATAGCAACAGGGACATCTGGGACAAAAGTACGCGGCGGGCGCGAAATGCCGGTTCGACCGAGAGAAAAAATTGGCTAACTGCTGAGAGGGTCGCCTTTGGGACATTTGGGACAAAAAGGCGCGAAGCGGCCGAACCGGGTGAAATGAGCACAAGCAGTCCGAAACAAAGTGGGACAAGCGGGCCAAAAAGACGCGAACCGGCCGAACCGGGCGAAAAAGGTCGAGGCAGTCCAAAGCAAAGTGAAACATTTGGGACAAATGGACGCGAACCGGCCGGTTCGCACGAAATCAGCACAAGGAGCACTAAACATTTGGGACATCCGGGACAAAAAGACGCGAAGGGCGCGAAAGAGCCGGCAGGGCCGAGGACCAACCAGATCACGCCACGTGTCACAAGGGGAAAGGACCAGAAAAGTCAAAGGGCGAGTTTTCGAGCACCGATCCGAACCAATGGGATAATGCCACGTGTCCCAGCTAGGGCCCACAAGGAAATTTCAAAAGACAGCCCGCCGAAAGGTAGAGGAGAGAGAATTGCTCATCCAATCAGAGCGTGCCACGTGTCATCCAGGTGGCGAAGCGCGGGAAATATTTCAAAATCTGTTTTGGTCTGTTCCGCGCCCTAAATCTTCAGATCATCATATCTTTTGATCCAGAGCTCGGATTTGCACGTTCTTGATATCAACGGAAAGCTCATGAAATTCTCTACATGATTCTGGGATCAATCTTGCATTTTGGTGCAGTCTGGAGGGAGAAAATCAAGAAACGTCTCTGGTGCGTGGTAATGGCAGAACTGACGTTTCAGCGACCAACTTTAATGCAAAAAGACAAATCACGCTCTTGCCAGGATTCTCACCTGCCACCATAATGAGATAAACTAAATGCAACCTAGAAGTGGTTGGGGTAGATCTAAATTCCCTCTCTTTTCCCTCTCTCATTCTTCCTATATATTGTAAAGAGGGGCAAAGAGATAAAAAGTTGTTCATTCTTTCTGCTCTGCCCTCCCTTCTTTTCTTCTCTAGGGTTGAAAATGGAGTTCGAACCTCTTCCCTTGCTCTGTAATGGCGTTTTTGCCTTTTACTAATGGAATGATGTTCTCAGGCAAACTTCCTGAGCAACAAAACGTGTTTTGTGATGCATCCGTCCATCCTTCCTCGTTTTTGCTTGTCCTCTTCGCCTCTCTTCATTGCAGTATTTGTGCATGTTTGAATGTTCATTGCGGGTTTGGAGTCTGTGTTCATGGAGTTTTGGGACATTTTCTCGTGTGAAATCTATCCTTGGGCCTGTGATGCATCCGTCCATCCTTCCCATTGCTCACTCTCTTTGTCCCATGGCGCTTTGATAGATGTCCAACATTCTCCTTCTCTCGTGTATCACCGTTTTAGTGTAGGCTTTTTCTCGTTTTTTCCTTTCTCTCTCTCTCTCTCTCTCCTTGCACGGTTAGATTAGGATTAGATTAGCTTGCTCGCACTGGAATAGCTTGTGGCGGAGTAGTTTAGGAGCAGAACCAGCCTTCTCTGGAGATTCCTCTCTCGGTTTCACAAGTCCCACGCTTGGAGAGAGGTTTCCATGTTGTGCAATCACACTGGATGCCTGAACATCAACCTAGAAGCCTGATGTGCGTCCAGGGGTGCTGTGATTTTGCATCAACAAGAATAACACATAGAAAGGTGTACCACACTCTAACATGAAAATAGGCTCCAAAACATAACAATCTCCCACTTGAGACCGATTTCCACCGAGCAAGCTTCTCAACCCTTCACCGTCATCTGCGAAGGCCAACCAAAGTTAAACATAGATTTAGTTTATCCTTGTGACCACCTTGGTCATCATGTCTGCAGGATTCTCGACTGTATGAATCTTCTCCAACTTCAACTTATCTTCCTCTAAAGTCATCCGATGAAGTGATATCTCAACTGTATATGCTTCATCCTAGAATGGAAAGCGAGTTCTTAGCTAGGTGTATAACAATTTGACTATCACTATGCAGCTTACATTCCTCCCGCTATGCCCTAACTCAAGCAATTGTTGTAACCAAATAATCTCTTTGCTTGCCTCTGTGGCGTAAACATACTTAGCCTCCATGGTTGACCAAGCCACCAACTTTTGTAGTTGTGAAATCCAGCTCACTGCTGTCCCACCTATAGTATAAATATAACTTTGTGGTGCTCCTCATGCTGCGTCTAAATCTCCAGCCATGTCTGAATCTACATAACCACGTAAAGTGGTGTCGATCCACCAGTAGCACAAAACTATCCCCATGGTTCCTCTCAAATACCGAAGGATCCACTTTACTGCTTGCCAATGCTCTTTACCTGGATCACTCATAAATATACTCATAGCTCCCACTGCATGGGCAATATCAGGCCTAGTGCACACCATAACATACATCAAATTGCCAATCGCGATGAGTAAGGTACCTTGGACATCTTGTTTCTTTCCTACTCTGTCTTGGGACATTGCTCCTTTGATAACTTAAAATGGCCTGCCAAAGGAGTCCCAACCGGTTTAGCATCCTGCATGTTAAACATGTCCAATACCTTCTTAATGTACTCTTCCTGAGATAAAGTCAACTTCCATTCCTTCCTATCCCGCATTATCCTCTAACCAAGGATTTGTCTGGCTGCCCCCAAATCCTTCATATCAAAGGATTCACTTAGATGTTTCTTGAGTACTTTTATTTCCTGCATGTTTTTACTTACAACCAACATATCATCAACATACAAACATAGGATAATATAACTTCCATCCTCAAATTTCTTTATATACACGCAATGGTCAGAATGACATCTAATATAACCTTACTCCATCATGAAGCTATCAAACTTCTTATACCATTAATGTGGAGCTTGTTTCAAGCCATACAAGCTCTTCTTTAGTTTACACACCATCTCCTCTTTACCTTTGACCTCATAGCCCTCTGGTTGCTACATATATAGTTCCTCCTCCAAATCACCATGGAGAAATGTAGTCTTTACATCTAACTGTTCTAAGTGCAAGTCTTCTGCTACCACTATTCCAAGAACAATTCTAATAGAAGTCATTTTTACTACAGGAGAAAATATCTCATCAAAATCTATACCTTGTTTCTGTGCAAACCCCTTGACCACCAACCGGCCTTATATCTTTTCTTTCCTCCTTCTTTGTCTTTAACTCTGTACACCCACTTGTTCTGTAATGCTCTTTTTCCTTCCGGTAGCTTCACCAAATCCCAAGTCTGGTTCTCCATGAGAGACTTATGCTCCTCATCCATGGCTTGCTCCCACTTCTTACTGATATCTACCTGCATTGCTTCATCAAAGCTCTCTGGCTCTCCACTATCAGTGAGTAATAAATAATAAAGAGAAGCGAGAAAAACATTCGGGTTCTTTTCTTACCCTAGAAGACCTCCTCACTGTAGGAGTTTGGGGTTCCTGTTGAGTAGGTTCCTAAACTGATTCATGGGTCACTTTCCCATCTGGAAGATCCTCTACCACTGCATATTCTTTCTTGGATTCTTCCTGTTTTCCTGAAACTATTGCCTATACATGAATTTCTCATTAAAGACCACATCCGTAGACCGAATGATTTTCTTATCCTTAATACTCCAACATTTAAACCCAAAGTCATCACCACCATAACAAATGAAAGTATATTTTTTGATTTAGCCTCTAGCTTGGTCCTATCATCCTTGTCTATATGAACAAACACCTCACATCTAAAGACTATAAGAAATGAATAATAACCTTTCTTACCATACCATGCCTCCTCGGGTATGCCTCCATCCAAGGCACTTGAGGGTCCTCTGTTTATCAAGTACATAGTTGTGCTCACCGCTTCGCCCAAAAATAAAGAGGCGATCCCGCATGTAACCTCATGCTCCTAAAGACGTTCCATTATTGTTCTGTTCATCCTTTTTGACACCCTATTTTGCTGTGGAGTTCCTAGAACCATATTTTTCCTACGATTCCATTTTTAGAACAAGAATCATTAAATTCATTGCTGCTGCAATACTCCCCTCCATTATCCGACTGAGACATTTTAGCTTAAGACCTGTTTCATTCTTTACCAAGGCTTTCCATTTAACAAAAGTGTCAAATACATCAAATTTTTTCTAATACAATAAAACCAAACTTTCCTTGTTGCATCATCAATAAAGGTAACATAATAACTTTAACCCCTAAGAGATGATACCCGAGTCACCCCACACATCGAATGTACCAAATCTCTAACTTACTCTCTTTCTTCGTAGGTCCAACCTTGAGAAACCTTACTCGCTTCTGCTTTTCCCATATATGCAGCTCACAAAAATCCAAATCTTTTCGTATATCCAGAAAATTCTTCTTTATGATGTTCATTCCCTTATGGCTCATATGATGGAGCCTATAGTGCCATAATGTTTTATCTGCATCTGAGGCCACAAGATTACAATCATTAGTACTATCAGTGGTTAAATACAAGGTTCCAACCTTCTTACCTCTTTCCACCACAAGAGCACCCTTGGTAACCTTCCAAGAGTTAGTTATAAATATCACAATACAACCATCACTTCCCAATTGCCCCGTCGATATCAAATTTCTCCTTAATGTAGGCACATGTCTGACATCCTTCAATAGCCATGTATTCCCATTTTGCATCTTAACCTAAACAGAACCTTTTCCAACTATACTGCAAGGCTCATCAT
Source organism: Taxus wallichiana var. yunnanensis (assembly GCA_018340775.1). Lineage (NCBI taxonomy): Eukaryota > Viridiplantae > Streptophyta > Pinopsida > Cupressales > Taxaceae > Taxus > Taxus wallichiana. The sequence goes on from CM031242.1 coordinate 381,482,506, forward strand.
CACCAAGAAAAACATGCCCAAAATCCCCTCAACATAATCAACAAAATAATGCCTATGTGGAGTAGCATGAAAAGAAGCCCCTAATCTAAAACCCAAGATTCAAGTAATATTATGCAAAGAAAGAATCAAAGCATCCTGACATACATTACCCGATGCCACATTTACCTCCTTGTTTTCTTCCTATTGTTTCTTCTTATCCCGAAGCTCCCAACAATCCTTCTTTGCATGCCCAAACTTTCCACAGTTCCAACATACAATCTTGCTCTTGATTTTGACCTTGCCCGATCTTTCGATTTTCCACGGTTTCCTCTATTCTTCTGTCTCCCTCTAGTTTCCACTGTCAAAGCATTCCCTGAAGTAGAAGATTCCTCAGAGATTTTTCTTCACATTTCCTCACTTAGAATCACCCCTACAACATCCTCAAACTTCAACTTTGAGTTAGCTGGAACCAAGTTGCTTACCGCCATTACCAAGCTATTCCAACTTTCAGGTAAAGAGCATAAAATTAATAAAGCCCTAACTTCTTCATCAAATTCTATTGTAACCGAAGCTAGCATATTCACAACCATATTAAAATCATTTAAATGATATCTTTCTTGAACTATTATCGACATCTTCATATTAAAAACTTTTTCATTAAAAATATCTTGTTAGAGGTAGAGGGTTTTTCATACAACTTCCCTAATGCATCCATTAGATCTTTTGTAGTCTTTTCCTTTGAAACATTAAATAATACCAAAGATGCAAGACACAGCCAGATCATTCCAAGTGCCTTCTGATCCAACAAATCCCATTCCGCATCTATCATACTCGAGGGTTTGTTCACCTTCTCAGACAGTGGAGTATAAAGATCCTTCTGATAAAGGTAATCTTCCATCTACATCTTCCAAAGACTGAAATTCTGCCTGTTGAATTTATCAACCCTAAATCTTCCATCATCTGCCATAGCTCCCACTCAAGATAAAACTTTCCATGTGATTCAACACTTTAGCAAACCAAACCAGGATCTAATACCAATTGTTAGGAAATACGTGATAAAATATGCAGAATAATCCCTTACAGAATTGCAACAGTAGAAACTAATATGCAAAAAATATTACAGATCTCAAATAAAAGTGTAGAATAAATAACAAAACATAGAGAGACAAGATTTAACGTGGTTCACCCAATTTTGGCTACGTCCACCAAGAATCACTTACTCACATTTTATTACAAGCCTCCACTCTCTCAATACAATACCTAGATCCATTTGGAGCTATGCTCAACAAACTATATAGAATTCACACCTGAATTCAAAACACATCTGTAATACATTTGCTTATATTTCTATCATATGCATAAGACCATATAAATAGACAATTGCTTAAGTAGTTTTGCAAAACCTTGGGTATTAAATAATGGGCAAAAACAAAACCGTCCCATAAACCTATGTGTAGCCGAAGAGGCAGTTTTACAAAACAATGGGTACCAAAAAACCATGGGCCCAAAAACAACCCATAACGGTTACCCATTACCCATGGGTTAATAAACCACCCATGAAAATTTGCTTCGGGGGCTTTGCCCTTGAACCCCCTTTGATCGGGGGCTTCACCCCCCGAACCCCCGACCCACTCATTGGTGAGTGGGACTACTAAAAAATACCCGAGAGTGTAACACATAGAAGGTGTACCACACTCTAACATGAAATATATGCTCCACAAACATAACACATTATTGACAACATTGATGGAAAAGTGATCTAGGAAGGCTTGGGCTACTTTATTGAATGAGTAAATGGAGTGTCTTGGTAGTCCACTATACTAGTCCAATGCAAGTCCTATCGGGGACATTAGGAAAGTCCTTAAAAGTAAAGCGTCATCGTGGGCAATTAGGTAACACCCATGTTTAAAGCACCACAAATGTTGTTGTGGATATTCTTTGCTATTGAAGTGGTTGAATTTGAGAATCTCCCAATGTATGGGGTATGGTCGAATGGGAATGGACGGGTGAATAGGCTCATTACAAATTTCATCATAGGTGAGGGAATTGCATGAGCCGAAACCGATGCTTCTAGTGTTTACATCTTTTCCATCATCAACTTGATGAGGTCGTTGGTAGGTTGTGATGGGGGACACCTCTTGTGGTATAAGGAGGTGGATATTGAACCTGATAGGGAGGTTGAGAATAAGGAACTGACATGGAAGGCACATATCTAGAATGGGTGACAGACGAGATAGGGGGTTGTTGATAATAGGTGTATGTAGGTGGGATGGTTGTCATGACTCTGGTAGTGATTAGGGGCAATGTTTGCGGGATGGAGAGGACAAGATTTTGGAATGGAGTAGAGGTCACTGACACCACGGGTGGTTATGTTGCAATGGGTATTTGTGAGACAATGGGTGTGGATTGTATTATGTTGCAGGTGGAGGACGAGGGGACAAAAATATGACAGTGTGAGGGAAACTATTGATGCGGCAAATTATGGCGGTTATGGGTCTTAACTACAAAACTATCGAGGGCAAATCAAGTGAGGGTAATGTAGTAGTAGGAACAAGGGTAGGGGAGATTGATATTGGCATGCCATATATCAATTGACTAGAGGAGTCTTGGGTGGAAGAGTGGGAAAGGTAGAACTATAAGGCCGTGGGATTCTGATCAAGGAGTCATGCAAACTCCTTGTCGCCGGAAGAAATGGTGGTAGGTAAGGTTAGATCCATGGGTGATAGGATGGAAGGCGGTGAAGGACTAGGTGGGAGTGGTTGACGACTAATGTGGAATATGAGGGTGTTAGTCTGGCATGAGTCAACACCATGTGAACAAGTGCTGACTTGGTAAGACTGTATTCTGTAGATGACATAGAAAATAGTAAAAATAGAGAATAATGGGGTCGAGAGGTGAATTTGGTCAATGTCTAGATTTTGAAAAATTAAACATAGGCAACTGACGATGGTTAGGTTGACCGATGATGGTTCTTGGAAAATTAATGACGGTCGGGATGAATGGTGACGGTTAGGAAAACACTGATGACGATTTCTAAAACTAATACCGGTCAACCACTGTGGAAGAAACTAGTCTTAAAAAAATGAAGTGGGAATGTTGGATTTGTACTGGTGAAACTGTGTATGATAGAAAATATCAATAAGGGAGAAATATGATGATGCCCTGAGGGTTGGAAACAGAACAGAAGTAGTAATGAAAGCTGTTCTAGGTAAAGTAACTAGAAAGCCAGAAGCCGACACCGGTTAGGGTTTAACCGACGATGGTCAGATGTGAACCGCAACGGCCACTGGGTGACTTCGTTTCGCTGTCGTGAAATGAGAAATAAATAAAGAAAATTGGTTTTGTGAATTAAATTAGGTGAAGAATCAAACCCAAAAGCATGAGAATGAGAAGATGGGGACCTAGCACACTCAGAAAAAGTCAGAATACTCCAACTATGATGGTGGAGTGTGCAAGGAAGAATAAAAATGGGGATTCGTAGTCTCACACCTCAAAACACAAGCCAAGAAGAACGTTAAGAAAAAGTACGATCCTACCAATGATTTTCTTATGTTTGTTTAGCTTATGCTATTTAGGATTGAGTGTGTGTATTTAGAATAGAATTTTTGATTGGGAAGACATCCTACGAAGAAGGATATCTAAGAGGAGAGGTTTCAGGTATGTTATGGTGGGGATGGTCCGTCCTCCGAGATAATGAATCGATAGAGGCAATGTAACATTCCCATTTTAAGACTTTAGAAATAAGGGTTTTTTTTTTTAACATAATGTTCACTATTCTAAATAAAACTTTATTTAGAACACACATTCAATGCCAATCAATCTCATAACAGATAACCATATGTAGCTGTAAATGACTCGATGATACACTGATCTATTCATTCCATGACTCGGTTACCTACCGATCTATTCATGTTTCACTTTAAGTATTGAATACTTATCATATACTTCATATACTTGGTTTTCACCCTAAATTGGGTATTGAGTGATCTTGTTTAAAGAACATACCTAAATATTTGTTATTAATATTCATCTGATATCACGTGGCTTTAAACTAGGTGACATAGGACAACGTAACCAGCAGTTTGCGATACTTTAGCCAAAGATTTACAACATGTATGTCACTATTCCCAGATGACATACTCATCATTTTGGAATACGTCCTTCACCCCACTCCTCTGTTATCTAGAATGGTCTTTACTGACTACCGCTAGTCCACTTGCCCAAGGTTCAACCCTAGCCTCGAGTTAGGAACATAGTCTATTATAGGAAGACACTCTCAATGACTTAGGGTAAAAGGGGCATACTCGGTTGACCTAAGTCAACCAGATGTGCCAAAGTACCCTGAGTTATTGAAAGTTACTCCCTATCCTAAACATGTTACTAACTTGACCTAGAGAAAAACTAAGTTCAAGTCCTTATTGTGTGTAGATCTAGATGATCAATGCAAAAGGGTGTTGCCACATGTCAACTGCAACATTGTATCCTTGAGAAGACCCAAGTCTTCTTGAAGGTACAGTCCTGTAGTTGGCATGTGCCAACATCCTACAGAAACTACCTCATCACGATGTACATACCCCAAGGAGGTTATTAATGTTAAATTAATTTGGATTATAAAACAGATTACAACATCTATGTTAAACCCTAATCCAACACTCCTTAAGTCCTTGTTCTATACTTGAATCCATTAAGCATTAAAGAACTTCCTTTAACTCATGATTGCTTTTAATGTTCATTTATTTAGTTTAACAACAGTTAACCAAAATAGGACAACAATATCATAAGTTCCATTAAATATATCTTAATCATTCAATACTATATTAGAATTGTTTTAGATAATATTGTTAACTTATGCAACTTAACAAGCTGCATCTTATTAAGGGAGATTAAACTAATTCCCTTTTTATCTAATTTATCAAGTTTATCCGAATTAAACATATGACAGATATGAATAATATCATCAAGATAGGAATTCCATCTTCTTCATAAATATTAAATAGTTTACACAACCAATACAAGTAAATCTTCAACATTCAAATTCCTCATTTAAAATTTTTTCATTTACAAGACTAAGTATTTCAGGCATGTTGTATAACAAACAACCTTCAATCCAAAAATAATACAACTTTTATTTTTCAATACAATTCAAGAATGAATCAAAACTCTTTACATAAGGTTCAAAATCAAATAACCCAATACAACATGAAAGTTCCTGTCTTCTTTAATCACTTACGATGTCCATCTACAAAATTGCTAGCATGGGTCAATTCAATGAACTGAGCATGATAAGCACTAAGCATTAAAGTAAAGTGCATTCCACTAATTGCTTCATTAAACAATTTTGCTTTTAAGGAACAATAGAAACACATCATGCACATAATCATAAGTAATAACATATAGAAAGAAGTACAATTTATGAAGTCTGAATTTACTTTTAAGAAAGGAACATATTATAATCTGCAACATCGATTTATATCACAAAACTTAATTGATCCTAACAATCACTTTTACAGTCTATAAGTCTTGTCATTCAGTTATTTCCTAACCCATAGAAACACACATTCATCTTTACCAAGCAACAAATGAAGTTAGTTACAACATAACTCCTAATAGTATGCTTCATCTTTCCATATAAATCCAAGAAGAGAATTCGATACATACCTATTCCTCAGACACAATTCATCTAAAGAAAAGAATAAGGTTTAGTACTCACATCATTGCCTCAGTCAAAGATATTAATAAAAGGAGCTCACAAATAAGAGGCAACAACCAACAAGAATCCCAAATTCAGCTCCAGCAGAATAAAAACAGTTCCACAGAAAGTCTTACAAACTTCAGTATCTTTGTAGTTTATACTTCAAAAGGTCTAAGTAACCAACTTACTAAAAATCCAAGCTATACCTGAATAAAATAAGTCTCTTACCAATCCCTAGGAAAATTCCCATCTCGGAGAGAATCAATAAAAGAGAAGTTCAGAAATGAACTTATCAGTCAATCCTACAAAAAGGTTTCCAAACCACGAAGGCCCAATCCAAATTTCATTTCATTTATACTATGAAATGAAATTCATTATCTATAAATAAACTTAGAAATTCTCTAACTAGTTCCCAAAGGAGAATTCAAAACCGAATGCACAGTCAAAGCAAGCACATAACCCACTTCCATGCAAACCTTCCAATGAAGACCTATTCTCATTCACCTAGCTCAAATCCAACATCAAATCTCAGAAGAAATACACAGTACAGTCACAAACTGTAGAATGTTCCCAAAAGAGTATAATTCTTTCTCTTAAATATATGGTGGTTCAACAATGATACAATAATGGAGTAAAAGTCTTCCATTCGAAAAAGATTAAAAAGTCACAACAACTCTCAATTCAAAAACTGAATTCCATTACCAACATTAACAACAAACTATAAATGAGAAGGCAGTTCGAAATCCCAAGCAAGAGCCACATTACCAACATCTAGGTAAGTGATACAGTAGCTTTTCAAACCACATACAAAATAACAGGTTTAAAACTTAGCATTCTACAAAACCCACGACTCAGATGGAAGTAAGAATTAAATAATTTGCTAAGACAAGTTCTATCCCACCTTCTTCCAACTCGACTGAACAAAATGACCACAACCCTCTCTAGTTCCTTTAAAAATCATATGACAGGTAGGGATCGATTCAACATAAAGGAATAAAAATGAAATAATAGTAATTCCCATAAACCTCTTTCATTGATACGACTGCCCCAAAGTAGGCCATTATTCCAATTCGTTTATATCAAAAGATTTAAACAGTCAAGTTCAAGAACACAATGTGGTCTTAAAGGCCGAAATCATACAACCATTCAACATTAAAAATCAAAACAAAGGATCTCTCAAAGAAGTTACATGGTCCATCATCTAACCAACCAAAACTCACAAGGCTCCCTTCCCATGATATTAAAAAGAGATAGAAGATTTACAGTCCTTAATACCTACTAAACTTCTACTCAGAATACCTGTACAAGGTTAAACACATTGAATCAAAACGAGATCCTAAACGACCAACAATGGAAAAACTTGTACCAAGTCAAATACGAGTTTAAAATGGAATCCCATGGCCCTAATAAAAGCTCAGAATATACACCAACACCCATTTATGGGTTCAAGCCTTCATGCTCTCCCTAAGGGAGAATAAAACTTCAGTTCAAAACTCGAGTACAAAACACAACATTTCAACTTAACAGCAAGTTCAGTATTCAAGAACTAAATAGTGGTACAGTCATTGAATACAAAAATTCAACCAATCAATTCAGAACTTCACATAGTTCCTACACAGTCCCAAAACAAACACAAGCTCTCAACAAAACTCAAAACAAATCTCAAGCTTCATTACGAGTTTAGAGAAACTACAGAGTCCCACTTCAACTCAAGAAACACATGACTGAATAGAGATTCGAACCCAACAAGAAACTAGTTAGCTCTTTCCATATTATTTTGAATGCAAGAAAAACAAAGCTTTGAATACAAGCCAAGCTTCAAATACAATTAATAGAACCACTAGTTCAAGTTACAGAGTTCAAAACAAATTACATGCAAACCTCTGACAACAGTTCAGAGAGAGTTCACAAGAACTACTATTAACAACCAAGGATTCACATTCAAAAACCCACATAAATTTTCAAGAATACATGCAAGTAAATAACCAGATACAACATGCAAATATAAAATTTCTAGTGAGCAGAATTGTTTTAATGAATCATTTAGAAGAAAGCAAGAAATCTTAATGGGTAGAGCCTATCATGCCTGATAGTGCCTCTTCCGATTCAAAGAAGACTTCCAGCCGAGTGTCCAAGACCTCTTCTTCTCCAAGCAAGATCAAACAACCATAATATTTTTCCACAATGCCACTTATACATTCCTCAAACCAAAAATAGCTCAGAGAATTCAAAAATAACCACAAAGTGGAGATCAAACTGTTGGTTTGAAGAACCAGATAGCTCCATGCAAAGAAAAAATTGGGAAGCATGCAAAACAAATTAACCCCAAATAAATCGCATGCCTTCTAAGACGGTTTTCTCACCAAACCCAAGGCATATTAATGATATTAATTCCAATTTTCCTACTTAACTTTCCTTGCCACCACCATTCATAGTTGGCGAGACCTAATTGCACTTCAAAACACATTTCCAAACTTAGTGATGCTTCCATGTAGGTTCCGCTAAATTTCACTAGCCCCTGCCAAACTGGTAGTACTTATTTGCATTTAAAACCAAATCAAATCAAATCCCAATAAAAGCTTAGGAACCGCACTTAGTTTCCCCCCACTTGCCAATGGCTCATAGGTCCCCTTTCGTATCCCATTAGCTTAGGATAGATAGAATTTTCTTAGGTTAGATCTTAGGTTAGTTTAAATATATAACCTTAGGATATAACCCCCAATAATAAATTTCCACCCTAGGATAGGATGTAGTTTTAACCAAAAACAATAGGTTTAGAAATAACTTAGCATCCCCCTAGGTTATTTCCTTACAAGCTAACAACTTAGGTTAGAATGTCATCCCACGTAAAGTGGTGTAGTAATAGTTAGGTAAATTACCTGAGTCCCGTATCTATTAGGGTAGACCGTATAGATAAAAGGGTACATAATGATTTCTTTTTCTCAAGAATCTGGAAGCAGGGTTCCTATTTCCCCTTAATGCCATTAAGTGCCCTACAAGGGTCGATCAAGAAGAGCCGAGCACCACACAAAACAGAATGCAAGTACTATTTCCAAGATGATAAAGAATTTGTAATAACCACAAGTTTAGTCTGTTAAGTATTTCAATCAACGAATGTTAGTTTTTCATTCAGTTTTGATAAGAAGATTTAAAACATTCCTTGGATCAATGGAATTGATCCAAGGATGAGTCCAATTGCAGAGGATAAGTTGCAACTCTTAAAAACTAGTTTGCAGCTTATCCAATGAGAAGTGAAATAGATTATTGCAAGCAACAACATACCAGCCCTTCAATCAAAGAGCATAAATGATTTATCCATTTCAAGTATGATCTTCAACAGTCAAAAGAACACATCTTTATCAAGAAAATCACATGTCAATACTTGAAATGCAAAGGAGGAATATAACCATTGTTGAGGGTGTTACAGGAAATGATATGGGGAGTACTTGCCAATCGGATCATGTGATCACTAACAGATGTTCCTAGGTAAGATGTTGTTTAAGAAAGATGTGTATATTTGATTTTGTGCAAGTTTGGTAAGACACAAAGAGAGAGAAAAATGTGATTTCTATGATTCTTTGTGTCAACCATCAGCTGGGCATGACTTCCAGCGTATAGGTTTCCCTCAATTTTAATGTGAGCTAATAATGCAACAAGTCAGAATGTAATGCAAGTGTTTTAAACCCAAATCGAAAGATTATATTCGATGACACAAAAGGATGAACAGGAGAGGGTATGCTCTTTCACTAAATGCAAGAAAGAAAGAAGAATGATTCTTTTTAAATGCACCAAAAGAAACGTGTCCTTTAGAACAATAAGAAAGAAGAGAAGATTACTAAGGAAGAAATTTAATGTGTAAGCCTTTTAAAGGGAAAAAAACACACAAATTTTTCCTAGGAATGAAGAAAATGCAATAGAATCCCTGATGGGTCCCACCGAGTGTGCCAAAATTTTTCACCATTTTCTTTACCTTTTTCAAATGATGAATCAAATAAGGTAAGGGCTGAGGAGGAATACCATTTAAGTCTTTGGTTAGTTGATGGTTGTTGCACGTGTTCTGACTTCTTGATCCATAGCTAAGTGTGAGAGATTCCTTTTGGCTAGGAGGAACTACCTGTAATAGAAAACAAGACCACAAGAATATAGTTAAATGATATATGACAGTGGATTACCTAGCATATGCTAGTTCTGGGAAGTGTGATACTTCCTAGATGGCTATCAATCCACTATTTAAAACAAGTTAATGCGAGAAATAAACAAGGTCATACTATAGTTGATATGATTTAGGTATCTCATTCAAATACAATAAGCAAATCCAATCACAACAAGCTAGGCTATAGTTGGATCTAAGAGGTGAGGGGTCTGTCAAGGTTCTAGGACTGGTCAGGGTCAGATTCTGGGTTATTTAGGTCAACTAGTAGGGTGGTTGTTGGGTCTGTTCTTGGTCAAGGTGTAAAACACGAGATAACAACGTCAGATGAATATGATGATGTCAATTTAGGTAGAACCGACGATGGTTATGGGTAACCGGTGTCTGCATGGTCAGGATGAAAGAGACTCAAAATAGGTTAAATGGTAGGGGTGATCTGAGGTCGATAAAGTTTAGGTTAGTGAATGGGGGTTTGTGGAGATCTTTGGTATGCTTAAAAAGACATAGTAGGTACAAATAGGTGATTTGGTGATGTGGGTGAAGGGATCTTTGGATTTACAAGCAAGTGGGTGATGAAGCAATAAGCATGCAAAGAATAGATTAATAACAGGAGTAATAAAGATTACTAACTAAAATAAACTATATTGATTAGGGCCGTACTTACTATATTAAGGATTTGATGGCTGGGTGGTGGAAGTGGTTGATTGGAGAATATGTGTATGGTCTTATAGTGGTGCTTTCCCGGAGTGCTCCCGTGAATGCAATGGCTCTCTGATTGATGTTGGTGATGGCTCTGGATGTCTAGATGCATAAAAGGATGCTTGTCTCACTTGCATGTAACTCGAATCTCCTTTCTTGCTCTCAGAAATGTGCCAACCTTGAAATAAGGTTACCAAAGGGAATAAAAGGTGATCGATGATGGTTCTAGGTTGACCGGCATTGGTTCAAGGGTGACCAACGTTGGTTAGGGTGGGATTCCCTAGGTTTACTAAAAATGGGAGATCATGGCAATGATTTCTACCAGATCTCTCTATTCATCCAGAAAGCAAGAGGGAGTTACCTTTTTTTATGCGGGAATGTGGTTAGAGGGAATGTAGGCTTTGATTTTTAGGGTTTAGTTAGGTCTTAGTTAGTTATGGAAACATACTAAGAATAGACTTAGGGTGAGGTGGCTAGGTGAGGTGTATAGGTGAGGTGGTGGTGTGGGAATTATCTTAATTAGGATAATTAAATAATAAATATTGTGAGGACATGGATTAATTTAATTAAATTAATTAAATTAATATTAGTGTGGGGTGTAAGGGGCCATGGTTAGGTGAGTGTGTTCGAGTTGGTTATTTGATGAGGGACTGAGGGGAGTGTGACCCAATTTTGGTGTCTACACTATGAAATCAAAAGGAGTAGACACATGTGGAGGTGATGAAGGGAATGCTTTTGGATTCAGGACAGGTTTGGAAACATGAGTAGCTTTTTTGGGAATGGAGGGTATTTTGAAAGGTACACTAGGAGCTTTCAAAGTACTAGATTTTAAAGGAGTAGATTTGGGTTTAGAATTGGAAGAGGCATCAAAAGACTTACTTGGAATAGAAGGAACCTTCTTACTTACTACAGACCCGGTTTAAATAATGCGGACTTCATGGAAGATGGAAGTGGGGATCCTCGACTGATTTTTTTTTTTGTGGAGTCGCCACATGAGGATCATCAACCTTATTTTCCTTTACAGCAGTGGAGGGAGATTCTCTTTTCTTAGACTAAGAATGAGTGAATACCACACATGAGAAATTGGGTGCATCCTCTTCATCTTCTTCATCACCTTCGAATACTCACAAAATCTGATTTGTCTATCGTTCTCAAGTTCATCGATCTCTAGGAAGTTACCACCTTCACTTTCTTGTTTAAGATCTTCTTCACTTTCTTGAAATCTACAATTTACGTTCACGGGTGGGGCCTCTAAGGAAAGCCTTTGGGGTGATCCTGCAATTTGATTTGTGTTGCTTCTTTGAGAAGAAACTTGTTCAAATATTTCCCTCCTCAACGACGCCATTTCATTTGCCAATTTTTACAACGATGGATTGGTTCTCTCATCTCTAGGATGTTGGGTCTTTCCCTTTGATAGATTATTTATCTTTCCAGAGAGGATGAGATCATCATCAAGTTCAATGGCCATCCTTTGTGCTTCTACAAAGTTCCTTGGTTAGGCTCTTCACATCAAAAATCCTACTTCTAATGATTGAGCATTGATGAAGAATCTCTTGATATTGTTTTCAGATGGAGAATCCTCTTCGGGCATCCAACGAAGTAATCATTTTAAATGAGCTACAAAGATAGTTTCACCTTCTCCTTTCTTCATTTGAGCCAAATACATAAGAAGGTCTTGACATTCCTCAATAAATCTAAATCTTTCCTCAAACTTCCTTTTGATGTCATTCCAACAAGTGTTGCATTGGGTAGGTAGGAGGTAGAAACATTCTCGCTTCTTTTTCTTGAAGAGACTCCATGAATAGTCTTAAAACGACCTCTTCATTTAGGACACCAAGAATCCCACATGATATGGTGAAGGCCAATATGTGATCTTCAAGGAGTTGTGTGCCATCACCTTTGAACTTTGGAAAGTTCTTGCGGGAACTTGGTAGATCATGAAGAGGGGGTTCAAGAGAAAGCAAGATTATATTCCTTCCCCATGGAACAATGGGTTGAGGTATTTCTTCTTCATCTGCCATTGTTTCTTCTACTTCTATTTCAGCTCTTGCTTCAGCAAATCCTTCTTCAAATTCTAGCACTGAAAAACTTTGCAATAGGAATATGAAAAGACACTGTAGAATGTGAAAAGTCACGTGTAGAAAATCGCAGTGCATCTTTCAGCAATGGATTTTTGTGAACTCTTTTTATGATTTTTTTGGTTTTTTCAATATTTTATTTTTTGAATTTTTGGACCTTACAATCGTATTTTGGGTGTAGATGTTGCTAAATCGCCCCACGGTGGGTCTTAAAAATGTTGGCGAGAAATTTTTTTGGGTGGACAAAATTATGGATTTCTTGCCAATTATATGGGAATCTAAGTCCCTCTTCTTAACCAATGTAGCTTTCGTATATGCATGCACATAAAAGATGAATTTTTGTGGTGGCATTTTGACCGGGATCCAATAGGGGCACTCCACTAACCTCAGGCAAAGCTTACAGATATACTGCAAGAGAGGAATTTGTCTATAGAGAGGGAAAGGGGAGTGAGAAATTAGATAGGAGAACTAATGTTGCAGGTAGAAAATCAGATTCCTACATACATCAATTATAATTTTTATCACATGCATTAAAATTAGGAGGAAACAACTCTACGCATAACAACAAGACCAAATGGAATTTATGATCACAAAGTATCAAGAAATCCCTTAGTCAAAGAAAGCTAGAAAATCCTTCTTGTATTGATTTCTTAAACCAAGTTGTACATAGTGTGGGAATAGAGGAAAAATAGAGAGTGGGGAAAGGAATAATTTGGCTATCTCCTTTGTTCTCTCAAGGTAGAATGCACTCTTGAGCTTACAAAATTAATGACCAACCCTTTGAAATGGGAATGAATTTACAATTTATAGAATGAGAGGTGACTTATCATCTACCTCCCAATGGATTTTCATATGTCCTTGTGCAACTTAAAACTTTTCAACTTCCTAGGAGAATATTAAGTCCCTTTTTATAACATAAAGGTGACTTATTACATTAGGAACATTAGGACATATGAAAAAGTGCAAACCCCAACGAAGAATTAAAACATTTGAAGGGAGAGAAAGTTGGGGGAGAGGGAATGGAGAGAAAAGGAGAAGATGTTTCCCCTGATGAAGTTTGATGATCCTTGTTGATGGAAAGCTCTGATGCGACGAAGTTCTGAATGTCCCATTGTGCCAAAACTACCCTTTGAGTGCAACTTGCTATTTTTAGAATATGAGCCCATGCTCTGCTATTTTGGGACATATCACCTGTCTTGCTCCCATTTCACCTTCTGAACCTTCTACCATATTCCAACCTCCTCTATTCTTGAGATATTTCTATTTTTAAAACATTTCTATTTTTAGCAGGTTGCTATTTGAGGAACTGTTATTTTGGGAAAAAGTCATTTTTTTGTCTTACTTTCAATTTTACCCCTTTTCTGATTATCATGAGTGATCAAACTTGCAATTCAGTGGGGCTCTCCATTTATAGCATATGAGGAAGTATAACATATGCTATTTTTAGTAAATGGTGAAAATGACCTCTGTTTGTGACTGGGAACAACTATTTTGGATTCGACTCTTCGTCACGAATGCGTGCTCCAATTTTCATCATGATTTACTTTCTAGAAAGCTCAGAAATGAAAAATGAAAATTTATGTCGAGTAAGAGCTTCATTTATGGAGCTATCAGGACATAATACTGATAAAAATTTAGTCCTTCATATCTTGAGAAACTAGAAACTTCATTGTGTAAAAACTAGTTTGAGAGAGAAACGAGATTTTTCGAGGCCCTTCCTCTCGAATTTTGGATGATTTCACCTGCTGGATCTTCAGGAATTTGAAAGTTTATTTGAAGAGGGAAGAATTCTAATAAAAACAAAGCCCTCCATATCCCTAAAAATAGGTACTTCATGGCGTGAAAACTAGTTCACACAAAACTATATTTTTCAATGATCATTCCCTCCAATTTTCACACAATTTTGCCCATTGGAACCTTGAGAATTGAAGAGGTAGTTCACTACATTTTTGTAGATGTTCTTCATGTGACAGGTAGAAATATAATGAAAAATAAGTCCTCCATATCCCTAAAAATAGGGTTTTCATGGTGCAATAACTAGTTCACGGAAACTAGATTTTTCGACGATCATTTCCTCCAATTTTCAGCGATTTCGCCCACTGGAACCCTGAGAAGCGGAGAGGTAGCTTGCTTATTTTTTCCATTACTGTGTCATGGAAGCCATTAATGGAGCTTGAAATTTACAGCTTCTATTTTTTTCTCCATTTGTGACAAAATAAATTCCATTGTGATAGGTTTTTTCTTTTGGTGCTTCATGTGAAATTTTACTTCAATCTAACGACCGATTTGATAGGAAATTGAACTTTGTTCTTCGTGGAGCTAGAAGTGAAATTTATTTTCTGTGAGCATTCATTGTTGTAAACTATAGGTTTGAATATGATTTTTTAATGGCCTTCAAGAGATAAGAACTCAGCAATAGGCGGTTTGTTAATCTGTGCATCGGTTTGCAAGATATTTTCAAATTTTCATTTTATGACAATGGGGATTTCCACTATTCTTCTTTTCTATTCTTCATTTATTCTTCTTATCTCGATGAATTATTCTTCTGATACTTGTGTATCACCATGGGGTAGAGGATTTTATTGCTTTGGTGAAGCTGGTTTGAGCTTTTTCAATTGTGGAGTGGTGGAGTGGTGTTCTCTACAACTTTCTTCTGGTAATGCAGAAATAATTAGAAACAACAAGAAACACCAAACAGTTAGATTTTTTTCAAATTTTGGAGTTGGAGTTGGGCACATTTTTTTTTCCTTGATGTCCCTGACCTCAAGGATGTGAGGGACATCAAATTCCATGGTGAGCAAGAGGACGACACGTGTCCTTGATTTGACGGTAGGGAATTTGAGCTCCAAAAATGCACTTGGGGGCTGAAATGTCAAATCTAAAGGTCACATGAGGGTCCCAGATGTCACATGGGGGCTGGGATAATTTTTCCAAGGTTGATGTACCTGAACTTAGGGAATTTGGGGACATAAAATCCCGCCAGGCTCCTAGTGTTGACACTTGTCCTCTCGAAAATTGACTAACTCCCAAACTGTCTCCAAGAGGGTAACTTGGAACGATGATAACTTGAGCTCCCGATGGAATGTATTAGTGAAATGTTTTATGATACTGAATGGAAATGGAATTTTTATTCCAATGGTGAGGGTATCATGTCTTGATTCTTCCATCTGATCCTTGAAAAAATGGATTTTTGATTTGGTACTCTATCCGTGCTCGAGAAAACTACCCGCAAACACTATGCGCTAATGCGTTGTGAAAAAAATGATTTCATCATCTTTTAGGTCTTGGAATTATATTTTTGGAGATGTTAATTTTTACTCCTAACTCCATTCAGAGCTCCCGAATCTTCTTCTGAAGCTTAGTAACTTATTTTGGCTTGTGCATTGCCTAGGCCTGTGAATCCCCAACTTTGATGAAACTGCCCCAAATGCTCCAAATCTTCCCTGAACCTTCCAAAATCACCTTCATGATATTCCTAGGCCTTTTAATTTCTTCCATGTCCATTTTTTATTTTCTGATCCACTCCATGGGGTTGCTCTAGTCCTAGGAAGGCTAGTGATAGCCCTTCCCGTGACTACCCAAAATTTACATTTTCAATGAACTCCTAAAATCACCTAGGGGACTGATTTGACTTTCCTAAATCACCTAGGGGATGAGATAAAATTTTTTGGGGGGTCACTAGACTGAATGGGTGGACTTGGTGTTCTTGGGAATGACAAAACATGAAAATTTTGGCACATGGGTATAGTTGTCGTGCTTGGAAATTGTCAATTTCCTATTGCACATTTGCATGACAACACACTTTTTCCTAGCTTTCTTCCTATCTATTTTTATGCCCTAACTACCCATGATTTATCCCAAGCAATATAATCCCACATAATGCTTTAAAGCACCCTTCCAACTCTTAAAAACACAAAATCATGCCAAAAACACAAAAATCTTGCCCATTAGGGAAACTTTCCCCACAACAGTGGTGACCCAACCCATGGCCATTGAACCTATAAAACCAAATTAATTCCTTCTAAAAGGGAATAATAAATCGATGCATGCAAATTCTGGAGCTCTCTCATGACTTGTGAACTCACTCTCATGCCTGAGTATTCCTGTAATAGCCATAGACCTCCCACACCTCCTTGGAACATGCTTGCATCGCTCATGATCATCCTTTATGAGATTATCATTGTTTTTATTACTTTAATCAACTTCTTATCGTATTATCATTATTTTTTTGCCTTTAATGTTTTGTAGGTTTAGATCAGTCTCGTAACATCCATGGATCACTCAGAACCTTATTTTCCAACCTCCTCACTTACAGGTTTTCTTTTCCATCTATTGATCCTCAACCTCATCACAGGTCTTCTCTGACAATCACCGTTGAACTGCACCAAGTAACCTCTAATTTTCAGTTGTTCTAATCATATCAACTTCTAGATCAATTTAAATCATTTCTTAGATTCATTATTTTCTTGTCTTTACATGCTATCTATTGTTCTCGCTTAATTTCACTCTTTCTAAACACACGAGGGTTGACATCCACCAAGGAAGTTAATAACTCTTGGATTTGATTTTTCAGAATCCCCCACATAAATCTATCTAATTAATCCCATTTTAGTTTATCTTATCTATAGGTCATCACCAACAACAATGATCAAATACTTGGCACCCATTCATCCATCACATCATGCTTATGAGGTACTATAAACCCTCCATGTTATGAGTTGCTAGTTTCTTACAGTAGCTAGTTCATTCATTTGAGTAGAAATGAAGAAACTTTTCCAACAACTACTATGATACAATTATCTCTTCTTTTTCTTCATGTGATGAAAATTTCACTGACATAGGCTTGCTTGTTTCTATCCATGATAACAAGGATTGTGTTTCTAGTTTTGATGACATGAGTACTACTGAGGATTCCTCTCATCCTTCTCTCACCACATTCCGTATGTTAACACTCTTCCCTTCACATCAGACATCGGAAGTCTTATTCCTAGCCTCATACCATCATTGCATCTACCTCCTTTCCACTTCCAATGTGTGAGGCCATTTTCACTCCTCCTCCTTCATGTGTTGATGATTCATACCTATCAGACATCACTCTTCTATTTTTCAAGACACCCTTTTAGGATGAGTATCTACCAAACCTTCTTCATCTCTTTGCAGTGCATACTTGTGATGCAGTACAAGGAGTTTCTCATCCTTCTACATGTGTTTCAGAGGATTCATTCATCTCCTTTATTGGGAGTGCCCCTTCTAGGAATCTTATCACTTCCACTTTTTAGAGACCATCATTGATTCACCTCTTCTTATGGAACCCCTTTCTCTTATCATGGGGGTTGTTGTATTGCCTTCACTTCACTTGGTCATCCTTTCACTGGATGTTCCTCTCTCATACTCTAACATTTCTACGCTCGTGATATTACCTTCGGTTCATTGGCACTCATTTGATAGACCTATGTAACACTTCCATGGACTAGATTTAGAGTTCTTCATACTACTTCCTTCACTTCCTTCACCGAGTGGGAAGAATTCCAATACTCTATTTTTGTCCTTCTTAAGGACAAGAACATTGTTTGGTGTGGTTGTATCTTCTTTAGTCTACTTTGGATGAGGATCACATCATCGCCAATCTTCTTGGAGACTCCTTAGAGTTGCGAGTTCGAGACATGTTTATGGATTATTCTATTCCTCTTGTCTCCTCTCTTCTCTCTTTTTCTTCTTCCAAAGATATTGTAGTTGTACATGGGTACCTCATCAAGCCCTCATTTTTCGGGACCCATCTGATGCATCTTTCTTAGATTGCTAGGGGAGTTTTCCATCTCTTGTTGTGGATGTTTTTCCTTCTGGTTTTCCTCCATTGCTTGATATCCTTGTTGTTCATGGGTGCCTCATTAGGCTTAGTTTCCAGGACCCATTTCTCATTTTTGACTTGCCGCCTCATCCTAAGTTATGATGAAGGGGGTGTTGGTGTGTGTCATTTTCCACATCATGTGGTGAGTCATCTCACTTAGGTGAGGTCATAGGTTTTAGGTTTTGTAGGGTTTATCTAGAGTGAGTGATCATCCAAAGTGTAAAAAGATACCATGTTCCTCTTTTATGTCAGCTTGTTCAAGAATTTATCATGATCATACAAACATTCTAGATCCATAACAGATAATCAAGTATATTATATCACATAAACTAGATCTAGATCTCAACTATTATGCATGAATAATTAAACAAGAATGATAATCAGATTTACCATACAAGATCCATGCTCAGTTATGTCAATCACCAATATCTAACCATAAATATCCATTATATTAATTTCTGTAAAACACAAAAGCTTCATAAATACTTAGCAATGTCACCAAGGGTTACATGCGCTTATGAACCAACAACATAACCTTAAAAATATTCACCGATGTCCAAACTGTGCAAATCAATACATATTTATAGGTAGTGAGGACTTTCCCTTCACTACTCATGCACTCTCCAAAATAGGCTACATGATAAGAATAGCCAGTGCCACTACAAGATAATTACAAAAGTATTCAAGCTCACTATTAATATATGATCTGATAATAACTATGGTTCTAATCCTATTAATAGCTCTAGAACTATACATGTCGCTTGGTCTTCCTTCGAATGAGATCTATCCCAAAATAGAATTTTCTTGAACTGCAAGTCTTCATGCTCTATTTTTATCTCCAAAACCTTTCTTGGTCACTACTCCAACCACTCATCTCCCGGTTCTATCGAAATGCAACTAAGTATTTTAACATGTTTGGCTTAGGCACGAACCCTCATGCAATATATGTAATACTCCCACATGTACCTTCACACCTAACTCATGTGCATCAAAATCCTTCATGCCACTTGTACTTAGCATCTTTTAGGGGTCCAACATTACCCCACACTAGCTAGATTTCCGCCCTTGACAATTATTCATCCATCAGATCCAAAAACTCCGGGAGGAAGAATACAAGTTCAAAAATGACAAAATTGCAAAATGAGTAGTATACTAGGAAGAACTAAGGTTCTTGGAAGACCTCAAGAAATTATGCATCTACTTCACTTACTAAATTCTTCCATTCTTCAAATTCCTTCAAGGCATTTCTCGACACAGCCTCCAAAATCCATGAGACTTGGTTGGGAGTGATTTCCTCAACCCTACTTCTTATCTCCTTCATCACCACCTCTATTTCTATGCAAGCACCATCAATATTATCCATGTATTCCAATATAGAGTTTTGGAACTCACCAATTCTTTGCTCAAGCTTCGCACACTTTTCCTTAACCATATCTTTTTGTGCTGTGGTATCTAATACTAGTTGAGTGTGCTCTATTTTATTTGTTGGTGTCTTTTCTTGTATAGACTTCAAAGTTGCTTTCTCATCCAAAAACTTACATCAATATATGACTCGCAATTCCTTCACCTATTAAAGCTAACATCTACTTTTGTATTTGCTTCTTTGAGCTAGGTGAGAAAGTCCTCTAGTTCAATGATCCTAGCTTCCACTATCGCAATCTTGTTATTCTTCTTCTCTTCTAACATCTCCTCCTCTCTGCCGTAGGCCGCACACATTTGATGTTAACCAAGAGCATGCCAACTAGGTCCTCTAGGTATTCCATCTCATCCCCATAGTCTTTCCTAGCCTAGATTACTAATGAAGGATAATGTCCCAATATTTTCTTTACTAATGTGCCATCCCTATCATATGCCTCCTTAGTTTGGTCTTGTTTTCGTCACAACCCCTTGTGCATCGGTCTATCTCTCTCTTGTTCCTTCTCTTTCTTGTCAGCCACAAGGGTGCATACCATAGTGCTCGAGTCCAAATTCCTTTTCACCACTTTTGAATGTAATTTGTTCAAGGTGTTACACGCCTTCTCATCTGTTAAGTGGTTAGGATCGATGGCCTTATACTTGTGTCTAGGATTTTTCTGTAAAATCATTGTCTTGATCGCATGCTCACTTACTTCAAACTCTGGCTCTTCGCATGTGAATGTAGATTCCAACTCAACATCTTCTTTGTTCTAGACACTCCCCCTTCTAAGTATCAGTAGCTCCCAAACATGTAATTTGTTTGGAGGTAGGGTACTTTGGAAGTGCTTGCGTGCACAATTTCATTGAGTCATCAACAAAATCCATATGTGGTGACCTTGGGGTCCATCGTTTCCTATGTGCCTTCATCTTTAATCATTTTTTCTTTAGGGTAGGGGTACTAGTACTTGTCCCCAGTCCTTTGTCCTCCTTGATCATGAAGGAATCACCCTTTTCCTTCTCACATAACTTTAGAGACTCGTGACCGGCGAATTATCACTTTACTTCATCAAAACTAACCATTGCTTCACCTTTCTCTCACACCGCAACCTCTCGCCTTTGATTTCTCTTCGACTCCTCTCTTAGCTTGTTCCTCTAATTCTTGTTCAAGTTCTTCCCTGAATGCAACATAGTCCTCTTCTTCCTTAGTTATGGACTTAGTCTCTATGCTTAGAGACTTCATGTACCTTAGGTGTTTCTCTTGATGCTACTCCATGCCACCATGTTGCAAGGTTCCCGTGCTCTCACTTCTACCTCTACGTATGTAATACTTTCTCTTATGAGAAGTATCCAATTTCCATTCACTTTATTCTTTCTCCTCTTCATCTACTGCCTCCACCTATACCACCTTTATGGGAGGTATCAGTGCTTCTCTAGGCTTAGGGAAAGTGGAATCCATGACTTCCACCTCAACTCCCCCTTGTGTCTTAGGGCGCAACTATACAAATAATCTATGGATAAATCCCTTAATGGTTACATTGATCTATGGGTGTAGATCCAAGAAGTTGGGCTCTAATACTTTGAGGTATGCGGCTCTTGAAGTCATACCTGTAAGTAGCATGAAGAGTGTGTACATCAAAATCTACCTTATCTGCATCATAAGTCAATTTTTGTGTATCATTTAGCCTGTTAATGGAGTACTTTAGATACTTTTTGGTGAATGCAAATGGGATTTTTCACCATGGATCCATCTCTCCATTCACCTGTTTAAATCTTGCAAGGTTGAAGTGTTGCATTACTAAAAACTTTACTTGGTCCCTAACCACTTTGGGAGATCACACAAAATGTTCCATTCATTCTCAAAGGCCTCATGTATTCTATCATACCATTTATAAATGTGTGCCTTATATGTGTTTGAAATGCTGCCATTGCATGTGAATCCTGAAAATTGCATGAAAAGTGATGAATCCATTGGTAGGTAAACCCAAAAATTTCCACCAGTGTCTATTTGAGATGCCTACCTCCCAAAATACAATCAAAAGAAGGATGGAACCCCATGTGATTTTTTTCCTTCTTAATTTTACAAACGTGCCTCCTCTATGATGTTGTCTGCAATATACTATGTCAAGTTGTAATGCACCCTCTTCAAGATTCTGTAAGCTACCTACAGAAACCTCTTATTTATATTTTTCTAGCAATTTGACACACCCAACTTATAGCTCACAAGTCGGGAAGTGACCCTAAGTTCTAGATCATTCAAATCCATAATGGTCTATGCCCTACCTCCCTTCTCATAGTTTAGTTTCTTGGAAATCTCCTCAATTTTAGTCATGGCCTTCAAATCCAAGGATACATCCTCCCCTGTGCTTCTTAGCCATATAACTCATTCAATCAATTGGCTTGTGAGGCACATCCTTCTCCCCGTGAAGTAGAAGAAGTCTTCGTGTACCCGTGACATCATCCACTGAAACAAATGTGTAGGTTTCGTAAAGAATGGAAGCTCCCACAACTATAAAAACTCATTTTTTCTAATTCTCTTTTAACATATTCATCAATTCGAGGGTTTCTAGCCTTGTCTACCCCTGAGAGTGTCTTTGTCAAGTTTGCCCTCATCTTCTTTTCATTCTCCTCCATGTGGTGGTTAAAATCACTAATTTTACAGTGAGTGATCTTTGATTTCCACAACTCCACCCGCACCACACCAAGAGGGTATTGCATTTTAGAATATATTTCTTCTAAGGGCTCCTTCACCACAATCTTGAGCTTCTTTATGCACAACCTTCTAGGTTTTGGTGCCATTTCTCTTCTCTCTGCATGCCCTAGGTGTTATGTACTTCGACCCTTATTTACTCAAGTCTCGTGAATTTCAAGTTCTACAAACATATAAAACCCTTCACTGCTCAGTGGTCAATTCCAAATCACCTCTCTGTAAGGATATCTACACACTCAGAAGCACTCTAGTTTGCAAACACTTAGTGTCTCTTCTAAACCCTTTTCACTATCTATATTTCTTGGTAGCTCTTTGATTTATTCAAAATAAAGGTAGCCAAATGAATACCCTAACACCCTATATATACTCTTTTCATGACCCTCCAATGGTCAGATTCGTACTTCCAACCCACACTTTTAAGTTAATTTTCCTATAAAGTTCCTTTTCTCTTTATAAATCATTTCGCGATATCACCTCATGAGGTGCAACATAACCTTTTGGTGGGATAATACTACTTCGCTACCTCATACCTCCTTCACGCGCCTCTCTTCACTAAAGTAAAAAACCTTTGTGCTATATCCCAAGTAGTTTCAAATACCACTTTATCTTGCCTACCTCACGTTACATTACGTGATCATTTTTCTTGTGTGGTATTTAATTATATTAACCTTCCTCGAATACCTTATGCACAATACTTATCCATTTCCGTGCTAAAGTTCTCAAATGAGCCTTTAACCAAGCCAATCCCTAATAAAGGGTGCAAACCATTTTATTATCTTCTGCACTTTAATCTACCCCACACTAAGGGTATGTGTGGTCCTCTGCACATGAAATCACTAGACAATAATCAACTTCTAGCACGTAAACACACTTATTACATAAATCATGAACTAAATTAATAAAGCATATCAATGTTGAACGAAAACACATATAAAGAAATGCATTAAAGGAAAGCTAATCTAATGGAAATACTTGTCTTATTACAAACACCAAGAAGACTTATTTATAGTGGGGCTTCAACCTACTCCTGTTGAAATAACTGGGAAACCATGTCCCATCCAGTGCCTCTAACTAACAAGTTCTGAGTCAAGTATACAAGTCACAATATACAGTCCCAACCAATGCAATTTGAGCTTTCTAGGGTGGTGCATGAACTTGGAGTCATAAAGAATAACCATTTGTCCAACTTCAAGCTTCTTATCCTTTATATGCCTATCATGCCATGCTTTCTACCTAGAATTTTTCGTCTTTTGACTCCATCATGATATAGCACACCTTTCATCCAACTGTATAAGTTTATCAATGTGCTCTTCAAGTGCCTGCTCATCAGCTAATCCTCTTGTGCACGTAATATGTAGGGAGAGTAACATGAATTCTATGGCTAAAATAGCCTTCGCGGAAAACACCAACTGAAAGGGTGTGGCTTTGTTCAATCTTTTATAAGTTGTCATGTATGCCCAAAGTACTAAAGAGAATTTATCATCCTAGTCTTTCCTTCCAACATCACAAATATTTGTCAGTGTATGTCCCAATATCTTATTGAAATCCTCAACAGTATTATTAGCATGTGGATGATAGGGTGTTGTCTTGTGATGTGCCACCATAAACTCAGCCAACAATATCCTGATAGTCTCATTCAAAAAGTGTGTGCCCCTATCACTTGTGAAACTCAATGGGAATCCATACTTTACGATAATGTTTTCCCATAGAAATCTTACTACCGCAACATCCGTGTAATCCTTTATAAGTGCTACTTCCACCCACATTATAAGATAATATGTATAAGTTATAATATAGTGTGATCCATTCCTACACACGGGTGGGGAAATAGGACCCACAAAGTCAATTTCCCATTTTTCAAAAGGTTCTACACTAGAAATAGGCCTCAAAGGCATTTCATCTCTATGCATAGGATTTCCAAGGCACTGACAATGGTCACATGCCTTACAATATTCTTTACAATCCTTATACAATGTTTCCCACCATAGGCCAACCAATAAAATCTTACGCACGATAACATCTCTGCATAATGTCCACCTACAATCCCACCATGAACTTCCTCCATAATAGCTTTGCACTCATGCTCAAGCACACACCGACGTAAAAATTCATCCCAACTCGGTTTTATAAGTCTCCACTAATCAACATATAAGGCACAATGCGTATGACAAGTTGCTTCTTTTCTAGGCTCTTCATCCCTTTAGGTGCCACACCGCTTAAAAAAATACAAAAATATATTCTAAGTTAGAGGGCACGTGGTTTAACCTAAACAATTGTGCATCCAACATTATATCCTCAATGCTCTGTGCATCCTCTCCCAAGTTAATCCTTGATAAATGATCGGTGTATAATTACTCTTTCTGGTTTAACCACCACCAGTAAAATCAAATTCATGAAATAATAGAACCCAATGACATATGCACCCCTACAAATGGGCTTGTTCACCAGGTACTTAAGTGCCATGTGATCCATTTAGAATATACAAAGGTGTTTCCAATAAGTATTATCTAAAATTATGCAACGCGTAAATCATGGACAAGGCCTCACGCTCTATAGTTGTATAGTTACATTAAAGCTAGTGTTAACTTCCTACTTTTAAAAAAATAGGATGATAAAAATACCTTATCCAGGTTGGGATAATACCATGATTTCGTCATGGACCAGACCTTTTCATGTGCATGTGGATGCCTCTAGAGTAAGCCTTTCCTTGATGTCTCAAACACACACTATTACACTTTAACCCAATGGAACTTACCTTTACTTTTTAACAGCTTCTTCCAAGGGTGCAACAATCTTGGCATAACCTTTGATAAACTTCTTGTAATATCCTATGTGCCCCAAGAATTCATGCACTTCTCTATGGTTATTAGGTTCATTTAATCCCAAAATAACAACAACCTTAGCAGGATCTACCAATAAGCATTCCTTATAAATAATGTGTCAAAAAAAAGTTCCAAAAGGTGTAGAAAAAATGCACTTCTTAATGTTTAGGGAGATGCTCAACTACTGACACCTCTCGAAACATAAGCCTTAAATTATCACAATGATATTTCAATAGCCCATCTGTTTCACCATTTTCTTTAAGGATTTAGATGAAATAGAGAAGGGTGTGGGCCAAGGAGGAATACATTGTGATGGTCGGTTTGAAGGTCATTGCGCATGTTCGACTTATTGATCCAATGCTAACTATGAGAGATTCCTTTTAGCTAGGAGGAACTACCTGAAATACACAACAAGACCACAACAAGAGGATTAAATAACATATGATAGTGGACTACCTAGCATATACTAGATATAGAAAGTATGGTACTTCCTAGAAGGCTTTCAATCTAGTTTTTATAAATCAATATAAAATAACTTGAACATGTAAATAAAAGAATTTAGTGCTAGCGTTCTGATTTGGGTGCCTCAGATTACTATCAACGTCGATCTGATTAAATACTAAAATGCTATACAGGTAAAAGGTTTTGGACTGGGTTGCAGGTAGTGCAAGTGGTCTACAAGTCACAAAGAGTGTCTTGGTAAGGTCGGGTGAGGTTTTGGGTTGTTTTGGGTGCGATACTTAGGTTGCTAGTCTGGAACAGTATTATCAAACACAAAGACTGACACCAGTTAAGGTGATCGATGTTGGTTTAGGTAGGACCACTACCGGTTTAGGATGATTGATATTGATAACTGTGGAAAAGTGACAGGAAGTGAGATGGAGGATGTTTGGACTCTCTTTTGTCTTGGGATAAAGAGTTAGAAATGTCTTTGTTAGGGAGGGTGAGGTGATAGGTCCAAAATAGGTGTGGTAATATTCTGAGTGAGGTTTGGGGTAGGCTATGGGTTGAGTTGTTAGGTTGGGTTAACAGTCACAGCGACCGATATCGATTAAGTAGACCAATATCGGTGTAGGACAGACCAACCACGGTTAGGGTTAACCAGTGTTGGTGACTGTGGGGAACTGGAAGATGTTGTAGAATGAGTTTTGGGTCCTCTTTGTGATTACACAAAGATTTTGGAGGATGTTTGTAAGGTCTACGGGAGGGAGGTGGTTTTGGGATAGGATTTTGTGAAGTTTAGGTGGGGTGTGATGGGGTGGTTGATAGAGAGAAAGTTGAGGGATAGATCTAAGTAAGAATAGTGAATAGATGAAGGAAAATAAAGAATACAACTACAAGTAACAAAGGAGAAACCAACTTACTTGGAGTTCGAAGTGTTGTAAATGCATGTAGTGGTGAAGAAGTGGTTTGAGATACTTTGGTGATGGTTAATCTGGAATGGTGCTCAACTATGGCGGTGCTTCTGGAATGCTACCATGAATGCAAATACCTTCTAATCAGTTTTGGTGCTAGATATGGCTATCTATATGTGTGAAAGGGATTTGGTTCTTGCTTGCATGTAGATCTCCTTTGTTCCAAAACTCAAGAATGTGGCCAACCTCCCAAACAAGGTTACCAAAAGGAATATAAGGTAATCGACGGTTTAGGGTGATCGACGTCGGTTTAGGGTTAACTGGTGCTGTCACGGCGAGGGAAATCCTAGGTTTACTAAAAATGCCAGATATTGGCGATCCTTTTGGGCTAGCTCAGTCTATTCTCGTGGATCAAAATGTTACATTTTAATGAGTGGGCATGTGGTTAGTTATGGTGAGTGAAAAGGGGAAATATGCTAAAAATAGGTTTGTGGTGAGGTGTCTAGGTGAGGTGGTGGGGTGAGGTGGAAATTAGTTTTAATTAAGGTATTTAAATAATGAATGAAGTGAGGATGAGTATTAATTTAATTGTAAATAATTAAATTAATGTTAATGTGGGCTAGGGAGGTCATGGTTAGGTGAATATGTTTAAGTTGGCTATTCGAAAAGGGACCAAGGGGAGTGTGACCTAATTTTGATGTCTACATTTTTCCCCTTTTTGTTGTGTAGCTTGTATTGGTAAGTGACGCTAACAAAAATAGGAAGTGATTGCCCCATGTGTGGGTGAAGGTGATCCCCCTCAAACCGGGCACTGATGAGGTGTAAGACGGAATCGGTGAGTGGTTTGATAAAGGTGTAGTTGGTGAAGATAGGTGGGGAAGGGGATGAGTACTATGGGACCGAGTGATGGTCAACTTGGGTAATGGGTAGTGGGCCATGGTCAAAATCGGGTCATGGGTAATGACAATCAAATGCACACACACGTATAGATTGCAACACAGGTACAAAGTTGAAGAGCTTGCAAACTCTACATCATCCAAGGTCGATAGGTTTATCCAAACAAGGGTGAAGTGAGTTAGGTATCCAAGGTATAGGATATGGTCTAGAAACACAATGTAGGTTAGGTGTAGGAATGTTTAGGTATGTTCCAGTACACCAAAGGTTTGGTCGGGATAAATGGCACAACAATAGGCAAGGTATGGTTGGTAGGCTAAAACAACATAGGTAACAAAATTGCAAGGTATAAAGAGTACATAAGGTCACTAGTCACACAAAGTAGGCTGGGGTAAGGTAAATGGGTTATGACATGGGTAAGGCCAAGGTAAGCATGTGGATGCACACGAATAAGGGTTTTGAGCTCCATTATCTGGGGTAGAGGATATGGTCCAGGACACACAATGAGGTAAGATGTAGGAACATGTAGGTGTAGTTCTAGTACATCCAAAAGGTCAAGGCATTGTTTGGGTAGACCACTTGATAGGTAGGAAAGGAAAGGTCGTTGGGTTCGCCAAAATGAGTAACAATGGCGTAAGGTGCGGTGTGTATACAATATCGAAGGTGCACTGGTGTTGGTAGGTGGGCTAGGGTTGTTTGGAGGTAGATATGAGGATGGGAGGGGAAAAAGGATGCCCCAAGGGTCAAGGGAAATAATATAAGGTTACATGGGTAATTGGTGGGGGTGAGGGAGGGTGATAAGTAATAAGGTCATGAGGGTGATGTGTAAGGTCAGGGTCAACATTGGGTTAAGTGGAAAAAGGTTACAACCAAGTAGATGTGGTGCATTTTAGGCAATGGGATCAAAAATGATAACCGACACCGGTTATGGAAAACTGATGCCGGTCTAGCAAAACCAACCATGGTTGACTAGGGCACATGATCGATGTCATTCAAGTTAAATTAATGTTGGTTAGGTTGGGGTAGGGTAAAAAGTAAAAATATGTATGTTACGGATTCATTTTAACTTTGTCCACTTTATAGAAAATGACATAGTGAATTAGTTTAAGCATTTTTCATGAAGAAAAGGATGAGGTGTGGTACTATGCTGAGTTAGAGGTATTTGAGTGGGTGGAGGAGGTAGGTGGATGGGGCCACGAGATCATTCAGAGTGATTGGATTGGTTAGAGGACCGAGAGTTTGATTGGAGACATGACATCAATGGGTGGAGGTGTGGGAGATCTAGCAGTAGGGAGACCAGACATCCTGGCAAGGAGGCACTGTGTGTAGAGGTAGGATTCGATCCATTTGTAGTTTTGGATTAAAATGTTTTAGGGAAAAATGAAAAGAATGGGGGGGTTCAAAAATTTGAAAATGTGGATAAAATAAATGGATTTGGGTATGGGGAGAGGCCACATAGGTGATTTAGGTAATAAAAATAATTTTGGGTGGGTTGGTTGGGTGTTGGGGTAGGTTTTAGGGTTTATTTTTAAATTTTTGAAAAATTGGGGGTGGGGTTTCGGTTGTGGAGCCAAAATAGAGATTGACATCGGTCGGTCAGCTAAGCCAACATCGGTCATGGTTAGGTGACCGATGTCGGTCATGTGTGACCGATAGTGGTCAGGCATGACCGATATCGGTCATCATAACTGGGGCGAGGCTAGGGTGGGAGGGTAAAGAGTGGGTGGAAAATAGGAATGGGTAGAAATGGGGTATAAGAGGGACTAGAGGAGAGGAAGGAGGAAAGGGGTTAGGTAGGTAAGTGATGTCCTGGTAAAGTAATATGGGGTTGGGGTAAACGTGAGCAGGGTAGATGATAGGTTAGGGAAGTAGGTATGGAATAGATAGGTGTGTGGAATTTTTGACATGGTTGAGTTGTATGGGTGCAGGCACGACATCAGCGATAATGTGGGATAGATTCCCACCATTGTTGGGGGAGATACGACCTTGTGTCACCACAGAGGAGTGGGGGCACATTTACGCGGTTGGTCTAGTTGGCATCGGTGCATCCAATGGGATCATAGTGTCATGGTCACACTCATCAATATATGGGATGTCATGACCAACACTTTCTACTTACTTATCAGTGAGATAACAATCACGATGGAGGATGTCTAATGGATATTGCAGTTTTGATTGCTTTGGTAAGTCGGTGTATACAGTGTCGGCCGATGTGGCCTTCGAGGAGATGATCACTTTGTGTTTGGGGAGATGGTGATAAAGTTGACTGAGCACAACACGAGCCTTGTATATAGGGTGATGTATGCAACACACCCAAGGAGACACAGTTGGCAGTATTGATGATGGTGGCAATAGGGTGCTATATTCTACTTGATTTAGAGGGTGGCGGTTTCCTCAAGGTTTGATGGGGTTTTGTGGGAGATGGTGGAGGATCGGGTTCTATTTTCTTGGGCACCTACCTATTTGGTGCAGTTGTATAGAGAGCTTTGGGGTTACTAGAGGATGCACCACTATGGCTTATATCGTAACTTATTATTGCATTACTAGGCTTATGAGAACATTGTGATAGTGTGTTGGTGGGGATTGCGCGATGGCAGATTGGCATAGAGGTGGATAGAGAGAGGCTACGGGAGGTGGTGGTAGCTGGGGACCGATGATGAGGTGAGGAGGTGACCTATGATGTCATGCATTATAGGTAGAGTTTGGAGGGGATATATGTATTGGATATCATGTGGCGGCCGTATGTGGGCTACCCAACATTTAGAGGTATGAGGTGGGAGCTACGGGGGTTGCCACTAGTATGGTGGATACAAGGTAGACGTGCCAATGAGCATAAGATGATTCAGTGGATATAGTATGATGACAATTTGGATTAGTCTAGGATGTGCCCCCACCGGTTGTACAGTATCACCGAGAGGATGTAGAGGCCTTTACCTCTACTTCACCCTACAGATCCAATAGGTCAGGCAGAGATGCCGGTGGATGGCCAGATTGATGATGCAAGGGTGACCGATGGGTACATATGATGGTGGGATGCAGAGTTACATGTGGCACCTCCATAGCTAGGGTAGCTAGATTTAGCTACAGATTACAATGTAGAGAGATGCACTACATGAACATGTGATAGTATTGGGAGTGTAGTTGGCCGTTACATAGGCACATGTAGTTACCTTGATAGGGCAAGTGACTCTTTTACGAGGATAGGGCACAAGTGCACAATGTATAGGCACAGGGGCCATGATAGGATGGGGAAAAATTGCCACTTTGCGCATAGGTCTTGGGTTTGCGAGCCAAATAGTGGCATCACAAGCACATGTATCTACCTTACAGGCAGTGACTACATTACAGGGGATAATTGATTATTTCTTAGGGACGGTGGTGGTACATGTACCTACATAGGTCGAGGACATGAGTTACATTCACAAGGACCGAGGCTAGCAATAGGTCTTAGTACATAGGTGGTAGCGAGGCCCTGATGCCTCTATAGATGGTATCAATGGTGTGCTTTAGGGATGCCCTGGGTGAGGTACGATACTATCAAGATCACTTGATGGTTGCAGGGATAGATGTCCCATCCTATGTAGAGCATAAAGCACAATAGGCCTCAAGTGAGAGGACCAGGTCCCGCACTCATAGTGTAGAGAGTATAGGGGCCAAGAAGCCCATAGACAGAGTTCGGAGAGAGGCTACAACACATGGAGGCTAGACCTAGCTACAGGACAGAAGAGGCGAGGATAGAACCATGCTCGCTAAAGAGATGTTGGTAAGGCACTAGATTGGAGGAGGGGAGGAGGAGACATATGTGATAGATATGGATATTAGGTGATTAGTCACCATATATGATTAGGATATAGATTTTTGTACTTTTTTTATTTATACCAGTCTGTGTGCCGAAGATAACGAGGATGTACGTGAGAGTTTTTAGGATTTTGATCATATACTAGCCTGCGTGTTGAAGATGGTGAGGCTGTATATGAGAGTTTTGAGAGATTGATATTATTTTGTATTAGTGTATATTAGATGGATACACAAACTTTTATGATGAGATCAATGATTGTGGATGATGTACTTGTGTTGAAAAATTTGATTGTTAGTTGTATATGGATGGAAACTAGGTGTTTTAGGCATGGTGGAGTCAGGTCATAGGCATGGTTGAGTTAGGTTGGTTTAGGCATGATGGAGTCAAGTCACTTAGGCATGTTTGAGTTAGGTCATTTAGGCATGGTGGAGTTAGGTTGGTTTAGGCATGATGGAGTCTTGTTTTTAATTTTGATTTAATGTCCAAGTTATTGGTAACATGGGAGACAAATGGTGATGTATATGCATGTTATGGTTTAAATTTCCAAATATTTGCTATAGTGGAAATGTGAAAATGATAAATGAATGATTTGATGATGTGGTAAAAATGTTTATTAAGTGGTGCTTGTTTGGTTTAATTTCCAATTGTTGATATAAAATGGAAACTAACTAAGGTAGGATGTGAATAGGAAGATGGGGGAAAATAGGTTAGGGTAAAGAGTGGTCGAGCTAACCTCCAAGGGCCCCATGCCCTCTGAGTTCTACCTACATAGCCCCAATGAAAAAGGGGCCTTAGATCAATGTAGTTCTCCCATAAACTAGGGAAGAATATGATGAAGTAGGGAATGGGTTGGTAGATTTTAGGCATGATTGAATGTAGGTCATAGGCATGGTTAATTCTAAGGTGAAAATGTAGGTGTCGATATTATAGTCCCAGTATAGAATAATCAATAAGTAATGAGGAAGGTGAATGGTAAAACATGGTAAAAGAGCCATGTAATTGATAAGAACCTGAATGAGTCTACCATACCCAAATGGGCTTATGAACATAAGACTCTAAAGGCATTACATAGTGGACTATTCTAAGGGTGAAGAAAGTCACATGATCATGAAATGTCATAGTTACGGAAAGTCCCTTGAGTGGATAGGAAGCTAGGGTAAAAATGAAATGATGTGAAAGTGGGTGGTATGTTAGTGTAACTTAGTGTACGACAATATGTTCACCTAACAAGAAACCCAGGATCAGAAATAGGCAAGTCCATGATGAAAAATTTATCATTTTCTTCATCTGTTTGTTTTAAATAGACTGATCGATGCGAAATTCTATATGGGATGATTATATAATCTCCTTGAGGTATTCATGAAGCTAATCGATGCGGGAAGCTTCTGAACATTTTATTATATTTTTGCAATAATTTTATATAGCTGTCCTTCAAGGGATCAGTCTATTTATGACAGCTAGGTAGAGAGAAGGAATGTCCCTTTTAAGGGAGTCATATTTTTTTGGAAGTTTGAATCAAGGAGTTGAATCCCATTTTGTTTTTAGACGTTTTAAGTCATGGAAAAGACTATAGAGGAATATTAGGTTCTTGTTTAGAAGAAAAAACCATAACACACAGGGGTTAACTATGAAAGAGGTGGTTTTGAGTGATGAAGATGATGGGATTCCATATTTTAAAAAGAAGAAAAGTATAAATGAGAATCATGTTGTGAGTAGAGCCATGGTACTCATATTGAAGATAAGGTTGAAAGGTGATGGGTAATCACATGATCTTTATTTAGTTGTTGATCCTATAAAACAGGTAATATGGAAGGTGAACAACACTCAAGGGACGAGCGGTCAATTGAAAGAAAGTGATATATGACTTGATGTAAACAATAAAATGGTTGAATATAAAAGGCATTGAGAGGCTCGAGTTCGGGTTTACCTTTGAGTGAAGATAAACGATAAGCACCTGATACATAGGCATGGGTAACGATATAGGGTCCAAGCCAATTAGGAGAAAATTTTCCCCATTTACTTTTCTCTTATTTGGTTACATGTTGATTTTCCTTTAGGATGAGGTCACCGACATGAAAGGTTTATTCATGGACACGTTTGATAAATTTTTGGTAAATTTGGAGATGGTCAAGAGCATTGAGACAAAATTCATCTAATAACTCAAGTTGCACCAAATGATCCTAGAAAAATTCATCGTCGTTGAGCATGTATTGTAGTGAGATGCAGAGAGATGGAATTTGGACTTCGAGAGGCAAAAACAACCTCGATCTTGTAGACTAGAGAAAAAGGTGTGGCAGCAGTTTAAGTATGAATACTAGTGCAGTAAGCCCACAAGGCAAAGGGGACGTGCGTATGCCAATCCTTCATAGTATCATCAACTACTTTCATAAAAAAATTGTTCAAGGTTTTATTGGTGGATTCTGCTTGGCAATTTTTTTATGGGTAATAAGTTGACGAGAAAATGAGTTAAATGCCAAAAGCGTCACAAATTTTTCATAGGGTTTTGTTTTTGAATTGCTTGCCATTATCAGTGATGAGGTGGTGAGGAACACCAAAGCGAGAAATGATGTGATGGTTGATGAACTCACATATTTTCTAGGCTTTTTTAGAAATGAGGGGAATGGCTTCTACCCATTTAGTGTAGTATTCAGTAGCGGTTATAATCCATTGATGGCATTGTGAAGAATGAGGATTGATATCTTTGACTAAATCTAAACCCCATTGAGAGAAGGGCCAAAGGTCCCGTGTGTGACCTATAAAGCATGAAGAGGTGTGTGATGAAGATTAGCATGGTGTGACATTTCACACAATGTTTAACATAGTCACAACAATGCTCCATGTGGTTTAGGGTTAGATAGTAATAGCTATGGTGAAGAATGCATTTAATGACATCTAAACCACTAAAATGGCCTCCATAAATTCCATTGTGAAATTATTTGATGGTGTAGGGAATTTCAGAACTTGTAAGGCATCATAAGAGAATACCATCGAATTTGTGCTTATAAAGGAGACCACCCATGATGACATAGCGAGAGACACTTTTAAGAAAGGCACGTTGTCCATTACGAGTGAGATCAGAAGGTAGAATGGAAAGGGAAATGTAGTATGTAAATTGCTTATACCAAAGGTCACGTGGGTCAAGTGTAACGATTTCGATGGAGTAGACCTCATGAGGTAAATAAGAGGGTGATTGTAACCTTTGTATTGTGACAAAAAATTTAGAATCGGCGGGTGAAGCGGGTATCTGAGAAGCCAAAGAGGCCATGGTATCTACAAACTTATTGGTAGAATAGGGGTGGTTTTAAGTTCAGAATCAGTCAAAGGTGGTCAAAAGTATGTCTACGTGATGTTTCTACTTTTGAAGTGTTTCATTATGACACTGGTATATACCATTGACTTGATTTATGACCAGCTGAGAATCACCAAAGATATTGATCGACTTAACATCTAAGGCATAGGTAGCTTGAAGACCCAAAATGAGTGCTTTGTATTCAAAGATATTGTTTGTACAATCGACTCTATTTTTAAGGATAAAGGCATAGGTTCACCATCAAGTGGAATGAGGATAACACCAGCCCCACCCCACACTGACATTTGGAGCCATCAAAGAATAGGGTCATTTGGTAAGTGGTATCATCCAAGGAGAGGGTAGCTATGGATTCATCTGGGAAATCAAAGTTAGAGGGTTGATTCCCAGAAAGAGGTGCATCTGTTAGTTGGTCAGTGATGGTTTGGCCTTTGATGGATTTTTGATGAGTGAATTTGATGTCGAGGTCTTCAAGAAGCATGAGACAACGTGTAACACATTGATGCTAATAGGGTTTGGTGTACATGTAGTGTAGGGGTTAATATTGGTGATAACAAAGGTTTTGTGGTTGAGTAGGTAATGGAGAAGTTTGGTGGCAATGAAAAATAAGGCTAAGCAGAGTTTTTGGCATGGGTGTATCTAGTTTTATAGTCCAAAAGGGTACGGATTATGTAATAAACTACTTGCTCTCTATGTTGCTCATTGCGATGAGTGAGCATGACACCTAAAGAATGGTCAGTGGAGGAAATGTATAGGTAAAAGGGTTGGTCATTCTTAGGGGGAATGAGCACTAGTGTTTAAAGAAGGTATTATTTTAAGGCGTAAAAATATTTGTGGCATTCATCATCCCATTTGAATGAGACGTCCTTCTTGAGGAGATGATGAAATGGTTGACAGTGGTTAGAAAGCTACGAGATAAATCGACGAATTGATTGCAACTTACCTTGCAAGATTCAAAGTTGTCGAAGATTAGTAGGTGGAGACATTTCTAGAATAACCTTTACTTTAGCAGGATTTACTTCTATGCCATGCAAAGAAATGATGAAACCAAGGAGTTTTCCAAAAACCAAAAAGACACACTTCTTTGGTTGAAGATGAACATAATACGTGATCGGGAGTCAAAGATGACCTTAAGTATAGTCACGTGTTCAACGATGTTTAGATTTAGAAATAAGATCATCTACGTAATCTTCCAATATGCGATGCATGATATCATGGAATATATAAGCCATGGCTCTTTGATATGTAGCACCAACATTTTTAAGGCCAAATGGCATGACTCGATAGCAAAAGGTCCCCAAGGAGTGATGAAGGAAGTTTTCGTGATCTTCCTGGAGTGAGTAACATTTGATTATAACCCAAGAAACCATCCATGAGTGATAGCATCTCATGGCCGATGGTGAGATCAACTATTTGGTCAATGCCTAGTAGAGGGAAATCATCTTTGGCACAAGCTAGGTTGAGATCCCAGAATTTTGTACAAATGTGGAGTCCCCATGTTGTTTTTATGACATGAACGATGTTAGAAATCCATTGGGGATAGTCAATGGGTAGGATAAAGGAAACCGAGAGAAGACACTGAAGTTCTTCTTTGACAAGAAGAGCAATGCGAGGATGCATTTTCTGTAACTTTTGTTTTATGGGTTTGGCATCAGGAATGGTTATGATATTATGGACCACAATTTTTGGGTCAATACCAAGCATATCGGCATAAGACCAAGCAAAAGTGTTGCTATGGTCCCAGGAGGAAAGAGGTAAAAGCTTCTTGTTTAGTAACATCTAAAGACTAGGCCTATCTTTAAAATGTGTGGGTCATCCTAAGTATTAATGTTGATTTTGATAGTTGATTCATTCAACATGGTTTGCATCTCAGAGGGTAACGATCGGTGAATATAAGAATCTTCCACACCAAGGTAGGTGAGGATGGACTCATTGTCCTGACATTAAACAACATTAATATAAGGCGTATCATCATCGATCATGTCGGGATAAAGGAAGTGGAGAGAAGAGGGAGCCTCACCATCAAGTTGATAGCTTAGAGGTCCCAGGGGAAATCATGTTTATGAAAAAATAAGTTAGGAGGAATAGATTTAGGATCTATGGAATCTATGGGTGAAGATGGTGACATGGGTGAATGGGGTGGAGAAGGTTTGTATTCCTCAATGAGGTCGACGTGGGCCTTCTTGGGAGGTGGTGCAACAAAGCCAATGCCACTACGGTCGTATTTATGGGTGGTACAGAAATGACAGATGGCAGCCTTGTTCATAAAAACCTAAGCCAAAGCCTTTCCATGTGCAATGATGGAGGAAAGTGTGGGTGAAGCGATGGTTAGTAAGGGACTAGAATTTAGATGAAAATGATCATGTTTGGGAAGGAAGCTCAGGTGAATAGGTGGCAATGTCAAGTCCCCCATATGTTAGGTTAGTGCAAAGGTGAGGAGGACCATAAGGGAAAACCTCGCCTATGTGGTAGTCATAATGAGGGTTTTGATGCAGGCTTCCATGCTCTTACAGAGTAAGGAATGTGTCAATATTGTATAGGTGATACTCCCTTAGAGTGAGGCGTTGAAAAATGCCTTTTAAGGGATCGGTAGTAGGTATGCAGGTAGCTGAGATAGATGATTCACTAGATGATTGGACGGGAGGTGTATCGGTTGGTTGGGAAGTAGAGTGGTCAGTGTGGAGGCTACAATGGTAGTAGGAATAGAAGAATTAGATGTAGGAGAGGTGGCGGTGGCATTGGTGGATGGGCTTGTGGGTGAAGGAGAAGTGGGAGTGGTGGCAGATGCTTTGACTAGTACAAGTACATCATTGGGTTAGTACAACATGTTGCAAGTTTTGAATGGTGACGGGTTAGTGGGGATGGTGTAGTTATGTCCTTCATGCTTAAATTTGACATAGTGATGTAACATTTAAGGAACACAACCCATGATGTGAATCTAGGGTCTTCGAGCAATAGGTTATACTGGAACTCTCCTTCTAAGACGTATAATAGTTTTGGGACAATGCGAGGGCCTACACGAATGTGAAGGATAATGGTGCCAAGGGTGGAGGTGATGGCATCGTTGAATGAGTGCAACATAACCAGGTTATTATGCATACAGTTAGAAGGGATACACATTTGATTGTATGCATGGGAGGAGATGATGTTAATGTTAGCACCACCATCAATCATGACACGTTGTATGCATATGTTATTGATATAGACAGAAATGAATAGGGCAGGATTAGGTCATTTGACTGGAGAGGTACAATCTCCTCATCAGAGAAATTGAGGGCAGCGATCTAAGGAGCGGGAATGGGGGTAGAAGAAGGATATGATTTGGTAAGTGAGGCCACATGGTGAGGGGTAATAATGGAGGCCACTAGTGTGGGGTCATTGGGTAAAACTTCAATGGATTACAGAACCTCAATAAGGGCTTGTCTATGAGATTCGAAGTTTGAACAAGATCATACAATGACATATTTAGAGGGGATTGATGTAATTTTTTTATCATTACATTATGGGTAACCCCGTCGAGAGACAGGGTATGTAAGTCCACGAGATGGTGATTTCGGTGCAGTGTAGATGGTATATTGGGTACTAGGTTGGTTGATGGGTTGGTCACTTTTTCTTTGCCCTTGTCTTTCTGAGCGTGGGTGGCAACGTGAACCATGTTAATATGAGGGGAGGGGACAAACAGAGAAGGTGTAGGATAAGTGGTGTAATGGCATGATGGGAAGAAACCTACCGGGGGAGAAAACCCTTGTGAAGTGAGTCAGGCGTAACAACATTTAGGTGTTGATTTGGCTAATTCTCTAATACGAACCATGTTGATCTCAAATTTTGGAGGTGGGAAAAATGGTTGTTAGGGTGGGGATATTGATCACTGAATGGGTAAATGACGATGATGTGTGGTGATAGGTGAAGGTGGAACATGGTCCTCGTAAAGAAGGTCATCATCATCAAAATTTTGTTCGGGAGGAAAAAGTTGGAGAAACACGGTTTTGAGCCTTATATTTTTTTACATCATGTCCTAAAGCACAATGATAGGAACATATCTTGGTTTCATCAAACCCATTTGGTTTGGGCTTGAGAGGATCATAAGGTTGAAATGGTGGTAATGTGATGACATATGTTTCCAAGAGATTGGTTAAAATGTTGGCGTAGGACCCCGCTAATGGATCACAATGGGAAGTGAGCATGGGTTTGGGTAAAGGTGTGGATGATTGGGAGGGAGAGGCATTATAGGAGGGGGAATGGGTTGACCCACCGTTTGGTTTGATAAGTGGTATTTTTTTGTTTTGAAGTTATTTACTTGGGTGAAGGCACAGTAAAAGATCTAGCAGACTGGAAGATTTTGTTGGTTTGACTACCTTATTAGAGGGTAGTGGGTTCTTATCTTTGGGTTGCACCTTCTTGGGTAAAGGTGACACAGGGGTATGGGATGCAAAAGGGAAAGTAGATGGTGGAAGGGGATGGGTTACCCATGGGGGAAACTGAGTTGTGGTGGAAGTGGTTGGTAGAGGTGGGGTAGACGGTAGGGGTTGAAGTTATATAGGAAAGGTTGGGGTTATAGTAACTAGTGGAGGTATAGGTGGTAAGAAGTTCATGGGTGAAGGTAAGGGTGCTTGGTTTTTGGTGAATGAGGTGTAACAAAGTCTCATGATGAAGAAGTAGGATGCTTAGCTTTTGGCTGGCCTTGATAGGAGACTGCTTGGTCAAGGTTGATGGATGGGGCCCCAGGATGGATGGAAGGGGGGAATGTGACAAAGGTGTGGTATGAACTCGGTGTACACGACCTAGAAGGTTGGGTTTTCCTTTTAGGTGGGAGGATAATGTTGGTGCAGGCTTGGGAAGATGTGGCTAAGTCCAATCTGATAGGTCGGTGAGTAACGCTTGATGCCGATATGACACCTAGAGTAGTGACGGGTCTAAATATAGATAGGTGTGGGTAGGTTTTTAGGTTTGGGAATAGTTGTAGTTATGGGTAGAGGTTTGGATGGAGGTAGGGATGATGAAGAGGAAGAAGAAGCTTCTCCAATTGGCATGGTTAGTGTTGATTTGGTTGCCAAAAAATACCTTTGGGTAGATCGTGGAAGTATCCTTAGGAAACATTTGCATTTGGGTTGAAATGGGAGCCGAAGACATCCCCATAGCATGGAATGATCAATGTAATCCAACCGATCAACCAGCCGTGAAAATAGGACTATTGAAGAAGAGGATGGAATGGGTTGGGTTACAATCCCTATGAAATATGTCTGTGATACAAAGAACTAGATAGCTTCAAATTCTGTAGGTAATAGAGCTGAGATCACATCAATGGGGTCCTGGGATGTTGGGGGAGAACTACCCCCAATAGGTAGTGGTATGTCTGACGAGTCTCCCATGGGTAGGAGAGATAATAGGTTGGGTGAGGTAGACTTCTCCCTTAGTGGAGGAGAA
This sequence comes from Taxus wallichiana var. yunnanensis, assembly GCA_018340775.1. NCBI lineage: Eukaryota > Viridiplantae > Streptophyta > Pinopsida > Cupressales > Taxaceae > Taxus > Taxus wallichiana. The sequence goes on from CM031242.1 coordinate 381,522,655, forward strand.
GGTGATGATGATTCTCCTGTGGATGGGAGAATAAAAAGTGTTGATGGTTTAGTAGGACGAGAGGCAGACAATGAAATGACATTGGTAGAAGGTGTGGGTTCCTCTGTGAGAGCATGGGAGATGAGGGGAATACTTCGTGGGTGAAGGAGTAGAAGAGGTATGATCCTTTGTAGGTAGAGGTGCTTGCATCAAAATTTCCTCAATAGAAAAAGTAGGTGGGATTTGAGGAACGACATGTATGATATCAAAAACCATGTGGACTTCATGAACATTACTTGTCATTGGATGAAGGTTCACTATTTTGATTAGATGATGGTTTATGATTAGGGAAATTTTTGTAAAGATGTGCAAATTTTGATTTCTTTGGCACATTCAGGTTGTCCATGACAAGGTCTCCATTATCTATCATCTCTTGGACAATGTTTTTAAAATTTATGCAGTTACTGTCACTATGTCCTTTAACGCGATGGTAATTACAGTAATTGTGTTCTTTATACCATGCAGGCATAGGACGAGTAGGATTGAAACCTGTATGAGGTTTTATGGGAGGAAGTGTAATGGCTCCATCTTTAAGAAGCTTTTCCAAGATTGAAGAAAATGGCTCTCCAATCAAAGTTTACTTTCGCTTATTTCTACCATAGATAAAAGGCCTAGATAGGATAAATATTGGAAGAAGGTTGGGCTTGATTAGAAGGATGAGGTAGAAAAAAATTTGAGGAATACCATGTTGGCAGATCCTTTGGGATTTGAATAGTTATTTTTAGGTTTTGAAGATGAAGAAGAATCATTTGATTTAAATGGGGTGTTCTTATTTCACAATTGGATCTTCTTTTCTTCAACGACGTGAATTTCTAGTTTTCATGCCATGGTGAACATTTCATCAAAGGTTGGGATTGTTTGGACTTGTAGAGTTGGTGAGATGTGTCTTGAACAAGCTCTAGTGAAAAAATCAATAAGTTCATCTGAGGTAGCTAGAGCTTCAATTGGTTAATAAGACTTTGCCAGGGGGTAACAAAATCATGATAGATTCGTCTTCATATTGTCAGGTTGTAATAGAGATTGGTCATGGTGAATTTCTTAGTAACATAGATTGAAAAATGATCCGAGAAAGCTTGGGCTACTTGATTAAAGGAATAAATGGAATTTTGAGGTAGTCTGATATACCAATCAAATGCCGGTCCTATCAAGGACATTGTGAAAGTTGGTAGGAGCAAAGCATCATCATGGGCAATTAGGTAGCACCCATGTTTAAACGACCACAAGTGTTGTTGTGGGTCTTATTTACTGTTAAACTGATTGAATTTATGCATTTCCCAATGCACATGGTAGGGACGAATGGGAATATATGGATGGATAGGCTCGTTATAGATTTCGTCATATGTTAAAGAGTTATGGGAGCGAAAGCAGATGCTTTTAAGGTCCGTGCATCTTTTGCATCATCATTTTAATAATGTCATTAGTATGTTGGGATGAATGGGTGCCCCCTGTAAAAAATAGGGTTGATGCTTTGAATGTATGAGGTGGGTAGTATGTTAGTGTATGGTGGCACTTGAGTATGATAACTATGCAGGAGGAATAGATGTAGGTGGAACATAGCCAGAATAAGTGATAGATGAGGTCAAGGGTTGTTGGTAGTATGTGTAAGTGGGTGGGTAGTCGTAACAACTCTAGTGGTGATTGGGGGTAAGGACTGTGGGATAGAAAGAACTAGGTTTTGAAAAGGGGTGTAAGTTGCTGCTAACACTGGGGTGGTTACAATGTAATGGGTATATGTGAAGTTATGGGTGTAGATGAGGCTATACTTAAAGTAGTTTGTTGGATGGACCATCGATATCACGGGTGCGATAGATGATGTAGAAACTGTAGTTATAGCGGTTGTGGGGTCTAGTTGAGACACCACATGTGGTGAAGTGGATGATGGTAGCATCGAGCTAGTGCTAGCTGATGCAGAAGTAGGGGTGAGAGTAGGAGGGATAGATACGGGCATGCCATATATTAAATGTCCTGAGGAATCCTGGGTGGAAAAATGAGCAAGCTGGTACTTGAGGGCAGCAGGATTCTGGTCAAGGAGTCTTGTGAATTCCTCATCGTTGGTAGCGATGGGGATGAGCTGAGTCAGATCCATAAGTGACAGGATAGATGGTGGTGATGGAATAGGTGAGAGTGGTCAAGATGGCGTGGCTGGTGTGAAATACGAGGGCTTTAGTTTGGGTGTGAGTCAACACCATGTGAAACAACGTATATTAGGTGAACTCAGATGTAAATGACATAGGAACAACAAAGATGGGATAAAATAGATCTAAGAGGGGAAGTTGGTAAATGTTTTGATTAAAATCAATAGAGTGAATGATTTCGGTCATACTAACCGGTGACGGTTAACGGGTGACTGATGGTGGTCAAGGGTGACCGATGACGGTTACAGGAACCGTTACCAGTTACTGTGAGAAAACAACAGTTTCAGAAAATGAGGAAAAAAATGATGACTATCGATGGGAAATTTGTATTTGATGACTATTATCAGAGTACAGAGAGTGAAATGATACACAAAGACTCTAAGAGAAGATGAGATATGTGTTCTTTGGGTAAACAAACCGAGAAGAACATGGAACCAACATTGGTTAGGTAAACCGATGGTGGTCAGATGTAAACTGACGGTAGTCGTTGGATCAATGTCGGTTATTGTGAAATCTAAAGAATGAAGAAAAATGTATTTTTTTGAATTAATTTTGGATGAATAACCAACCTAAAAGTATAGGGATGATAAGATAAGGTCTTTACACAATCGGCTAGAGTTAGGGCACTCCAACCGTGTGATGGCGAGTGTGAAAGGAAAAAGAAAAAAATGAAGAATGTGTATCCTCACACCTTAAAACATAAGTCAAGCAAAAAAATAAGAAAGATACGTAATCCAATAAGTGAATTTAGTGTGTTTAGCTTATGCTATTTAAGATCCTGAATTGTGAATTTATAGTAGAGTTTTTGGTTGGAAAGGCTTCCTACGAAGAAGGAAATTCTAAAGGTGAGGTTTCAGGTTATGTTATGGCGGGGATGGGCCATCCTCTAATGCAAGATCTTGAAAAGAGATAAATAGTGGGTGCCCACTGTCAATCCTCTGATCATGTGATCATTGACAACTTCTTCCGGGTGAGATGTTGTTTTAAAAGATGTATATATTTCAAATTGTGTAGTTTGGTAAAGAGAGAGGAGAAAGAATGTGCTTTCTATGATTTAGTGATGTCAACCATCAGATGGGCATGAATTCCAGCATATAGGTTTCTCTCATTTTAATGTGAGGTAAAATGCAACAAGTCAGAATGCTATGTAAGTGTTTTAAGCCCAAATCGAAGTGTGATATTTGATGTAGCAAGTAGTGAATAGGAAGAGGGATGCTCTTTCACTAATGCAATACTAATGAAATAAAAGAAGTATTCTTTTTATAACACCAAAAACATGATTGATTTTAGACAATAGAAAGAGAGGAAGATTCCAAAGAAGAAAATTAATGTGGAATCTTTTCAAAAGGAAAAAAACACACAACTTTCACCTAGGAATGAATAAAATGCAAGGAACCATGAATGGGTCCCACTGGGTGTGCCAAAATGTTTCACCATTTTCTTTAAGGATTTAGATGAAACATATAAGGGTGTGGACCAAGGAGTAATACATGTTGCAATGGTCAGTGTGAAGGTCATTGCGTATGTTCTAACTTATTGATCTAATGCTGACTGTGAGAGATTCCTTTTGGCTAGGAGGAACTACCCAAATACACAAAAATACCACAAAAAGAGGATTAAATGGCATATGATAGTGGAATTCCTAGTGTATACTAGATCTGGAAAGTATGATACTTCTGGAAGGCTATCAATCTAGTGTTTATAAATCAATATAAAATAACTTAAACATGTAAATAAAAGAATCTATTGCTAGCATTCTGATTTGGGTGCCTCATATTCCTATCAACGTCGATCTAATTAAATACTAAAATTCTATGCAAGTAAAAGGTTTTGGGACTGGGTTACAAGTAGTGCAGGTGGTCTACAAGTCATAGATAGAGTCTTGGTAAGGTCGGGTGAGATTTTGGGTTGTTTTGGGTGTGATACTTAGGTTGTTTGATCTGGAATAGTATTATCAGACATAGAGACCGACACCGATTAAGGTGACCAATGTCGGTTTAGGTAGGACCGCTACGGTTTAGGATGACCGATATCGGTAACTGTGGAAAAGTGATAGGAATTCAGGTGGAGGATGTTTGGACTCTCTTCTATCTTGGAACAGAGAGTTGGAAAGGTCTTTGTTGGGGAGGGTGAGGTGATAGGTCCAAAACATGTGTGGTAATATTCTGAGTGAGGTTTGGGGTAGGCTATGGGTTGAGTTGTTAGGGGTCTGGGTTAAAATTATGAATCACGAATGATACCGATTAAGTAGGCCCGATATCGGTGGAGGAAGACCAACCACGGTTAGGGTTAACCGGTGTTGGTGACTGTGGGGAATTGGAAGATGTTGTAGAATGAGTTTTGGGTCCTCTCTGTGATTGCACAGAGAGTTTGGAGGATGTTTATAAGGTATACGAGAGGGAGGTAATTTTGGGATAGTATTTTGTGAAGTTTAGGTGGGGTGTGTTGGGGTGGTTGATAGAGAGAAAGTTAAGGGATATATCCAAGTAAGAAAAATGAATAGATGAAGGTAAATAAAGAATACAACTGTAAGTAACAGATGAGAAACCAACTTACTTGGAGTTCAGAAGTGTTCTAAATACCTGTAGTGGTGGAGAAGTGGTTGAAGATACTGGTGATGGTTGATTTGTGGAATGGTGCTCGGTACTATGGTAGTGCTTCCATGAATGCTATCGTGAATGAAAATGCCTTATGATATGTATTGGTCTTTGCTATGGTATGTCTGGATGTATGAAAGGGCTTTGGTTCTTGCTTGCATGCAGATCTCCTTCATTCCAAAAACTTGAGAATGTGGCGAGCCTCCCAAATAAGGTTACTAAAAGGAATATAAGGTAACTGAAGGTGGTTTAGGGTGACTGACGGTCGTCATGGTGGGAAATCCTAGGTTTACTAAAAATGCTAGATCTTAAGGATCATTTTAGGCCAACTTAGTCTATTCTTGTGGATAAAAATGTTACATTTTAATGAGTGGGTATGTGGTTAGTTATGGTGAGTGAAAAGGGGGAAATATGCCAAAAATAGGTTTGTGGTGAGGAGGTGGGTTGAGGTGGAAATTAGTTTTAATTAAGGTATTTAAATAATGAATGAAGTGAGGATGAGTATTAATTTAATTATAAATAATTAAATTAATATTAATGCAGGCTAGGGAGGTTATGGTTAGGTGAATATGTTTAAGTTTTGTATTAAAAAAGGGACCAAGGGAAGTGTGACCTAATTTTGATGTCTACACATACATTGTCAATCATCCAAGTAAAATCACAAAAATTATGAATAAAGTCATGGAATGCTTGCACAACAATGCACAAAAATATTGTAGGTGAATTCTTTAATCTAAAAGGCATAATTGTGTATGCAAAACTTACCCATTAAGTGGTGAAAGTTGTCTTCTCCTAATCTTCTTTAACAATCCTCACCTAATGATATCCATAAAATTCATCGGTGAAGGAGTATATCTTGTGCCAAAAATGCCTTCCAGAATCTCTTGAAAAAAGGTGTGGGAAAGGGATCTATTACATAGGAAAAATTCAACTCCCTATAATCCATACAAATTATTATACTCCCATATTTATTTATCTTATCACCATAGAGCTAACCCATTTTGAATCCCTTCCAACTCATGATAGCCTCTAGAAATAAGTCCTGAAAAATTCGGGCATGAACCGAATTATCTTTGCAACCTCACGGTGACAAATAATCTCGATGATGGTCTCCTTAGGTTTAACATCCATCCCAATATTGACCTTCTTGGTTTTCATAGGTTCATGATATGCGTGTGATTTCTCATCCGTAATGTCTAAGACCTCGCGTGTACCCTCAATATGCTTAGCATCCAAATTCTTCACTTCTTCATCATCAATTAAGTAGAACATCTTACCTTTTTATTTTTCTAGCGAGCGCACCCAAGCTGTTTTGCATCTGTCTCTTCTTCTTCAAAGCATGCCTCCAGATCTGACACACCTCGTGACTTCTAAATAAGTTCCTCAGCCTTTGCACTATCTCAAATAGTCAAGCGCTTCATAACATGTAATGCCTCATTCATTGGAGGTTTAGTGGAAAATTAGTTAAATTTACGAATCTAACTTTGTAGTCGGTTCTTACCAATTCCATGTTCCTCTATTCAGCTCTACATAAACATACCATGTGTGCGTGTAACCTCGTAAGGTGTAGTAGAACTTGTGTACCCACTATGAAGGTGGTAAGGCATCCTGTCCCTCTGTCTAGAGTCTCTCAAACTGCTAAACATGGCGCTGAACATCCTTCCCATGAAATTCACATGTCTTGGTAGGCACATGGATCTAGAGAAATCTAGCAGAGAAGGTGATTCTCAATTATTTCCACTCTAAAATATAATCTCTGTGTACCATCTACCAAAGAACATCTGTCCCACATAGGGTATATACCAACATATTCCTCCTTTCCACCTAGTTTTTCCACTGGGATTCCATAGTGTGGAAAAATACTGAAGTATTTCCTTCACCAATGTACCTTGGTACCTGGTTACTACCAAAGCACCTAACACAGTGGGGTCGACTCACGCACATAACTACACTTGTCATCTTATACCCAATCATTTCAAAAGTGTCATGTGCCCAGTTGTCACATACAACACTTGTAGTATCACTCATAAACTACACATCATCCCATTGAATAACTCCTTGCTTTGATGCTTGAAGTACCTCAATATCTCTAATGGTGTGCACATAAATTGTGTTCAAATGCTCTTCACTCAAAGGTTCTACATAAGGTGCAGATTTTCTGTTTTCCAAAGGAATGATTACGCACTCTTTCTTGTTCTCAAAACTAATATATCCTTTATTAAATCACAAATCAACATTATTCACATAACACAAAGGGAACCCAAGCAATGCTGGGAAATTGTCTACCTCTGCAAGCGCCAAGACCTCAAAGTCATTAGTAGACTTGGCCCCTTGTATAGTAATAGTAGCATCTTTCAAGACTTTAATGAGTATGACTTTATTACTATTTGGCATAAACAACACATTTGAGGATGGCTGCAATAGTGGCCTCCCCATCTGATTCCATGCATCCAAAGTGAGTACATTCACTTCTGCACCTGTATCAATCAAAATTTTACTCAAAATCCATCTGTAAAAACTGCATTAAGAGTGATCTCTTGGTCATAATCCAAACTATGAGGAGGTAAGTTAGCATACAAAATATGTCTCTTGCACTCACCTCTAGTGCATGACATCTTCCCCTTATCAATTCCCCCAATAAAGGAGTGATCTTTTCTTGTCACAACATCTTACAAACCTCCTTGTAATCATCAACATATATTATGAGGAAGCTTAGATGCTTTTACCTTCTCCATCTTCCATGACTGCTCCTTGAAGCATCCATGGTTTCTTTATAAAATTCCTTCTTATGCACAAGGTCTATATAGTTTGCATGTAATACGTCCTCCTTTATAATAATAGGCTTATGCTTTGGAACTTCTCTCACGTGCACAACTTCAACGCGTCCTAGTGACTAACACAGTACCATCTCGGGATCATGCACTAACCCGCATCCATTGATCCTTCACAATGCACTATACTCCAACTATTCCCACATCCTTATCTTGCTTATGCTTCTTGCTCAAATGTTCATACAAGTCTAGGAATTCTTCATAATTGTGGTTCTTTCTGTAAAAAGAACAAATAATATTCTAAGGGCATTCATGCCTGTAATGATCAGGGGATCTGCATGTATAACATGTTCCTCATGGAAATTCACTTCTTCCACCACCGTGACCTCAGCCTTTGAATCCTCCATGGTATCCTTGACCTCTACCTTGGCCTCCATCAGAGCACCCTTCATTGTGATCATGATCATGATGCTCACCTTGTTCCTTAGAATTATTTGCAACATTGGTCTATCGTACACCAATATCAATGACATCATGAATCTAATCAATCACCATGTAATTATTTGTATCATTATTGGTAGATATAAAAATATTACATAGAATAAGATATGTTATTGTTTATCATGCGTTGTAGTAGGGGCACCTACTTGAATCATGATCTAAGTGTTAGATCTCAAAATCCAACAACATGGTGCACACCGATTTATGAGGAAATTTATCCTTAGTATGTACTTATACTTCAAAGTCCATGTACCAAATACTAGTGCACGTCTCATGAGCTAAGTTAGTTGTCAAATTATCCAACTCTTTAGCCATAAATGTAATCCGATCCTCCAAAAATGGGATAACTCTAGTGTCAACCATTCCAACTACCTTAGCACGTAGAGCTACCTCAAGCACCTCACACGGGTTTATATATGTCTTGTGTGAGAGTGCCCTTCTGAAAGGTGTGATCAAACCTCCAACAAACCATTGAGCATGCTTGACTCGGTGGATGTCATAAGACAACTTCGATAATAAAGTTTTAAAGTGGGCATCATACTCCCTTACACTTTCAGCCATGCCTTGTTTGATGTCCTTTAGCATGTTGATGCTCTTCTACTCAAACTTAGGTATATGGAACTCTACCAAGAAAGCATCATGCAACATGGTATAGTCTACACAAGTCTAGTTTGGATCATACTTCTTGTACTAGCTATACACGTGCCCTTGCAAATTAGTTGTAAAATAGATTGTCTTACACTCTAGAGTTGTAATCCCCTTAGCGTGCCATAGTATCTCACACATATGCACGTGATCGATGCATCTTCAATTCCTCTATATTATGGGAGACGAAGAGACATCTCAAAATACAATTACTAGGGTTGGTGCAGATCAGTTCCCACTAGATCTAGAACTTGTATTACCTCATGTGTTTCCTCCACTCCCGAACCACCGGATCTAATAGAGCCCATGCCACATGATCCTCCTAATCCCCCTCCCATAGCGGGAAACATACTAGAGGATGCGTTGCCTTGTGTCCCAAAAGTTGTGCTAAACTAAACTCCCATAGTCTGTAAAGTTGTACTACTTCCAAAAGTAATACAAACGTTACGTGTGCCCACGTTACATGCTGATGACACGCCATAAAATATACCTCCAATCAGACCTCCAAATAACACATACGATGATTGCACCACCATAGATGAATAAAATACCTGATTAATCTGCTGAAGTTGATTATAAATTAAATCTATTTGTCATTACTCTAATGCCCACGCTAGTCTATTTTCTAATGACTTTTGTAGAAATTGGAAAACCAAACACAAGGGCTATGTCACTGGGAGGGATCAAATGTAGGCCCGTTGTCCTTGCAATTTCTACCGGCACACTCTCATATGAGGTCAAAGAGGGTTATCTACCATGCTTACCAAAATGGGTGAGTTCCAGATGCTCTGGCTCCACGTCCTTTGTGTGAGCTCCGAGGCCTTCATAAAACATCTCTCTCCATAAAACCATTCATTCTCGCAACTTCAAAATGCTTCTCCAAATCCATCTCGTTTGCCTCATTAAATTTAAGCTACCTTTCTTCTATTTTCCTTTCTACCACCAGATCCACCATCTTTCACCACACCTGTTCTTACCCTCATACGTGGTAGGGTTTAGCTAGCCATAGGATGTTGTTCTAATTCCAGAGTCAAAATCAAGATCTTAATCGCTAAAGGGATATCATGCAAATACGATCCTCTAAGTTCACATAAGAATTGAAACCCAATAACCTCTGGACATGAATAAGTAAAAACCGCGTACTCAAAAATATAGGTATTCGAACACCACTCCGAAAATGATCTACAATGCGTGTCTAAGTCAGATCAACATCATACAAAGCCTGAAATTCTTCCTACATCCAAATAAGTTTTCGAAACCTCCAATTTCTCTTCGATGCATAAGTTACCAGCCACTCGTACAACTCTATAGGGAAAATTTAGAAGAACATCTCATACAACTCATGATAAGTTTCTATTCAACCCACATGCGTGCATTAAATTTAGGTCCAATGCTAAATATGTGAGCATACTCTTCCTCTAAATTGTCTAACCACTCTTCAATACTAGCCAAGGTCAACTAGTATGTCTTCATCATGCAACATCCTGAAAAATAACTAAAAAGAGGTCTTGGAAATGGAACCAAAATGTAGTCTTATTTTACCCACAATAGCCCAAGGTGCACTAACACATCACTTAGCCAGAACTAAGTGCTCACCCAAAGTGCGCAAGGGTATTAGGTTCCTCTTTTATGTCAGCTTGTTCAAGGAGTTATCATGATCATACAAACATTCCATATCTATAACAAATAATCAAGCATATTATTTCACATAAACTAGATCTAGATCTCAACTATTATGCATGAGTAATTAAACAAGAACCATAATTAGATTTACCATACAAGATCCATGCTCAGTTATGTCAATCACCAATATCCAACCACAAAGATCCATTATATTAATTGCTGTAAAACATAGAAGCTTCATACATACTTAACAATGTCACCATAGGTTACACGTGCTCATGAACCAACAACATAACCTTACAAAATATTCATCGATATCCAAACCATGTAAATCAATACATATTTATAGGTAGTGGGGACTTTCCCTTCACTACTCATGCACTCTCCAAAATAGGCTACATGCTAAGAATAGCCATGCGCTGCTACAAGATAATTACAAAAGCATGCAAGCTTGCTATTAATAGATTATCTAATAATAACTATAGTTATAATCCTATTAATAGCTCTAGAACTATGCATGTCACTTGGTCTTCCTTCACATGAGATCTATCCCAAAATAGACTTTTCTTGAACTATAAGTCTTCACATTCTATTCTTATCTCCAAAACTTTCTTGGTTGCCACTCTAACTACCATCTCCCGGTTCTATTGAAATACAACTAAGTCTTTAAACATGTTTGGCTCAAGCGCGAACCCTTGCATGCTGTCCATAATAATCTTGTATATGCCTTTGCGCCTAACTCCTACACATCAAAATAATTTTCTCCACCGTACTTAGAATCTTTTAGGGGTAAAAACTAAGGTACGTATGATAATCGACATGGGAAAAATTGTCACAAGAATTCTTGGAAGCCAATAAAACATCTAAAACATGTGGTACATGAGTGGGATTTTCACGTAATGTGGAATGAAAATTAGTGAGAGCATCAAGTTTATCTTGATCAACATTAATGTCTTCATCATAAGAATGTTCGCTATTAGAAGCTTAAATTTTGTTGAGGGGTACATGATAAGATTGAGGAGAGGATCAACGTGCGTAGATTCAGCCATAATTTTGGAATAATTATGAGTATGCAAGAGGAGTGCAATATGTTGTGGAGGACCAAATATTCCACTACGGGTAATGGAAATAGAAGAGAAATCATGCAAAACCTATAGCCGCTATAATTTAGAAAAGAATAGATTTGATAAAGAGCATGTACGAGTTAGGTTCACAAAATGATTTAACAAAATTAGATCATAATGAAATAACTGGTGATCAATAAGATATATTTGAAACATGCTAATACAAACATGTAATGACTAGCCAATACAAGTAATAAGTGAATGATAATGAATTAGTTGATATTTGGCTATCTCGTAATGAATTTGGGTTAGAATGATGGTGGAATAAGCTCAATATAGAATATGCATGATTTTTATGTGAGATAATGATCTACAAGTGTGTTGGGAAATAACACCCGAAGGGGACAATACCACCTAAGGCACTAGTGTCTTAACCGGGAGCTAGTGTCTTGGTAGTGGGTCTAGATTTGATTCTTTTAGGGTTTGATAATGTTGCCTCTTTTAAATTCAAAAAATATGGCTTGATCATCTAGATATCCATGATATAATTAAGGAGTGGTGGGATCTACAAGTAGAAGGGACAACCCAATTCAGATTTGTGCAAAAACTCAAAAACATAAAAAGAAAAGTCAGGACTTGGAACAAGATAGTTTTTGCTAATATCTTCACTCGAAAAAGTAGATCAAAGAGGAAATTGAAGCATTGGAAATGAAAGTTGCAACATTTGGAATGAATCAAGAGGACTATGCTCATGAAAAATATCTTTTGGTGAATTTCCATACTATCTGTGCAAAAGAAGAATCCTTTTGGAGACAAAAATCTAGAGTAGTGTGGCTTAAAGAAGGAGATAAGAACACATTTTTTTCATATGACAACTCTCAAGCGTAGGGACCATAATAGGATTTTTGAAGTCACAATGTAAAATGGAGATACCACTACTGATCTAAACTATATTAAAGAGGAATCTGTCAATTTTTACAATAACCTATTAAATGACACTCCCTCCTTATCAACCGAAGCAATAAATACTCTTTTGGACACTATTCCTAATAATCTTGTGAAGCCTGAAGAATTCAACATACTCAACAAACCAGCTAGTATGGAAGAGCTTCAAAAGGAATTTTTTCATTGGAGGGAGGCAAATACCCAGGGCCCAACAATTTTTCTACTTTTTTCTATAAAAATACTTTGGGATATCTCAGGCCGATGATCTCCTCAATGTGACCAATGATTTTTTAGGACATGTAGGCTTCTGAAAGAAATTAATAATACTTTTATTTTTCTTGTTCCTAAAAATATTGGAGCCAAATATTTCAAATAGTTCAGGCCTATTAGTCTTACTAATGTCCTATATAAGATATTTACTAAAATTCTTACTTCTAGAATTCAAATGTTGCTCCCTCGCATCATTTCCAGCCAACAAGGGGGATTTGTGAAGGGCATGATTATTTAGGATGGAGTAGTTATGGTTCATGAAACCATACATTCAATGGAAAAAAGTAAGAAGGAAAACATGGTTTTAAATTTGGATATGAACAAATCCTTTTACAGGTGTCATGGGTCTTCCTAGATAAAGTGATGGAGAAATTTGGTTTTGATGTCCATTTGAGAAAAATCATTTATACTTGCATTTCTTCCTCCAGATTCTTTGTAATTGTTAATGGTACCCTTGTGGGTTTCTTTCTAAGAAGCCAAGGCATCCGCCAAGGAGATCCAATCTCTCCCATTCTATTCATTATCATGGTAGATAGTCTTAGCCGCACCATAACAAGAGTTGTTTCCCTGTGTTTTTGCATGGCTTTAAGCCCACGTCTCTAGAGATTACGGTCTCTCATCAGCAGTTTACAGATGACACTATTCTCCTTCTTCTTGCTTATATTCTTGAAGCCAAAATGATGAAGCATATCCTTCAACTCGTATCAAGAAGTTTTAGGAAAACCGATTGATTTTGATAAAATATTTCTTTACTTCTTTAACACTCCTCTTGTCGGAAAAGGAAAATTGCTCAAATTTTGGGATGTGATATCAAATCCTTTCCTACCACTTACCTTGGTCTTCCACTTGGTACTAACAAGGTGCACATGAGTGTTTAGAATGCTTTTCTTGACAAGTTTCAAAGAAATCTTGTTGGTTGGAAGGAGTCACCCTTTCTAGTGTGGGAAAAAGTCTACTTATTAAAAGCACACTTCAAAACCTTCCAATTTATATCATGTATCTCTTCTTCATTATTGCGGCAATTACAGAGAAAATTGAGATAATTTAGAAGAACTTTCTTTGGACAGGTACAGAAGAGAAAAATAGAATTCACCTGGTTACTGTTGTAAAAAATTCCCCCCAGGTAATTTTGATAACAGATTGATTCAAGGCCCAAAATCATGTTTCTGGGGTCCCCTCAGCTTCCTTCTAACTCTCCTATCCAAGAAGAAATCCCAACAGGTTGAGAAAATGGAAGAAATTGCAGAAAACCAGCTTGGTGCCAAAATACAGAGGAAATCGGCTAAGTCCTAGTCTAGGAGGTCCTTGGGACAGTTGGGACGTCGGGGCGTGAATCAGCCGAAAAGCCTCCAGGTGGTCCACACAGCATTTGGGACAGTTGGGACATCGGGGCGCTTGGGCGCGCTTGGCCGCCAACCGTAGGAAAAATGAAGAAAATTGCCTAAGTCTTGCTTCGCAGAGTTTGGGACATCTGGGACAAAAGTACGCGGAAGACGCGGATCGGCCGGTTTGGCGCAAGTCAGTACATTTCAGGCGGTTCGGAAGTATTTTTCCCAGGTAGTCCAGGACAATTGGGACAAAAGTGTGTAGAGGACGCGAACTGGCTGATTCGGCCGAAACAAGAAACTTTCGTTTGGGACATCCGGGCCAAAAGTACGTGTGGGACGCGAGAGCCAAGAGCGAATGGAAATGTGCCACGTGTCTTCACCGTAAAGAGGGACAAGGAAGCCCGAATCGGGCAGTTCAGAGAAATTTGTCCCAGGTAGTTTGGGACAGCCGGGCCAAAGGGACGCGAGGGACACGAAAAGCCGAGAGGCCCGTGGACGAATCAGAGCAGGAAACGTGTCCTAAGGCGGGGGAAGTTCAGAGCCAGGGAAGAATTAGGGAAATTTACAAAAGTTTGGCCAAAAAACTAAAAGGTAAAGGATGACCCCACGGCCCTTGTCCTCCAACCAAAGCATGCCACGTGTCCCAAATGGCGGGCGCGGGGAAAAAATGGAAAATTTCCCAAAGTGATAAAAAGTCAAAATTTTCAAGGGAAACCCACGGAAAGGTGGAGGAGAGAGAATTATGCAGCCAATCAGAGCCTGACACGTGTCTTCCAAGTGGCAGAGCACGGAAAAAAATCCAAAATCCGTTTTTGGGCTGTTTTTGCCCTAAAACTTCAGACCCCCATATCTTTTGATCCAGAGCTCGGATTTTCACGTTCTTTATATCAATGGAAAGCTGGTGAAATTATCTACACGATTATAGGGTAAATATTACATTTTGGTTCAGTTTGGAGAGATAAAATTGAGAAACACCTCTGGCACGTAATAATAGACAGAAGCGACGTTTCAACAACCAACTTTAATACAACAGACAGTTCACCATTTCTGCTAGACAGTCCATTGTTTTGCCAGGATTCGCCGCTTCTACCATAATAAGATGAGCTAAATGTGACCTAGAAGTGGTTGGGGTAGATCTGACTTTCTTCTCTCTTCCCTCTCTCATTCTTCCTATATATTGTAAGGAGGGGCTTCTTTCTAAAGGTCGAACATTTCTGTTTTGCTCCTCCCTTCTTCTCTCTATCAGTGAATTTGTGGAGTTCAAACCTCCCATTTGAAACTGTAATGTGACTCTGCCTCTTGGAATTTTGTAGTGTATTGTATCAATATTTGGAGCAAGTAATGCATGTCTGTGGATGATTCTCAACCCTCTCTATGTTCATTTACATCCTCATAATCTTTCACTACAAATTTTTTTATTTGTGCATGATCTTGCATCACATTTGAATGGTCTGTGTTTATTGGCAAGATAGATGTTCTTCATTCCTCGGTGCATCACCTCTGTTAGCTTAGGTTTATTTTTATGCATCTTCTTACCCTGTCTCCTTGGCAGATTAGATTAGGTTTTGAGTAAAACCTCTGTGTTTTTGTGTGCATCTGAACAGAGGAATAGGAACCAGCCTTCTCTAGAGAATCCTTTCTCATCTTTACAAGTCCCACACTTGGAGAAAGGATTCCATGTTGTGCAATCACACTGGATGCTAGAGTGATCAAACTAGAAATCTGATCAACATCCAGGGGTGCTGTGATTTTGCATCAACAGCTTCACATGGGATAAGTCTTGTAACAACAAAAAGAAGGAGGTATTGGAATAAAAAGATCAGGACTATGAATGCAACTCTTGTTTCAAAAATGGGATGGAGATTAATCAAGGAGGAACATCCATGGATAGACCTTATCAAAGCCAAATATCTAAATCAAGTTAATATGTAGGATTTATTCAACAATGCCACTCATCCCAATGGTTCAAACTTTTGGAACAATTTGGTTAAGATAAGAAAAGACCTTGTTTCAGGTTGTAAATGGATTCTTGGTACTGGGAAAACATAAATTTTGGAATGATAGGTGGGCTGATTTTAGTAATCTGAATAATAATGAGCAATGGGAACAACTTAAAAGTAGCCTTACTACGATTTGGGACAACAAGTTAGCGGATATATTCAGAATACTGAAGGTAGATTGCATTGGAGAAATCTTGAGTCTATTCTCCTAGATCAAAAGGATCTTCTAGTGGACCTGTAAAACATTCTTAGACATATTCCTATCACCAAATTCAAGCCAAGGATGAATTTATATGGTCTCATTATTTTGATGGCAACTACACGGTGAGATCAGGTTATCAATTATATGCTAATGAACCCACTTACAACTTTCCTTGGAGCAAGATCTAGTTCAAAGAAATCACCCCAAAAATAAACCAATTTCTATGGATGGTCTGAATAAAGGCATTCTAACCATTGATAATCTTATCAAAAGGGGATCCACCATGCCAAATAGATGTTACCACTATAAAAAAGATAATGAAACCATCCAACATCTCTTTTACATTGCCCAGTTATTGGTGATCTTTGGAATCTCATATTCAATAGGTTTGACATTATTTGGTCTTTCCTAGATGACATTATATAGGCTTGGATTTAATGACAACCTCCTTTTAAACATGATCTACTTCATAGAATTTGGAGACTCATCTTCCCACATACTATCTGGAGAATTTGGAAGGCTTGAAACTCCCTTATCTTTAGAGATACCAACAAAGATATCAAAAGCATTCTTGAATGAAATTACAGTTGCAACAAAAAAAAACATCCTAAAGTTTAAACCCCCAAAAATCTCAGTATCCTAAAGAAGAGGAGATATTTTTAAAGGCCTGGAATATTAATGTTCAGAAATTTCAACTTCTTACCCAACATTGACATATCTCTTGTTCAGTGGATTCCCCCAAAAGATGGTTGGCATAAGTTAAAATTCGATGGTGCCTCTAAAGGAAACCCAGGAAACAAGTGGTGGTGGTCTCATTAGAAACCAACATGGTCATCTAATTGCTACTTATGCTTTGGTCCCATGGGTAAGCAATCCAATCACTTTGTTGAGGCCCTAGCTGCTCTCTGGGGAATCAGATTGGCTAGGATGCTCAAAGTTAACAATCTCATTATGGAGGGGGATTCTATGAATATCATTAACAATCTCTCTAGAATCCAAACACCCAATAGGACCATTAGTGATTTCATTAATGAAGCTACTATACTTTGTAATGGTCTTAATATAATGTTTCAACATGTGTATAGGGAGGGTAATAATGCCGCATATGTTCTTGCTAATGTAGGCATTCATATAAATAATTATAGTGAGTGGCATGATATCAAAGACCTCCCCTGCGCAACTCATTCCATCATCATTAATGAAGCTACCACCCATCCCATCATTTCTCCTTAAGCAATGGCTTTTACACGTGTGGAAATCCCCTCCTGGGTACTTGAAGAAAATCGATTTTAATCATTTTTATTTCCTCCACACCTCGATCCTTGAGGGATTTTATCACAATAAACAGGTTTGGAGAAAGGCATTGGGTTTCATCAAGAAAGAAGTTTAGTATCTAGGTTGTCAAATTGCTACTGTAAGGCTTACTCTCAACTGCGCTACCACAAAAAATTACTCTACCACCAGTTTCTTTTACGATGGGAGGATCACCTTGCAGAGTCGAGACAATTTTCGACCCCCATGGCAAGAAAATGTTGAACTTTGGGAAACCCTAAACATTGGAGGTTTCACAGACTTCATTCAACGAATTTAGGGACATGATCAATATATCTCTCTGCAATTCATGGAAAATTGGAAGGACAAAAATATCAAGTTTAAGGGAAAAGAATTCAACATTTCTGAGGAATTTATCTCCTTCATCATGGGTTTGAGCATGGAGGGAAACAAGTTCTTTCACAATAAGTTTGACAAGGAGGCAAAGGAAAGGTTGTTCTTGGATGATGGGGAAAAATTAAAATCAAATGGGAAGGCATCATTTTATCCTCTATTCCACAGCCTTTTGATGAAGTGGCTTGCATGATGGTTCACTACATAATGCTTGAAGGTAGGTTCTCCACTCTTCCTCTACATCATTTTGTTATGCTCAATCACTTCAGGCATGAAGCTAAGGTCAGTTTTCCATATTACATTCTGCACTCTCTAGAAAAATCTGTTTTAGAGGTTCAAGGCCATAAGAGAGTTACTCCACTCCATCAAGGAGTCATTTTTATTATCCACCAATTTATCCTTGATGTAGTAGCAAATGACCCAGGCCCTTCTTTAGCTCCTCCACCTCCCCAGCAACCCCGTATTAGATCAAATAATTCTCTTTACTGTGAACCTGTCACCGAACCCCTTCCTAAATGGATTCTCATAAGCAACAAGAAAGAAAAGTACTTAATTGGTGAAGAAATCCTTCTTGAGTTTAGCCATGATAGTCCTAGTGCCCAAATTACCCCTTTTGTTCTTGAAAAATTTAAACTACAACTTGATGCTCTGAAGACTATCGAAGACAATGAATACTTTCTCCTCAATACTGACACCAAGACCTCAGACCTGGATTCCATTACCAACCTTAAAGAGGAAGTTACCACACTTTCTAGTCAAGTCATAGCTCTTAAAGAAAAATATAACAACCAATTGACCATTCATAGAGCAGTCCTTGATCTCCTCTAGTCACACATTAACTAGATCTGTGATATCAGTGGAATTCCTACATCGGCTTGGAAGAATGGGAGGATTACTAAGAAGTTCAAAGCATCCAATTGGGACCCTAATATTGGGACAACTATGAATCTATACAAGGAACTTAGGGTAGCTCTTAAAGTGTATAAAAAATATGTGAATTAGTTCCCTTTGCCTTTGTGTTCTCTGTGTAGTCATTTGTGTGGTGCATGTTTTCGAGTTCTTGTTTTACTTTTGTCAGGTTTGTTGTTAGGATTTTTGTAGGTAGTTTTCCCTACCTTAGTACTCTTATAGTTTTATCTAGATTTTTGGCTTTTGGTTGGGGTGTGGTCCCCACATATCAAAAAACCACTTTGTTCTCTCTTATATATCTTGGTTGTTGAGCCTTTTTGGTTGTACTTCAGGGTATGGTGCCTTCAAAACCATTTACCTTTAATAAAAAAACACAATCAAATGTTTAAGAGCCAAATTCTACTTATATGCACATATTCGAAATGAAAAAAATGATACTTCCACTAGCTAAGAGATCTACATTCGATTTACATTCCACATGTCCATGTGTATGTAGTTGTAGACACTGAAATTTGGTATTTTCCTTTTCAATGCCAAGTTTGGCTATGCTCCCCGTGAAAAAACATTCTCACATTAGGAATTCAATTGGTATTCCTACCTAGATCTTTTGTGACCTACTTATCTCTATATTCTACTCTATCATAAATTTAGGAAATATTAATTAATCAAAGCAAGAAACTATCCTTGTGTAACATGTTATAACTTTTATTTGACATCAAAATCCTATCTCGGACCGAATAGTTTGGTTAGGATGTGAATTATAGTTTTGGGTGACTTATAGAATCCCGACCTTTCATATTCTCTCGAATCTATTTTCCTTTTGAATATATTTATTGTGTTGTTTTGTCTTCCCGTGATTGGCCTTAGTAGAATATTTCATACATGGAAGGTTATGCAAGCAAGTAAATATCACTTTATAACTCACCCGACATTGTTATAAGCTACTATTGCATATATCATTCAAATCACTCAAGGCTCTCTAAGATATCCCAAAATTGGTTGCACATGATTTAAAACAATCACTACTACAAGTTTGAAGCACTCAACTAGGTCAAAGAGTTTAATTTCCTTCATTTCGAGCTAAAAAGGTCATAAATCCATTTTTTAGAAAGATAAAATTCACTTTAATCATTGTCAAAGGGTTTTAAGGGATACATGATTATGTAGTAAGAGAAAAGTAACTCAAATCATTTTCAAAGGGTTTTAAGGGTAAAAGGACTAGGTCATGAAAATTGAAGCACACCACATCACACTACTACCACATTGGTTACATTCTATACTCTATAGCTCACTTGTTATTCTTTATGTCAAGACACATGAAGGCACCTATAGGGGGTTGGATTAGATCACACTCATGCCTGCATAGGCACCTAAGATAACTACATGAGGCTTGATCCCATATGAGGGCATGTAGTGCAACACTTGGATTGATTTGGTTGGGTCAACTTCCAAGGGTAGTCTAGCCTTTCCACATAAATGATTTATCCTTTTGGTTATCTAATGCTTTAATGAAGAATATTAAATGTTTCTAGGGTTTCTACTTTGTTGTGGGTGATTTCAGGTGATCCCAAGGTTGTGTGAACAAGAGAGACATATAATAAATTATATTTCTAGGAAAGTGAAGCACACAATAAGTCACAAAGCCCAATTGTCAAAGGGTCCAAGATTGTATACTTACCACCAGTGACCATAAAACTCTAGGTTTGGACTGTATAACATTTCTATGGTCTTACCCCTACTTAGTTTCCAATTCCATGATCAATAATGAAACAATCCAAATATCTAATATGTCTTTTCCACTTGTATTCCAATTTAGATCTTCTTAGTTTTGACCTATATGACTAAGTCTTCACCCCATCTTGTGTATTTAAGATATTATTTATTGTTTATCATTTATCATTTGTTGTAAGTATTAAAGTATTATTTTGATAATGTATGGTTGATGGTGAAATAATTAGATCAAAATAATATCTTGTTATAAACCCTTACATTATATTTATTGTTGTGAACATTTGGTGAACCCAAATTTCAATTGAATCTATCACTTTGCTCAACTCCTAATTTCCCTAGGATTTTTCCTTTCTCTTTAGTTTTACATTTATTAATCTCCCAGTGGCTTGAATTAATTCCCATATATTGCATGCATTATATATGGTTTTAACAATTTTCCTAGGGTTTCCTAATCGATCCTTCCATTTGGGTATCTTTCTAGGGTTTCCTAATTACAATATCATCTTTTGTTCCATATTTTAAAAATAATTACTCTATTTTAAAATTCCTCAATTTTTTAAATTTCTTAAATATATTAAATGAAAACCTATTTTTGTTTAGCATAATTTTTAACACAATGAAAATTCAAAATTACTTTTTTAATAATAAGGGAATAATTATAAAAATATACACTTTTTCATAAATTCCTTAGAGGTTTTCTTTTCACATATTCATGTTGTAAAATGCCTATTTTCATTTTATGGAAATCACTTTTTATTTCTAAACATGGTTGATTATAATATTCCAAATATTATAATTGAAGGTGATTCTCTAGAATACTATCAATATTTTAAATAAAAGCAACACCCCAGCTGGTCTATCAGGGATTATATTGAGGAAGCTATTGATATATGCAAGAGCTTTGAAAATGTCCAAATCACCCACACCTATCGGGAAGGAAATAGGGTCGCTGACAGTTTGGCTAACTTTGGTGTTAATAATTCCTTTCAAACTTGGCTTAGGGGGAGATTCTGCCCGCTCAAATCAATAAAGCCATAATCATTGATCTACATGGTAGTGAAAATCAACACTAACGGCTGTAATTTGGACGCTAATGTGTGGATCCTCAAGTACATTATGATGACATCACAAAAGATATGGATGATTGATGCGATCTGTGCGGGATGGACTGTCATCATTTCTTGGCATAGGAGGAAAGCCGAGGAGCGGGGCAATAATAACAAGTATAGCATAATAATTAAACCTGCTTTCACGGAAAGGAAAGATTCAAATATCAAAATCAAAGCTCTACCTGTCCCACATATTGGTAGCTTTTTTACCGTTGAGAACAGGAAAAGAAGCAGAGGAAACATGGGGGGTCCACCTTGCAAAACTGAACCGACCCACAATCCTGCGTGGAAAGAGAATACAGAGCTTTGGAATTACCTATAAATCGGGGCCTGTCTAATTTAATTGAAAGGATTCAAGGCTTTGACCAAGACATTTCTATCAGATTCACCTAGGGATGGAAGAATAGGATTGTCAAATATAGTAACATGGAGATGGAAATCACGAAAGAGCTCATCGCCCAGATCACGGGCCTCAGCCTGAAGGCACCAAATTCTTCAATAAGAAGGTGGACAGGGAGGTGGAGACCAAGAAATTTCTGGACGAGGGGGAGAATATTGAATTCGTGACTGACTGGCATCAAGGTGGCGTTGATTCCTGAACCTTTTACTGAGCTTGCCAGATGGTGGTTAGGTATGTAACTCTTGAAGGAAGATTTGTGACTATACCTCAAAAGCATCTAATATTTCTAAATCACTTTCGTAGAAATAACATAATCAGCTTTCCTCACTATTTGATAAACTCACTGGAGAAATCAATTAGGGAAGTTCAGAGCCACTCTAGGGCTGTCCCTTTGCACTAGGGACTTATCCTCCTGATCCACCACCACTGTTCTAGCTGCCCCCCCGTGAATCCTACCCCACCTCCCTCCTCCATACCTCCACCTGCCCACACCGCTTCCACTCCCCCTGCTGAAAAGAAAGAGTGAAGCTGCTACTTCCAGCAAGAAAAGCAAGAGCATCAAAGCTAAAATCCCTGCTTCCTAATGGGTCCTAAGGAGCCACAAAGACTTGGAACTTGCTGAAAACCTCCTGCATATTAGTAAACCGGTGGAGGAGCCCAAGGAGGAGGAATTGTTGGACAGGGTGGACAGATTAGAAAAGGAGATACAAGAGCTCAAAGGGGCTATAAAAAATATGGAAAGAGCTAAGGGAAAAGGGATTCTTCAAAGTGATGAGGAAGAGGGGGTTATTGCTGAAGTCTTCAAGAAGCTACAGTCCTTAGATGGCAGATTGGGGAATGCTAAAATCCGCAATGACTGCATATTGTCTGCCCTCAAAAGCATTTATAATTTCATTGAACAACATGTTCATAGTGTCTCAGGCTTTTAAGTGGGGTTAATGAAGACATTTGGGGCCCTAAAGAGAAAAGAGATATTGCAATTGCTCGGCGGATATGGAAGACTCCTCTCAGGCCACCGCCATTGCCTTCTTCATGTCGCTACAGGGCTATCAAGACCAAGATTGACAGAACTATCAAGTAACAGTTGTTGTGATGTTGTTTTTTGCCGCTGTTGCTATTATCCGCGGTTCTGAGCTATTTTTGGCGGAGCTCTATATGCTATTTCTCTTTTGGTTTCTTTTGATCTTTCCTGCTTCTTTTTGGATCATTGTATGTTTAGATCCTTTTTTCACTTATATTGTAATATTTGGCTGTTGAGCCCTCTTTGGTTGATGCAGCTTTTCCCTTCTCTGGGCTGTTTCTCTCACCTTTACTATCTTGTCTTTGAGCCCTTTTGTATATAGGGTATAGTCCCTTCAAAACTATTTGCCCTTAATAAAAATAATAATAATTTGGTGAGAATTATTTTTGATAAACATCACATTTGGGTACCATCCTCTATGATTTATTGATTCTCAATCTCTCATTTGTTGATTAGTTTAATTAAAGGATTATATCTTATTTTTTCTATCATGGCCCATGCTTATAGGAAAAAATGTCTTTATAATAGTTCATGCAAATACACCCTCATCTCAATATGATGTTATTAAACTTTAAGGAATGAATTAAGACCCACCCTAATGCCAACCCCTAATTGTCACACTACGTTTTAAGAACCTTAAATTCATAGTCTTTGGCTCTCTTCCCTAGGAGGATACCCTAGTAGTGATCTAAAAAATGTACCTAGTCTTCAACATACACATGATATACACTCTAATAATGATTAAAATTGTGACGATGTTCTAAATAATAATGCTAATAATATTGGATATGGTGATTTTTTTGGATTTGAGACTTGATTTTGTGTGAAATAATAGTCAACACTAGAATTACCCACTCATTGGATCCATGTTCTAATGATGATATTAGTTCTAAATATGAATATAGTGATAGTGGTTAGGTAAATGAGGATTGAACTCCTACCTTGCATTTTCTTTCCAATTGCATGATTCTCATAGTCATGAACCTCTTCCTAATATAGTATCCACTACATGTGTAAAATAATATCATGCTAATGACGATGTGTTCTCTTCTAGTTGGGACTATCTTAAGCATCTTCTAAAAGTTAATTATAAAATTTCCCTTCCTAATATGGACATAAATGAGAAAAATGATGACGAACGTTCTTCTAATTTTATAGATGGTGATGCACATGTTAATCATGACATTTCATGTAATAATGATATTCCTAGTCTTGATAATATTCCTACTTTTGATGATATTGTTGTTCATAATGATGTTTTTATTCATACAAATGTTCCTATCCATAATAATGTTTCTATTCATAAAGAGGTTTCTACATGTGTTTCTCCTTTCTCCTTTTGAACATGCTAATGATACTACTTGTGTCTCTATTATATTTATTGAATGCAATAATGATATTCATATTTGTGTTTCTTTCATTCCTCTCATAGATGACAATATGGAAAATGCCAAGATATATTTTAGGCCTATTACATAAGTGGTGCATGTCAATATAGATATTTCTATTACTCCTTATGCTACAATCAATGCTATTCCAAAGGAACTTGATATGTCTAATGTTTATCTCACCCTCGATCTACCATATACCATTGATCATAAAAAACAACATTTTTCATAACATTATCTTACAATCGATTAAAGCTTTAAAAGATGATTTTCACCTATAAATTCAAGCTATGAGTACTGAGATCAAATCACTTAGGAAGAGGCAACACACTTATGTAATATGATACATATTCCCACACATTCACATGATCAAATTCCTACATTCTCTATGGATTTTAATTCTAATGTTATAAAAATCATCTTCTATCTTTAGGTAAGTCAAGATTTTACATCGATGAAATAGTTCCTATCAAATTACACCCAAACCTATAGCTACTACAAAGCCTCCTCCTTTCCCTCAATACAAACCATTATATTTTGAAAAGTATCTTGATCATCTGCACGATATCTTACTTACTCTACTTGATAGGTGATTTATTTAACTACCATCCACGACGTATCCTCCTCTTCATTGATTGGAACATGAAAAAGGTCACCCTTTTTGTAACTTGAATCATATTAACGAACATTGTGATAATGAATTTTATGCTCAAGACTAGAAGCTCAATTTTCTTGAAGAAAAAGGAATGATTAGTTTCGTTAAATTTCTCACTAGTAGATGCCCTTCCCTCCTCCACGACATCAACTTACAATGGTTGTAATCTCCTAAGATGGTCCCCCTTTGAATGAAATAGTTTATTGGCCTTTTGTGAGAGATGTCCCTTAGAATAAATCTCATAATAATCAACCGTTACAACAATCTAAATTCAAATGGTTTGTAAAAGAACAATGATTTGTACTATAACATATGCATGTCAATCATGTATCTTCTTCGGTAATGTTAAAACAAACATCTATATAACCAAATAATATGTTACACGTGCTTCATGAAAATGCATCTTTGGGGCCTGGAGTGATCAAACATCCCTTATTTAATTAAACTATTATGAATTCTTAATTTTTAATTAGTTGCAACTATCCATTTAACTCAATTGATATTTCTTAAATGTGACATCCCTTCTTGACTACCCAAGGGCATACGAAGATTAGCCTTCCTTCTTTCTTAAAAATAGGTTTCCTTGCATTATACTTACTTCCATGTAATTTTATATTTGGACCGCTTCCGATATTTTAAATTATTGTCTTATATGCTCTTATCATATCAGTTGTTACACCTTAGTATATTCATTGCATGCTATTTAAATCAGTTCAATCACAATGAACATCATTAAATTTGCTTTGTAATGAAGTTTAACCTCATGAGACATAATTCTCTAATCAAAAATCTCAATTCAGTCCTTTTTCTCATATTATTTCTAGTGGGTTTATCTCTCTTCAATTTTCTATCACCCATAATATAACTCCTCTATAGTTTATACCAAATTATCCTTATTCTATTATGGCATAATTGAGGCCTACGCCCCTTCACCTTTTGAGTTTAATGTGCCTCTATATGAGGATCTTATTGGGTAGCTATTGTGCCACCCCCTTTCCTATACATAGCTATTTTCAAAAACTATTAAAATCATTCAAATTATCACATAATGCAAAAATATTCACATGTTTATAAAAATACAAACTCAAGACTGTTTATGGTTTGATTAGAAATCTTGTTACTTTATACTTTTTTTTGTAACATTGGTTTGATACATAACATATATTTTCTATTTATACTCTTTACGCACATGCGTTAAAGACGTATATTGAGATTGATGGATGATACATAGAATATGACACACAATGATAGGTGTTGTCATGGTTCCTTCCCAGTTAATAATAATCTTTGAGGGCATCTCCCACACTATACATGTGTTTTTGTTTCATTACAGTTACTTTACAAATCCTCATCATGATTTATTATATACATAGTGTTTATTCTATCCTTTGAGCCAATAAGACTAACACATGCATACTATGCATTTCTAACCTATCTTGCTATTATTTAACCCTTAAGTAAATTTTCGGTGAATTTAACTAGGTGTGTAATAGATTAAAGTCAAAGATGTTATAATATGAATACTAATTCAGATTTATAAATAATATCAAATAGGATAATTTTCATGCACCAATACACCTAACATGCAAGTGAAAGAACAAAATAGATGTATGAGGGTACTTAGTTTATTTTAGAGAGATATGAGACAATGCAATGTAGAGATAATGGGAGATCTGGACCTAACTAACCTTCACAATTGGAATCAGTAACTATAATGCCCCCGGTGAGGACCATACCATATGGTTTAGCCCCTTCTATATGGTTTTGGACCTACTTTGATTCTTCCTCTACAACTTCTTGGGTTGGTCCCCTTCCTAGATTTGTCTATCGTTATTAAACCCTAGTTATCGCACATACAACAAGGCTCTCTGAATGGATTGAAAATCATCTCAAACCCTAGACATGGATGATATTCCTAAAAATATACATTTGAAGGGTTTTGGGTACCCTCGTACTATGGATATTGACACTACTATGAAGAGGCCTTAAGCCACACATCATTCTCCACCTAGCATGTGATATCTAGATAGATTAATCAATTTTGGCAATTATTTTAACCATACTTGATTTGACTTGGATCTTACGATCAATAAACCCATGGTTTCGTAAGACGATCAACACATGTAGGCATACAAATAAGAGTAAACAAGTGTAAACAAGATAGACATGATGCCACGCACATGGGACACCCATAATGTCTCAAAACAATCAAGGCACATAGGCCATAGGTAAGGAAAAAAATCAAGCAGTATCACACACAAGCATGCATACATGAAACAAAAGTGTCAAAACATGATAATATGTAGTAACCAAAATAAGTGAAATAAGAAATGTAAATGCTACACAAAACACACATGTTAGTCTTGTTAACTGAAAAGAAGCAAATACACAATGTATATAATTGAGCATAAATGAGGAGTTGTAAATGAACCATAATAAAATAGTAACACTTGTAGGAAGTTAAGAGATTTCCCCCAAATGATGAGAATGTAAGGAAACATGAGTTCTCTTATAAGTATGTATCGATATGTGTGTCATGCATCCAACTCAATATACCAAATGAACACATGTGTGTAAATAAATAAATCATGTTATCTATCAAACTAAAGTGATGAAAAACATGTGTAATGTAAAGTGCTAACAATGCAAGTGAGATGCACATGTCCTAATTTTATATTTTTGCAAATATTTGAATGTTTTTATACTATCACAATGCACAACTATGTACAAAATATGTGAGTAGAAAAATATATAACTAATGAAAACCTCCCAAGGAGGTGAAGGATTTGTCACAAAAGATGGAGATTCATGCCTCAATAAATTATGCAAACACTAGTGGGGCAAACAGTAGTTATATGTTCTAAAGAGAGCTTAATAGGTGTAGTACTCATATGCACAATGTGGTGCCGATGTGGTGGACTAGAGGAATGAGTGTGATGACCACTATGAGGGTATTGAGAAGTTATGGGGGTAGTATGTGCACTAGAGGACCAACGTAAAAATATAAGGAAGTGAGAATGGTGAGAAAAAATACCTGGAATGGAAATCCTATGAAAAGGCCTAGAGGCATGAGGTGTAAAGTGTGGAACTAAAGGCCTATTAGGAGAATTAAGAGGATAAAAATTGGGAGAAGAAGTGTGTGCAACAAAGGGCCTAGGAGGATCGATATAATTAGGACTAAAGTGTAGGAGTACTATCATATGGAGTAATACAAAAGTGAATGGGTCATGTGAGAGATATTGTGCACAACCAAAGATATATTTGTGGGAGGAATAGGAGGAGGAAATGTAGAAAGAGAACTAGGCACACCCGTAGGGGAAACATCAAAATAAATACCTCTAATGGTGATAATATAGTGATTGTGGATCAATTTAACACATTGACGTATGACTAAGGAAATAGCCCTAAGAATACGTAGCCAAGGGATACCTAACCGTAAGGCACCAGAACTGAGAGTAGATATACCCAAAAATGAAACTGATGTAGTAATAGGACCAATAATAATGGGTAGAGTAATGTGGTGGTAGAAAGGATTTGTATCAACTACAAAATAATTTATAGAAATGCCTAAAAATTGAGGTAGCATGAGATAAAAACACTATCCTTAATGTGCATGTCAACCAAAACACTATGTATGGGTTTATGATGAATAGAAATAGGAATAGAAAATGTATCTTAAATAAGCATAGTATTGATACCAAAATGATCAAAAGTGATGATTAGAGATAATCATGTCAATCATTGAATCTAAGGGATGATCATAAGAGGGTGGTGAGGGATCTACATGATAAACATTATGTATATGAAGAATATTTTACAAAGGTGCTATCCCATTTTTGAGTTCATCATTAAAATGGGATAACCAATCAAAATTTTCATGAAAAACCTATTTATGCCCCATTCTTCATCCAAGGATTGCTTTAAAAATGCCTTACTTGCTTCTTGAATCAGTTTTTGAGGTCTTTGTTATCCCAAATTAATTCCCCTTCCCGTATTAATTTGAATAACTCATTTAAAATGAACTTATCACTTTATACATGTTTGGGATGTTTAAACAGATGTCAAATTCCACCTCTCCAAAGCACTGACAATTGGCATTTAAAAACCCACAGGAAGATCAACCTTAATCCATTAGCAGATCATATTTAAAAGGCCATGTGACATTCACTTGGCCGTCAATTTATATTCTAGGCATCAAATAGGGGACACATGGTGGGATTTTGATGCTCCTCATGGTCCAAGAATTATGTGGATCTCAAGTTCATAGAATTAATTATGTTGGATAGGATTTCAGGTCTAGGCTTAGGTGAAGGCAAGTCAAAGAACATGCAGCAGATGAAGGAAATGAAAGATGACATAATATTGATGGTCCGAGGTAGATACATGGCGGAATTCCATCACACTTTAAGTATATAGGCTCCCGCAGACATAAAGTCCATGAAATGAGCCGCCAATAGGCTTCAAGTTTGCAGTGAAGGAAATAGTCAAGGGTGGTCAAGGCACTATATGTGGCTGCATTCCTATGGAGCCAATAGTTTTAAGTCTTCCTAGAAATAATTTGCAATGTGAAGGCTCAACCAATCAAAAGAAATAATGAAAGCGAGGAAATATGACATGAGACATACGTGGAGCCTTCTTCTCGGCTCACCTTTCACACTCGACTTGGTGCTAGGAAAGCAAAGTTTGACATAATGGCATTGCAAGAAGCACGAAGCTTTCTCATTGACTCATGTTTTTAGTAGTCGAGGGGGATATCAAAGGACCGACACTACATTGAAGCATGGGGATTTATTATTGGTTCACATTTTGCGGTGGCAAGTACAAGTAAAAGAACAACTCGAGATTGAGATATGCGTGGAACTTTATCATTGGTTTAAGCTTCACAATGGATAATATGGGTTTTGTAAGGCCTGAAACTACAACCAATGAAAGCTACTACACATGGTAGAGGAAAATCAATACACACGTGGGCATAGGAAATATCCGAGGTTGATCAAATGCTTCCATGTGTCACTCTCTTGTTCATCCCGACATGCAAATATTCAAATGGCCATAACTTTCACTCTAGAGCTCCAAATCATGAAAAATTTGTCTTGTTGGAAAGGTCTCCTTGAGCCCTTTAATTTGGCATTATGATATTTAAGAACTGATGGCATTCAGTAGTATAAAATGGAAAAATATGGTTAAGGTATTGATGTGCAGTCATAAACAACTCAACCACCTGAATTGATGAAGTATGGAGCTCTTACCTTCTCCTAGAAGAAAAATGACATTGGGGAATGGGTCAATAGGGTTCCCATGATGTTTTTTAGATATTAATGGATGATCGATGGTGGTTGAAGCTTGAGATCCATGTTGCAGGGAAAGACATGGATTTTTATTAATGGTGAGATCAAATCTGATTTTTTTCCTCCCTTTTCCCTCTTTTCTCTCGCTCTCTCTTTCTCTCTTTCTCTCTCTCTCTAATTCTCTATATATTGTAACACTATGCTTATTTCAAGGGTTGGAGATTTTTTCATGAATTAGATCTTGAAGTTGAATAGGTAGAAAAACTTTGTGTTTTCTTTTTTTTCTATTAAAGAATATTAAAGATATCTTTTTCATAATTTGTGTTGGTATTGTTCTTAAGTTCAATGCACTAAAGGGTTATTTGTTTTACTATATAGTTCATTAAATATATAGAAAATTATTACTATCTCGATCACATGTCATTATATTTTGATCTACATTTTATTAAGTGAAAACATGTTTCTATTGTAAACAGAGAAAATTACCATAAAAGAAAGAAAGAAACAAGCATGCAAACCTTTCCAAAGAGCCTTCAGCAAACCTTAGATAAGGTATCCTGTGAAACCTTGCAAAAGAATTTCAGAAGTGGTTTGTGGGTGCTATTGAGTGTTCTCCAAATGTGAGTGCAAATGTTACAAACACAGATACTTTGTCTTGGAAATTTAATGAGTTTTTGTGCTTTAAATTCAAGAGGGATTGTAAGGAAAGCTAGGGGACAAGGAATGACTCTTGCTTAGGAGTTAGGTGAGTGGGTAGTTAGGAGTGAGCTGGTTGAGTGGGTAATGGGATGGGGTAGAGCTCGGGGTTGTGAGAGGGGGTGGCTCACCTGAGCTAGCCGAGCTAGGGAGGTAGGGGATGGGGTAGATAGGGTAGATCTAGGTTTTTGTTTTTTTTTTCAATTTTTTTTTGTAAATATGTTTTTCAATAAAAATAGTAAATATATACATAGATGTGTAATATATTTCCCTTGTTTACAAAATAAAATCTAATGTATGCTCTATGTGTGTGCAGGTAGTGAGCAATTGCAAGGAAAGGAAATAAAAGAAAACCTGTAACAAAGAAGTGTAAACAGAAGACAAGTGCAACCAAAAATGTTTGCACTCAGAATGTACACAAATAAAAACATGAATAAACAAAAATACAACAACAATATGTTATTCTTATTTTTATTTTGATCCGAGAAACTTAGTGCTTGCTTTAAAACCTACACAAGTG
The DNA here is from genome assembly GCA_018340775.1 of Taxus wallichiana var. yunnanensis. Lineage (NCBI taxonomy): Eukaryota > Viridiplantae > Streptophyta > Pinopsida > Cupressales > Taxaceae > Taxus > Taxus wallichiana. The sequence goes on from CM031242.1 coordinate 381,554,157, forward strand.
CTTGCTTCAAAACCTACACAAGTGCTTGCTTCCAAACCTGCACAACAACACAAGAACACTACAAGAATAAAAATTAGAGAAACAAAATGAAACAAAAAGGAAAGAGGAGGGGTGCAAATCCCACCGGGTGTGCCAAAATGTAAACAAAGAAAATTACTATAAATGAAAGAAACAAAAACATGCAAACCTTTCCAGCAACCTTCTGTGCAAACCTCAGATAAGGGTCTCCTATGAAACCTTGTAGAAAGAATGTCAGAAGTGTTTTGTGGGTGCTCTTTAGTGTTCTCAAAATTTCAGTGCAAATGCTATAGACACAGATACTTTGGCTTGGAAATTTAACAAAGTTTTTTTGCTTTAAATTTAAGAGGGATTGAAAGGAAGGTAAGCTTGTAATTTATGGAAACATAAGGTAGTTGGAATTGGTTACACGGATAAATGAACATGCTAAAAATAGCATTATGGGTAGTTGCAATAGTGCCAGGGGAAATAATGAAATTAATTACAAAAAGATGCATCCGGAAAGGTGGTTGTACGTGTAATTTAATTGCCCCCACCTTTCTAGGATTCTAGAAGTGCAGTTAACTAGGGTAGTAAAAGTGGAGTCTAAGTGGAGTTTGATCAAGTGGCGATGACTAGGATGTGCACACACTCAATCAATTAATATATAATAATTAATTTAGCCAAAGGGGTACAAAGGGTACATGGGATTAATTTAATTAATCCAAATGGGTACAACATGTATTAATTAATCAATTTAATTAATTAATTGTAAATGGGTGAATAAAAAGGTGTATTAGCATAATAATGGGAACAAGTGGAAACATGAATGTAAATTTGGGGTGTCTACACCTATTTATTCTCTTCTTATTCTTTTGAAGTATATCTTCTTCCTCTCTCTTTATACACATTCCTTTCTAATAAGAACAAATCTATTGGGATGAGATCCCAACCCCAAATGGTTAGATTAGTGTAGATATTGTAAATATTATTTGGCGTGCATTAGATTAGTAATAAACATGGCACCTCCCCTTTATTTGAGGAGGGAATTTTTCCCACATGCTTGTGGTTGAACCTCATATTTTGTCTTTGACAAAATATCCAACCAACAATTTTTGGTGACTCCACTGGGGAATATGGAAAAGTAAGACTAATCCTATTATACTATTGATGACTCCGTATTTTCTTTGTTCTATTATTTCTTTCCATGTATTATTCTTGAGAAATGCCTATATTCCCGCACATACCATATTCGTAAAGATGGCTGGACAAAAACAACCACATGATCCGATCCCTTGGGGCCCAACTATTGGCCCTCTTGCATTAGCACAACCACTACATGATTTTCCACATGGGTCATGCAAGAAATTCCCAAAATTCAATGGTGACAGAAAGCAATAATAGGATGAACATATATCTACATTTTTTTAGCTTGTGGAGTTATGGGAGTGGCTCATGAATATGTATCTATTCGGTTGTTCATTGAGACACTCTAGGGTGCTGCTATGGAATGGTTTCATTATCTCCCTCCCGTATGCATCACCAACTGGGCCACTATGAGAACATGGTTTGAATCCAGATTCAAACCCGTAGAAGATTCACATGCCTTATTAGCACAACTCACCTAGATGAAGAAAGAGTCACATGAGCCTATGCATGATTTTGTGGCCAAGTTCAATAAGCTGATCCATAAAATCCCAACATGTGTATTTCCCACTCTTGAGAATCAAAAGTGCTTCTTTGTCAATACACAACTTCCTAAAGTGAGTTTCTTACTGAGAAGATCCAACATCCATGACCTAGCCACCGCACGGTCGATATCGATGGAAATAGAAGATGCTCTATTCATGGTTGATAAGATCAAGAGAATCTTCCAAGGATAAAAATATGAGTACCTCTCAAGGTACCACCGATCCTATGATCCAGAGAATGGCCAATGATTTTTTGAATTTGAAGAAGCAAATGTCTCAGCATGCATCAATTACTCATAGGGATATCCCTAGGAGGAACTTCAACAATAAAAATGGTGCTCCTATGAGAGATAGGAATCGTTTGTCACCACACAACCTAGATTGGCCATTGAAGCTCCTCATTAATGCAATTCTTGAGGTGATTAAAGAAGTAAACAATGAGGCTAATGATGCCTTTGAAGCTTCTGGTTACGCTGATGAGTCATATGATGAGTTATCTGGTGACTCCAATATTGGGTATTTGGAATATGAAGAAGATGATTACGAGGGTCATACAAGTGATGGTGAAAAATTCATGGTAGATTCTAATAGTTAGAGGGAGATTCAAGGAATGGAGGCTCATGAATATAGTGTTAGGAAACCATGTCAATGGGGTAATCCTACACTACCATCTTACATCCCCGCCATTCCTCCTATTTTTATTAAAAAATATAATTTTAAGGAGGTTGAAATTAAAGGAATAAAAGAAGAAAAAGAGAAGCTTCCAAGTGAGCGAGATGTTCCATTTGAATGCAGTGATCCCTACTACCCTACATGTTTATAACTTACTGCACTTTTGAAAGATTGCAGTGATCCACCAAGAATATCTCCAGATGTTGTAATCAGTCATGAGGAGCTTCATGTCGAGGAGGAGGAGAGGTTTGATTTATCAAACTTCTTGTTTGATGAGGAACACAAGGAAGTTGAGATACAGGGGAGTGTCCCATAGAGTTTGATCATGAAGAGGCTGATTTATTATCATACTTAGAAGATTGCATTGGTAAAAAAGAACCCATTAAACTCATTGCTTGTGCATTTTCACCATCTATCTTCCAATACAAAGAGCCTCTTATTGCAGAAAAATCCCACAAATCAGCCATGGAAGAAATTATCAAAGAAGATCCTGTAACCCAAATAAGTCTACATGATGAAAATTAAAAGGAGTTTGATCTTTCAAACTTCATGCTTAAGGAGGAGGAGAGTCATGATGAATCAATTGCAAAATCAGAAGTCATCATGGAGAAGGAAGAGTCTTTTACATAATTTTTGGTGGAAGCGAAACAAGGATCGATCATCTTGCAAAAACTTTATTCATGGAAAGGAAAGTTTGTAGGATGCCCCCATTCATAGGGATGAGCTTCAAAGAGATGGGAAAATCACAAGGATCATGCCTTTCCTAATAATATATCTAGCTAGTTAAGAGCCATTTGAGGAGTTGCAACCAATCATGATTATTTTAGAGCATGAGGGTGAGCTACAACACACCAAAGATAAGTTGCAATACCTCTAAAATCAAAATAAAAATCAAATAAAAGAGGTATTTATTTTATTTCCTGGATGATACTTCAAAGATAAGAGTGGAGGACCAGCTTTAGAGTAATTTTTCACTCTTGTTAAAGGCCATGTTCATTGCAAAATTAATTACATGGCCGCATTTAAAAAAAAGGGAAGCTACTTCTCCCCCCTATTGTCGATTTTTTTAGTTTCCTTTTCCTCTGGTCGAGTAGAGTAGGTAGGTTTGTTTTCAAAAATAAGTTCTTTTGCACACTCTACATGGTTTACTTAAAGCATATGTGATTTTACATGTTTGTATATAGTTTTAACAGGATTTTGTTACTATGCACAGTTCATTTTAGGGCCAAATCAGATAGTTTGAGCAGTTCTCAATATTTATTTAGAGCTCCACAGATAAATTTTTGGCTAGCGGTCATCAGATAGTTCTAGTTTGGTGCTAAGTTTATAATGGATTCACAAGACAAATTTTCAAAGGAAAATATTAGTTTCTTCAAGGTTAAGCTCGATTCCATAGCCCAATGGATTGACACTTTAGAGATTTGGGTTTCCTCTTTCTTCAAAGTATCAAAGAAAGTCCCCATTGGAGCCATTAGTTATCCAATTTTTGAGTTCATTGATAAAATGGGATAACCAATCAAAATTTTCATGAAAAACTTGTTTATGTACCATTCTTCATCCAAGGATTTTTTTAAAAATGCCTTGCTTCTTGAATCAATTTTTAAGGTCTCTGTTATCCCAAATTAACCCCCTCCTAGATTAATTTGAATAACTCACTTAAAATGCACTTAACACTTTGTATAGGCTTGGGACGTTCAAACAACCATCAAATTCCACCTCTCCAAAGCAATGACTATCTCCATTTAAAAACATGCGGGAAGCTCAACATTAATCCATTGGTGGGTCATATTTTAAAGGCCGTGTGATGTTCATTTGGCCATAAATTTCAATGCTAAGCATCAAACAAAGCCATGTGGTGGGATTATGGTGCTCCTCATGGTCTAAGCATTCCATAGACCTCAAGTCTACAAAATTAATTGTGTTAGATAGGATTTAGGGTCCGGGCTTGGGTCAAGGCAAGTCAAAGAACACGTGGAAAATTAAGGCAATGGAATATGGCACACGATTGATAGTTAGAGGTGGAAACATGGTGAAATTCCATCATACTTCAAGCGAGATGGGCTCCCACGGATGTAAAGTCTCGTGGAATGAGCCGGTTCTCAATAGGCTTTGGGTCTCGGCGAAGATGAAAGTCAAGGGCGGTCAAGGCACTATAGCATTCCTATGGAGCCAAAAATTTTAAGTCCACCCAAAAAGAAGTCATGACATGAAGTCTCAACCAATAAAAGACAAGCACGAAAGTGAGGGAGATCTTATATGAGACATACGTGGAGCCTTCTTACTGGATCACCTTTCGCACTCTGACATGGTGTTGGGAAAGTAAAGTCTCACACAATGACATTACGAGAAGTGTGGAGATTTATCATTGGATCATGTTTTGTAGCTATCATAGGGGGGGCTATCAAAGGACCGACACTACATTTGAGCATGGAATTTTCTTATTGGCTCACGTTTTGTGGTGGCTAAGTACAAGTAAAAGAACATAATGACATTGAGACATGTGTGGAGCTTTATGATTGGTTTAAGCTTCACAATGGATAATGGAGGTTTTTAAGGACCAACCCTATAACCAATGAAAGGAAGTATATGTGGCAAAGGAAAAAAATGTACACATAGGTAGAGGAAATATCCGAGGCAGATCAAATGTTGCCATGTGTCACTCTCTTGTTCATCTCGACATGTAAATATTAAAATGGCCATAACTTTCACTCCAGAGCTCCAAATCACGTAAAATTGGTCTCGTTAGAAAGGTCTCCTTGAGACCTTCAGTTTGACATCAAGAGATTCAATAACTGATGATTTTTGGTGGGAGAAAATGTAAAAATATGGTTTGGGAATTGATGTGCAATCACAAATGGCTCAACCACCTAAATTGATGAAGTATGGGGATCTTACCTTCTCCTAGAAGCAAAAGGGAATTGGGAATGGGTCAACAGGGTGCCCATGATGTTTTTTAGATATTAATGGATGATTTATGGTGGTTGAATATTGAGAGATGTGTTGCAGGGAAAAACATGGATTTTCATTAATGATGATATCAAATCAAATCTTTTTCCTTTGTTTTCCCTCTTCTCTCTTTCTCCGATTCTCTATATATTGTAAAATGATGCTTATTTCAAGGGTTAGATATTTTTGAATGAATTAGATCTTGAAGTTGAAGAGATAGAAAAACTTTGTGTTTTATTTTTGCCATTGAAGAATATTAAAGATATCTTTTACAAAATTTGTGTTGTGGATGAATATTTTTCATTTGAGGTATTGTTCTTAAGTTCAATACACTAAATGGTTATTTGTTTTAATATCTAGTTCATTGAATCTATAACAAGTTATTACAATCTGATCATGTGTGATTATATTTTGATCTCGCATTTGCTTAAGTGAAAGAACGTTCCTATCTATTCTCTTCTTATTCTTATGAAATTACTCCTGTCTATCTTCTTCCTCTCTCTTTATACACATTCCTTTCTAATAAGAACAAATCTACTGGGATGAGATCCCAACATGACTGGTTAGATTAGTTTAGATATTGTAAATATTCTTTGGCGTGCATTATATTAGTAATAAACATGGTTCCTCCCCTTTATTTAAGGAAGGAATTTGTTCCGCATGCTATGATTGAACCTCATATTTTTTCTTAGACAAAATATCCAACGAACAAAGTGTCATGCGTAGGAAGTGGATCATTGAAATTTTTTGGCTTACAATTATCATTGATTAGCCATGTGTTGGTGAAATAATTTGTCACAGGGAAAAATTAGTGAATTTTCACCAATTCTCTAAGACTAAGTCCCTCCTCTTGGTAATGGGGAGGCTCCCATTTATTAAATGTATTAAAAAAATATGTGGGTGGCCGTGAAGCCGGGGATCACACATGAATACTCCACTAGACTTGTGGAAAATTTCTTGCACTTAGTGTAAGGGAGGAATTTTCTTAGTGAGATGAGGTAAATGGGAGTAATAATTTAGGGAAGGAGGTTAAATTTGTGAATAGGCACTAGCAAAGTTTCATAACATTAACCAGAATTAATCCACACTCAATTAGAGGAATACAACCTTGCTAACAATGATAAGACTAATAAATCATAGACACATAATTGAATTCATTCATTTATAAATGCACTAACACCTTCCTTAGTTTTACAGGATCATCATGATTATAAATTTGAACATGTAAGGAAATAGAGGAAACATAGAGAAAGAGGAAAATAGAATAATGTAATCTCTTTCTTATATCTTAGTAGTGCAAATCTATCTACTTAGAAACTCATAATTGAAAACCCCTTGGAATGAAGAGGTCATCCAAATATATATCTTTACAAAGAGTCTTTTCATCTACCCCCACATGAATTTTCACTTCCCCTTATCACTTGTGACCTTTCATATTCCTAGGAAACAAAAGTGATTCTTTTTTCATTAATTAAAAATAAATCATTACAATGTTAGACTATAGGTCACTTAAGTGAATAAGACAAAAAAGTGAAAAGTACCTCCTTAATGAAGAATTAGAACATGAGAGAGGAGGAAAGAATAAGAGAGGGGTGATCACTCCGATGGAGGAGAGGAAGCTTATACCAATAAAGAACTTAATACCGATGAATATTGTCACTTATAATTTTCCCTAATCCACTACCTGGTTCCCTTCAGTGGCAACGAGGATGAATTGATCAATCCAATCCTCAAACTCATTTGTTGTTTCTTTGCACATTACCATGTTTAGTAGGATGATAACATATGAGTAACCTTCATGGAACTCACTTCTTGAAAATATTTTAGGCACATGAGAAGGTTTCCTACCTTGCTTGAGCCATGACCTGAGTGTGAGGCCTTGCAAGTATGAGTCAATTTTCACCCATTCTTGTGATGTAAACTCTTTGGTGATGATGACCATACTGCCGCTAGTTGGAATTTGTAAACACTACGAGATACCCTTAGGAGTAAGGACTACAAAAATTGAGTTGTCGTCTACACCGCACTATCATGGAGTCAAGTTCATAATGTTGTGCACATGTTAAAAGAAATTTTGTAATTTGAATAAATAACAAATGAACCCCTGCTACAAATAATCCACTTGAGAAGTGTTTTTCTTCCACTAGCTCCCTAGGTCCTCTCGAGCATCCTATTTTTGAGGTCCTCGAGATCCATGTGAGTGACATCACTATCTCCCACACCTAGATACTCTATGATTAGGGTTGAAATAGGCTCGATACCTGAGTATTTGAACTTCATTTTACCAAAAATCACCAAGATGAGAAAAACCAGAGTCACCACAAACTTTCTGCACTCAAATCCGAACTTTCTATTTTTAGCAGGTAGGGTCCAAAACTACTATTTTTAGCATGTTACCACTATTTTTGTTCTCTGATGTTCTTATCTTATCTAGATCATTGCAATTGATGAGGGTTTACTATTTTTAAAAACCTGTTATTTTTAGATGCTCATTTTCCGAATACTACTATTTTTAGAAAGTTTCCCGAATTACCCTTTTATGATGTTTCTTACTTTTTTAGGGTATTAAAAATGCTAAAAATTCATCACTTTGGGAAAATTACTATTTTTAGCAACCTACTATTTTAAACACCTGCTATTTTTAGAAATTGTACTTACTAGTGTTGGGTTGCACCAAAACTACTCACAAAACATTCTATTTTACATCTAGGTCTTCTACTCCAAATTTCACCATTTTTGTCCACCAAATCTTTGGGAAATTAAAAAAGTAGGTTTTAGGGTTTGATATTTTAGTTTTTTGCTGTGAAAAATCTAGGGAATCAATGAATTTGTTGTTACAATCTTCCTAAAGGTGTTTTGGAGAGGGAGATTCTGTAAAATCTCAAGATGATCACACTAATGGTTGAGAAGTTATGTTCAAATCTTTGTTTTTGGTGGATATGGATGTATGGAAGAAATTTGATAGCATATATGGGTAAAAATTTAGTTTTTAGGGTGTTACAATGAAATCCTATCATGAAAATGGTGACCTATGTGGTGAGTGAGGGGTTTAAATGGGTTTTAAAAGGTTTTTAACTCACCATCTTGTTGACCGCAGTGAACTGGATTTAAATTGAGTTTGGAGAGAGTTTAAAAATGCTGAAATTGGGATATTGTGAACACCAGGATAGAAAATGGTGAATTATATCAAGATCATGACAAGTGGAAGCATGTGGAGAGAGGTGAATGAGATGAGGGGCTAGGAAATTGCACCTGTGGAGCTGAGTGAGGTCGCATGGGGTCCAGGAGCTTCATCTTTGTTTAGGTCACACTTTATTATCCCCCTTTCCCCCTAGGGATAGAGAGGAAAATGGGGACACATAATACATAGAAGTGCAACTAGGTTGAGGGAGCGAGGTCAAACTTTTGTACCCCTCATGCCCCCTTACACCATGGGGATGAAAAGGATAGTGAGGACACTTGGGACACTTGGGTGTCCAAAGTACGACTTAAGGAGGAGGATGAGGTAAATTTTTGTGTACCTCATGACCCAATTATACCAAAGGGGACATAGAGGACTCAAGGGTGCCAAAATTTTGACTAGACCAAAAATGAAAAGCCACGTTTGCTTAGGATGTCCATAGATAGACCTGGAACTTGATTTTTCACCTCGGAGGCTTAGTATGGTGTTTTGGGGTCAAATATTATATGATTTTGACTCCAAAACACATTATAAGATTAATATAACTATTTTTAATACTTTAATCTACCTTTAATTTAAAATTTAGGCCATTTTTAATCTATGAATGAGAGGGGTGGCTACATGTTTTGAATTACTTCATGAAACAATTAAGCCTCAAATAAAAATTAATGTTCCCATCTCATAGATAATTCTCATAGATTTACGATTCCTACTTATTTACTTCTTGAATCCTTATGGAACTCTTGGAATCATCTGGAGAAGTTAGGTTTCACCATTAGGATGTTCATTCCTTGCACCTAGAAAACCCGATGTTGAACAAATTGTCCCTAAATGAGAAATTATTTCCTAAATCTTCCTAAATTTCCTCCAACACCTTCAAGACTCCCTAAAATCACCTTTGAATGTTTTATATCTTTCCTGAACTCTTCCAGAGGATGCATACTAGCTTTAAAATGACCAAAATTGACCTTTTAGGCCTCCGAAAGACTTGTCTTTCACTGAAATTCACTGAATTCATACATAAAATTTATCACGCTTCCTTATATACTCATACATGCTTCAAAATATCCTTATTTATTTCCTTGGATCTAGGTTGATGGTACCATTGGAGATAGGTTGGCCAAGAGGAGGGTTTAATATGACCACAAGGAAACGTTTTGGACCATGGCTTAGTTGTCATGATTTGAAATTTGAATTTTGGGCTACTAATTTTTCTTTACAACACCGTGAAGATTCAATACACTCATCTAATTCAATAGCTTGAGAATCAATAAGGTATTGGATAATGTTACAAAGATTTACGTAGCTATTTGTAGAGTGCCCAACATACCAATGATAATCAAAATGGGCTTTGAAATTGAAATTATTTACTTAAGGTCTACTCATATCAACCTCAAATAGTGGAGGGAGAGATATGAGATTGAACTCAAGAAATCGTTTCAAGAAAATGTGAGTAGGACTTGGAAAACGAGTAAATTGATGACACAGGAACTGTGGTTGTAGTTTAACAGGATGCAAGATAGCATTAATAATGTCTTTATAGGTAGATTTGACCTCATTATACTTGCTTTTGAATGCGGATTTTCTTGAAAAATTATCAAAAAATGTGAGAGGAGAGCTAACAATGTACTTGATTTTTTTCATATGCAAGAATTTAGCCCATGCTCTTTCAATATATGGCATAAATGGTCGAAAGATCTAAACTTGTCAAACATGACCGAATCTTACAAAGGGGATAATAAGCTTTGAGTGAATAGATCTTATTATTCATCACCGACTAAGATATTTATTATCATGGTGAGTAGGGTCTTATAATGCAACAGATAAACATTAAGAGGCTCATTGGGCCCTTTTTATATTTGAGCCAATTGTGAACAATAAATTTTATCCTCGATTGATAGAGAAGCGTGCCAAAAATAGATTTTCTAAATCACTAAATGTGCATAAAAAGTGGGTAGGAGAGTGTAAATCCATTGTAATGCAAAGTGCTTAATACGTTAGGGGAAAATATTGGTAATAAATAGGTCATTATAAGCATAATCGAAACAAACAACATGGAATGAATAAATATGTTCAACGGGATCCCCTTTGCCATAATATATAGGAAATTTACAAGCAAAAAAACTAATAAGTAACTTATAAGAACCACCTCTGGTATAAGTGGATTGTGAAGTAACTATGTGGAATCCATATCATTAGAAGAAACAAATGCACCTTGTTGCAACTATAATATTTTTTCTTGTAAAGTATGAACAAGGGATTTAAGAACTTGTGTTTTAGAAGAAGATACACGAGAACCACAGGGAGTGGATGTGGGATGTGTAGTAACAATTATGGTTGTAAGGATATATATAGAGACATTTGGAATTGATAAATAAGGTACACCTAAAGGGGCAAACATCATAGATGTGGGAACAACAAATGTTGGTAAAGAGAAAAAAGGTTATGGTTACTCAACAAGGGACTCTTCACTAGACCTACGATCATGAGCCAACTTATATGTAAGAAGAATCTTAATAATAGGTTCAATGTGGTGAGAGTTTTGATGAAGTTGTTCATACAAAATTTGTACTTGATCAATATCCAAGATGTTATTATCATCATGGGAAAAGTCATCAAAATTATCACTATGAGTTTCAAGATCATGCAATGGGACCTCATTAACTTGGTCTAAAATGGAAGGATTGCTATCAATACACACTAGAGATGAGGACATGGGATTACCACACTTTTGAATAGAAGGAGAGATCAAAATGTTCAACGGGTTTATTAGCAAACCAAACATCATGATGAAAGGGAATACGAGTAAATCATGTGCGGTTTGAAAGAGTAAAATCCAATGAAGAAGACATACTAGCATTACTCATATGAATAATAGATAAGTAGGCCTAATACACAATGAAATGAGAATATCCTCGATTAGGTGAAAGGTTTGATCAAAAGCAGGTTCACCAAAATCTTTAACCCTTAATTAAATTTTAAGTCAATTTAATTAGGTGTAGAATATATTAGAGTCGATTCTTGATCTCACAAAGATTTTACAATATGAATACTAACCCAAATTTACAACTTAGATCAAATAGTAAGAATTTCTATACACCAATCAACCTAACATGTAATTGAAAGCATACGGCATATGTATGAGGGCACTTATATGATTTTAGATGAATTATGTAGAGATTTGAGACTACGTAATAAAGAAACTAGTAGATCTAAACATGACTAACCTTTGCAAATGAAAATTTAACTATAAATGCCTCTGGGTTAGGACTATACCATATGGTTTATCCCTTTCTATATGGTCTTGGAACTTATTTGATTCTTCCTCTACAAATTTTTGGGTTAGTCCCCTTCTTGGATTTTTGTGACTATCAAACCCTAGTTGTTGTACATGCAACAAGGCTCTCTAAGTGGATTGAAGAGTCTTATAAAACAAACATTAGAAGGGTTGTGGGCACCTCGTGTATCACCAACATTGGCACTACTCTAAAGAGGCCTCAAATCACACTTCATTCTCCACTTAGCATGTAATATCTAGATATAACAATCATATTTGGTAATTACTTTCACCATGCTAGGTTTGACTTGGATTTTGCTAAAATAATCAAAGAGAGGATGTTTGAGTGCTTGTATATAAGATATGTGGCTATTTTAACGTGATTTTTAGCTTCAAACATGATGTGGGTAGTTCCCTAATGAATGTAGATGTGTGATTCTAATATTTAGGGAGCTTTGAATGCCTTTTGCAATTGTATGAAGTGAGTGCTCTATTGTATTACCTTAGGAGCTATATGTTAGAAAATGAGGTGGTGTTTAATTTCTTATATAGGGTTTGGTGATGATAAATATAGGAAAGGACGACCAAAATGAAGTATAATACACAATAAGAGATGTCGATTCAGATGTGTAAGTTGTATACATGTCGGTCCAAGGTTGTCACAAGTAGGACAAGACCGGATGCATGATCTTGACCAAACTATATGATCTCGACTAGGAGGTTTAGATCTAGTAAAACAATCTCTCTCAATTGATTTTGTGCATTGTATTCTTAGGACGTGTTGATATGTTAGTGTGCAAGGATAAATAAGCTAAATGATGGACTTCGAAAAGTGCTAAGTAGGAATGGATAAGTTGTATTTATCATAGCAAGAGTGCATAGTAAACTAAAGGGTTGTTAAAGTGTAATTTACCGAATTTGAGTTTTTACAACTATCTACACTTTACAATCACTTTTTTAAATTCTTGTTTGATACATTATAGCCACTACATGCTTATAAAAATGATTTCATTTTTGACTACAACATTGTTTGAATCCTTTCTTATGGTTGACTATTTCTTAACTTAATTACAATTATATGATTGTTTAGTCTATATATCATGAGTGCATTGATTATCTTGTGACATTATGGGTGTCCCATGTTTGCACATCTATGCCTATTTTGCATGCATACACTTGTTTCTCTGTATGTGGCCTATAATGATTTTTATTGTACTTGTCTTATAACACTATGGATGTCCTATGTTTATGTATTTATGCTTCCATGTGACTATGATTCATTACTATTGATTACTTGTCTCTAATTTTTTTTCTATTGCTATATTATTACTAATTTATCTTAGGAAACAATTGGATCTTATTACTCGATGTTTATATTCATATACTACTACTACTACTACTCTAGTTTATAACACTCTTAATTTTCACTACACTGCTATATTATTTCTACTCTATATTATGGCATGATCGAGACTTTTATGATGATGTTATAATTTATATACACATGTATTCTTGTTTGTTGCATGTTGTATTCTATATACATCATGGTTGCCACCATGGACAAATCATTTTGTAGGTACGAGTTCCCAATAGTGGCCATGATTATAGCCTTCTATGTGATCCTACATAGATTATTAGACTTATTACACATGGGTACACATATATTCTTTTGATTTGCATGCTAAAATTATTTATCACTTGCACCTCAAATGAGGGGGCATTCATCGAGATATATTCTAAATCTACAAGTAGATTATAAGACATAGGAACAATTTTTTACAGGTCCAAATCCTCATGAACATGCATAAATACTAAAAAGTGACAAAATTCAACACAAGTCAAAACAATATAGTACAATCAATACTATGGTACGGTCATGAACACAATGGAAATTCTGGACAAGTGGCATATTATCATAAATTTTTAGCTTTGTCAAATTCCATCAGCTATTTAGAGGGGGTATTCATCGAGATGTATTCTACATCTAAAAATAAATTATAAGACACATGAACAAGTTTTTAGAGGTCCCATATCCTCATAAAGACGCATACATACTAAAAAGTGGTATAATTCAACACAAGTCAAAAATGTATATCATATTGAAGACTATGGTATGGTCTTGACCATAGTGGATGTTATCGACAACTAGAATATTCTTAAGAATTTCTAGTTTTCTCAAATTATATCAGCTATTTATAGGTTTATTATATAGTCTTAGACACGCTTTACTCAATTCATAGCATGATACAAGGGGCATGAGTACTTCAATCCTTATTCTCTACACTATTCATACAAAATTTCAAGAATAGAGTTTGGCGGAATGGGCATTCTTCTCCTCTATGATATTCCATAGTCTATACATTCAGTTTTAATAGTAAAACACATGATGTGCACATTGTATATTCATTCCTTTTAGTTACATGGTTTTATCTTACTTAACATTTACAAAACTTACGAAATTAGATCTAGATTAATATGCAATGGTGTAGTATATGGGGTTGTGGAAGGTATTGGAGAAACTAAGTTATTTATAGGTTATCCTTCATCTTATCTCATAATTTTCAAAAGGGTAAGATAACAAGGTTATTAAAATTTTGATTCGTAATACTTCTCTCTTGGTGGTGTTACTTCAATTCCTCTCCCCCATTTTTGGTTTTGGGTTACACACACTCAAACACTCTAGTTTATCCTTCAACACAATTGGTATTAATCACCCCCAATCCTTTGACATATCAACAATAATTATAAATATTCAAAGTAAAACAAGAATGAGAGATCATCGATATGTAAAATAATAAGGTATATCCATTCCAAGTTTTGCATCTCCTTTACTTTACTTTATGCAAATTCAAAGTTACAAAATTACAGGCATTATCTATACTTTGAGTTATAATTCAGTTTCTATCATAGACATTGATTACATTCTATGTTATAGAGTTTGTCATAGAGCATGAAGACACCAACACCTCAGAGAATAAGTATTGAGAAAAGACAAAGTGTGTGTGCACATTCATGTATGTTTTTCATTTAAGAATGTAATTTTCAATTATACACTTAAAGGGGGAATGCCAACATAAAATATTGGTAACTTATTATTTTGCAATGACAAGTTTGGCTATGCTCCCTCACTAAGAAGAATACTCACATTCAAAATCCAATCAATATATTTTAGGACTTACTCATCTTTACACTCCACTTCATCATAAATTCAGGAAATATTAATTAATCAAAGCAATAAACTATCCCCATGCAACATGCTATAAATTTTTGTTTCACACCATAATCCTCATCTCCAAGATTGTACATTTTGGTTAGGATGTGAATTTTGGCATTGTTTAACTTGTATATTCCCAACCTTTCATATTCTTTGCATCTATTTTAAATTTGAATATATTTACTATGTCATTTCATTTTATTAGGGTGCCTTACTAGAATATTTCACCCCTAGAATGCTATATAACCAAATCAATATCACTTTATAACTCAACTGACATTATTACAATCTACTATTGCAAATATCATTATAAAAGTACTTGAGACACTCCGAGATCTCCCTAAATATATTGCACAATATTCGTAGTAGTAACTACTACAAGTATAAATCCCTCAACTAGGTCAAAGAGTTTAGATTCCTCCATTTCCAAGTATGTAATGGTCATATAGTCATGTATTAACAAGAGAAAAGTCATTATAAGAACTATCAAATGGTTTCAAGAGATAAATGGTTATATCATGAAACTAAAGCACACCAGATCACACCACTACAACACTCGGGTACATTTTATACTCTATAGTTATCCCATTGTTATTTGTGTTAAGTGACATGATGGCAGCCATAGGGCGTTGTCTTAGATCACACTCATACTTGCACAAGTACCTAAGATAACTACATGATGTTTGATCCTATACAAGGGCATGTAGTATAACACTAGGATTGGATTTATTAGTCAACTACCACGAGTATTCTATCCTCACCACACATGTGATTTGTAGACACTCAAATTTGGAAATTCACTCTTTAAAACTACTGGTTTTGACAATGCACTCTTACTAAGATGAATATAACTTTTAGATTCCCGCTTAGCACAATCTAAGGTCTCTGTTTAGTTTGTTTATCCTTGCACAATGATATGTTGTCAAATTATGAGAGTAAAATGCACAAAATCCATAGACAAACATTAAGTAACAACTTCTAAACTTCATATTGGATGTTTTCCTTCCCTAGTCAAGGTCATATAATTTGGTCATGATAATATATTTGATCCTGAATGACTTGTATAGTCTTGGACTAACATATCCTCCAACTCTAATTTTACATTCATATCTTTTTTTGGGTCTTCTAATCTCTCTGGGTTGTCCTTTCCAAGATAAATCATCTAGAGAACCCTATATAAGAAAGTAAACACTAGCTCATTTTATAACCTAAAAATCATATGGAACTACATTGATACACTCACTTCTTACACTTGAAAAAGGAACCCAAGGCTCTCTAAATCTCATAATAGCACATATACAATCATTGGGGAAATAATCTCTACAGAATAAAGCTTCTTACCAGGTTAAGACAACAATATCTCTCATCTACAAACACTCAAACATCCCTTTCCCAAGTATCTTAGAAAGAGCCAAATCAACTCAAGCATGGTCAAAGATGGTTGTCAAATCTAGTTGCATTCATTCAAATATCACATGATAGGTGGAGAATGATGTATAATTTAAGGCCTCTTTGAATTAATGCCAATATTCGTGGTGCAAAAGTGTATCCAAAACCCAAATAACGTTTGTTTTTTAGGACTCCTTGCTAGTTAATACCCCAAAAGGATTGAATGCATATGACATGAACTGAGGGCAAGGAGGAAAGATGGATATGTTGGTTTTTCATGTGTATCTGGGTATATATAAATATTTCTCACTTAACCAAGCCTTTGGGAATGATATGGAGGCACCCTACTAAGGATGTGGTTGTTATCCTATTACTTTATGGCTCTACCTAAACCAAGGTGAGAGGACCTGAGGGGTGTCTTGAAAGAGAGAGGGATATATTATATTTCAAACCCTCAAACTTGTTGGAACCTCAATTTGAGATCAAATACAACCATAAAATACAATGCTCATTCAAAAGAATGGTCACAAAAGCATTGCAAACACTTGATACATTAGACATAAGCCACTAAATACAAATGAAATATGATCACAAACACCATCTCTGCAGAAACTGTTAACAAATTGGGGTATGATGATGTTGAGATGCTAAAATTTATATATCATGGAAAATACACTTGAAATATGCGAGATATGTGTGATTTGTAGGAAAAAACATGTAAAATAAGCAAGGATAATGTGATTTGTAAGGGGGTAGTATATTATGGTACTTATTTAAATGAGTGGGAGGTGGATCTAATAGGGAGAAACACCAAAGCTCACCATTTCTACTCGTTGTTTCGAATGTAAAAGAAAAAAAGATCAAGAAAACATAACCTTTAAAGGGGGATTTGCATTCATTAATACCAAATTCATGAAAAAACTACCACATAATCTCTAAATCCTTAACAAAAACACTTGTGCATAAATATTTAATAAAATATCTATTACATTTACCGTAAATAACACCCAAAATACACTCAAGAGATGTAAGTAGTTACTTCCAAAGTAATATCACAGAAATGACTTTTATAACTAAATAAACATTACAAAGTAACACTACAACATAATATCAATAACCAATCTTATATAATAACTGGAGAGAACTTCTTCGTATGTCATTGATTTAACAAATACAAGATTACATCCAAAATTCCTAACCGAAGCATGGAAAACAATTATGTATACTTCAATTTTGACGAGGGAGAGATATGTGAATGCTATCAATGCATGCTAGTGACTAAAAATGTGTAATTACCCTAGCTCGAACCCCTAAAGTGAAGACATGGCTTCACTTTTATACAAATTTTTTCCCATAAGTGACTATACCTAAATACCCCCATTGAAGCATTAAAAGCCAGAAAACCGTAGGGTTGTGATCCTTGATTTACTGATTGGATGAAAGAGATGTCCCAATTGAAAAATATCCCATTTTGATCTTCTAGGATGGAATGGTTTTGAACCATGATGAAACTCATGGAGGAGTGGAGGATATTCATTTTTTTGTAAATAAACTCTTTTGTCTTCTTCTACACTATCACCATCATACGTATGCTCCAAGGAAGAGTTTGTTACTCATTGCAATAAAATAATTTGATTCTTCTTTGAAAGAATAATGAATAGAAAGGAATAAAGAATGGGGGAAGGGGAAAAGAATAAATAAATGCTTAAGAGGGGTTGAGATATATTTTCTCATTCTTTGTTTCCTCTCCCAACTTATTCCTGTACACATCAAAACATTTAAACATCCCCAAAATGGGGTCTTCATCCGGTCCTACACGGTAGAGGAAGATTATTTCCATTTTGTATAGAACAACACAAATTTAGTGGAAATAATTATTTTATTTTTGATCCTCTTCCATAATTTATTAATGTATCATGCTCTAAATGAATGAACTTCTGAATAATCAAAATATTTTTAAGGCTCCAAATCCCCTACAATATGTTGCCAAGAATTTATATCAACTTGTTTACATCTACAGATCCTAGGGTATATGTGTCCTTGAGGGGAAGCATCATTTCAAGTTTTGAATAAATATTATCTACATAGTTCCCATATTTCTCCATCATGTCTTGTAGTGTGCTTATGCAATTCCTCAAGGTTCTATTTTTAGATTGATAGCTCTCCTATATTCATGTTGTCTTGCTCTAGAATATGAGGGACCTGTTGGAGCTCAAAATTGCACCCACATTTAGATCATAGACAACCTGAAATTTGATTCAACATGGGATTGTCTTAGATTTGTGGGACTCGAATTGAGACAGATCTCCAGAATTCCGAATTCCTCTACTTACTTCTACTACTAAAACTACTCCTAGAAATTGAAATGTAACTATCTAGCTCTACTCTAAATTTCCAAGGGACCAAGGTGAGAAGGAGATGCATAAAATAGAAATCCTAATCTACAGAGGCGATAACACCAAAAAACAAGGGGATGAACACTTCAACAAGAGTGAAAATGGAGGTAAATGATGATGAAGAGGGTCGAAATGAAGACCACAGATTAAAATCACATCCCGAGATCCACTTTTGTGATGCACAATAGACACAAAGTTATGAAATAACACATACAACACACCTGCAAAAGAATGAGAGGAAAGAGAGTGCAAAAAATGATAGCTAAGGTAGAATGAGCCATAAAACTAATATTTTATTGCTTGGAAATAATGCATAGATCATTACAAGACAAGAAGAAGATCTGCAAAAACTTCCAAGGCATGCAACCAGTGTATATGAAATAGTTAGCAATGCAAAGGAAATTAAATCTAACACCTAATAGCTTTAATACAATGCTAACTAGATCAATATAACATCATGCTTAGATCTTAAGTAAATCTAATCTATTAACATATTTGCATTAGAACATGAAATGAAGATTCAAACTAACATGCTAAACAAATTAACCTCTATCTCTAATTGAATGCTAATGAAATGAACCTATTTAGATCCTTAACAATAAAAAGGGTTGATTGTATGCTTGAATCCCAAGGTTTTCAAGAATGGAGTCTTATCAATCCATGACTACAAGACCATTTGACATATCTCCATATGACTTCAAAACTTGGATGGATGAATGCAAGAAATGAAGATAGCTAGCTCCTCTAATGGAAGAATTCTCTAAGATGATAAAATGACTATAGTATAGGCTCTATGCTCATTTAGGTGTAAGTAGAAAGGTTAGAGGAGGGTTACTTTTATAACCCAATGGTTTGAAGAAGATTTGCATCCTATTGTATGTGGGATAATAGAAAAGATATGTTAGTTATAGATAAACATGGTTTAGAAGTGGTTGAGTTTATTTTACGAGAGTTTAGTTTGTCCTCTAGTGACTCATGGGGATTTAGGGGGTTTATTAATTAACCAAAGTGATTAATTAATAGGGTTGCGAAACTTATAAAATATTTTTAGAGGAATAGTTATTATGATTTATGTTATGAGAGGATTTTAATAAAATAAATGACAATTTATTGATTAAATAGAAGAGAGAATTAATTAATTAAGAATAATTAATTAATCTAGATAAAAAGGGTTTTTTTTTTTAAATTTTTGGCAAATAGTTTTTTGAAAGGGACTATACCCTTGAGAACAAAGGAGGGCCTAGAAGCGAGAATAGGGGTATTAATTAACTAATGTAATGTAATTAATTAATGATGATAATAGAGAAAATGTGCGATATTGACGATATGTCATCAATTTGTAGGAAATGGTATAATTAGTGCAATTTAAGTATTTAAATTACTCGAGCTAAATTATAGGTGTCTACATTTTCCCCTCTTTGGGGTGGTGTAAGTGATGCCACTTCAAAGATAGTAAATAGATAAAATTTTGAAGGGGTAGAAGAAAAATTAGTAGAAGTGAGAGATGCCCCCTCGAGTGTTGATGGGGTGATGAAAGAAGGTGATCGATGATCGAAAAGGTGAGAGAAATGGATAGAAGAATGGGTAGGGGAAGGATGCCCCAGGTGAATCAAAAGAATAGTGTTGATAGGAGAATGATGTAGAAGAGGAATGAAGACAGAAAGAAAAGAGCAAGTTTTCATCCAGTGTATTGAAACAACTTTAGTGTCATCATATTTCCAAATATCTACGTCATTGGTCCTTATTAAAAATATAAACATACGAAAAACTAAAATGACATGAAAATCCATACTATGAACAATTGTCCATTGCTAAAAACACCAACTCAATGCAACATACAAAAGCAATGCAATATGAGAAGGAAACAAGATCATTTAATAGGGAAACAAGTACAAACACACATACTCAAACCAACAATGGTCAAGATGATTGTACAAATGTTTTGTTATCAAGATGAAGATCCCCAAATGTTCGTGATTAATGAAAAGGGTGAAAAATGATGCCCCTAGAAAGGATACATGCAAGGGAAAATGATGAAGGATGCTAGGTCTAATGATAAAGCATTGTGCGTAATGAAATAGTATCAGACAACTAGATGTGCCCTAGAGTACCAACGAAGCAAGTAGGCTAGCTTTGTAAATGGTTGTAAATCTGATGATCCGCGAGTTGTTTGATTTGTGAACATGTGAAAATTCTAGAAAGATATGGAATGAATACCATGCACAAGACACAAGTTTCAACCACTATGGGTTATTTACCTATTTTTGTAAATTTTACAATTTTTAGGATTTTTGAGAAATTTTATGTGTTTGTATTTTTCTATGTTTTTGAAAAAAATTGATTTTTGTAATGTTTAGGGATTTTTGATTTTTTAGAAGAAATGAGAAAATAGGAGATCACCTAAAAGCAAGAAAATTTCCCTAGGGAGAAGAAATGGGTGCCAGGTAGTAAAAACACGCCCGACATGGTGAAAAGGAGTTAAAAATGATTATTTAATAAAAACAATCATTACGGTGGATAGAAGAAGTGTTAGAGTGATCACAGCGGTCAAAACATGCCCCTAGGGCATCACAATAGGTTAAAATAGCCAAATATACCCCTCCCGAGGGGGTAAATCATCGTGATCAATACATTTGCTACCAAACCCTACCAAATTTTTACCGTGAGTTACCACGAGTGACGAGCAAGATGGCTAGGGTGCAGAATCACCATAGACGCACTGATACCATTTGAGAGTACGTCTGAATGATGATGATGGACCATTCGTGAGTACCCCAACCCTTCTTGGTATTTTTACGCATTTAATTTTGTATTTACTAGCATTAATTAACATTTAGATATGCCACATATTTATATGATTCATGATGATTACTATGGTTATGGATGAGGATTAGATCATGATGTTGTCTAATTTTATTTCTTATGTACGTACCATGATCGATATTGATTCATAGGGAGAATAAATGGGTGTGAGGTAGTAAAAACACGCCCGACGTGGTGAAAAGGAGTTAAAAATGATTATTTAATAAAAACAATCATTACGGTGGATAGAAGAAGTGTTAGAGTGATCACAATGGTCAAAAAATGCCCCTAGGGCATCACAATAGGTTAAAATAGCCAAATATACCCCTCTTGAGGGGGTAAATCATCGTGATTAGTACATTTGCTACCAAACCCTACCAAATTTTTACCAGTTACCGTGAGTGACGAGAGAGATGGCTAGGGTGCAGAATCACCATAGGCCTTGAATGATACCATTTGAGAGTACGTCTGGAATGATGATGATGGACCATTCTTGAGTACCCAAAACCTTCTTGGTATTTTTACGCATTTATTTTTGTATTTACTAGCATTAGTTAATAGCAAGATATGCCACATATTTATATGATTCATGATGATTACTATGGTTATGGATGAGGATTGGATCATGATGTTTTCTAATTTTATTTCTTATGTATGTACCATGATAGATATTGATGACATATCACATGTGTTTGATTTTTATGATAGATCCATAGATGATATCAATTGTATTATATATGTGATGTTCTAGATTAGTGGACAAGATGATATGATGATATTGGTGAGGGGGGATAGATTTTGATATTTGCAATCCCTCTTGCCCCCATTTGATGATACGATATGTGATGATTAGCTTAGCATACATGTAGCATTTGACTTATATATGATGTATAGATGATGTTAGATGTGATGATATAGATGGAGATATGATGATGTGATAACAAAACTATGTACATGTGATAAACAAACACAAGAAAATGTTAACAAACCTATCAAATATACATTTCTAAACAACATGAATTAACACAACTATGTACAATTATTTACAAGCATGAAAAAACACACTTCATATGTACAAGTAAGAATGAATCTAATCTAAGAAAGAAAAGATGAATCTAACAAAGTATGTTTAAGTGAAAAACTATACAAATGTACAAGCAAGTAGAAACTATACAAGAAATCAATGTACACAAACTAACAAACAAAGCAAGAAACAAGATAAAGCAAGTAAACTAAAGCTATGTTTTTGTAAGATTGTTTTTAGTGCATTTTGCATTTGTGGGAATTTTGTGAAACAATTTTCTATTGTTTTTGTGTTTTGTGTTTTTCTATTGTTTGTGTGTTTTCTGTTTTTCTATTGTTTATGGTTTTTCAAGTCTTTTGCGACTATTTTTTGGTTTTGAACATATTTGAATGTTTTTGTGATTTTCTAAGGTTTTCCGAAGCTATGTATAGGAAACTAAGAAACGTGGATGCCCCTAACGTTAGATGGAGAATATACAAGGGCATGCACCACATATTTATAAATAGGAAGGTGAAAGTGTGAAGGTGCCCCCAACATTAGATGGGGAATATACAAAGGAAATCCCTTCACCAATTTATAAGAGGAGAAACAGCTTGGATCAAGGCTTGATAGGATAGGATCACAGGGAATCTCGGATGCCGAGTAGAACTAGCCCCAAGCTAAGTAAAAGTACCCCCTAGAAACCATATGCTTATGAACAATGAGTCCTCCCAAGGTGCTTTAGAAGCTGGTTTTCACCAAGGGATCTATCCAAAGCACAAAAATTGCGTGGTTTTCACATATGGATGACCCACTTTCTCTTTTTCTCTTTTTTGTATTTATATCCTTTTTTACTTATTATTTTATTTTTTGATTTTGCGTCATGTTTAAGTATAAAACCGCTTAAGGTACATGGAATTCATAGGCTTGTGGAGCTCGTCTCCATTGGGATGAGAAAGTTTATATGCTCATGTTCCATATTTTACCACAATGATGTAAGGTCCTAACCAGTGTGGTTCAAACTTTCCTTTCTTCTCTCTTTCTACCCTTGTGTTGAACTGATTCTCTTTCATGACCAAATCTCGACCTCAAATTGATGAGGTTTGATCCTTTTGTTGTAGTTCCAGGAGACTCTGTTTTGATATACCTTGAGATGGTTAAGGGTGTGGATGCACTTTTCATCTAGGAGTTCTAATTCTACTAGCCTGGCCACTCTGTAATCCTCATCTTTGTCTAGA
Source organism: Taxus wallichiana var. yunnanensis (assembly GCA_018340775.1). Lineage (NCBI taxonomy): Eukaryota > Viridiplantae > Streptophyta > Pinopsida > Cupressales > Taxaceae > Taxus > Taxus wallichiana. Next base: position 381,577,963 of record CM031242.1, read on the forward strand.
TAATCCCTAAGAGATATCCTTAGGGAAGGAAGCTCTATTTCCAATGGGATGATAGATTTTGTTCCAAACACTAGGGAGTAGGGTGTCACACCAGTAGGAGTGTGAATGGAGGTCCTATAAGCCCAGAGGGTTAGGTGAATTTGCAAATGCTAGTTATGACCTATCTTACTCACCATATTTTCCATGATCTGAACCAATGTTTTGTTAGTGGATTCAACTTGCCCATTACCCTAAGGGTAATATGGCATAGACCACTTTAATCTTATTTGAAATTAGTGAAAAATATATTTCATCATCTTGTTCTTAAATGATTTACCATTATCAGTAACTATGGCCACAAGAATACCATACCGAAAAATAAGGTGATTCATGATGAGCTTTGATATCTGAGTTCCTGTAACATATGTTAATAGAACAATCTCCACCCACTTAGTGAAATATTTTGTGGCTATGATGACATGGGTATGACCATCAGATGAGCTAGGGGTAAGATTCCCTATTAAATATAGTGTCCATTTGGAAAATGGCCATGGTGTTTTAATTGGTTGTAATGGTTGTGATGACACATGGATGAAATTTCCATACTTTTGACATAAAACACATTTCCTGACATGGTTGCAACAATCTGTCTCCATAACAGGCCAGTAGTATCCCACCCATAACAACTTCTTTGCTAGGATCATTCCATTTGTATGGGTGCTACAAACCCCTTCATATACTTATTTGATCACTTGGACCAACTCTGCTACATCTAGACAACACAAAAATTCCCATCATAGCCACGATGATAGAGCGTACCTCCTAGGAGGGTGTAACAAACTATTTGGCGAGATAAGGATTTGTTTTTCGATCAAGAAATGTCAGTAGGGAAGGTACCACTTTTAAGGTAGTCATAGATAGGTGCATACCAAGGGGAGTAGGGACCAAAAACTTCACATGCTAGACATGATTCTGGTATATCATATACAGGTTGATGTATATTTTTAACAAAAATGGCATATCATTGTTTTCTAGCAGAATCCGCAGCATAGAACCCACTTGTCACCATTGCATCTGCAGATCAGTTTTGTGCCCTTGGAATTTTCTCAAAGGTAATACACACAAAGTATTCTTTCAAAGTTTCCACTAATTTTTTGTATGGGATGAGCTTGTCATCCTTGACCTTGTACTCATCGTTGACTTGTTTGATAATCAGTTGTGAGTCACCAATAACCTTGACATGGTGGATATTCCACTTGATCACCAACTTTAACCCAACGATGAGCGCCTCATATTCTAGCAATGTTATTTGTGCAAGGAAAACCAAGATGGAAATATTATGGTATGGGGTCTCCTGAAGGAGTGATTAGTACTACTCCTGCCCTTGAACCATGGAAAGTGAATGATCTATCAAAGTGGATCTGCCACATGAAAAATTCTTCAATATACATTAGTGATGAATCGGTAGCTCTAGACTTATAGGATCTGTTCCAGGTAAAGGTGCTTTTGCTAATTGGTCAGTAAGTACTTTTCCTTTAACTAATTATGGTGTATGTATTCAATGTCAAATTCACTGAGCAGAATGATCCAATTAGCCATTCTACCTATAAGGGCGGGTTTTGACAATAGGTATTTAAGTGGGTCAAATTTAGATATAAGCTTGGTTTTATTGTTTAATAGGTAATGGTGAAGTTTTTGAAAAGTAAAAACAACAACCAGACAAGATTTTTCAATTTGGGGATAGTTGAGCTCATAGGAAATTAGGGTATGACTAAGGTAGTACACAAATTTTTCTTTTTTGGCTTAGGTCATATTGTGCAAGAAAAGCACCAATAAAAATTGTGTAGCAGATATGTATAGAAAAAGTGGCTCACCTAGGGTTAGAGGCATGAGGACAGGTAGATTGGCTAGGTATTGTTTAAGCAAGGTAAAGGCCTATTGTTTCTCTAGTCCCCAAACAAAATCAACATCCTTTTTAAGCAGATGAGTAAAGGAATGACACTTATCAGCAAGCTGCGAAATGAAGTAGTGAATGACTTGTATTTTTCCTTACAGTGCACTATGAACTATTTGATATTCTTGGGAGGAGGCATTTCAGTAATGGAAATGAATTTGGTTGGGTCTACCTCAATCCATCTCCTTGATACAATGAAGCCTAGTAGCTTCCTTGATAATACTCCAAACACACATTTCTTTGGATTCAATCTAACCTTATATTCCTGTAGACATTCAAAGATATGTCACAAAAATTCAGGGTGGTCTTCTCTTGTCTTGGAATTTCTAAGGATATCATCTAAATATTCCTCCATGATGTCATGCAATAAATCATGGAATATTACTGTCATGTCATGTTGATAGTTCACATAAGAATTTTTGAGGTGAAGGGCATTACCTGATAATAGAATGTTCCCCAAGGGGTTGTAAAGGCCGTCTTATATTGATCTTCTTTTGCTATCTTGATTTGGTTGTATCCTGAAAAGCCATCCATAAGAGATAGCATTTCATATCCTACAGTTGAATCGACAATCATGTTGATATTGGGAAAAGGAAAATCATCTTTCAAACATGCCTTGTTGATGTCTTAAAAGTCTGTGTAAATTCTGATGCCAACTGGTTTCTTTTGTATTGGAACTATGTTTGATATCCACTCGGAGTAGTCAATGGGTTTGATGAACCCTGCTACTAACAATCTCTCTAACTCCTCTTTAACTAGAAGGGCCACTTGTGGATGCATTTTCCTTAGCTTCTGTTTAATAGGATTTGCGTCTGGATGCACTACTAAGTTGTGCACCACCAAATTTGGATCTAAGCTTGACATATATTTATAAGACCATGCAAATATGTCCAAAAATTCTCTGAGAAGAAAGGTGAATGTCTTTTGTTCTTGTGCTAAAAGCGAAGCTCCCAGCTTGAATATCTTTGGGTCTTCTTCTGTTCCAATATTTATGTCAATGGTTTCTTCTACCAATATTTTTGACATATCCTCCATACGCGTAGGATCGGGAGGAAGGTTGAGATATTCTTCTAAGGGTGTCTCTACGATATTTTCACCCTCAGTGTGGTCACTTCTTTTGTCCATTGATTTTTTTACTTGTTGGTCAGCCAATGCCTCAAATAGGTTTTCACTGTGTGACCTAGAATTTTTTTTTCGAGGCTTCTCTTTGGAACTTTTCCCTCACTTTTTCTTAAGTTTTTCTAACCATGAAGCTCAACTTCCTCTCCAAAATAGGTGTATGTATCTAATTCAATGTAGAAACCTTTCTTATGGTCCCCAATTGGAATTGTATCTCATATGCCCATAAACTCTGCAATGGCCTCATCATTCTCAAAAAGGTCCAATGGCACATGATGTTGTTGGTCCCAATCGACAAGGGAAGGGTAGAAAAGGTCAATTTTAGACTCAATTGGGGTTAAGGTAAGGAAAATGGTATCCATGAAAAGGTTTGTGGAGGAAAGATCCTCATATTGGCTATAGTGGGAATCTGTGTCACTGTCTAAATAATCAAAGCTATCCTCACACTCAAAACAAGTAGCATCTTGATCATTGGGGTGTGATCCATAGGGTCGAATGCTGATACCATATCTTTCCATTTTGAAATGTGGAAGTGGAACTGGTTCTCTTGGTCCTTGCTCGTTCTTTCCACATCCTAGGCCCTTGTAGCCCATAGAATACATCATTCAGCTAGACTTTTCATACTCAAGGATTTGGTAGTAGGTTAGCTGAGTGTCCTCACGGGACCCAAGTTATAGGTGGGTCCAAAAATTTCTCTTCGTAAGTAATCCCCTAGGTAAGAATGTCCCAATAGTTCGTTCATCTCTAGGCCATTTGAAATGATAGTTGGGTTGACCTCTTGTTTTAGGTGACAAAGATAGGTCTGAAACTAGGAGAGCTTGTTGCACATTGTATTCTCCATAACCATACTCTATAACTTTCATCTCCCATGAATCAAAAGGAGAAGTAGATGTAGAATATTCTCAAGTGCAAGTGTTGAGGGAGTCTGAATCAACTCGTGATTCCATAGCTTTCAATTGAAGGGGAACAACTATATCAACGAAGGATATGCATATGTACCCTTATGAACAAATCTATTTTGAGATCTGCAGTGAGTGAAAGGTTCTGGATCTCCTTGTATTGTAACAATGTGTCCCTCATGTTTTAACTTGATGCACTGATGGAATGTTGATGGTATGGCCTGCATGACATGAATCCATGGGTGGCCAAGAATCATATTATATGGAAGTTCTAAGTCTAAGATGTGAAACTTGGTATTATGACAAGTTGGTCCTACTTCCATCAGCAATGTGATTGTTCTAGTTGAATCCTGCTTTACATTGTCGTAAGTGGTTATGGTAATACTACGGGAATCTAGATCTTTTGTGTGTCCTAGCTATTTAATTAGTTTCAATGTGCATATATTCAATCCTAACCCGTTGTCCACAAGCACCCATTTTATCTTTCGGTGGGTAAAAATACCTCTATATATAGGGGAATATTATGTGTGTGATCTTCATTAGGGATTTCCTTGTGGTTAAAGGAGATGTGTTCAATCAATGTAATATTTGCCATCGTAGCTTGTAAATGTGAAGGGTTTACTTCCATTGCACTCCTGACCCCTGGAGAGTTTTGTATAAGATGTCCTTATGTACATTTGATATCTTAAGAAGATATAAGATTGAAATCTTGGTAGATGTCTTCTCAAGTTGTTCTAAGATGTTGTACTGACCATCCTGAGGGGTTGACGGAGAGGGTTACTGGGATCATGAGATGGGTGTGCCTTGTTACCATAATGCAATCCTTTCCCTTGATCCTAATGGTATTCACATGTTCATTAGAAGAGTGGACACATCCAATGAGTGAGTCATAATGATTATTGTCACTTTTGGTGTATAGATAGTTTGCAGCTTTGTAGCTTTGGGATGAATCTCCTTGATCCGAACTTTTCTCATATGATTTTCCATGTTTAGGGAATGGTTCTTTGAATATCCCCATATTTTTTTGGCGTTTGATTTCTCTCTGGGGTGTCAACTTCTATCTCTCCATTGTCAATGAGATCTTGGATGTAGTGGTGAAGTCTTAGGCACTTTTCTGTCTTGTGTCCTTTTACATGATGAAAATCACAATATTCATGCTCTTTATACCATGATGGTTTAGGAGAATTTTCATCAAAAGGTTGCATTGTAGGATAAGTCACCATGTGGAATGCATCCAATTGCTTCAATATTATAGACAAAGACTCATTAAGAGGAGTGAACGTCCTACACTTAGGTGGTGGTTGAATAGGTCCTTTGGTTAGTTTAAAAGGTTGACCAACTTGAACTGTTGTTTCACTCGTTTGGAATCTGTGATTCCATCTCCCACCATGTTCTTGTTTTTGTTAAAGATATTTGGATTTTCTGTTGGTTTGGCATTTTGATTATCTTTAGAAGGTGATTTGATTGTTCCTTTTGCAATGAGGGATTTTTCTATTTGTATGCCCTTTTCAATGACCTCTTCAAAGGTACAAACATAATGCATTTGTAAATGAAAAGTGATGTCCAGGTTTAGATTAGGCACGAAGATTCTCACAAGTTGTTTTTCAAGAAACACATAAGGGAAGCGACTGGCTATCCCTCACCATATTTGTAAGAATCTTGTAAATGTTTCATTAGGGAATTTTTTAGTACTACACAAGTCTGCCATAGTTATGTCACTTTCTATGTTGTATGAGAAATGTTGAACAAACCTTTCTGCTAGTTCAAGCCATGTGAAGATAGACCCACAAGGTAAGCGAGTGAACCATTCCAAGGATTGTCCCCCTAGACTCTTTAGAAAGAGTCATATGAGGTAATTTTCGTTATATGCCACTTCTTGGCATGCCATGTAAAAATATTTCACATGATCTCATGGGTCACCTTTCCCTCTGTATTTGTCAAATTTTGGCATGTCAAACTTCTTAGGAAAGGGTTGAAGCATCATAGCTTTATCAAATGGATGGGGGCATAGCTCTTTGTATTGGTACTTTTTCTATGCCCAACATTACTTTCTTGAAGGCTTGTAAGTGTTGATTTCATGGATTACATTTCTTGTGTAAGTAATTTCTCTTTAGTAGGAGAAGCAGGAATATATACGTGACTATATTCCATATTTTCTCCTTCTTGGTTTACTAGTTTTGACCTTAGGCTTCACCTTATGCACATTTTTGTTTGTTTCCTTCTGTACATGAGATGTTAGTAAAGATAATTGTCAACTAAGGTTTTGGATTTGTTGTTGAATAGTGACTTCTTCCTCAAGAGGTTCTTCTTCTTCTTTGTTGTATGGAGGTTGTTCTACATTTTCATGTTCTAATCTAACTCTATGTGGCATCTTGATGAAGGGAATTTTATAACCCACCATATTATCATTTCCTACATTGGACGTGGAAGTGTGCCCATGTGTTAGGATATATTCCATGTTAATGAGAGGTTGTTCCTCTTCATTAGCCTCATTTATGGGTGGGATTGTCTCATGTTCTGTAGGCATTCTAGCTCCTAATTCCACCACTCTTGCTAGCACCCAATCTTTGTTTCTAAAAAGGAATTCATCTAATAAGGTGGGGTCAAAATCAAATTCCATGTGTGGTGACCCTAACTCATCACCACTATGATCTACCATCTCCTCCACTTCTTTCTTTGTAGAAAATAAAGGCCTGAGATCATGGCCAATAAAGGGATTTGACCCTTGTTTGTTTGAAGTTTCCCAAGTTTGTGCTTGTTTCATTTCAAATGCCTGATTTTTGACTCCCAATATTGTTTTAGGGGCCATGATGTATGAGAGTTTCACTAAGGTGTTTTGAATTTATTCAAAAGGTATTGATTAAGCCTAAGTGAAATGTAAAAATAATGTCAATAGTTCAAGAGTTATAATGAATGTCAAAGGATAAATGTGCCCAAGTGATTGTTCTAAATGAGTAAGTCAAAAGGTGACAAATAAGATACAATCACATGATGCTTAGTTCCAAAACCAATCAACCAAATGATATACTTCCTAAGTCTATTTCCAAAATGGTAGTTGGTGTTTTAAGATGATTAACAAAATGTCACTACTTATGTCAAGTTCAAAGAAATGAACAAGGCGTAAGTAATAACGAGGCAAAATGAATAATCAAATTTGCAAGTTAATCCAAATGTTAAAAATATAGAGATCAAAGTTGTTTTGATTCTCAAGATCACTAAAAGGTACAAGATAAGAGATTACACAAGATTTGGTGTAAATCAAGTAAAACATGGAAATACAACATTCATCAAAACATTAGACATGTTAGAAAATGACCAGTTTTAAAATAAAGGGAAAACCTGCAATTTGTATAAGTATAAATCCCAAATATATGTTTTCATTGCATAGTTAAATTCAATACCTTTCTAACACAAAAAAATGGAGTCATTTCGAGTTCGGGAGCAAATGTTGTGGCCTTCGGATCATGGGTTACGTATATGCTCTTATGCTCATGGGTATGCACTTAACATGTACTCAAAAATGTGAAAAAAATGTCCCTTAATTTGCAAAAAGGTCAAATTATTCCAACCAAGATTCAATTTTGACAACAACCTATCACATTAGTATATGAGTAGAAGACTCAATGCTATCAAACATTAACATTCATGATCAAAAACTCAACATTTTCAAGAAATTGACAAAACTAGCATGTAGAATGATGAAAAAGTAAGCTCTAAAAATGAAAACATGGAGAAATCTTAAAATTTTCTCACCAAGATTCAATTTTGATAGCACTTTGCCTCCTTTATACCTACAAGTAAGACTTAACACATGAAAACTAAACAAAAAAGTTAGATCAACATGTGCAAAAGAGGGTTAGTAACCAACATTGAAACATAACTACAAAAACTTGAAATTAAGTGTAAATGACAATAGAGTAATTCCCACTGGGTGTGCCAAATGTGTATATGGATTAGTTAACAATGCAAGGAAAATCAAATCTAACACCTAATAGATTCAATACAATTCTAACTAGATCAATATACTATCATGCTTAGAGCTTAAGAAAATTTAATCTATAACATATTTGTATTAGAAAATTAAATAAAGATTAAAAATGACATGCTAAACAAATTAACCTCTATCTCTAATTGAATGCTAATGAAATGAACCTATTTATATCCTTAGAAATCAAAAGGGTTGATTATATGCTTGAATCCCAAGGTTTTCAAGAATGGAGTCTTGTCAATCCATGGCTACAAGACCATTTGACATATCTCCATATGACTTCAAAACTTGGATGGATGAATGCAAGAAATGAAGATAGCTAGCTCCTCTAATGGAAGAATTATCTAAGATGATAAAATGGCTATAGTATAGGCTCTATGCTCATTTAGGTGTAAGTAGAAAGGTTAGAGGAGGGTTCCTTTTATAACCCAATGGTTTGAAGAAGCTTTGCATCCTATTGTATGTGGGATAATAGCAAAGCTAGGTTAGTTATGGATAAGCATGGTTTAGAAGTGGTTGAGTTTACTTTAGGAGAGTTTAGTTTGTCCTCTAGTGACTCATGGGGATTGAGGGGGTTTATTAATTAACCAAAGTGATTAATTAATAGGTGTGCAAGCTTATAGAAGCTTTTTAGAGGAATAGTTAGTATGATTTATGTTATGAGAGGATTTTAATAAAATAAATGATGATTTATTGATTAAATAAAAGAGATAATTAATTAATTAAGAATAATTAATTAATCTAAATAGAAAGGGATATTAATTAATTAGAAATAATTAATTAATCTAGATAGAAAGGGGAGCTTAATTAATTATAAATAATTAATTAATCTAGATAGAAAGGGGAGTTGATTAATGAAAGGTTGTTAATTGGCATCGTTGTTGGATAGAAGAGTTAATTAACTAACGTAATATAATTAATTAATGACGATAGCAGAGAAAATGTGCGATATTGATGATATGTCATCAATTTGTGGAAAGGGTATAATTAGCGCAATTTAAGTATTTAAATTACTTGAGCTAAATTATAGGTGTCCACACAACCCTTAGAAAACTTGTGCAACATAAAATGATGCCTTTGCATTTCCAAAGTATCCAACGTTAAGAATGAGCATTGCTCTACAATATATAAAAAATCGTGGAAGAGAGAGAGAAGAAATTAGAGGGAAATTCGAATTCCTTCAACCAATCCCAACCACCTTCATTAATTCTCTTAGGGACAGGGGCACCGATATGTTTATCCACTGTTACATGCCTTTTTCAACTGAGCACCCATACTACATTTAATACTAGTGGTTGTGTCGCATGACAAAGCCTCTTTGCATGTTGGATATGTTTTACTTCACTTATGCCATGTACCATTATTTAATCCATGAAATCTGATTGCTTTCACATGGAGAAGGCTAAGATTCCTTCAAATAATATCAGATTTGTAATAATCAAATCATATTCATGTTCATATAGCAATCCATAGAATATTATTTTTCTCCTTCAAAGACATGGCTTCCTTATCTCAAATTTATGTAGATTTTGACATCTGTAGATCATTCTTTTGTATCGTAGAACCATGGAATCCCATGGTTTTTATCTCCCATTCCACAGTTTACTATTTCTCCACCTTGATCCGTAGCTGGTCCCGATGAATTTATCAAACTCGCCTTTTACTCCGTGGTGTAACTTAGATCCCGGTGGTCTTTTTTCTTTTTTCTGCAGCATTATGAGATCATGTCATTTATCCCGCGGCACACATTCCTTTTCCACGACTCACTTAAACGTCTCTGCAGCTTTTCTTCTTAATTTTTCGGTATGCTCAAAGCTTCCTCGACTATTCAAATTTTCTTCTAAATATCTGCCAAGTCTAACACTTGTTCAAGTTGCTCAAATTTTGTAAGGGATGAAAAATTGGGAAATATTTTTTGTGACTTATAGGGGTCATCTGCTTGCTAGATAGATGATCAGTAACCTTAGGAATCTATTGAGCATGTAGTCAGCTGATTGATTTAGTTTCTCTACATTTGACTCCTTCACTTTATGGCAACTGATTGTTAATGCCTTGGAATTCATTTTACAACAAAATCCTTTGGCAACATGAAACCTCGTGTGATAGGATCCCCAAGAAATAAAACATATGCAAAGAACTTAGGGAAAAGAAACTTAAACTACAAACATGGAAATGTGCTGAAGCACTTGGAGGAATTGAAATACTACTCTATTATGTACAAGATGCATGAAATATCTTAATGAGAGGGTTTGAGATGAATCCCATTCACTAGGATTTGAAATGCATTCCCATCAAGATCAAACAACTCAAAATAATTAGCCACCTTGCAAGTAGTGATGATGTATGGGCCGCTCCAAATAACATCAAATTTGGAGTGCCTTCCAGGTTTAGCTCGTTCCACGCCCCATTTCAAAAATAGGTCTCCAATCCTGAATGTCTATTATCTAGTTTTCTTGTCAAACCACTACTTGGTTGACTTCTGATGTTGTTACATCCTGACCATGATGACATTTCTATTTTCCTCTAGTTGCACCAATTCCACCATTATGATTTCTCTTTGATCCACGCCTTCAAATTCCAATTGCTGTGCTAACTCAAGTGAAGGAAACTTAAGTGAAAAAGGAAGCCTAGCTTCTTTGCCATATACCAGTTTGTAGGGAGAAGTGCCAATTGCCTTCTTCATTGTTATCCTATCTCGCCCAAAGAGCATTTTTTACTTTTGTATGCCATTTCCTTTGGTTGATGTCCATAGTCCTCTTCATGATTATGATCAATTTTTTGTTAGTAGATTCCACCAATCCATTACCTTGGGGGTAATAATTGGAGGAAGTTTTAAGATAAATCCTAAGTTGAAGAGCCCAATTGAGATTCTGGATCTTAAGAAATCTTTAGTATTATCAGAAATAATGGTTTGGGGTACGCCAAAACTTGTGAAAATTTCTTCAAGAAATTCCAAGTTGGATAATTTAGTAGCTTCCTTCAATTGCGTAGCTTTGGTCCACCTGGTGAAGTAATTTGTTGTTGTGAGGATCCACTTATGACGAGCACTAGATGGAGGATTGATCATCCCAATGAAGTCAAGACCCCATTGTGCGAATGGCTGATCTGCCTCAATTGAATTGGATGAAGTGGAAGGGATGCCAATATTTTCTTTCTAATGAAGAGTGCACATTATTTGCACTTCATCACCCACTTGTGAGCATCCGTGAACAACGTAGGTCGAAATATCCTTATTTTATGATCTTCATAGCTATAGCCCTAGCAAAGAAATGTCCACCAAGAAACCATCATGAAACTTGGCAAGGATCCTATTACATTGTTCTCCTTCAATACATTTGAGAAACATGCCATCAATGTTCCTTTTAAATAGTATGCCATCAACCAACACATATGGAAAAGACTGTAACCTTAAATGTCACCTTTTTTTTGCTGAGACTAGGAGGATATATACTAGAGGAGAGGAATGTTATCATTATCTTCATCTAGCTATCTATGGCTATGTATTCATTCTTCTTAGGTTCCACATGACTCTCCTCTTCTAGGAATAAAGTAGTCTCTAGTCATTCTCGTGCATCTTCAACTAGCTATTTGCGCAGAGAGCATAGCCTCTTACTAATTTTTTGGCCTTAATGGTCACATCATATTCCATGATTTTAGTTACCCATCCAACTCACTTCTCACTGATATCTATTCCCATAATGAAATATTTGACACTTTGGGATGTGATACCAAAACCTTTACGTGGCTAGCTATAATCATGATTTTAAATTTCTTCAAGGCGCGCATGATGGAAAACACTTTCTTCTCAATATGGCTGTACTTAAGCTCATAATCCTTCAAGGTTTAGCTAAAGAAGGCTACTAGTTGCTCCAAGTCTTGATCATTTGGCTAGGTTAAAACCGTGACAATGCAAGAATCAACTCCATACACATATAAGATAAAATATTTGGAGTAATTTAGATTAATCAATGTAGGATCCTGGGCTATTTCTTGTTTGATATTTTCAAAGTTGTCCTTCCTCCATGGTCCATCTAAAAGTTGAATATTTTCTGAGCATAAGTGTGAGTGGATTTACCAGACCCACGAAGCCAGGTATAAAGCACCTAACAAAGTTAACCTTTCCAAGGAAATACTGCAAAGATTTCTTGTGAGTGACAAGTAAAGAACAAGGATGATATTGAATCTTTCCGATCAATGTCAATGTCTTATTTAGAAACAACGTGCCCCAAAATCTTACCTCTAGGGACTCAAAATTACATTTCTTAGGGTTAAGAGATACCCCAAACTCCTTGCATATTTCAAATACCTTCTCAAGATGACTAATATGATCTTTGTTATGCTTTGAGAAAATAGTGATATCATCAAGATACACAAGGATAAATTGATTAATATATCATTTAGAATCGATATCCATTGCTCTTTGGAAGGTGGCAACAACATTTAATAAACTCAAAGGCATTTTTTTGATATGCATACATTCCCCATTTGGTGGTGAATGTAGTCTTGTATCGATCCCACTCCTTCACTTTGATTTGATTAAAACTAGAATAGCCATCTAGCATAGAGAACCTTTCATCTCCTGCTACTATTTGTAGAATTTTCTCCATGGAGGGAAAGGGGTAATGATCCTTAAGAGAAGCCTTGTTTAGGTCCCTAAAGTCTACATAGAGCCTGATTTTACCATTATTCTTTCTGATTGGAACCAAGTTCGCCACCCAAGTGGAGTACTTAATGGGAAAAATAATCTTAGCCTCAATGAGTTTAGACAATTCTTTTCTCATGAGGGGCTCTATCTTGGGGTTTACCAACCTTTTTTTCCTAACTATTGGTTTGATATCGGGATCAAGATCAATAGAATGTTGGGATATATTTGGATTGAATTATTTTAAATCTTCATATCCCCATGAGAACACATCACTGAAATTTTGACATAAGGCAACAAAATTTTTCTTTTCATGTTCATCACATACCTTTCCAAGCAAAAGTTATTTTCCTGGGGTAATTTCAACATGTTGTCAGTCTTCTTGTTTTTCCACCATGCTCTTTTCTATACCTTTGAACTCATCATCTGGACTAAAAATATATTCTAGAGTGACCAATCCTTTTGGAAATTTATTTGTTTTGAGCTGAATAATCTGATCACCATAGATGTCCTGCAAATCAGACTGCATTTTTGAAGAAAATTCAACTTCATTTTGTATGAATTGGACAATTTGTTCGTCACTATCAAATACTTTCCAGCTAGTTGCATTATCAGGTATGGATGGCCTAACAACCATCTTGATATGTTGCATTTTTCCCTTAACTAGGTCTTCTGTAAAGTGAAAATTGAGATCCAAGAGCCATCATTTGATCTTCTTCCTTGTTCATCTTCCACAATATAGCCTGTAGGTTGAGAGCATCAAAACTCTCCAGCAAGTCCCAAACTCTATGTCTATAGGCCTTCAATAGCTTGTTCTTTGTAGCACATCTATTATGGACTTGGTTAATGACTAGCTCAATATCTCCAAAGATTTGCAACTTCTTGATCTTTCTCTTTTCGTAGTCAGCAAGCCATTCACTAATGCCTCATATTCTGCCACATTATTAGAACAAAAAAATTACAATCTGTGGGTGAAGAAGAAATTCTCTTCCTTTGGATTAATAAGCACAACACCCAACCTAACTCCATTTCTTCTTCTAAAACCATCAAAATCCATCCGCTTAAGCTAGAGGCTAACTCGTTGTCTTCTTTGATTACATTGGGCATAACAAATTATTCTTGTAGGACATAATAGGTGCCAAGACCAGTTTCATAATATTTAAGCTCTTCATAATATGGATAGAATTTTTGATCTCTCTCAGCCCATTCATCAAACAACAAATCAGGCATGAGAGGAGGAGTAGGTTGTTCTTCTGGACTTGAAACTTGATCATGTTCTTCTTGTATTAAATAGTTTGATTGGATAGGGAAGGTTCATATGACTCTATGTGATAGGAAAAGATAGGCTCACTTGGATTGTGAATCTTGTGCCATATCTGGTCCTTAAAAGCATGTGAGTCCAATCTGAAGATAGATAACCCCTACCTTAGTAGTAAAATCTCTAGATAGGAAAATTGTAAACATGGGGGAAAGTCTATACGCCCATTGTTAAATATAAATAGGAAAACATGGAGGGTTAACTCTAAATATTTAATCACTCCTAATACACCCATTGTTGATCCATCAAGTTGTAAAACCCCTAGACATAAGACTATATTTGAGACCTAGGATATCGGTAATTTTCTTTGGCATTACAGAAGTACTAGCCCTAGAATCAATCATACAATTATGAACTAGGTATCTACCCACAATTATTGACATGTAAAAGGGTGGGGTTTTAACAATCTTACTTACTTGGTCCTCTTTCACTGACAAACATGAACCGTGACATTAGCCTTTTTCATTACTAAATCCACTTTGGAGGCGCTTCTTGAGGACCTCACATAGAAGATCTCATTGAGATAGAATGGCAATCACATCCCACATTGAGATATTGACATTAGTCTTTTTCATTTTCTCAACTATGTTGAATGGGAGACCCGCGGTCTTCTGCATTTGTGGCATGCTACTTTCTTTCCTTTGTTGCGACATTGTTTGATCACATGGATTTGGTGAAACAACAACCTCCTTTTCCGCGGCAATCTTATCAGGCACCACATGCTACTTTGACACATTTTCTACTTCATTATGTGGGTTTTTGTGTTCTTTTGTTCCTTATTCATCTGTAGCTTTTCCTTAGTCCCTCCAATGTCTTTTCCATTATCCACGATATTGTTTTGATCTATGGGAGTTGTAATCTAAGATTCCAACATTATTTTCTTGTTCTGCATGTTGTCAACGACATTCATCTAAGGTTTTCCTGAGGTGACAACTATCCGATTGACTCCACATAAGTCCTCGCTCCAAAGAACATGAGATTGACATCCACGGAATTCTGTTGACCTTCATTCTCAGTATTTGGTACTTCTAAAAGTGGTTCCTACTCATTGGAAGCACCTTGAATCATGTAGGATTAGAGATGCATTGCCCTTTCAAAACCAAGTTGGTTATGAGGTAGATCACATGGAAAAACCATTCTATTTCTTGTGCTATATTGCTTTGTATTGAACTAAGGATTGACTAGAACTCAAGGGAAGTTCCTACGGAGGAGGGATTTTTGCCAATGAAAGTAGAGAACTTTGAATTTTCCATCTACTATTCTACTCATTTTGTACATATCTCTGATTAGACTGTTGGTTTTTATATGGCTGATATCCTTGGCTTGAGGATTGCCCTTGATTTTGATAATTTCTATATGATTGGGCTTGCTATTTTTCTAGGGATATAACTTTGTTTGTCAAGTTTCTAATCAGAGATTTCATTTCTTCATATTCCTTTTGTTGTCCAGGGGTTTGTGATGTGGAAGCAACAAGCCATAGATTTGGCTGAGGAATAGGAGCAATGGAAGGTTGTGCGACTTGTTAAAATTTAGGGGATAATGTCATAGGTGGCCTGGGAGCTAATTTTCAAGCTTGAATTGAAAAATTCTCAACCCTAATAGTCAATGCATAAGCCGCTGGTAAAGTTACACCTCCCATAGATTGTACCATAATAGATATGTCAGATTTAAGAGCTTTTAGAAAGTAAAGAAATGCACCTTCAGCTGTCGGCCTAACAAGAACTGGGATTCTATCCTTGGTTCTCTGGAATATGAAGTTGAAATCCATCATTTATTCGTTAGGTTTTCTCTTGATTGTGGTCAAATTCTCCAAAATAGACAATTTATCGGGTCTTTCCCCAATTGATTGTACAAGGGTGTGCACAACTTGTTCCAATTATGATTGAGCCCATAGTTAAGTTTCTAAACTATTGCAAAACATTTCCTTTAAGGGATGAAGCCAAGAGTTTGACTCGCCATATCCATTTTCAAAAATTTTATGAATTGCACAAACATTTGTAATGTCTTGAATGTAATTAACTGGAGTAGTGTGATTTTCTCCTATGAAGTATGGAATATTCTTCAACACCGTAATAGGAATAAGATTCTGGGCATTCAAGGAAAGTGTGATGCTACTGTGAAGTTCACAAATGGATTTTGAGGTGGTGGATATTGATGAGCCATTATAATAGGTCTGAGAACTCTTGTTGATTGTAAGAAGGTCCTGTCTGGCAGAGGTGTAGAAAGAGTTATGTTTTGAGGAGATGGAGATCTATGAATCTATATGCCTCTTCTCTCTGTTGACTGGAGATAACTGAAAATACTTGAATACACCTTCTCATGTTCTAGACTCGAGTTTGTATCCTTCTCATGAATTAGGGATACTTGGACTACTGAAACCAATAGATTTACTACTTGGAGTCACCATATGTGTTATCACATAACCTCTAAAAGGTTGGAAGTTTATCAAGCACACATTAGAAACTTGATAAATCTGGAAATATTTGACTTCTGGTCCCACTGGGCATGCCAAAAATGTTGGAGCTCAAAATTACACCCGCATTCAGATCATAGAAAACCTGAAATTTGAGTCAACATGGGACTATCTCCAAGTTATGGGAATCAAACTGAGATAAACCTCTGGAGAAGGCCAACTTCCTCTACTTACTTCTACTACTATAACTACTCCTAGAAATTTAAATGCAACTATCTAGCTCTACTCTAACTTTCTAAGGGACTAGGGTGAGAAGGAGATGTATAAAACAAAAATCCCAATCTATAAAGGTGATAGTAATAGAAAAAAAGGGGATGAACACTTCAGCAAGGGTGAAAATATAGGTAAATGATGATGAAGAGGGTCAAAATTAAGACCACAGATTAAAATCATGTCCCAAGATCCACTTTCATGATGCACAATAGACACAAAGTTCTAAAATAACACATACAACACACCTGCAAAAGAATGAGAGGCAAGAGAGTGCAAAAAAATGATAGCTAAGGTAGAACAAGCCAAAAAACTAAGATTTTATTTCCTAGAGATCATGCACAGATCATTACAAGGTAGGAAGAAGATGCAAAACATTTATAGAACTTGAGTCCAAGGCATGCAACCCTTAGAACACTTGTGCAACATAAAATGATGCCTTCGCATTTCCAAAGTGTCTTAGACCATGGCGGTCTTTTTGATTTGTCCATGGCATTATGCGATCTTGTCCTTTAGCCCGCAACACACATTCCTTTTTCCATGGCTCATTTAAAATTATTTGCAGTTTTCTTCTTCATTCGTGGTATGCTCAAGGCTTTTGTGGTTATTCAAATTTTCCTCTGAATATCCGCCAAGTCTAACACTTGTGTAAGTTGCTCAAATTTTAGAAGGGATGCAAAATTGGTCAATGAGAACTATCCCTTCCTTCTCCACCACTTCATCATCCAAAAATATGATGGCTTCAAGCTTGGGAAATAGTCCATCCCAATACTCAACCTCTGTCTGATATTTATCAATTAATGTCTTACTTTCCTCTATTTTCTCATACACTTGATTAATACTCTATAATATCCTTGATCACCTTGTTTCCCTTTCTCACAAGTTCTTCCTCCCACTTTTTAGTTGCTTCTCCCCTACACCTCAAGTCATCAACATTTTTATTATTTTAGGAGTGAGGGATGTAGTTGTTTCTTGACTTCCTTAGGGATTTTGCACCCACTTTTGCACATAGGTTGATAAAATATCAACCTTATTATTTAGTTGCTTTTTGGTTTCTTTCTTTTTTTCCATCTTTTGAAAAAGTCCACCCACTTATAAGGTGACATTATGTTTCAGTCTCTCTATGGTTGTATTTCCATGTGGGATTTTAGTGATTTTATAATTAGAGGGAGAAACGTCATCCCTTGAAGCATAAATTTTGGGGTGGTCACCTCCTTAAACCTTTCTACTTGAGCCCCCACAATTTTCCTTGAAAAAATTATTACTTTATTTGGCATTTTAGATGGCTTCAATAAGATTTTGCTCTAAAGGTTAGCTTATTCTACTTGCACCTTATTTTTTTCTTCCTTAGAAGGGATTCTCCCAACCAATATTTAGTTTGAATGATGCCTTCTTCTTGTTCTTGCAGCTAGGGAATACTTGGTATTACCATTTTTGTTTGGATTGAAATGAGATCAAGACTATAACCTTCATTTTTAGCTCTTGTTAATAAGAAGAATCAACAAGATCTTATTGAAATTTCTCTTCTTTTATCCTTAAATCCTTCACCTCTTCCTATGTCACATTTGAAGATTGTTGAGTGTTTGTATTGGTCATTTTTATGACCTCAACTATTTATTCTCTTGATGGAGAATGCTCTTTTGTTGTCTCATTTTTGCTACTCTTGAAGCTGGGATTCCTTTTTTGCAACTTTAAGAGTTGTAAATTCCTTCTCAACTATCTCCAAAAATGGTTGAGTGGCTTCCACAAAAATATATTGTTCACTCTCAACAAGTATGACCTCTTCACCTAAGCTTTTCCAACTTCTTCTATATCAACATTTTCTTCAACACTTTCTTTCACCTCACCACCTTCAAATTTCTCTATAATATTTGCTTCTTTTGATGTTTTTTCCACCTCCTTCTCCCCAATCGATACATCTTGTATGGTTCCGTGGGGGATTTCAGCCCCAACGTCTTGGACCAAACCATGTTGTATTTTAGTGAAGGTTTTTTCCATGGATGTTTATAACAACACTACTCTTTTTTATCCTCTTCTTGAGCTTCGTGTCCCTTAATCTTCTCAATGGGCACATTGATGAGGAACTCTTGTGTGGGAACACTAGTAGATGCCTCCCACTACACATGAGATGGGGTAGTGAGAACTACCTCTAGATTATAATATGCAACATCAAATGTTTGGACCATTGTAGTTGAACTTTTAAATGTTACACTTATGGTTGTATCTATTGAAGGTATATCCACCTTTATCCTCTTAGTCCTCACAAAGTACAATGTCATAGGTTCCTCCTCTTCTTCCTCCTCCTCCTATATGGTCTCCAATGTTGAATCCTTCAATGGTTTTTAGAGGAAATGCTTCCTCTCATTCTCTTTCCTTTTCTAGATGATATTTTTGAGGAGGTGGGTGGCACATTAACTTAGGTAGTCTCTTTTACCACAAGTGCCTTTTTCCTTGAGGTAGGATGTGGGATTGGTTAGATAGGTATAACTGTAATGACTAGAGAATCCTACATAGTTTTCTCCAATATTTTCTATACCATATGTGTCAAATTTGACATTGGAGTCTTTTTTTGCTTGTTGTTGCACTTAAATCTTCAATAACCCTTAAAGTTGGTCCTTTGATTGAAATTTGTGGGGATTTTCCTTTCAAGGGATCCATAATTGTATTTTCCTTCCTATAAGGGAGAAACACATCCTTTATGACCCCACTTTCCCTGTACTCCCTTAAAACTACTATGTTTTATAGGGTCAAGTCAATCCCCTTGCTACTCAACCATACCAATGTCCTTTTGATGATGTGGGCAGTTATGTCATGTAGGGAAGTATTTTCTTTCCTTACCCAATCTACACTAAGGTTATAATCCACCACTTAGGTGAGGGCAATCCTAGAGTAATCTCTTAATATAACTTCCTCCTCATCACCGAAATCTATCCAATAATCCTCATAATGAGGCTCATGTTTATATGAATTGAACAAGGATCCTTGGAGTATCCATTTAAGATCACAATTGGGCATGTGAGAGAGTTTCTCTAGAGCCAACCTACCCATTTATGCTTCCAAGAGTCTTTCTTTTACCAAAGTAGGGAAATTATACCTTCCAATTTTGATTGGGAAATTGATGTTTATTTTGTGCTTTCCTGTAATCAACTTGTGCACTACCACTAGCTGCCTTGACACTTCTAAAAGTGCCCATTTATCATCCAGGTATCTTATAAACATGTAGGGAGCATCATGAAAATTACTCGACTCTGATATATGTGAAGGTTTGGAATTGGATGAAGTAGCATCCAAATCTAATGATTAATTTCTTTTCTTGTGTAGATATTATGTTGTTTTCCCACTCAAGATGAAATAGGCATATGATGGGAGAAAAGAAAGTGTCATGCACCATCCTAAACAATTGATGTAATTGTCTAGGTTCAATTGAGGGTACACATCATAAACTCTATAGTTGATTTTTTTTTGTTCTATCCAACCTAGGGGATGTTGTATGCCAAACAATGTTGTACACTAGATAGGAAGTCATGTAGAACTCCATTTTTCTCATGGAGCCTTCTTCGATTTGAACTACCAATTTGAGCATATGTTCATGGATGTAATCACTAATGAACTCTCCCTAGTGAATGTGAATTTTTCTAATGAGTATAATTTGGATGAACTTGAACATCCAATCATTATAATAATAGGCAGATTCCTTCCCCATAACCCTATTTAACATGGTGATAATATCCCCAATTTCCTCCACAAAATACGCTCTCTTCAGTTTTTTGGGAATCCTTATGGAAAAATTCCTTAGCTTGTCAAGCCAATTGTTGATTAACATCTTAGAGCACTTAACAATGTTGGCATTTCAATACTCCTTTGCAATTTCAATTGAAATATCCACCACATGAGTTACATTAGGGAGACCTAATAGTTCTTCAAAGGTTTCAGTAGTTAGGGATAAAACTAGGGTGTTGATTCCATCCCTAACCTCCCTGGTTGTCAGGTTATAATGTTGTGCACAAACCCACACTAGCTCTGGATACTGAGAAAAAGGAGGAAATACAGCTACTAGGGAAAGCCCATTCCAGTCAATCTTTTCCATAGTTTCATTTTTGTCGATGACATGCAACCTTTGTTGGAATTATGTTAGGTCTGCATTGACTAGATTGGTGTCCATGATCTTATCCAAATTAGATGAGAGGTGGGAAGTGGTGTGGACACCAACTAATTAGATCTTCATTTTTGTAAGGTGAAAGTTTGGGAAAAACTATTGAGTGAGGATCTTAAAAATATTTACACTCGTTCAATCCAACACAATTTTACTAGGGAATCACAGACTAAAAATTGTTTAAAAAATCAAGTGAAGCTCTTACGCATGCAAATTCCATCGTTTCTCTTTTTCACACTACAAAATAACAACTAGATCATACTTAAATCTTTAAAACTACCGTTCACATGATTAAAATGCACAAATTTGGTCTCTTTTTCATCTTAGGGCTTCATAGTGCTATTTAAACTTGAAATTTGGAGGTAAAGTGATTAATTTTCAAGAATCACAACCCTATATTTCTCTCTACATGATTCTATTAATTGCATCATCTACCTTCATGTTTGCAGCCATTAGTTCATATTTTCAAGTTTAAATTTGGCCTTACATATGGACAAATGAGATAGTTACTTTTTTCAAGCATCGAAATTGTGTAAACAATTCACACTTTGTAAATATCACATAATTGCAAGCTACAAATCTATTTTTCTTCTCAAGATTCTCATGACACTTTCATGTGTCCAACTCATTAGGTTATGGGATTGGAAAGGAAATTTTCAATATTGTAGCTATTATAAAGCTAAAAATGAAAAAACTACAAATCTACTTTCTTGATCTAATAATTCCAAATCATGACACATGTCCCTTTGTGGGCTACAGGGACAAACTTACAATTTACAGTAGATTGTTGTAGAAATTGCAAAGTTTTAAACTGCATAACTACAAAAATACCTTTCTTCATAGTACTTCCAATAGTTTGTCATGTGCTCCTTTTTAGACATTAGGGATCAAATTGTAGTTTTCAGAAATGTAGTAGCTGCAAAGTTTCCAACTACAATGCTATAAAGCTGTATGTTTCCTCCGCAAATTCAAGATTTAAGGAAAATTTACTTTCGTGCCTAGGGATGGAATTGCAACATGTAATTTTGCAACAACTTTGAATTTTCCACATAAGTTATAAGATAAGAGAATATTCCTTGAACATTCTCTTTTGGGGTTCAAAATTTCACTTGTAATTTACAATCTTTTAGGAAAAGTGTAAAATTGCTCTAAGGACTTGAATTCGATGATACCTCAAATATTCCTTTTTGGGGGTTGGGCATGGGCATGCAATATTCAGGCTTGCAATTGTAAAAACACAAAGTAGATTCCACTACAAAAATAATTAAGTTTCTTGAGATGGGTATCTTTACTTCTATATCGTAATGATAACGTGAAGGTTTAGGGACCACCATGGGATTTGCAACTATGCCTTTTTTAATCCAAAATTGAAAGAAACATGAGAAGTATGTTAAGTATCATGTTACAAGGCTCGAACACAAAACCAAGGGGGCATAAATGATAAAAATAACTGATAATAATCATTAATTCAACCTCCAAATTTACACAATCACTCCACACTTCTCCAATATGTAAGTTGGCCTCTTGAAAGATCTTCAAATCAATAACAAGGCAATAAATCAATAAGGAACATTATGAAAATATAAAATCATCCTTAGAATTTATTCAACCTACAAATGATATTTAGGGAGCCCTTTAAGCCTTCTTGAAACATGGTAACAAGTATTACAGGAATGTAGGTGATAAAATGAGGAACAACATGAGGAAATGAAAGATCACACTATATAACAATGAAGAGCTTAGCAAAGATGGTGCCAAAATACATAAGGATCAAAATGGGAACCAACACTCCACATCCATGGTTAGGGTTTGAGAGCATGATCAAAGCATTTAGAGAGCTATATAACATGCTAAAAATTAGGGTTTGATAGTGACATATAGTTCTAGGTAGGCGATAGTGCAAAAAGTTACATATCCTAGAACCAAGTAGGTCCAAGACCATACAAGATGGCCCCGACAGAGAGTTATACGGTCCTTCCCTATGTTATTTGATAGTTACAATCTTGAGAATAAAGCATCATCATGTTTATATATCTTTTTCCAATAATACATCCTCCCAAATTTTTTTCATAATCATTAGTAATCAACTAAGTGCACTCATTACTTTTTGTTTTCAAGTTCACATCTTCTATAACATGTCAATTACAAGTATAAAAGTGTTATTTTTATTATGGTAATTAATGTTGGGAGTTGATTAATTAGAATAATCCCTAGTTACTAAAATTTACATCCTTTAGTGTACTAATTCACTAAAATCAATTAGGTTTCATGTTAAATCTAACTAGGGTGTAAACATTTTGGTGATCTTGACTTGTGATTCGATATTAGCCTAATCTTGTTATTTTTTGCTCTTAGATTTGAATTTATTTTCCTATTTATCATCATGATTAACCCTCAACTCTTATATAATATTTTCCTTCAACCTATGGGTTCTCAATCCTATGCCAACATGAGATATTATTCCCTTATATTAGTCTACACCTACTATATGTTCATATTCTACAACCGATATATTTGCCAATATTGTCTTTACCATAAATGTTGATCCTATCCAAGGTAAAGGTTCCAATAACAACCTTTTTATTTACCCTTATGATATTCCCCGAAGATGAAGTAAAACGCCTTACAAAATTCTTACAAGAGAATCCTTCTCATATTGATCTTTTCCTCTATATTACAAGAGATCAACTTAAACATGCTTCAATCTCTCATATTGAGACATATGTTATTCCTATATCTATGGTGCTTACCTCTTTAGGGGCACCTAATATTCTAATGCACAATTTTTATATGCCTCTTCCTGTAACCACTATTTCTACTAGATCCTACATTCAATCCTTATAGTTCACACTTTTTCATATAGCACACAATCCTTGAAAACCCTTATTCATACCTTATAAAATCAAACTATTAAAATTACAAGAAGGTGCATCTACTTTTTCTCATGATATAGATTCTACTCATCTTATTTCCTAATCCCCTTGCATCCAAAGTGGTTTCTTAGTGTTTTTCATTGGTATTGTTACTTCTAAACTCTGTACTTATGATGACAAAGTAGACCTCTCAAACGTCTTCACTCTTTCCATGTGGCTTGTTTTGATTACGCCTCTCATGACATCTTGCTCACCAAAATATTTCCTAGGAGTCTTAAAGACTTCACCTTATAATGGTTCTATGATCTCCTCACACATTTTGTGTGCTCTTTTACCACTTTGGAAAATCAATTTTTGACACAATTCTCTATTAACACTAGGGAAAAAGTTTCTTATGCACAATTATATAAATTACAACAAAGATTATATGAGCATATAAATGATTATGTATTACAACACAAGACCATGCTTACCAATGAGAAATATCTTTTCGATGGTGAATAGTGAGATATATTCACCCAAATTTTATCGTCACCTTTATATGAATAAGTCCTATTTGGAAAATTCCAATATTTTGACCACTATGTCATACAATCGAGGAGAAGAAGCCAAGTTATTACACATGAATAAGATCCAATATATTTCTAGAACCCCTACCACCGTTAATGCCAAGTTTTTAAGTAAAACCACATTCAAAGGCAAGACTAATGATGTTAAGGTTACTTCTAAGGATATTGTCAATGTTGTTTCTCAACCAACTAAATTTCAACTCCAACCCACCGACCAATAGTTCACTCATTTACCTTGTGTTCCGCATATTGTATTGAAATAATTTCTTGAGTGTAGGCTTATGTCTCTCCCTTGTCTATTTTATGTTGATACAATATACCTAAAAATAAGAACTTCAATACTAATTCCTACTATGATTATCATCGATGTATTTTTCACTTCATCAACAAATGTCTTAAGCTCCATCATATCATTCAAGACCTCATAGACTCCCATGCCATTGAATGGGATGAGCCCACATAATATTATAATCCAACCTATGATAATGCTCAACCTAAAATATTCAATTATCCACTTCTTAAGCATCATAACGATAAGTCTACATCTAAAGTGCATAATAATTATCATGTGATGACACCATTTCCATCTTATGATAACCCCTTAGATGTAATGATCATAACTATAACTTATATATCATTTCCTGCACCGATCATTACTTTTAATGAATCTAATATAAATGACATGTATGTCTTTGATACTCTATCTATTTCTATCTCTATTAATCAAATACCTATACATAGTGTTTTGGTAGACCCACACAACAAAGATAATGTCTGCACTCTCACACTACTTATATCTCTTGACATTTCTACACAAATCTTACATTGGATACGAATTTTTGCTATCACCATATTACTATGCCCATCACTATTGGTTCTATCACTATAATGAATTCATTCTTGGTTGTTGCTACTCTTAGTTCTAGTACCTTACATTTGGGTCTCCCTTGGTTATATGCTCTTAGGGATATTACTTTTGTTATCCACCAATGTGTTAAGTTTATCCATAACTAGCAAGTTATCACCATTCAAGGTATCCCCTTTAAAGCTTATACTCCTCACATGTCTAGGCCTTCTTCTATAATTTTTACCTATATACCTAGTGCACTTATGGATAGGTCTCTGGTTTCACATGATGTTTATTATCATAGTTCTATATCTCTTAGGTTTCTCCCTAAGTTTGTATACCTACAAACCGAGTCTCACATATCTAGCTCTCCTAGGTCTCATGATGACCCTCTCGGTTTCACACAATACCTCTCACGACTCTAGCTCTCTTAGGTATGTTGATGGCCCTTTAGTTACACACATTACATATCACAACTCTATCTCTCCTATGCCTATTAATGGCCCTTTGGTTGCACAAAATTTATCTCATAACTCTATCTATCCTAGGTCTCTTGATGGCCCTTTTATCACACACATTGCCTCTCATGACTCTCAATCTCCTAGGTCTTCGATAGGAAAAAAATTCATACATTAGTTTTCATGCCTCCTACCATCATAAGCTTCTCTCTAGGTCCTATAGTGCACACACTCTTTCCCCACTTCCCACAGGTTTATACTACCCATGTTTTATTTAGGAGTACTCTCTCTTATATCCCTCCATGTCACTCTTCTATTTTCCATATTCCTTGTACATTTTCTTCATTCCCTAGAATTTTTGTTGTAAACATTGCTGCTGTTGTACCTATTGCATTTGAGTTACCTCCTTCCATAAAATGGAGGCCTAAGTCTCCGTATCCTTTTCCACTTTATCCACTTCCTATAGAGTATTGCATTAGATATATTAATGCTACCCCTACTTTGTGTACATAGATAATAACTTTAAAAATACAAAAACATTCACGTATTTACAAAAAATACAAAATTGGGACATGTACATTTCACTTAAGATGTCAAAATTTTCCAATATACACGTTGTTTGTCAATTTGGTTTAATAGATAATATGCTTATTTAATCTTTACAAACATGCATTCATATAGTATTTTGAGCATGATGCATGACATACACCGAGTGTTACAAGATGACATGTGTTGGCTAAACCATTTACCTAGACTTCTTATACATCTGGGGGCATCTATTTTACATTACAACTAGGTGTTATTGTTCAATTATAGTTCCTTTCTACTTCCTCATTACGCCTAATTAAATATATTGTATACATGTTATCTTTTGAGTTAACAATACTAATACACATGCATTGTGTAACATTGACATCTCTTATTTCACATATGTTCACATATGTTGGCTATTATATAATGTTATCATGTATTAACACTCTTAATTCATGTATACTTACTTGTGTGTGTGTATTGTTGTTTGCTTGCTGCCTATGTGATTTTATTTTCTTGTGAAATCGTGGGTGTCCCATATTTGTGGAATTATGCCTAATTTTTTTGTTCTTGCTTGCTCTTGTTTATAGGCCTCCGATCCTTGATTGTCTTGCAACATCATGGGTGTCCCATTTTTGTAACTTTATCCATTTTGTGTGACATTGTTTGAATACTTGTTGTATATGATTTTACTATTGATGTACTTGTCTTCTCCTACATGCATTCATACTATTGTTGTTATCATCTATGTGGTTTATATCTATTACTTTAATTACGTGTCATGGTTACCTCGTGCATAAAAACCTTCCTTTTTAGATACATGCTCTTTAAGGTGGTCAAATATTTGACATCCATCAATCTCCTATAGTTTCTCATACATCTTATGCATGAGAACACATTTTTCTTTTTGAGACAAGCGCTCAACATGGTTTTTGCATATTCCTCAAAAGAGGGGGAATTCATCCATGTATATTCTAAACTTATAACAGACACAAGAAAAGTTATGGGGTGTTTTATAGGTACAAACAAGGTATAAGTGCTCAGAAATATAGAAAAAATAGAAATTTAGACAAAATACACATGTTCATAATCATACAAATGGGTAAAACTTGTATGGTATGGTCCCGACCCTCAACAAATTTTTACCTGTAAGCGGTGACATTACCTTTCTCGAAGTTTATGATATCCAACTATAATTTTAGATTTTTGCATAATTTCATATTCATCCCACTCAGTTCAAACCAATATAAGGGAAATAATTACTTCACTCCTTCGTCATGACATTAAGTTTCTATTCCAGCTTTCAAGAATCTTGGAGGAATAAGTCTCCTTCCTCCATCAGCATTTCAACACATTTTAGTTTATGTTCAGAGTGTAAGACATGGGAAGGGCATGAGTGAACCTATTCTCTTTTCTAATGTGTGTCATTATTTATATAATCGAGCCTAAATGAATTTATAGTTATGTATTTGTGGGGTTATGAAAGGTATCAAAGAAACTATGTTCTTTTTGGGAAGAATTTCCTTTCCTCTTACACTCAAAGGGGAAGATATCGTAGTCGTTAAATACATTTGATACATGGTATTCTTCTTTAACAAGGTATTTCATCACTTAATTCCTCTTCTTATATCCTTGGTATTTCATGTCGGGTTGCATGTACCTAAAAATATGGTTTTGCCTCGTCACAATTGTAAACCGATCACCCCAATTATTTGGCAAAGTTTAACAAATTTAGCAATGCAAAATCTTCAAGCAAAAGAAAAAAACATTATAGTATATCCCTCTATAAAAAAACATGTGTATTACTTATTTTAAACTCTTTCATTTCATTTTTATGCAAATGAAAATATTTCATATTACACTTTACATTTGAGTTAAAGTTCAATTATTTATCGTAACCATTGACTACACTCCATGTTGTAGGTTTCATCATGGAACACGCCAACACCAAACACAAAGAGATTATACAAAACAAAAATTCCAATGAAGAAAAAGTGTGTCTACACACTTATGTATCTTTTCCTTTAAGCATGTAATTTCATTTCATATTTAAAGGGTGGGAAAATGTAGACACTCAAATTTGGAAATTCACTCTTATTATGTTAGTTTTGACAATGCACTCTTGCTATGATAAATACAAATTTCCCATTATCGCTTAAAGTACAATTTGAGGTATCTCATTTATCCTTGTACAATTAAATACCATGAAACTATGAGGGTACAATGCAAAAAATCCATAAACAAAAATCAAGTAACAACTTCAAAACTTCAGATTATATTTTTTCCTTCCATATTCAAGGCTTTATAGTTTTGTCAAGATCATATATTCGGTCCTAACTCGACTTGTATGGTATTGCATTGACATTTCCTCAAAATGTACTTTCAAATTAATATCTTTTGTTAGGTCTTCAAAAATATCTAGGCCATAATTTCTTAGACAAATCATTTATGAAACCCTATATAAGCAAGTAAACACTACCTTATTTTCTAACTAGGAAATCCTATGGAACTACATTGATACACTCACTTCTTACACTTGCAAAAGGCACCCAAGGCTCCCTAAATATTGCAATAACACATCTACAATCATTAGGAAAATAATATCCATAGGCTTGAATCTTATTACCAGGTTAAGAAAACAATATCTCTCATCTACAAACACTGAAACATCCATTTCCCAAGTATCTTGGCAAGATCCAACTCAACTCAAGCATGGTTGAAGGTGGATGTCAAATATAGTTGAATTCATTCAGATATCACATGTTAGGTGGATATTGACGTGTAGTTTGAGGCCTCTTTATAGTAGTGTGAATGTTGACAGTGCATGGGGGTTCCCACAACCCAATTAAAATTTATTTTGTAGGACTCATCATCTATATATAGGGTCTGAGATCATGATTACAATATTTAGAGAGATTAAGAGCATGATAAAAATTAAAGTTTGATAATGACAATTAGTTGTAGGAAACCAACAACTTGTGTAAAATTTGCAGAGCCCAAAATCAAGTAGGTCCAAGACCATAAAGAAGGGTCAAGACCGTATAATATGGCCTTGGAAGAGTTGTACAACCTTGCCCTAGGTCAGTTTCTAGTTATAGTATCTAGAAAAAAACATCATCAAATTTATATATCCCTATTGCTGCAGTAGTTCATCCTCCCAAAAATTTCTAGAATCATTTGTAATATGCTAAGTGTACTCATTCCTTTGTGTTTTCAAGTTTATATCTTATCTAGCATATCAATTACAAGTATAAAAGTATTATTCTAATTGTGGTAATTAATGTTGGAAGTTAATTAATTAGAATAATCACTTATTACTAACCCTTACATAATTTAGTGTACTAATTCACTAAAATCAATTAGGTTTCATGTTAAATCTAATTAGGGTGTAAACATGATTTTTTCTTTTGGTTATCTAATGCTCCAAAGAATGTTATTGTATGTTTTTAGGGTTTCCAATTTGTTATAAGTGATTATAGGTCATCCTGAGGTTGTGAGAATATATGTGACATATAATGAAGGACATTTCCAAGAAATTAAAGCATATAGGAAGGTGCAAAGCTCAATGTCAAAGTTTCAAAGGCCATATAATTCCAATCTAGACCACACAACTCCGTGTCTAGACTCAGATAACATTTTCATGGTCCTACCCCTACTCAATTTCCAGCTTATATGAATAATAATTAAGTATTCCCAATCTCTTAGCTATCTTCTCCACTTGTTTACACATCTAGTTCTTCTTTGTTCTACCCCACACAGTTGTATTTGTCTCTTATTATGTATTTGAGCTATAATTTATCATTTATCATTTATTGCGAAACATGAATGTATTATTCGATTATGTATGGTTAATGGTAAATTAATTAGATCATAATAACCTCCTATTGTAAACCCTTACATCCTATTGATTGTTATACATATTACATACAATAATTTACTTAAGGTGTAAGCAACAACACATGAGTGATTTAACTTAAATATACATTAACATTATCCCCCATATGATGCCAATGTGAGTGCTTGTACATGAGAACTAGAGTTTATTGTTATAGTTAAATTTACACATATATGAAGTGATTGCAAGAGAGAAAGGGCATAAATTATACTTAGATGGAGACACATAAACTAAAATTGAGGCAAAAACCCAGGAAAATTGTTTAGAATTAGACAAGTTGTGGCTATTCGATATCTAAAGACAAACAAAGGCCCTATTTCGTAGATAAAGTAAATACATTAGATATCCATCTTGAGTCCTCTATTGTCACATCTAGATTAGTCACTGAGCATAGAAAAATCTAAATACAATAATTTATTTTAGTTTTTCTATATTTTATCATGTTCCTTAATTACTTAAATGTCCTAATCATTTATTGTATTTTTTATAAATGTGTGTGAATGTGTAATTTATAATCGTAACATACACTTGTTTCTAAATTATAATCCTAAATTAAGGTTTTAACACCTATTCAATATTCATGTTATAATAATTTATTCAACCCTCTTATTATGCTTACAAACTCTTTATTCTAGTGAACTTGTTTATTTATCTCACATAATCTTTCTTCTTCGTGTTTGATGAACCTACTTATTGCTTAAACACAACCTTCCACAATTCGCCTACTAGGATTTGGCATTTTATGTTTATTGCCATTATATTATTGTTAATTTTCATACTCTTTGTTGTTTATGGCATTGAGTTTCCTAGTATGGCTATAAATCTATCAATCTTACAAATGTGTCTCACATAAACACCCATGTTCTCGGACACCCTCTTAATGATGTTATCATGGTAGTCCTTATCAATCCTTCTCGAGGGAAGTTAGTCTAATAGGAATTTATAGTGGTGACATTATTAATTATGTGTTGATAATTATGTGATTGTCATAACATGAGATTATTACTATGATAATTAGTAATTAGTAAGTAAGAAGGTTGTTAGTAAGTTGGTTAAGCGTATTATTTTTATAAAAATAATACACAAATAAGGATTGTTAGTAAAATAGTTTCCTATTTTACAAGACATGTGAGTCGTATTTATATGTATTACATTTCCTATGCATAATAATAAGAAAGTTTGTTGTGTAAAATCTTGATTTTTCTCATCATTTAGTATCGATCATTTTATCTTATGGTGTATTGATTTGTTAAGGGGCATCACCAAACCCATGGCTGCCCCTAGCTGATGAGACATCTTTGTGATAGTCTTATGTGATCATAGATAAATTATAATTTTTACATGATTAACATTTATTTGTTAGGCATAGTTTACTCATTTGTCAATTTTGTATGCGGGAGATGGAAGCACTCAAACAAATCTATCAATTAAGTAATTTTGATACAACGCAACAGTTTTAGGAGGTTATGAAGACATTTGAGGCACTTGAGTGGAGATTAAGCTCTCTAGAGTGAGAAGAAAGGACATTAGACAAAGACTACAATTGACATAACATGTAAGTTAATCCCATGTGTATCTACAATTTTGAGTATTGCTTGATGCATTAGCATTATTTTTGGAACTTGGATTGAAATTTGTTCCTTGAGAAAATCTTATTATTTTATCATCCAAGCATAGACAAAGAGGAATGGAACCCAATAGGTCCCTTGGTGATCTATTCGCAGATAGAAATGCCTAGTGATATCTCGTGCATGCATTGGCTCATTTCCAACTATGAAAACATTACAATGGAATTGCATTATTCATTTAACTTAGTGTGTTTACGTTGCTTCTATTTTGCATATGACTCATTTACATCTCTAGAATTTCCATCCATCTCGAATCATGATTTACATGTTTAGAGAAATTATCTCCTCCCGGATGCATTAGATCCATTTAAGAATGAGTTCCCCGATCCCATTTTATCTTTAAATCTGACTGTGTTAGATAGTGAAGACATTGTAAAATTTGAAAGAGTTCTCAACGCTTGCATGTACATCTAGCTTGACATTTTCTCTTCTATTGTTACAATCAAACCATTTACTTTTGAATTGCATTAGATTCCTTGTATTGGAATCAAATACCTACATTGGGATGAGATGAAAGTAACACCACCAAATTTTTCATTGACACATCACTCAACCTTGAATCCACCTTTAAATAATTGGTCTCGCATGTAGTTCCACAAAATAAAGGTGTATTTTTATACATTTTAAAATCTTCTTTGTGTATAAATGATGTTACTAAAATGATATTTTACACATTGACAACAGGAAGAGTTAATTTTGCTAGTCTTGAATTTCCAAAAATGTGGATGGGTCAAATCCCGTAATTAGCAAAATATGGGGAGATGTTTTCTAAGTGTCAAAATTTTAAATAGATCAAGTATTATTATTTTTAAGTTGAGAGGCCATTTTGTAAAGGGAGTGTCAAATTAAATAGAGGTGGTATTTAAGATGTTTATAGATCATGTAATCAATAAATTGTGTGGCGTCATGTTTTCATTGTCAAAAAGTTTGAAAAATATATATTTTGCCTTACGGATGCATTATCGCTAGAATACAACATCCAATATGTAAATTTGAGCTTTATGTTCACATTCTAATGAGTTAGCAAAGTGTCACACCTTAGAATGGAGGGTAATGGAGGTTGGAGGTTGATCAATGAACTTTTGTCGATCCGCCAATGACGGGGCCACACAATTATTTGGTGATATTTTTTAATGTGTTTTCAATGTTTCGGTTTGCTAAATAAACCCCTTTCCAGAATTTTGGGGAAGATTCATGTATTCAAATTACTTACTTTTGGGGAGCATGAGAAGATTACGAGGTAGGATCAGTGGATGGTTTTCCAGCTAGTGCCACGCTTTTGGATCTCCAAGATCTAGAATTTGTGTGCCCTAAGGGGAAGGGAAAGACTTATAGGAATCCAAAGAGGTAGGGAGTATTCCTGCATAATTTGGCTCATCACTATGCCTTTATGAGGGTAAAGAGATAATCTATGGATTTTGTACCTGGTCTAAGCAGTGATTTCAAGAGGTGGTTCAACTTCTTCAAAATATGGTTCTTCCTCGTGTTCACATTAAGGGGGTGAATATTGGGAATTAATAATGTTCACACTAAGGGGGTGAATGTTAGGAATTTATAGTGGTGACATTATTAATTATGTGTTGATAATTATGTGATTGTAATAACGTGAGATTATTGCTACGGTAATTAGTAATTAGTAAGTGAGAAGTTATTAGTAAGTTGGTTAAACGTATTATTGTTATAAACAATAATACGTAAATAAGGATTGTTGGTAAATTAGTTTCCTATTTTATAGGACATTTTACTCCTATATATATGTATTATGTTCCCTGCTCATAATAATAAGAAAGTTTGTTGTGTAAAATATTTAGTTTACCCGTCATAGTTGAGATGATACAATTCCTTCTATTACCTCATAAGATTTTGATCATATCGATGAGTGGGAGTTTATAATACATAAATATTAACCCTCATCGATTGATGCATTATTATTCATAGTTAAAGAAGAATAAATAAGTTGGAAATCTCCATTATACCTACATCTATCCTTGGTATGAGGGAACCTAATTATCCCCACAAGTTTTAGTTCCCATTCTAAATCATAATATGAATACACCTTTTGTGCATATGTGTAGGCCCTTTCCTACCTTATACCATGCACATTTGGTAGGGTAAACCAAGGTTTTTTCGATAGAGAAGGTTGTGTCTAGAGCATCTATTGTAATGGATTCACATCTCTTACTTCATAATCCATTAACATCAAAGATGACATCCTACCCTTTTCCCATGGAATTTATCACTCCTAAAACTCCAATCTATGAAAGTAGAGGGGATCCTAAATAATATTTTTGATATTTCATGCAACTTATCTAGACTATGCTTATAATGATAAGATTATTACATAGTTATTCCCAAGAATTCTCAAAAATTACACATTAAAATTGTTTTATGATATCCTCTCTAATCATGCGAAAGCATTCAAATTCTTTGGCCAAGTAATTTCTAACACATTTTTTAATCAATATTGGTGAAAAAATATCTTATGCACAAATGGGAAAGATCCAACAAGGATAGAATGATCCATTTAAAGACTATGTGTTGAGATATACAAATTATACTTACCGAGATGACTAATTCACTTGTTAAGAATGATCTTGAAGATTTATTTACACAAATTTTATTACCATATTTATACAAATATATCACGTTGAAGAATTTTTTTATTTTTTGAGGAGCTATATCACACCCTTAAAGAAATAGAATTCAAGATATTGACATTGAATAAACTCAAGTACGCCCTAATGCATCAAATACAACCAATACTAAGTTTAAAGGAAAACTAAGATACAAAGGAAAATCTAATGAAGGAAAGAATGAAGTAAAGATAAGACTCAATGTTATATCTCAACCAACCACCGAGCTTCATTTATAATCTTCCCCTAGGCAGAAATTCACATGATTACCATCACCACTACATATTGTACTTCAAAATTTTTTTGAAGGAAACCTTGTCTCTCCTTATTCCTATGGAGGTTGATACGAGAAAACCTTAGGCTATTTTTTATCCTAATACCTATTACAATTAACAATGATGCATTGGACAATTTAAAAATTGATATTTCAAGATAAATCATATGGTACAAGGATCTTATTGACAATAATAATATTAAGTTAAATTCCCTCAAGAATAATCTAGACTATAAGTAAATGAGAATGCAAAACTAAATATACTTAAAGATACACTACTCAATCATAGTAAAATAGAGAAAAAGGAAATTAAAAGGTGAATAATAAATTAAAATGCACAGAATTTTACAACTACATATGGTAATACTCTTGATTATATTATTGGAACAATTACTAGTATTCTCCTCTATGTCCTATGATTAAATTTGATGACGAATAAATCATGGATGATGACTCATATAGACATACACTATTTATTCACACTTATATCAATTGATAATCAATCCAAATTTTCATGATAGATAATGGTTCAAGTGAAAATGTATGCAATGTGGCCTTGTTTAATACTTTGGGGTATGTTGAACGATAAAAAACCTACAATATACCTCATATGTCACAACCCAAATTTATCGCCACATTTATTAAGGATCGAAAACCTTTTTAAAAAGTAATAATTGGCTGAATTCATTGATTTCAATGATAATTTATGGTTTATGATTATTATGAATGATATTATAATTAAACTCGGTGGATGCAATTCAGAATAACATAAAATAATTCTATTATAGTTAATATGCTTGTAAAAATCTCTTCATTATAGATTATGTAAACATTTTTTTCCCGCTTCTGTAATTTTTGAATTTATACGATGACTGGTTCCTGCTTCAATGGCTGATCTAACTCGGGCCATCCTCGACCCCCTCTTAACCCCGCTAATGTCTCTTCTAGATCCTAGAAGGACGCTACTTGGATCTTCGAAATCTTTAGTCCTCGGGAAACTTCAACCTCCGTGAATTTATGGAACTTTGTCCTTATAAGTCCCTTCTTTGAACATTGAAGCTACACAAGCTTCCAGGGAGTCACACGATTAGTAAACTTATGGGGCCTAGATCGCCCTTAGAAGAGATTCAAAAATATGTATGTATTAAATAGGATCCTTGTGGTCCAGTTGATATTGCTGCCATTTTCAATGGTTTCATGCTATTTAATTTTTCCCATAAAGAATAGTTTTCTCGTTCTTTGTTGGGTGGCCCTTATTTCTTTAGTTAGAGAGGATTTTAACTCCATCGTTGGACACCTAGATTTAATGCTAAAATAGAAACCATGTCCCAAGATTTGATTTGGGTTGGCATCCCCGAGATCCCCTTGGAGTTTTAGCACTTTGCTATCATTGAAGGCATTTCCCTCTCCATTGGATCTCTAATAGCTATGGATCAAGATACCAAGACAAGCTCTAGATTTATACATGCAGATTCTCGTGTCAATGCCGACATTTGTTCACCCCTACTATCTTCCATTGATCTCCACTCTGAGTTGGGAACTTGGGTTCAACCCATTGAATATGAATACATCCCTCAAGATTTCTCCACCTACAAAATCATTGGATATCGTGCTCAGGCTTGCCCATCAAAGCCATCTCCAAAGCCTAAAGAGAAGGTTTGCTCCCCGAAGAAAAAAGGTAAGTTCATCCCCAAAGTTTCAAATGTTGTAAGCACTTTGAATCCCTTTGATGTCCTTTCGAGGAGAGTGTTCTCCCATCATTCACTTCTCCACTCCCCCACTTCCCCCTCTCCTTTATTGGTTCCTTAGTTGTCTCCTATTGTCTCTGTTCCTCTCTTGTCCCCATTGTTCAACCATTCCCTTCCTTCCTCTTCTCTGCTTCCACCTTCTACTCTTCCTCCGTGTCCTCTCCTTCTCCTTCTTTGGGCCTTCCTCTTACCTTTCCTCTTTTCATTTCTTCTTCATTTGTCTCCTCTCCTCCTTCTTTCCCTTATCTTCGTGAGTTTTTGGAACCGGTCCTTCGTCCCGTTCCCTTTCTCCATCTATTTCACATTTAGCAGATAATGCAGTCTTGCTAAGAATAACAGAAAATAACATTAAGGGTAACTAGATGTGGGATTTAAGAAATCCAAAGGGAGACACAAAAATCAAGCAAAGCTTCAGGAGGAAGCATTTTTAAATATAGCTTAAGGCACACATGGATTGCTTGTCAACCCAAGTGGAGGTAAGCCAAAATCAAAGAAATGAAGATTTTCTTTTGGAATGTTTGAGGATTAAACGTGCCCTAGAAAAAATAATCCTCAAGGATTTTATACTCAAACATTATCTTGATATCTTGATGCTACAAGAAACCAAACTAAAAAGGAGGATATACTTAATAAGTTCTAGCCTAATGCCTTTGTTGCTTTGCAGATTTTGTTGGTAACTATGGTGGTTTGTGCAATTTTTGGAACTCGAAGGTTCTCTTTAGGGAACGTATCATTAAAATACCCCATTTTTGGGGATGTTTTTCCAAGAAATTGGTTCTAATATGGGTTGGATTCCCGTAAATGCTCCTAATCTTGAAAACTAGAGAGAAATTTTTTAGATGGATTTTTGGACTTTCATACTTCTTACGAAATAACTTTAGTGGCTTATAGCTAGTGATTTAAATACTCCACCGTATTTCTCGGAAGAAAGGTGGAACTAATGTTAGCACTAATAGCTTGAAAGCATTAGATTCCTTTATCAGATTGGGTGAATTCTTTGACATTGATCTTCATGGAGCTTCTTTTACCTGGTCTAACAGAAGACTCAGAATCAACCATATCCAAATAAAATTAGATAGATTCCTTATCTCTATGGATTGGATCACTCAATATAAAAATTTATATCTACAGGCTCTACCTAAGATACCCTCCGATCATTGACCCTTGTTCCTCATGGATTTGCAAACCCAAAGTGGTCAAAACATCCTCCCTTTCACTTTGAGCTTGCTTGGTTACAAAATCATAATTTAGAAAAGCTTATCAAGGATTGGTGGATAACGATATTCAGGGCTCAACTATGTACAAGTTTTCTAAGAAGCTTAGTTATGTTAAAAAAAGACTCAAGAATTGGAAAATTTAGGTTTTTGGGGATATCCGCAGAAGGAAGGATTTTCTCACTTTGAAACTAGCTTCTATCTTAGAGGAGATCGATTTGAAAGGAAGATCCCCTCAACTCCATCAACAAGAACTTTCCTTCTTAGTGATTATCATAATACACTTGGCCGAGGAATAAATATATTTGCGTTAAAGATCCATAGCTATATGGCTTCAAAGCGGAGATCAAAATACAAAATTCTTCCATATGACTGCTACGAAGCACAAGAGCAAGGATAAAATTAAAGAGCTAGTCACTATGGAGGGATCTTATCTCGAATAAAAAGATGATGCGATTGCTGCTGAATTAATCAACTATTATGTTAGTCTCCTCCATGCGGGCCCTCCCCCATGTGAAGAGGATTGTCAGGAAATGCTTCAACATATACCCAATTTGATCACCGATGATATTAATGCCAAACTCACCCAACCCTTCTCGGTGGAGGAAATCAAGAGAGCTATTTTTGCCATGAAAGGTGATAAATCACCTGGCCCTGATGGTTTCCCTATGACATTTTTTCAAACTTATTGGCATATTGTGGAACCTGATCTGCATGGTGTTATTTTAGAGTTTCAGCAAAATGACCTTCTGTTAAGGGAGTGGAATAATAATTTTGTTTCCTTTGCACCTAAACATATGAGATCAAAGTTGATTTCTAACTATAAGCCTATTAGTCTCTGTAACACTTCCTACAAGATCATAACCAAAATGTTAGCTTCCAGGCTCAAACCTTTTATGACTAGCTTAATTTCAGAACAACAAAATGGGTTCATTAGTGGTAGATTGATCCAAGGTGGCATCGTTCGTTGATGAAGTGATGCATTTTTATTCTCTAAAAAAATCAGCTAGTATGATTATCACACTTGATATGCAAAAGGCATTTGATAGAGTTAGTCGAACCTTCTTACTCTAGGTTATGAAGAAACATGGTTTTGGGGAGAAATGGAGATCTTGGATTTACAACTGGATCTAAACTCCCAAATTATCCATCCTCATTAATGATATCCCATATATTTATTTTCCCTCCTGTCATGGAATCAGGAAAGGGGATCCAATTTCACCCTTCCTGTTTATACTCATGGAAGATACTCTTAGTAGAGCTTTGGAAGCTGTAAAAGAGTTGGCAACATTACTGGCATTACTACTACCTCCAGGGAACCTACTATAAACAAAGAAAAATATCCGAGAATGAAAGATAAACAAACAATGCAAACCTCAAATAAGGGTCTCCTGTGAAACCTTACAAAATGGATGTCAAAGATGATTTGTGGGTGCTCTTGAGTACTCTCCAAGATTTGAATGCAAATGCTATAGACATAATGAATTCAACAGAGTTTTATATGTCAAATTCAAGAGACGGTTTGAAAGGAAAGTAAGCCTGTAATTTATAGAAGTAGAAGGTAGTTGAAATCAGTTACACATGGATAAATGAGTATGCTAAAAATAACATTGTGGGAAGTTGCAATAGTGCCGGGGTAGTAAATAAATTAATTGCAAAATATGCATTCGGAAAGGTGGTTGTACGTGCATTTTAACTGCCCCACCTTTCTAGGATTCTAGAAGTGCAATTAACTAGGGTAAGGATGCAGAGTCCAAGTGGAGTCTAAGTGGAGTTAGATCAAGTGGAAGATGACTAGGATGTGCACACACATAATTAATTAATTATTTAATTAATAAATAACAATTAATTTAGCTAAAGGGGTACAAAGTGTAAATGTGATTAATTTAATTAATCCAAATGGGTAAAATGTGTATTAATTAATTAATTTAATCAATTAATCACAAATGGGTGAATAACAATGTGTACTAGAATAATACTAGGAACAAGTGGAAACAAAAGTGTAATTTTGGGGTGTCTCACCCTTCTTGTTTATACTCATGGTGGATACTCTCGTGAGCTTTGGAAGCTTTCAAAAGAGCCGACAACATTACTAGCATTACTACTACCTCTAGGACACCTACAACCTCCCACGCTTAATTCGTTGATGACACTTTCTTGATTGGTATAGCTTCATTATAGAAGCTAAAGTTTTGAAATGAATTTTAGATTGCTATCAATCAATTTTTGGGTAGAAGATAAATTTTTATAAGAGTAGTATAGCTTTTATTAAAACCCCGCCAAGAGTAGGTAGCGGAAGATTGCTGATATCTTTGGCTGCATTATTGTGGATCTCCTCTCTTCTTTTTGGGTATTACCCTTTTCCCGGAAAGACAACTCAAGAGTCTTTGGAACCTGGTTATTGAAAGATTCAAAAATAAACTTGATGGCTAGAAAGGTTACCTTCTCAGCTAGGCTAGAAAGCTACAATTAGTTAAGGCCAATTTGTAGAATATACCAATTTACTTTACGTCTTTGCTTAAAATTCCTGCCTCTGTGGATTTTACTATTGAACAAATTCAAAAATAGTTCCTTTGGTCAAAGTTTAGAAGAACGAAATAGAATCGACTTAGTTTCATGGAATGTGGTTTGTAAACCAACTACTCTTGAAGGGTTGGGCATGCACATAATTGTTGATATGAATTCCTCCTTGCTCACAAAATTGGGTTAGGAAATTCCTACTAATGGAAAGTCTTCCTAGATTAAATGATGATCTCAAAATACCTTTCTTTAGTGGAATATTTCTATGTTGAAGATATTCCAAATGGTTAAGCTATTTGGAACTCCATCAAAAGCACCGGAAAATTGATTTGGGTAGGCACCGGATGGAAAATTGGTAATGGTAAGATGGTTGCTTTCTGGAATGATAGATGGATTGAAGATAATGCCTTACCTGCTGACCCAACCTAGGATCCTATAAGATCTATGATTACTATATTATGTGGGCATTTTGTTTGTAACTACATTGATCGCTCCTCCTCTTATCCATGCTGGTTCATTCATGGATGGGAAGGAGTGAGCGGTTACAAGCTTCAACTAATTGAAAAACTAAAGGTTTTATTGTCACAACAATAATTTTCCATTTATTCTATAGAGGATGCTAGAATATAGCCCCTTTCTCGCTTTTGGCTCCTTTTCTATCAATGTTATTTATCTCTCCCTACCTCACCACTCGGAGGGCTCTACTCTATCCCAAATTTGGTTGCCTCAGGTTATTCTAAAATTGGGTTTTTTTTACTTGGCTTGCTTCCAGGATATGCCTTTATCTTTGGAGAGAATCTAAAGCTTTTGGGTTATTCCCTCCCTTGCAGTGCATTCTCTATTTTAAGGCTCTTGAATCCTCTTCCCACTTACTCTTTCATTGCAATTTTTCCTTTTCTGTCTGGAGCCTCCTACTTAACATTTTTGGAGTGTCTTGGGTCTTTCCTAAGTCCATTTCGGAAGCTACCGGTCAATATGTGCCTCTATTTTAGCATCAAATTCTTAACCTTGTCTAGAAAATTCTTCTTGCTCACATGTTATGGAAAATTTGGAAAGAATGTAACAAGATATATTTTTAAAGAACAACACAATAACCCCCAATAGGTCTTCACCTTGGTGGTAGCTGGTCTTCAAGAAAATTTGAATTGTTGTATTTGGAAACAAAATAAATGTAAAATTTCTCTTAGCATGGACAAACAATGGCTACAACAACTTCTAGATACCCCTTTAGCCCCCCAATTTAGCTACTTTAAGGGATAATACTACTTAGACCCCTCCTCCTTTAGGTGGCTTAAAGTCAACACTAGATGGTGCTGCTAAAGGTAACCTGGGCATCTCAAGTGGAGGTGCTTCTATTAGGGAAGAATTGGGTCAACCAATGGCTACCTCTGCTTCCTATTTTGGTAAGGGTTCTAATCACAGAGCCAAAGCTCTGACTATTTAAAAGGGTATGAAACTTGCTTCTACTTTGGGTAGGATCAACATAATCATGGAAAGTGACTCCCTAAATTTGATTAACCTTCTCAACAATAAGGGTGTTGCCAATTTGGACCGTTAGCGGGATCATTTATGATATCTTCTCTAATCTCAATTCTGCAATTTTCAATATTAGCACATTTTCGGGAAGGTAATAAAATGGCCAACTCCGTTAGCTAAT
The DNA here is from genome assembly GCA_018340775.1 of Taxus wallichiana var. yunnanensis. Classification (NCBI taxonomy): domain Eukaryota; kingdom Viridiplantae; phylum Streptophyta; class Pinopsida; order Cupressales; family Taxaceae; genus Taxus; species Taxus wallichiana. The sequence continues at coordinate 381,619,545 of CM031242.1, forward strand.
ATTAGAGTTTCTCATGAGAAAAAACAAACCTGGATCAAGAATTTTACCAAATTACTTCTAAAAACCTTTAATGATGACTATCCTAAGAAGAGTTAATTTGAGCAATCATTGCTTGATCACAACTTATAATGATTACTTGGACTTTAGATTTACCCACCCATATCCTTCCTCCACTGCCGGCGATGATCTCATTTATTATGATTTGAAGGTTTTTCTTATTGATTTTATTTGTCACACGTGGGAAGCCAAGATCTCAAATTTTAAGTTATTAATGGGGTTTTTAATCATAAATGGAAGTTTCCCTTTTCTAGTGGGCATGTGGCAGAGGGGGTTTGCAAATTTTTATACAAGCATGCTTTATTATTCTATTTCACATCATCTTTCTTCTCATCTATTCGGATCTGCAAAAAACCAGTGGGTGATCTAGTTCCATTGGAGCCTACTAATTGTGAAGAACTTAAGAAGGATGAATTTATTTGGAATCTACTTGAGGAGAAGGGGGTTACACTGTTCATTAAAAGGCTTTCAGGGCACTCTGTCATGGTGTCAAGCAACATTTTATCATCCTGGAAGTGGGGTAATGTGAAAATGGGAAAAACTAAATTCCAAATCACTACCGAGAGTATTGTTGCTACTACGGGGATTTGTGAAGATGGTGATATCTATTTTAAGAGTTAATTGAAAGTGGAAATGGTGGCCTTTCTAGCTAAGATGAAAGAGAAGGTTAGCATTTAAAAATTGGGCTATAAATAAAATTCATCAAGGAACCTTGAGATTACATTTCCAAGTAAGTAATGTGGTACTTTACACTTTGGAGGGAAGGTATAATCTCATTTTAGGTCCCCAACTCTTCATTCTGGCTCATTTTTGCAATGGTGTAAAGGTGAACTTAGCTAATTTATTGTACCAAAGATTTAGTTTTTCCATTAAAAAGATCACGCCGGTGAAGGTCATTTAATCCACCAAGGTTTACTTTACTTACTCTTTAAGCATACAATTGATGCTCGCTCCCTATCCCATTTCCCCTATTCTTGGTTTGGCACCGCCACCGGGCCCCCTATGCCTATTCCCCTCATGTTCTCCACCACCTTCATCACCATCTTAATCCCCTACCTTCATCTAACTCGAAAGTTGAAATTACGGGCCACCATGACATGGATTCCTCCCCCACTACTCACTTCCTTCCCTCTTCTCCCCACTTGATGCTTCTCCCCGGTAGTAGCTCCCACTCCCACTCCTATTTCTCACTCACTTGGTGCTACGTGTTATATGAATGAAGGTTAAATTTGCAAGATTCTACTTGGTTTTACTAATGCCTACCCGAGTCTCCGGTCCTTTTTGGGAATGGTGAAAAAATGGAATGCTCGATGATGAGGTCAGATGACTTGATGAACACAGATGATGTTGAGGAGGAACCTATATTTTTTTACAGAGGATCCTGTTGATGACCACATTTCCAAATGTGAGGCTAATTGCAACACCGTGCTGATTTGGACCACCACGCCGAGGATGCCGTCAAGATGATTCAAGGAGTTTCGGTAACATCAACAATGCTCTCAATGTTATTAAGAAATGGAAAGAATCTACTGATGAAACCTAGGTTCATCTCCAAAATGGTTGCATGAAACTATTAAGTGTTCTTGAAACTCTTGCTGACAAATCTGCTGATTCTGTTGTGATGGAAGTTGTTAATGATCTTAAGAATATTATACCTATGTAGCCTAGGGTGTGGGATTTTTTTGTACTTTTAGATTGTGGATCTTTTTTGACATTTTTCTAGTTGTTCTTATGTTTTATCATGCCTATTTGGCCGTTTGGGGCCTTTTGTAACAAGGATGTGGGTCCTAGCAAAACCCTCACTTTTTACCATAATCCAAAAAAATTAATGTGCTTGTAATAGTTAATGATTTATTTACCTATTTAAAATTTAGTTATGAATTTTATGGTTTATTAAAATGATTGTGGTCTAATCACTTGCATGTTTTAGTGAGCTATGACATAGGATAATAGGTACCTATATGCCTAAAAATAAATAAGTGATTTCGACACACATGACATCCCAAGGTCATGCCAAGACAATCGAATGTATAGGAATGAGGGGGTGCTAATAGGTAGCTATAGGAGAACCAGGGGACTCGAACGAGTAGTGTGAGTTCCTATTAGCTGAGTTGGCCAAAGGGGAATTAGAGGCTATGTACGGGTAGTGTAAGTTCCCTATTGTTTGATTGTCTAGTTTGATTTGAATGCTAAACTACGTTGAAAGTTTGTTTTAAATAATTAAGAAAAGTAAATCTAGCTTAAATAAAATACAAGTGTGTTTTAATATTTTAATTAGCTAAATTCATTCCCGATTAATTAACCAAAATGAAATGAACAATCTAATCTAATTGTTTGAAAATATATGATTTGAAATAAACTAATTAAATAACTAACATCTTTTTGTATTTTTTAGAATTTAAATAAAATAAATAAATAAGCTATTCCACAGACACAAGAAATTGATTAAAATAAAGCACTACAACCTCTCGATAAAATAAATTTAAAAACATAGAATAACTAGATGTGGCTATTCCTCTATCGCAGGATGTTTGAAAATGCTATTCTAAAAGAATGTATTCGAAAGTTATTAATATAAATAAAATAAAATAAACCTCTTCTGGAAAATCTTCTACCTCAAGTTTTCTAGAAAGGGAAAGCTTCTCAAAAGCAATTTCCTTTTTTCGTATGAAATTTCCCTGGACAGTAAATCTAAATTAATTGAAAGAAATAAATGATGTGCAAGGATTTATTCACTTCTTCCTTGAACTAATTTCATGAGAAGATCCATAGGGATAAGTCGAGAAAAATTTATCAAGGGAATATATAAGAAATATTTTGAAAATAAATACTAGAAATGGAATAAATACATTTAGGAAGTGACGAAATATTTTGCTTCTATAATTCTACCAACTTAAAACAAATACATTCTTTCTATTCTAGAAAATATAAATTAATTAAAGCTTTAAAGAATAAGTACAACCCCAACATGGTTACTATTGTAATGTGGTATCTTCCCAAAGGTGAGATGTGCTTGTTGTCTCCTAAACTTTGTATCCTCTTCCAAAGATGAAGTCCAACTGATCCGTAAATGTGTAGATGCAAACAAATAATAAAGAAAAACAAGAATTGGCTATGGCTGGCTTGGTGCAAGAAATGAATCAAAGTAAATGGAATGAAAGAAAAAATTAATGAGTTGGTTGTCTATGTGGTTCCTCTAAAAATTCAACAACATAAATTTACCTCAAGAATGTGAAAAATCCAACCCATCATACAGGTAAAAGTTTGGCTTTTATATAAATATGGGAAAGGAAAAGTCAATTACATTTGTCGATCAAGAAGTGAAAAATCATCAAAAGGAGAGGTAGTAAAAATTCTAAACATAGCTAAACAAGAAAAGAAAATCAATATGATTCCAATGAGTCTAAAAATAGTCAAAACAGTTGAGAAATAAGTGAGAAAATCACTCTCAAAATCTAAACATGCATTAAAAAATGCATGTTTTAACTCTCACATTTAAGGTGGTAGGGCCACTGAAGTAGACAGACCGGTGGTTACAAAACCACTTTGTTGTGATAATTACACAATTGATGAGGTAGTTGTGCAACCACTTGGGTGGGTACATAACCACTAAGGCAATTGTGTAACCTCCACTCAAGCCAATGCCAAAATTCATAAAACATGGTCTCGCAAACAAAATTAGAGTTTGGAGACAAAACATAAGGGTTGATTTGAGTCAAAGGAGGGATGAAAATCACATAGGGAAGGATTTGGGCCTCATTTTTACCTTGGAAGAAGTTTTTATCATCATTGGAGACATTACGATTTTTGTGTTGCACCATGTAATTTTTAGGTGTGTACATATTGCCCCCTTAAAGAATTGTTTTAGCCATGAATGGGTGTAAAATGTGGATTCTGAGTATGGTGCTCCCAAATGGGAGAATTAGAAATTATACCTTAATTTCCAATGTGTTGAAACCACACGAATCCAATGTTCTCACCACATGCAAAAGAGAGACAAGAATCAAGTGCAAATATAAAACATGATTAGAAAAATACTTTGAAATAAAATGACAAGATTACTTACCATATCCACGAGGGTAAGAAATATACCTACTCTAAGACACACCGACCCCGCATACACCCACTTGAAAAACATTAGAAAACCAAACTTACATTATATATATTACTTTTTACTATTTTTGGAAATCATTTGTGTTTTGCAAGTTTGCTAAATTTAGAACTCCTAATTTCTGGTGAATGTTTCATTCGTGAGTATGGTTAAATTGGAAGGGATTTAGAAACAATGGTGTTAGACCCAACGAAAGTGGAAGGGACTCACGAATGGGTTAGATGTGAGATGTTTGGTCTTTTTGCATTAGGATTTTGCATTTTGAATGCACTCAAGGACTTATGGGAAATTTTTAACTGAAGTGGTCATAAGGGATCTTAAAGAGATGGATAGGAAGCATGCCTTTATTGATTAGTCTCATTTTTATGCAGTTATTGATTTTATTTTTTTGTAGTTTTGGCTCACAATTGAGCATTTTGACCAAACTTGTCTTATGGGGGATAGAGTTGTGCTATGACATTGAAAAAAATACATATATGTATTGACATATTTCTAGTCCAATATTCCTTCGTAAGAGTTGATTTCATTACTGATTCATCTAATATGTGTACTCTTATATGGTTTAGAAATTTCAATACTTTTCATGTTTTTGAATGCATGTTGTGGCCAATGATAATGATATATGGTGATAAACAAAATGCTACACATATGATTATGAATATGGTAAAAATTGTAATTTGGGAACTTTGTTTTTCAAGTAACTTTTATCATTTCTATTTCATTAGAAAAAGTGTTGAATATGATCTGATGAAGAAATAATATCACTTCATTCTTAACTCCACGCAACCATTAAGATGTGAGGGCTTACCACTAAGAGCCATGAAGAACATGAGATGTATGTTTTGAAGAATGTGAACGAGGATGATGACCAAGAGACAAGAACTTTGACAAGGATTTACTTAGAAAACTAAAACTTAACCCAACACAAGGTTAAATTAACCAATTCAAAATGAATTTTTCTTGCAAGTTTTGAGTAGACTTAGATTTATAGATGGCATGTTCATTGATAAAATATGGTTTTAAGGAATAATTGTCTCTCTTAACATATACATATAAGTCATTTTATTGGGACTTTTTAGAAGCACTTTTATTTGTTTGTCTATTTGTGACTTATGATTTATTATTGCAACCCATATGCCTTGCCCCATGCTACTAGTAAGAAGCATGGGATCATCACCGTGGACAAGACATAAGCGAGTAAGGGAAATTCCCTCCTTTTCCAATCTCATGCTACTAGTAAGAAGCATGGGCTCACCACCAAAGGTTGGTAGGGACAAGAAGTGTTGTTTATTTGCAAATGGAAGAATGTTTTGCTTATTGTTTATTATTATTATTATTTGTTTTTGAATTGACTTTGAGTCATGATTTTTGAGAAGAAACACTTTCCCTAATCTCAAGCCCACAGTAACCGGTGGGGACGCGAGGGCTCAACACTAAAGATTAATATAGGTGAACAAGAGTTTCAGGAAAAATGTTTAGAATGATTTTGTTATAGAGAGAGATTTTTAGGGAAATATTTATCATCAAGAAGCTTCTACTAAAAACAATGAGAATCAAGCACTCAAATCGGGAGTAACCATGGAGAAGACTGAGTATGTAAGCCCTTATAAAGCAATGTCAAAATTTTTCTCTTGTATGAAAGTGATGATAAAGATTATACAATTTTGAATGTATGAAAAGAATGGTGAAGTAGGTATGATTGGAGATTTTTCAATGTTTGAAAGTCAAATAATTACTTGAACAATAAGTTTCCATTTTACAATTTAAACAACATGATAATACAAGTAACAAGACAATATGAATGCAATGAAGGACAGTGTGGAAATGCAATGACTATATACATAAATGTATTAGGTGATGTGAGTCGATGGTTTCATAAAACTACTCACCTTCGAGTCACACAAATGATAAGAAGGATGCTTAAAATTATCATTTTCCTGACAAGGGCCTAATATGCTGGGTTTAATCTTACAACCCTTTCCCACTATCTTATCCATTTGAACATACGATCTTAGCACTAGATCATATTTTTGATTATGATGTTTTAAATCTATTTTTCATTCTCTTGACTAGTTATATCCACACCAACGTGGTAATATTGTTCATATTTGTCCTCTAAATAGGGAGAAAAGATCATTTCTGACATAATTTTTACTATAGGGTCATGTCTCTTAGACACGATGAGCTTGGTTTGTGACACGTTCATACCAGGGCCAAGGTTAGGGATGGAAGAATCCTTATAAATGGATTTGGTGAGTATCATTCCACTCTCAACATCCTATTCTCTCTCTGACATTTCTATCATATGTATGTCTAAACCGAGATCGTCAGTAGGGAGAGAGGATAGACCAAGGAAGTTACCAACTCCTTGCGGTTCAAAGGGGAGGAGGATCAACGAATCAATCTCTAAGATTTTTATGATATTTGTTGTGGTTTTGGTGGACATGGTTTCCACAGATATGGCTTTACCCTTATCCATCTTCACCACTTTGAATGCTTTTGAGTCATCGACCTCAAATTTTAGAACATTCAGGTGGTCGTGATCAATTCCTTCGAGGGAAGGAATTTTTTTATTTGTTCTCGGGAGTTCATATTCAAAATTTACCCCTAGTTTCTTCTTGAGGTTCTCCAAATGTATATCGAAGGGCTTAGGATCCCCTTGAGTGATGAATAATTTTCCCAAATGGAGGAATCTAACTTCCTAGAACAAGGTGGAAGGAATAGCTTTCATTCTATGAATCCAAAGCCTACCAAGAATCATGTTATAGTATTTTCCTTGTCAATGATGTAAAAATCAGTTAAAATATTTTTTTAGCCCGAGGGATATAGGAATAACTATAGTTCCAATTGAAGTATCTTTAAGATTGTCATACCCTCACAACATGTTTCTAGTAGAGGAGAAATTAGTCTCCCCATATCCCAACTTCTACAAGAAAGAGAAAGGAACCACATTCACAACATCCCCATCATCGATCATAGCTCTCTTGATGTAATTGTTATATACCCAGAACTTGTAAATATAAAGCATGATCTCCTCTTAAGGATATTTTAGCATTAGATGACATCTTGCTTATATCAAAGATAAACTTGATATCCTTATTGCTCTACCCTAGAGGATGTATTTTGAAGTCAATATGATTGATTTGAGCCCCAATAAGAGGTATAACATGGATTAAATGACCAAGACCCAATGCATCTAGCAACGCAGAATGCAAGAGGGAATTCATCAACAAATCTAAAAACAAATGTGAGAAAAGGTCTTGTTCAAGTCTGAAATAAAATCATAATCTCCTACAAGTTTTGAGACTATATGAGCATCATCCTATAAGAGATAATGAGTGGGAAGAGGTTGTGAAGTGCAATATATTATCTGAGTTGTTACATTAATTTTTGGTTCAACCTCTAACTTAACTAATCCCAAAATATTTGTATTATTGTTTGGGCCTAGGTTAGGGAAAATTGAGATTTGTCAGAAGTTGAGGCCTCATGGTCATTGTTCCCAATGGGAATAACCATGTTTGTTCTTGGAAGATATACTTTACTATCCTCTGGATGTTTAGGGAATGAATCTTGATAAATGCCTAGGCTCACATTCTAAGGTGCAACAGGTCTCATATAGCTAGGTTGTGAGGTTGTTTCAAGATTTTCCAATAACATGTCCACAAAGAGCTACCTTTGATTATCGGGAAGTATTTATATGAACTTGTTGCAATCCCTAAAATTTCTAGTGTCATGAATAACAAGATAATGAAAACTATAATAAATATTAATATCATAGTCTCTTGGCCTTTGGTTTGAGTTTTGTTGTTGATTATAACCCCGATTGTAGTTTTGAAACTAGTTGTTATAACCATAATTCATTGCCCCTTGGCCAGGATTTTGGTATTGGTTTGGGCCTTGGGTTTGAGATTTTCAAGGAGGGGGATGATTGAAATTGACCATGTTGACAGAGGAAATAGAATTAGGGCCTCTTTGATTGCCCATGTTATTGTTATTATTAGTGTTACCATTATTCGTAAAACCAACATTATTTTCTTGGTTAGTAACACCATCCGTGGTAGCACTATGATTACGATTCAAAACCTTGGATCCTTGGTTATTGGCTTCGTTGTTGTGAGGGTTTGTGTTATTTTAGTTAGGGGACACCAAATTCTCATTAAGACCGTAAGTCTTACGCCCGCTATCAATAGTGGCTTGATCAATTTGGAGCGCACCTTCCAACACTTCCTCATAGCTATGGAAAGGAAAATTCTAGACTTCCTCCTTGGTCTCTTGGTTAAGCGAGTGAAGGAAGAGGTCATAAAGTTCCATTTGTTCCATGTTAGGTGCACTTATAGAGGAGTACATAACTTGACGCCATATTTGAATGAAATGCGTAGTAGATTCATTTGGTTCTTGCCTAATATGTAAAAACTCCCTAATACCTATTTGTAGAAACTTGTTCATGTCAAATGCTATGGTGAATTCAGAAATAAGCTGTTTAAAGTAATGTGTAGAAGCTTCTAGAATCTGATAATACCAATCTAACGTGATTCTCTCGAGAGTCTTTGGAAAGATAGTAGCTACCATAACATACCAAGGAAAAAATTCCCTAATGGCAGTAACATAGGCCTTAATATGAGCAATCGGGTCTCCTTCTCCTTTGAATTTAGGTAGGTCAAGAAACATGCACGAAATCATGACACCATTTATGGTGAAGTCAATTGGTTCCTTCAAATACTTAGTGTAAGTACACATTATGTAAGATTACACAATTGAAGATCCTTTATGAGTAGATGGGAGAGGAGGAGTTGGATAAACCATTGTGTAAGTATTGGATGGAACATATGGAGCTCCTTGATAAGGCGTATAAGGAGAAGGGAAAGTATACACATCCATTTGAGGGGATTTTGAGTACATATGCAAGTAAGGAGGAACAACACTAGGATATGGACTAGTGGGTGTAAAACTAGGGAACATCACATTTCTATGAGGAATGACATTTTAGAATGCACTTCCGGTCAGCCCTTGCGTAGGATAAGTGTGAGATGGATGAGGACCCATCCTTGGTGTGTTATACCCCGTGAGAAGACCACCTAGGTTCTATTGGATTGGATAACCTTATTGCACATGATGTTGAATTGGTTGTGTATTGGTAGGGGTGTACCCTTTATTGTCAATGGGATACCCCATGTTATGCCATATTGCATAAGTTGGTTGTGAAGGTTGGGAACTCTCTAGTTCTCTAATCCTCCATACTAAGGTATAAATAACATCAGAGGGTGAGAATTGAGTCCCTTATTTAGATGTATGCGGTGCATGGTTTGGTTGAGAGGACATATGATACCTTGTTATAAATTATTCAACATTGTCATTTTGAAAGTAGGAGTCTCGGGGTTTGTGTTCGATACATTTTTTTGAATATTTTAGAGGTATGGATTTTTATCATGTCCAAGGAACCATCTATTGTATGGAGGGGAATAAAAATTTGTGTAAAAATTTCATCCTCTTTAGACTACATGCTAATGTGAGGTTTAGACATGACTCTAGTGTAAGGTCTAGTTTCACCTCTAAAGTTCAATTTGTTTGAATTGGGTTGAATGTATTGCATGTTTAAATGTTGGTCAACCTCCTCTATTATCACATGAATAGTGGGGTTTGAGGCATAAATAGGGGAGGCCTGCACATTTTTTGTGTATTTGTCATCTCATCCTGAAAGGGAAGGGGATTGTTGTTTTTTTGAACGTTGGTGTAGTATCTATCAAATCAAAATGGCCCACCAAACTCTCTACCAGACATATTTGGGGAAGTATAAAATACCTACCAAAATAGGGGAAGAAATGGAAAGGTGAGATAATAGCAATGAAAGATAAGGAAATAAGAAGGAACTAGTCCTTCACATTGGGTTCACCAATTTTGTATGCCTAAAAATCAGAACGTGAGTTCGATGCACGGACCTCCCGAGGTCATGTCAGGACAAATGAAATGTATAAGATTGAGGGGGCTCTAATAGGTAGGTATAGGAGAATCAGGACTAAGAATGGGTAGTGTGAGTTCCTAATAGATAATTTAGCCAAAGGGGAATTAGAGGCTATGTATGGGTAGTGTAAGTTCCCTATTATTTGATTTTCTATTTTGATTTGAATGTTAAACTACATTGAAAGTTTGTTTTAAATAATTAAGAAAATTAAATCTAGCTTAAATATAATACAAGTGTGTTTTAATATTTTAATTAAGTAAATTCATTCTCGATTCATTAACCAAAATGAAATGAACAATCTAATATGTTTGTTTGAAAAGAGATGATTTAAAGAAACTAATTAAACAACTAACATCTTTTTGTATTTTTCAGAATTTAAATAAAATAAATAAATAAGCTATTCTATAGACACAAGAAATTAATTAAAATAAAATACTACTACCTCTAATAAAATAAACTAAAAATAGAGAATAACTAGATGTGGCTATTCCTCTGATTGCAGGGTTGTCTGATAATGTTATTCTAAAAGAATGTATTTGAAAGTTATTAATCTAAATAAAATAAAATAAACTTCTTCTCTCGCAAAGCTTCTCGAAGTAAATCTAAATTAATCGAAATAAATAAATGATGTGCAAGGATTTCTTCACTTCTTCCTCCAACTAATTTCCCGAGAAGATCCACAAGGATAAGAAAAGAAAAATTTATCAAGGGAAGATATAAGAAATAATTTGAAAAAAATACTATAAATGGAATAAATACATTCAAGAAGTGATGAAATATTCCTCTTCTATAATTCTACCAACTTAAAACAAATGCATTCTTTCTATTCTAACAAATATAAATTAATTAAAGCTTTAAAGAATTTAAGTACAACCCCAACCTGGTTACTATTGTACTTGTGGTAGCTTCCCAAAGGTGATATGTTCTTGTTGTCTTTTTAGCTCTGTATCCTATTCCAAATATGAAGTCCAGATGATCTAGGAATGTGTAGATGTAAGTATATAAAAAAGAGAAGAAAGAACTGGTTATGGATGGCTTGGTTTAAGAAATGACCGAAAGGAAATGGCATGAAAAAATATATAGAATGATTTGGTTGTCGATGTGGTTCATCTCAAAATCAAGTAACATAACTTTACCTCAAGAATGTGAAAAATCCAACCCATCATATGGGTAAAAGTTTGGATTTTATAAAAATATGGGAAAGAAGAAGTCAATTACATGTGTTAATCAAGAAGTGAAAAATCATCAAAAGGAGAGGTAGTCAACATTCTAAACATAACAAAATAAGAATATAAAATCAATACGATTCCAATGAGTCCAAAAATAGGCAAAATGGTTGAGAAACGAGTGATAAAATCACTCCCAAAATCCAAACACGCATAAAAAAACATTTTATTTAACTCTCGGATTTAAGGTGAAAATACCACCGGTGCATACTGAATGGCGTTACTCAACCACCGAGGAGATTATATAATCGCCACTATGATGATTACACAACATCGAGGTGGTTGCGCAATCACCACTAAATAAAATGCCAAAATTCATAAAAAAACAATCTCACAAGCAAAATTAAAGTTTGGAGACAAAACATAAGGGTTGATTTGAGTCAAAGGAGGGATGCAAAGGAGAGAGGGAAGGATCTGGACCTCATTTTTACCTTGGAATAAGTTTTTATCATCATTGGAGACATTTCATTTTCCGTGTTGCACCATGTAATTTTTGGGTGTGTACAATACGCTTTCTAAGACTTGGGTACCCAAAGAGAGGATATCATTTGGGAGGAGTTAGTAGATTTAATTGATACATCATTGTACAAAAAAGTAAAATAGGGGAACCAACACACACAAAGTACTATACTTACATGATTATGATTGCATTAATGTGTGAGTGTTTTTATAGTCATAAGGTGGAAAATTTGTTTGTGTTTTGACTGTGTATGATGTTGGTTGATGTTTAAAAATTGTTTGATTTATTTACCTCTAAAAAGAGAGCAATGTTGCATGGTATTTTGATCATGTCAAGTGGAATTAAATAATTTGAAATAACATGAGAAGCATATAAGACCACATAAAATGCATCTGTAATGTTTTTTATTTTTGTAATTGTCATTGCATGATTTATTCATATCTTCTCTAAGTTGATACAAAACGTCAATCTAATTAAGTGAATATCTATTTCATGATATGTTTATTTGTTTGTGTTAGGAGTACAAAAACACATCAAATGACGTTGTGAGTTGACCCATACTCTTACAAAATATTAAACATTGATTTGTGATGTAAAATCCATATTTGGTGTTATTTTTACACCCTTTTAGATTAATATAAAGGTTAATCTAAGGTATTTTTGAGTTAAATTTACACTAAGTGGATGTAGGGTTAGATACAAATGGCTATTTTAATTAATTAACTTCCAACATTAATTATACAATATCATAATAACGTTATAAATACTTACAACATAAGATATGAACTTGAAAAAATAAGAGGATGAGTGCACTTAGATATTTACATATGATTTTGGGAAGTTATGGGAATGTATAATGGTGGAATAGGAGGTGTGAACCTAAAAGAGCATTAAAAATGGAACTATCACTATAAAATATCATAAGATAAGACCATACTAATCTACCAGGACTATACTGTATTATCTTGACCGTTTTGTATAGTCTTAAACTTGATTTGTTTCTAATTCTGTAAATCTCTGTGTTGGTCATCTTCCTATATTTATCTGTTGGTGTCAAACTCTAGTTTTCAATCATACATTGGGGCTCTATGAACATACTAAAAATTATTTCAAACCCTATCCACGGATGAAGAGTCTTGATAAATAGACATTAGTTGGGTTGTGTGAACCCCCATATACCTTTAACATTGATAATACTCTAAAGAGGCCTTAAACCGCAAGTCGTTCTCCATCTAGTATGTGATATCTAGATAACTCAAATAGATTTGGTAACTTCTTTTGAAAATACTTGCTTTGACTTTGGATCTTGCTAAAATACTTTGATTAGGTATATTCGAGTGCTTACAAAAGAGATAATATAATTTCTTGACTTGGTAATAAGATTTAGACTTAATATGGGTGCTACACTAATGATTGTAGGTGTGTTAGTGTGAGTTTTAGGGAGTTGGTGCATTTTGTAAGTGTAGGAAGTGAATGTATTGATATATTATTATATGATCTCTAGGTTAGAAAATGAGGTAGTGTTTACTTTCTTATATAGGGCTCCATAGATGATTTATCTAATATGATTTAAATTATATGTAGTAGAAGACCCAACAAAAGATATGAATTTGAAAGCAAAGTTGGAAGACATGCTGGTCTAAGACCATATAAGTCGGATAAGAACATATACAAAATACTAACCAGATTATATGACCCTACCCTAGGGTAGAAAATATTCCAAATGAAGTTTGGAACTTTTTCTTGGTATTTTACTATGGTGTGTTACAAATTCCGATGAAATGTTTATCCCTCACATTTGGCCTCATCCCCCTTCTTATCGAGATTATGGTAAAGGATACCAATATTTAGTACAACATAATTTGACTAAACATGAGATTTGTTTTTATGGCTAAGAAATTCATGATCCTATTAAAATAAAGTCATAATAGTCTAAGGAAGGAATTTGATGTTCTTCATGCCCTTTGTGTAAGCCCTCGCTAGCCCCAATGTTCTTTCCAACATCACATAAAATGTTACTCAAGTACTTACTACACACCCGACATCACCCCTATAACTTGTTCAACCATATCTGATTGATGATAGCACATCACCTAACCTCCCATCATTAAATGCATTCCTTAATGATAAATCCCTCCTCGAGTATGTGGGCACATATGAGGATCCCCCTCTATACTATCATGAGAATAAGTTTTCACATATACTATCACCTCATGCATATTTGAAATATGGAGTTCCTTCGACATGGCACCTAAAACCTCGAGATACTATTATTAATTAACCATATGTTGAAGATTGCTCTATATTATTGCATGAAGAAATAAATTCTCTTGAATTTGGCACTAGTGATGACTCTCACTTACTACTCTTAGATATACAACAAATGCTTTGTGATATTTTGTTGAATTATTTTCTTGAACCTATAATTACATGTATGGTATCAAACCATACATTGCTATGCATAGCATCATGTTACTCGACAACGCCAAACCAACTCAACAAAAAATTGTAGCATGTACCTAAGGTGGCATTTTTGGTCAAAAAAGAAATCTAAAAGATTTTAGATGCATGATTTATTTGCATTGTTGATTACCACCAATGTGTATATAATATAGTCCATGTTTCCAAACCTAATGGAAAGGTTTACTGCTGTACTAACATTTGAGACCTAAATAAGGCTTGTCTTAAGGATAGTTTCTCACTTCCACACATTAACACGATTTTTGACTCAACCATTAGATATGACATGCTATCTTTCAGAATGGTTTTGTTGTATATAACCAAATCAAAATCAATCTTACCGATCAAGAAAAAACATCCTTCGTAATCCCTTGGGGTATATTTTATTACACTATCATGCCTTTTGGGTTAAATAACATTGGTACTACTTAAAAATGTGTTATGACCCACATCTTTCACAACTACATTCATAAGATTATTGAAGACTATGTTGATGATATACTCATTAAATCTACCCATCGATGCAACCATGCCCAAAATATTTGCTTCATATTCAAGCGATTATTGTTATATAATTCTCATTTAAACCCACGTAAGTGTGTCTTTGGTGTCACCTCTACTAAATTACTAGGGTGCATCATCTCTAGACACGAAATAGAGGTGGCCCTAAAATTATCTAAGCTATTGTTGAAATTCCACCACCTCGAATCTTAAGTAGTTAGGATCCATCCAAGGTAAAATTCAAGCCATTTGTCAATTTATGACTCACTTGGTTGATAAGTCCCAAACTTTCGCATGAATTTTTAAGAAATATATTACATTCGATCGAGATACTACTTACCAACAAACATTTGATGATATTAAACACTACTCACTTAATCCCCTAGTTCTTGTCCTGACTATACCTAAAAAAACCATGATTGCTCTATATTTGAGCTACTAAACATACCCTTGGTGCCTTATTAGTACAATATAATGATACAGACCACAAACAAGCTATCTACTATATTAGCCACACATTACTTCTCTATGAGCTTAATTATACTCCTATAAAGAATATTTGTCTTTCCTTGGTCTTTCCAATGAATAAATTACGTCACTATATGCTACACACAAAAATACAAGTCATTACCAAGGTTGAATCTTTGTGTTACTTACTAGTACACACACATTTTTGTCATATCACACGATGGGTCATACTTTCAACTAAATTCAATCTTAAGTTTGTTAATAAAAAATCAATCAAAGGTCAAGTCCTTGCTAAATTTTTTTCACAAACTTTCTTTTGAATCCTTCCATCAACAAAGAATTTTGAGATGAGTCTACTACTTATAATATTGATTCCGAAGTATGGACCATATATTTTAATGGGTCCCGGTGTGGCATCGGGGTTTACACTAGCATTGTATTTATTACCCCCCAAGGTGAGACCCTCCCCTTTGCCTATCAACTGGGGTTTTCATGCACCAACAATATCATCGAGTATGAAGCATTAATATTTGGTTTATACACTCATTATACATTATAAATCCAACATATATAACTTTTTAGGGATTCCTAGCTTATGCACCAAGTCAAATCCATTTACAAAAAAAAAGAGGAATGCTTAATTATATACAAAACTCTTATCAAAATATTTATCTCAACCTTTGAATCATATTCCATTACTACCATACCTCAGAAAGATAATAGACATGTTGATGCTATGGCTAGTGTCGCTGCACTAATCAATTTGGCCATAACCGATGATTGTGCCACATTTACTATTAGGAAATTATGTACAACTATTAGTTCTAACACTATCAATGTTGATAATCCTAAGTGGTTCACCAAAATTGATAACTACATCTATCGACAACAAATCCTTGATAATTCTTCACCATAGGAAAATCACCGCTTATGATATGAGGCCATGTGTTATGTTCTTATAGGAGGATATTTATATAAATTCTCTTTTGATGGTTACTTATTGCATTATTTAGGGGATAATGATGCCCACCTTACTTTATCCTAATTGCATGATAACGAGTGCAATGTTCACTTTAGTGACAATGCTATGTCTTAGAAATTATTATGACAAGGATATTATTGTCCCACGATGGAACAAGATTGTTATAAATTTTCTAAACATTTTGATATGTTTCAACACCATAACAGCCTTCATCACATCCCATCTCATGAATTACATCCTATTGTACCCCCATGGCCTTTTCTATATGGAGTTTTGATTTTGTTGGAAAGATAACTCCTTAATCTACACAAGGAAACAAGTTCATCTTTATTGCCATAAAACATTTCACTAAATGGGTAGAGATAAAACCCTTAAAATTTACTACCAGTGATAGTATTTTCCAATTATTACTCACACACATCATCACACATTTTGATATCCCTTTTTTATTTTTACAAAAATGGAACTTCTTTGAAAAACCCCGTAGACACCTAAATTTCAATCAAAGCAATATTATTCTAACATTGCACTGACTATCTTCATCTCCTTTCACTCTGTTTCAAATAATGACACTTCATTATCTAACTCTGCTTCCAACTCACTCAAGATGCCATTTTATGACAAATTGATGGGTAATTTTCCTCTTAATCAACTAGTTTCATGTTGATTGAGTCTTCTATCTCGTATTTAACTAATGAACCTTATCATTGGCTATCTCCCGCTTCCAATGCTTCCAAAATCTAATTCAAATTCCTCCAAGAACTCTTAGAAGGATTCCTAAGCTTGTTTAGAGTCCCTAATTAATCTTAAGAGGTTAATTAGCTTCTAACCTAGTCAAAAAGGTACTTTGACTTCCAAAAGATCTATTTTGGCTTATTCATTTGTCCCACATGCACTAGATTTTCACATTTCTTCCAAACCAAAATATATAAATAGAGGGGTCACCCTCCCTTTCAACCTTACACCTTTACATCTGGACACCTTATTGACATCTTGATTATCTAGCTTAAAGAGCTCATTTGCACTAGCCAAGCCATCCACCATTGAAATAGCTTCATCTTGCATCTTTCCTCCATTTTAGATTAGTAAGAGTTATCTAAGCATGGTCTAATAAATCATCTTAGAGAGATCTATTCATCACTTGGAGCAACAAGAAAACAAATTTGATTTCTTAGAATCTAATTAGGTTCAAATTTATCAAGATTTCTAAAGAGTAGAGTAAACATAGTATGTTGCTTGTATCATTCATAATGCATAATTTTGAAGTTTATTTTCTTATCTCTTATCATGATGGTTATTGATTAATTTGGTGCAAACTTTAGGCTACTAGGTGTTAGTCTACTTCTCATACTTTTCCAAGTTTTCCTTTAACACATTTGGGATGCCTGTGAGACATTTTCCATGGTATTTTTAGAAGTTTTTCAAGATTTCTTTCAATTTCTAACCTTTCTTCATGCTTTTTAGGGTTAAATAGCTTAGATTTGATTGGTTTTCTAGCTTTAGGTGGGGTAAATGTCCCTTTTTCATGCAAATTTAGTGGGTTTAGGTTGAAAATTGATTTAAAGGGTAGAAATCAAACATGTTTGCATTTCTAAATTTTTGGATCTCGTGATTTTTGTGATTTTTGAGGCCAACAGGTAGGCACCAAAGAGGAGTGCGTACACCTAAAAAGGGATGTGTACCTATTCAAACTGCCACACACACATCAAAAAGGGCATGTACACATTATGCTTACCCACATTCAAAAAGTGTCCTTGACCCTGTTGATTGAACCAAAGCCACGTACTTGTCCAAACTTGTGTGCATGCATTGAAAAGCCAATGTACACACCATTCTGGATATGTACCTATAAATCCATCCTCTGTGTTATTTGACATTTTTACCCGAGGCACATACACATATTCTGTGGTGCGTACATGCTAAAAATCCCATGCATTCATCATTATAGATGTGTAGGCATAAACGCCCTTTGTAATTTTTTACAGACCCATGTACTTACCATAAAGGGCACGTACATACCAAAATTCGTGTGTATACATCAAGAAGGGTGCACAGGCATCCCTTGTCAAAATTTAATTTTTTTCATGGTTATCAACCACCACCTTGTGAAATGCATCGTCGGGTTAGGGTATAAAGTGAGCATGAAGAAATAC
Source organism: Taxus wallichiana var. yunnanensis (assembly GCA_018340775.1). Taxonomy (NCBI): domain Eukaryota; kingdom Viridiplantae; phylum Streptophyta; class Pinopsida; order Cupressales; family Taxaceae; genus Taxus; species Taxus wallichiana. The sequence goes on from CM031242.1 coordinate 381,637,922, forward strand.
CTCCTCATCAAAACAATGAGGAAGAAGACCCAAAAAATGATGAAGTTACTATACAAAACCAAATTCAAACCCTTAGCAAACAATTAACAAACTTAGCTTCTTCGGTAAACAAGAACATGAGTAAGGGTACACAACACGAACCACTCAAAACTAAGGCTAGTGAATTTTATACTATGCCTCGAGAAGAAGATATTTCAAAACCAAGTCTCATATGTAGACCACCTTCTCCTACAAAGGATCAACTTCTTACACAAGAGTTGCAGTCCATGAAAACTATGCTTACCAAACTTTAGGAAAGTAATGTAGGCCACAACAAGAAATATCAATATGAGGAGTTATGCCCCTATCCTTTTGACATGGACATGTTGCTATTACTATTTCTGAAAAAGTTTGACTTCCCAAAATTTGACAAATACAAAGGCAAAGGTGATCCTCGGGATCATATCAAAGACTTTTACATGGCCTGCCAAGAGGTGGCCTATAGCAACAACTACCTCCTACGTTTGTTTCCTAAAATCTTAGGAGGACAAGTGCTAGAGTGGTTCATATGTTTACCAAAGGGGTCTATAGTCACATGGCCCGTAATGGTGGAAAAGTTCATACGTCATTTTTATTTAACATAGAGAATGACATCACCATGCTAGATCTTTGTAGCGTAAAACAAAGACCCAATGAAATTTTTTTGGTTTTTTAGAATGATGGTGAGTTGTAGCAAGCCTCATCCCCATACGCTTCCTAAAAATAGTTAGTAAGTATATTTGTTCCAAATTTAAACCCGGATATCATGTTTCATTTGTAAATGCATTACATCTCTAACTTTGAAGAAGTTATTGAGAAAGGGAGCCAAATAAAAAGGCTTTAATAGAAAAAATAAAATTAAATCATTTTCCAAAGATCAACAAAAATCAAAAATAATGGAGAAGCCCAAATTCTTTAACAAGAAAAAAATGTTGTGGGTAATGGCATCATAGACTCTAAATAAGTCCAAATGGTTCAAACGGCTCAAGTAGTACAAAGTGGTCCTATCCTCAAATTAACGAAAGGACCTATTCAAGGTCTAATTCAAAGGCGAGTGTTTACTCCCTCACCGATTCATTATCTACCATTTTGAGACAATTAAAGGTAGTAAGCAATATCCAAAAATGGTACCATATGTAGATGATGCACCCAAACTAGGGTGGTACAGGGATCATGATTATTATGATTTCCATCGTGTCAAAGGACACAAAATAGACAAGTGTTTAAAGTTGAAACACTTCATTCAAGACCTCATCGAAGACAGTAAAATCAAAGTAGATTCCCCAAATCAGGACAAGGACCAAATATCAAGATGGGAATATTCAAACAACCCTTCCCTAATCATAAGAAACAAGAAACAAAGAAGCTAGATCTAGGTCAATCATCTGATAATTATAGGACTACAAACTATGTATACACCCAAGATGATAATCCTTTTGATTCATTAATAGGTTGTATTCATTCATCCAACAAGCAAGTCAATATCATTAGGATAATTAGTAATGATTGCACCATCACAAGAAAATTTGCACACATAGAAATACCAGATTCCCCTTTGAATGTTGTTCCCTTATCTCAACCTTAGGAGAATCAATATGATTTAATAGATCAACTTGAGAAAACTCCTACTAAGATTTCAATATTAGACTTGCTCAAGATATCAAATGCCCATAAAGACATTCTTTATAAAACCCTTCAAGGGTTGGGAGTGTCCATAGAAGTTGATCCTTTATGCCTCCAAGCAATGGTTACACATCTTGAGCTTGATGAATCCATCTTCTTTGACCAATGTGAAATCCCACATAATAATCCTACCCATAACCTACCCCTATACATTGAGGTAGTTGTTACTCATAGGAAGATTAAGAGAGTGCTTGTGGATAATGGATTTAGATTGAATATTTTCACCTTGAAGTTAGTTGGGAAGTTAGAATACAAAGAAATAGAGTTGGATTCTCATATAATAACTATTGGTCATTCAAAAGTGCACCCGCATCTCGGATCTAGAAGATCCAAGTTGTTTGAGACCACAATGGAACCATCCCCAAGTTGTGGGACCTTGCGCACTTGGGATAGATCTCTAGAGAAGGCCGGTTCCTCTACCTACCTCTAACACTACTGCTACTCCTAATGCTGAAAGAAAATCCTAGACTAAACATGCTAAAGGACCAGGGATAGAAGGATGTGTAGAAAGGGGTAATCCTAAGTTGAGTAAGGTCATAACACCGGGGAAAGGGTCAATCTCTCTCCACGAGCGAAAGAAGGAAACAAATTAGGTGCGAGAGAAGAGTGCGAACAATGCATGCCACATATCAACACATGAGATTGGGCTTCAAGGTGTGTAACACATGAATGTGGGGATTGTAGCGGGAATACACACAACATGCTAGAAAATGCAAATAGAGAGGTGAGATGTAATGAAAATGAGAAAGGGAAGACAAGAGTTCCACAAAACATGATTTTATTGCTTAAGGGACGCACAATCATTTACATTCACGGTAGGAGGAAGAATACATTATAGAGACCATGCCAAGGTCTGAGACCCATGGGAAGTTGGCCACCATTTTGGCATGGTGTCATTACAATAGAGAGGGATCCTTTTTACAAAGCAGAAATCTACTATTTATAGAAGAAGAAGGAGAGAAGAGAAGGAGAAAGAGAGGGAAACTTAGATTCAAATCTTCAACCACCAACAACAAGTGATAAATGCCTAAAAATCTACCTATAAGGTGTCGATGTGCTTCCTTATCTGCATTTGGCATGTAGAAGAAAGAAGGAGGCATGATATGATTAAAATATGGTGGTTGAGGTTGATTAGATGTGTGATTGATGATCAAAAATACATTTCCCTATTTTCTACCAATAAAATCCCACCTAGATTTGAATGTGAAAATTTTAACGTGTAGCTTGTGTTAGTAGCTCTCTGACAAGTTCAAGTGCATGCCAATTGGAGCTCGCAATAGAAGATACGACTATCGGAAGATGTTAGAGCCAATCGACACACAATGACATGTGGTGCACACTTTGATTAACTAAAGATATCAGCCAATTGTTCATCTAATTTGTCTTTTCGCCACGTGTCATGCACCGCTTAGTTGTCTAGATTCGAGACTCTGTTTGCGTGCTATGATAGGTTGCGTGAATCACACTCAATTCTAACAAATGATGTGGCACAGAAGAAGGCACATGAAAGAAGTAAAAAGCAGGTGCGTGAAAGGGAAATAAAGGGAAGGCACGCGCATAGATGCACACGTAGGAGGAATAGGAATATGAATAGGAGATGTTGGGCCTCAGAATATTGACTAAGTCCCAAAGGGAACGTGTGCACATGGGACCCGTGAAAAGGATGGGTGTGTGGGGGAAAGTGCACATAAAATGGGTTTTAGAAGGGTTTAGTAGAAACCATGACACGTGTGCAAGACAAAGCAAAGGATTTTAGGACTTAGTCATATTTGGCTTTCTAAGAGGAACTTGAGGAAAAATGTGACCCAACTAGGTGTCTTTGAGTGGATAAGGTGCCAACCTGGCAACTTGGTGGTCAAGGAAAGAATATTCCATGCATGGAACATTCTCAAAAGACATCATTATAGAAAGTGGAGAGCTCAGATCAGAAGAATCATGCTCTATTAGAGGACCACCTTGACACTTGGAAACCAATCTTATCTTGAAGGAAGGCATGGTGGTGGGTGTTAAACCTATTTATAGAGATGCTCGGGTAGAAGAAAAAGGGAGAGGACCATTTTGGAGAGAGCATTCACCATATGGGTCAATGAGGGGAAGCTTCAGGATCATCATAGAAAGGATGAAAGGAAAAGCTTTGCATAAATAATAGGAGGTTATAGGGATTGGGGTTCTCATTAGAGGACTGTAGGAATGTTAACATATCTAGGGGGATGGGTCTACTAAATTTTTGTAATAAGGGAGAATAGATAGAACTATTAGTACCTAAGTTAGACCTATTTATTAGTCTATTATGGATTTTGTGAATGTAATGTGGTTACTGGACTATGATCAACATGAATATATGGTTATTTTCTAAATATATTGTTCATGGGTGTAAACCCTAGTGCCTTTTTCTTTATGTTATGTATCGACATATTATCTATATGATGTTTCTTTTGTTATTTGAATGGGTATGTTGGTGTAATGACTCATCCAATGTATGCATGATAATATACGTTTCTGCACTTAATTTGTCATCAATGACAACATATTCTCACAATTCTCACATAAAGGAGGGGCTCGACACCTGCGTGCACCTAGGGTGAGAACCCATCGCTCACCTCGGGAGATAGGCTGATGCACAAGGGATTAGAGTGTTGTTCTAAGGGAACATAAAAATGACTACATCTTCGTTCCATTGCGTGGATCTCTTTTCAATTTTTTTGTGAGAATGATGTGTGATGATTGAGCACTTGACCTTGGATAGTGTTGATGCATGGTTTAAAAGAAGGAAAGATGAGTTTTCCTAGAGATTTAGTATTAGACCTAAGTTTGATGCACGAAAATGGGTAGAAGAACACCTATATCACGTGTTGTATGAGACCTTCTTTTCTTTGCTTTCCAGTAGAGTTGTATGAATGGATTTCCGTGTATGCATCTAGATCAAGATGGTACTATAGATCTTGAATTTGGACCCAAGATGAATATCAGAGGCTGTAGGATGCTAATCTGACTTAGACACATGCTATTGATAATTAGTGGAGAAGAGTGCTGACTAGTTATACCTTGGAATATGCTATTTCTACATATTCTTGTATTGAGGTTGCTGAGTTTGAGTTCTTGAGGGAGCTTAGAGGATAGTTTATGTGAGCTATCCCTTTAGCTATAAAGATCCTGATTATTATCCTAAGTTTGGAAGCATTTCCTATGGCCGACTAAGCTTCAGTTGAGTGGGTGAGGAATCTAGGGTGGGGGAAGATGGAAAACATTACGACTGAAAAGGAAAGAGAAGAGAGACGACTCAAGAATAGTGAAGTGCGTGAAAGGGAAATAACTAGACAACATGAGGTTGTGGGGGTGATGGATTTATGGAGCTAGATGTTTGTGGGGAGGAATTGAGGTTCGCATGAGGGACGTGGAGACCGAGCGGTTTGTGCTACCCCATTTTAGCAAGCTTGGAAGAGAGATCCCTTGATTTTGATGAGAGTTCATCGGTTGGAGAAAGGAGAGCCATTGGCACACATTTGAATCCACCTAGTTACCAACCCTGGATATTAGTCTCCGTAATCATGAGATAAGTATTACTAACCCAATTATTATTGGAAGGAGTGACTGATCTGCATTTAGGAGGTATAATTTATAATTTGGTACATCTATGTGTGCACAATCATTCCCCGTGTTTGGAGAGATATTGTCATGGATGAATTTTGGGCAAGGTACGAGTACACAAAGCTTGGGTATCACATCTAGAAGTGGCACGAGACATACATCTAGTAGTGGTGTACTATTAATTTTTTTTTTTTTACGCGCATTCGGTGGAACATTGGGAACACTAAGCATGACCACTTTAGGCCCATTACTCGGCTAAGAGAGGTAGATCTAGAGGATTCAGAGTTAGAGGATTTGGGGGATATGGTGGGTCAAGAGGGACATGACTCGGTGGATCTCGGCGGTGAAGGTCACACCAAAGGGAATCAAGGTTTAGGGTCAAAGCGGACAAGGACCTCAATCACCTTAACAAGTGTTTTTCTAGATGTCTTTGCACCTACTAGACTACAAATGTGTTAAAGATGCTACAAAGCATGTTCAAAAGTGTGAGCTGCTATGGTGCACAAAGGGGATTACTACCCCAGTGAAAGGCAATTTAGTTTGTAATGATGTTGTAATGATGTGTGCATAGTTGGTACCAAAAGTATGACCCCACTAGATAGTAGTGGATTACACCATGCTGCAGAATTCCTTCTTGGCTAAATTTCATATCCCTAAGTTTGAACAGAAGAGCATCAAAACTCTAAAGGAGATCCATTAAGGAATGACAGAGAGTGTACGGGAGTACGATGCATGTTTCAAGACTCTCTTATAAAAGCTATCCTATGATATTCACCCCTCTCAGCATGCTCAATGGTTTGTTGGAGGATTGATAACCCCATTTAGGAGAGTACTATCACACAAGACTTTCATAAACCTGTATGAGGCTTTGGAGGCTTCCCGCATGTTGAGGCAACAAAAGCATGGATACTGGGGTGTTAGAACTTTCCTTGATGCTCAAATTGCTACAATGGAAAAGTAGCTAGAGAAGCTATCTGTGAATGTGGTGCATGAAACTCACATTGATATTTGGTGCACAAAATGTGAGGTAGAAGGGCATAAAAAGGAAAGCTTTCCTAGAAGATTGGTATGTGCCATGACAATTGACTGTGAAATTTTCCATGGAAATCATGATGCCAGTAGGTGCCCATTGTTGTAGCATGTGATCGGTAAGAATGTGTATTGCTATTATAATATTTTCACCTCTACTACCCATGACACTAAGGATTGTAGATTGATTGACTAGATACATGATGCCATTGCCAATTGTGTGTGCCGGACTAGCCTTGCAAGAATTTCCAAGGACGATCGTCATCACTATGAAGGATGCACGAGATGGAGGATCACATGCGGAGAGGATTCGAGGATGATTTCATGGTCGTGGTAACCATGGAGGAAAAGTGAGTTCCCACATGGGATGTGTTACAACTGTGGATCCATGGAGCATTACAAGCACGAGTGCCCTAATCTGCTACAATGTTCATGGTGTGGAAAGAAGCACAAGTATGAAGAGTGCTTGGAGTTATTTGAGCACATGAGCCAACAACACTAGAAAGACAAAGGCACTTCGGGATGGTAAGCGTGAGGAAGGCTAATTCATAATGGATGCCAAAAGTGGAACGTGAGTCGGAACTAGAACCCGTAATAATTATGACGTGAGATGAGGCTGCACACATGAGGGAAGTACCAAGGCAAAGGTCACTAGTCATTATAGAAGAGGTGGTGCATGGAAAGTATCCAAACCCTTCTCATCAGAAAGAAGTGTATCAAGAAACAATGGATGTGATTCAAGCCTACAAGGAGAGATCTAGTGCCTGAAGGAGTAGTCAAGGAAGTTAGATCAAAGGAAGAATGTTGAGGCTCCACAAAAGGATCTGGATGAGGTTAGAGAAGTATGCAAGATGTTGAGGAAAGATAATATCATTCCCTTGCTTGGAGAGTGGTTACGGGAGAAGGTACCACATGATGGAGAAGGGCGTGAGAGGTAGGTTCGCATGCCAACCTTCCTCCCCACAACCTTGACTATGACAAGGAGATTACCCTAAATGTTGTTGTAGATGGGTAGCTTTTGAGTAATATTCGATTGATACAAGCACAGAAGTCAATGTTCTCACCTTGGATGCATGACATTAAATGGGAAGGCCCCCATTACAACCATCCTCAAATGTGTTGTATATGGTTAACAAGGCAAAGGTAATGCCCATTGGTGTCTTGAAGGATGCTGTTATCACTATTTAAGGGGAAAAGTTCACTGGGGATTTCAAAGTCTTGGCGCTAGTCGAGGAAGACAACTTTCCAGCATTACTTGGGTGCCCCTAGTGTTATAAAAACAATGTTGACCTAAGGTTCAATAAGGGATACATAAGTTTTGAGAACAAGGAAGAGTAGGTCATCATCCCCTTAACTGATGGAAAATCAACACCATATACTGAGCCCTTAGGAGAATAATTTCTTGACAAGATCTATGTATGCTCTATCAGGGACCTTGAGGTGATTCACCCTACAGAGGGAGTTATCCAATTTGAATATGCTTAGTCTATGAGTGATACAACTAGTGTGGCATGTGACAATTGGGCACACAAGACTTATGAGTTAATTGGGTAAAAAAATAAGAGCCTCTGTGAAAAGGGTAATGAAGGCATGCTTAGTTAGGCACATTAGAGGGAAACAATTTCCAAATTACTCTAGAGGGGCCAACCTTGAATATTTCTTGTGAAAAATGGAGACCCAAAGTGGAAAAATGAGGTCAAAAGAAGATAAATGCTCAGCTATAACTTTCTTGGGATAACAACATGTTGGTGGCGATTCATCATAATAGCCTTCTAGAGCGGTGCAAGGTGAGAATCACATTCTCTATAAGGTTCTCCCAAAGCAATGTGCCCACTACAATACAAGACTACCATGGGAAGGAACCCACCTCATTCCACATCTAGAGATGTGAGAAGGTATGGATGGGAGCGCAAGCCTTACCACCTTATTTTTGGGTACATAAGCGTATTCCAATTTTCAAGGTTGTGCATGCATATGGTATAGTCAATCTGAAATATGCCACTAGGCAGAAATTGATAGGAGCTAACAACTAACCTTCTTCAATCCTTGGAGTATCGAAGCACTAAAGCATCGAGTGGATAGAGTGCCACAAGTTGTTAAGCACTGATGATGGGAGATAGTTCCATGACATAAGATAGGATATCAGAATTATTGGGTGAACCTGGTTTGGAACCACACCTTGAAGAGGAAGAGTAAGAATAAGTACAACTTGAGAGCGCGTGTATGGAGAAAGAAAAGGGAAATATGGTCTACATGATAGATGGAAAAGATATGGAGAGTTTGGATGCTAACCATACTAAAGGTACATGCAAAGTTATTGATAGTGTTGATGAGAAAATGTGCACATACCATGAACCCCTGAAAACAAAGAAGGTTAACATTGGTTTAGAGGTTGAACCTAAGGAGGCCACTATTAGAGACTATTGGTCAGAGAAGGAAGTCTCAAAGATCATTGATCTATTATGCAAGTTTCAAGATTTATTCCCACATGGGTACCATGAACTTAAAGGCATTCACCACTCTCTAGGAGAGATGAAGATCAAGTTGAAAGAAGGTGTGCACCCGATTTGGAAGAGGCCCTATCGGATGAATCTGAATCTTCATGTCAAGGTTAAGGAGGAGATAGACAAGATGATAGCATCATGAATCATTAAAGCTGTGGAGGAATCAGAATGGGTAAGCCCTATGGTCATCAACATTAAAAAGGATGGAAGGATAAGGATATGTGTTGACTATAGAGACTTGAATGCGGTATGTGTAATTGATCCTTTTCCAACCCCTTTTATTGAGGAAATCCTGGAAGGAGTGGTTGGGCGTGAAATCTATTCCTTCATGGATGGATTCTAAGGATATCATCAAGTCAAGATCATGAAAGAAGACCGGGATAAGACAACTTTCACCACTGAATGGGGAAGTTTTTCCTATACGGTCATTCATTTTGGACTAAAGAACGTGCTTACTTGTGTTCTTGCATATAGTGGTCCATGCATTTTAGGATTTTATCCACAAGTTTCTGCAAGTCTACCTTGATGACTAGACATTATATGGACTAGTGAAAGACCATTGTGACAATTTAAGGATGATGTTTGAAATATTTCAATAGTTGAGGATATCCCTCAACATCAAGAAGTGTGTTTTTGCTATAACATTTGGGACCTTGTTAGGACACATCATATGCAAGGAAGATTTGCCGGTGGATCTTGCAAAGGTTGTTTTTATTGTGGGGTTGGGGGATCCTACCAGTCAAAGCAGAGTGCATGGATTCCTTGGGCATACGGGATACTACTAGAAGTTTATCAAGGGATATTCCAAGATCTCCATGCCACTAGAGAAGTTACTAAAACAAAAGAGTGCATTTCATTGGGGAGAGGCGTAGTAGACGACATTTGACACTTTGAAAAATAGACTTGTCACTGCACCTATATTACGGTTTTCCTCTTGGGATAAACCTTTCCATGTGCATCTGGATGCCTCAGGGATAACCATTGGAGTGGTACTAGCAAAACCTGGTGAGGGGATTGTTGATCACCCACTTTGTTTTATAAGTAGGAAATTGACACCAGTAGAGAAAAACTACACCACTACTGAGTGTGAAGCACTTTCGATGATCTATATGCTGAATAAGTTTAGGAAGTATCTACTGGAAACACGTTGAAGTACTTGGTGAACAAGCCCATTTTGCAAGGGTGCATATGTTGGTGGGTCCTGTTGTTTCAAGAATTTGAGTTTACAATTGTTGTAAAACTAGGAAAAAGTAACTCAAGGCCTAACCATTTGTCAAGAATTGATTCAGGGGAGGACATGCAGAGCATTGAGGATGCTATGTAGATGTGTAATTGTTTAGGTTGCGATGCACACCATCTGACTTAGAGGAGATTACCGTGTTTCTCAAAACTAGTGTGGCACTGGAAGGAATGAAAGAACTAAAAAGAAAATAGTTAGCTATATGCACCACACCCTACATGTTAATTAGTGGGGACTTATAAAAGTTAGGCCATGATGAGGTTCTACGCTGATGTGTGCTAGAACATGAGTGTGTTACAATTATGGAAGAATCACATGACGAGACTGTAGGAGGGCACTGTGTAGGGAATGCCACAACGTGGAAAATTCTACTTGCAGGGATTTGGTGGGAAAGTATCTACTAGGATTGCATTGAATTTTGCAAGGCCTGTGACCATTGCTAGCACCTTAGCAGACCAGAAAAAGAGATGAGATGCCCCTGAGACCTATAGCCAGTGCAGAACCATTTGAAAAGTGGGCCATTGAATTTTTTTGACCTATTTCACCTGCCACATGAAGGATTGGATCATGATATATCATCACTTGCATGAATTACTTAACAAGGTGGGAGGATGTAACACCTATAAAGGACTGTATAATAGCAAAAATTGCTAGATTCTTATGGGAGAACATAATAAGTAGGTATGGATGTACTTTAAGCTTGACCAGTGATAGGGGTACAATTTTTTTGAATGAAACAGTTAGGATTTTGTTGGCAGAGTTCATGGTGTCCCATCATAAGACTACCCCATATCACCCACAAGCTAATGGAACTGCTGAGGCATTTAACAAAATTTTGAGTCACACTTTGACAAAGATTTGCGATGTGGGAAGACAAGATTGGGATGACAAGGTATCAACTATTCTATGGGCATACATGAAAACCTATAAGAGATTGAACAAGGCTATACCGTTTCAATTTGGGTTTGGTGCGGAGGCTGTTTTACCGATAGAATTTATGCTACCATCACTATGTATTACGCACACAGAGGGTTAGGTGATGAAAAATCAATTCAAGAGCACATGGAGAAGTTAATATAGTTGGATGAAAGGTGATCACTTGCTAGATGGAGTCAGAAGACTGAAAAGGAATGACAAAAAGCATGACATGATCGTCATATTAAGAACAAACAATTCAAGGTTGGGCAGATGGTCTTGCTATATGACTCCAAATTTCGTGCCATCTTGGGAAACTAAAATTCCATTGGTTAGGACCATATATCATCTCATACATCCTTGATACGGGTGCATTCCAGTTATAAGTGTTGGATGGGACAAAGTTACTAGGCCATTTCAATGGGAGTAGGCTGAAGCCCTACTATAAATAAGTCTTCTTTATGTTTGTAAATAAGGTAGTATTGCCATTTAGCCTAGGATTTACCTTAATGTTTTTATTTTCCTTATGTTTCCCTTTCTCATTTTTTTCTTCATTTTTGTTGTTTTTTTACACACTTTGTGCATCGGTAACCACTTATTATTTTCAAGGGTTGTATATGTGTAGAGGACTGCACATCTATTTTAGTGTGGGGTGGAGTAGAGTGAAGTAAAATAGAAGCTAGTAATAGTTTTGCCTTGATGGCCCGGATTGAAGGATGAAAAGCACATAAGGTAGGAGAGTGCACGTGGAAAATGTGGATGAAAATTTTTTGTGTCAGGATACGGCTGTATAAGGACCACATATAAATGATGAGAAGAGTAGAAACAACATGAGGTAGGTAAGGGAAAAAATCAGTTTAAGAGCAGAAGAAGTGCATTTGGCGCTTTAAACGCGGGCATAAGAGTCTTCTATCGGTAAGGATATTTACACACCAGAAGGTTATAGAGGTTTTTCGCACGATTGGGCATGTGGGTAAGAGCGCTTAAGGCCAAATTTAGTGGAAAAATCTACATTTAATGCTAAGTATATTGGTAGGTGGCATAACATTTATTGTGGGAGTTAGAAAAAAAAAGCTATAAGTAAAGGGTCGGGCACATCATTATTTACCTTGCTATTACAAGATTGAAGAGCTCTTGTAAACTAGGGCATCCGCGAAGAAATATTTTTGTGAAGGAAGAAGAGTGAAAATTTGAAGTGCGTAACTAGGGTGATCTATGAACTAGAGTGGAAGGAGTGCATAGGCATAGGGAGGTTTCAGTGGAATACACCATCTTGTGGAAGAATTTTCCAGGTTAGGGTTCTGTAGCTAGGGCACAGGAATAGAAGGATTTTTTCATGGAGTTGAGCCATAGATCTGAATAGAGAAAGGAAGAGGAATAAGGAGGATTTTATTATTTTACCCCAATAATAAAATGGCAAGTAAAGAAGGTGACCGTTTCACCTAAGAAGGGAAAGGGCAAAGGAAAACATACTTCTACCACTAGTTTCAATGAGGAGTGGTATGTGAAGATGCAAAGTACCTAGATGGGGTGTTTCCTGGGAAGGAATGTGTATCCCACGTAAGGAAGATGACTGTGAGTGACTATAACCACCAAAAAGTACTACATAGAAGTAGATGGTGTTAGAACTGGTTCATACAACATATAAGAGAACACCGAAGGGATTCCAATCTACATCGATGAGGTGAAGGTAAAATTAGAGAAGGTTGGGCTGCTTTGAAACTATTCGAGTCACCCTATTTTTGTAAGCCCAAGTGGTTATAACAATGGTTGATGTCCCCATCCCATCTCCATGTTTACCGTCCGACTTGTGAAGGATATTTGTTAGATGATGACTTGGAGGATAAAAAAGCTATTAAGAAGACCGTGGAAGAGTATGAATATAAAAAGGGGTCTCACTACTTCGACATCCCTGATATCTCTAACCCAGTGATGAGGATGGTTGTGCACCTAGTAACCAAGCTGAATGGTCAAGAGAGGTGGACACAAATAAACAAGGCATGGTTGAATGTATGCTAAAAAATTTCAAAAGGGACCATCTATAACCTGTTCACCTATATTGCAAAAGAGATCATCAACGCCACACAAGAAGGAGAGAAGATAATGTTCAAAAATGTCCTTATCACCATCATATTCTCGAAATTGGAGTTCTTGATGGGCCAGAGAATTTTGTATGGGAGTATCTAGATGAAGATCCCTCCCCCGTGAAGAGGTTTGAGAAATACACATGCGATACCATGATGACCGCCCACAAGGTGTGCTTGGAGAAATGGTACAAGCAAATGTGTGATGCATTCGAAGTAATGAGTGGAGGATACTTGAACAATTTCCAACACTAGTAAATGGATAAGCTGAGTTCACTTTCTATCAGCATTTATGCATTTACAAGTTTACTCTGTTAGATGGGACCAAGAGTCCATGGTGTAAACTTCCTTTCTTTTCACGGTGCAATATTTCCAAGCGGGGGTCAACTACTTCAAGGAAGCTAAAAGAATAAGGTTCAACCTTAGCGAGGTGGACCAAGACCACCACAACTTGTGGGGAAATCTTGTATACCCAAAGAAACACACTTATGTGGAGAAGTATGTCTCTCATGAAGTGTGCATGAAAAAACCCTTAACAATGCCAATTGCTAGAAGGACCGCAACAAGAGTATACTTACGCATTAGCCCCAAGTATGAAAAGGGTGCTTACTTGGAGAATGATGTCTCCATCCCAGAGGATCCCACTAGTAGGAAGAAGGCCACGTTCAAAAAAAAGGGAGAGGGAAGAGACACAAGAGAAGAAGGCACCAAGTGTGCAAATAACACAATATGTGGGTACACCAGAGTCAGTGCCAAGCCAAACACATACCACGCAGTTGAAGTCTCCCATCAAGGAGAAGGAAAAGACACCTAAGGAAGGGGTGCCAAGAAAAAAGAGTCACCTAGAAAGGAATCACCTGCTAAGGAAGAAGATGAATCCCTAGTTAAGAAGAAGTAGCATGTAGCAGGGAAGGTAGACTAGGATGAGACAGAGAGCTTGGAAGCCTACGGGGAAAAAAATATGACAACGAGGATGAAGAGGTTCAGGACCATCTTGTGTATGATGTACATGAATCAAAGGAAGAAAGAAGTGAGGGGAAGGGTGGAGAAGAAGAAGGCACTCAAGGAAAAGGGGAGAGTGAAGAAGTAAATACTAAGGATCAGAGGACCCCCAACCTCACCAAGGAGTAGATAGAAGAGGTTGCAGAAAGAGAAGTAGCGGGCATAATAGAGAAGTTAGTGGAGCAAGAAGTGGAGTAGAGTGCTGATGAGATACTCAAGGAGATAGAAGAAGAGAGCATAGGAAAGGAGTATGGAAGCATGGGTAGAGATATCAGCTTAGCGGTAAGTTTTCCAAAGGTAGCGTGCATAGGGGGAAAGAGCATGGTAGTAGCACAGGGACAGGGAATGGGTTATATCCATGATCCAAAAAAGGTACTTGCATGCATATTTCCAAAGCACCATGCCTATAGACCAACTCCTAGAAATGTATTCATTCGAAGAAGAAGGCATGTACCCATGAACTAGGAAAATGTTATCTTAGGCATTTGAGTCCCATGTCGATGAACCTGAGTTCAAAGTTAACAAAGGGGTGTTGATGAATGCTCAATAGTTTTCCGAGGTGAAAGTCTATAATGCACTCAATAAGGTTTTAGTCAAGGTTGAGGCAAGACTCTTTGGAAGGAATGACAAGGTGAGATTCCTAGAGGGGGAATTGGAAAAGAAAAGAAAGATCTCATTGAAAAGAGAAAGGATCTAAAGTAAGATGAGATGATCAACACACGGTTAAGGCATGAGTAGAGGGAAGGAAAAGGTAAAGGTGCATGAGGTATATAAGAAAATTGAGATGATTACAGATGCTATTGTCTTGAAGCATCCATACCTAGCACTGCTCGAGAAGAAATACGAATCAACCTTACAATGCTTGGAAGATTTAACTCGCATCCTTACAATGGAAAGGTGGCCACTCACGTTGGAATTAGTTGAGGAAGCACTAACATGCTAAGATAAAGAGGAAAAGTAGAAGGTTTTGGAGATAGTCACTTGGTACACCAAGCTCCTCACCTCTGTAAAATTTTTCACGCAAACAACTAAAGCCGCTTATGATAATTACACTGATAGGGATAGAGTAGTAAGAATTCTAGTTGCTACGCATGAGGTAGACCTCAAGGAGTTTCAGGAGAAGAATAAAGGAAACATGGTAGAGTGGGATAAGATCCTAGCCAAGGTAGAGAATAATTCAAAATCCATCAAGACCCTAAGAGGCTTGATCAAAAACTAGCTAAAGGAATTATATCCCCAAATCACCCGTAGGATGGATGTGCTAGATGACCTCAACAAGCAGTTGGAAAACATTGTTGATACACTGAATGCTAAGGGTGATGAACTAGGATTTGAAGAGGTGAGTGCCTTAGTAGGTGACCTCTGTCAATAGGTGCAGGGTGAGGTGGATGCCTAGGAGAAGATTGAGGTAGATATAAGGAAGGATTTCCCACTCATTCTTCAACAATAAACAAATTCTTCTTCATTCCTCCATTCTTTATTTCTTCCATTTCTCATTCTTCATTCTTCATTATTTATTCTAACCATTCAAAGTCCCGCCATTATTTATTATTTGGAGAGGATGTTTTGAGGACAAAGAATAAGCTTAGTGTGGGGTGATGTTGGGCCTCAAAATATTGACTAAGTCCCAAAGGGTGCGTGCGTGCGTGGGACTAGTGAAGAGGATGGGCGTACGAGGAAAAATGCGTAGGAAAAGATTTTTAGAAGGATTTAGTAGAAACCATGGTGCGTACGCAAGGAAGAGAAAAGGATTTTAGGACTTAGTCATATTCAGATTTCCAAGAGGCACTTGAGGAAAAATGTGACCTGACTAGGCATGTTGAGTGGATAAGGTGCCAACATGGTGACTTGGTGGTCAAGGAAATAATATTCCATGCATGGAACATTCCTAAAAGACATCATTGCAGAAATTGGATAGCTCGGATTAGAAGAAGCATGCTCCATTGGAGGACCACCTTGACACTTGGAAACCAATCTTCTCTTGAAGGAAGGCATGGCGGTGGGTGCTAAACCTATTTATAGAGATGCTTGGGTAGAAGAAAAAGGGAGAGAGGACCATTTTGGAGAGAGCATTCACCATATGGTTTGATGAGGGGAAGCTTCAGGATCATCATAGAAAGGATGAAAGGTGAAGCTCTGCAGAAATAATAAGAGGTTCTAGGGATTGGGGTTCTCATTAGAGGACTGTAGGAATGTTAACATATCTAGGGGATGGGTCTGCTAAATTTTTGTAATAAGGGAGAATAAATAGAACTATTGATACACTGAGTTAGATCTCTATATTGGTCTATTATGGATCTTGTGAATGTAATGTGGTTATTGTACTATTATCAACATGCATATATGGTTTTATTCTAAATATATTGTTTATGGGTGTAAACGCTTGCCCTCTTTCTTTATGTTATGGATTAGATCTACTATATGTATGATGTTTATTTTGTTATCTGAATGAGTATGTTGGTGTAATGACTCATCATATGTATGCATGATAATTTAGTTTTATGCACTTAATCTGTCATCAATGACAACATCTTTTCACAATGCTCACATAAAGGAAGGGCTCGATGCATGTGCGTGCCTCGGGTGAGTGCCCAATGCCCACCGGGTGATAGGCCATCGTGCAGGGATTAGAGTTTTGTTCTAAGGGTAACTAAAAAGACTACACTTGCATTCAAGTGAGGAAGGGTGTGTAGTGTAGAAATAAAAATAGTGCGTGAGGGAGATTTGTGTATGCAAGTGTGTAAGAGGAATTCCAGGGACTTATCCATTTTGGAAGGCAAGTCTGTAGAGATGTGCGTAAGGAGTGCATGATAGGATAAGATATAAAGTGGGTGCACAGGAGGAATGCACAAAGGGGAAATGGAAGGAGATAGATGAATGCAGAACCAAATCAAGAAGGAAGAAAGGCATGCAGGCGTGTAGAGGTACTACAACCAAGTAAATCATGCCAAGGAGAAAGCTTGAGTGCGCGTAACCTGAAATGTGAAACATCATAGTCAGAATGAAAATATGAGTTATCCAGATAACTAGGAGAGTCATTTAGATAACAATAACCATTACAACATACGGAATAAGGAACGGTAGTCATTTTGCACTATAGTGATACCTATGGAAGTAGGGACGATAAAACATGATACAAAATTCCATGTTCTTGAGCTAGATCTTCCATACAACATGCTTCTAGGTCGACCATGGATCCATGCCATGCAAGTAATGCCTTCTACCTACCATCAATGCATTAAATTGTATAATGGAGGGAACCTAGTTACTATTTGTGGAGATCCTAAACCATTTATGCATTGTAGAGCACTACATAGCTTCTCTAGATCAGCATATGATTGTCCTTTAGTGGACATTGTTGTCCCATTACAAACAGAAGATTTCAAAGCTAGAGTTGATCCTAACATGTTACAAGTTGTGGTTAAAGACCCTTCTTCATCACTAAATCCCTTTTCTTCATGGGAAATGAAAGTGGGATTATATGGTACAATAGAATATTTCAATATTCAATAGGCCCTCTTAGTGTCTGACCTATCACTCTCACCTAAGACATGTGGTAGACCTGACTTCCAATTTACAAGCACACGAGACTAACTGCTCTAGTCCCTTCGAGAGGTTTTCTCCTCGTGGTATTATATTAGATGAGAAGATGCTAAGTGACCCTCCAAATCGAACACTGGAAGGAATGAAATCTTCATGTAACAAAGCTCCATAGTATGCCAAAACACATAGAATGATGCATGTCATGGGGTATCAGGGATTTGGGTGTGGACCAGATGCACAAGGTAGACTGGAACCTTTACCAATCCCCTAGGAAATATAAAAAACATGGCCTTGGTGTGAAGAGTCATAATCTTCCACCCTCTGAAATTGATGATACTTCCTCGGACATTGAAATTAATTTGCTTCATTCGGATAGTGACACAAATTCCCATTGTAGTATCTATGAAGATCTTTCCTCTACTAACATGTTCCTAGATTCTGTTATCTTTACCCTATCTCAGTCTAATCCCCAAAATGACTCTAAAATCACCCTTGTGTATCCTAAACCTTGTTGATTGGGACCAACGACTTCATATGCCGATTGATTTCTTCAAAAATGAAGAAGCCATAACATAATTCATGGGTATTAGCGACAACATTCCAAAGAGTGGTCAAAATAAAAGTTTCTTCATCAAATTAGATGCATGTGCATATTTTGGGGAAGAGGCATAAATGTTTGGTTGCCTAAATAATAAAATAACAAGCAAGGGAGACTGGTCGAAAAGCAGATTTAATTACGACAGATTTGGAGACTGCCACGCGGGAAGTGAACCGACATAGTAAATCTATGAAAGCTCATAAACAAAGACCTTTAAATGCGGATTTGAACCATTGCAGAAGGAAGATGGACAGCAAAAGTGAAAATATTTCATTGGCGAGGGTTTCAAATTCTGTTTTAAATGGTAATTTAGAGGAGGTTCTCGACGTGGATGACGAAAACATGGCGGGCTGGAGCACTGTTTGTAGAAAATCTTTCCGCGGTTTTCGTGGAGGGGGTGCGCACCGGGGCACTTAGGTTGGATGTAATTGTTCCCATCGGCGCTGTTCTTTTGCTGTTCTCTTGCTGGGCTTTGTGGGTTTTAGTGCTGTCTTTAGTAGGTTCTATTCCTGCTTGCGCCCTTGTTGTTTTTGACCTTTTGATCTTTTGCTCGCTTGGGCACATCTGGCTTCTGAGTCATCTTTGTACAAGGGTATAGTCCCTTTCAAAAAACTATTTGCCAATAATAAAAAAAAAAAAATAACAAGCAAGGGAAAAAGTACCACAGAAAAGCCTTGCAGAAAGAAAGAGATTGAATTCCATGGTGAAAATATCTTTGAGGCACTTATGGATAAACAAAAGGAAGAGCTAGTGGAGTTAATAGTCGACCCACACAAAGATATAACTCTATTTGATCCACATGTTGAAGTGGATTCTACTCTTCCCCTTGATCCTACCTGCATGGAAGATACATCCAAAATTTTGGTTGAAGAGACTATTGATGTCAATATTGGGTCAGAGGAGGATCCTAAAATGGTAAAACTGGGGCTTCACTCTCAACACAAGAACAAAAGAAATTTGTGGAGTTGCTAAAGGAATTCATAGACATATTCACATGGTCTTACATGGATATGTCAGGTTTGGACCCAACCCTAGTTGTGCATAACCTTGTGGTGCACCCAAATGCCAAACCTGTTAAACAAAAGTTAAGGAAGATGCACCCACGTGTCACACTCTTGGTAAAATAAGAACTATAAAAGCTACTTGGTAGCAAGTTTCATCAGATCAATAGATTACTCTAAATGGATATAAAATATTGTTCTTGTCCAAAAGAAGCCAAGGAATCCACATTTACATGGATTTCAGGGATATCAACAAAGTGTGTCCTAAAGATGACTTCCCTTTACCTAATATCAACATGATTTTTGATTCAACTGCTGGGTATGAGATGTTATCCCTCATGGATGGATTTTCAGGATACAATCAGATTAAGATTGTAGAAGAAGATCAACACAAGACTACATTCACAACCCTTTGGGAACATTTTGTTACCAAGTGATGCCCTTTGGTCTAAAAAAACAAAAGAGCCACTTACCAAGAGAGAAATGACTATTATCTTCCTCAACTTGATGAATGACATCATGGAAGACTACGTGGATGATATTTTGGCTAAATCTAGAACCAAAGAAGAACACCCAAAAGTGCTAAGGCATATCTCTCAACACCTCAGAGACTACAAGGTTTTTCGAACCCTAAAAAGTGCATCTTCGGCATACTATCTGGAAAAATATTGGGTTTCATCATTTCCAGGAGAGGGATCGAGGTAGATCCCGTGAAGGTTGCAACTATCACTAAAATGCCACCACCCAAGAATCTCAAACAACTACACAATTTACAAGGAAAAATCCAGGTAATCCACCGATTTATATCACAACTTGTAGATAAGTGCCATCCCTTTACACATATTTTGAAGAAAGATGTGACTTTCAACTAGGGTCTTGAATGCTAGAAATATTTTGAAATACTCAAGCAATATCTAACCCATCCCCTAGTTCTCATGCCACCTACCCTAGGTGAACCTCTCCTATTATATATCTCAACTACCCAATATGCTATTGGTGCACTACTTGCCCAATACAACCTAAACCACAAAGAATGAGTTGTGTATTACCTGAGCCGAACCTTAATTACCTATGATTTGAACTACCCTCAAATAGAAAAGGCATGCCTAGTAGTGGTCTTTTCTTTCTAGAAGCTATGCCACTATCTCCTTAATAACAAAACTAAACTGATTTCTAAATTTGACCCTCTTAAATACCTTTTATGTAAACCTACACTTACAAGATGGATGGCTAATTGGATTATCCTCTTTAGTGAATTTGAAATTGAGTTTGTTAACCAAAATTCACTTAAAGGACAAGTTCTTGTATATCATTTGACTAAAGCTCCCCTAAGGGGGATAGAACCATTGTGTCTACATCTACCATATGCATCTACAATGTACATCTAAGAATCTAGCATATGAAAATGCAACATGGGTCATTCAACTATCATGGTGTAGGGGCGGGCGTAGTGCTCATTACTCCAACAAGGGATTTTATTCCACATGCATTTCGAATAGGATTCTCACGTATAAACAATGTTTATGAATATGAGGCACTCATTACAGTTTGAAAATTTCCATTTGATGGGATATCGACAACTCAAGGTCATGGGTGATTCATAAATTATCATCAGACAAGTCAATGATGAGAAGCTCATCCCATATAAAAAGATGATTGATACATTAAATGAGTACTTTTTGCGGGTAACCTTTGAACAAAATCCATGGGTATAGAACAAGTTAGCAGATCTATGGCTACGATGAAGAAAATCCCAGCTCAGATGAAGAAAATTCCATTTTTAGTTGAACATCCATGTGAACCCACATATGACATGCCGAATCATGTCTGGTGTGTGAATTCATTGGTCCTCTTTCACCCAGTATGATTCCATCTACACCTACCTTAAAGACAACACTTTCCCTCTAGACATTACCCATACTGACAAGAAATCCCTCATTCACCGAATATCTCATTATACCCTTTTAGGAGGCATTCTCTACCATAGAGGCTATGATGGGAATTTCTTTGCGTTGTCTTAATATAGATGAATCAGTCCTAGAGATTAAGAAATCATATGAAGGATTCTACTGAGCACACACAAATGGGATGATACTATCTTAAAAGCTCGCTTGAGAATGGGTTACTATTGGCCTACAATGGAAGCATATTGTTGTCAACATGTTAAGAAGTGTGAACTATGCCGAAGTATGGAAACCTAATCCATGCACTAGCACAAACTCTATAGCCAATAACAACTCCATGGCCATTCTCAAAATGGGGGTTGGATCTCATAGGGAAGCTCACTCCTACATCCTCAGATGGTCATACCCACATCATTACTGCCACCGAGTACTTTACCAAATGGGTAGAGGAAGTGCCTCTCACATATGTCATAGGTGCACAAATATCCAAATTCATCATGAATCACCTCATCTTCCATTACAAAATTCCCTCTGCCATTGTAGCTGATTAGGGGATATTTTTTAGTGTCAAAAGTTCCCTAAAATTCCCTAAACCATGCTAGTGCAATAGATCCTTTAGAGAGCTTTCGACAATTATACGAACGTAAAACTCGACACTCGAGCTCAAGATAGGTCCAATCAAATTTTGGTCAACTGGAAGGTCAACATTGGTCAACAGGTCCAAGGTGACGTGTACGTGTGCACAATTGGACAAGTGGCAAAAGGAGAAAGAGGACAAAAATGAGTATTGGTTTGCAACCTCCGGTCTTCGTCAGGCATAAAATTTGTTCATTGAAACAAGAGGCTCAACTTTTTTATAGAAGGGCCCGACCGCCATGGGGACGATTATATCAATCTTGACATGGTGGGTCCTCAAGCCACCACGTGGCTTGCCACCATGAGTTTGAATTCACCCAATTTTCCTATCGAGGATCGACAAGTGGTCTTTATTGCCATATTTCATTAGTGGAATATCATATTATGGTATGGTCAAATTTTATATTACTTGTGTAATTATTCACCATGTAAATCCATGTCACTATATGGTTACACCTCCACATTGGCTGCTTAAGACTTATCTCTTTGCATTTTATACTAAGTGCTTTGGATGATATTATTAGCCACACATTATATTCTAATGCCTTTTCCACACTTTATTAGCAAACCAACACACATTATCTTTTAATGCCTTTGCCACACATTATTTGCAAACAACCACACATTATATTCTAACCAATTGCATTATATGCTAAACCTCCTCCAAGTGCCAACTAATCAAATTCCATGGTCTTGTGGTTATCCTTCCCACCAAAATGGCTCTCTAAGCCAATAAACAACGTATATGCCTTACCATATAAAGCGCTCCCTTATCCATAACACCAAAAATATGGGATTTTTACCCACTTGGAGGAAAGTACGTGGAAAAATGGCAGGAGGTGGGATTTGATGCACTGACCTCATATTTCTAAGGCCAATCTACTAACCAACTCACCCAAGGGGATCACTTGGGTATAAAATGGCTCGTTGCAACTTATACAAAACAAGTGTAAGGTCTATGTATAGGCAGGATAGGGGTACTTGGAGAAAAATGCAACTTTGAGGCATTTCCACTCAAAAACATATCTTGAGTTATATATTAAAGTTGCTCATAATTTTGAGACAATTAGGCTAATGTGATCATTTTTTCAATTTGGAGATTTTTGACAGAGTTATTTTATATTAAATTCACACGAAGGCGTAGAACCAAAGGGATACACTGCTGCAAGTGGATCAAGAAGGTGAAGGACATAGGTTGAGCTCCATTAACGTCCTTTGAAGGTCTAAAACATAATTTTTCAGGTTTTTGATTCATTATTGGTTAATGTAAAGGTTATTTTATGTACATATTTAACATTATTAATGTATCGACCACCACGAACACCTGGGACATAGGAATTCTCAACCTCGTAAACAATGCGGTGTTGTGTTCTAATATTTATTTTTAGTTTTCTAATATTTGAAAGTAATTTAAATTTATAATATGAATATGGATGCAACTATAATCAATAATTGATAAAATTGGGAATAAATTTGAAACAATGATTTTTGGGGGCTTCGATCAAATAGTGAAATTTTGAGAAAATTACAAACTTAATTTCAAATTGAATTCAGTCCTAAATTAGATTTTAATAAATTTTTGGAAGTCTAAAATCCTTGTAAGTTGATTAAATTTAATGATCCTTTGAAATGGTTAAAAGTGTTAGTTTCAAGCATCGGTTTTCGGATCGAGCTGGAGACAATGATAAGTCTTTCAAGAAAAAAATGGTAAAATCCTTGTGTCAACACTTCCACATCCGTTTAAAGTTTTCTACCCCTATTACCCTTAAGGTAATGGATAGGAAAAGGCCACCAATAAAACCCTTGTTTGCATCATGGTAAGTAAAATAAGCCACAATTGGCACTTACAAATCCATCCACCCTTTGGGCCTATAGAACTTCCATTCACACTCCTACTGGTGCCACCCCTTACTCACTAGTCTATGGAACTAAGGTCATTTTTCCTCTAGAAATTGAGATTCCTTCCTTGAGAATATCCCTAAGATATTATCTATACAAATATGAAGACTACGAGTTTCTCGCTTGGTAGAATTGGAGCTACTGGACAAGAAAATAATGAGATCCCTCAATCACTTGAAAGTTTATTAGAATCGGGTCTCAAGAGGATATAACAAATGAATCATACCTCATCAATTTGAGGTAGGTGATCTTGTTCTGAAGGAGAACCAGAAAAATATTGTTAAAGACAGAAAAGAAAGGAAAATTTGAGGCTAACTGGTTAGGACCTTATGTGGTCACTGAGAAATATGGATCAAGAGCTTACAAACTGCCCACTCATATGGAAAAGAATTAAAGGAACTAATGAATGTAATGCATCTCAAGAAATTATATGCTTGAATAAGAATTTTCTTGGAAAAGAAAGAAAAAACAAGAAAAAAATAAAAATAAAAATCAAGAAAATAGTAAAAAAATAGGTCGTCCAAGTGTGAAAACCACGCAATTGTGGTGCTTTGGAAAATTCCTCAGGTGAAAACTAGTTTCCGGTGCCTTGGGAGGATTCATTATTCCTAAACACTTCTCATATCTAAAATGGAGTACACTTACCTTGGTTTAGGGCTAGGTTTCTTAGGTTGAGTATCCTTTTACATCTGTCTTCCATGGCCTTGATATGGCTGATCCATTCTTGTATATATGTGAAGGAGTTGATTTTTGTATATTCCCATCTAAATGTTGGGGGCACTTTCACATCTGCACCTTCCTAAACATACTTGCATGGAATTTTTCCTCTATATATTCCCACATCGCTGGGGGAATCCACATTTCTTTTCCTGTACATAGCT
This sequence comes from Taxus wallichiana var. yunnanensis, assembly GCA_018340775.1. NCBI lineage: Eukaryota > Viridiplantae > Streptophyta > Pinopsida > Cupressales > Taxaceae > Taxus > Taxus wallichiana. The sequence continues at coordinate 381,662,447 of CM031242.1, forward strand.
TCAATTTTTTTTTAAAAACACAAAAACATTCAAAATATTGGAAAACTCCTAAACATTGGAAAAAACCCTAAAGAGGATGATGCTACACAAAACAACATAACATTGTCTCAAGGAAACCCCAAAAATAATGTGAACAATAGCCTTGAAAAATTTATCTCGAGATGACACCAAAAATAGTAGAAAAAAATCAAAATTGTCCCTAAAAACAAAGTAGTGATTTGCTTACTTTTAGTTGTCAGTTTGTAGAGTTTTGATTACATTTCCTTTTCATGTTGTGTGCTTTAAATTGACTTCATTTGCTTAAGTTGAGTATTACTTAACTATTGCATTTAGTTCATTTTTATCTTGCATACTTGTTCATATTTGTAACGTTTTCATTAGTTTCGATTGCTTTACATTTTTGGTTGTTGTGTGTATTAAATCAAATTCAATTGCTTACTTTGGTTGAGTATTACTTAACTATGGCATTATATTCCTTTTTACATACTTGTTCATACTAGTGTTGTATTGGTTAGATTTTATGGCATTGCATGTGTTGTGTGCGTTAGATTGAATTCATTTGCTTAGTTTAACAATTGTTATGCATCCACATTGGATTCATTTTATCTCACATACTTGTAAATAATTATGTTGTATTAGTTAGATTTTATTAAGTTATGCTTGTAAATTGTATTGTATAATTTATCATCATCTAACATCTATCAAATCATTTACCATATATCATCACATCTAACATCACCTCTACATCATATTGTAGACACCAAATTTGTGTCTTACGACCCCTTGTGACCCGCATCTCATTTTGCAACCTAACCTCACCACCTAAACCTTACACAATTATTTATTAATTATCTTATAATTAATAAATCCACATCGCCTTACCTGCCACCTCATTTTGCCACCTCATCATGACCTAGGCCTAACCCTAAACTAATCTAATTAAGACCTATAACTTGGTCTACATCCACACCCATGACTAATGACCCCTTTCTCGCACCCAAAACCGACCTTCTAGTCACTTGACCAAGCCCGCAACTAATCCCTCGGGAGAAAAGGAGGGAAAGTTGGCTATTTTACTAAAAATAGCCCACTTTGACTGACCGATACCGTTTCTACTGACCACCGCCGACATACGTAACCGCCATCGGTTCCCTGTAAATGGGCTCCCCTAACCAGAAACAAAGGTCGAAGGATTTTTGGATCAATCAGGATCATCAGAAGTGATAAAAAGAATCTGGATTTGCTGAGCCAAGCAAGAGACAAGTGAAGAGACAAGAAGAGTTTGCAGCGAAGGAGACCAAGCCCAAGACTACAACTGAATAATCAGAGCCCTGTGATACTCAGCTGATCATCGGGAGGGAGGTATCTCATCTCCTGAGTGCCAGGCCATCCTACCTGAGTTCTACCTTTGTCATTACACTTCTCAGACCTGCATCCTCATCAATAACCAGTAAGTTTGCATCTTGTGTGTTCTCTTTAATAATATTTCTTAGACTTTTGAATCACAGCCATCATAAATCCATTCCTAGATCTACCACCTAGCAACACATTATATCTAACTATCATTCATTTACCTCTCATCACCCCGTTACCTAATCCCACTCATATACTAGCCTTACAAACAACACAACCACCCTACAACCGACCCTCACCAAAAGTCCCTAAAACATAGCCCCCACCGATATCGGTTAGCAGTAACCGGTATCGGTTATTGTGACTCAAAACCAGAAACCAGCCTTTCCTCCTACCTATTTCAACGAAGCAATTAAATTGTTATTTTACAATCTTTCGTGTTAATTTATATTAGCAGGGGAACTGACCACCTTCGAAAGGAAGTTTTATATTTCCTGGGCCCAAGGCAGTTCCCTCATTTATTGTCTAATCAAAATCTTGTGGTCTTGTGTTCTTATTTGTAGGTAGTCCTTCCAAGACAAAAGGGAGTTCTTCGCAATCAACCTGATCTCTCTCTACGGTACGCGCACACCATCTCGACATTCAATAGGTATTCCTCCTAGCCCTAACCCTTATCTGTTTCTAAAAGGAATGAAAGGATAGAAGAAACTCTATTCCCAAAAATCTAAACATTCCGCGCGAAACATTTTGGCACGCCCGGTGGGACCCATTTCGGGTTTTTGTTTCTCTTGTTTGCTTTCATTTAGGGAGCATACTTGCTGTTGCTATTTTTGTTATATTTAGTAAAGAAATTTGTCTTGCTTTCCTAGTTTTGCATTAGTGAAAGTCATCTTATTTGCTTCATCGAATATCATTTTCGATTTGGGTTTAAAACACGTGCATTACATTCTTGCTTGTTGTTTTCAATTCTAGTGAACATAGACTAAGTAACAGGTCGTACACGTGGGGGTGATTTCCACGGTATTGATAGGAAATTAATCTTACTTTCACTGCACAACACATACCGAATCACTTCATAATTAACACAATAGCTCAAAACATCCCCCCTTTTCCGCGGTATTCCTCCGCCCGATTGAGGTAACCTTATAAGCCAAAACAAACTTGACATTTCCTCTAAGTCTTCTTTTAGGATTCTGACATCATTTTACATCTAAAGGCATAAGCCCACGATAATTTAAATTAACCCTAGGGTTAGTCTCTGGATTTGTGTGTGCATCTTGTTTGTTTTCGCCTGTTTTCTCTATTATACACTGTCTTCTGTCATCACCTCAGAACAATTGATAAATGTACTAAGCTTTGTTAACAATCAAGTCAGTAGCTTCTTATATTTTCTTATACTAGTCTTATTACACCGATATCGGTTAACTGACCGACGTCGGCTATAGTCTAACCGAATTGGTTATCGATGATCGATATCGCTTTCGCTTTTTTTTAAACAAACCAAAGAACCTACCAATTTCACCATTCTGAGTCTGTTTCTGTTCCTGATAGATTGAAACCCTACTGGGTACTCCTGTCCATGGTTGTTATCACTCGAAAGCAAGCCACTGCCATGGTTTCACATGCTTGCTCTGTGCCTTTTCCTGAATCACCCCCTTCACATTCTATAGGGAACCCTACGGACACCAGTGAGATCCCCAAAATTCCTGTAGGAGATAAGGAATTTGCCAAATTTCTGGATGCTAATCCTAGCGCTGTACAATACTATTTGTCTCATGCCCCTGACCGTACGCCCGATGGTCAACTCCTTGTTGGCATGCCTATTAGTATAGCTGCTCATTTAGCTCCCACTCCACCTGATAACACCGCCTTGCTTCCTGCATCTTTAGCCCCGTCTCCCAATCCGACGGCTTCAGAGGTTCATACGACACAGATTGGCTTTCCTTTGGTTAATCTTGGACCCCACATATCATTACCGCCGACTGCTCCTACCTCATCTCTCTTGCAGACTGCTCCGTTCATGACTTGCTCTCTGCCACCTATCCACACGAGCTTTCCTTCTCAAGCTCCGCCTACCTTTTCATTCCCATACACGTATCCTGTGACCTCAACATCTTATATGGGACATCCCTATTCGGTCACCTCAACATATTCATCCTCCATACCTTATCAAGCACTTAACCTCACCGTTGTTCAGCTAATGAGGCCCTTGGCCCAATTTGCCTCCGTTTACCACAACCGCACCATCATCTCATCCAACTACTGATTTCATCAAACAAATGATGGACAAAATGCAAAATCTGAGGCTTCGCTTTGGGAAGTCATAGCACCTTGACATACGAGCAAGTTTGTTTGGAGCCTATTCACCCTTCTCGTCCCTCTTCATTCATATCCTCCTCAATGGGAATTGCCAAAATTTACTCGTTTTAATAGTAAAGAGGATCCTCAACAACACTTGTGATCATTTAGACATGCTTGTTATTTGATTTCTCATGATGATGCTTTGTTACTCCGCACCTTTCCCATGTCCCTATCAGACCCGCCTTGAGTGGTACAAAGTGCTTTAACCCAAAGACTCAATCTTCTCTTTTAACTAACTAGCCCAATCTTTCTTGGATCATTTCTCCATTAACATTGCCAAGAAAGTATCTATCACCGACCTCTATGCCATCCGAAAATTTGAAGACGAATCTATCACAGATTTCGTTGGATGGTGGCGGGGCCTTATCAACCAACTTACATATGCCTTGCCTCAGGCTGAACTTATTGAACTTTTTACGTGGGCATGCGCTAAGCACATTTCTCCTACCCTTCAAATTCAAACTTTCCACACATTTGACGAGGCCTTTACCATGGCTCGGAAACTAGAAATTCGAGCCTTATAAGAAGATAAATTGCGGTTGCGCAACAAAAACCCCAATTTCCAAACTCCAGATTCCACCAACAAACCTAACACCACCAATCCTCACCCATCGATCGCTTCAAATCAAAAGAATCCGTGCACGCAGGTGATGGTCAAATCCCAACCACCGTCTAATACCCCGCCAAAAACCACCTATAAGTATAAAGTAGAGCCCATCAACTACACTCCCTTGGGAGAAACATATGGTGTAATATTGGAAAAATTACTTAAAGCAGGAGCCATTACCTTACCTCCTGTTAAACCTCACTCCGGGTTTGATTCCACTCGCACCATACCTTCTTGGTATAAAGAAAATGACTTCTGTAACTTCCACCGCGTAAAGGGACATAGTCATGAGAACTGCAAGATGTTGAAAAACATAGTGCAGGAAATGGTTGATGCGGGGATATAGCCCTCGATAATCCTAACGCCCCTGCTAACCGAAATTTGAAAATATTCAACAAACCATTCCCGAATCATTCTTCTAACAGTAATCTAAACCAAGATATTTTAGCCGAGGAGAGTGTTCATGAGATCCATGCAGTCTTCGATTCCCAGCCAAAAGCCTCTATCGAGAAAATTTTGAATCAAGCCTCTTCACTGACCCAGGGGCCCGAACCTCCTTCACCACCATCAAGCCAAAGTGAAATCATTCCTTTACCCATAAAGGAGTTAACTGCCCAGAGTTCTCTTCTAATAGATGAGTCTTCTTACACCACATCCCTACAAGATTGCGAGCGGATGTTATCTAACCTATCTATTTCCCAAACGTCCCCTTTTACCGCTCTTGCTGCACAAGAGGAAGGCTCGCCACTCCTTTTGTCATCTTTAGACGAGAAACCTCTTGCACCGACATCGCCAACTTCTTTAACCATGACGGATCCTCTCAAACATGCCCTCCTACCTATTAGTTCTTCATCACCTAAATCTTTTCAGCGACCGGTTGACCTCTTAACACCTATTGATACAATGCCTCATCTACCCCCTGCATCACACCCACAGTGGACCGGAATCACAACCCACCTTTCTTCCATACAAAAATTCCAATTCACACCTGAAGACTGTCATTCTCCAGAAGATAGACGAGTCCTATGGGAACATTTGAGTACCCCTATTCTACTCAAATGCAGATGACCAATATGACACCTCTACCATATACCCAAGTGTTTACGTAAACTCAAAATGCCTATGTCCTCATCTTCACCCCCGCATCTCTACCCAATATCTCATCCACCTCTGTCAGCCTAACCAAATCTTCCCCTACACTTGGGACCTCACCAATACCCAGTCTAACACACCCGCCTAAGCGACTAGATTTATCCAAAAATAAAGCCACCCCTCCACTTAGGAGACAACCTCAATCCGTGCCTCTATCACAATTAAAACCATCATCGTCACACCTACCTTCCATATTGGGACCTCATCCCTCCACCTTGCATCAATATATCATACCTCCTGCGTTTTCTTTAAAACGACCTACACCTTCTGCACCCATACAGAGATCTAAGGGTATATCAACATTGTCACCTCACGTATCCTGTCCACCCATCAACCCTAAACAAATTTCATCATCAAAGGACTTGTTTGCCGTCACTCCTCTTTTGTCGCCATTGTCTCTGGATACCACATTATCTGGAGCCTCATCATCTAACCAGCTAAACGTAGCTCCTGCGCCAAAGAAACCATGTTTAGTTAAAACCACGTGTCAACACCCCTTGGCTAAACCACCACCCGTATGAACCAACCATGCCCAAACATTACCGAAACCTGCTCAATCAATACCCTCATCCTCCTCCGATTTTGACCCACTCAAAGGATCTTACGCCAAAATCCTTGCTATGTTGGTGGAGAATGCGACCATTTCTCTACCCCCACTTAGACCTTATGACCCGTCTAAACCTCGACCTATAGGTTATGATGAGTCTAAAATTTGTGCTTATCACCGCACACCAGGACATGATGTGGAGGGATGCAAAGCTTTAAAATCCATCCTTCGTCAGTCACCTCTCTCAGATAGAAAGGTTAAGAAAGACAACTTACGAAGGGAGAGACCTTTAGCTTCAATTCCCTCTCCTATACCACCTGTCCCCGCCTCACCAATATCTATCATTATTACAACCCCACCTCTCGAAGACCGTGATTTATCCCAACCATCTTCATCTCAGGTCCACAGATTAATATGACTAGTGTTGCTACTCTCGAGCCAGTAAAAACAATGAGAAAGTGAAAGAAAGCACACCTACATCCTCTCTTTCTCCATCCACCATCCCGATCGCACCACCACCTAAAGTGGTTATTCGTGACTCGCTTACCCCTGCCTCTCTAATGGAGTTTCCCACCGAGCCATGATCAAATAGTTTCACCAATCACCTGTAAAAATGACACTGTATGATCTCATTCAGACTTCTGAATCTCATCGACAAGCTCTCATTGAAATCCTTCAAGGGATCGAGGTCTTACCTAATGAAACCCTACCTGTTACCTCCACTCTAACACCCAATCACGTTGCTTCCCTCACCAAACAACCTACCGCCCCAACCACTTCCGTCTCTGTACAACAAGCTACTGCAGTCAGTTTCTTCGAAGATGAAATTGTTGACTTTGGTACAGAAGATCCTGACCTTGCTCTTTTCATCTCAGCTTATGTCCGGGACATTTGGGTACGCATGTTATGATCGACGGGGCACTAGCCTAAACATCTCTCTTCAAAAGCCTTCCAACAAATGAATATCCCTCTAGCTACATGTGTGCCAACCCCATCATGTCATGCGGTCGCTCAATGATGCTATTACTCTACCTTAGGCACCGTGATCCTTAACATTCGTGTAGGACCACGTACTTTACCCGAACTCTTCTATGTCCTTGAGGGAGAGTTCCAATACAATATATTGCTAGGTCGCCCTTGGATCCGGGCTATGGGATGCGTTCCCTCAACCTTACATAGATGCATAAAATTTGAGTACGAGGGGAAGTCTTACACCGTAAAAGCATATCCTCCCCCTTCAAAACCTGCAATATGTTATATTGCCCTAATGATGTGCTTGTACCAATCAAGACACCCATTCATCCAACCCAACCATCCACTTCAACCACACCTCTACCATTCACTTCAACAAAGACCTACACCTTCAACCCAAGAAATCACCGTTGCAAAACCACTTCCCTTCCCGTAGCTAACATCCCAACCGTAGACCCTCGGTAGATGTTTTTCAACGCCTTATCTTGGGGAGTATCACCTATATAACGTTAGTTCTTTCCATACCCCACATGAGTATAGACAGTATACATGCACATCCTACCTATGACCGTCAGTGGGGGGGAGTAATCCCCTACGGACCACCTCACCGCCACACTAACCTAACATATGGGGGTGTTGACACATCTTCCGTTACCCCCGAGCCTCCTCTTGGTGTGGTTCCTTCCAATCTGATTTCCAATACCGACAAATCGTCATTTTGCCCTTACCTTCTTGACTCATTGTGTTTGGAAAGGCTTTGTTTTGGTCTTTATGAACAAGGCCGACATACAATCATTCCTATAACTGCACAAAGCACAATGATCGTAGTGGTCTCAGATTTCCGAACACTTACACCAAAGGAACCTCGTGTCAGTTGCCTTCTGGAAGAGGACGATGTCACCCCTACCGAACCATCATCACCCATTTTACCTTCGTCACCCACAGAGTCGATAGATCCCGAATCTATCCCTCCTAATTTTTTTTTTTCATAAATGCTATCTTCCTAGGTCCTCTCACTTATCAACGCGATAATGAGGACCCCTCTTCTATCCCCCTTCTGTATCCAGACATGATTGAAGAGGACTCACCTTCAATTAACGTTGTTGAGTGCCAGGATGATGACTCCATCCTCACTTACCTTGGTGCGGATGACTCTTATATTCAACGCGCCTTACCATCTGAAACTCAAACCATGTTGAACGAGTCTACTATAGAAATCAACATCCACACGGAGGAGGATCCTCACATTGTGAAGATCGGACAATCCCTTAGCGCATCAGAACAGGTCACCTTTACTACCTTTCTCCGTACTCGCAACCAAGCTTTCGCTTGGTCCTACGCTGACATGCCAGGAATTGATCCTGACATTGTTGTCCATAACATTACCCTAAAACCCGATTCCAAACCAATTAAACAGAAATTGAGAAAAATGCATCCACGCATTGCCCTCTTGGTCAAAGAGGAGCTTCAACGACTCCTTTCTGTTTCCTTCATCCTGCCTATTGACTATCCTCAATGGATTTCTAACATCGTACCTGTCACTAAAGCGACGGGGGGACTTCGATATGCACGGATTTCTCGGGATCTTAACCTCGCTTGCCCTAAGGATGACTTCCCCCTACCTAGTATTGACCAACTTGTTGATCTCACTATGGGCCATGAGATGCTCTCTCTCATGGATGGCTTTTCAGGATACAACCAAATTTTGGTTGCCCCTGCCGATCAACATAAAACTACCTTCATAACTCCTTGGGGAACCTTCTGTTATCGTGTAATGCCATTTGGCCTTAAGAATGCTGGTGCAACCTATCAGCGGGCTATGACCTACATTTTTCATGACATTATGCACACTATCCTTGAAGATTACGTTGATGATCTTCTTGGCAAATCTAAACATCGTAGTGAACATCTCGATGTTTTAACCATTATTTTTGATCACCTGTTACAATATTATGTCCGTCTTCAACCAAAGAAATGTGTCTTTGGTGTCCTTTCGGAAAAATTCTTGGCTTTATCGTCTCTTTGCGTGGCATTGAGGTCGACCCATCTAAAGTCAAAGCTATCCTAGAAATGCCCCCACCTACTAACCTCAAACAATTGCATAGTTTACAAGGTAAGCTCTAATCTATCCGGTGTTTCATCTCCCAACTCTCGGATCGATGTCAACCTTTTCATCACCTCCTTAAAAAAGAAATTGAATTTCAATGGAGCAAAGAGTGCCACCAAGCCTTTGAGGCTCTCAAAGCTTATCTCTTGCAGCCATCTGTGCTTATCCCACCTCAAGATGACTGCCCTTTCTACCTTTACCTTTCCGCCACCAACCACGCTATAGGGGCCATGCTTGCACATCGTGACTCCGAGAATCGCGAACAAGCCATTTATTATATAAGTCGTACTTTGGTGGACTATGAGACTAGGTATACACATGTAGAAAAGTTGTGCCTAGCCCTATCATTCGTGGCCACCAAACTCCGACACTACCTCCTGAATCACAAAACTTTCATCATCACCAACATGGACCCCATCCATTATATGTATGCCAAACCCCATCTAAACCAACGCATCGCCCGATGGCTCATGCTCCTCGCCGACCTCGACCTTGAGTTTTTCCACCAGAAATCAATCAAAGGACAAACCATCGCAGATCAACTCGCGGAAGCCCCTCTACCCGGGGCACAATTTATTAATTTTAATTTCCCTGACGAACTCATCGCTACTCTTTCCCTCAGGGAGGAGTCGTATCCAATGACCCTCTTCTTCGATGGATCCAAATGCCAGCGCGTGGAGGGAGCCGGTGTTGTTCTCATTCCTCTCGACGCTGAGCCTATGCCTCTTTCCTTCCGACTCGATTTCCCCTGCACTAATAATACTGCGGAATACGAGGCCCTTGTTCTGGGTCTCCAGGTTGCGTTACACTTAGGTGTCAAATCTATCAATATTTTTGGCGACTCTCAATTGGTAGTCAATCAAGTTATGGGCATCTACCAATGTAAAAATGAGGAACTTCAAAAGTACAAACGCTACGTGGATTCACTTCTAGCCTTATTTACTCACTATTCTATCCAAACCATTCCTCGCTCCACTAACAAATTTGCGGATACTATGGCTTGCTTAGCCTCGCAAATTCCAGCTTCATCAACTGACTCTGACATTTTCGTCTTGGTCCAATAACTCTTTGCCCCATCTTACTCAGCCCTGGTTGTTTGTATGATAAATAATGTGTCTGCTAATTCACAGGATACCTGGTATCACCAATTTCATGACTACCTTACAACCTCTAGTCTCCCACCTGCCCTTACTAGTACCGGAAAACACACTTTTCTTAAACGCATTTCTTGTTGTTATGTCGGACTCCTTTAGGGGACTCCTTCGATGCGTACCCAAAATTGTAAGGTATTGTACTGCGGAACGGTGTAATAAGTGCCCCAATGATGATACAGGTCTCTTCGCAAGGTGTTCGGGATCCGTAGAAAGCTTTACAGATATGCGTTAACATCCCGCATGCCCCTTGTCTTAGCCCCCGCGTGCTTTGTTTTCCTGTTTTTCCCTCTTTTCTTGGCTTTTTGGTCTTCAAGGATTTAAACCGCCACCCTGCGGGTGGCGGTCTCGTGCACGCCGCCACAACAGGCGGCGGTCCTATAACCGCCGCCCGAGCAGGAGGCGGCGGTCCCGCGCGCGTTTCCGCTCTTTTGACGCCGACCAGCGTGAAATATCACAACTCACCAGCTTTTCTTGCCGACTTGAGCATGCATTAATGTTTTTGGTCCCCTGGAACAGTGATTTATCTTTGTTTAATGGTGAGAGAGTTCAATTTGAACTTGCCTTCTACTCATTGCAAATGCTATAAATATGTAGCTTGTCTTTGAGGCAAATGGCCACCATTTCCTTATGAGAGTCTTCTCATTTTTCAAAGGTTTGGTCTGCATAGCTTGCTTAGGATCGATAGTATAGTTCATTACATGTTTAGATAGTATTGTTTAGCCGTTGGTAAGCCACATACCCATCTTGTGCAAATGTGTCTTATTGTTTCACCCATGGTCTTGGTTCTTTGTCTCGAGTCTTCATTCTTGAGCTTCAGCTTTCATACTCACCCTAGATTTATTTTATGGATCATTTTATCTTTAGCATGGATTAGAATTCTCGAGTATTTAGTTATGCCTCATCAGTACACCGACAACGATCCTCGCTAGGAATCGCATGGGCCAAGCTCTGCTTCTTTTGTGCCATCCTCTCCTACTTGTACTTCGTTGTATTTCTTTTCAAGCTGCTATTATTCATTGTTTGAGTACCTCGCTATTTATCATTTTGTTTTATCATTGCTGCAACAACCCTCGCTAGGAATCGCATAGGCCAAGCCGCCACTTGCACCATCCCTCTCCTACTTGTGCTTTGTGCCATTTTTACTTCAAAGTAATTGTCGTCCCAAAGTTGTCTTCCTCTTGCCGATGTTGCTATACTCCTACTCTTTCTGGATTCACGTGAACATGCAAGAACGAAGAGATCACTCTGAGGGGACAAGCTACAACACAACTGGATTTGCCTCTGCTCAGTAAACTCCAGGTTTAAATCGTCAAAGTTATTATCAAATAGAGTAGTGAATCATTTTATTTCAGTTAAGCTCACTTTCAATATTGCTGTGAAGTCATGGGGAATAATAGTTTCTGAGAAACTATGATTTGTTCCTCACTTCTGAGGTAGGATTGAAGGTTTTCAATTAAGTTAATTAGCTGTCTTTTATTTAGATTCACACATCTGCACAGGTGAATAACCACACCGGGTTATCTCGCTTGTTTAGTTTTAGTATAAAGTAGTTTAATTGTTGCTTGTAATTATAATGTTTCAATCATATATTTTGTTTAGATTAGTTTCCCTTTCAATAGTAGTATAAATTGTTATTTTCAGTTTAAGTTAATTTGGAGATTCCATAACTAGATTAAACGCTTAAATTCTAGTTAGGAGGGTAAATCACTAGGGAATTTATGCTACCCGCTCATAGCCTCTAAATCTCCCCTTTTTCAGTTTAGCTACCAGGAGATCAAACTACCAGATCTTAGTCACTGATCCTCCCATGGTTAGCCATAAGAAAGTTGCTTGCCGATTCTCATCCTCGCTTGTAGCTTTTCTATCATAGAAAACTGACCATAATCCCGGCTGTGACTTCATCTAAGTCACCCGCATTTCAAACCACACGGCTGTTGTCTCGCACGACCTCTGGAGGTCGGGTACGGGGAAGGTCACTTGTCGATTATCATCCTCGCATGTCACTTTCCCATCGTACAAAATTGGTGAACCCGACGTGAAACAAACATTTCTTTCACCTTCTCTTTGAGAAGTTTCATCTTCTCCAAATCACCTTCGCTCCTTCCCATTATTCTCATGGTATTCATATACCCCCAAATATGTCGGGATTCGATCCATACGGCGCACCCTCTTGGGTCTTGAGGCATACTACGCCCAACAGAATAGGCAGTCATCACCCTCACTCTCAATGTGGGGCGACAACTATTCAACTAATCAGTTGTCAACACAAACACCAAGGACTAGATATAACTCGTCCTTCCAAACAGAGGGGTTGGAGCAACTTGCTCAAACACAAACAGAGCCTTCAGGCTCGAACAATATGACACTAACTGGAGAGTCTGCTTCATCTCCTCAGGTATTACTCAGACCACCTATTAGTAGACAATCAGATCCATACTTGGTCTTAGACGATGGACAATCAATACCTTATCCTAGGAGTGAACAACGCTCCCGGGGTATGTACCCGCCTATAGGAGGTTTACAAGTACAACCCGAGACCCATTTTCAAGAAAATATCTCTACAGGAAATATTCTTGGAGAAACTTGGCAGGATAGCAATCAGTTCATGACAGGCTATCACATGCCTATACAACACCAAGGTACACAACAAACGCCACTCAGGCAAAGTACCGTGACTTCACCAAATGAAGTCATTTCAACGTTAGTAGAAAGAGTGCGAGGGTTAGAACTTGCTCAAGCAAATCAAAATCCTCCGTTCATACAAACGGGGAGTTCCAATCCTCCATACCATCCTAGCCAAGTAGATCTCCTCACAGGAGTAGGCACGTTAGGTATGACTCCTCAATATTCACAACAAGTGCCAACTAGACCCACTATCGCTAGCACTGTTCCTCCTGGTCCAGTACAGAGCAATCCATTCCTGGATAGTACACCTTCGTACTTAAACATGTACTCCAAATCACCACAAGGGGATATGTACTCATCCCCCGGCGTGTTTACTCAAATGCAAGGATTGCCTTATGCCCCTGCCAACGCGTACATTACGCCATATCAACAACCCGTTCCGCCACCGCCTCCTCAACAGGCACCATCAATGGTTGAGACGTATGCGATAGGGACTTATTCAGAATATTTAAAGGAGCCCTTAGATTTCGCCATACGAAGCGTCATGCTTCCAAGACCTCTTCCCGATTTTCCTAAATACAAAGGAGAAGGAGATCCGAATGCGCATATCAAAGCTTACGCTACAGCCATTCGTGAATTACTCCCATGGGATGGGGTTGTTGCTAAAATATTCCCAAAACGCCTGGAAGGCATCGCCTCGATTGGTATTACGAATACCCAAGGCTTCCATACATTCATTCAAACAACTCGTGTCTCGAGTTCATCAAAGCCTTCGACATGAACAAACTATTAAGGACAGAATCGGGAGTTCTTACACATCAATCAAGAACATAACGAGTCTGCGCCCATTTCATCCAAAGGTGGCGCATAGTCCTTTATTCTTCAAAGAAGTGCTCCAAACATGGATCAGATGGAACTATGTGATTTATTCCTTCATTCTCTCAGCAGAGAAGTGAAGGAAGAAGTCCAGAAGTTCCCACTAAGGACTTATGATGAAGTACTTGAGAGCGCTCTGCGAATTGATCAAGCAGCGATAGATAGTGGTCGTAAGACATATGGAGCAAACGGGAGGTTAATCACCCCCAACCAAAACACTACAACTTATCCTACTACAACGAATGCCGATCAAGGACCCAATATCCTTAATGAAAACCATGGGGTTACAACATATGGATTCACTGATCAAGTCAAAGGACCAAATGTTGTGAACACCCCGGCACCTACTAACAATCAACGCAATAATAACTTCACTTCAGCGATCAATACGGTGGATTCTAATCATCCTCCACAACAAAAATCCAGCCACAAGGCCTTGCTCGGGACCCAGATGGATATCAAAACCAAAGCCAAAGGCCACAACCTCAAAATTTCAACTATAACAACCAACAACCCAATCAGAACTTTGGGCCACAACAGGATTCAAACCGACGACCACGGAACTATAATCCCAATCTATATTGTGGTTTCCACAAAATCAGGGGTCATGATACTAGGACTTGCCATGACTACAATAAATTCATGCAACGCTTGCCAGAAGAACAAAAACAACTTTTCATAGATATGTTCTTGGCAGATCCTGTGTCACCAGCACCAAATACTTTTGCAGGGGCAGTTTCCCCTCAAAATGCACCTCTCAAGATCTTCAATGATCCTCTCCCAAATCATTCTAACAATAACAGGTTAGATCCAAATGGGAAAAACAAAGGTATCATAATAAGAAATAACAATCAAGACGCCTCAACTCTTGACAACTCTCAGGTTGCTCCTAACCTAAGTTCAAATGGTAATACAAAAATCTTGGGATTAGTTGAGCTAGAGGTTGAGCGTGAAATTAATGCAACAACTCGGACAAAGGAGTATGTTTCACAACCCCTACCCGATATTTTCTCCACACGAGATGAAGTTCCTACAAATGCTAAACCGGTAGGATCCTATGATTTAATATACGAGGTGGCAAAGACAAATAAAGATAAGTCAATTTCTGTGGAAACAGTCTCCACTAAAGCCACAGCAGGAATTATGAAACTCTTGGAGAATGACGAACCGATCTTTCTCCCATTCGAACCTCAAGGAATGGGTAGTCTTCTCGGTATAGCATCTCTTCCCTCCGATGACCTAAATCTAGATATAAACATGATAGAATTAACAAGTGAAGAAAGGCAATTTAAAACTGAAACGATGCCTATCAAAACCATCTCTAGGCACTACCCTATTCTAAAGTCTAGTTTCGACCCATGCGTGTCTAAAGCTAAGTTTTCCCTATCCATGGGGCAAGACCTCATCATTAACACAATGCTCACTATGAGAGAGAAGGTCGAGCAGCATAGTCATGCTCACCCACATGCCATCTCTCAAAAACATGACAAAGAGGTACGCGAATGCCTCTTTCAGAAAAATGTTTTTAATAATGGGACATATACACCTCTGGGCAAGGGTTGTAAGTTCAAACCTAGAATGGTAGGCCCTCGTCAAGAAAATGAAAAATTTGAGGATAATGGTTCTCCGCTGTGTACTTCTAGGGGTGAAGAATTCGATATTCGTCAACTTTCTTCACCTTAGACATCATGACATATGGTTCCACCTGCATTTTCATATGTACATGGTTGCAGTTGCATTACATTAGTAATTTAGTTGGTTCATTTTGTTCACTCGTTTCATAAATATTGTAGTCCAGGAACTTACTCTTAAGTAATCTGTTACAAATTTCTGAAGATATTGGCAAAATATTCAAATCACATCTCTTCAAACATCATCAAGTACTTTCAAATCTTCTCATCAAGTTTGACAGACAAACATTGACGGAAACCATACCAAGACCTGCATACTTGGCTTTGCTCTTTCTTTCTACTAGGTAAAGTTGTCCTTGCCTACGGTCTGTTCTAGAAGCTTCTTGGTGTCACATCTATCCCTCTTAAAATCTCTTGGAACAAAAGGATATCCCAAAGTCATAGATCAGAAATGTCAAAATCAAATGAAATCAAAAGCGCCAAGCAAACAAAATATTTTATTTTACACACTTCTTTGCCCCATCAACCTTCGGTGATAAGCCCACATCTCTTACTGGTGATGTGAGGTTGGGAAAGGAAAGAAGTGCCCTTACTCACCTGTATCTTGCCTTTGGTGACAAACCCATGCTTCTTACTAGTGGCGTGAGGCAAGGTGTGGGGGGTCCAGTCACACAAACTAACAAATCTTGGTATGCTAAAAACACAAGTCAAATTCTGTTAAAAGAAGGCAAATATCCAAACATCCAAATTCCAAAGAGATCAAATCCTTAAAACCAGATTTTGTCAACCAGGTTGCCATTTATGAATCTAAGTCTAGATAAACTGAAAAGTAAGTGGCCTTCTAAGCTTGGTAGTAGTTCTGAGTAGGGTGGGTGTGTAGGTCCAAATTTGGTTCTTGTTCTTGTTTTGTATGTCTCTCATCATTCCACTCAAATCAAACTCATACAACTTGTGCCCTTCCCAATTCTTGGTGTTGAGCCCTCGCATCTTACTAGTTGCGTGGATTTGGGATTGGGGCAAGTTCATCTCTTTATCGCTATACATTCATCACGTTTTGCCAACATAAGAAGAAATCACAGACATTGTCTAAAGAGGCCAAAAGTTCAAAACTACAACATGTTCGTCATCACATATCAGCATTACAAAAGCAAATAAAGTAAAAACATTCTGTTTAACATTTGTTATCACTTGTCATCCATTGCATACATTCTTAAAAGCATGTGAAAGTTGGCGGCATTTCGACACACGGGCATGTCAGGTATAGCCTCTAACTCCCCATTTTGGGACTACCATACTCGGACCCAACGTTTTATGCCTCTTCATGGCTAAAACGCTTCTCCGAGGGGGCAATATATGTATACGTACTCCAAAATTGTAAGTACTTGCATCAGCGGAAAAATGTGTAATAAGTGCCCCAATGATGATACAGGTCTCTTCGCAAGGTGTTCGGGATCCAGAAAAGCTTTACAGATATGCGTTAACATCCCGCATGCCCCGCTTAGCCCCCGCGTGCTTTGTTTTCCCTGCTTTTTCTCTCTTTTCTTGGCTTTTGGTTCTTGATTTAAACCGCCGCCCGAAGGGCGGCGGTCTCAGTGACCGCCGCCGAACAGGGTGGCGGTCTCAGAACCGCCACCCCCGAGCGGCGGCGGTCCTGTGCGTGTTTTCCAGAACGCTCTTTTGATGCGACCCGCGTGAAATATCACGACTCACCAGCTTTTCTTGCCGACTTGAGCATGCATTAATGTTTTTGGTCCCCTGGAATAGTGATTTATCTTTGTTTAATGGTGAGAGAGTTCAATTTGAACTTGCCTTCTACTCATTGCAAATGCTATAAATATGTAGCTTGTGCTGAGGCAAATGGCCACCATTTCCTTGTGAGAGTCTTCTCATTTTTCAGTGGTTTGGTCTGTTAGCTTGCTTAGGATCGATAGTATAGTTCATTACATGTTTAGATAGTATTGTTCACCATTTGGTAAGCCACATACCCATCTTGTGCAGCTTTGTTTCACCCATGGTCTTGGTTCTTTGTCTCTGAGTCTTCATTCTTGAGCTTTCAGTCTTCATACTCACCCTAGATTTATTTTATGAATCATTTTATCTTTAGCATGGATTAGAATTCTCGAGTATTTAGTTATGCCTCATCAGACACCGACAACGATCCTGCTAGGAATCGCATGGGCCAAGCTCTTCTTTTGTGCCATCCTCTCTCTACTTGTACTTCGTTGTATTTCTTTGAAGCTGCTATTATTCATTGTTTGAGTACCTGTTGTTTATCATTTTGTTTTATCATTGCTGCAACAACCCTGCTAGGAATCGCATAGGCCAAGCCAGTTCACTTGCGCCATCCCTCTCCTACTTGTGCTTTGTGCCATTTTTACTTCAAAGTAATTGTCGTCCCAGTGTCTTCCCTTGCCGATGTTGCTATACTCCTACTCTTTCTGGATTCACGTGAACACGCAAGAACGAAGAGATCACTCTGAGGGGACAAGCTACAACACAACTGGATTTGCCTCTGCTCAGTAAACTCCAGGTTTAAATCGTCAAAGTTATTATCAAATAGAGTAGTGAATCATTTTATTTCAGTTAAGCTTGCTTTCAATATTGCCAGGGAAGCTGTGGGGAATAATAGTTTCTGAGAAACTATGATTTGTTCCTCACTTCTGAGGTAGGATTGAAGGTTTTCAATTAAGTTAATTAGCTGTCTTTTATTTAGATTCACACATCTGCACAGGTGAATAACCACACCGGGTTATCTCGCTTGTTTAGTTTTAGTATAAAGTAGTTTAATTGTTGCTTGTAATTATAATGTTTCAATCATATATTTTGTTTAGATTAGTTTCCCTTTCAGTAGTAGTATAAATTGTTATTTTCAGTTTAAGTTAATTTGGAGATTCCATAACTAGATTAAACGCTTAAATTCTAGTTAGGAGGGTAAATCACTAGGGAATTTATGCTACCCGCTCATAGCCTCTAAATCTCCCCTTTTTCAGTTTAGCTACCAGGAGATCAAACTACCAGATCTTAGTCACTGATCCTCCCATGGTTAGCCATAAGAAAGTTGCTTGCCGATTCTCATCCTCGCTTGTAGCTTTTCTATCATAGAAAAACTGACCATAATCCCTAGTTGTGACTTCATCTAAGTCACCCGCATTTCAAACCACATCGGCTGTCTCAAGACGACTCGGGAGGTCGGGTGCGGGAAGGTCACTTGTCGATTATCATCCTTGCATGTCACTTTCCCATAAATCTGACTCTTTTATAAATGTGGTTTTGATGGCATCCTCCTTGAATGTCTAATCAAGGCGTGGAGGTCACCTATACCATCCAACGAGTCCATGACGGTATTTGTGGTGGACATTTTAGCGGCCTTGACGTGGCCAAGCGAATCCTTCACCAGGTTATTATTGGCCTACTCTCATAACGATTGCTACGAATATGTTAAGCATTGTGTTATGTGTCAACAACATGCCAACCTTCAACATACTCCTAGGCACCCGCTGGTCGCTGAGATCTTTGGCCTTTCTCACAATGGGGTTTAGACCTTATTGGTGAGATTCATCCGTCCTCTTCGCAACGTCACCGATGGATAATCACAAAGAACAATATTACACAAAATGGGTGGAGGCTATTCCACTCATTTCAACTAAAAAGAAAAAATTGTAGAGTTCATTAACCACCACATTATCTCGCCGCTTTTGGTGTTCCTCATCGCACGATAATGAGATAATGGAAAATCTTTCAAAAATAGGTTGTTGCAAGACCTTTGTGACAACTTTGGTATCAAAATTAGTTTCTCATCACCCTATTATCCACAAGCGAATGGACAAGCTGAATCTTCTAATAAAACCCTAACCAAAATTCTCATGAAAGTTGTCAATGAGTCCAGAAGAAATTGGCACGATCACATCCCCTTTGCCCTCTGGGCTTATCGTACTAGCATTCGTACCTCCACCAATGCCACACCTTTTTCTTTGGTATATGGTACCGAGGCTGTCTTGCCTCTCGAAATACAAATACCCTCCCTCAGAATATCTCTTCAGGATATTCTCACCAATGATGATTTCCGCCAAGAGCGGTTAGCCCAATTGGAGCTTCTTGACAAGCGTCGTCTTACAGCTCTTGATCACCTTCAAATCTATCAAAAACGCATCAAGTGTGCTTATGATAAGTGACTTCATGAGCGTACCTTTAAGGTTGGTGATCTTGTCCTCAAAGAGAATCAACATGTAACCAAACTAGAAAAGAGCAAATGTGGAAAATTTTCTCCTAATTGGATTGGGCCTTACATAATCACTCACACTTATGGATCAGGCACTTATCGTTTAGCTTCGCTTAATGGTAAACCTGAGCCTAAACCCCTTAATGCCTTGCATCTTCGACCATTCTACTGTTGAATTTAGTGTTATATCACTTCTTATCTACCTACCGCTCGTCCCTTGAGCTCATTTACCGTTACATACACTTTGTTTCCTACATCTTACAATCAAATCAAGCTCACATAGTTTGATTCCCACCTCCCCTTAACGATGCCTTCCCTTTTTAGTCTAGTCCATGACTTCAAAGTATTAAAATGACACATTCTTAATTATATGCTTATGGGATTTTCTTGAGTCAAACTTTCTACCAAACTAGATGCTTTACGCCAAAAGGACATCTGGCTCTCTAAATTATATATAGACTGCTCCCTCGAAGGACAGCTATATGCCAAACTATTGCTACTATTATATATAGACTGCTCCCCCGAAGGACAGCTATGCACTAAAATCACATCTGCTACTATAAATAGACTGCTCCCTTGAAGGACAGCTATACACAGTCAGCCTTTATCAGAAGCTTCTCGCATTGATCAGCTTCGTGAAGACCTCAAGAATAGTACGATCAATATCCCTTGTAGACTTCCCGCATCGATCAGTCTATATTCAGTAAAATAAAAGCCACATTCAAAAGAAATTTTGAGTCATGGACTTGTCTATTTAGGGTAGGTTCTCTTTCGTCAGAACACTCACTTTGTAACAAGTTCTCCGTACCTCAGCTATACCATCCACCTCACCTCACCATTTGTTTAAACTCAAGGGACGTGACGTATATCCGATATATTGTGATCATACAACTCTTTTCACCTATTGACTTCTCGTCTATGCACGGTACCTAGGGGTTCAAGCTCATCCTGCATTAATATGTGGTTTGTTTAGCTCTTTTCAACTACGAGTAAATTTTTCCTCTTTGACTCGAATCTAGGATTATGTGTTGATCTTAATCAGGATATGGTTCCCTACCACTTGGGTAGGCTAACTTTCACTTCACTTCTACCTATTCCAAAATCACCAATTCATTACCAACACCAACAACATTACCCTACCAATATCAATATCAATATTTTTACCAACCAACAAATTACCTAACCATACCTAAATTGCCTGAATTCACCTCTCCCTGGTCTTAAGGGAGAACTACATCGGTCTGAGGCCCCTCCTTGCTTTGTGCAATGGGCTATGTAGGCAGCACTTCGGAGACATGGGGTCTCCCAAGGTTAGCTCGACCATCTCCTACCATAACCTATCATGTGTGATAAATATAAATATTTTTGTGTATTTCTATTTTAATCACATTCCTCTTTATCCTTTTTCAAAACACCGAAAGTCAAAACACAAACATTCTTATTATTATCGTAACTCAAATCAACATACATATTCAGTTTTATTTAGATGTTAAACAAATACATCTTCTCTATCATCGACACGCAGGTCGGCATCCTTATTTATTCTTATACCTCGATAACATTTACTTAGACCCTCACGCCTCATCCCGAACCAGGTGATGATCGTGATCGTCGACGTCTCTCGCCGGGCCTCTCTGTCCTCAAAGGTACCACGGCTATTGGTACCGCCCACTGATCTGCCAATCTCTCCTGTAACATGTTAATACGCTCCCTCGCATGGAGGTATCTCGCCTCTAGTCCCTCCGCTCGTGACTCCGCAACCGCTAACAATCCTCTTGCCTCATTCACCTGCGTTTGGAGCTGATGAACTAATCTCTGTAGAGACGATCTCTCTCTGCTGTAATCATAGCTATGTCAGGACGATCACGTACACCTCGCAGTTCTGTTACCCACCATAATCTATAGGCCTCTGTCGTTCCTGCATCCATTACCTGCATGATCGGCTGCTATCTCCTCTGGCCCTTCTGGAGGTGTTGGCCGGGGAGGTGAGAATGCTCCCTCGGCATCGATCCTCATATATGGTCTATAAGCCAAGGGTATATCCTGCACAAATCCAAATTGTCGCCACACACGATCTAGAGGAATCCTCTCATACTCACTGGCTTTGTGCCCCGCGATCCACCTCAATCGCTCTACACCCCTCAACTCCTCCACTATATTCTCTGTTACCATATAGTTCTGTACGGCCTCCAACAGATATCCGCCATCATCACCATCTCCCATACCTGCCTATAATACTCAATGTCACCCGTCACGGCCTGGGATCTTGCCTCTTGTTCTGTCTGGACCCATCGTCTGAATCCCAACCTCTGCACTCCGGTCTCTCCTGACTGGATGGGTCGGCCTATTGGTCACACACAAACAATGTGCTCATAGGCCCAACAATGTAATAAAAATGAACAATCCAGTGTCGTCCTGTGATTTCATCTACAAGCCCATAAACCCCTGTATAGCTCCGCCAAATATGCAGGTGCCCATGCAAAAGTCACGTTCCTTTCTATCATCTCCCAAATAACACACATCAATGCTTTTGGAAATCTTCCCCCATCCGCCCTCGGCAACGCATAATATCCTACCGCTATCATTAATATCACTGCTAACCTTGTTTCCTCAGGGTGTGCTGCATACATTATACCATACGTGAATGTCAAACCTCGCTGTGTCAAATCTCTTGCATATGGACCAAATACTGCTGTTATTGCTCCCGTGTGCGCTAGGTAAAGCCTGATATACTGGTCTTAATGTAATTGGGAGTCTCAAAATATGGAACACATCCTCCAATGTGATGGTCATCTCTCCAGTCGGGAGATGGAACACATTGGTCACCGGATCCCATCTCTCGATGAGGGCGACCATCAAACTGTGATCCCTGTCAATCGCTCTGTATCGCTGGACTCCGCCGAGTCCCACCTCGTGCATGATACCCCACTGCGCTGCGGACACGTGTGGCCGCATCCGTCTCAACAGCGGGGGCATCCTGTCCCGCATCGTCAGCTGCTGACGTGCCTGCAAAACCAACTCACTACATTAGCCCTACTCTTTATCACAACATCTACTTATACCCTCTACACCCACCTATCTTACCCTAAAAACCTCTACGATATCCCCCTCCCTCTTCACACCCAAACAACAACCTAAACCATACCAAAACACTCAAACAATACCAAAACACCTCCACCACAACCCAAACCATATCAACACACCCAAACAATACCAAAACACCTAAACAATACCAAAACACTCAAACAATACCAAAACACCCCTACCACAACCCAAACCATACCAATACACCCAAACAATACCACAACACCCAAACAAACAACGCAAATAATACCAAAACACCTAAAGAACAACCAAAAATTCAAACCAACAACAAAACCCAAACCAACAAAAATAAAAATAACTAAGGACCGGTACTTAGGTCACTTATGACCAAGAGACCGGTCCTCTTCACCGACGCGTCGGTCGCTATACGACCGACACCGGTCACTCACAAAACTCCGTCCACCAAAAATTTCATGACCGATGCCGGTCGCTGTAAAATTCTGGAGCCGAACCCCGCGCGGCCCCCCCCAAATCCATTTTTTCCTATTTCTCCCTCTATACCCGCCCAAACACCCTAAAAACCTACCCACCCAGCCACCTTGGCCTATTTAACCTATCTACCCTCTCCTTTTTTCAAATCATTTCCATTTATTAATTATTTTATCAAAATCTAACATTCCTACCCAAAACCCAAATACAACATAATATACTCAAATCCACACAATGAGGGGTTTCGAACCTACCAGTACGACGACACATCATCGTGGTGGGATGGGTGGTGGTGGTCCAGCTGGTCCAGCACCTCCTGCTCCTCCTAGCTGTGCCATGGCTCTAACTCCCCTCTGCTGGGTCCTCCACCAATCAACTGCTGCCTCCTACTCACTCGGGCCCACTACTCACTCACTCCTCCACTCAAATAGCGCCACCTCAACCAACAAATGCTCCAATCTCAATAATCCACCTCAGACAACTCAAATCGGTTTTCAAATTGCAAATGTGACAATGACAGGCCGTATTTTTCTTTTTATAGGTTTTTGACCTATAACCGATATCGGTTTTATTATGCCCTAAGGAACCGGTATCGGTCCCTAACCGATATCGGTCATAGATAATCAACATCGGTTTTATTCCAACTTTTCCCCCAATTTCTGCCCCTATTTACTAATCACCCTTTCTCACAAACATCGCCTATATCAACCTTTGCTGCAACCCCTTTGTTAACCCATTTGGCCTGACCCAAGGCCGTAACCAACCAATTTGGCCCGACCCAAGGCCTCACCCCAACCATTTTGGCCCGACCCAAGGCCGCAACCCAACAATTTGGCCCGACCCAAGGCCTCACCCCAACCATTTGGCCCGACCCAAGGCCACAACCCAACAACTTGGCCCGACCCAAGGCCATACCACTTAAATACCTCGCCCAACATCAACAACATACACTTTTATCCACCCATCATGTAACTTTTGTTCACTCGAGCTCACCTGTTCATGTTTTAGCATGATTAGGGTCCTTGACTTGATCTGTCGACCAACTTTTCCTAGACTTAGACCGTGACGTTTATCTCAACCAAACCAACCATTTGGTACTGCCGAACATGCCCAAACGTTCCTGTATGCCTTACCCATTATATACCCTGGAGCTACTTCCTATGCCTTGGATACCAGGATTATATCACCCTTGTTTGGATAAACTATCGACCTTTACCTATGCATTGCTGGTTTGCTCGTCAAATCATGTACCCTAGTCGCACTAATGCATTTCCACGTGCGTCTGCTTCTTTGGACCTACCTCACCACCTCACCATCATCTCCACACCATTTACCCTTTATCAACCCTATCCCTGATTTCACGCTATCTCAATCTGTGATAGATTTGAGGGGGATTACCTATACCCTTAACAGGGGAAACCACTTCATATTATTGTTCGTGCAGCTTTACAAAACAAACTACATGACAATAAGGGGCTAATGTAGACACCAAATTTGTGTCTTACGACCCCTTGTAGCCCGCATCTCATTTCGCAACCTAACCTCACCACCTAAACCTTACACAATTATTTATTAATTATCTTATAATTAATAAATCCACATCACCTTACCTTACCTCATTTTGCCACCTCATCATGACCTAGGCCTAACCTAAACTAATCTAATTAAGAATTATAACTTGGTCTACATCCACACCCATGACTAATGACCCCTTTCGGCACCCAAAACCGACCTTCTAGTCACTTGACCAAGCCCGCAACTAATCCCTTGGGAGAAAAGGAGGGAAAGTTGGCTATTTTACTAAAAATAGCCCACTTTGACCTGACCGATACCGGTTCCTACTCGACCGCCGTCGGTTACGTAACCGCCATCGGTTCCCTGTAAATGGGCTCCCCTAACCAGAAACAAAGGTCGAAGGATTTTTGGATCAATCAGGATCATCAGAAGTGATAAAAAGAATCCGGATTTGCTGAGCCAAGCAAGAGACAAGTGAAGAGACAAGAAGAGTTTGCAGTGAAGGAGACCAAGCCCAAGACTGCAACTGAATAATCAGAGCCCTGTGATACTCAGCTGATCATCGGGAGGGAGGTATCTCATCTCCTGAGTGCCAGGCCATCCTACCTGAGTTCTACCTTTGTCATTACACTTCTCGGACCTGCATCCTCGTCAATAACCAGTAAGCTGCATCTTGTGTGTTCTCTTTAATAATATTTCTTAGACTTTTGAATCACAGCCGTCATAAATCCATTCCTAGATCTACCACCCAGCAACACATTATATCTAACTATCATTCATTTACCTCTCATCACCCCGTTACCTAATCCCGCTCATATACTAGCCTTACAAACAACACAACCACCCTACAACCGACCCTCACCAAAAGTCCCTAAAACATAGCCCCCACCGATATCGGTTAGCAGTAACCGGTATCGGTTATTGTGACTCAAAACCAGAAACCAGCCTTTCCTCCTACCTGTTTCAACAAAGCAATTAAATTGTTATTTTACAATCTTTCGTGTTAATTTATATTAGCAGGGGAACTGACCACCTTCGAAAGGAAGTTTAATATTTCCTGGGCCCAGGGCGCCTTCCCTCATTTATTGTCTAATCAAAATCTTGTGGTCTTGTGTTCTTATTTGCAGGTAGTCCTTCCAAGACAAAAGGGAGTTCTTCACAATCAACCTGATCTCTCTCTACGGTACATGCACACCATCTCGACATTCAACAGGTATTCCTCCTAGCCCTAACCCTTATCTGTTTCTAAAAGGAATGAAAGGATAGAAGCAACTCTATTCCCAAAAAGCTGAAACATTCCGCGTGAAACACATATATAAAAAAATGCTTGGTTTTACATCAAGAATGTATACTAAGCTAATCATCATATACCGTATCATCAATGGGGCAAGAAGGGTTGCGCATGATCACAAATCTATCCCCCTGCACACAAATATTATCAAAATATCATCTCATGAACTAATCCAAGGCATCTCAAGATATTATCATAAAATCAAAAGCATGTGATACTTATGCAATAAACATCATCATATAAGGATCCAAAAGCATCATCAATCATCATGTCCTAACAAAGTCAAGTATCCATATCCATATGATGCATTATCAAAATCAACCATGATACATACACAAGAAATAAATCATACAACACTTTAACTGTTTTTAACCCACCGTAATGCCCCCCGGGGCATGCTTTGACCATCATGATCATTCTAACACTTTCTTCTACCAGTTGTGATAATTATTTTTATTAAATAATTATTTTAAATGAAGTTCACTATGCTGGGGCATTATTTGCCACCTAGTGCTTGTTTCTTCTCCCTGGGACATTTTTATTGTTTCCAGGATGATATTTTCATTCTCACTTCTTCTATTAATCATTGTAATAATTATTTTTATTAAATAATTATTTTTGACTCGTTTTTCTTCTCATCGGGGCATCTTTTTGCTACCCGATGCCCGTTTCATCACCCTGGAGCATTTTCGTGTGCTTTTAGGTAAATCCTCCACTTTCTCAATTCTTCTGACCGATCAAAAAATCAAAAAATTACAAAAATCATAATCTTCCTAAACATTATAATTTTTTTCAAAAGAAACAAAACATCATAAAAATTCAAAAATGGACAAAATTTGGTAAATAGCTTGTACGCAGCTGAAATTTGTGTCACACGCATGGTATTCATCTCATATCTCACATGTATTCTCATGTGTTTTTCAAGTAATGAATCACGGATCCTCTGGATGTAAAATCATTTACAAAAGATAAAAGTGCATGCCTCATCTCATACTTTGGGGCACAACGAGTTACTCCGATATTGTTTTGTAATGCACACAATTTTTTTCATTGGACCCTTGTGTCCATCATTTTCCCCCTTGCATACATCTTTGTTTGAGGAACAGTATTTTAACCCATGTCATTTATCACAAACATTTGGGAACTACAGCTAGATAAAAACATTTGTGCAACTATCTTGACCATTGTTGGTTTGAGTATGTGTGTTTGTACTTGTTTCCTTGTTAGATCAACTTGTTTACTTCTCGTATTGCATTACATTCTATATGTTGCATGGAGTTGGTATTTTTAGCAATGGGAATTTGTTTGTACTTATGGATTTTCATGTCATTCTACACTTATGTTGTATGCTTACATTTTTAATAAAGACCGATGATATAGATTCTAAGCAATATGATGAAAAATATAGTTGTTTACATTAGTTGGATGCAAGCTATTTCTATTCTCTTCATATTAATGTTCCCTTTTATATCCCCTTTCTTTCTACATCACACATTACTCTCAAATTCAATACCAAATATTTGGTGTATCGTCGTCAAAATGAGCAACTCCCTCATCTACTCAATTATTTAGTATGACATGGAAGATGAGTAAAGAAAATAACAGTTGGATAATTACGTATCTCACTCTTCAACCGATCGCTCTTACAACATTCTTAACATGATATATTAACAAAAGAAACTCTTTCACTCAGCAAAGCTACCCACATTTCCCCCTCAGTCATCTATATATTCATGTCATCTTTTCGATCATCGATTTCCTTTTTTCAACACCGCATCAATATTCAAGGGCATCCTTCATTCTACTAATTTTTCTTCTACCCCTTCAATTTTTTTGTCTTTAAATTGTCTACTATCTTCGAGAGTGACGTTGCTTACATCACCCCAAAGAGGGGAAAATGTAGACACCTAAAAATTACATTGAATATCTTCATCTCCTTTCACTTTGTTTCAAATAACAAATCTTTGTTATCTAACTCTACTTCCAACTCACTCAGGATGTCATTTTACAACAAATTGATGGGTAATTTTCCTCTTAATCAGCTAGTTTCACATTGATTGAGTATTCTATCTCGTATTTAACTAATGAACCTTATCATTGGCTATCTCCCACTTCCAACACTTCCAAAATCTAATTCAAATTCCTCCAAGAACTCTTAGAAGGCTTCCTAAGCTTGTTTAGAGTCCCTAATTAATCTTAAGAGGTTAATTAACTTCTAACCTAGTCAAAAAGGTACTTTGACTTCCAAAGATCTATTTTGGCTTATTCATTTATCCCACATGCACTAGATTTTCACATTTCTTCCAAACCAAAATCTATAAATAGAGGGGTCACCCCTCCCTTTCAACCTTACACCTTTACATCTGGACACCTTATTGACATCTTGATCTTGATCTTATATCACATCTTGATTATCTAGCTTAAAGAGCTCATTTACACTAGCCAAGCCATCCACCATTGAAATAGCTTCATCTTGCATTTTTCCTCCATTTTAGATTGGTAAGAGTTATCTAAGCATGGTCTAATAAATCATCTCAGAGAGATATCTTCATCTCTTGGAGCAAAAATTAAAAAATTGATTGCTTAGAATCTAATTAGGTTCAATTTTATTAAGCTTTCTAAAGAGAAGAGTAAACATAGTATGTTTCTTGTTTCATTCATAATGCATGCCTTTGAAGTTTATTTGATTATCTATCATCATGATGGTTATTGATTAATTTGGTGAAAACTTTAGGCTACTAGGTGTTAGTCTATTTCTCATAGTTTTCCAAGTTTTCCTTTAACACAAGCCCCATTGTTAAAATTTTTTGTGTAAAATTCTAGATCAAACATGCCTTTTCTAAACCTTATTAACCACAAGGTAATGGCCAAGGCGAGGCCACTAATAAAACCATTTTCAAAATACTCCATAAAATTGTTGATAAATATAGCTCTAACTAGCATAAACAAATTCTCTACACCATATGGGCTTACTCTACCACTTTGTTCGTACACATACCAACATTACACCCTTTTCCATAGTTTATAGGATTGAGGCTATTTTTATCTTATAATTGGAGATAACTTCACTTCACATATATCTAAAAATATCATCAAAGAAAATGAGTACTGTGAAAATAATTTACATGAGTTAGAGATTCTTGAATCCAAGTGAGTACATGCATTGGAACACCCGCATGTATATTAAGAATGCATTAAACATGCTTACATAAATAAGTACATGCCCATGTGTTTCAAGTGGGTGACTATACGCACCCAAATTTCACATGCTACATTGTTGGGAAATAGTTCAAAAGTCCCCAACAATTATTCATGTCTTTTCTAAAGGTGTTCGAGCTCCTTAACCTCTTCCCAACTTATATTTGTAGCCTAGTTTACCTTACTTAGCCATTGCATGATTTTCCTTAGCTTTCTGCTATGTTTTCCCTTAGTTTTGGATACTAGTTATGAAACCACCTCCCTACCTAGGAGGTAGTTACACAACCTCCACCCTAACCGGGTGGCGGGTTGTGTAACCGTTGCCACTACTTGCGCAGGTGGCGATTTGTGTGAATTTTATAGAACTCTTTGTGCATGAATTAGATGCATGTTACTTCACTCCAGTTCAATTTTAGTGCACATTTGTGAATCAATTTAGCTAATTTTGGGATTAATTGATTTGTATCAACCTCCTCTTCCACTTATGATTGTTGATTGAGTGTTTAACTCCCCTTAACGTTGCGATGCATCACCACATTACTTTGCCAAATGGTTAGAACCATTTCCCATCCAACCTTCTATAAAACCATTGCTTCTTTTGAAGAAAAATGTAGGAGAATTTTATCATGTATTGCTATGTTATGTTGGCAAAATCCTACTAGATATTACACAATTAAGCTCTATTCACTTACATTGTTCTTCCTCTACTTGCATTGCCACCAGATTGCCTAGTAAGCCATTACCTACTCCAACACCTTAATCTAGCTTCCTTTGCATTCCCAACTCCCTGGACTCACGTGGACACCGAAGGTTGGAAAAGAATACTAAGGGGACAAAAATCACACAAAAATTGGATTACCTATCTCTATAGATTTGTAAAGAAGTGATTACGGAAGAAATATTATCTATTAATTTAGAAATTAATTGAATTATCATTTTATTTAGATATCCTCCATAAAAACCTTCTTTAATTTTTTTGGGGAAGTTGCGGGAGAAAAGCTTATGAGAAGCTTTGATTTCTTCCAATGCCTCTGAGGCGAGTAGATGATTTGGTTCACATCTATAGTTTAGAGAATCTTTAATTTTTTAGAATAGATTAGATTTATTCTGCACAAATAAACAATTGCATCCAGTTGTTTATTTGTTTTAGGATTGATTAATTAAATTAGAGGTAATTTCTTCATTCTTCTATATGAACTATTATTCCGAAAATATAAAAATATTTATTTTATTAGATTAATTGATTTGTTATGCTTTATTTCTTTTATATTGGAAAATACAAAAACATAGTGTAGCTTTCTTTTATGTAGATTAGATTGTTATTTATAGATTAAATTGCACAAATGCACACATGACCATTTCCAGACCACAACAACCAAGAACATACACGTAGCGATCCTAGGGTCCCCCAACCGAATGGGCCCAAACTACTCACAGACATTGACACAGGCTTGCGTATGTTGTATTTCCACACATCGCCACTACCACCTGATATTATATCACTATTAAACATTCTAAACAT
The DNA here is from genome assembly GCA_018340775.1 of Taxus wallichiana var. yunnanensis. Taxonomy (NCBI): domain Eukaryota; kingdom Viridiplantae; phylum Streptophyta; class Pinopsida; order Cupressales; family Taxaceae; genus Taxus; species Taxus wallichiana. Next base: position 381,693,111 of record CM031242.1, read on the forward strand.
CGAAGACGATAAATATTATGAGTTCTAGACCACCCCTACCAACTGAATTTAGATCTTGCAAAACCACACCTCTCACTTATTCCATGACCTTGTCTGGACATCATTTCGAGGCACCAATTGGTTTTCCACGTATCCCACAAATTTTAGAAAGGATTTCCATGGATATTGACATTGATTGGAGTCTTCGTGTGGCTATCCTTTTCGATCTGTCCATTAGACCAATTCAGATTATAAGGTCCTTCCTTGCCCTTTATGAGAAGATCCCTATATTGCGTGTCAAGGACATTATTTTTCCTTGATAGATTGTTCATCCCATATTCACATACTTTATTCCACATACCACATATTAGTTATATTCCACTACCCATATCCATCTGTTATTTTAGCATCGTTGTCCCGGCATGACCTCGGGAGGTCGAGTGTGATTGAAGGTCACATGTCAATTTTTATTCGTACAATGACCTCGTGCTTGAATCAAATCAGAAGAAAAAAAGTGTAGAGAAATCATTGAAAGGAAAATTAAAACCTAATTGGCTAATCATATAAACTATCAATGTATGAGTTGGTTGGCCCGTGTTTATAGTTTAGCCAAACTTGATGGAAAGCCTGTGAAAAATCCCATAAACATTATGCATTTGTGGAAATATTATACTTAAATATTTATCATGTTCTCCATGATTTTTGTACATAGTTATGAATTCTAATAATACAAAAATAGTCAAATATTTATAAAAATACAAAATTAAAACACCGTGCATCTTACTTAATATACAAGTTGTGTATCACTTTGGTTTGATAAATAACATATCTTCTTATTTACACACATGTGTTCACTTGATAGATTGATTTAGATGTAGGGAGCACAAATAGATACATGCTTATAGGAGCAATCATCACTCTTCACATTCATAGTTTGGGGGAATCCTTCCATCTCCTATGCATGTTATTGTTTTATAATAGTTATTTTCTATTTTGTCATTTATGCTCAATTACACATTGTGCAATTTCTATTTTTCATACACACAAGACTAACACATGTTTTGTGTAGCATTGACATCTCTTGTATCATATTACCATGTTTTGACACTCATGTTTCATGCATACTTGCTTATGTGTATATATTATTACTTACTTGTTTTCATTTCTTGTGGCTTATGTGACTTGATTGTCTTTTGACAATGTGGGTGTCCCATAGTTTTGACATCATGAATATCTTGTTTGATATTTATTTCTCTTGTTTGTAGGATTACATGCCTTTATTTTCTTGTGAAACAATGTGGGTCCCACATATGTGACTCTATGCCTTGTGTGTGTGACGTTTTTTGCATGCTTCTTGCATTTGAATACACTATTATTGTAAATTTACATGTATATAGACTACTCTTTTTATCAACTTTGTGGTTTTTATATATTGTTATTATATATTTTTTTCCCACCATGGTTGAAACCATGCACAATTCCATTTCCTTTTATAGGAACATGCCATTCCACATGGCCATCTCTCCACATTATATAGTCCTTTATAGATTCTCACCCAACTCGTACATGGGCACCCATATTTTCTTTTAAGACAAGTGATCAACACGGTTTTCACACATACCTCAAAGGAAGGGGAATCCATATGCATTCATTTATACACTCACAATAGACAAAGTGAGAATTCTAGGATATAATACAAGTATAAATAGGGTACACGTATTCAAAAATATAGAAAAACACATATATTTAGAAAAAAATAACATGTTAAGAACCATAAAAATTGGTTAAGACCGTGGTATGTCCCGACCTTCCCACACATTTTTTCCTAGGGGGTAGGAACATCATTTTTATTCACAACTTCAATTTGTAGATTAATCCTTAGGATTTTGACACAATTTTAGATCCACTCACTCAAGTACATCGATCATGAAATACTTCACTCTACTTGTGAAATTATATTTCTACTACATTTTTAGATATCTTAGGGGAATGCGTCTCCTTTCTCTATCAAAATTCTAACATATTTTTGTTTTTATTCAGTTGTGCAACACATGGGAGGGGCATGGGAACATCCATTTGATTTTGTATTGTGTGTCCTAATTCACAAAATTATGCCTAGATCTGTCTGCATGGTGTGGCCCATGGGGTTATGGAAGGTATTGAAGTAGCTAATTTTTTTCATTAGAATACTTTACTCTCCTCTTGGAGTCAAAGGATAAGATATCATATTTTATAAATAGCCTTGATACCAAGTTTTCTTCCTTATAAAGGTGTTTTAACACTTCATTCTTCTTCTTTTCACCTTGGAATTTTGTGTTACGTTGCATTCACCCAACACTCCAGTTTTCCATGGCACAAATTGGGGATTGATCATCCCTAATCCTTTATCAAGCACATGAAAAACACAATATTGTCTCCTTCCCCAAAGAAAACAAGTGTATTCCTTCTTTGTTTACATCTTTTCAATTCATTTTATACAAATGCATATCTTTCACATTACAATTGATATTTGAGTTAAAGTTAAATTCTTTATTATGAAAATTTTCTATACTCTTTGTTGCATGTTTCATCATAGATCATGTCAAATCCAAGCACAATGGGAAACACCAACATCAGGTCTGAAGCTTCTTACTAGGTCAATACAACATCCTATCTCATTTGCAATAATAATGGGCAACAACCACATTAGGTATCAAGCTTCTTACCATGCCAACAAAACATCCTATCTCATTTGTAGGAACTAAAACATCCATACTCCAAATATTTTAGTAAGATCAAAAGTTAAAGTAAGTTTTGTCAAAGTGCAAATTTCCAAAATTGAGTGTCTATAATTCTAATTGGCATGATTTAAGAAATGAAAATGAATCCATGGTATTGGTGCCATGTGATTATAATAACCACATAATTATTTATTTTTAAATATGATTTAATTGTTAAAAGTTGTGAAAGTTCTTATTATTATATTAAATGTGATATTATTGGTTTGATAACTATTTTAAAACCATATTGTGGTGGGAAATTGATTTAAGCTTGTGTATCAAATCCCACAAAAAGGATAGTTTAAATTGGTGGTTAAGATATTAATAAAATATTATTGCGTTGAATGGGGATTAAAGAATCTCATTAGATTGTCTAGAATTTTAGGAAAAACTTTCTATGTATTGTGTTTCACTTAGTAACTTGAATTGTAAGTAAAATTAAACCTAAAGTTAGTTATGTTTCCTTCTACACTTAGTTGTATGGGTTATTTTTCAGAGAATTTGGAAATAATGAAGGGGAGTTATGTTGTTGGTTTGTGCCATCATTTGGACATGATACCCATGATTTTATTGTTAGTTGTATGGTCATTATGTGCTTTTATTTATGTGTCTATGTTTTCTATTATGGGTAAGTAGTGTTATTTTATTGAATTTCACCTTTGGGGATTCTATTGAGGGAGAGGAGAATGTATTATTTTGGTGATTATTGTTTTAAAATATGGGTGATTTTATTATTGGTGGAGGACATTTTGTATTCAATAAGGATTTATTTTCTATTTCTAGGAGGATACTGCATTTTAGTTGTGGTATTTCCCATTAAAGGGTAGACCCATAATTGTGAGAGGGAATAACTACAAGTTTGATTATGAAGCTCATATGCTTAGCATGAGATCCCAAGGAGAATATTGAGTTATTAGGAGCTCTATAATGATTTGGGGTTTTAGTATATTTAATTATTAATCATTTTGGGTATGTGTTTTTTTCCATCCCTAGACTCACTTATCTATAAAATGAAAGGAATTTATATTTCCCATGTTACACTTATTTATCTCAAGATACTAAATGATTGGGAAGTAACTAATGATTAGGAAGGACTTGCTAATACATTGACTATGGTCATTATTTGTCTTAGCCACAAGGACTATAACATATTATATATTGACCATGTATGTGATTATGGTGGTTGTAGCATGGGTTGTATTCGATCCATGTTTGCAAACTACGGAAAACTATTTCATAACCACTTAAATAAGGAAAATAGACTGATATTTCCTTACAAAATGCCTTGATAACCACATGAGATTGAAGGGGGTATGAAGGGATTGTATTCATATCATTTAAATATATTAAAATTTTAAATATAATTAAAATATTTCCTTTGGGATTATTGACATGGAGAGAAGTCAGTTGAGATGTTAATTGAACCATAAAAATGGGAACACTCAATCCCAAGTTAATTGAGAATTATGTGTTATTTCAAAAGGATAATTTGATCATAACTACAATAGGAGTAAAAGGAAACTTTGTTAAATGATATATTTATCATTTTAATCAATATTGATAAATCATTATCAAGGTTCCTGAGCATTAGCTCAATGGATCACTATAACTTAAAAATTTGATTCATCAAAAAATGATCTTGGATTAAACCATTAAGATCAAAATAATCATGATTGTGGAATAAAATATTACCAAACTAATTCCCTAATTTAATGAGAAAATAAAAGTTAAAATTGAACTAAATAAGTAATAGGGATTACTCAACATGAATTTTATTCAACAAGTTGAGTCTTCCTTAATTATCTTTAGTTAGGTGATTTCGATGGATGAGTTATATTAATTTCTTGTGTTATCAAATCATAAGAGGTCATAACTATTTTAGTTCTACCATTTATTTTATCTTAAAATATTCATTCATGCATGTTATAATGCATGATATAAGAGGGGATAACCCACTTGGATAATAAGAAAATCTAAAATTAGAATTAGAATCGTGAATGTCGAATAATCGGTTTTTTCAATAAGCTCATTAAAATTGTTAATAGATATATGTAATGGTTAGTTGTATTAAATTAAAATAAGGAACTTACACCTATAAGTTCTAAATTAGAACTTCATACTAACATCATGATGAAGAAAATAAAATAAGAAACTATTAAATATGCATAAATAAAAGAAAATGCAAACCTCTCTTCATTGAGTAAATTCGCTTCTAATTTTTGGATGCTTGTGAAACATTTGTGTAAGATAATGAAAGTGTGGTTACAATGAGAGATTGAAGATACAAGGATTATTTCCAAATTAAAATTAATATCCATAGTTAGCAACCTCTTACATAAACAAGGGTTTTTCAATTTAACCAGTTTGTTAATAATATAAAACTTTCATGAAAATAAGGTGTGAAGGTGTCTATACAAAGTACCTGTGAGGTCTTTTATATATATTTATGATTGGGGATTTTGGTTGATCTTGATGAATGTGTGATATTGGAGATTTAGATTTAGTAGCTTGTTAATTATGATTATGAACAATTGAATCAAATTAATTATCTATTGGATGTTATGGGAAGTGGATGTGAAGAAGGGGAATTAATTAATCAATCAAGAGATGATCAATAAGATTGGAATGATTGTTATGAGTGATTTAAGAGATATTTAGAAGTGATATTAGTGTAGTGGATTTGGGGTGTATACACAATGACCTTTATGTGAATATAGGTTCATTTGAGTCTAAGGAGCATAACGTTATTAAATATCAAAGCATCATATGACTATTTATTCAATCCAAATTGAAGTTTCCTATGTCAATATATTTGTTGAAGCCTTAATTTTGAAGTAGACATTAAGGAAAATTCAAATATGAAGATAAAATAATATAAATTGTTTGCATCAAGAAAGATATACACTTAAAATAAGAACCAAATATCCAAAATAGGAAAGTAATGTGATAAACCCAAAATCCAAAGCCACTCCAACATATAATAATGTCATGCATAAAAGAAATTTATTGCATAAACAAGAACCAAAATCTTGAATACAATCCATGGAAGTGGAGAACATGTATCTTGATGTTATTTTACTTAGCACAACAACCACACCAACATCACCAGATGCAATTTCACAAGAAAAACACCTATTTTGTTAATGGATGTAGATGCAAGTGTAGCCATTAGATTTTTATATGAGAGTGGAAGCAAAATAATATCTTCTTTGAAGGAACCATCAAGTGACTGGACATTTTGTAGTACCCTAAATTTAGTTTGAGGAACTTGACAACAAATATTTTTCACCTTTATAGAAATTGGTTCTAATAGCACATATTTGACTTATTTCACATTTTTCCCCATTCCAAACACCCTCTACTCTACTAGGTTTCCCTATTCTCCAATTCATCATTACTAGAACCATTTTTATTTGTACATAAGCCCAATTTCATTCTAAATAGACATCAAAAATATTTTAGTTATGAGTCTCATGAACTTAGGAAGGTTCTTGGGCCTTATACAAGTTCATCCTTAAATCTGTCTAATTATCTTGAACTTGTCCTTGTCATAATTTAAAATATGTAGATCATCTTAGTTATATTTTAGGATTATTTGAGAGGGATAACTAACCAAAAGTATTGTATTCATAAACTTAATCCTAATCTATTCAAACTATATGACATCACTTTACCCATCTAATATTACTACACACAAAGAGAAAATTCTTACTAATTCTTCTAAGAGAATTCTTATATCATTTAACAACAAAATTTTGAAGCATATAACATCTAAAATTTAATGTTTTCTAGTGTCAAAGTCAAATCAAAGATTTCAATCTAAATATTATATGTTTCTAGTTACATCTCACCATGGGATTGTGAAAAAATATGTTGGTTTGATGCCTCTTTGGAGTATTAGAATGTAGGAAACACTTTCCCATCATGGGGTGGTTAGGGCCAATACAACCTAGAATGTTAACCCCTTTTAAAGGTATATCATCTTCAAGGTAAGAAACTATGTATTGAGTCTTATAAAATTAATAAGGCATATCAACTATGTTGTAGCTCATCGTATCATTTTAAGTACACATAATAAAATAACAAATCTAAATTAAAATGCACAAAAGTGATGAATTTTCCAACCTACCCTACACATATTTTATCTCCCATACAAATTCAATCTTGGTTTATTGTAGGACATACATGTTTAGATTAAAACCTTTCCTCCATTTTGAAACATCATTTGCACATTTATAGATCTAAATTTCTCTTGAGAATCTTAACAAATATATTTCTAGATTTTATTTATCATGTAAGCACACTATTTTATATTGTGTGAGCCTCACTTTTGATTTAATTCCTTTTCCATACTCTAATCAACATTAGACTATTTTTAGATTGATTAAACTATTCAAGTCCTTAAGTTTAACTTAAATCAAGTTGTATTAGGACTAATAATTATTATAATTTTTTTTTGGATTAAATTTCAATTAATTATGTTGATTATGCGATTTTATTAACACATTTTAGTTTATTGAAAAATGTAGCTCTTTTCATTTTCACTTTGTTAGGGTTTCAAATTTCATGACTAATTATGGGTCAAATTTAGGTCTTAAGGTTTTATCCAACTCTCTCCTCCTATGAAGGATTACTTATTTTTCATGTATCTAAATTATCTATGTACATTTTCAATGAAAGAACTCTATTTCTCATAATTTCTCAACCAATTCCACGTGTTATGAAATAAATTTACATGTTTTATACAAGGTCCATCTAATAGAATATTGCATCATGTTAGGTTTATATATGATTGTAATGTTACATTCTTATATAACCAATGACCCATTGTTAATACACATAGATTGATACATGGTTCACATATAGAATTTAAGATACTTCATGTCATTAATCACACACACGCACACATGCGCACACATACACACACACGCGTGCGTGCGCACACGCGCACACACACACACACACACACACACACACACACACACACACACACACACGCGCAAGCATGCACACACACACACACACACACACACACACACACAAACACATATTGAATCCATTCATCCCTCCTTATATGTTACCTAAGGGTAGGATCAATCGAAACAACCTATTTGTTGGCCACAATCTCTTATTTTGGGCAAAAAAACATAAGGTAGACATAGTTATAACCAAACAAGGTAGGCCCACCAAAACCCTAATCTCTACGAATTAATCATCTTAATTTACCTCCACCACATGTGGTAACAATATAAGTAAATAAGGAATATGATCTCATAAAACAATTTAAGAATAATTTAAAAATATATACAAAGGTATTATTTATGATTCTCTATGTGGTACGATATTCCCTTATAGTGTGAATAATTATTTACCTCAATTGTATATGATCTAAATGGGGAAGTGTCATATACTTTGAAGTGGATTCGTAACCCCACAAACATGTCATTAATCAACATATACCTTGTATATTCAAGTAAGAATCCTTATCAAAGGTATAAAACATGTCATTATTGATAATGGATTTGTGTTAAATATTTACAATGTCATATTTCTTCAAACACCCATCATTGTGACTAATTTTCTCATATTTCTTGAGATACGAGATCAAATGTTTTGAAAATATTTATAGCAAATATCATCTGGAATAAAAACATTAGCTATAATATGTGAGGTAATGCCCAATAATTTGATTAATAATCCATTACTAGGAATGCCTTGGATGCATTCCATGAGAGGTGTGCCTTCTCTAATGCATATATTTCTTAGGTTATCCATAGTGGCTCTACACACACACAAAATATGATATTCCCTCCAAATTTTATGCCACCAAAATACCCATAGAACCATTTATACCATAATATAATATGTCATACACACTTATGAGATTTGAGAAAAAAACAATACTAATAAGAAACCACCATTATAAAATGGTGTGAATAACCTTAATCAATAATTTTCACCTAAATATAATATGGATAACCAAATATACTTGTAAAACCATAGAGTATTGTCAACAAAAGGAAATAAAAAGCACATGATGACTATCCCCGAACCAATGCAATAGGATCAACACTTACCATCCCTTAGTTTACCATGAATTAATATGGATTTAGAATAAAGCATATACGAAAAATGGATTACAAAGGAAAAATACTAGGAAAATATGAGTAAGATATTAAAAAAAAAAATTCATTAGCTAAGAACAAAGATAAAAAGGATTAGATACTAGAAATATAAATTTATGTTCAAAGTAAACAATGAAATAACTTAATGAACATAAAATCTATGTTCCCACCACACATTTATCCATACATACCCACTTTATTTATTATAATAAGTAACATGAACATGAAATTAATTATATCAATTCTCTATAAATAGTGTATCATGAATAATTAACCATGCTTCCTCTCTAGAAATATAGCCACTAGTTAAATTATCCAATGATGAATGTGTTTTGGAATGTTTGGGTATACATGAGTTCCTCCCTTATTTCTATCATAAGATGAGGTTCATAGTTAATATGAATAACCATGCATATTTTAGATAATTCAATCTATCACTAGTCATTAATGATGTCAAGTCAAGATGGCCTCTAAGATGTATTACCTAAAACACCACATTTTGATTTATGATCAATGTTACTAAATGAAGAAACAAATTAGTTTATATTTTATACAAAATTAGACCCATGGTTTCTCTAATTGGTATAATTTTAAATAGAGATAAGAATAAATTCATTCAAACTATATTATATGATAGTACATAATTATTCTCTTGAACATGTGTTGATTATATTATAACACTTCATCATATTATCCTTTACCTAAGTTCAAAACCAAGTAAAAATTATGAAATAATCTTCCTAATGTAGTGTAAACACAAAATCACACACTTGGTTACATTTATAGGTCCTAAAAACATACTAGAATTCATATGATGCCTAAGAAAGAAACTAGAAATTGACGACGTCTTTGGCCTCATGTCTTGGTTTCTTGTTTTCTACTTGGTCTTACACACCCTACAACCCCTGTAAATATTTTACTTATTTATATTTTATGGCTCTAGACACCAGCTCCTAGCCGTAATAGGAGCACCCAGTGCCCTATCCCCTCCGGGTGCCCCGACCCTTTTCACCTTACTCACTTCTTTTGGGTCTATTTTATTTTTGGGAACCTTTTTCACTTATGGTTCACCTTCCAGTTTGTCAATTACAAAATTGAAACAATGGAATCATATAAATATATAGTTATGTGTTTAAACTCAAGGACCAAGCACTAATCATATAGTATCATCACTTAAGATTGCATCCAAAGGCATCTAAATCACTTTAAAGAATCACTCTAGCATCCATTCAAGGGACAAAGGGCTGCAACTCTACATACACAACATAGGAAGCATAAGTTCATTTTCCATTCAAACATTCTATTACATTGTTACATCTAGCTATAACTCTGCTATCAAGTGCACTTGCACAAGGGCATCTTAGGTCACAATTATGTAGACACTAAATCACACACTTTGGGTATCTATCTAGTCCTGATCACATACTACTATTCATATGATTCCTAAGTAAGAAAAGTACTAATTAACCCATGTATTTGGCCATATTTTATTTCTTTCTGTTACCACTTTTGGTCTTAACTCTTTCTTTCCCAGTCTACCTTTTTATACTTCGGTGTTTCTCACCTTGGACACTAGTGCCCAGCCAGGGATGCCAGATCTTAGGTGCCCCATCCCCTCCTCGGGCACCCCCAACCTCTTTGTACTTTTCTCACATATTTTGGGTCCTTTCTAGCTATTTGGGCATCTTATCTTTTTTGTAGTTATCCTTTTTGGGGTTAATTACAAAATTTAAGCAAGGGAATCATATAAATATAAATTTATGTGACCATAATAAAGGACCAAGCACTAAGCATTAGCTATCACCACCTAAGGTTGCATCCAAAGGTTATTCTAGAGCATTCAAGTATCCATTATATCTCCATACAAGGGATAAGGGACAAAATTCTTCTGTATAGACTTCATAGGAGGGGAAGTTCATTATTTCATGCACATATCTATCTACATTTTCTACATCTAGCTATTTTCTCACTATCAAGTGTGACATGCACAAGAGCCACCTAGGGCACAATTCCACACACACACACATAACTACATTGGGTCTGAAATGTAGTACAAATATCATTCGTAAGATCACTCATTTGACAACTAAGGACATTCCAAACCCTCATTTGCATTATTTTATTTTTGGGATTTGATGCAATTTTGAGGGTTTTGTAGGTTATTTGTTTATTACAGAGTTACCCGCAACATCAATGATCATTGTGTAACATACTAGAGACAAGAAGTGAATGAAAATGAACATATCATGACCCTACAAATAATGTTTTCTAAGCTTTTGAGAATTCATAAGTGCCTGCAGATCAGTCTATACCACCCGCAGGCACCCCTGACCCATTCTAGGCATCCTAGTCCGTAGATCTCGCGGTCACACAATGTTTTGAGGCTCAGGCAACACTTTCCTCCTTCTATTTACCAATTCATCACTTTGGCACAATTCATATTTAATTGCAAATCAACTAAGTCATTTATCTCCTCATTTGTAATCGGGTTTTAAATCTCAATTACTTATTTGCTTGGATCAGATCTATATTTCATTTCTCATTCATTTATTACTACATTACAATCAGATTTAGGAATTTATAAATTCAAAATTATGCTTAATCATTTTTGTGAACACATCACTTGAATCCATCTTATTTCTAGGACTCTTATCATCTTATCACTATGGCTCAATCTTATGGAAAATCTATTGAAGCCCATGTTAAAGATCTTAATGATCATATTGTTGAACATCCTCAAGATCTAGAATTTCTCTTATTTTCTTCTCATGAGGAGGCAACCAATCTTGTAGAGCTTAATGTCCCTATATCCATTTTTGCTTCCATGGCCATTACTACTTAACCACCTACTTCCACTCTTCCACCTATTTCTACCATTCCTGCTTCTATTCCTACTCCCACCAGTAATTTCTCTCCATCTCTTGTTTCTCACACATGACAAGTATCTTTCAATGGTACTCCATAATTAGTCTCCCTTTATCAAGATCTCCAAGTTCAAATCCTAACATTTCAGCAGGCTATTTCTTGTGCATCTCCATCTCTGGATTCCACTTTATTAATTCATACTCAATGCGCACCTACCATTTCCAATTTCTCACTTCCTCCTAATTTCATCACCTAGGATTCCCATTTTCAATGGGCATGGTGACCCACAAGATCATCTCTAAGTGTTTCATGTGGCATGTCTATATTTTGTGGATGATCATATTCTCCTAGCTAAGATATTTCCTTGTAGTCTTCATGATTATACAATGTGTTGGTTCTATGAACTACATGTCCACTCAATAACATCTTTTACGCATCTAGCTAATGATTTTATCTCTCATTTCTCTATCAATATCAGATTTAAGATATCCTATGCTCAAATCACTCAATTTAAACAAGAATCTAATGAACATCTAACGGATTATGTCTTAATATAAAAACAACCTAGCTAAGATGTCTAATGTTCTTGCAGAATCTGAAATTCAAGATCTATTTATACAAAGTCTATTACTACCTCTTCAAGAGAGTCTTATCTTTGAGAGCTATCCATCATTTTATCATTTGTGTCACACTCTTAAGCTACATGAAGCAAAAATATTATCCATATACAAGCTTAAGTATCAGGAAAAGGATTCATCTTCTACGCGCTTTCAAAGTAAATCAAATTTTAAGGAAATTGCGAAACCTACTAAAGATAAAGAAAATGTCAAATTTTTTATAATATTAAAGAGTTTCAATGAAAATTTCCTAAGCGTACATATAAAAAATTGACTATCACTCCACATCTTCTCTTGCCAGACACTTATTGAGAGCAATCTCATTACGCTTCCTTCTCCACTCAACTTGGACCCATCTCGTCCAAAAGTTCATAATTAAAATTAAAATATCGATGAAACTATCATTAATGTTTTAGACATTCAACATATTGATGTTTCAAACTTCACAACCTTATTTAAGATATTATCAATAATAATACAATCAAGCTTCCTGAGCTTATGACCTCTACACTGTTAATGAAAATGATAAGGTCAAAATCTTCAACAACCCTCTTCTTAAAAATGAAAAATAAATGACTATCTCTTTAGCAAATCATACCTATCATGTAGTGCCTCCTCCTACATCAGGGGCTCTTGATTTTCTAGTTTCTCATGCTGATACGTCTCTTCCAATAATTAATTTCTCTCGATCACAACCATCATGCTACATTATCTTCTAATCACTTACACATTAGTGCTTTTATTGGACCTATTTCTATCAATAACAACATTGTTGATCCACATGCTTTCACATGAGTGCATGTTCTATTACCATTTTTATCACTATCAAATATCCACTCTCAAAAATTTCATACTTGGTTCCTAAATCATATGAATATGTCAATCTTCTAGTTACATTCAGTCCTCTTACCTTGCTTGTGAATTTTTCATGTGGCACCTTTAGTCGAAGGATGTAACATGCTCTTAGGTCTTCCCTAGCTCAATGCAACCTAGGCTATACTCTCCATGCACCACACGTGTCTAAATTTCATTCACAACAAGCAAGTAATTACTATCAATGGTGTTTCTCCATCCACTCTATGGCTACAACCTCCTCTTGAGGTTTCCATTGCACTTGCTTGATCATCTAGGTCACTGCAACCTCTTGACTCTAAAAAACAATATGCTCCTAGCTCGCCTATTCAAATACAACCTACATGGTCTCATCGGTATGCTAGTCCACCCCATCGCCTATGTACCTAATTTGGACCGCTCCTTCACATAAGTACAAATCACCTCCATGGTCTCTTTCACCTAGATGTCCATCACCTCTCGTAGTCTACTTCACATTGGAATCCATTTCCCTATGCTCTCCTTCACATAAATACACATCACCTTTGTAGTCTCTTTCACCTAGGTGTACATTGCCTCCTAGGTCTTATACACACATGTCTCATTCACTTACTTATCATTTTTATCATGCACCACCGATTTTAGAGCATGTTCTCATGTCTCAGTATCTCTATAAGAATCGGGTGGAGGACCTTCATATTTCACTATTATCGATAACATATTCATTTTCAGGGAACTTGGGGGCATCATACTTATTCTACCCCACCTTCTAGTATTATTATTTGTCTTACACATGTCACATATAGTCTTTCAAACTTCATCATACACATCTTTATACATTTGTATCATCATTCCCCGATGAATCACTCTTGTGATTTGGTTCACACTTGACTATTGAGGGCATCCTACACACTACACACTACACACTACACACTACACACTACACACTACACACTACACACTACACACTACACACTACACACTACACACTACACACTACACACTACACACTACACACTACACACTACACACTACACACTACACACTACACACTACACGCTACACGCTCCACGGCACATACACGGTACATGGTACACACTACACACTACATGTATACTCGACATCCTCTTACCGCAACATCAATCACACACTATACACACTATTCACTATACACATTCACATCTACTTCCACATGCTATGACCATTACCCTCTCGATGCACTCTAGTTCCAAAATTCATACTCAACCTGCTAATGGTCTCAATCTAAAATGAACCCACCACAATCACTCACTCACTCACATATTCTCTACTCTATAGGATTTATCAATCATATCCTTCTAGCACACATGTTCAAACCATTTCCGATGACCCACTCTTGTTTTGAGGTTCATTCTCGATTGCTAAGGGGGCATGCATAAATGAACCTAATCACATGCATAATTATTCACACTCATTCAAGGGGCACGTAACTCCTATCATTCACTCTTTATTCCACTCCATCTCATCCACAACATATTACATATCTTGGTTGCATTCACGCTTGCTTACTTATACTCACATGATACATCTTACTTACTATGTTAGCTAGATACACCGTATGTAATTATATTTTAATATAAGCATGCACATTCACTTTCTTTCACACTACAAAGTGCTATTGTTTCATTTTTCATAGCACATTACTATATCGGATTATACATGTTTTGACATACATTTTATCTTCCTAACATGCTAACGAGTGGTTCATGTGCAACATTTTATTTGTAGGTCTATATGCTTCCATGGTTGTCTATGACATTGTTTTCTCTTGTATATCATTGTTTGCAAGCTTTTCCATATGCCTTACTTGTTCTTTGATTATTAGTATGATTTTATCCACTATGTCCTTGATTGTCTTGTGATATTGTGAGTGATGTCCCATGTTTGAAACCCACTTTTTTGGTCTATATTGTCTTCTTGTGTACTATATTTTTTGTGCCTTAGCTTACACATTGTCTACTTAGCTTACATCTTGTATTTTACATGCATATTTGTCTTTACTTACACTAACACTTATGTCCAATCAATTTTCTTGAGTGTGCCTAGGTTTCTACTAAGCACACTCCCCTACAGGGAATGGTTTTAGCACATTGGTTAGTCCTCCTTTGAGCCACATACTCCTCAGTGACATCGCATGCACCCAAAATGAGGGGAGAATAATATGGGTGATTCAATCACCCCATACAATGTTCTACATTCACATTTCAAGACATTTTAGTATCAATAAAACATAGTATTTAGTCTCGGTCGGGGCTCAAAATATGACTTGGGTCCTTAGCACAACACAAAAACTAGCTCTCGACCAAGATAGTAGCGCATGGGTACCCTTGACCTTTAATAGATTCCTGTGACTAGGGGTAGTTACACAACAATTTTTATTTCAACACAGTCTACAACACTTCACACAATGGATTTTACAAGACAATAATCCTTCAACACTCAACATGTATGCACTAGACAACATTTTCTACTTTTGTGTTGGATCAAAATTGTTCAAACCATATCAAATTTTTACACACCATCTACAATGGTGTTATGCATTTTAGGAAGTAGTTAAAGGTTAGAGGATAACACCAAACTTTTCTCCCTACACTTATTCCATTCTTGGCTTGAGATCACCCAAAAATGCGTAGTCAATGCAAATAACGTGAGATTACCCGAAACACTCATTCCTCTACATCATCTTTAGAATCCTTTCTATAATATTTTACTCATCAAAGATCAGGTGCACATGTTACTTTTTCACATTTTCACATTTTACATACTTTTTACTCATTTTGATCATATACTCACGTATTTGACTACTTGATCATTCTTCTCTTTTGTAGGTCCGTCCTTATGGGAAGTGATAGTCACATCAATCAAAATCAACACATCAGCAACAATATATATCAACAACTGGTACCAATGGCATCAACACATATGCCCTCACCTTAAGGTCATCATCTTCATCACTTTATGTATTTCCTCTTCTTTAGCATCCATGTTTCACATTTTTTTATCACTCCACGATTTTTCTTATCTCTCGACATGATTTTCGCCATTGATCTACATGGTTATCAGGTACAAATCTCTTATCTACTTTATGTTATCAAGAATTCACTCAAAAAAATAAAGTGGAGGAAAATGTATACAATAAATTATACACTTTGGGTATCTATGTAGTCCTGATCACATGCTACAATTAATATGATTCATAAGTAAGAAAAGTACTAATTAACCCATGTCTTTGGCCATATTTTCTTTATTTTTGTTACCACTTTTGGTCTTAAACTCTTGCTTTCCCAAAGATTCCTTTTTATACTTCAGCATTTCTCACCCTAGACACTAACACCCAATCAGGGACACTAGCGTCGGTGCTCTTGTCCCCTTTGGGTGCCCCTAACCTCTTTATACTTTTCTCACATCTTTTGGGTCCTTTCTAGCCATTTGGGCATCTTATATTTTTGCAATCGGCATTTTTGAGGTTAATTATGAAATTAAAACAAGAGAATCATATAAATATAAAGTTATGTAACTATAATAAAGGACCAAACACTAAGCATTAGCTATCACCACCTAAGGTTGCATCCAAAGGCTATTCTAGAGCATTCAAGCATCCATTCTAGCTCCATACAAGGGAAAAGGAATTGCATTCTTCTGCATACACTTCATAGGAAGGGAATTTCATTATTTCATGCACACATCTATTTACATTTTCTACATCTAGCTACTTTCTCACTATCAAGTGCGACATGCACAAGAGCCACCTAGGGCACAATTCTACACACACATAGAACTACATTAGGTCTGAAATGTAGTGCAATGCTCAATCATAAGATCACTTGTTTGATAGCCAAGGAAAGTCCAATGCCTCATTTGTATTATTTTGTTTTTAGGATTTAATACACTTTTGAGGGTTTTACAAGTCATTTCTTTATTGCAGGTTACCAACAAAATATAAGATCATTGTGTGACATAATGGAAATAGGCATCGAGGACAACATACATCTCATGACCCACCAAAGGATATTTTTGATGGTTTGAGTAGTCATAGGTTCCCGTGGTAGGTCCAGTAATGCTGTAGGTTCCTTGACCCATTCCAGTGCCACGGTCAACCTAGGAAGATCTAACGGTTGCATAATTTTCTAAGGCTATGTGTGACACTTTCCTCCTTCTGTTTACCATTTCTCACTTCAACATAGTTCGATTTAATTGTGAATAAACTAATCCATTTTATATCCTCATTTAAACTTATTTTTTCAAATCCTAATTGCTTATTTACTTGGATCTGATCTATATTTCATTTCTCATTCATTTACTTGCTACATTACCAATCAAATATAGGCATTTATAAATTTATAATTGTGCTTAATCATATTCTTACACACATTCACAAGAACTATATGGATTCTGAGATGTAGTGTAGCACTCGGTCGTAAGCTCACTCTCGGGGTGACTGTTGGGGTCATTCCAACTCCCCATTCTACATATTTGTTTTTTTTATATTTGATGTGGTTTGTGGGATTTTGCAGATGATATCTATTTTGTAGGTTACAGCTACCCTTAGCTATTAAAGAGTGACAAAAAGGTGATCAATAGGGAATAATTGTGATACTTGTGTGACACAAAAAAAAATAGATTATGACTATTTGCGTAGTCATGGGCACCCAATAGTATTCTCTAGTGCCCAGTGCCCTTGTCCTTCTGTGGGTGCCCATTTCCAGCATTGATCATGAGATCCATAATTTATCCTAAGTATTTATGACATTTTCCACCTCATGTTCAACACTTTTCCCGAGTCTAGAGCTTTTCCAGATCAAACATAAATAAGCTAAGTCATTATTTCTATATATCTTTCTCGAGGGTTTTATACTTGCTTATTTGTTTGCGTTATATTGTACTTAGTAGATGTATATCATATCTTGCACTAGCTACTCTACAATATAGGGTTTAATATAAATGTATTTTTTAAAATTAGGTATAATCACTAGTAAACGATGAAATTCACAATTTTAGATGTAGGTTCAAAAATATACATTGGTTACTTGTAAAGGACGTCTAACATTATCCTATTTTTCAAGTACAATGGACACATTATGACATGTATGGATTTTTGTGGTCTAAACAAAGTTTTTTCTTAAGATGAATTTCCATTACCAAATATTTACATGATTCTCTCATTTATGGATGCATTTACAATTTGCAAATAAATCAAGATTAATCCCGATGACCAATGTAAAACATATATTACAATTCTTAGGATACATTTTTCTATGTTATCATTTCTTTCTCAATAAAAAAACTAGTGTAACTAATTAATGAGAAATTCCATACATTTTTTCGCTAAAAGGTAAAAAAGGGTTGAGGGGACCCTACCCCAAACAAATTCAAAGCTCCATATGAGCAGATAAAAACATTACATACCCAACAAAAAGATATTATAAAATTCCATAATAAATGGGCTCCACCAAGAGCAATAGAAAAGAGTAGCTAAACAATAACAACAGAAAAAACATAGAGGAACTAACAACATTGAAGAAAACTAACAGCCAAAAAGACACATAGACAATAAATAAAACAAACACCCCTCCCCATATCACTTATAGGCTTTTTCAAGCCCCTCCAGCACCTTTTCCCATTCCTTAGCCAAAACATCTATGTTTCTAGCCAAAGACACCAAGTCGAGACCTTTGGGAGGAGTCACCTTTATTTTCCTTCCCTAATTTTCCACAACACTATAAGCATTAGCGAGCTGACCCAGAGTCTGGAGATGTTACAGAGTTGATTTAACCATGACAACACTCCACTCCATGTAGTTGTGAAGAATAACACGAAAATGGTCCAACTCATTGGTTATGAAACCATAGTTGGCTTTTAAAACTTTGATCTCTCCACCATTCCCATTATTAACAACTTCCTCAACTTGTGCTTTCATCTTATGCCAATCGTTGAACAAAACGCATAGAGCTCTTGGTGAGTCTCATATCTCCCTTAAGTTCTTCAATGTTCTCTCGCCATCTTGGCTAAATGGTTCTCCCCTTTCACAGTCCAACATGCCCCATATCCTCAAAATGTTGTTCTAATTGCACATTGATAGGAGCCTGAAATTCATTTTTACTAGACTCCCCTTTGGTATTCAATGAAACACTAGGAACCTACTTGGATTTCATCTCCCTAAGATTCTGGGCTGCCACGATTTCAATACCATATTTATCCTCCCCGAGTCACCTTCCTGAGAATCAAACTCTTCACTTGAGTCTTCTTCCTCTAAGTCCGAGTCAACCCCATCCACATAAGCTTCTAGGGTTTTAGTAAGGGAACCAAAATTGTCAATATTCGAGCTGCTCTTTTGACAAGAGTGAGAATAAATCCTTGGTGGAGTGGGACAAAGACCCTTCTACTTTTAAACTAAGAGATAAAAGTGCTCAAGGAATGAAAAAGAAAGTAGGGGAAGCTAAAAGCATGGCCACACTTGAAATGATTAAGCATAGGTAGGTGATAGGCATAAATGCATTTGTGATGGCCCTCAAGAGTGAGAAATTGGATAAGGGTGAGAGCCACATCGTCAAATGGTTTAGGTAAAGACAAACAAAGATAACCAACAAAGTGGGGAGTGAGATTTTCGTTACCTTTGAGAAACAGGTTCAACTCGTCGGAGGCTTATTTTTGGGTTTATAGACCTCCCTCCCAACAATAGGAAGACCCATCACTTTAGTGACCAAATCCACAAAAATCTCAATGTTAATCCCTTTCATTTCAACAACCACTCCTTTTTTTGTGGTCTTCCAAGAACTAGAAAAATATTTACTAAGATTTTCAAAATGGCCTCTAAAATTTTGAGGAAGGGAAAAACCCTTACTCTCAAACATCGTCATGGCTTCAGTGTCACCCCTTTGAGATCTACAAGTTCATTTCTAACTAGATCTCCTCCCATTTGGTCACACAATAATCCATTCACAAAAGATCCAAAATTTTGGGTAGCTAGAGGATTACACGCATGCCCAAAGATATTACTTCTCTAGGCACGGAAGGCAACAAAATATTTCAAGAAACATGAGTGGATCCTCTCCCAGATCTTCATATCATTCAAAAATAAATGCCCACTATTCATATGGCATATGAACATGATGACTTTGACACACCATGACCTGACATTATTTGATGATGTGTCCATTTAAGTCATTATGTAAGTGTGCTTGCACCTTGGGATCAAGAGCTTCAACTTCATTGATAAATGTTAACTCATTATAAGAAATTCCATACACCTTTCTCTATTACATTCTCAATATTAATATATATTATTTGGATGATATACTATATTTTAAAAAAATTTATAAGCCCATACTATTGGGATACTAAAAATATTTGAGTGTTTATGAAAGGATAATGTTTGACCAAACCATAAAAATATATTATTTGTGTAACATAAAGTAAATTAATGGGATTTATTATTTCAAAGTAAGGCACACAATTTAACCCTAAAAGGTTCAAGCCATTATATTCATGCCTCTAAAAAAACCTTAAGGAACTTAAATGTAATGAAGAAGCTTACAAGGAAAAAGTTAGGTTGTCTATGATTCATTTCTCAAATGGTAGACAAGACTATCTATTTCTCACAGATCTTGAAAACATATTTCAAGTTTAAAGAGGATGATGAATATCAAAAATTATTCAATAATTTGAAGTAATATTTATTAATCCACTAGTAATGATGCCAACCAATCCTTTTTGACCACTATTACTTTATTTCTCAATCATAAAGAATATACCTTATAATATTTTTTAGTATAATATGATGATGATCATTAGGAATGAGGTCATTCATTATATAATAAACATATAAATAGAATATTAAGATAATTACAACCTCATGGGAAAACTATGCTTAGATCTAGTAGTCAAAACACAAAAACATAGACATTACATGATAAATATAGACCCGCATCCTTATACAAAAGGTCCAAAAGGAAATATACAACCATGAAGAACATCGGAGAAAAGGCTCTGTAGGAAAAGGAGAAGAAGAATAAGAAGGCCTAAACTAAAATGAGAAATAGAAAAGAACCGAAAGTGGGGACAAAGAATATCTGCAGTTGACATCGGTTACAGCAACAAAAATGAAGCCAAAATGAAATAGAATTGGAAACCACAACAAAGCTATAAAAGATGCAGCCAAAAGACTGGAAAAAGGAAGCAAAATCTGGGCGGAGGGAGGAGGAAAAAGAGGAATATCAATTTTTCCCTTCTTTTCCTTCTTCAAACACACTACCTACCATTTTTCCTGTGAAATCATCTCTAAAATAATAGGATTGTATTCAGATAAGTCCATTGGGGTGGAGATCTGTAATTCCTTATCTAGAGGATGGGAAACATCCTTATTTGAATCAGAGTGATCGGATTCATGGGGCTGATTTATTATTGGAGGAGGCCTCTCCAAAGAGGGAGGATTAACAGATGACACCCCTACCTCCTTAGAAGGTGCAATATCTAATTTTTTTGCAATTGGTGGAGAATTAGTGTAGCTTCTTGATCTTATGAATTAGTATCGTCTTCATCCTTGAGATTTGGTAGGATCCATATTTTTGGAGTAGATCCTTTTTCCTAGGAACTTGTGTTTTCTTCGAGGAAAATATACTTGAAGGTGAGTGAGTCCTATAATTCTAACATCCAAAGCTATATTTTCATAGTCCGTAATTTGATTATGGGTCGTATAAACCATCTTGAGGGTCATGCGATCTAACAATCCGTTCTAAGGTCTACTTATATAAAAATCTTGACAAAATTATGTAAACTAATATACATCCTTTTGATGTATTATTTGATGAAATGCCCTAGAATATTTCTGATTTCCTCCACTGCAAAGAAATTGTGAAGGGGAATATTAGGAAATCTCACCCAAACACAAACATGTGTAACAAAGACTAGTATTTAGATCAAACTAAGGAAACCATGGGGTAGTGAAAATAACCACCAATCCCCATAACCAAGGACCCTCTTCAATAACCCTTTGATAATCCTCCAGATTATTGAAGTAGACAATGAAGAAGCCTCGCACACAAAGGATGTATCCGTAATTTTTGACCATGCAGAATGAATCCATTAGATCGAGAATTAGTTGAAGAACAACTACCATTAAATTTACAGATTATTAGCCTTTGATTTAAAATTTTCTAAACAATCTAGAGAGTCTTCATCATTGAGCTCTAGAGTAGGGGATTCAACAACTTGTTCACCGATGTAGGTGGCGGGAGGAGGACACACAAGAAATTTTAGAGAAGTGGCATTTTTAAAGAGTGCCTCTTTAAAAGGAGCAGGATTTCATTCTGTAGCTTCACACCATAAAATACCAGTCATGAAAATCATGGAATGCCTCCCAATCCCATAAGACATGAGTAGGGATTTATCCTTTAGATATTTACCTATAAAAATACATAAAAATGTCTCCCCGACAAAGATAAATTATATAAAAGATCTATTTTGAGATCCTTTCCTTGTGTAAGGAGATGAATATTGATGTACAAACAAGACCTACTTAGTGTACAGACTAGAACCTTAAGTATAGCGACATATCATTCAAGATGGTTTCTTCTTGAGAGGGAGATTAACGAGGCACATTTGAAACGATTATATTGCCACGAGCTTAGGGGAAGTGATGCCATCACCGGAGAATCCATACACCTTCCCCGAAGGAAACCCCACGACCAAGGAGTGAATAGGGGCAATGAACCCTATCTTATCCATTAGAGAGGTAAAATAGATCAAAGTAGCTCAAAATGTGGAGCTTCCATATCCATGAGTTCTGTCGAAGCCATAAGATATTTCCACGGGAAATTCATGGGTCCCTAGACTCGAAAAAAATGCCACAGTCATCAAAGCACCCATATTGTAGCTCTTTGCTTCCAGATCTCACAACACAAGCAACCCGAGGTGACCCATTAAGTTTAGGGCTACCATAGAGTAGAGCTATCATAATTCTCATTTGATAAATCGGAAACACATGTTATTGATAAGGTCAATCAGCTAAAAATATCATGTCAAAACCTTACCTAATTGAACAAAAATCCAAGTGATTTATATTACTTAAGGAATTTTCATTTTCCTCTATAAAAGACTAAATAATTTATGATCAACTAGTGGTGTTTCCTTTACAAGGATATATAGAAATAAACGACCCATTTAAAGATGAAGTTCTATATGCATCAATTTTGATGATTCTTGGACCATGTATTTTAATGGTTCTAAGTGTTCCTTGGAAAATAAATGTTGCATCATAGTAACCCATTTTGGAATACAAGGCTATGATCTTAGGACTAAATTCCACACATAATTTAAAGATAAAATATATAAAATTTTGAATCCCAATTAGTTTTTAATGAAGCATTTGATATATACTAAACCAAAGAAGAAAAATTAATCCCATTTGGTGACCTAGTAATGTGATTTATTATTTTAAATATTTCAAGATTGAAAATATTATTTGAAAATAAAATTGTCACATGGATGCCATGACTAGTGTTACCTTGATAGTCCCTATCGATATTATCGATGGTTAACATATGGGGATTCAAATTGGTGGTTAAGATCAATCTAATGTCATTAGGGGATACAAAGCATTAGTATGGAAATATAATAATTTATTAAATGGATTGAAACAATTCCTTTAAAATCTACCCCGGTGAGGAAATTTGTGAAATTTTAATGATTCATATCATCTCTTAATTTAGACCCCTTGGTTGTTATTATGTATAACAAGTCTAATTTAAAAACACTTCATTCTTTTGTTGCAAGTATAATATACACCATAATTTGTTAATGCATTACTATCCCCAAGGAAATAGACATATTAAAGCTACAAATAAGACAATTATGAATATACTAATTAAAATAATGAAGAATCATGATAAAGACTTGAAAAACCAAATTATATACACATTATGGGAATATCATACAAGTGAATAATAACCTACCAAAGCTACTCCTTATAATCCCACATTTACGCTTCAAAGCTAACTCATAACTAGATCTAGAAATATCCTCACATGAATGTTTCCCAAAATATCATTAAAGACTGTGAATACAATGAGAAAAAATTACACCAATTATAAATTCTTGATGAAAAATGCATTAACATTATTAAACACCTAAAATTTTGTCAAATTTTATTTTAAAAATAATATAATAAAAGGGTTTGAGGTAGAAAATTTGACATTTATGACTTGGTTTTAAAAGAGAATAAATGCACACAAATGTTGATAAGGATAACTATGGAAAGTTTTAACAATATTTCATATATCCCTCTATCATTATAGGAAATCTCAGTATAGGAGCCTTCCATATTTATATACTATAAGGAAATCCCCCAACAATCTCAAAGAACATTATGTACTTACACCAATTTTATACTTATGTAAAATGCATCATTTACTATACATAACTTCACCAATTTTACACTTAAGTAAAATGCATCATTTAGTACATATAACTTCTCATTCTATATACATTTTTCTTGTACATAAATTCTCAATTACATGTGTCATTTATAACATGATCATCCTCCCTTGAGCTTATTTATACTCTATCTATTCATATATTGTGACATGTACATATATCCTCACATTGACTATTTCTTTAGCCCTTGATTTTGACTCGATTTTTTCAATTGCCCCTTTCTCGCTTGATTGTTTATCATGTCCTAGAAATATATCATAGTTATTGTTGGAATATGTGTCTCATACTTCCATGAAACCAATGGTTTAGGATCCCAGGATATATTTGGTGTTGTGGATAAAGTAAAAAAACACCTAAATATAGTGGAGATTTAATTAGATTGGAACATGAATTGTTGAATCAAACAAGTGATATGATTTAAATCCTATCTTTAATATTTTTCCTTAGGATAATTGTGGTGTAAGAAAGTAATATTTTAAGTAGATGCACTTCTATATAATTACATTCTATCTCATTAGTGAGGTTTTTAGAAATAGTTGTGGGTGTGGGGGTTGGATTAGCGAAAGATGGAACAACCATGTCAAGTTTCACATAAGAACTTGGAAGGTTGTTTCCATGAACACCGGTTGGTGTAGAGTAGGTGATAGGCTAAAGAATCCTAAGGTTAGTTAATATTTGGTAAAGGAGGATAAGTGCATATTAGAAATATGAGTCGATAAGATGGAACATAGTTGAGTTGTATGAAAGTATTGAAGGTGTCATATTAGATCACGATGGAGTTTTATATGTATGTCTTGTTATAGATCCTTAAATAAGGTATATTTTATTTATACATCAGTTCAAGTTAATACAATTATAAATGTTTTGGATGAGTTTATTACCTAAAAGGGCTTTACTAGAATAAATCATTGTGTCAATATTCTCATTCATGTTTTAACCATTTAGATCTACTTATTTTATACTTCACTCATTAGTTTATTATATGTATGTTTTCCTAAAAATACCAACATGTGGTATCTCGTAGGTTTGGTTGATTGATAAGGGATTTTCACAATTTTCTTTAAACGGTTGTGAGAAGTATAGATCTAGGTGATAAAATATTGATGTCAAGTAGCATAAGAAATGAGATTGAACAAGTTCGTGTGAAGGGAGGAATAATTTAAGTCTAAAAATAGGTCTATAATTATAAGGAGAAATATGAAGTGATGGATTTGTAATGAAGCAGGAATTTTAGGAAATAGTGTAATATGGAAAAGAGGAGTATATTGAGGATACATAGTTTGAATAAGAATAAGCAATTATGGATCAAAAAGTGTACATTACTACCTTGAGTGCACATATATGCAAAGTGACACATAGTTTTTTGGTTCAAAAACATTGTATGGTCACCCGATAATCTTGTAGGATACCAAGTTTGAATCATGGTTATATATAAATACACTTTCTAAATATAGAAAAAAATTCTTCAAAAGAACAAAAATTAAATAAATTATCGAATCAAAGGGAAAGTCGAGAGGAACTCAATAGAAAATTTAGAGGATTGACACAACGGAAAAGTCATAGGATCAACTTAGCAAAAAAATTGGAGGATCGACTTAGTGAAAATTGGTATAATTCTCACTATCGTGAGAATTGGAAAATTATTATTGGGAGGTAATGAAACCTTAGGAAGAAGTTATAGGATGAACAAATGGATAAGATAAACAAGGTATAAAATTGTTGCAACAATGAGCTTTGAAATTGGAAAGGGTGGGTACATTGAAGTACTTGTGGGAGTGAGATTTTTTAGGTAATGGTGTAGGTGTAGTGTAGTACTCGTTGGAGTGATATCTAAGTAGATGTAGACACTTAAAATTTTAGATTTATCCTTCTAACACTCCTAGTTGTGACCATGATCATTTTTTAAGACAAACATCCATGTCCTATCACCACTTAGTACATCTTATTGTCTCTCTCCCAACTTGCTTATTCATACACATTGACGTGTCATAAAATTATGAATGAAAATGCATAAGTGATTAATTTACATTTGTTAATCATTATGAAACTTCTAGATTTCACTCACTTTTATCCTATCCAAAACCATATAGTAGGGTCAAGATGTAATTTACAAATGTAGATGACATATATGGTATTGGAATGACACATCCTCCAACTTTGATTTCAATTTAATTATCTTTGTTGGGTCTTTTTATCCTCCTAGGTTGGCCTTATGATAACAAATTATATTTTATTTAATATAAATTGAATTAAATATTAATTTCAGAGTAACTATTATAGTGTATGATATAAAAGTAATAAAATACAATAAATAGACAAGCAACAAGCAAGTAATAATATAAAACCCTAATAAAATGAGAGAGATATATGACTTAGGTGTTTTTTTTGAGTGATCAAAAAGTGTTCGGACCGAGTAACTACTAAAACATAATTTGAAGAGTGTCTTCAGTATTGTTAGAGGTTCTCAGTAATCTAGATATGTGTAAGACAAAATTTCCACAAGAGGATGGAAACACCCGAGATGTTCAAGTTTTGACTTTTTGTGTAAGAGGATGTTCGATGTTGATCCTTCTTTGTCACTCTGGGTTTAGATTAAATTTATCCAATTGTATCCGTAACGTAAGAAAAAATGTCTAGTAGCACATACCCATAAACCACATCAAATCCTAAAAATAAATATGTAGTATATGGTGTCGAATGACCCCGACTTGGACGGTCACCTAAAAAGTGAAATTAATACGAGCGCCGCACTACATTTCGACTTCATGTATTTATGTGTGTAAGTATTTGTAATGATGCCTTAGGATACCCTTGTGCACGTTGTAGAATGATACCGGATATATATAAAATGTATAAAATGTATAGAATGTGTGAGATGAAATATAATACACTTCCCCTCCTATGTTGTGTTCGCAGAAGAATGCATCCCTTGTACCTTGAGTGAATATACTAGATGGATGCTTTATAATGATCTTATGCCTTTAGATGCAATCTTAGGTGATATTAGCTAATGCGTAGTGTTTGGCCATTCATTTGGTATCTATAACTATGTATATATATTATTCCCTTGTTTGAATTTCGTGAATTGACAATCAAAGGCTAACCCAAAGTTGTAAAAGACAACCCAAAAGTAAAAGATGTCTGGTGGTGCAAATAAACTTACAAAAATTAATATGTTATTAATTAAATCACATTACCTTAATCATCAAACCAAGGGACATAAAATTTAAATAATGTCAGTGTTGTATGCATAGTTATAAAGAATTTAGGAGGTATGGAAAGAAATAATTGTCACTACAATACTTGAAAATAGAAAAAACCCGAACTAAAACCAAATAGTTTCTAAATACCGAGACTAAGATAAATCTTACAAATTCAGAATGCAGATAAAGAAGATAAATTTCTTCCTAGTCTAATCATGCAATGAAAAAAAAAAGAAACAAAACTATGGAGGGGTTTAACAGACCACAAGTGGGCCCTACCTTGGGTGTTAATCCCTCCTAAATATTGTAGCTAAAGGATAATAAATAGAACTCAGATCTTTTATTGAATTGGCATGAACATTACATCTAGGAACAAAAAAATCTCGTATATTTGCATACTCTCCTCTCAGATATTACTAGCATTAACCATTTTCTTTTATACTTCTCATTTATAGCAAGACATGAGAATAAGAGTTCAACTAGAGTTAAAAAAATTAAGTGAAAGATCTTCGATAGAACAAGTGGAAGATATCAAACAAAACAACAAGATATTTAACACATGCAACAAAACTAATAACAGGTGTTTAATTAATCTCTAGTTAATTGACCAGTTCCTTTAGTCACATGTAAACTTGATCAATCAGTTCTTTGCAATGAATAATCAAATCCATGGTTGAGTTATCTCCTAGTTCTTAATGTTCCAGTTGTAACTTCTCCTTCAATGACACATACAAACTTGAGTTTCATTCTTCACATTCCAACCGATCTTGATAACATCGATTCTTCGATATAGGTGACCCCCTTTGGTTGCAGATGGGTTGTTGTGGATAGGTCCTTTGCTATGGATGAGTGATCGTGGAAGGTTCCTTTTTGCTACATATGAGTTGCTGCATATAGAAAGTTTCTTACAAACAAGAGTGGAATCACACATATCATCATTCAAATAAATTATTGCAATCATAAGAATAAATGCACACCAAATACCACAAAATAAAGATAACTAGTTATAACTATATTAATCAATAATTATGCCATAAGTTTAAGTTGTGATGATAATGTTCAACAATGTGACTGGGAAATACAAGGACATAGCTACAATGGATTAACAAAAATATAGAAGATGAGTTATTTATAAAGGATATTTACACAACTCATCACACCCCCAGATTAATTTCTTGAATGTCCTCATTCAAGTGGTTCATATTTCTGTTGCTGAAAAATAACATTCATGCCTAAAATCAATTAGGGTATCTATCCCTTCTTCCTCTGATAGGAAGTAGCCACCGTTTATCATGAACATGTGCATAACTCTATTATGTATCCTTTCACTGAGTGGTTTGTCACCTGTCCATGGCGGTATTAGAAAGTGAAATATTGGTGGGTGATAGCCAATAGGAAACCAGTTATGCACATTATGTAGAAATCTCAATGTATGTATTCACTCTTTTCAAAGTTGGCATTATATTATGGTAAGAGTGCATTTTTTTATTTTATAGTTCAGGAGATAGATCATTCCATCACATTGTGCATTCTTGTACCACTTGAATCCCATGATCCCTAATCATTTCTCTGACTTCATCATGGGATTCTTTCCTCATTTTCCATACTCTCCTCTTGATCACCTTCTTCTTTATATACTTTGCATAATTCTCTAAAAATTCATCTATTTTTGTGGATTTAGCCTTGAAAACGGTGGTTGGATCTTCTCTAATTGCATGTACTCTTCCATTTGTCTTTATCTATCCAACTCATTTGTAAAATAAGATCATAGGGATTTAACTTGAACATCTCCAATGTATAGAATTAGAATCCAATAATTTTCATATTCAAAGGTATAGTTATACATATAAATTTCACATAATAAGAGCCATATTTCATGAGTGCTATTCTGATATAAAGTAAAGAAGATCATAGTTGATCTAATGTCATAGGGCATGTCAAAATTAATGTAGTTAAGTTTGAGGTGCAACATCTTCTCTGTCACGAATATAGCATAAGAATTTGATGGAGGCCTATATTTAAATATCTCACGGTCCACCTGGACTGCCTCTTTCGCTTCTTCTTCAATATTTCTATATCTTTTCCCTTGAATTTTAGGTCTTCCCGATGCTTGGAGATAAGGGCTTCTTTTCTCTCTCATTTTTATTTTATCCTGTTAACATAGGTCTCAAATTGCAACATCAAATAGTCAATATCTGGCAACATAGTCTGTGTGGCCATCTCCTTATAAGGTGGTTTTACAGTTCCTTATAATTTATTGAATAAAAATTTGGGGCTTAACTAGGGTTTCATGTACTTATTGTACATTTTCATGTAGTTATTTCTTTATTACATGTTCAACATCTCGCTGCATTTTGTTGTTCCATTTCTTGCTCCCGTGGCTACATGACCTACTCAAAAACTTCAAGTATTTGTCCTTACTCGCTATCCTTCCACTTCCTTTTTTTTTTTTCTCTCTCTCTCATAACATTATAATTCTGAAAGTACCTCCTCCTTCTAAGTTATATCCTCATGCTCTTCCATGGGATGATTAGGGCATTCCTATCTAGTTTCTCTTAATATTTTATGCAAGAAATTATGAACATTTACTTTCCTGTTGTTATTTGATGATTCAATAACTTGAAATGAACTATATTCAATCTAGAATACCTTCCTTCACAAGTAAAATACTTAATTACAAAATTTTCAACCTCATCCCATAAAGGTTTAAGGGATGTTCTATGTGTACCTTTCCTATTAGTGATGAATGCATCATCATCATCTGTGAATTCTCTCTTGAATGATTCCATGTTGGACTAATCTAGGAATGGTTCCCCTTGGGATGGTAAGCTAATTACTTCCTCTAAGATCTCATCATTGAGTCTCACCGCTTTAAGCCCTTCACTTTTTCCTCCCCATTACTGAATGTGTTGGAAAATTAGATTCCACAATTGATTCATTGAAACCACCCAAACCGCTGATGTAGTCTAACCAACTATTATCCACAAAATATTGCATAATTTGAGGATGGCTCAAAAGTTGAGAATTCTTAGTGGGTTCATGCCTTATAAAATCAACTCCCATGGTGGATATGCAACATGCTCTTGTTTCAATAGGCAACAATATGACTCTTATTAAAGGAATGTTGTATAATTGAGTTATGTTGAGTTGTTTTAATATTTTTGAACTTTGGGACCGAGAGGACATGCAACACAGCTACGGGAGAGCAATAATTAATTGATGTGACCATGTGAAGCATGTAAAGTGAAGTGATTTGACAATATTGGCTTATGTGGAGGGACACATCATAGCTTGAAAGGTGGCGGTCGTTAAATGCATCACATGCATAGTGACTTGGCATAAATTCTAATTAATTATAATTAAACTAATTATACTTTATTTAAATGATATTTGAGTGCACTTATCTTGATGTTTGTGTGAAATGATGATTGTGCATGCTTATTTGAACTTGTGCCTTGGCTGCATGCAAGCTTGTTATGATTCCGTGGATGTGTCCTAAGCATGATGCCGTGTATGTTGATACTATTTACTAAAACCATATGACTCCCAGAGAGGGAATTCCAGTCTATTGAGGTGTCAAATGTTTCATGTCCATCTCTCACATGTACATGCATCCCCGATCTTCATCATGCCATCATGAGTTATGCTACACTTAAAGAATAAAACATGGGTTTAATTCATATTGATACAGTGGAACCTTTAGTCATTACATGCTCTCATTGTGATACGAGCATACCCTCTTGTAATTACTTGACATCAAACTATGTAAAACAAAAACTCTATAAAATAAAATGTGTTAGTAGAGTGCTGCTGATCACTAGAAGGGTTGATCACAACACTTTTATTTGATCTTGGAATATATAGAAAGTTGAATGCACCAAGGCCATTAAAAAATCTCAATCTTATATAATTTTAGAAGGTGAGATAATAGGCTTAACCTAAGGTTAACTTTGAAATCTTTGCTTCCATACCGCTTAGACTTACTATGAAAAGTTAAATGAATGAATCTCTTAAACCGGCATTTTTACAATCTTAGCCTATGGCCATTTACCAGCAACTTGAACCTTACAAGATCTATAGTAGTGAGATTTACAACTCCATTAGGAAATATATTCTCAATCTCATAGGGGCCTAGCCACCTTGTTTTGAGCTTCCCTATATGATCCTTGTATTTTGAATCAAATAAGAGTGCCTACTCACCTTCTTGGAATTGTCTTATCTTGATGTATTGGTCATGCCATTTAACTCTTTTCTTCTACACTACTTCTGTGTTATGAACAACCTATCTTCTCAATTCATCCAAATCATTGAGTTAGAGAATTATCTATCTTTGAGATTCTAATAAATCTATGCCTAGATCAAGTGAAATCCTTAGTGTTTTGTAATAAAAATAAATTGGAAAAACAATAGTCTTTCCATACAAGATTTTGAACGGTGTGAATCTAATTGTGGTCTTCCATGTTGTGTTAAATTATCATACTAACTCGGGAAGTATTTCTACTCAATCCTTCCCGTGGAGTGAAATGGTATTTTTCAATATTGCCTCTATTTATCTGTTTGTAACCTCTACTTAGCCATTATATTGGGGATGGTATGGTGTAGACTTCCTATGCTTGATTTCATATTATTTAACTAGATCAAAAATTACATCAACAATAAAATATGTACCTTGATCTGTTACAATTTCCCTTGGAACTCCATACTTGGTGAAGATATGATCATATAGGAACTTGGAAAATTTCTCACTTTTCTGATTTGGAAATGCCTTCACCTCTTCCTACTTGGTTAAATAATCTATGCATACCAAGATGTATTCTTTTTTAGGGTCTATAGGGCCAATGAAATCTAAGCCCCACTTTTCAAAAGGCTACAAGACCAATTGAGGTTGTAATGAAATTTCATCAAATCTAGTGGGCTTACCCATTCTTTAACACCTATCACATATCTTGGTGTATAATACTACATCATTATGCAATGTTGGCCAATAATAACTAGTAGTCAACACCTTCTACGTTGTTATTTTTGTAGAAAAATTCCCTCCACAAGGTTCACTATGGCAAGCTCTGAGGACATCAAATATCTCCTCATCATCTATACACCTTCTCATGATTTGGTCTTATCTTGTATGAAATAGAAATCCAACTATCCAAGAAAAATGTACACTCTTTTCAACTATGTATTTCTTCTTAGAGTATAAGTAATGTGGAGGTGTTTTACTTGAGACCAAATAGTTGGCTATGTTTACATACTAAGGTGTTTTTGTAGAAATATAAAATAAGTGCTCATCTGGAAAGGAGTCATAAAATACTTTCTCTTCATCATTAGTATCCATCCTGGAGAGAAAATCTTCTACCACATTTTCCTTTCTAGGATTTTCCACTATGGTAACATAAAACTCTTTCAAGAGGAGAAACTCCTTATGATTCTCGCTACTTATTACCGATTTATTTATTAGATATTTGATTACAAGTATGACCAAAGAATGAAAAATGAATAACATATGATGTAGTGTCTGAATTTGTTGATAACATATAAAACTTCCAATAACTCCTTCTTTGTTAGTGTGTAATTTAATTTTGCATGTTGTAAGTTCTTGCTAACATAATAAATTACATAATTTAGAACTCCATATTTTTTTCCTAAGACAGCTCCAATAACATGGTATGATGCATCTATATGGATGTGAAAGGGTAGGTTCCAATTTGTTCCTATAGACACGTGAGCAGTAGTTAACATTTGTTTCAAAGTTTGAAAAGCATCTTCACAACATTTAGTCCAAAAAAATTAGCATCCTTCCCTAGTAATGCAAAAAGTGGCATTGCAATCTTGCTAAAATATTGTATGAACCTTCTATAATATCCAACATGGCCTAGAAAGCTCCTAACATCCTTTTGTTTCTTTGGTGTTTACAGGTTATTTATAACAAATACCCTTTCTGGGTTAACTTGAATTCCTTCAGAAGAAAGGTAGTGTCTTAAAACTATACCTCCAAACATCATCATATAGCACTTCTCATTACTCAAGAACAATTTTTTCTATTTGTATCTTTTCAAAACCTCATCTAGATTTTGCATAGCTTCATCAAAAGTGTTTCCATATACTATGAAGTCATCCATGTAGACTTTCATGCATTCATTTTTCAAATCTAAAAATATTCTTAGAATTCCTCTGAATGTAGCATGTGCATTACACAAGCTAAATGGAATAACTGAATAGGAAAATGTTCCCCATGGACATGTGAAGGTATTTTTTCTTGGTCCTCTAGTGTAATTTGAATTTGATTATAGCCATTATATCCATAAAGAAAAGAGAAATACTTTTTACTAGCCAAAGTGTCAAGCACTTGATCAATGAAAGGCAATGGGAAGTGATCTTTCTTTTTTTTGCATTCATATCCCTGTAATCTACACAGATCCTCCATTTTCCATTCTTCTTTGGAACAATGACAAGAGGTGATACCCATTGATCAGTATGATATGGGATATATAAATCTAACATCCAATAACTTCTTCAATTCTCCTTTTACAATATCTCTTACTATTGGGTTCATCCTCCTCTGTGGCTTCCTGATTGGTTTATAAATTTCCTTGATATAAATATTGTGTGTGCAGAGCTTAAGATGAATCCCATACATATCACCATAATCCCAAGAAAATGTTGTTCTATGATTTTGAAGAAGAGTTATCAACAATTTCTCTTACTGCATACTCAATATTTTGTTTACATTAAGTGGTCTTCCGGTGTTATTTCCACTTGTTTAGAGAGATCCATCATTGAACATACATTTTTACTAATAGAATTTAGTATGCAGTCATGGGGAAGAATTTGGTGAAGAATATAGTTCTTACCTAGAATATTCTTGGTGCTCTTCTACGGTAGAACTTGGTTTAAGGGAAAACTTAAGCATCTCAACTTATCATCAACTTCTTCATTTCTTCCATAGTTATTCTAGCAGGACGTTGGAGAGAAAAAATTCTTCCTCCTTATCTTTAATTATACAAGACTTCTCTAGCATCATGAGATGTTGTATAGAACTCGATCCACTTTTGGTTATTCAACCCAATTTTTTTGATCTTCATCATTCAACAATTGGGCACGAGGATAGAGCATAATCTTCTTGGTACCATTTCCATTGGAAATAATCATGTTTCTAGAATCAGTAACCTATGAATTCATCTCTGCAGTGGCCAATTATGGCATTATTAGAATAATAGGATAACCTCATAAACTTGCTTTTGGTTGAAGGACAATAAATTTAGCGGATATTCCCAAGAGTAACACCACAACTATGTCCTTAAAGACCCCTTCAGTCTCATTGTTGATCTATTTGTAAGTTGTAAGACTGTAGTTGTTGGCCTTAGTCCTTCCAATTTCAAGTCATCCATGATTTTCTTATTCATGAAGTTAATAGCTGCCCCTAATTTAATAAGAGTGTTCTTTCTTGTTGTGTCATTAATTATAACATTTACCAAAGGACTTCCTAGATCTATATACTTTAGTAGAACTAAATTTCTAAGCATGATATCAGCCAACTGTCCAATAACTTGTACAGTGGATGGATCCTTCTTTATTTTGCCTTGTTTTTATGCATAGATCCTTTACCGGATTATTGTAGATGGGCACATCCTTGATGGCTTGAATAAGTGGAATTTTTACACATATATCCTTAAGCTGATTGAAAAAATCAGAATCAAAATATGATTTGAGGTCATTATTTCTTTCCTGCAATCTCTCTAAAAATGGTGGTTCATTGATTTGCATTTTATCCTTATTGAACTTTATTCACTTTGTTGCAGATTAACTTGTAGCATGTTCTAAATTTGTTGTGGATTATTGTGTAGTAACTATTGTTCATTTGTAATCTCTCGTAATGGTGGGTTTACTTGGTAGAGGAAGTGATCTTCCTGAGTGAATATGGATGTCATTAACATCAACCTGAATAAACAAATTATTGGGCTGATTCAGTGGTATAGGCTAGATTAGAAGATTTATTATTGGGGTTAGGTGTTGGTTGAGTTGGTAGCTAAGTGGATTTTGGTTAAGATCTTGATTAGGGGTTTGCATCACAACTTGTTGCTATGGGTAAGGAGGTTGATGGTAGGATTCTTGGTATATCAGATGTGGGTTATTCCATTACTTCCTCCTCTCCAACGATACTACCATGAAGAAGGGGGTTGTTACTATTGTTATCCTAAAAATTGAGGTTATCATTGATATTGGTAGTGGGCTATGGTATAAAGCCCAACCTTATCGAGTATTAGCCCAAGGCAGGGGTTCCATATGTGGATCACTAGCCCATTTTTGAAAAGATGGCATGGGATCTTGTGGTATAGCTCCTTGTCTTGATAACCAAGTATTTTTGGAGCAACGTAGAAGACTTTCCCATCCTCAGCTTCTATCATCTTGAATTCAGGAGTATCATCCTTATCTTTTGTAATTCTAGATAATCCTCTACATCTATAATCAAATTTCTTTCTTTTGCATGCATGAAAAAAATTTGTAAGTGCTTCCTCAACATCTTCTCTTTTCTTCTTAGCATGTAAAGTATCAAGCTAGGTATACATGTCATTGAATATCTCATATTTCATGTTATTGAACATGTTCACAACCTTTGTTTTAGATATGTTCCCAAGTACTTTTGTAGTTGATCCACCCTTTGATCTAACACTTATGATTCTTTTCATGGTTTCTCTAGAGTAATTCTTGCAGGCCTCAAAAATTTCATCAATGGTAGCTTTTGAAAAGTCTCCTTTCCCTATCAAGTCCAAAACCTCCATATCCTCATCACTGAGTCCTTTTAAGAAGAATAACTTGAGATATTGAGGAGGTAAACTTGTGTGTCTTTACTTCGAAAAAAAAATAGGAATCTTTCCAGGTAATCTTCCAGTGGCTCATCTTCCTTTTGTGCCATCCTGAAGAGTTCATCACCTCATATGCTACTTGGCCTGTAGTAGTCTTGGTACTTAGTCAAAAAATTTTCCTTCATCTTCCGCTGTAGTCATTATATCTCTTCTTAGACCCATGAACCATTTCAAGGCTGCATCCTTGAGTGTATTAGGGAACAAATTTATCTTGTGTGCATCAGCTTGTGTATTCATTTCACTTGCATAAAATGTTAAACTCAAACAAGAAAGTGTCTGGGTCTTCAGTTATGGATCCATGAAAGTTAGGAAGGGCTGAGGGAGAAATGTTCTTCATTACAATAGGTTGATTGTTGTTGGATATTGGGAACTCAAATGTAGTTTCCCCTTCTTCAAAATTTTGATTGACCTCTTCTATCATGATTAGATGATTAGAAATAGCCTCAGGAGTATCACTTGTAGGGGGATATTCAACTATAAAACCTTGTATAGAGGAAGATGTGTCTTATTTAGAATCAAATGAAGTAACATGTGCTATTAGAGGATTGAGTAATAATCTACCATGGGAATCTCTTGGACAGTGCATGCATCAACTAACTGAACTCAATCAACATACATTAGCTAGGGGTTTGGAGGTGGAATTTATAAACCTAAAATGTTCCTAAGGAATGCAAAACATCTTAAAAATCCTATAATTTAGTAGTATCTCTAGAAATGGCATCAAAAATGGTGGTGAAAATCAACTTGCAAAGAACTAATATGATGTTAATTGAATCACATTCATTTAATCATCAAACTAGGGGATGTAAAATTTAAATAATGTCAGTGTTGTATGCATAATTATAGAGAATTTAGGAGATATGGAAAGAAATAATTGTCACTACAATACTTGAAAGTAGACAAAACTCATAACTGAAAGAAAATGGTTTCTAAATATTGAGACTAAGACAAAGCTTACAAATTTAGAATGTAGATAAAGAATAAATACACACACAAAATACCACAAAATAAATATAACTAGTTATAACTATATTAATTAGTAATTATGCCATAAGTTCAAGTTGTGATGATAATGTTCAGTAGTGTGACTAGGAAATACAAAGACATAGATACAATGGATTAACAAAAATACAGAAGATGAGTTGTTTATAAAGGAGATTTACACAACTCATCAAGAGCCAAAAGAGTAAGAAGAAGAAGAAAAGAGGGTCGGGAGCACCTAGAAGGGATAAGAGTGCTTAGGTGATTTTATCCTAAAATGGGTGTTAGTGTCCAAGGCTATAAAAGATAAATCGGTCAAATACCGACAGGTTTGTAGGGTGTGTAAGGTCAATAAAAGTATAAAACAAAAAGTAAAAAGCCTAAAAGACATTGTTAATTACTATTTTTATAGATTAGGAATCATGTATATATTAGTATGCTCTAGGACCTATAAATGTATCCAAGTGCATATATTTTGTGTCTACAACCTTATAAATCCAATAAAAGCAAGTTTATATCACTTCATTTATGAACCTCGACAATTTCATGAGATATAATATTAAATACGAACACAAAAGGCACATAATACTCTCTAAATATTCTCAAATTTGATGCTCATCGATTAAGGTAGTCACTACTATAGTTTTGAAGTACTTAACTAGGTCAAGGAGTTCACATTCCCATGTTTCAAAAAAATCAATGATGTTAACTCAATGTCTTCACAATATCACAATCATC
Source organism: Taxus wallichiana var. yunnanensis (assembly GCA_018340775.1). NCBI lineage: Eukaryota > Viridiplantae > Streptophyta > Pinopsida > Cupressales > Taxaceae > Taxus > Taxus wallichiana. Next base: position 381,731,539 of record CM031242.1, read on the forward strand.
TCAAGCATGGTAAAAGTAGTTCAAATTTATAACTAGTTGTATACATTTAAATATTACATGTTAAGTGGAGAACTATGTGTGGTTTGAAGCCTCTTTGAGTAGTGTTGACATATGTAGTACATAGATTACACTTCAATTCAAACAATAACCTTCTTATAGGGTGTTGGAAAAATAATTTGTCACAGGGAAAAATTAGTGGATTTTCACCAACACTCTAGGACTAATTCCATCCTCTTAGTAATGGGGAGGCTCCTATTCATCAATGCATAAACAATATGTGGGTGATCATGAAGCCATGGATCACACATTAATATTCCACTAGAATTGTGGAAAATTATTTGTACTTAGCCCAAGGGAGGATTTTTCTTAGTGAGAGGAGGTAAAGGGGAGTAATAATTTAGGGAAGGAGGGTTAAATTTGTGAATATGCACTAGCAGAGTTTCACAACATTAACCAAAATTAATCCACACTAAATTAGAGGAATACAACCTTATTAAAAATGATAAGACTAACAAATCATAGACACAAAATTATATTGATTCATTTATCAAAGGAACCAACACCTTCCTTGGTTTTACAAGATCATCATGTTTAAAAATTTGAACATGTAAGAAAATAGAGGAAACATAGAGAAAGAGGAAAATAGAAGAATGCAATCTCTTTCTTGTATCTTAGTAGTGCAAAGCTATCTACTTAGAAACTCACAATTGATAACCCCTTGAAATAGAGAAGTCCCTTCAATTTATAGCCTTACACAAAGTCTTTTCATCTACCCCACATGACTTTTCACTTCCCCTTATCACTTATGACCTTTCATATTCCTAGGAAGCAAAGGTGAGTACCTTTGAATTAATTGAAAATACCTCATTAAAAAGTTAGACTATAGGTCATTTTAAGTGAATAATATGAAATAGTGATAATTACCTTCTTAACAAATAATTAACATGGAGAGAGAAGGAGGAAATAAGTGGAGATATGATCATGCTGATGGAGATGAGGCCTCTACCAATGAAGATCCAATTTTCGATGAACCTTTTGGAAATGATCACGGAGATATTTCTTCACCCTTGAACTCTTTGTTGAAGTGGTTTTCCACATGTGCCACTTTCTCTACTTGAGGGATATAAATGAAGCTCGGATCCTTGATCCATATTTTAGAAGTATTGCTAATGTTTTTACACCGATTAAACCAAACACTATGATACTTAACAATATTGGAAATCGTACATCTAATTTTTTCAAGAGAATCCAAAGTGTCCTCGTTGAACGAGAAGGGATCTCCTACCTCTCTTTGAACAACTCCTCCAATGATTCCGTAAGATCTTTCACTAATGAATTTTCACTAATTGGGGGTAACCCATGCTTATGTACACCATTACTTACAATTTCTAGGATTTGAAATGCTAACTCTTCACAAGATTCAATCTTGGAGATAATATCATTTAGAATTTTATACCGGGAACTCAATGTGTGAGACCAAATAGGGGAGAAGTTCTCAACTATGGAAGTGAATAAATTTTTACACATCAATATGAAAGATTCTAGAGTGCTCATCTATGAAATTAGTGGAAATACATTATCCCAATGATCCTTTCCCTTCATAATTTCCTCGTTATTCATCTTTACTTTTACAATGGTGAAGAGAGAAAACTCAAATAATGAGAGGATTCTAGGAAAAAATTCTTTCCCTTTCTCCAAAATATTATCAACTCACCTATCACTAACCCTTCCCTACATTGTGTGACCTTGAGCCCTCTTGATTATTACAGGGTCAAAGCTACTGATAGGAATAACAACCTCAACAGGAAGAGATGGAATCACACCATGAATGTCTACACATAAGTTGCGAGAGTTATCACATTCTCTTACAACTAATCAATTATCTATTTTTAACCCCCATTCTTGGAAAACATACGGGGAATAGACTCCTTGAACATATATTCATAATCCTCATGTGTTGCTTAACCCAAAGAGATTTATATCATTTCATAGTCTACCTGAGTCATCACCTCTATGGGTTTCATAGCTTTCAGCTCGGTAAATTCTACATGCTGATTACCGTAAACACCACCGAAAAGTGAGAGGTTACCCATGCTTACTTACCTCATTTGGTCTTCACAATCATTGAGATATATTTGAATTTTGGTGCCGATTCTGTTGCACTATCCTTGATCAATTTCAATCGATCCTAGATCCAAAGGAAAATTTTCAGTTTCTGTGGGCTCAATATTAGGCATGATGACAATTTTAGGTTCATGATGAGGGATTATATCTTGTACATGATGAGATGACTTGACCGTTGAAGTGGAAACATTTAGGAATTGATACAAAATTATAGGTTGTGAAGGATCAATATCACCTTGCTTGATATATTCAACGAGGTCCTAAGTGACTCTATTTTTCTTATGGAGCCTCTTAGGGTGAGATCCTTCTAGGGTGAGATCCTTTAGTGTTTTATTATTCCATTACTTTTCTCTTTGTGGGATCCCCCAAGTGAGCGGAGCTCCTGGTTTTCTCAGATACTTTTAAGGATGAGATGTGATATGCTTGCCTTGAGAGAGTTATGAGGCCACATGAATTGATGAGATAAATCCTCTTTTCCTAAACCACCCCCTTTATCTATTAATCACTATTGTAGTCCTCTTATTGATGTCACTTGATTCTTTTATGTTCCATGAGATAGACAATGTTCGCATGAGTGAATTAGAGTGTTGTCATTGATCGACAAGCTCATTAATGAAAAAGAGGATGATATATGAGTGATATAATAATAATATTATTATGATGACATGGTCAATCAAGTTGTGGAATGATGAAAATAATGGAAACAATGGGAATGGCTTATCGTAGTAGGTTTAATCAGTGACCTAGTTAGCCTAGGCGATAGATAATGATGGTTTGAGTTGTATGGTGGATTGAGGAGCTTGGTAGAGTCTTGGTGAGCATGAGGAGAGTGTTTTGATACTCTCATGTGAGTTTCAGAGTGCATGTAAAATTTTTGACATAGTTTTCAAGTGCTCATTTAGACCTAATCTAGATGCTTAGAGGCCAAATGGAGCATGGCAATGAGTTACAAGACTATGGGAGCTCATGGAGGGATGAAATTGAGTGATTAATTTTTTCTCAAGTGTCTTATATCCTTTTAGAGAGCTTGGATATAGATGTATGATGTTATTCTACTTTGGCATGGTCACAACATGGTCTAAACTAGACCTAATCCTAGTACATGAGGCCTAATAAGGCATGATAGTCACTTGCATAAGTGTTTTATCTCTTGGAAACACTTAGGAAGGTATGTAATATCATATTCAACATGTAAAAGTATTTATTAGTGGTTTTATGCATGATTGTTGTGTTAGTTCACTTGGTTGTGACCTAAAACATGCAAAACCCCAAGGCCTAGTCATGCGAAGTTAGGGTGGTGGTGGTGGTGAATATGTATAAATATTTGAGAAAATATGATGGTTGTAGATGTTATTATATTATGTCCTAGTGTCATGGGAAAACTTATAGAGTCCCATGGTCATAATTTTGTAAGATATTGTGTTTAGACCAAAATAAGGTTCTAGAAAGCATGTTTTCTAGCTCGATATGAGAGAAATGGATTTGGTTGACACGTGTAACATTTTTATGGGATATTGAGACATTTAATGATGATGAAACATGGAGATAATAAGGTTTCAAATTTGGAATTAGGTTAAATGAGGCCATATCTTTTTAACAAATGTTAAGAAGGTAAGAAGGTCAAAACCCTTCTTAAACCCTAGTTTGATAGAGATGGAGGAAATATTGCTTGTTTTGGACCAGAATGGACTAGAGAATCAAATGTGATTATTTAATTTTTGAGAGGACTCTCCCATATTTTATATGGTGGTGGTTTTAGATCATGAAACTTAGTGGAGCCCACTCAAAGCCCCGCCAACAAGGAAGGATTTACTCTTAGGTTTTCCATTAGACCATATGAATAATTTAGTGTTATGATATCTATGGGAGATATGATACATGTTTTAAGTCATTTTAGATCTTGGTGAGGTGATTTGATGACCTACACAAGTCAAAATAGGTTGACTGATTTTTAGTCCTAAAAGGGAAGTTTTGCAGTCTTGGTGAATGGAAGTGCTTTGATAAAGTATTATGATATTGGAGGTTTTTTAAACATATTATGTGACATGTTTCATGTTTTTAAAGATATTATAGTGTGTTGAGGTGGCACAATTGAGGCCACAAGTTGACCTAGTCCGACTAGTTGAGGACAACATGGGTTTGGTCTAAAGATTAATCTAAAAGACCAATATTTTAGCTTAAATGATGATGGATATACATTAGAGAGTGAATATGGATTCATTTTGTTCCTATTTAATGCATTTATAGGTCATGAAAGTGTCAAAAAGGGTGCAAGAAAGTTGAGTTTCCAAAACTGCTTCCTCAATGATTCATTTGTTGAAGAGGAGAATTGGTTTCATTTTCATTTATGGATATTTCATGAAGTCTAACCTTATTAGGTGTGTTATAAATATAATCAGATTTCTAATGAGTGGTTACATGGAATATTTTAGTTTTTTTGGTCTGGTATTGGACTCCATTAATGAAGACTGGTTCTTGGAGGTATTTGATTTGAGTAGGAAACAATCCTGATGAATTTTCTTGGTGTAGAGTATTTTGAGATGATGGATGATGTTGTAAGGGTATGATGGAAATTTATGAAGCCTTTAGAGTCATGAAAAATATTTATTAAGTGTTTTGAGGTCTTGGAGTGCTCGATGAAGGAGATTTTCTTGTTTTGAGCCTAGTTGGGCTTGCTAGTTGTCTTGGTGCATTACCAACCTATATGGGTCCATGTTGATGATTTATATGAGTATGTAGGTATATTTTTAAATTTTTATGACTCACCTATAATTATCATGGATGAACTTGTTATGTTCTTGAATTGAGTTATGTATTTCAAAGTGCATGTAATGGTTCATTTTGAGCTAGTTTTGTGAGAGGGAAAAGTACGAGCTAGGTGAGAGAGTGAAAGAGGTTTAAGGGAATCAAGAAACATGTAAGAGAGTGTGTAAATGTCTGAGTAGTTTTGAATATCTTGAGTGCAAGAGTATTTGTTCAATCAGTCCATGTTTGAGGAAGATAGACTGAAGTAGGATAAGGTGAATTTGAAGAGGGTTTGAAGGTGTATAAGATGAATTTTGTAATCACTATCATCTATGTAAGAAGCAAATTATCAATGGTATAGTACTTAAAAACTTGTGTGGTGAGAAATATTCATACAATTACTTTGTTGTGAGTAATAACAACAAGGGTTTTTAGGGGTTGGTGCCTCACTAAACAAATCTTGTGTGATGTGTCATATTCATGCAAGTCTTTTGGTTTGACTAATATAATCAAAACTTTAGTGGGTTGTCTTCCCTTTGAGGGGTTCCCACTTAGATATTGTGATCTTATGTACTCTCTCATGGTTATTATCTTATGAATGGTTGTTATATGTTGTTAGATTATATTAATTCATGGTTGAATGTTAAAGGGTTTATGCAAGCTAATTTGAGTTGGCTAACGATTTTGATAGACTAATTCACCCCGCTCTCGCACATTATGATTCCAACAGACATAAGAGGTGTAAATTTTACCACTTGGTACTCTAGATTGTACATATCTAATCCATCATGTCCTAATCCTTAAATAAACCAATAAAATCTAAAACTCCTCATTTGATCAATGGTCATTAACACACACAGTATCTCTTCCTTGATTCAAAGTCATCAAGCAAATTGGTCTAATAATCCTCAATTTGGGGACTATGGTGCAATCCAAGGAGAGTGAAGATTTCCAGGTTTTTCTTGATGTAAAATTTGGGTTTTTATTTATAAGATTTTGTCATGATTTTTTGCAAGGGAAAATTCATAATTGAAAGCATGACAACCATACCCTACTATGAATTTTTTTCTTGCAATTCATCCTAAGCCCTCCTCCAGATCATCCTAACCCCGTATCAGTCCTATACTATCTTTCTAAGTGGTCTAATGTGTTGTGTCATCATTTCCATAGGTGATTTAGGGATATCAAGTCCATTTAGGTACTTCCAAGACAAGATTCTTCAAGACAGAGACTTTTGAGAAGCTTAAGAAAGGCTATTTTTTGTCTTCCTAAGGCTAGAGTACCCACCCTTGGAGTGGAATGAAAGACTAAAAATCATCAAGGAATTTTATCAGAGAGATAAGAATTTTGTGCAACTAGTTTTGGAATATTTTGGGAAGTTTAAGAGGTTTAAGGACAGCCAAAGAAAAACTGGGTCATGAAGGGTGAAGTAGCTTATAGTGCCAAAATAGCCCCTGAGCTTCGGGAAGTGATTGCATGAGATATTTGAAGATTTGGAGGCCAAAATAATATCTTATGAAAGGTATTTTAAATCTCTAGAGGATAGTTGTCTCACTTTTTCACAAGAATCAAGAAACTCTTCCCACAACCTGATTTCAACATGCATAACCTATGAGCTCAAAGAAAATCTAGGATCTCAAGTTACGCCTTTGTCAAGTTGCTCCCTAAGGTAAGATCGAGGAGTTAGTCAATTTGAGGGGTGGAAACATGTCAAGCCTAGGAGGTGGTACAAATTTTTCATATAAATAAGTGTGGGAAACGTCATCTGGGATCTCAAGTTATGCCTTCGTCAAGTTGCTCCCTAAGGTAAGATCAAGGAGTTAGTCAATTTCAGGGGTGGAAACGTGTCAAGCCTAGGAGGTGGCACAATTTTTTTACACCGAACATCCCAAAATTTTGGGATGGCTGGGATAAAAAAATCCCTTAACCTCTCGATAAGCTCTTGGACCATGATATGACCTTTTTAGAGCCCAAATAGCCTAATTAAGCCCCCGTGCACCATTTTCTAACCCCCAACTTCATCCACCGTAGAGTGCTAAGTGGACCAATCAGAGAGGGGCACACTTTTTTGAACCAACCATCCCAATTTTTTGGATGGTTGGGAAAAATGTACCCCCTCCCATTTTGGATCTTGGTCACCCACATGACCCTAGAAGTTTCTTATGAGGCTTTTCTAGCCCCCTCACCCTTCCACCTCACCAATCAAGGGATGACACTTGGAAAAATGGGAGAGGGGTGAAATTTTTACACCAACCATCCCAAACATTTGAGATAGTTGAGAAAAAATTGTACCCATGCCCAAGTTGAAGAAAAAAATAACTTTTTTCATTTCTACCGTTGTTTCTTGCGTATGTGTATGCATTAAACCTTGCTACCAAAAATATTATTTCTCCTCCATCATTTCTACTTCCACAACCTCATTTTTTCATTTCAGTTCCATTTCAATTTCTCCACTTCTACCATAGAAACAAAAACATTTCTTTTCCAATTGGCACCATGCTCAGCCTAGAATGACTCAATGACCGAAAACATGAAATGCTCATATCTCACAATCCGGTGCGGATTGAGGTGAGAGTTTTGTAGACTTCTTATTTTTTAGAGGAAATAAAAGAGAAATTAAAATAATATAAAATGATTCCATATAGTATTAAATTCAACAAAAACTCCATTTTGTGCCTTGGTTCTTATTTCTCGATTTCCCATCAATTTGGTAGTCGAAGCAAGCTAGAATTTTGAACACATCTTCCAGATAAAAACCTATCTCGATGGAGTTTGTTTCATTACAATCAAAGGTGGAAAAATTCCCTGTAAAAATTTTGTGAATACATTAATGTCTTCCATGGTAACTTTGTGTCCGAAGCTTCACCAAGAATTTTTTTCATTTTTTATTTTCAAGCTCTCTGGTTGGCAAATCGCAATGAAATTTGGAGCACGAGATTGTGACAAAGGGAGGATTCCAAAAATATCATTCCCATAAAAAAGGTCATTTTAGACACTTAATAAAAATAACATATCCTATGCTTTGCTAAATGCCAAAAATAGTAAGTCTCCTGAATTACAATTTTGATCACTCAGAGTAGTCAGAAAACATGTGTTATCGCGAAAATGTGCAACAGGGAAATTGGAAGTTTCCAAGCATGAAAAATATACCCCTATGGAAAAATTTTCATGTTTTATCGTTCCTAGGCACCCTAGGTCAAATACGTCAGTCTAATCAGCCCCTTTTTGATGTTAATTTGGTCCCCTAGGTGATTTTAGGAAATTCTAAAAAGACACTATCTTCTGGCAGTATAGGGAAGGGCTATCACTAGCCTTCCCAGGACTGGATTCAACTCCCTAGAGTGGAATGGAAGGGAAAAATTCAACATGGAGATGAAATGAATACCTTAAAACATAATAGAAATGATTTTTTAAGGTTTGGGGAAGTTTTGCAAGACTTGGAGTAGTCTAAGTAAAAAACAGGGTTCACAAGCCTAGGCGGTACACAGGCCTAAAACAACTGTTGGGATTCAAAGAAGATTCCAGGAGCTTCGAATGGAGTTAGGAGAAAAAAATCTCCAAAAATAGGATTCCAATGCCTACATTATGGTGAAATAATATTTTTCACAACACTTTGGCACATCACATATGCAGTAGTTTTTTTGAGGCATAGGTGGAGTTTTCAGGATCAAATGGAATAATCAAGACATTATACTAACACCATTAGATTTAGAAGGCCATTTCTAGTTAGTATCATATAAAATGTTTCCAAAAATTCCATCAGGAGCTCAAGTTATCACTGTTACAAGTTTAGGACTTAGCTAAATTTTTGGGAGGACACATGTCAGCACCAGGAGCTTGGCGGGATTTTGTGTCCCTCACGTCCCCAAAGGTTAGGGAAATCAAGGTTGGAAATTTTTGACCAGCCCCCTTGAAGCCTTTTCATCCCTCATATGACTTCTTGGACCCTCATTTGACCTCCAGACTTGACAGTTCAACCCCTAGGTGTATTTTTGGAGCATTCATTCCCTACCATTGGATCGGGCGCCACATGTTAGCTCCAAGACCACTGTGGAAATTTATGTCCCTTATTCACCTAAGGTGGGGGACATCATACCTTGAAAAATGCACCCAGCCCCTATGAGGAGTCATCTGGACACCCACGTGACCAAGTTTCAGCCCCCAGGTGCATTTTTAGAGCATCCATTCCCTGTGGTTGGATTGAGCGCCACGTGTCACCTCCAGAACCACCATGGAAATTGATGTCCCTTATGTACCTGAAGTGGGGGACATAAAACATGGAAAAATGTGTGCATACCCTATGGTGAGTCATTTGGACACCCACATGACCGACTTTGAGCCCTGTGTGCATTTTTCAAACAAATCCCTTGCCATCGGATCAAGGACACATGGCATCGCCTTGACCACTGTGGAAATTGATGTCCCTTACATCACTAAGAACAGGGAAATCAGGGACATAAAAATTCACCCAGCCCCTCCATGTGCATGTTTTGAAAATTTAAATCCAGTACTTGGTCGTTTCTTCCTCCTCATTTCTCCTTCACAGCTTCATACCTTACCATGGCTCCGTGCATGCATTGTCTAGATACTGTCCACCATTGTTGCTCCAAACTAGCTCTTCCATGGCCACATAAACTCTCCACACCATGAATACATAGAAATATGTATGTCTCAAAGAAAAATGGAGTGAAATGATGAAGAACGGGAGAAAATGAAGGGTTTTTGCCAGATAACCATGAAGTCATCCGATCGAAAAATATTCATATCTCACAAGATACAAGTCGGATCGAGATGCCGTTTTTGCTGAATTCTTTATTTTTAAAGGTGATCAAGATGCAAAAAAAAGAGGTAAAATGGTTCCCATAGATCATTTTCTCCAACAAAACCCTCTCTTCGTGCACTGGCTCACATTCGTTGGATTTCCCGTCATTCCGACAATGGAAACGAGCTAAAAAACTGCACACGAGCTCCAAATAAAAACCTATCACAATGGATTTGTTTTCATTGCAAATAGAGACAAAAACTAGACTTGTAAATTTTGAGCTCCATTAATGGCTGCCATGGTAGCCGTGCCCGAAGCCACTACCGCCAAGTCAAAATTTCAAAATTTATTTCCGAGCATCATTGTAGTGGGCAAAACTATGTGAAATTCAAAGGGTGTGAGTGTAATGAAAAGAAGAGTGCAAAAATGTATGTTCTGTCAAAAATTGAGTACTGAAACATCCTTTCTAAAAAGTAAGTTTTCCTACACATGTTTGCTATTTTTGGTAAGTCTTCATCAAAAGTAGCTAAGACAAAGGCATCGGGTATTGAAGATCTCCAAAAGGCCAGAATGATTATCCAAAGTAGGAAACAATGAAAATGGCCACTTACTAAAAATAGTAAGTCCCCCATTTGGGCATTTACTAAAAATAGTAATCCACACTCAAAGAGGAGCTTTGGTGTAATGGGACATTCATAACTTCATCGCATCGTGAGATTTCCATCATCGAGGATCAATGGACTTCATCGAGAATGACATCTCCTCTTCTTCCCCCTCTCTTTATCTCTCCTCTTCCCCCAACTTTCTCTCACTTTCCAATATTCTAATTTCACGTCGTGGTTTGTACTTTTAATGACTTAAGTGACTTTAGAAATATAATGTAAATTAAGTCACCTTACTATTATAAAAGGGACTTAAATATTTAAAGTGTAATATGAATAGTCTTAAGTCATATTAAGGTATTTGAAAGGTCATGAGGTAGATGAAGAGTCATATTCTATTCTATAAATTGTAAAGCCATTCCCATTTCAAAGGGTTGGCAATTGATCTTGTAGACTCAAGAGTGCATTGTACCTAGAGAAAGCAAAGGAGATAGCCATTTTCTTCTATTTCACCCTTTTCTAAATCTCCTCCATTCCCACATTATGTACAAATTTGATTTGAGAAATCAATACAATAAGAAGGAGTTTCTATCTTTCTTTGACTAAGGGGTTTCTTGATACTTGGTAATCAGTGAATTCTATTTGGTCTTGTTTCTATTCACGGAGTTTTTCTCCCAATACATGCATGTGTTAAAGTTTCCAACTATTGTGTGTGCAGGAATATGATTTTCTACCTACAACATTAGTTCTCCTACCTCATTTCTCACTCCCTTTTTCCACTCTATAGAAGAAGAATTTCCTAGAAAGAGATTGCTAGCTTTACTACAGGTCGGTGAAGTGCCCCGTTGGATCCCCGATCAAAAACCACAACAAAATCCACACTTTCTCACACATGCACATACGATAGCTACACTAGTTAAGTAGAGGGACTTAGATTCCCAGAGCATTGGTAAGAAATCCACAAGTTTGTCCACTTGACAAATTTTCTTGCCAATAAGATGTAAAATGGAAAGCACGGAAAAAATGACAATTTTCCAAAAATAGAAGGTTTGGGAAAAGTAACCTGCTAAAAATAGAAATGTGCTAAAAATAGCAATTCCTCAACAATGAAAGAGGAAAGAATGTGCCAGGAGGTTCGAAGGTGAAATTGGAGCAAAACAAGTGATATGTCCCAAAATAGCATGGTCATGGTCTCACATTCTAAAAATAGAAAGTTTTAGTTCCAAGCGTAGCAAGTTACATATGGCTTCATTTTCACTCATATTTCCAATTTTTGGGCTCTTCATGAGCTGGTAAGATGACATCATGGCTCAAAAAAAAGAATGAGAACTTTAAATCTCTTGGAAGCATCATCATGAGTTCATTTGTGTTCGAAGCAAGGTGGGGCATCACAAAGTGCGCAACAGGTGGATCCATTTTTATCACTCGAGGAGCTAGGTGATTTGAAGTGATTTTTTCAGGGTGAGATCAATGAGTTAAAGAGGTTCATCAATCAAGTTTCAAGAAATATCATCGTGATCAGTTCCTGTGTCCATCTTGAGCTCACATTGGGAAGTCTTGAAACAGTGTTTCTCAACACTCATTTCATGGTCCAGGTGTTTGTGCATCATGAAAAAGGAGTTATCTTGTGATTATCATTGGTGAGGGAAAATTGTTCAAAGTAAAATTCAATGGAGTTTCACATCAGTGTAGAAGTGTTGCAGGGTCATCTAAGCCAAGATTGTCGTCTTTAACTTCCTCATGACGGATCTTCATCAATGATGGAGGTATCTTCATTCTTTGGAGCACTTCTTCTTTCCCTCATTTTCCTCATTTTTCCTCCTCTTCTCTACCCCCTTTCTAATTCTTTGTTGTGAGAAATCATAACATTTGTCTTATTCATTAATGTGACTATAGTTCAAAATGTAATAAGTCACCCTTAACTAATAAAAGGGGACTTAATTTTCTTTCCTAGGAATGTCAAAAGTCACGAGTGGAAAGGACAAGTGAAAGGTCATGTGGGGGTAGACGAAGGGTCTTCTCGATGTCTATATAATGTAATGACACCCTCATTCTTAAGGGTTGTCAATTTTGTGTACTCAAGAGAGAGATTTATTTGAGCAAGGAAAAAGAGATAACATTCTTCCATTTCCCTATCTACTTTCCTCTATTCTCTCTAGCATTGTACAACTTGTGAAGATGTTAATAAAGAAAGTATTTTTTATTTTCATGATGCATGAATGTGTGAAAATTTGTGTGCATGGTTTCCTCTCATTTTTGATGTCCTAAACACAGTTGTTTCTTTCCTACAAGTTGTGAATGCAAAAATTTTGTTTAAATTTGGTAAGAATATGATTTTCTATTTGTAGAGTTAATTTACCCTACCTAGCTTCTCACTCTCTTCCCCCATCTTTTAGTAAATTTCTCCTTTGCATTTCATTACAATAATTTTCAATGGGTATAGTGGAGTGTTCTGTTGGATTTCCGACCTATTGGCCAACAAAAAATTTCCCTTTTGTTCATTCACAATAAAGTGAAGCTACACCACAAAATCGTGAGGGACCTAAAGTCCCGAGTGTTGTAAGATACCCACCAATTTTTATACCCAAAAAAATTTCTCACCAAATCAAGAATAAAGTCTAAGGGAAGAAAAGGAAGCTTTAATATTTGATGCATCTACAACAAATTTTCATGCATAGATTCTGAGGGATATGGGGAAGGAAACACCCTTTTTATCGTTCATGCACATGTTATGAACCTAAGAAAGCTGCCTACATAACTCAAAAATTACCATTTTATCACTAGGGTACCTAGGAAGTCTGTGAGGAGTGAGATCAAAGCTCGAAACCTTGATGTAGGTGAAGGTTGAGAAATGAGTGAAGAAGCTCCCATATTTCTTAATCAATGTAATAGCTTGAGAGGATATCCTCAGCTCTGGGTTACCTTCTAGAAGTTTGATAACAAACATGGTGAATGCATCATTCACCCTGAAAAGTGATGGTTACTCTCCTTATGTGTGAGATGGGGATACTTTTTGTAGGTTAGTGTTTTTGAGAGACATCAAGGGAAACTGTTAGGTCTTAGAAAGGTCTTGTGTAAACATGAGCATATAACAGATACATACTGGTCATAGTGAAATTTCTTGAAGATTTAAAATGGAGAAAATCCTGATGAATATTGCCACCAATCCACTACTTGGTTCCCTTCACTAGCAACAAGGATGAATTGAGCCATCTAGTCTTGAAACTCCTTTGTCAACTCTTCACCCAATACCCTACTCACTAGGATGATAACATCTGAGCATCATTCATGGAACTCACTTCTTGTAAATATTTTAGGCACATAAGAAGGTTTTCTACCTTTCCCGAGCCATGAAATGAGTGTGAGGCCTTGTAGGTATGAGTAATTTTTTCCCATTCTTGTGATGTAAACTCTTTGGTGATGATGACCATACAGCTACTCGTTGGAATTTTCAAACACTATAAGACACCCTTAGGAGTAAGGACTAAAAGAATTGATTTTTTTTCTACCCACACTATCATAGAGTGAAGTTAAATACTTTATGCACATGTCAAGCCTCATTCTATACTTTGAATAGATAACAGATGACCCCTACTTTGCAAATATTCCACTCAAGAATAATTTTTCTTCCGCTGGGTTCCTAGGTCCTCTGGTAGCTTATTTTGAGGTCTTTATGCATATGAATGACATCACTGTTTCCCACACCTAGGAAATATATGATTAGGGTTAAAATAGGCTCAATACTTGAGTACTTGAATTACATTTTACTTGAAAAATCAAAAGATGAGAAAAACCAAAGTCACCACAAACTTTCTGCACTCAAATCTGGGACTTTCTATTTTTAGCAGGTAGGGTCTAGAACTGCTATTTTTAGCATGTTACCACTATTTTTGTTCTCTAATGTTATTATCTTATTTGGATCATTAAAATTGATGAGGGTTTACTATTTTTAGATGCCCATTTTCTTGAATACTACTATTTTTAGAAAGTTCCTCGAATTACTCTTTTATGATGTTTCTTACTTTTTTAGGGTATTACAAATGCTGATAATTCATCACTTTGGGAAAATTACTATATTTAGAAATGTTGGGTCTTGAATATTGGCCAAGTAACGAAAGGTGTGTGTGTGTGTGTACGGAAAAATAAAGAAAAGGGTGCACAGGAAGAAGTGTGAATGAAAAAGGTTTAAGAAGGGTTTTGGAGAAACTAGGGTGCGCATGGAAGGTAGAACATGGGGTTCATAGGACTTAGCCATATTTGGCATTCTGAAGGCACTTGAGGAAAAATGTGACCCGACTAGGCGTGTTGAGTGGATAAGGTTCCATCTTGGAGCCTTGGAGGTCAAGAAAAGAATATTTGACACAAGAAATATTCCCGAAAGACATCATTACAGAGAGTGGAGGGTTCACAAGGGGATAAAAATTCACCATTGGAGGACCACATTTGACACTTGGCATGTGATCTGTTTAGGAGAGAAGGCATGGCGGTGGATGATGAACCTATAAAGAGAGATTCTTGAAAGAAAAGAAGGACATTGAGTGATAGACGAGAGAAGAACAAAGGATGCATAGAGGGTAAGATGTGGGGTAGATGAATGTTGTAGTAGTGCTAGGGTTTAGATAATTTAGTGCTAAGGGTTATGAAGGATGTAATAAGCCTTTGTATGTCATTAGAGTCTGTAATGAGGGATGAATCGGGAAGGCATAGTTAGAATATCATACCAGGGAATATCCGTGAGAGATGAGTCCTAGTCTTTTGATATGTCCGGTCTATAATCCCCTGTTTGATTGTAATGTGGCTACAAATCACTCTAAATGAATATATATCTAAGGGTTTGTTCTATATATCATGTTTAAGAGTGTAAACCCTCTTTTTGTGTTACTGTAATGACTTAGATCTGATTCATCATGCTTATTACAAATGATTTTTAGTTCCTTTAATACGTTAATATGTGGATATAAAAGCTTCACTTCCAATTTTCTTTTAACTAAGTAAATGTATTCTCATTCTGCAAACCATCCCCCATCAATTACAGAAATTTATCATAATTCTCACATAAAGGAGGGGCTCGGTGCCCACGCATACCTCGGGTGATTTCCCGCCTCTGTTGGATGATAGGCCAATGTTCATGGGGGCGTAGAAAGTTTTACTAAGGGTACATAAAAATGACTACATCTTGGTTCCGTTTTCGGGACCTCTTTTTGAAGATATTGTGAGAATGATGCATGATGACAAAGTGCTTGACCTTAGATAGTGTCGAAGCATGGTTTAAGAGCACGAAGGATGAGTTTTCTCATAGATTTAGTACTAGACTTGAGTTTGATGCACGTAAATGGGTAGAAGAACATATGTATCATGAGATATATGAGATCTTATTTTGTTGTTTCCAATGGAGTTGTATGAATGGATTTCATCGTATGTGTCTAGATCAAGATGGTAATATAGATCTTACGTGTGGACCTAAGATGAGTATCAGAGGCTACATGATATTGATTTGACTTGGACACGTGTTGTTGATCATTGGTGGAGAAGATTATTGACTAGTTGTACCTTGGAATATGTTATTTTTACGTATTCTTGTCTCAAGGTTGCTAATTTTGAGTTCCTAAAAGAGTCTAGAGGATCATTTTTTGTGTTATCCCTTTAGTGATAAAGATCCTGATCATTACACTAAGTTTGGAAGCATTTCCTATGGCTAGCTAAGCTTCTTCTGAGTGTTGGGAAAGGAAGCTAGGGTGGAGGAAGATGGCAAACCTTGCAGCTGAAAAGGAGAGGGAAGAGAGATGACTCAAGTATAGTGAAGCATGGGAAAGGGAGTTGGATAGACAAAGTGAGGTTGTAGGAGTGATAGATCTATCAAGGAAGACATTGTGGGAAGGAATTGAGGTTCATGTAGAGGACATGGATCCTAATCAGTTTGTGCTACCCCATCTTGACAAATGTGGGAGAGAGACCCCTTTAGATTCTGATGAGAGTTCCTTACTTGGAGAAAGGAGAGCCATCAACACACATCTAAATCCATCCGTGGCTAACCCCGTGCTTAGTCTTCCAAATCAAGAGATAAATATTGCTAACCCAAGTTGGTATTGGTGAGAGTGACCGATCTCGCACCTAGGAGATAAAATTTATTGTTTAGTGCATTTATGGTTACACAATCATTCCCCATGTTTGGAGGACTATTATCCTGGAATAACATTTGGGCAAAGTACTTGTACAAAATATTAGGTAACACATCCGGAAGTGGTGCAAGACACACATCGATATTTGTGCAATATCACATACCATTAATGTGCGTTCAATGGGATGTTAGGGACACTAGGAACAACCACTTCAGGCCCATTACCAGCTATAAGAGGTGGATTTGATGGTATAGGGGCCGAGGACCTAGTGGACCTAGTGGATAGATTTGGTGGGTCATGAGGGACAGACTCGGTGGATCTAGTGGTGGAGGTAAACCGGAGGAAATAAAGGTTTTAGATTAGGCAGCAAGGACGTAAACCACCTCAAAAAGTGTTTTTCAAGATGTCTTTGATGTACCAGACACAAATTTGTTAAGGATGTTGTAGAGCATGTGCACAAGTGTGAGCTACTATGACATGCAAAGGGGTTCACCACCCCAAAGTGGAAGTCAAGTTAGTTTGCAATGACATTGCAAGGGCATGCACATAGTTGGTACCAAAAGTATGACCCCATCCAGATAGTGGTAGATTACACCAAGTTGTGGAATGAATTCTTAATTGAATTTAATATCCTTGAGTTTTAACAAAAAAAAATTAGCGTCAAGGAGATTTAACAAGGTATAGTAGAGAGTGTATGAGAATATGACACATGTTTTAAAAATCTCTTGTCAAATTGGTCTTATGATATTCATCCTTCCCAACATGCTCAGTGGTTTGTTGGAGGGTTGATAACACCTTTTAGGAGAGAAATTTTTCAAAAGACTTTCACAAATCCGTGCGAGGCCTTGGAGGCTGTCCTGTGCGCTGAGGTTGTAGGAAGCATATATACTGGTGTTATCCCTTTTATTGAATCTTAGATTATGGTAAATGTAATGGCAAAGAAGCTATCTACGTAAAATTGACACATGAGACTTGCAGTGGCCTATGGTGCACAAATTGTGAGATAGAGAGGCATAAAAGGATAGTTGGTTGTAGAGATCGATATACGCCATGATGGTGGAGTGTGAGATTTTCCATGGAGATCATGATGCAAGTAGGTTCCCACTACAAAAGTGATTGATCCATAAAAATGTGTCTTGCTATTGTAATATTTACACCTCAACTACTCATGACACTAAGGATTGTAGGTTGATTGACTAGATACATGATGCCATTGATATTGGCGTGTGCTAAACTAGCCTTGCAAGTAATTCTAAAGATGATGGTCGTCACTATGAAGGGCGTGTATATACAGGGGCACGTGGAAGAATTTATTGAGGAGGATTTCATGGTCTTGGTAACTATGGAGGAGGAATAAGTGAGCTTCTATGTGGAACCTGTTATAATTGTGGGTCTACAGAGCATTATAAGCATGAATGCCCAAATCTGTTACAATGCTCTTGGTGTGGAAAAAAACACAACTATGAGGGGTTACCAGAGCTATTTGAACATATGAGCCAAAAACATTGGAAGGACAAAGGTTCTGGAATGGTAAGCATAAAGAAGGCCAATTCATAATGGATGCCAAGGGTGGCGTGTGAGTTAGAACTAGAGCCTATAATGGTTACGACACGAGTTAAGGCTATGCGTGCAAGTGAAGTACCAAGGCAGAGACCACTAGTTATTAGAGAAGAGGTGGTACATGGAAAGTATTCGGACCCTACTCATCAGAAATAGGTGTATTAGGAGACCATGGATGTAATTCAAAGCCTACAAGGATAGATCCAGTGCCTAAAGGAGAAATCTAGGAAGTTAGAGCAAAGGAAGAGCGTTGAGGCTCTGTAGAAGGATCTAGATGAGGTTAGGGAAGTATGTATGATGTTAAGGCAAGAGAATATCATTCCTTTGTTAGGAGAATGGATACTAGAGAAAGTATCATGTGTCGAGCAAGGAGTGAGAGGCAGGTTCTACATGTTAACCTTCCTCCCCACAACCTCGACTATGATAAGGATATTACCTTGAATGTAGTTTTTGATGGATGATTCCTACTCCTAAGAAATATTATGTTTGACATGGGTGTGGAAGTCAATGTTATTACCCTAGATGTCTGGAATCAAATGGGAAGGCCCCCATTATAGCCATCCTTGAATGTGTTATATATGGCTAATAAGACAAAGGAAATGCCCATTGGTGTCTTGAAGGATGTTGTTATCACTATCCAAGGGGTGAAGTTCACTAGGGATTTTTAAGTCTTGGTGCTATTCGAGGTAGACCACTTTACAACATTCTTGGGTGCCCCTAGTGCTATAAGAATAATGCTGACCTACGCTTCAACAAGGGATACATAATCTTTGAGAACAAGGAAGAACGAGTTATCATCCCCTTGATTGATGGAAAGTTAGTACCCTATACTGAGCCCTTGGGAGAATAATTTCTTGACAGATCTATGTGCACTCTATCAGGGACCCTAAGGTGATTCACCCCGCAAAGGATTTATTTAGTTTGAAGATGATCACCCATGAGTGATACAACTAGTGTGGCATGTGACAATTGGGCGCATGGGACTTATGAGTTAATTGGGTGACAGTTAAGAGGCTCTATTATAAGAGTGAAAAAGGCACACCCAATCTAGTTCCCCGAGAGAAAATAAGTTTCCAAGCTATTGTGGAGGAGCCAAGCTTGATGTTTTCTTACAAGAGATGGAGACCCAATGGAAAAATGAGATCGAAAGAAGATGGATGCTTAGTTATAACTTTCTTGGGACCATAGTGCATTGGTGGGAAACACATCATGATAGCCTTTTAGAGTGGCAAGAAGTGAGAATCACATTCTATGTTAGGTTTCCCAAATCAATGCACCCAATGTCATACAAGAATATCATGGAAAGTAACCTACCTCGGTCCACGTACATGCATGTGAGAAATCCTGGATGTAAGGCACATAAGCCTCTCCACATTCTTTATGGGTGCATAAGATATACTCCACTTTACAAGTTTGCATGTGTGCATGGTATATTCACTCCGAGATGTTCCGTGGGACAAGAAATTGGAAGGAGTTGATGATTGACCTCCTTCAAGATTTTAAATATCGAGCACTAAACCATCGATGGATAGGGTGTTGTAGGTTGTTAAGGGCCTTACATGGGAGATAGTGCCATGTAGGAGGATAGAATAATGGAGTTATTGGGTAAACCTGGTTTGGAGACACACTATGATGAGGAAGAGTCATAATAGATGCAACTTGAGCACACATGCATGGAGAAAGAGAAGGGAAATATGGTCTATGTGATAGATGGTGAAGAGATGGAGAGTTTGGATGTTAACCATACTAAAGGTACGTGTGAAGTTAGGGATAATGCTGATGAGCAAGCATGTGCCTACCATGAACCCCTCAAAATAAAGAAGGTTAACATTAGTTTAGAGATGGAACCTAATGAGGCTACTATTGGAGACTATTAGTCAAAGAAGGAGGTTTCGAAGATCATCAATCTACTGTGAGATTTTCAGGACTTATTTCTACGTAGATACCATGAGATTAAAGGTGTTCACCATTCCTTGAGAGAAATGAAAACCAAGTTAAAGGAAGGTGCATTCCTGATTTGAAAGAGGCCTTATCGAATGATACCAATCTTCACGTAAAATTGAAGGAGGAGATAGACAAGATGGTCGCATCGTGCATCATTGAGGCCGTTGAGGAATCAAAATGGATAAGTATGATAATCATTAGTATTAAAAAGTATGGAAGGATAAGGATCTATGTTGATTATAGGGACTTGAATGCGATGTGTCATTGACCCTTTTCTAACCCCCTTCACTAAAGAAATCTTGGATGGAGTAGTGAGAGCGAGATATATTCCTTCACGGATAGATTCTCAAGATATCATCAAGTTAGAATTGCAAAGGAATACCAAGAAAAGATAAATTTTTCCACTGAATGAGGAATATTTTCCTACATGGGCATGCACTTTGGACTGAAGAACACACCTACTATATTTTCATGCATCGTGGTGTAGGCATTTCAAGGCTTCATCCATAAGTTTTTAAAAGTCTACCTTGAAGACTGGACAATGTATGGACTAGTAAAATACCATTGTGACAATTTTTGGTTGATGTTTGAAAGATATTGATAGTTAAGGATATCCCTCAACATTAAGAAATGTGTTTTTTCTACTCCATTTGGGACCCCACTAGGGCATATTATATGTAAGGAAGATTTGTTGGTGGATCCCACCAAAGTTACCATTATTTTGGGATTGGGGGAACCTACTACCAGAGCAGCATAGCATGGATTCCTTAGACATATGAGGTATTACCGAGAGTTCATTAAGGGGTATGCCAAGATCTCCGTGCCATTGAGGATTTATTGAAACACAAGAGTGCATTTCACTGGGGAGAGGTGCAAGATGGTGTTTGACACTTTGTATAATAGGTTTTCATTACACCCATATTCCACTTTCCTTCTTGGGATAAGCCATTCCATGTACACCTTGATGCTTCAGGGATGAAAATTGGAGAGGTCCTAACACAACTAGAGAAGGAATTGTTGACCACCCTTTGTGTTTTGTTAACAAGAAGTTGAACCAATAGAGAGCATAACTATATTACTACCGAGTGTAAAACACTATCAACGATCTACGTTTCGCACAAATTCGATAATATTTATTGGCAACACCTTTCATATTCTACATAGACCACATGGCACTAAAGTACTTAGTGAACAAGCCCATTTTGCAAGGGTGCATATGTCGGTGGGTCTTGTTGTTTCAAGAATTTGAGTTTACAGTGGTTATGAAACTAGGAAAAAGTAACTTAGGACCTGATCATTTATCAAGGATTGAATTAGGAGAGGATGCGTAGAGCATTGAGGATATTATGCCATATGCATAACTAATTATGTTGTAAGCACCCTCCGACTTGGAATATATTGCCGTATTAATCAAAATGGTGTGGCACCGATGGGATGAAGAATTTAGAATGAAAGTAGTTATCCATATTCGTCATGCCCTACATGTTAATCAATGGACATTTATACAAACTAGGCCACGATGAGGGTTTACACCAATGTGTGTTGGAGCATGAGTGTGTTGAAATCATGGAGGAAGCACACTGTGGGATTATATGAGGACACTATGCAGGGAATGCCACTATGTGAAAAATCCTACTAGGAGGGATTTGGTGGAAAAGAATCTACTAGGATTTCATTGAGTTTTGCAAGGCCTATGATCATTTCTAGCGCCTTGGCAAGCCAGGAAGAAGGGATGAGATACCCTTAAGGATGGTAGCTAGCACATAACCATTTGAAAAGTGGGCCATTGATTTTAGGACCAATTTCACCTACCACATGAAGGATGGGTTTGCATTATATCATCACTTGCATTGACTACTTAACAAGGTGGGCGAAGGAAGCACCTACAAGGGATTGTAAAACAACAATAACAAATAGGTTCTTATGGGAGAATATAATCAGCAAATATGGATGTTTTCTGAGTTTAAAGAGTGATAGGGGTGCCCATTTCTTGAATGATACAATCAAAATCTTGTTGGTCGAATTCATGGTAACCCACCACAAGACTACACTATATCACCCACAGGCTAATAGAACTGCTAAAGCATTTAACAAGATTCTAAGTCACACATTAACTAAATTTTTGATGTGGGAAGACAAGATTGGGATGAAAAAGTTTTTCAGCTGTAATATGGGCATATAGGACTACCTACAATAAATTGAAAAAGGCCACACCATTCCAATTGGTGTTTTGCATGGAAGTTGTGTTACTAGTAGAATTCATGCTACCATCTTTGCATATTGTGCATGCGGAGGATTAGCTGATGAACAAGCACTACATGAGCACATGGAAAAATTAATGTAGTTAGATGAAAGGAAATCACTTGCTAGGTGGATTCAGAAGGTTGAAAAGGCACAACAAAAATCATGGCATGATCATCATATTAAAAACAAACAATTCAAGGTTGGGAAGATGGTCTTGCTTTATGACTCCAAATTTTTGCACCATCCTGGGAAACTAAAATTCCATTGGTTAGGGCCATATATCATCTTGTACATCCTTGATTTAGGCACATGCCAGTTACAAGCACTAGATGGGATGAGATTACTAGGCCATTTCAATGGGAGTAGGCTGAAGCCCTACTATAAATAAGGTTTCTGTGTAGTCTTAAATAAGGTAGTATTGCCATTTAACCTAGGTTTTCCTTTAGTGTATTTTATTTTCTACGTGTTTACCCTTCTCATTGATTGTTCCCTTTCTTTTTGTTTTAGTGCGCGTTGTACAGACTAGTAGCCACTTACTTATTATTTTAAAACATTTTCTATGCATAGAGGACTGCACATCCATTTTAGTGTGGGGTGGAGTAATGTGAAGTAAAATAGAAGCGGTAGTGGAAGCTATGTTTTGATGGCCTGGATTGAAGAATCAAAAGCATGAAGTTTGGAAGAGCACACGTGGAAAAGGTGGACATAAGGAGTTTGGTGTTAGGATAGCTTTACAAAGACCACATACAAGGATGAGAAGTGTAGGAACAACATGGCAAGGGAAAAATCAAGGTAAGGATGAAAGACGTGCCTTCGGTGTTGCATACACATGTGTGAGGATCTTGGTCGGTTAAGGTTTTTTGTGTCGAAGGTTGTAAGGGTTTTTCGTGCGGGGTTGGGTGTAGGGGGGTAAAGCACTTAAGGATGGATTTAGTAGAAAAAAATTTCTTTATTACAAAAGTACGATGGTTGGTGGCATTGCATTTATTGTGGGAAAAGAAGTAAAAGCTATAAGTAGAAGGTTGAGATACATTGTTATTACCTTGAATTTTTGATATTGAAGAGCTCTTACACACTAGGGAATCTTTGAGAAAATTTGAGCAAAAGGAGGTTGTGAAGATCTGATTACATATCCAGTTTGAGAAGCAAACCAAGTGTGGAAAAATAGTACACATGAAAGAAAGGAGAGGGTTGTTAAATTTTTAGAAACTCGTAAGTGAATACATCATCTTTTGGAAGGAAGGGTTTTTCCAGGTTAGGGTTTCAGAGCTAGGGCACAAAATCGAAGGGATATTTACGTAAGAGTAGAGCCGTAGAGTTGAGTAGATTCAGGATCAGAAGGAAGAAAACAATTTTTAAATAACCCAACAAGGAAAATGGCACCAAGGAAAGTAACCATCACTTCACCAAGAATGGAAAGGGAAAAGGGAAACAAGATGTTTCCACTATCTTCAATGAGGAATGGTAGGTAGAGATGCAATACCCAGATGATGTATTTCTAGGAAAAGAGTGGGTGTCTCACGTAAGAAAAATGGTTGTAAGTGACTACAACCATTGAACAAACACCATAGAGAAAGATATGGCGTTAGAAATGGTTCTCCCTAAAAACAAGTGAACACTAGATGGAATTCCCATCTATAGTAATGAGGTGAAGGTAAAGATGGAGAAGGCCGATTGTTGTAACTATATGAGTTACCCTATTTCGATAAACTTGAGTGGTTTTACCAATGGCCGATGTCGCGCGTACATGAAGATCATTTTTACTTCACATGATGAAGGATGAGGATAATCCCCCAGCTGATCTCCAAATATATTGGTCTTACCTATGAGGAGGATTCATTTGATGATGACTTAGATGACAAGGAGGCCATACAAAAAAATGTGGAGGCCTATGACTATAAGAAGGGGTCTCGATACTTCAACATCTTTGTGATTTCAGACCATGTAATGAGGATGGCTACATGCTTGGTCACAAAACTAAATGGACAGGAAAGATGGACCCAGATCAACAAGGCATGGTTGAACATTTTCCGGAAGATCTCAGAGGGGACCATCTACAACCTCTCATCATTCATAGCAGAGGATATCATTAGTGTCGCACGCACGTTGGGGAGAAGATAATGTTTGGTAACTTCCTCCTTACCATTATGTTTTTAGAAATTGGAGTGCCCGATGGGCCAAAAAAATTTGTATGGGAGTACCCGGATGAGAACCCCTCCTCGGATAAGAGATTTGAGAAATATACTTGTGACACCATGACGGCCACCCACAAGGTGCACCTGGAGAAATGGTACAAGAAACATGTGATGCATTTAGGGCCTAGTGGAATGCACGAGCAATTTCCATATCTATCTAGCAAGGAGAATCTGAGTTTGTAGTGTACCAACATTTATGTATTGGTAAGTTCACTTTGACAGACAACACCAAGAGCCCATAGTCCAAATTACCATTCTCCTTCACTGCGCAATATTTCCAAGCCAAGGTCAACCACTTCAAGGAGGCAAAGATGTTAAGGTTCAATCTCAGTGTGGTGGACAAAGATTACCATGAGCTAAAAATGAATTTGATATACCCAAAGAAGCATGCCTATGTGAATAAGTATGTATCCCATGACTTGTATATGATAAAATCAGTAACCTTTCCCGCCGCTGGAAGAATCACAACAAGAGTATATCTGCACATAAGGTTGAATTATAAGAAGGGTGCCTACGTGGAAAATGATGTCTCTATCCTTGAGGACCCTACAATAAGGAAGAAGGTTGTGCCAAAGAAGAGGGAGAGAGGAGGAACCTAAGAAAAAGGCAGCAAGTGTACAAATAGTGCAATCAGTAGGCACATAGGAGTCGTGCACGATGACAAGCACATATGCACGGAGGAAGAAGTCCCCTACATAATAAAAGGAGAATAAACCTTAAGAAGAGGTGCCAAAGAAAGAGGTTCCCCCTTTCAAAGAAGAGTTTTGAATAAAGAAGGATTCACCAAAAGAAGCAGAGAGAAGAATCTCCTAGACCGGAATCACCAAGCTAGGAAGAAGTAGAAAGTAGCAGTAGAAAATGTGGACTCGTAAGAAATAAAGATCCTAGAGGTTTACAGGGGTGACAAGGATGACGAAAAGTGTGAAGAGGCTTAGAACCATCCCATGTATGATGTACATGACTCAGAGGAAGGGAATGAGGAGAAGGATGGGGAAGAAGAAGGAGCTTAAGACAAGGGGGAGTGAGGAGGTAAACACCAAGGATCAAAGGACCCAAAGCCTCACCAAGGAGAAAATAGAGGAGGTTGTAAAAAGGGAGGTAGTAGGCATAATAAAGGAATTTGTGGAGAAGGAGGTAGAATGAAACACAGATGAAGTGCTCAAGGAAATGGAGAGAGAAAGAGTCGAAAAGGAATATGGAAGCATGGGTGGATATCTCAGCTTGGCGGTAAGCTTCCCTAAGGTAGAACACATGGGAGAAAAGGGTGTGGTAACAGCGCGTGCGAGCAAGGAATGAGTTATATGAATGATACTACTAAGGTACTACATGCGCATTTCCAAATTACCATGCCTTCTAACCAAATCCTTACATGGTATTCATTCAAAGAAGAAGTCGCATACCTACATACAAGAAAGATGCTATCCTGGGATTTTGAGTCCTATGTTGATGAGTCAGAATTCAAGGTCAACAAAGGGGCATTGATGAAAATACCAGAGTCCAAGGGAGTAAACCCTCTGGTGAATGCTCAATAGCTATCAGATGAGAATGTTTGCAATGCACTCAACAAGGTGTCAATGGAGGTTGAGGTGAGACTATTTGGGAGGAATGACAGAGTAAGGGTCCTGGAGGAAGAGCTGGAGAAGAAGAAAAATAAATCATTGAGAAAAGAAAGGATTTGAGGTAGGAGGATCCGATCGCACACAACTATGGCACGAATTAAGGGCGGAAAAGGTGAAGGTGTGTGAGGTGTACAAAAATATAGAGATGATCACAGATGCTATAATCTTGAAACACCTGCACCTGACCCGACATTGCTTTAGCAGAAATATGAGTCAACCTTGTAATGCTTGAAATACTTAACCCACATCTTTACCATGGAGAGGTAGTCATTTGCATTGGAATCAACAGAAGAGGAATTGACATGCTAGAAGGAGGAAGAGAAGTAGAATATTGAGGAGACATTTACAATTTATTCTAAACTCCTTTCCACTGTGTAGACCACAACACAAATGGCTAAGGCCGTGTATGATAACTAGGATGACAGAGACATGGTAGAAAACATACTAGTTTCTACACATGAGGTGGATCTGAAAGAATTCTAGGAGAAGAATAAGGGAAATAGGGCAGAGTGGGATAAAATCCTAGCCAAGGTTGAGAAGAAGATGGAAGCAATTGAAGCCTTACGAGGTTCAATCAAGAACCAACTTAAGGAGCTGGATCCATAGATCACCCGTAGGATGGACACATTGGATGACCTTAGTAAGCAGCTAGAAGGAATTGTAGATACACTGAATACTAAGGGTGATGAATTAAGTTTTGAAGAGGTAAGCACTCTAGTGGGTGACCTACTTCAGCAAGCGTAGGGTGAAGTAGATGCCTGGGAGAAAATTGATGTGAAATTAAATGAGTTCCCACTCCTCTTATAGTAGTAGAAAATTCTTCCACTCTTCATTCTTCCATTCTTTAATTCTTCATTCAATTTGTCTGGGTCCTACCATTCTTTATTCTTTGAAGAAGCGAGATGTTTTGAGGATAGAGAACAAGCTTAGTGTGGGATGATGTTGGGCCTTGAATATTGGCTATGTATCGAAAGGAACATGCACATGCAAGACCAATAAAGAGAAGCGCGTATTAGGAGAAGCGTGTAGGAAATAGGTTTAAGAAAGGTTTTGGAGAAACTAGGGCATGAATGGAAGGCAAGAACATGGGGTTCATAGGACTTATCCATATTCAGCATTCTGAAGGCACTTGAGGAAAAATGTGACCCAACTAGGCATGCTAAGTGGATAAGGTGCCATCCTAGAACCTTGGAGGTCAAGAAAAGAATATTCCACATAGGAAATATTCCCGAAAGACATCATTTTAGAGAGTGGAGGGTTCACAAGGGGATAAAAATTCACCATTGGAGGACCACATTTGACACTTGGCATGTGATCTGTTCAGGAGAGAAGGCATGGTGGTGGATGATGAACCTATAAAAGAGATGCTCGGAAGCAAATAAGGACATCGAGTGATAGATGGGGGAAGAATAGAGGATTCATAGAGGGTAAGATGTAGGGTAGCCAAATGTTGTAGTAGTGCTAGGGTTTAGAGCACTTAGTGCTAAGGGTTATGAAGGATGTAATAAGCCTCTGTATGGCATTAGAGTCTATAATAAGGGATGAACTAGAAGGCATAGTTAGAATATCATACCAGGGAAGATCTGTGAGAGATGAGTCCTAGTATTTTGATATGTATGGTCTATGATGACCTGTTTTGATTGTAATGTGGCTACCAAAATCACTCTAAATGAATATATATCTAAGGGTTTGTTTTGTATATCATGTTTAAGGGTGTAAACCCTCTTGTTGTGTGACTGTCATGACTCAGATCTGATTCATCATGCTTATTAAAAATGATGCTTAGTTCATTTAATAAATTAATATGTGGATTTGTAAGCTTCCCTTCCACTTTTATTTTAACTAAGTAAATGTATTCTCATTCTGCAAACCATCCCCCATTAATGGCATAACCTTCTCACAATGCTCACATAAAGGAGGGGCTCGACACTCGCGCATGCCTCGGTGAGTGCCCGGTTCCCACCGGGTGATAGGTCGGCACACATGGGATTAGAAAGTTATACTAAGGGTACATAAAAATTACTATAAGAAACCTATTATTCTAAAAACGTACTATTTTTAGAAACTTAACCTACCGATGTTGGGTTGAAACAAAACCACTTTTAAAATATTCTATTTTACACCAGGTGGTCTTCTACTTTGAATTTCATCATTTTCCATCTATTGAATCTCTGGAAAATTGAAAAAGAAGGTTTAGGGTTTGATATTTTAGTTTTCTACTGTGAAAAAGATAAGGCATCAATGAATTTTACGTTACAATCTTCCCAAAGGTATTTTAGAGAGGGATATTATGGAAAATTTTCAAGGTGATTGGACTCCCAATTGAAAATTTATGTTTAAATATTTGTTTTCGGTGGCTATGGATGTATGGAAGAAATTTAGAAGCATATTTAGGTAAAATTGGGGTTTTGTGGGTGTTATAACAACTTGTCATGAAAATCATGACTTGTGTGGTGAGTGAGGGGTATAAATGGGATTTAAAAGGTTTTTAACTCACCATGCTAACTGCACATTAAACTTTGGTTTAAATTGAGTTTGTAAAGAGTTTGAAAATGGTGTCATAGGGACATGGGGGATACTAGGGACAAAAAAGGGTGAATTGGAGAAATATTATTATAAGTGGAAGCATATAGAGAGAGGTGAATGAGATGAGGGGCTGGGAAATTACACTTATGGAGCTGAGTGAGGTCGTATGGGTGTAGGAGCTTCATATTTGTATAGTTTTCATTGTATTATCCCCATTATCCCCATAGGAATAGAGGGGAAAATGGGGAAACCTAGGAGCTAAAAGTGTGACCATGGTGAGGGAGTAAGGTGGCACTTTTGTGCCCCTCTTTTCCATCTTGCACCATGGGGACAAAAGGGACAATGAGGACACTTGGGACACCTGGGTGTCCAAAGTGTGACTTGAGGAGGAGGAGGAGGAAAATGTTTAAATTTTGTGTCCCTCATGCCCCCTTTTCTTCAAGGGGATAAAAGGAACACAAGGGTGTCAAATGTGTGACTGGAGTTAAAATAGAAAGCCATATTTGCTTAGGATGTCTAAAAATAGATCGATAACTTAATTTTTTCACCTTGGAGGCTTATAATGATGTTTTACGGTCAAATATTATATATTATTTACTAAAAATAATTATAATATTAATGGAATTCTTTTCAAGACTTTAATTTGCCTGAAATTTAAAATTTAGGCATTTTTTTCTTGGGAACCTAGAGGGGTAGCTACATGTTTTGAAATGCTTCATGAAACCTTTAAGCCTTAGATAAAAATTGATGTTACCACCTTGTATAAATTTCTCATTTATTTACTCTTCTTACTTTTTTTCTTCTTGAATCCTTATAGAACTCCCAAAATACTTTCAAGAATTCGGGTTTCATCATCGGATGTTCATTCCTTACACCTATAAAATCCGATGTTAGACAGATTGTCCTTGAATGAGAAATTATTTCCTAAATATTCTTAAATTTCATCCAAAACCTTCAGACCCCTTAGAATCACCTTTGTATGTTTTAGATATTTCTTTAACTCTTCCAAAGGATGCATATTGGTTTCAAAATGACTAAAATTTTCCTTTTTAAGCCTTTAGGAAGACTTGTCTTTCATTGAACTTCACTAAATTCATCCATAAAATTTATCACACTTCCTTACATACTTGAGGCATTATGGAAAGCATATTTAGTTCTTTCCTTTGATCTAAATGTAACATTATTCCTATCTATTAGAAATGTGATTGGGAGGTAAAATTTTAGATTGTGGCTTAGTTTTCATGTTGTGAAATAATTTTTTTTAGGATACTCATTTTGTGTGACAATAACTAGCTCTAACTTAGGGAAATTAAAATGTAAGGAGAAATAGATAAACTCAATAATCTCATGGGTGAGTAGACCAGTTACATTTCCCACATTGGGCAATAGAGTCCTTTATTACATGCACCCAACACAAACTAGGAAAAGGATAAAACACACACACAACAAAGGGAACACACCAAAATTGTAAAGGAAATAAACACACAACTAAAAAGGATATTATGGTACAATGTTTTGGGACAAAAACATCACTTTGTGTAGAGTTTCAAATTTGTCAAAACTCCAATGGAGTCCTATCAAGGTAAGCTAGGTAGTGTGTATTTTCTCCACATAAATGTTTAATCTTGAGTGGACTAAGCCAAAGTGAGTCAAAATTACCATGGATTCCATTGGAATCTCTCATTTTGTCCCATAGGAGGTTAAGATCTTTGATTTTGAGACTTTTATCTTGTGTTTTCTGACCGAAGATAATTTTCACCTTAGACTGGTGTCTTCTTAGTGTATCAATTGCTACTATCCTGTCTTTGTTCAAATTTTCCAAGTAGCAAATCCTCTTATCAAGAGAATCTAAATATTCTCCATTTTCTACCACCTTCACCAGTTGTAAGGCAGGTAACTCTTGAGAAATTGGGATTTGAGCCTCAAGTCCGTATAACAGCTGAAAAGGAGAGGTGCTAATAGCTTTCTTAGGCATGATCCAGTTAGCCCATAAGGAATCATATAATTTCTTATGCTAATCTCTTTGATTGACATCCACCATCTTAGGAATAATAGTGAAAATATTTGTATTACTCTATTTTGCTTTGTCATTTCCTGTAAATAATAATTAGTAGAGTGATACATGGAAATACCTTGGTTATAGAAAATGTCCATCAAATAAATTCAAGATAAGTAGGTGGCATTGTAAGTCACTACTTTCTTGGTACCCCAAATCTCAAAATGTTGTTTTCTTTCAAGAAGTTGCACACCATCTCAGAGTTGGCATGATTTGTTGGAATGGATTCTACCCACTTCATGACATAGTCTATAGCTATAAGAACATACATGTGGCTCATGTTGGAGTGCATATTTAATAAGCCAATGAAGTCCAAACCCCATTGTTGGAAAGGTTCTTCGATAAATATATGTTTGGGAGTAAAACAACAAGTCTTGTTCTTCCCACAAATTGTTGGCATGGATAAAAAATTTTGACCCATTTTTATGCATCATAGAAGAGGGTAGGCCAATAATATCCACCTCTCAAAATCTTGTGGGGTGTGACCATTACAGATAAAATGACCTCTAAATGCTTGATCATGATATGCTTTGAAAATATTTTTCTGATGTTCTTCTTCCATCCACCTTAGGAATGTGCCATCCAATCCTTTATTGCATAGAAATTTCTCCTAGATGACATATTTTTCTGCCTTGAAATGGAGAGTTATTCTTTATTTTTGATCTAACTCTCTATTTTCCAATTTTCTTGGATATTCTCCTTGACAACTAAGACAAATCCATACAAAATATATCTCTTTCTCACTCCACCATTCCTTAACATGACCAATTATAATTATTTCAAACATCTTCCATTATCATTGAGAAATGTCCCAAGAACCAAAAATTTGGGGATTTTCAAGCATTCCTAAGAATAATATAGAAGGAATTGACCTAAAAGTGAGAGCCCCTTTTACCCTCCATGTGTGATAGCATATCATGCAGGGATTTATCCCACGTGCACACTTGAGGTATGCCCAAAGTGTCAACTCTCTTGTTGATTTAGGGAATGGAATGCATGCCATTATACTTAATAAAAATCATGGGATCATATACATCATCATTAACTATGTATAAATAGCTTACACATTGACACAATGGATAAAGACCTAATCCATCCATTCATTCATCAAATTCAAATATTAAAAGAGGCCATTAATGGTGTACAAAGGCCAACATTAGTCTAGTTTTGGAGAAGAAATTCACATAAAACCCCTAATACCTTCATTACAATAATAAATATGCTTTTAGAGTTATGTACCATTAACTTACATCCATAAATTATCAACCAACTATCATTTTTAATGGTCCCATAAGACTCAATTTATACACCATGGATGGTCTAGTTTGAAACCTTTTTACTCAAAGTGGTTATCCGTCATGAACTTGAGACCTATCAAAGGGAAACACATTGAATGCATCCTAGGTCTAAATAAGTCAATATAAAGGATGAGACCTTAATCCCAGTGATCGGTGATGATAAATCATGGATCTATCAGTGTTTTCGACTATCATTCCTCCAAAGTCAATGTACCTTTCACTTTGCTATCATCTTTTGTATTTTTATACCCCTTGTCATTTTTTGCTGACTTATCACTCACTTGTACATTTTCATGTGAATTTCCTACTCACTTTCTATTTTGGCCTTCTCTCGGCCTTTATTTGTGCATACCCATCTGATTTATTGCTTACGCACTTCACCAAAACTACATATACACAATTTAACTTTGAATCTACCATGTGTGTGATCCTCTATACTTTGATCAAAACTATGTGATCAAAAATAATTTCCTTGTCAATAAAAATCAAAATAATTACTAAATTATAAAAGAAAAATGCTAAAACAAAAAGTCCTACAATGAAAATGTCATTAAGGAACTATCTAAAAACAAAATAAAACAAGAAGAAAATAAAAGTGAAAAATTTATTGGTGAAAATATTTGTAAGATTCAAATAAATTTATAACTCCACCCCAAATCCTACTTGGTAGAACATGGATCTAAACTCCTTTTATAGGAAACCATTTACACCAATATTGACATAATGAAACAAACCATGATAATTAATCTTGGATCTTATCTCAGTCCACAAGAGTAGGAAACATTTATCACTATCTTATAATAGTGTTTAGATGTCTTTGCATACTCATGTGTAGAGGTGCATACATTGTGTCTTTCTTTGGCCTTTCATCATTTTTTTGTTCATGAAATAGATAAACCTTTAAGCAAAAATATAGAACATACACATGCGAATTTATCTTTTTTTTTTAAAGAGGAAATTTAGAAGCTATTAGTTGTGGGGTTTATACTATTGATATATTATGCAAACTAGATATATAACATTATTCCTATCTATGAGAAATGTACACAACAAAAATCACTTTGCATAAAGAGAAAGTAAAATAACTCAAATGTATACCTTCTCCACCATGTTTATTTTTTGAACCTTGGATCGGAAGATGACTTGGATGGGCCCCAGACATATCAGAATATAGGTACTTTCTCCACACAAGATAGATTCACTACACAGATGATCGATGCCATGAATTTGAACCACTCAAATGGAAGACAAAATACTTCGTAATCGATGATTTGTGGACTTATATGGTCATTAGAATGGGATGATAATATGGATGCTCTTCTCAATGAGAATACAAGATATTAGTATGGATGTCTCACTTATTATGTTTAAAAGGGGGTAAGGCTCTATTTACAGCCTATAAAATGGATTAATTTGAAGGATTTAATTAATCACAATTTGAAAAGTAAGTATGATTTGGTGAGTGGGGGACATGGAGAGTGGATGAGAATTAAACTTGAATATTTAATTCAAAAGTGGGTACATGGAGAATAATGTAATGTGAAGTAGATTATGATGTGACAGGCTTAATTAAGAAATGAAAAGGATTAATTAATTGAATAATGGAAATTAATTCTTCATGGATTTTTGTGGGAATGGAGTGGGAAAATTAATTGGTTAAAAGGGGTGGTAAAATTGAGGTGTCTACATTTTACCCTCTTTGGAAGGGTGCTATGAAAGTAGTTTCCTTTCAAAGAAAGTAGACAAAATGGATGAATAGACCCAGGTAGTGGGATTTAGGGATTTGAAGATATTCTTCTTAAGGAAGGTGTTCCTTTGATAAGAATTTATTAGAGGAAGAAAAGAGAAAGTATTCTCTAAGAAAAAAGTAGAACAAACTCTTTCTTGTGAGGATAGAAGAAGTTATTGGAGGAGTAAAATAGTATAGGTGCTTAAAGGTGGGATAATTCAATCAATATTCTCTAAGAAAAAAGTAGAACAAAATCTTTCTTGTGAGAATAGAAATTATTGGAAGAGGAAAAGAGTATGGTTGATGAGTATTATGGTATCATCTAAGACAAAAATACCATGGGAAAATTTATTTGGGAATGGATATGATGATTTCCCCTCAAGAGGGTTGACAAGAATTGAAGAGGTGACATATCTCTTGAAAAGAGGAGAGGTCAATGCCTCGTTAATGAGGATGAGGATGGAGTGGGTGAGGAATGGGGAACATGGGTGCACAAATGGGAAAAGAATTCAATTAACCTTGAATTTTAAGTGTGATGATGTGTTAAGGGACTTAATTAGTGATGATTGGAAATAGAAAAAAAGAGTTGACAAGAGTAGTGGTTCATTACAAGTAGGTGAAGAATGGAGAAAATATCACGAGAAGATACAAATTAGAGGTGATGACTAAAGGGGACATGGATATAGAATATGTCGTATGAAAAGAAGAATGTGAGTAGATGATTATAGTAGTGGGGAGGGATGGTGTAAAAATATGAAAAGAATAGAGGGGGAAGGAGAAAATGGTAGAGAAAAAGGGGATGAAAGAGATGTAAGAAGCAAGAGGATGGGAGAGAATAATTCTAGGGAAAAGGGAAATTAGGAAGGATGAAAAAGGAGGTAGAAGAGGAGGAAAAAGTAGATGATAGAAGATGACAGAGTAGATAAATGAAAGAAATTATGATAGAGGAAAGGGAATGAGTATAAATGAGGTGTATAGAGGAAGGAAGAAGAGGTGAGGGTGAAAGCATAAAAAAGGCAGAGAGAGGGTGGAAAATTAAGATGATGGAATAAAATATAAAA
Organism: Taxus wallichiana var. yunnanensis; assembly: GCA_018340775.1. Lineage (NCBI taxonomy): Eukaryota > Viridiplantae > Streptophyta > Pinopsida > Cupressales > Taxaceae > Taxus > Taxus wallichiana. Next base: position 381,766,123 of record CM031242.1, read on the forward strand.
ATATTGTATGGAGAGGCATGTATAAGATGAAGGGAGAGAAATGATGAAAAAACAAAGGAGATGAGGAAGATGAATAATGGGGAATAAGGAGGAGATCATAGAGAAAATAAAGGAATGAGACATAATAGATAAAGATAATATGGAAAAGACCATAGAAATGAAGATAATGTGGTAAAAATGTATGGAAATGTTATAGGTGGGAGATGAAAGGAGGGGAGGGGATTATGAAAGTGAAAAATGATGGGGCAAGAAGAGATGACAAAGCATATACATGGAGAAGATTGAATGAATCAAGATGTTGTGGGAAATACCATAACACACAAAGAATACATAATATATTGTATGTAGATTCTTGTAGAAGATGAAAGGAGAAAAAATATGGAAGAGTGATGAAGAGACATGTTAACGATGGGGAATTAAGAAGGAAGAATGAGGGAAAAGAGGAAGAATATATAAAGAGAAAGAGAGACAATAAGAAAAAGTGGGAGGGAGGAGAGGAAAAGAGGGGAAATGGTGTAGAATAAAGGGAGTCAAGAAGGAGGATATTTTATTGAGAGTGGATAACATCATGAATGTAGAGAGAAGAAAGAGGGGAGGAATGACGTGGAGTATAAAAACGTGGAAATGCTTGAGATGAGGATAAGAATTTTATGAGGAAATAGAAAAAGAATGTATGATGAAGACAATAAATATATTGAAAAGGAATAATGGAAGATGGAAAGGTGGGTAAGAAAGGACAAGAATGGGTGGGAGTGGAGAGAAGGTGGGGGAGGAAAAAGAGAGTGAAGGATAAAATGGGCAATGACAATGAAAGAATGTTAGGGGAGACCAAAAATAATTATTGTTGGGGAAGGAGGGTGGAAAGGGTGGAGAGAATGCGAAGAAGGAAAAAGAGAGTGAAAAAGGCAATGTAAGATGATGATGAGTGAATCCTAAGGGGAGACCAATAATAATTATGAGTGGGAAACATGAGTAGAAATGTGGGATAGTTCAATAAGACGTAGATGGAAGAGTAAAGAGAGGGTGAATGATGATTTGTGACAAGATGAAGGAGAAGGTGAGACACAAAGGAAAAATATAAATGAAATTAAAAGAAATAAAAGAGATATGAAATAAAAAGCAGAGAGTAAAATGCAAAAAGGATGAAATAATAGGGGAGATTATGGAAGAAGAAATCAGTCAATAGAAGGATGATCAAGTAGGATTCATAAACTAAAGGTGATGGGTATGGTATGAGATAGGTTGGTGAAGGGTAATGGTGGGAGGAAAAGTTGGTTAGTAGGGGAGACCGGGAGGAAGGAACGATCAACAAAAGGAATGATGGGTGGGTGGAGGGAGAAGTACAAAATGAAAAATCCATCTTAAGGGGAACCCTTAAGTAATACTGTCATGCGGTGGAAGTGATTAAGTAAGAATTCCAAACAGAGGATGGTGGTGATGAAGAATGAGAAACAAGAATGGAGTGGAGATGGGGATAGAATAGTTGGTTGATAGAGATAATACCAATGAAGGGCGGGAAAAATATTAGGGGTAAAAGTGGTTTGATGGGGAAGTGTGGGATGAAAAATATATATTAAGGGGAACCCTTAAGTGATATTTCCAAGCTACAAGAGTGGTTAAGTAATATTTCCAAATTAAAAATGATGATGAATGTAGGATGAGAGACAATAATGTACAGTGCATATGGGTAGAATCATTTATCGAGTAGATGATGATGATGTGAAGGAATAAAAATGGTAGGGAGGAAAGTTTTTATATGGGGAAGTGCAAGATGACAAATAAACCTTAAAAGGAACTCTTAATTAAGATTTTCACACTGTGTAAATGATTAAGTAACATTGCCAAGCTAGAAATGAGGAAGGATAATGATGGGAAGAAGATCCTCGATGTGAGTGATTGAAGGAGACAGAGGAAGGGGCTATGAAAATATGTACTGAAGGGGAACCCTAAAGTAAATTTTCATTACTTGTGAGAATATGTAAGTAAGATTACCAAGAAGAAGATGGATACTAGGAAGAAAGAGAAAAGAAGAGTCGATGTTTGTGAGTATGTAAGAGGTGGTGAGAATAGGTGGCAATGAGGAAGGAAGGAAAAAAAAGAGTGTGAAATGAATGGCTAGAGGAAGATATGCAGTGGGGAATAGGGATTTAAAGGGGAATCCTCAAGTCAGATTCCCATACTATGGTAATGATGAGGAAAATTTTTAGGATGAAGAGGTGGAGCGGAAATATGTTTGTGGTGGTGATTGTTGTATTGTGAGAGATATGATAATGGAGGAGTTTATATAGTGGGAATATTGTAAGAAGAGTGGGTACCTAAAATAATAGTCCCACACCATATATATTCTTAAGTAATATTTTCAAGCTACAGGAGAAAGGTGCGAGAGAGAGTTTAAGGGGACACATAAGAATGAAGAAAAGGGAGGAAGATACACATAGTGGGGGAAGGGAACATGAATGGTGAAAAATATGAGGTGTGCAAAATGGTGTGTGGGTGTAAATGGGGAGGGAGGATGAATGGATAAAAGACATGTTGACCATGGTGGGGGACGAGGAGTTATAGGATAACAAAATCTTCATGAGGAATATCCTCAAGTAGGATTCATAAACTACAACAATGATCAAGTAGGATTCCCAAACTAGAAAATTTATTAGGAAGGGTGAAAAGATGTGGTGCAAAGTAAGTTGTCGATCATGCAGGAAGATACTCACATGATGAAAGCATCTTAATTTTAATATAACACACAACATGATGCATCATGATATAGAAGATCATGATGACTAGATTATAATATGTAATGCAATATAGACATGGGCCATTAATAAAGTATGATGCCCTTATATAATATGCAATTACTTGAGAAAAGAAATTATACATAAATGGAAGCATATTATAAGGAACACCAAGATACATGAAATCAAGATGTCCCCGATAATATAAGACTATGATGACAAGAAAGAAACTTGTAAATGATTAAAAACTACCAACACAATTTAAATATGTCCCTAATGTGTTCCATAATGATGATTGATTGGATGTGCTCCCAAGCAAAGGTACAATGATTCAGGATGGATTGGGTCATTTTCCTCAAATAAGGAAACAATGGGAGCCAAATTCGCCCCAAGCGAGGTTACACATAAGGGAGAGATGATTTAGGTTTGATAGTCGTAAGATGGTTGGAACAATTGTTGGGATAGGAGTTAAAAGTTTGAATTGTGTTGATTGTTGAGTTTTTAATTTTTGATTGTTTTTTTGTAAATTTTTAGGATTTTTTGATTATTTAAATGTTTTTGGATTTTGGTGATTTGATTTGGATTTTTTGAGTGTTTTTAATGTTTTTTTAATTTTAAAGTGTTTTTAATGGATTTTTGAATTTTTCAGGGGGTTTGTATGTATTTTTTTGAATTTTTGAGGGGTTGTGTATGGAGTTTTTATTTTTGAGGGGGTTTTGTATGTATTTTTAAAAACTTTTGAGGGGGCTTTCTATGGATTTCTTTTAAGTTTTGAGGGGAATTTTTAAGTAGGTGATATGCTAGATGATAAAATTCACGACTAAAGGAAAATAGAGGTCATGTGAGGTGATATGATAGAAGGAATGGGGTATTATCCATATGTACATTGTACCTTGGGGTAAAATCATGCTTCAAACAATGTTAAAATGTTCTCTCCATTGGCATGATATTATGTTGATGACATAATGAGAGGAATTTTGGCTCCACCCTTGACTTCACGCAACTAGTAAGATGTGAGGATTCATCACTAAGAGTCAAGAAGGATGTAGGATGTATGCAATGAATGTAGATACAAGTTTTAATAATGGTCTATTTGGGAAATTGTGACGTAATTCCTCTTAAAATTACTGAAAAAGTTTTGAAATGAATTTCACTTTATATGTCACTTACTAGAATTAGAATTTTTAGTGGCTTACTAATTGGTAAGATTAGTTTAAGGGATAGTTATCTCTTAACTTGTCGGGACGAGGGATGAAAAGTTGCATTAATCAAACTAGTTAATTATTACAAAGTTAAACATTATAACATATTCAACATACATAAATTAAATAAAGCACAATAGACACATAACACAACATGTAACGTGGAAAACCCCTAAATGGGTAAAAACCACAGAAGAATAATCCACTATAGAGAAAATTTTTACACAACTAGTCCAATAACTCCCTCCTCACTTCTACTCCATTTTTCACTAGGATTTAACCTTCATATTCCACACATTGGAATATTATTTCATTGATTTGATTTTAATTTGATATATCTTGAATATGACCTAAGGTCATATTTAAATAACCTGAAGGGTTATAACCTTATTAAGTGATGGGGCACACCTCCCCGATTTAATTAGTTGATTAAATAATTTAACCAACCCCTAATATAAAGTTTATATTTAAATAATATGAATATAGTTTATTCTATATTATTTAAATATAAACTATATATTATGATGCACTTAATATTATAGTTCTAACACCCCCTTAATATTAAGTGGGATCTATATGCCAACATTACCTATTTGTACAACAAGATTTACAAATCCATAAACCCTAAAGGTTTAGGCTAACACATGTATTTGTGAGACTAAATCTCACAATTTCTCATGGAATTATTCTTATATCACATCTCTAGGATAATTTTAGAACACAAGGACTTCCATAACAAACAAATACACTCTAAAACATATTTTCTCTGAAACTCTATCGCTTTACATGTAAAATTTATCGACTTTAATTTAGATCATACAAGATAATTTACAATGCTTTTAAACTAGAGTAGAAGTATAGAGGAGAAGGAATCAATTAGTTGGCCGACCATTAGGAGATGGCATTGTGATGCACACTCCCCCTCAATGGAAACTCTAAAGGAAAAGCATTGCACATAACTTGGAGAATTTCACAACACATAATGGCTTCGTGAACAAGTCTACAAATTGATCTTGAGTTAGGAAGTACTGGAGATCTATATCACCACTGATAACCTTCTCACAAATAAAGTGCATATGTATCTCTATATGCTTCATTCTTTGATGTTGAAATGGATTCGTGCGAGAGCAAGCAATACAACTCTAGCTATCACACATAAGAGGAGTACTTCCTTTAACTTCCATGTCCATCTCTTATAACAACCTATTTATTCACATACCTTATTTTGATTATTTCATTGCACTTCTATATTCTCCCTCAGTAGAAGAAATGGAAACTGTCGACTACTTTTTTCTGCTACAAATAATGACACTTTGCACAAAACTTGAATATATATCTAGTTGTATATTTATGATCTATCACATCACTGATGCGGTCAAAATCACAATATCCATGTAAATATGCATTGTTAGATGAAATATAATGTAAACCATAATTAATAGTGCCCTTTACATAACAATAAATTAATTTTTCTAACTTCTAGTGATCCCGATATAGTTTGCGCCTTGTTTCCCTATTTCCTTTTAAATCCCAAGCGCACCGGCCTATCACCCGAAATTAAGTTGGGCACTCACCCGAGGTGCATGTATGCACCGAGCCCTCCTTTATGTGAGATTTGTAATAATTCTTCTCCATTAATGAAATAACGTTTGAAGAAATAGAAATACAAACATTTATTCTAGCACAGAGTAAAAACACTAGATCTAAAATAGATGCACCATGATATAAACGTAAACATTGCAACAACATAAGAGGACTAGATATGTACCATGAGTAACATGAAATACACTCAAGTTCAAACCCATAAACACATATATACAAAATAACCTTGTTATATTGATTAACAAGTGTTTACAATAGCCATATTACATCAAAAAGGTTCAACAATAGATCAATACATCATTCTACCATTAGCATCCTACCCTTCCCATGGATCTGATCTAGAAACCCTATATTATCCCCTTAGAACCATTACATAATCCCTTCCTATAGAAATACACCACTCATATGCACACCCCATATGCACCCATACTCGACCTCTAATCTCTAACACCCAATACCAATATGCACACCTTTTAGATCCAAATGCCTCCTTAAATAGGATAGGAGCTCACCTAAACATCATTCCAGAAGAAATCCCACATGCCAAATGTCATCATATCCTATTATACTTGAGTGTCCAAGCCATGTAGATGCCATCTAGCCATAACAACCTCCACTTTACAACCCGTAACCATAATGATTCCCTGGAATATTATTTTCTTGAGCTCTAAGTCTTCATGTAACAACCTTGTCATCATTATGCTTATCCACAACTTCACATTTTTTCATGTGATACCCTTTAACTGAAATGTGGTTAAGTCCTTAAACCCTTAAACCCTTTCCTATTCCCACGTGTAAACCTATCTTTCCTCATGTGTGTTTACTCACATGCTTTTCCTCATAGTGCCTTCCACATGCGCTCATCCTCTAGCCTTAGGACTTAGTCATTTTCCAAGCTCAACATCACCCCACACTAAATGTTTTGTCCATCCTCGGAAAATAATCTGAGCTTTAATAAAGAATAAATAATGGAGAGAAATAATAACTCAGTATTTGGCTTACGACAAAGAAAAAAGAATTTTGCTATTGTTGTAAAAGGATTGGGAAGTCTTTGTTCAAGGATGCTTCAATTTTATTCCAGGCATCCACCTCACTATGCACTTGTTGAAATAAATCCCTATCAATGTGCTGACTTCATCAAATGATAATTCCTCACCTTTAGCATTCAATGTATCGACAATATTTTCCATCTACTTGCTAAGGTCGCTCAGCGTGTCCATCCTTCATGTAACCTGGGATATAATTCCTTTACTTTATTTTTAATCGAGACCCTTAAGTATTCAATCACCTTGGAACTCTTCTCGACCTCTTCTACGATCTTGTCTCATTCCGCCTGTTATTCTTGTTCTTTTCTTGAAAATTATTTAGGTTTTCCTCATGGGTAGCAACCAATACACTTGCCACCTTGTCCCTGTCTCCATAGTTGTCATAGACAACTTTGGCCATGTGCGCTACAATTTTTACAGAGGAAAGGATCTCAGAGTACCAAGTTATGGTCTCTTCAATCTTTAACTTATCTTGTTATCTTTGTCACACCAAAACATCCTTTGCGAATCTAGTGCAAGTGGTTTTTTCTCCATTGTGATCAATCACGTCAATTCCTCTAGGAAGAGGAAGGTCAATTCATACTTCTGTTCAAGCGGGCTAAGTCTAGGTGCTCAAAAATAATGGAGTCTAAGATAGTCTTCACTTTCTTGTAGGCTTCACGCACCCTTTCCTTTTCCTCTCTCAACTCATCCTTTAACTACGCAATTATAGACTCCTTCCCTTTTATCTCCCTATCTCTCTCTATTATCTCCTTATTATTTTCCCCAATTCCTCCTCCAAGGATCTGATTCTTATTCCTCTTGAATAACCTTTCCTCTACTATTACCAATACATTATTGAGCATGTTACAAGCATGCTCATTTGTTAGCCACTAGGTATCCACAATAGGATTCACCTCATTGGGGTTATGTGTTTCTATCACTACATCCACACCAACTTTGAATTCGGGCTCATCAACATGTGACTCAAAGGTCCATGACAACATCTTCCTCATGCACATGTATGCACTATCCTTCTCAAATGATGACCAACAAAAGAGTTGGTCTATAGGCACCGTGCTTTGGAAATGCATACACATGACCTTATTTGGATCATTGACATAAGTCATTATGTGTCCTTGTGCCACCACACCCTTGCCACCTATGCACACTCCTATTGGGAAGTCGACACTAAACTCTTCTCCTTATCTACACTCTCTTCTATTTCTCTCAATATTTCTTCAGCGTTGTGCTCCACCTCATGCTCTACCAAATCCTTGATGATACCCGCTACTTCCCTTTCCACTATGTCATCCAACTATCCTCTGGCCAAGTGTGAGGTCTCTTGTGTATTCATATTCACCTCTTCACTTCCTCCCATATTTTGAGCACCCCCTTAGGTACATTATGATCTTAATCAGACTCATGTACATTGTACACATGGGGATCATCAACTTCCTTGCACTCCTCATCCTCCTTGGACTCATCACCCTTCATGCTCTTCATCTCCTCGATTGTGGACTCGTGCCATATTTTTCTTCTTATTTATTGGAAAATCATCCATTGCAAGGGAAATTTACTTCTCGAATACTTATCCTTCATGGGGATTTCTTACTTCATGTGTAAGTACTTGGGCATGCACTGACTCGTATGCCCCCGCAATCTAGACTATGCGTGTGATCGGCACCGTGCACTGCTAGAGTTTCCTCTCTTTCTATCTTATTTAGTGTTGATTAGTCAGACCCTAGCACTTAGTAAAGAAAATAAAGAAGGTTCACATGGGAGAGAAGAGCACATTAAAAGGCATGGATGTATCAGAAAGGTTTGTGCATGAAGAACAGAAACAGGTTCGGGACTTATCCGTTTTCGCAATAAGGATCTATTTTTGGAGATAGCGTATGGAGCACTCAAACTTATTGGAGAATTACGTGTCACACATTGGCTATTTTTGGAGGATTAGATATAAAGTGCTTTACATGGACACAGGCTAGAAATAGATCTATCTTAATGTCGCTTAACTACCAGTAGTCTATTGCTAGCGCACTTGCATGTGTGGCTAGTAATAGCATGCGACCTATTTTGGGAATAGATAAGCGGTGAAGGGAAATTCCCCACCCTTATAAGTATGTAGTAAACTATGTAGTAGAGATATAGATAGATGATATGCATACATGGAGATATAGTGAGATTATGCTATTGAATGCATTACGCACCTACTACATTATTGTAATGAAGCTTCTGTATACTTAATGCATTTAATATAATGGAGGATATTGGTTGAATCTAAGTGTTAGTTTTGTGTGTTTCTGAATCTAGTATACTTTGATCTCATCATGGTTAATACTTAATTTTGTTCCCCCTTAGAGATAGATCTAGTATGCTCCGTAGAGTGATGTGTTAGTAATGGAACTACATGTGTTAAGTCTTCAACATACTAACATCATGCAAAAACAACCCTAAAGAGGGACCTAGTACCTTTGTGCACTTTGGGTGAGATCTTAGTCTAGGTTGAGTGATGTGTCAGTGTGTCTAGGGTCTTATTGGTCTTGTATCACTAAATTATAGGTTGCATCATTGGTTCCATTGCTGGGACTTCTTTTTTAGTTGTTTTCAGGATGGTTCATGATGAATACATACCAGTTGACCCTAGCAAGTATTGAAGAATGGATACATGATCTGGAAGAAGAATACGCATGGTGATTTAACACTGGATCTGATTTTAACACACGCATGTGGGTGGAACAAAATATGTATGACAATTTATATGAGATATTTTTCACTATCTTTCTAGTAGAATTATACGAGTGGCTGGTTTCTTATGCATCTAAGTGGAATTGGAGGTATCATGCACTTTTCTAGATGCAGGAATAATTCCAGGCCCTTTATGATGTTAATCTGATTTGGACTTGAGCTGTGGATACATGGTTCTATGGTGTCTTCAATAGTTATATCTTGGAATAATCAATTTCCACTTATTCATGTCCGTGAGTAGCTGAATCCTAGTTCTTATGACATCTAAGGGGAGCTTACTAAAAGGCATTCCACTAGCGATCAAGATCCCGATGGTAACTTTGAATCTAGAGGGTAAACCAATGGCTAACTAAACCTCAAAATGCATGGGGGTAGGAGAAAGTTTGGAGAAAGATGGTAGACCTATTGAAAGAAAGGAAGAGAAAGGAAATGCGGTTTAAGTATAATAAGGTGCATGAGAGGGAGATAGAGAAGCAATGTAACATTGTAGAAAGTATGGCATTGAGGAGAGAGATGGCTCGTGAATGATTTTAATCTCATGTAGAAGACGTGGAGCTAGAGCATCGAACTCCCCATCTTGGAAAGAATGACAGGATCCTTCCTCAAAGATCACATAGAAGCGCACTAGCGAGAGACTACATGGGCCACAAAGGCGCATCGAATCCACCTAGTAACCTTGCCCTTGCATTTGGTTTTTCAGCATCTAGTATAACAAGTAATCAACAAGCTAGTTCAAGCAGTGGAAGAGTAGGAGTGAGTCTTATAAGAGGCACATCAATGAAATCATTAATGGTTTTGTTATTATATGGGAGTACCTTTTGGGTATATCATCAACACAGAATACAAGCGTGCTAATTTTTGGATTAACCTCTTGGAGTAGTAACACTTCGCAGACCGTCAAAAGTACATTTTAGTTCTCTTGTTGGGACATAGGGAAGTACATATTCTAGTCCAACCCCAACTAAAGGTTTATGATTAGGAGGCATATGTAGCTTTGGTTCAGGTGGATTTGGAGGTTCTAGAGGCGGGGAAACACATGAGGTTCCTGGATCGGTGGGAAAGGTCTACACCAACCCCATAATATTGACATGGAAATGTTTATTCATCTTTCGAGTATAGGGGTATAGAAGATGTTAATGAACATGTGCATATGTGTGAAATATTGTGGCACGAAAAGGAATCATGTCTTCTCGAGCATAGGGAGAGCCAATTTACTACTACATTACAAGGGCACTCACATAGCTGGTACAAAAAGTTGGACCTTGATTATACTTACGTAGATTATACAACTTTAAAGGATACATTCCTTAAAGAGTTTCATATCCCCGAGTTTGAGTAGAAGATTATAAGTACACTCAAGTATATTAAGCAAGTCACTACTTGAAAGTTTTATAGAGTATGATGCATGGTTTAAAATGATGTTATCAAATCTTTCATATGACATACATGCAAGCCAAAGCATGCATAATGGTTCATTAGGGGCTTGATCACTCCTTTTAAGAGGGAATTATCACATAAGACATACACTAATCTATGTAAAAAACTTGAAGCATCCTTACACGCTGAGGTAGTTGGAAGCATAGATACTGGGGTGAGCCCATTTTTAGAAGAAAAAATAGCAGCTATGGCAAAACAGCTGGAGAAACTATTAGCAAATTCAGCACATGAAACATGCACAAGGATTTGGTGCACAAATTGTGAAGTAGAAGGTCACACAAAGGATAGTTGTCCTTGTAGAACAATACGATTATTTCGATGGAGTGTGAAATATTCCATTTAAACTATGATGCTAGCTAGTTCCCATTATTACAACACGTGATAAGGAAGAACGATTCAAGCTACTATAAAATCTATAGGTCCATGATTCATGACATGAAAGATCATTGCTGGCTGATTGGAAAGATCCATGATGCTATAGATATTGGTGTAGGATAGAAAGGATTTTTAGATAACTCGAGGGAAAGAATGAGCAGCAGAACCGGGATCACAATTAGGCACACTATGATCGGAATGAAGGGAATTTTGAAGGTGATCGTGGTAGAGGTTGAGGATACTACAATGGATTTAGAGGACGAGGATGTGGTGGTGGAAGAAGTGAGTTTTATTTATGTGTATCTCCTAACCACTACGGGTGTGAATGTCCTTAGAATATTACATGTTATTTCGAAGAAAGAACCATATCTATGAGTACCTGACTTATATGAGCATCTGAGTAAGCAACATAAACAAGAAAACAAAGGTGCAGGGATGGTGAGGATACAATATGCTATTGAAAATCAATAGATGCCTAAGATGGAAGTAGAATTCGAGGCACTACAAGTGAAGATCATGACCTGTCTTTGAGGCGGAACATAGAAGGAAGAATTGCAACAAAAACCTACCATCACTAAATAATAAGTTCTTCATGCATAGTACCCAGATCCTGCCTATCAGAAGGAGGTTTATTAGGAAACCATGGAATTTATAAGGAATATTCAGGGTGAGATATAGTACTTAAAGGAGAAAAATAAAGCATTAGAGATGGTCCAAACTAATATAGATGTTGCACAAGGAAAACATCATTCCACTGTTAGGGAGTTGGTTAAAAGGAAAGACTTTGTGCGTAAGTATTGAGACTGGATGAAAGATCCTGCATGTGAATCTCCCCCCTCATAGCCTAGTTTATGACAAGGAAATCATCCTAAATGCTACTATGGATGGATGGCTATTGAGTAATATACTGATTGATACAGGAACATAAGTCAATGTTCTTACCTTAGATGCATGGGTACAAATGGGAAGACCCCCATTACAACCATCCTCTAATTTATTATTCATAGCTAATTAGACTAAGGCCATGCCCATCAAAGTTTTGAAGGATGCATCCATTACCATACAAGGAGCCAAGTTCAATGGAGAATTTGAAATTTTAGCACTAGCAGAGTCAGATAGATTCCCAAATCTATTGGGGCATCCTTGGTGCTATGCAAATAATGTTGATATTTGGTTCAACAAGGGCTATATTAGTTTTTGAAAACAAAGAGGAAAGAGTTATTATCCCTTTAATAGATGGAAAATCTATGCCCTATGTTGAGCCCTTAAGTGAAGAAGTTCTGACTAGGATTTATGTATGCGCCATCCGAGATCTAGAGATGATTGAACCAACTAAAGTAGGACTGATTGAATGGGAGGATGCATAGTCTATTAGTGATACTAAAAGTGTTGCTTATGATAATTGGGCTCACAACACTTATGAGTTGGTAGGGCATGAAGTAAAGAGCATATTTCCTCGAGGCACAAAACCGCATTATGTCAGGAGGATAGGAAACAACTCGGTACCTTGTTACATAGGAGAAGGGGATCCCATGGTATTCCTGTGCGCCATGGAAGAATAGTGGATAGACCCACTAGAAATAAGAAATATGCTAGCATATACACTACGTGGGACATCAAAATGCTGGTGGGTGGCCCACAAGGATAATCTTGTTGGATGGAATGAAATTGGGATTGCTCTTACTACTAGGTTCTTCAGAAAAATGCACCTACTCAAATAAGTACTTATCATGGTAATCATCATGTTCAACACCACATTCAGAAGTGTGAGAGACTCTAGACAAAAGGGCAAGAAGATTTACCACCTTTGCTATGGGTGCACCAGTTTTATTCCACTTTACAAGGTGCGTGTGTGCTTGGTATGTATATGCAAAAATCTATAGAGAAACTGGAAATTGGCATAATTTAATTTCTAGAGTGACCCAGACATTTGACTTCTTCTCTAGAAAGCCTCTAATGGAAGAAGCATTGAAAGTTATCCAACGCTTAACTATGGGGGATAGTTCTAAGGCTGAAGAAATACTTTAGGAGTTATTAGGTAAAGAAGACTTAGGAGTGTGTCTTGATAAAGAACTAGAGGCCGATGCAACATTACTTCAACACGCTTTCCTTGAGAGAGAGAAAGGAAAAATGGTCTACTTAGTGGATGATGAAGAAGTAGATAATCTGGATGTAAACCATTCAATAGGAGGCATGAGGTATTGGACAATGTGGATAAGACCACACATGCCTATCATGAACCTATGAAGACAAAGCAGGTGAATATTGGAATAGATATCAAGCCTAAGGAAGTCATAATTGGAGAATATTGGTCACACTCTGAAGTGGCAAAAATCATAGAGTTACTAAGGGTCTACAAGGACTTATTTCCTAGTGGGTACCATGAACTTAAAGGTGTGTATGAATTGTTCGGGGAGATGAAGATAAAGTTTAAAGAGGGTGTGCACCCAGTAAGAAAGAGACCATACAGGATGAACCCCAAATTGTGTAAAAAGGTCAAAGAGGATATTGATAACATGTTGAAGTCTGGGATTATCAAGCCCCTTGATGATTCAGAATGGGTTAGTCCAATGGTGATTAGTATCAAGAAGGATGGATAGATTAGGATATGCATGGACTATAGGGAACCCGAATGCTTTGCATGTGTAACCGATCCATTTCCTATGCCATTCACTCGAGGAGATACTAGAAGGTGTTGTAGGGTGTGAAATATATTCATTTATAGATGGATTCTCTCAATATCATTAGGTTAGGATTACCTAGGATGATCGGAAAAGACTACATTTACTACCGAATGGGGTAGTTTCACCTATACTATAATGCCTTTTGTCCGAAAAATGCGTTTATTGTATTTTCGCGCATAGTTTTCCAAGCGTTCAAATAATTTATTCACAACTTCTTACAAGTATATTTAGACGATTGGATGGTGTATAGACTAGTTAAGGATCACTATGACAATCTGTGCTTGATGTTTGAATAGTGTAGATAGTTGAGTATCTCTTTAAACATCAAGAAGTGCATATTTGCTACACCATTTGGGATAATTTTAGGACACATAATCTACAAGGAGGGATTTTGGGTTATCCAACAAAGGTTATGGTCACTATAGGCCTAAAGGATCCTACCAACCAAAGTGAGGTGCAAATTTTTTTGGGTCATACAAGATATTACGAAAGTTTATCAAAGGATATGCCAAAGTTGCCACATCATTGGAAGAATTACTGAAAGGGAAAGTTATGTTCTACAGGGGAGAACAACAACAACTCACATTCAATACATTGAAGGAGAAACTTAGATCGCGCCTATTCTAAATTTTCCTTCGTGGGACAAACCATTTCATGTACATGTTGATGCCTCTAATGTGGCCATTGGCATGGTGTTGCGTCAACATAGAGAAGGTATTGTAGATCATCCTATCTATTTTGTTAGTAGAAAGTGACTCTGCATAATAGAATTACACAACTACATAGTGTGAAGATTTATCACCTTATATGTTAATCAGTGATGACTTGTACAAATTGGGACGAGATGAGGTATTACACCATTGTGTATTAGAACATGAGCACATAGGTATTATGGAAGAATCTCATTTTGGTATTACAGGTGGCCATTATACTGGTGATGCCACATCACGCAATATTCTACTCGCTTGATTATGGTGGGAGACCCGATATAAATATTGTAAGGAATTTTGTAAGGCATGTGATCATTGTCAACGTCTTAGAAAACCAAGCCAATGAGATGAAATACCTCTGAGACCTATTACTAGCATAAAACCATTTGATAAATGGGCTATAGATTTTGTGGGTCCTATTTCACTAGTTGCACGTGCGAACTAGATCACACTACATCATAACTTGCATAGACTATCTGACAAGGTGGGAAGAAGCAACACCTATAAAGGATTATGTAGCAGACTACTGAGCTCTGGTTTCTATGGGAAAATATTATTACCGGTAGGGATGTCCTTTGAGTTTGACCAGTGATAGGGGCACACATTTTCTTAATGAGGCAATCAAAATTTTATTGGATGAGTTCATGATTGCACACCATAAGACTACACCCTATCATCCTCAGGAAAATGGAACTATTGAGGCTTTCAACAAAATTTTGAGCAAGAAATTGACAAAAATTTGTGATGTTGGAAGAAAGGATTGGGATGATAAATTATCTGTAGTAATTTGGGCATATCAAAAACATATTAAAGGTTGACCAAAGCCACACCATTTCAGTTAGTGTTTTGCACCGAAGCAATTCTTCCTATGGAATTTTTGTTACCTTATTTACATATTGCACATGATGAAGGTCTAGCTAATGAGAAAGATTTAGAAGAATGGATTGAAAAGATAGTTAATATGGATGAGCGATGAGCCATAACATGTTGGAGTTAGAAGCAAAAAATTCCAGGCAAAAGGCATGACATGACAAAAACATAAGGGACAAGAAATTTGAGATTACAAAAATGGTGCTTCTCTATGACTCTAAGTTCTTGTGCCATCCAGAAAACTTAAGGTAAATTTTTGGGGCCATATGTTATCACTTACATCCTTGAAACAAGTGCTTTCTAGTTAGAATAACTTGATGGAACATGACTACCCGATTACTTTAACAGAGTAGGTGAAAGCCCTACTATAAATAAGTCTTCTTGGTGTTTGTAATAAGGCGGTATTGCCATTTAGATTAGGTTTTCAATTCTACATTCCCTTAATGTGTTTCCTTCTTTATTGCTATGATTTTTCAATTTAGTTGGTGTGTTGTGTAATAAGCATGTTTACGCACTAGAAGATAATTACTATTTGAAGATTTTTATGTGTAGAGGATTGCACATACTTTTAGTGTGGGGTGGATTGTTGATATCCAGGTACAAAACTATTGGAATTAAATGAAAAAGGAATAAATTGCTATGGGTGCTATTCAAGTCAAAGGATTTCCTCTAAAAAGTGACCAAAGATGGAGATGGAGGAAAGGACAAAGATAACATGAGGTAGCAGAGGCCATGACAACTAGTAGTGGAAGGTGCAACGACAAGGTAATCGGGTGTAAGGAAGCACGTTGAAGAGAAGTCTCAGTGACTAAAGGGTAGAAAGGCATGCTAGAAGGTTATATCTAAGGGGTGAAGATGTACCATGTAGAAAGAACAAAGTTGGTAAATAAATGAGAGGACATTGGGTAGGTGAAGGAATAATAAATGTATCAAAAATTAGAAAATCTATATAAGGATGGGATGTGAGTTCATTCTTATCGTTGCGATTAAGAGAATTTGACAAGAGTTAAGTGTGAAGAGCCGAGAAATTGTGTTGAGGTGTGAAGAGTGTGAAAATAGATGTGGAAAGGAGGTTTTTGCATAGGAGAAGCTTGCATGCCCATAGGAGAAGGGTTTGAGCGAAGAAAACATGTTACAACCAAGCTAGGGCATGCGATTTCCACTAGGGCATGGTGATTTGAGCTAGGGTTTGAGTTGCACATTGTAGAAGTCAAAAGACGAGTATTTTCAGAGGATTGCAGGGTAGAAATGGCACCAAAGAAGGTAGTTGTAGGAGTTAAGGGAAAGAAGAAGGTGGTCATGGAGGAAGAAGAAATGACCCCTGAGAGCAATTTTTCAGAGATGTAATATCCAGAGGGGGTTATAGTAGGCCAGGAGTGGGATTCCCACATTTGGAAAAGAAAGATAAGTGAGTAAAACCATCATACCATAGAAAACAAGAAGGATCTAGATGCAATGTTGAACATGAAGAAAAATAAGTGCACGACAGTAAGACATGTCGTCACATGACAATGTTGGGGAGAAGTTATTGAAGAATATTGGAGTATATTAGTTATATGATCTCCCCTACTTGAAAAATATGAGCCCTTGTACCAATGGCTCATTAGCAGAGTACATGAGGACTTCTTCTACTTTACAGGATGTAGAGTAAGGATTTCAACCGCGCTGATCTCCACAGTGACAGGGTTGAAGGCTATAGGTGAAGACCTCAAGGAGGACTTAACAGACAAGGCTGTAATTCTGGAGACTAGGAAGGAGATAGGGTACACCAAGGGTCCGCACGACATGGACATAGATAAGCTGAAAAAGTACCCAGTTGTGTAGACAGTCGCACACCTTGTGATAAAGTTAAATGACCAAGATAGGTGGTCACAAGTGAACACCACGCGGTGCATGTTGCTAAAAGAATGTCTGAAGGGGTGATCTATAACATTTCAGGTTACATTGCAAAAATGATTGTCGAAGAAGTGTGTTCAGGAGGAAAGATCAGTTTTGGGGTTGTTCATTGTCTTAGATATTCATGGAGATCGGGGTGCCATATGGACCCAAAGAGAAGGTCTGGGAGTATCCTATGGAGAACAAGTCACCTGTAGAATGATTCAGAAAGTATTTATGTGAAGGATCGATGACTGAACAAGTCAAGTAGAGGGCTAAGAAGTGGTATGATAGGATCTATGTGGCATTCAAGGAAGAATGGCACATACCAAAAGATTTACCATTAGTGGTGGGTAAGGCAATTCAGTTTGCCATATACCAACATTTCGCATTGTATCGATTTGTGATGAAGGATAGGGCTTGGAGCCCATGGTGCAAACTATTGTATGCCTTCACAACAAGGTATTTTTAGGTGACAGTTCATAGGTTCTTAGGTACATGCTTTGAACAACATTTAATGTAGACAAGGTATACTGCAACTACCACACATTGAGGAAGAAGTATGTATACCCAGAACGAAATGCATATATTGAAAGGCTCATTTCATATGTGTTAAGCATAAATCTAGTAAGTTTGGTTGTTAGAGACATTGGAGCAGAACTGGTGTACCTCTAATCGAAACCCACACTGGAATACAACAAGTATGTGGAAGATGAGTTCCCACTTCCCGGAACCACCAAAGGGTAAGCATACCATGGAGAACATTCTAGTTCCTAAGCCTGCAGAGACAATCAAAGAAGAGGATGAGGAGGATGAGCGCGAGGATAGTGGTGGTTTAGAACATAGAGGTAGAAGACATCCCATGAATAAAGATGAAGCTAAGTGCGCAACTACACCACCTCACCCAAAAGAGGGGGATGATGAGGACTTGGATGTAGTCTAAGGAGAGAACTAACTTAAGAGAGTGTTTAGGAGAACAAAGACCCAAGGTGCTACCCGAAACAAGCGTGCACAAATGACCTAAAATCTCTCCACAGAAGGAGACAACCGAGAAAAGGAGAAGCAAACTAAAATTGAATGAGAAGGTGGAAGAGTTAGAGGAAAGTGCACCTAATTATCCTACACCTCCAGAGAATGTAGAAGAACAAAAAGATGAAGAAATGAAGGATGGAGAAGAGGTAGAAAAAGGAAGATGAGAGACAAGAATCGAGACTCGCTCAGGACATGGAAACACAAGTTCCAAATCTAGAAGCTCAAGTTCCTAAGTAGCCTAGGTCAAGAAGAACAAGTGGGGAGCACATTCCACCAACCATGGGTTATGCTAAGGACATAGGTAAAATTTTCGTGCTCATTTCCAGTACAGTACACCGACATAAAAAGGGTTATATGGCTGGGAATTAATGGATGAAGATATGGCTACATTACGCATAAGGAAGCAATTATCATGGTCAATGCACACACACATGGATGAACTGGATTTTTATGTGTGCAGGAGTCATGTGTGTTGAGGAGGTTGAAAAATACACCTCACGCTAGAAACATAACAGTAAAGCCTATTGTTATGTCGGATGAACAGTGAGCATTGCATTAGTAAAAGTCTCAATAGAGGTGGTGAGGAGGAATATGGAAAAGGATGCCACAATAAGGGTGCTAAGGGAAGAGATCAAAAATAAGGATGAGGAGATAGCGTGCCTAACACAAGAAAGAGACTTAGCGCAGAAAAAGAACTCTGTATTTATCAGCATCGTAGAGGAATTGGTGATAATGTCATAAGAGCTAGGCCACACTTAGAGCCAAAAGTACCAAAGACGTTTCCTTCGAATTGGTGATAATGTCTTGAAGATGAACCTCTATGCATGCCAAAGGTCAAAAGGATCCAAAGACAAGATGTAGAGCAAGAAAAGGCTTCAAGTGTTGCGGAAAATTACATCTTATGAGGGACTACCGTAAGCGTTGTAGGAAGAACTAAAGAAGGCAGACCAAGCCTTGAACATCTGTATAGCTCCAAAGGCACTCATCAACATAAAAACCTTGCAGGAGAACAATGAGGTCCAAAAAGTGATGAGGGAAGACACATTGGGCTACACAGAAAGATTTTCAATGGTTAAACAAAAGTGTGAGGCTCTGGCAATAGCCTAAAAACCACACAAAAATTGGCTAGAGGAGCTTGGGAAACTCATTCTGTAGAAGATGGATTTTCTAGAGGGAAGGATGACTACAATGTACAACATTGTGTTGGTCTTACAAAATGAGAAAGGAGAAATTGCGAAGGATGAATTAGATTCCATTATTGTAGACATTCTAGAAAACGTAGAGGAAGCATTCATTGAGTGGTAGACCTTGGAAGCCGAGATAAAGCAGGAATATCCTAAATTAATTTTTCAGGTTGCAAAAGAAGAAACTACAAGTTAAAAACATTCTTTCATTCATCCAAATTCTTTCTATTTTTCTATTCTTTGATTCGTTTTGAAGACAACCATTACCAGGAGGAAATGTAACTAGTGTGGGGTAATGTTGATCAGCCAGACCCTAGCACTTAGTAAAGAGAATACATAAGGTTCACACGGGAGAGCAGAGTGCATTCAAAGGCATGGACGTATTGGAAAGGCTCACGTGTGAATAACATAAAAATTTTTTGGGACTTAGCCATTTTCCTGACAAGGATATATTTTTGGAGATAGCGTATGAAGCACTCAAACTGATTGGAGACTTGCGTGTCACACATTGGCTATTTTTCAAGGATTAGCTACGGCGCTTTTGCATGAAAACTCGGCCGGAAATAGATCTACTATTGTTAGTTAACTACCAAGTAGTCTCTTTTGGCACACTTACATGTGTGGCTATTTTTGTAAATGGCACATGGCTAGTAATAGCATGTGACCTATTTTGGGATTAGATAAGCGGTGAAGGGAAAGTCCCCACCCTTATAAGTATGTAGTAAACTATGTAGTAGAGATATAGATAGATGATATGCATACACAGAGATATAGTGAGATTATACGGTTGAATTTGTTATGCGCATACTATGTTATTATAATGAAGATTCTGTATACTTATTGCATTTAATATAATGGAGGATATTGGCTGAATCTAAGTGTTATTTTTGTGTGTTTTTGAATCTAGTATGTTTTGATCTCATCATGGTTAATACTTAATTTTGTTCCCCCTTAGATATAGATCTGGTATGCTCTATAGAATGATGTGTTAGTAATGGAACTACATGTCTTAAGTCTTCATCATGCTAACATCCTACAAAAGCAACCCTAAAGAGGGACCTGGTACCTTTGTGCGCTTCAGGTGAGCTCTCAATCTAGGATGAGTGATGTGTGAATTCCTCTAGCGTGTTATTGGGCTTGTATCACTTTGAATTCTAGGTTGCATCATTTGGCGCTAGCTTATTTCTTCTCGGAGGGGTCTTCTAGGATGGATACATCATCCTCAACATACACACCTTTTTCAAACTTGGGCCTTAGGTGTATATACACTCTTCTTTGCCATTTGTCCCGTAATAGGTATTGACATGGAATTTAACATATGTACGTCGTGAGAGACATACTTCTCCACATATGTGCACTTCTTAGGATACACCAATGTTTGGCGTAATGCGCGGTGATCCTGATCTACCTCACTTAGATAAAATCTAAGTTTCTTGGCCTCCTTGAACATGTTAACCATGCTTTGAAAGTATTGCCTTTGTGAAGGAAAAAGGTAGTTTACACCATGGAATTTTTGTGCCATCTATCAAAGTGAATATTCCTATGCATAAGTGTTGGTATATAATGAACTTAGCCTCACCATCCACCAAGGCTGGAATTTGTTTAGGGATTCTCCATTATTCCCCAAATGCATCATGCATTCACTTATACCACTTCTCCAAGCATGCTTTATATGCAGTAGTCATTGTATCACAAGTGTATGATTCAAACCTTTTTACGGGGAAGGGTCCTCTTCAGGGTACTCCCAAACATAGCTATTCAGCCCATTGAGAACTCCAATCTCTAAAAATAAAATGGTAAGAAGGACATTACCATACATGATTTTATCCCCGTCATGCATGACATCTATGATCTCCTCCACAATGAAGGTCAAGAGGTTGTAGATTGTTCCTTCTGAAATATTCCTACAAATGTTCAACCATCTCTTGTTCACTTGCGTCCATTACTCTTGTCCATTCAGTTTGGTGAGTAGGTGTGTGGCCATCTTCATGGTTGGGTTGGTGATCTTGGTGATATCAAAATAGCATGAGCCCTTCTTATATTCATATTCTATGGTTATTTCCTTGACAACATCCTTGTCATCCAAGTCATCATCCATTGATTCTCATGTACAGATAAGCCTAGTGTATTTGGAGATCAAATGAGTAGTTAAGCACATTATCCTCCCTACGAAGTAAAAATAATCTTTGTGCACACACGACATCAGCCACTGGTATAACCTTTCAGTTTTCCAAAATATGGCAACTCATAGAGTTGCAAGAGTCTATCCTTCTCCAATGTGGTCTTCACAGAGTCATCATACACCAGTTTGTCATCCTGTGTCCTTTCTCCTGTAGGGAGAACTAGCTCCAATGCCATCTCTTTCTTAGTGGTGCTTTTCCTATGGTTATAATCACTTATATCCATCTTTCATATGTGAGAGATGTATTCCAACCCCATCAAAATGTCATCTGGTACTGCATCTCCGCGTACCACTCCTCATTAAAAATTGTCAATGTGACTGGATTTCCTTTTCCCTTGCCCTTTCCCTTCTTTGGTGAAATGTTTACTCCTTTCCTTGGTGTCATTTTTCTCATCAAGCCCTTGTAATTTCTTCCTTGTGTCTTGCTTCAACACTTCTTAGTCCCTTGGTTCTACTCCTTAAAAATTTCTTCAAACCCCATGCCCCAAGTCTATAAACCCTAACTTGGAAAAATCTTCTTCCACAAGACAACATAAATAACTAGGGAATCCACCTAACAATCTCCTCTCGTGCACTCCCGTACTGCTCTGTTCGATCCGGTTCACAAATATGTCAATTTCTCCACTTTGCACGTAATTTTCCACAAATTTTCTTGCAAGGATGCCCTAGTTTGTAAGAGATCTTCAATAAAAATGCAAGGTAAAATAAATAACTTACCCCAACCTTCTATTTATAGTTTTTATTTTTTATGCATTAATCTTTGTGCCACCTACCACTATACTTCCACATTAAAGTTGGATTTTTCCAATGTTTTTATCCCACGGGTTGTGTCTAGCATTTTTCCTCCATGCACCAACTTACGCGTAACCTCCTCAACCTTCTGGCACACAAAATTCATCAATCCTAGACTTCCTCATATGTGCTTCCAGAACCAAAGTATGTCTTCCCCTACATATTATATCAAGTTCTTGATGTAACCTACCTTAGTTTGCTCTGCACTTTTATCCTCATGTACATGGTTTTTATAAAGATTTTGACACCAATCTTCACCCATAATCACTTCTACTACACGTTCTCCTCTCGAACCCACGCGATATTTATTTTTTCACTCTGGTTTCCAATCAACATCACTCCCAACACTTGCTTCATACTGCACTATTCACTAAAACTCTTCTTTACACTCTTCACACACCCCAAATAGATGTGTAGTCCTTTGTGTATAGAACCCTTTTAGATAGTAACTAGATACCAGCATGCAAGCACACCCCAAAACAAATGAAATGAAAATACAATCATAGCAACGATTAGAGAGAAACACATATAAAGGAAAATTCATTAAGGGAAATCCTAAGCTAACTGGCAATACTACCTTATTTACAAACACATAGAAGACTTATTTATAGTAGGGATTTAACCTACTCTGTTAAAATAACTAGGCAATCATGTCCCATCCAATGCTTGTAACTAGAAAGTGCCCGAATCAAGTATATAGGATATAACATATGGTCCTAACCAATGCACTTTGAGTTTCCTAGGATGGCACAAAAACTTTGAATCATATAGAAGAACCATCTTCCCAACCTCAAACTCCTTATTCCTAATATGTCGATCATGTCATGCCTTCTGTCTAGCTTTCTCCATCTTCTAACTCCACCTAGAAATGGCTTGCCTTTCATCTAGCATCATAAGTTTGTCAATGTGCTCTTCTAATGCTTTCTCATCAGCCAATCCTCTTGCACGTGTAATACATAGGGATGGTAACATAAATTCAATAGGAAGAATAAATTCCATGCCAAACACCAATTGAAAGGGTGTGGCCTTGTTCAAACATTTATAAGTCGTGCGATATGCCCATAGCACTGCAGAGACTTTGTCATCCCAGTCCCTCCTTCCGACATCACAAATCTTAGTTAATGTGTGGCTCAATATTTTGTTAAAGGCCTCAACAATTCCATTAGCTTGAGGGTGATAAGGCATAGTTTTGTGATGGGCCACCATAAACTTTTCCAATAAGATTCTAACAGTCTCATTCAAAAATTGAGTACCCCTATCACTTTTTAAACTCAACAGATATCCATACATGCTAATTATATTCTCCAATCAAAACCTAGATATTGTAGCCATCATGTAATCCTTCGTAGGCTCCGCTTCCACCCATCTTATAAGATAATATATACATGTGATAATATATTGTGAACTCCGTCTTGTGTGTGGTTGGGGAAATAGGGCCCACAAAGTCAATTGCCCATTTTTCAAATGGATCTACACTAGTAATAGGTCTTAATGACATTTCATCTCTCTGCCTCCGGCTTACCAAGGTGCTAACAATGGTCACAGCCTTGCAATACTCTATACAATCCTTATAAATCATCTCCCACCTAAGGCCTACAAATAGGATCATGCACGCAGTTGCATTCCCTACATAGTGTCCTTTGGCAATGACACCTTGAGCTTCTTCCATGATTGCAGTATGCTCATGTTCTAACACACACCGACACAAAACCTCATCTCACCTAGTTTTTACATGTCTCTGCTAATCAACATATAGGGTGTGATGCATATAGCTAGTTGCTTCTTCTCTAAGGCCTTCATTCCTTTCGGTGCCACATTAGTTCGGAATAAAACAACAATATCCTCCAAATCAGAGGGTGCATGCTATAATATAAACAATTATACATCCGACATTGTGTCCTCAATGCTCTGTGCATCCTCTCCTAAGTTAATCTATGATAGATGGTTAGGTCCCAAATTTCTCTTTCTGGTTTCATGATGACCGAAAAAAGTCAAACTCTTGAAACAATAAGATCCACCAACATATGTGCCCTTGTATAACAGGCTTGTTCACCAATTACTTGAGTGCCATATGATTTGTATAAAAGGTAAACAGAGTATCCAACAAGTATTTCTTGAATTTATGCAGTGCATGGATTAGGAACAATGCTTCGTGCTCTATTCTGTATAATTATGCTCTGTCGGCATTAAATTTATACTTACAAAACACAAGGGGTGATCAACAATCCCCTCTCCAGGTTGTGCTAACACTACTCCTATGGCCATACCTGATGCATCAACATGTACGTGAAATGGCTTGTCCCAAGAGGGAAAGTGAAAAATGGGTGTAGTAGTGAGTTTCTCCTTCAAGGTGTCAAAAGCCACCTGTTGTGCCTCACCTCAATGAAATTTACTTTTATGTCTCAACAAGTCCTCTTAGAGAAACAATTCTTGCATAGCCTTTGATAAATTTCCTATAATATTTCTTTTTCCCTAAGAATCCACACACCACACTTTTACTGGTAGGCTCCTCCAACCCTGAGATAACGACAACTTTGGTAGGGTCTACCGAAAAGCATTCCTTACATATAATGTGACTGAGTAATGTGAAAAATCGTGTAATAAAGACACATTTCTTAATTTTTAGGGAGATACTTAACTTCCTGCATCTCTCAAACATCAACCGTAAATTTTCACAATGATCCCTTACTAACCCATACATTGTCCAGTCATCTAGGTAGAATTGCATAAATTTGTGGATGAAGTCTTAAAATTCCTAAACCACAATGCACAAAAACACAATAGTCACATTCTTAATCCCAAAGGGCATAATAGTATAGGAAAATATTCCCCACTCTGTCATGAAAGTGGTCTTCTCCTGGTCTTCCTTTGCAATTCTTACCTAATGATATCTAGAGAATCCATTTGTGAAAGAATAGATCTCTCGCCCTACGACACCTTCCAAAATCTCCTTAGTAAATGGGGTTGAAAAGGATCTATCACACATGAAGCATTTAAATCTCTATAATCAACACAAATACTTATCCTCCCATCCTTCTTGATACTAATTACCATCAAGCTCACCCACTCTAATTCCTCAATTACCTCAATGATACTAAATTCTATCATCTTATCAATCTCCTCTTTAACCTTTATGTGCAAATTCAGATTCATCCTATAAGGTCTCTTCCAAACCAGGTGCACACCTTCCTTTAACTTAATCCTAATTTCCCCTAGATAGTGGTGAAATCCCTTCAATGAATGGTGCCTGTGTGGGAAAAGTCTTGGAAGTTGTGCAACAACTCAACTATTTTTGAAACCTCTTGGTCTAACCAGTAATCTCCAATGACAACTTCCTTCAGCTCTACTTCTATACCAATGTTAACCTTCTTTGTTTTCAAAGGCTCGTGGTAGGCATGTGCTTTCTCATCTACTTTGTCTAATACTTCACGCGTACCCTTTGTGTGGTTAACATCCAAGTTTTCTACTTCATCACCATCTATCAAGTATACCAAATTTCATTTTTCCTTCTCCAGGAAGGTGTGCTCAAACTGTATCTCCTCCATCTCTAATTCTTCTGGTTCTTCTTCTACAAAGTGCACCCCCAACTCAGGTTCCCCTAAAAAATCTAGGATTCGATCCTCAGCTATGATACTATCTCCCAAGGTAAGGTAATTGACTACCTACATCACCTCATTCACCGATGGCTTAGGAGATTGATACTCAAAAGTCTAGATAATATATGTTGTTAACTCTTTTCAATTACCCATCTGACGGTGTAACTCTCAATGGATATACCATGAGCGCATATAACTTTTCAAGGTGGAGTAGAACTTATGCACCCATAGTGAAGGAGGAAAGGCTTCTAGGCCTACCATCTAGGCTCTCTCACACTCCTAGATGTGGAGTGAGGTGGAATCCTTCCCATGATAGTCATGTATTGCAGAAGGTGCATTACTCCAGAGAAACCTAACAGAGAATGTGATTCTCACTTCGTGCCACTCTAGAAGATTATCTCGATGGGTCTCCCACTAATGCGTTGTTGTCCCACGTAAGGTATAAGTAAGCATATTCCTCCTTTATATCTGACAGTCCACTATACCTCCATCGCACATAGAAAGACATCAGGGTTACCCTCTCTAGTGTAACTTGGTAACTCGCTTTCCTCCCATGCTTCTAACCGAGTGCACCCTAGCGATGCGAGTCATAGTTCCCTTCAATTTTCTTCTGACCAACTCATAGGTCATGTGCACCTAATTGTCCCATACAACACTAGTTGTATCACTAATGAACTAAGCATATTCCCATACAATGACTCCTCTCAATGGATGGATAACCTTGGGGTATCTAATGGTGTGCACATATATTCTATCCAGTCCTCTTCTCCCAAAGGCTCTACATAGGGTGTAGACTTCCCATCCATCAGTGGAATAATGATGTGCTCCTCTTTGTTCTCGAAGCTTATGTACCCTTTGTTAAAGTGCAAGTCAACATTATTATTATAGCACCAGGGGCATCCAAGTAAGGATAGAAAGTTATCTTCCTTGGCAAGCGCTAAGAATTCAAAATCTCTAGTGAACTTTTCCCCTTGGATGGTTATGGATGCATCCTTTAACACTCTGATGGGAATATCCTTTTTCCTATTTACCATATACAACACATTTGAAGATGGCTATAATGGGGGCCTCCCCATCTGATTCCATGCATCTAAAGTGAGAACATTGACCTTAGTGCCCATGTCAATCAAAATGTTGCTCAAGAGCCATCCATCCATAATTGCATTCAATGTGATTTCTTTTTCATAATCAATACTATGAGGGGGCATATTAGCATGCAAGACTTTCCTCTCACACTCACCTCTAGTGCATGACACTTTTTCTCTTAGCCACTCTCCTAACAGAGGGATAATATTCTCCTGGTGCAACATCTTACACACTTCTCTGACCTCATCTATGTCCTTCTAAGGGACCTCAGCATTCTTCTTCTACTCCAACTTCCATGATTTCTCCTTCAAACATTGAATCTCCCCTTGCAGGTTTCTAATCACCTCCATGGTTTCTTGGTAGACCTCCTTCTAATGAGTTGGATTAGGATATTTCCCATGTAACACCTCTTCTCTTGTAATGAGATGCCTTTGCTTCAGTATTTCCCTACGGTGTGCAGATTCCATCCACGTAGTTACTAAGATAGGTTCTAACTCGGGGTCATGCACCACCCTAGGCATCCATTATGGATCATCTCACTTCACACTCACCATCCCCGTGCCCTTGTCCTTCCTCTGGTTCTAGCTCATGTGTTCATATAACTCAGTCACTCCTCATACTTATGTTTCTTCCTACACCATGAGCATTATAGAAAATCTAGACACTCATGTTTGTAGTGTTTAGTAGATCCACAATTGTAACAAGTTCCATGGGGAAATTCACTCCTACCTCCTTGACCACCATGACCTCTGAATCCTCCACAAAAACCTCTTCCTTAACCGCCTCCATCTCCACACCCTTTATACTGACAACCTTAATTCTTAGAATTGTTCCCAATACTAGTTTGGTGCACACCAATATCAATGACATCATGGATTTGGTCTATCAATCAACAATCCTTTGTATCGTGATTCGTAGATGAGAAAATATTACAATAAGAAGACACATTCTTGTGGAGTGCACATCTGCAACAATGGGAATCTACTTGGATCATGATCTCTATGACATATTTCACAATCCAATGACATGGCATGCACCATATTTCATGGGAAACTATCCTTTGTGTGTCCTTCTATCTCACAATCCATGCACCATAGTCCATTACGAGTCTCATGAGATGAGTTTGTAGATAGTTTCTCTAGCCAATTTTTCATGGCAATGATTTGTGCTTCTAAAAATGGGATTACTCTAGTATCAATGCTTACAACAGCTTCAATGTGCAAAGCATCTTCCAAGACTTCATGTGGATATGTGAAAGTCTTATGTGATAGTGCTCACCTGAAGAGTTTTATCAAGGCACCCAAGAACCATTGAGCATGCTATGAGGGATGGATATCATAAGAAAACTTTGACAGAAGAGTCTTAAAGCGTGCATCATACTCCCGCACACTCTCTAGCCATACCTTATTGAATCTCCTTCAACGTGTTGATTCTCTTTTCTCAAACTCAGGAATATGAAACTCTGCCAAGAAGTCATCATGCAACATAGTATAATCCACCACCATTTGATGGGGGTCATACTTTTGGTACCAGCTATGCGCATTCCCTTGTAATGTAGTCACAAACTAAATTGCCTTCCACTCCAGGTAGTGATACCCTTAGTGCGCCATAACAATTCGCACTTGTGTACATGCTCCATAGCATCATCAACACCCTTGTAATCAGGTAAGTGAATAGATATCTCATAAAACACCGGTGATGGTGTTATGTCCGTTGTCTACCGATCCAGGGCCTTGATTATCTCTTGTGTTACCTCCACCACCAAATCCACTTGGATCCACTAGCTTCTATTCCTTTGGATCCATCGATCCTCCTCCCCATTATAGGTAAGGTTCCCGACATAGTTGTGCTCTATGTACCCATCATCACACTAAACTCGCTCGCTAAAAGTCTATGATGTTGAACCAATTCTAGATGTGATACCCAAAATTTGTGTACCCACACCTTTCCCAAATGATGTGCTAGATAGGATGCCTCCAAACATAGGAAATGTTTGTGTTTCCATAGAAGAACTAAATGAAAAATTATATCTACCAGGTGTCACTCGACTACCAATACCAACACCAACCGAGTTAACAACACTTATCCTAGAACTAGAAAACTAAGCACCAGGGTTTCATCACCGGTGTGTAAGATGCACACCTATGGATCTTGTTTCTCCATATGATTATCTCTCACGTAATCCAAGGGGTTTCTCTCCCACACTTGCCAAGATGGGGTAGTACAGACTACTTAGGTCCCACACACTCTACGCAAACCTCAAATCCTTCCCGCAATGTCTACCTCCATAAATCCATCTCTCCAAAAATTTACGTTGTCATTCCAACTCCCTTTATCATAATTCATTATACTTAAGGTTCCTCTCTTCTCTCTCTGCTTCCACCGCAAGGCCTGTCATCTTTCACCACCCTAGCTTCCACGCCCCATGCCTAGTGGGAAGTTAGCTAGCCATAGGAAATTCCTCCATACTCAGAGTGATGATTAGGATCTTAATGGCTAATGACATGGCCTGAAGGAATGATCCTCTTGGCTCCCACAAAAAACTCAAAATCGTAATCTCTTGGAA
Organism: Taxus wallichiana var. yunnanensis; assembly: GCA_018340775.1. Lineage (NCBI taxonomy): Eukaryota > Viridiplantae > Streptophyta > Pinopsida > Cupressales > Taxaceae > Taxus > Taxus wallichiana. The sequence continues at coordinate 381,795,824 of CM031242.1, forward strand.
ATAATAGATAGAAATCATGTATTCCAAGGTATAAGCTGGTCAAACCTCCACTCCACCAATGATCAAAAGCATGAGTCTAGGTTAGATCAAAATCATGCAACCTCTGATATTATTCTTAGGTCCAAACACGAGGTCTATAATACCAACTCTTACTTGATGCATATGTCGATAACCATCCGTACACCTCTACGAGGAAACAAAAAAATAATGTCTCATAAAGCTCATGTTACAAATTCTCCTCTACCCATTTACGTGCATCAAACTTAGGTCCAATATTAAATCACTGAGAAACATCATCCTCTATGATTTTAAGCTTAGTCTCAACACTTGTCCAAGGTCAAGCGTTCTATCATCACACACCATACTCACAACAACTTCAAAATAGGTCCCGACAATGGAACCAAAATGTAGTCTCATTTCTCTATTTCCTTTAAATCCCAAGCACGCTATCCTATCACCCAACATTAAGCTAGGAACTCACCTAAGGCACACACATGTGTGAAGCCCTCCTTTATGTGAGCTTTGTAAGAATATTTTTCCATTAATGGAGGAATGTTTGTAGAAACATAAATACAAGCATTTATTCTAGCATAGAGTAAAAACACTAGATCTAACATAGATGCACCATGATATAAATGTAAACATTGCAACAACATAAAAGGACCAAATCTGAAGCATGAGTAACATGAAATACACTAGGTTTTGAACCCATAAACACAAATATACAGAATAACCCATCATATATTGATTATCAAGTGTTTACAGTAGCCATATTACATCAAAAAGGTTCAGCAACAAATCAATACATCATTCTACCATTAGCATCCTACCCTTCCCATGGCTTTGATCTAGAAACCCTATATTATCCCCTTAGAACCATTAAATAATCCCTTCTTGCAAAAATACACCACTCATATGCACACCCCATATGCACCCACAGTCGACCTCAAATCTCTTATAATCAATAGCAATATGCACACCTTCTAGATCCAAATGCCTCCTTAAATAGGATAGGAGCTCACCTAAAAATCATTCCGAAGTAAGTCTGCATGCCAAATGTCATCATATCCTATTATACTCGAGTGTCCAAGCCATGCAGATGTCATCTAGCCATAAAAACCTCCACTTTACAACCCGTAACCATAATGATTCCTTAGAATATTCTTTTCTTGAGCTCCAAGTCTTTATGTAACAACCTTGTCATCATTACACTTATCTGTAGCTTCACATGTTTTTCATGTGATACCCTTCAACCGAAATGTAGCTAAGTCCTTAAAACCTTAAACCCTTTCCTTCTCTCGCATGCAAACCTATCTTTCCTCGTGCATGTTTATTCACACGCTTTTCCTCATAGTTCCTTCCACATGTGCTCATCCTATGCATAACTTATTCATTTTATAGGCTCAACAAGATTCCCACATAAACCTTGAAGCAATACCTACCGCATAAGAAATATCAGGTGTAGTAATAGTTAGATAAATCAAACTACTTATATGTTTCCCTTATAAAGTAGGATTAGCTTTTTCACATGTAGGTTTAGGATAAAGTTTACATCCTACTTCTATAGAAATATAATTTGGTTTACAATTAATCATATTAAATCTTGTAATCAAATTAGTTGCATATTGTGATTGAGATACTATAATAGAAGTTTTATCTTGAAATATAGCCATGCCTAAAAGTGATGCAATAATCCTAAATATGTCATCTCAAAATATTGCATCAACTTACTTTAATTTTCATAACTAAAGTGTTAGAATTACTAGTGATAAGTAAATCATCAACATATAATACAATGATAATAATAGAATTTTCTTCAATTTTAACAAATAAATCATTATCAGATGCACAATTAGAAAAAAATTCATTGAAAAAGATGTTAATTTTAGAATACCAAGCTTTAGGATTTTGTTTCAAATAATACAAAGATTTTTTCAATTTACAAACATACATTTATTTTCCTAGTTCTTCAAATCCTTTAGGTTGGGTCATATACATTTATTCTTGTAAATCACCATTCAAAAATTATTTTTACATTCATTTGATGGATTTCCCAACCATACTAAGCATCAAAGGCAATCAAAATTCTTATTGTGCTCATTTTTGCAACTGGTGCAAAAGTTTCTATGTAGTTGATACCTGGTTTTTGAGTAAACCATCAAGCTATAAGTTAGGATTTTAATTTATCTATACTATCATCTACTTTATATTTAATCTTGTATAGCCATCTAGATCTGACTATAGTTCATTTTTCAAAAGGAGGTACTAATTCCCATGTTTTATTTTTAATTAAAGCAGTGTACTTAGATTTCATAGCATCTAACCATCTTTCATCAGAAGAGGATTCTTCAAAAGATTGGGGTTTAGGTTCATACAAAGTCATCAAAGCATGATATGTATGATGACTCCTGGTCATTTTCTGAAGGTTTCTTAAATTAGAGTCTTGAATAATAGACTCAACCCATCTAGGTATTTTAGTTACAGAAGTACTAGGAACAATCTCATTTCCAATTATAGGTTCAACACTAGTTTCTTCATTACATACATTATTTTCACAATTTTCAAATTCAAATTCATTTTCATTAGAAACATCATAAATAATAGAAGATGAAGAAGCAAAAGAACAAAAATGTTTTTCCAAGATTTTAACATTCCTATTTTCTATAACTTCTCTTTTTGATGGATCAAAGATCCTAAGACCTTTAGTTTTTATATTGTATCCTACAAAGATACAAGGAAAGGAGGTCTGATCAAGCTTCTTCCATTTTGATTTTGGAATAAAGAGAGAAGTAGGGCTACCAAATATTCTCAAATGAGATACACTAGGTTTTTGGTTTGACCATTTTTCCAAAGGAGTTGAATTTACTAAGGCTTTAGTGGGAACTATGTTCAAGATATGAACAAAAATGTTCATAGCTTCTACCCAGAGGAACTTAGGAACTTGAGAAGAATGCATCATGGTCCTAGCCATTTCTAGAATAGTGTGGTTTTTCCTTTCCACAATCCCATTTTGCTGAGGAGAATATGGAGTAGTTAGTTCCCTTTGAATGCCACATTAAACAAAAAATGAGTCAAAACTCGACTCACATATTCTCCCCCATTATCATTTCTAAGCCTCTTAATTTTATACTTAGAAGATTTTTCGACTAAAGCTTTAAATTATTTAAATTTTGACAAGACATCTGATTTATTTTTAATAAAATATGACCAAATCATGCGAGAGAAATCATCAATGAAAGTGATAACATACAAAGAACCATTAAGAGAAGGAACTTCTAGGGGTCCTCTAACATCACTATGGACAAGTTCTAAAGGTTCAGAAGAGTTATCATCATGATGACTATGAAAAGGATTAACAGATTGCTTACCACGTAAGCATCCTTCACAAGTTTCATGATTTTGGGAAATAGGTGGCAGACCAATTACTAGGTTTAGTCGAGACATGTCATACATGCTCCTAAAATTGACATGACCTAGCCTCTCATGCCACAAATGCAAGTCACTTCTTTGAGTTTTCAAACAAGAAGTAGAAGGAAAACCAGAAAATACATATAAACCATCTCTTTGAATGCCTTCAACTATAGTAACATTATGTTCATTTTTAATAAACCATTTATCCTTTAACAATGTAACACTATAGTTATTTTGAGTTAACTAAGAACAAGAAAGAAAATTCATTTTTAGTTTAGGTACTAACAACACATTGTTAATAAAACCATTTGCTACTTTTTCTTTTCCTTGACCCTGAACATCGAGAATGGAATGATCACCCAAGTAGATTTGTTCATTACATTCACTAAGTTCATATAGGATATCAAATCTAAAATTCATGTGCCTAGAAGCACCACTATCTAATATCCATTCATTTTATTTTGCAGTGACAAAAGTGACATACAAAGCAATTACATTTGATTTTTGGTTATTTTTCTGATTCTTTTTTATTTTGATTTTGATTTTGGTCTTGAATAGATTTGTTACCCTTTTGAAATTTAGGATTTGTTTGGTTATTTTTAAATTTACAATCCTCTTTCTTATGTCCAAATTTACCAAAATAATGACATTTTCCATCAAAGCTAACTCTTAGATTTCCAGGTTTCTTATCCTTTCTAGGAGGTTTAAATTTTTTTCGTGTTATTTTAAATCTAAAGGTTTTACCTTTTGATTTATGAGTGAGAAGTTCTTGTGAGGAATTCTCCTTAGAATAAAAATTTGACATTACTTTTTCTTCTTGTATAAGAAGAGAACTAAGGGTTTGAAAATATGGAATGTCTTGTTCTGTTTGATATTTAGAATTCAAAATTGAAATGAAATTTCTAAATTTCTCATGAATATTTAATTAGATAATAAAATAGAGCAATTTATCATGAATCAAATTACTACCACATCCATCTAATTGTGACTTAATATTTTTGATTTTCGCTAAATAATTAATCACTTTTTCATCTCCCTTCATGGGAGTTGTCATAAGCTCTAAAATCAATTTAATAATTTTTGATAAATGCGTACCTTCGTGCATCAAATCCAATTATGCCCAAGCTTCACTAGGACTCTCTATATTTTTGATATGAAGTAGAAAGTCATCCTATACGCTTCACAAGATAATGGACATCACCTCTTGTACTTTCTGTTGATATGTGGTGACATTATCAACAGTTGCATGTCTTCCGGTAGGAGCTCTCTCTATTCCATTTACAACTACCCATAGTTTGCAAGCCATGAATTCTAATTTTAATCAAATCTTCCAAATGTTGTAGTTGTTTCCATTCAACATCTGAGATTTATCAATTGAAAATTGATTAGACCCCATTTTGGATAAAATATAGATAAAAATGATTAATAAACAAGGATTAAAATAAGAGTTTTATAGAAATTCCCCTATCGTATTTTAATCCTCGTAATTGATCATGATCAATTTATGCCACAAAAGGAGGTCCTGTTAATTAAATAGTCTATACACGAAAAATTTAGAATGATATCAAAAATTAAATTGAAATGTAAGTGAATTTTATCGTCGTATAAGTATATATATATATATATAATGATAATTATACTATTTGTTTAAAAAGTTTTATAATTTCTCTTGATTTTTGGAAAAAAGCAATTTCTTAAAAATCTATATATATCTATAAAAATTGGAGCTCTTGTCCTTTATATACTCAACTTCATGTGATGAGCTATTTTATAAACCAACTCGGAGAGCCATATTACTATCACTTGGTGAGTCATATAGAATTACCAATTCGAATGCCATATTAAATCAAACCATATTACCATTTAAACCAAATGCCAATTTTATATTCAACCGAGCCATCAGAAACTCCGCGGCAAGATGCATTTTAAACAAACCATTCACTACACCCCCGAAGGGTTTTATCAAACAAAGGGGTAGTGTGACCTAAGTCACATACCCTTGCCACCATGGGAAGGATTTTAAAGCCTTCCCGACTTCTATGTCGTCCCCGTGTGGACTAAACCCATGAAAAAGAGAGGGAGGTCTTCGATCGGTGTTCACGGGAGGTAGAGGGGCCCGCAGGATGCATGAAAAGTGCATAATGGGGGTCACCGTGAGAAATGAGTGTAAGTGGCTCAATCTCGGGAGGGTGCGGTGTGGAGGGGGAACCCCATTAAATATATTTATTTTGTATATTGTTTATATGGTTTTTCAAGATAGTTTTAGGTTTAGGTTTATATTTTTATATATAAACCATATAAAATTTTATATTTATAAAACCATATAAGTTATATATATATATAATATACATATATAGTTTTATAGATTTGTATATGTATATATATGCTCAAATATATAAAACTATATGTGTGTGTGTGTATAATTTTATATATATGCATATGTAAAAATTACACACACACAAACACACACACACACACACACACACACACACACACACACACACACACACACACACACACACACGAAGATTTTAAAAATACAAAACTATTATAGTTTGAATTAAACTATAAGAGAAAAGCAAAATTCTCAGGGGCCCTATTCAAGACATGAATAAGGGTTTCTAAAAAAACAAATGTTAAAAAAAAAAAAATTATTACAAGGGACAAGAAATTTACTTGGCCAATGAAAAAAATAGAATTTTATCTCCTCTTGTAAACTAGAATTTAAATTAATTTTGTTTACTTCCCCTTTTTATTTCCTTGAATCCTCGAAAACTCTATAAAAATATTTCGAAAGAATTTTACAATAATTACCTTAGTTTGTGGTCTGCAATTCAAGGAGAATTCTTTCACGTAGTTGAAATTTCCAAAATGCCTTTTCACATGTGCAATATTCATCCACACAACCAACCAACTAAATATGCGGAACGAGACGAGGGGAATTAAATAATATTTTAAATATTTCAACTACCATCCCAACTGTTATATCCTTAGGTTACTTTTAGGATTAAATTTAATAAATTAATCTCGCTTCGGTACCATGTTAGGATGAGTGGTGAAAGGAACATTAACCAAAAAAGTTAATTATTAAAAAATTAAAAATTATAACATATTTAACATACATAAATTAAATAAAACACAATAGGCATATAACACAACATGTAACATGGAAAAACCCTAAATGGGTAAAAACCACGGAATAATAATCTACTATAGAGAAACTTTTTACACAACTAGTCCAATAACTCCATCCTCACTTCTACTCCATGTTATCACTAGGATTTAACCTTCATATTCCACACACTAGAATATTATTTGATTGATTCAATTTTAATTTGATATATCCCGAGTATGACCTAAAGTCATATTTAAATAACCCAAAGGGTTACAACCTTATTAAGTGATGGGACACACCTCCTGATTTAATTAGTTGATTAAATTTTTAACCAACTCCTAATATAAGATTTATATTTAAATAATATGAATATAGTTTATTCTATATTATTTAAATATAAACTATATATTATGATGCCCTTAATATTATAGTTCTAACATAACTTAGCCATCTAAATTGATTCTCTGGGAATTTATAAATTTAAGAACTTTTGAATTTGAAAGGTTTTTGTGTTTGTAACGACCCCCTATGTTTTCCCCCATGCCACTAGTAAGATGGAAGGGTTCATCATTGAAGACAAAACATAGGCAAGCATATATATATATACTCACTAAATCTCCTTGTATTGTAATGGTGTGTCCCTCATGCTTCAATTTAATGCACTGATGAAATGTTGATGGCATGGCCTACATGGCATGAATCCATGGTTAGCCTAGAAGCATATTATACAGAAGTTCCAAGTCTAGGACATGAAACTTTTTCTGATGACAAGTGGGACCCACCTCCATGGGTAATGTGATTGTGCCCACTGACTCCCTTTCTGCGTTGTCATATGCGGTGATAGTGATGATATTGGACTCAAGATCTACCTCAGTATGTCCTAACTATTTAACCAACTTGAGTGTGTAAATGTTCAACCCTGATCTATTATCCACAAACACCTTTTCGATCTTGTTGTAGGTAACAACTACCTAAATATGTAACGGAAGATTATGTGTTGGATTCTTAGTAGGATCTCCCTATGGTTGAAGGCAATATGTTCATTTGGTATGATGTTTGTGATTGCAGCTTGCAGATGTGTAGGATCGACCTCTAATGGCACTCTCGACCCCTGAAGAGTTTGGTATAGAATGTATTTATGCACATTGGATATCTTCAGAAGATCTAAGATTGAAATCTTAGCGAGCATCTTCTCAAGTTTCTCTAAGAGGTTATATTTACTAGTTTGAGGGGTTGATGGAGAAGGTTCCAAAATCATGAGGTGGACATGCCTTGTTACCGTGGCATAGTCCTTTCCCTTAATTTAGATGGTGTTGACATGGTGGTCAGGAGAGCGAATACATCCAATATATATATATATATATATATATATATATATATATATATATATATATATATATATATATATATATATATATCTTTTTTATTTTTAATTTATGAACTACCCCTATGATTTTACCCATACCACTAGTTAGAGGTAAGGGATCATCACCGAAGATAAAATGTAGGCAAGGGCACATTCCTCCATTCCTAGCCTCTCACTACTAGTAAGAAGTGGGGATTAACACAAAAATATCCTGAAGGACAAAATGTGTAATGATTAATTATATATATGAAGTTATATGATTGGCTTTATTGTAGAAATTTTATTTGGGAAGGAACATCTTCCCCAATCTCAAACCCACACAAGTATTAGGACGGGAGGGTTTAACACTAAATAGTGAGATGGGTAGTCAAACAAACTAGGTAGATAAGGTTAGAGATTTTTTTCAAGAGAGAACTACTTTAAAGGGAATATTTTACCATCGGTAAGCTTCTAGATATGACCATAGGTGAAAATATCCAAAATAAGAGAAATTATAAGAGGTATGATATGGACAAGACTTAATAAGATCCATGTTAATACTCATCTCATAATGATGATTATCAAGATGTGATAGAAATATCTACCAATGGAGTGAAAAGTTTAAAAATGTTTTTAGATGAATTAGATAGAAGAAATGCACAAGCAGCTTCTCCCAGGATAGAGAACACCTTAGGAATTAAATTTCTTCAAATATATAATTAGAAAAGACCATGTATCCACAGATGTTGGGACAAGATTTACAAAGGAGACACAATCATGGAAGACACCCAACAACAAAATTTTTCCCCACGAGAGAGAGACTATAAATAATACCAAGACTCAATGTGATCCATGACCCAAGGAAAGGACTTGACAATGACACCCTAGTAAAGGCAAAGAATTATGCATCCACATAGGAAGACAGAAAGTGCATCGAACTAGGCGGGTTGAAAATTTTAAATGAAAAATGGGCGAGATTACATTTGAGCACCAACACCGACTCCAACTTGGGATGGGAATTCTCAATGAGTGCCACAAAAACAACATAACAGACCATGTGCCAAAAATCCATTGGGAAACAGAGTCAAAAACAAGCTTGAAAAGAAGAATTTTTTTCCAACCTCCCAGGAACAAACTGAGAAACCAACAAAAATTGGCCGCCAAGGACTGATACGAACCAAAACAAAAATACTGTACACTATACAATGATGTGTACCTTGATTATGAGAAATAAATCAAGGAAATTTTTCAAGTTCCTTGCCATTAATAGGAAACTCAAGAAATTCCCCATCTAGATCTTTTAGGAAGAAGGTGTGCTCATTGATCCTAATATCAATAGAATAAGGGCCCATCCATAATGTGTCAAACTTTCCATGTTTTCCCTTATCCTCATGTTTGTTATCCCATAGTAGCACTAGATCTCCTACACTGAAAACTCTTGGGGTAACCTTTTTGTCAAACAGTTTCTTCATTTTCTCCCTAAAATTCACATGTCTTTGATGGGATTCTCTCCTCTCTTCATCTAATTCAACAATTTGATTTATACGAGCATCATAGGGACTAATCTCTTGATCCTCCAATTGTTGGATAAATTGATAAGAAGATAATTGCATATGCAGGGGGAGGAGAGCCTTGAGTTCCATATACCAATTCAAATGGGCTCTTTCTAGTAGCTCTTTTAATAGTAATTATGTCAGCCCAAACAACAAACTTCAACTGCTCACCCCACTTTCATTTATTTAATTCCAAGGTCCTCCTGATTATCTTCAACAAATTTTTGTTACTTGATTTTACTTGTCCATTACCTTGGGGATTGTAGTTGGAAGCATATGCTAAATTTATCCCATACTCTTGACACATGGCTACCAAAGGTTTAGCTTGAAAACTCATAGCATTGTCAGCAACTATTTTAGCAAGTACTCCAAACCTACAAATTATATGATTTAAAATGAAGTCCATGACAATTTGGTGGGTTGATTTCTTAGTGGGGATTGCCTCTACCCATTTGGTGAAGTAGTCAATGGCTACCAATATCCATTTATGGCCAACACTTGAAGAATCTGAAATCTCCCCAATGAATTCCATCCCCCACTTTGCTTAAAAGGGGCTTCAATTGATATAGGCTGCAATGGGAGGGATCCTGAAGCTTTCAATCTTCTTGAGAAATGTTGGCAACTTTCACATTTTATTACCAATAAATTTGTATCCTTAAAGAGTGTTGGCCACCAGTAACCAACCCTTAAGATCTTATGGGTTGTTACTCTTCCATCGAAATTTCCCCACAAATTCCTCCATGGAAATCAACAATTAATTTCGGGGCTTCATCCTCAGCAATACACTTTAAGAGAATTCCTCGGGGTTTTTCTAAGCTAGCCCATAATAAGTGACGATATATTTTGGGAAGCCAATCTAAGTGATCTGTTTATATTTTTTCTTAAATATTCGGGACATTACGATGTCTAAGATAAAAATAATATCCTGTACTAGTCAAAATTTATAAATTTCTCAAGAATATTCAACCTTTCTTCATCAACCTCATCTATCTCAACTGTCTGCATTGATTTATGTCATTAGCTTTTCTAGGGCCAAACATCTGACCAATTTTGTAGTTTGGATGTCCATATCATATTCCCGTAACCTATTCACCCATCGACATCTTTTACGAGAAATTTACATCTCTGAAAGGATATCCTTGACCATAGTATGAGGGACATAAGCTATGACTTTAGAACTTAAAATATATGGCCTAAATATCTTTGTGGCTCTAAAAAAACTAAAGGCATGTTTCTCTATGATAGTATACTTCAACTCTACCCCTTATAATGCTTTACTAAAGAAAGCAATTGGCCTTTCAGCTCCTTCATCATCCTTCTATAGTACCACATATGTAATGGTATTCTCAGAGGAAAAGGAAAACATTTGGAAGGCCTTTTTGTAATCGTGGAGCTGATATGGGGATTTTTAATGCTTCCTTGATCCCAGTAAAGGCTTGAATAGCTGCTTCCTCCCATCTGATACTATGATCCTTCTTCAACATACTAGTGATTGGGATATTCAATTCATCAAAGTTAGAAATAAATCTCCTAATAAAGTTTATCTACTCGAAAAGGATTGAATTCCCTTTTTGGTTCTTGGAATAGGAACTTTGCTAATGGCTTCCACTCTCTCAAGATCAATCATGACCCCTTCTTTTGATACAATATGTCCGAGAAAATTAGCCTTTTGAACCCCAAAATGACATTTTTTAGGGTTCAATGAGATACCATATTCCCTGTACCTTAACAACATCTTTTCTAAATGTTGTAGGTGATCACTTCTCTTCCTTGAAAAATTGTCACATCATCCTGATACACAACAATGAAGTCATTTATATATCCTGAGAATGCTACATCCATTGCTCTTTAAAAAGTGGCTCTAGCATTCATCAGGCCAAATGGAATTCTTACGTACACATAGGTACCCCATAGAGTAGTGAAATAAATTTTGATTCTCTCTGATTGCTTCACAACCACTTGGTTATACCAAGAAAAACCATCCAAAGTAGATAACAATTCTTAACTTGTAACCAATTGTAACATGTTATCCATATTTGGCAAGGGATAGTAGTCCTTAATTGATGCCTTATTTAAATTTATAAAGTCCACACACAATATTATGTCTCCGTTCTTCTTTGGAGCAGTACTAATTTTCCCACCCATGAAGAGTACCTCGTTGGTTATATGATTCCTCCATCCCTTATTTTTTCAACTCTTCTTGCATTTTGAGGGAAAGGAGTGGATTAATTGGTCTTTGCTTTTTCCTAAACGGCTTGACATTAGCCTCCAGGGGTATCTCAATGTGAAAAAGGTCTTCCTTATATGATTTCAATTATAAATACGACCATGCCAAACAGTCCTCGTACCTTTTTAACAATGGACATATGATTGCTTTCCTCTTTATCCAAGTTTCGCCTAACCATATTTTCCAAGGTTTATCCTTTGTGCCTAGTTTATGTTATTCAACATCTCTCGAGGCTAACATGTGTCAGTTAAAAATGTGGCTAGCATTATCAAAATTAGATTCCAGTGCAACAAAACCTCTTAGAATAGTATTGGTTTTCATCTAAATAATGTCCTTAACAAATAAGGTCTCTTTTCCTTCATTCTCAAAAACCATTGGTTCCTAGTCCATAATTTGATTGGAAAATTCTCCTTTATTTTGCAAAAACCTTTAGACCTGGACATCGTCTTCAAAAACTTGCCAATGCTTGATATTATCGGGGATGACAACCCGTTAATATTTCAATATCATATTCACAATAAGGGGATACCGTGTAGTTCTCAAACCTTGATCCCAACACTTCCAACTTCTCTCGCTATAGTAGTGTATTTCCTATCATGGTGTATTATATTGAAAGAATCAAACATTTCAATTAAGTCCCAAACTGCATGCTTATATTACTTCGTTCTTTGATTTTTGTTTCATACAACTTCTTAACTTATTTGAATATCAACTCTAAATACCCTTTAAAAATAATGTATTTGACACCATACTTCCAAGCAATCCTTAAACCCAAGAGCAGTTCTTCATACTCAACAATATTATTTGTGCACTCAAAATTGAGTTTAAAAGAAAATTTAAACTCCTCTTGGCTTGGAGATATCAAGACAACACCAACACCATTACCAAATCTAGAACAAGCCCCATCAAACATCAGATTCCAAGGAGAACCAACCTACTCAAGATACTTACACTCATCAATTTTATGCTCCTTATAATCAGCATAGCCCACAAAGTTATTGACATCGACATCTGTGTACAATACTTCATAAGAAGCATTGTTAGGGTCCTCAATGATATGCAACATTTTCTTCTCACTGTACAACTTCACAAGGTTCCCCTCAATTGGTATGGTTGCATATGACATGTCCATTTGTATGCTTCCACCTACACTAGCTACCCATTTTCTGGATAATAACATTCCCCACTTAGCAGGACAATCCACAATAACTACATTCATGGTTAGGCATTTTCCTAGATAAGCTGCTAGTTGCACTACCATTCCTTTGACATATCCAATTACTGGCACTTCTCTTGAATCCATAGCATTACACTTCCCAAAATTTGTTGTTACTTTGATATTTAACTCATTCATCACCTCAAGAGGCATTACATTACATGAGGCTCCTGAATCAAACATACAATTATGCACCAGCCTATCCTTAATAATTAAAGTGGTATAAAATGGATCCACATCAAGTTGAGATTCAACCAAAGATGTGCCCAAATATATCTCAGGTGATTCACCTAGTTCCTCCAATGCTTGTGGTAATTCTAATTTTGCAATAATAGGAGGAATCTCTACATTGTTTACACTTTTTCCCTGAGTAATATTTTCTTCCTTAAATCCCAAATATTTGAATGCCCTTTTCCTATGCTCGGGATCCTGAGTAATTCAACAATGGGAACAATAACCTTGATCTGACTCAAGATTTGGGCTACGCATAAGGATATTTTTGGGTAAGACATAATTAGGAGGAAGATTCACAGTTTCATCTAATATTATAGGAGTTTTCAGAGTCTGGGCATGGGCAAGAGCACAGGTTTTATTTGGGGTAATTAGGCCTTTGCTAGATGTATCTTTCTTAGGGGTTTCTTTTGGGATATTGGTAAGAACTAGAATTTTTGGCTTAATTTGTGGCCCTCCCCCTTTGACAACCTTACTTATAGTGTTACATTCATTCTCTCCCGAGTAGCTACTTTGCATTCATCAATAATTACCTGTCCTCTTCATAGGGGATCCCTCCATCATAATTTTTAATCATCAAGGCCCTTAAGTATTCAAAATCTTGTACCATATCAATTTCAAAAGTATCAATAGGAGGAAGAGGTAATACCCAATGAACACAATCCCATAACTTTTCAACAGATTCGACACTTATCAATTCGATTGATGGTGCCCTCGCCGTGAGTTCCTAGGGCACTCCATCATACACACATCTTCATATGCCTCATCATCATTTGTTTCCTCAACTTCCTTATCTACATCACATGGGGAATGTGGTAAGAAACACCTATCACACCACTCAATAACAAAGTGGCCTCTTCAACGGTAACAATTCTAGCAATAAAAGGATCATAAACCAATCTATTTTCCCTAGGTTGAGGCTATTTATTTCTTGATCCCATAGGCCCCTTCCATTTTCATCTAGTATGTGATCACATTTGGGATGATTTCCAAATCTCTCCCGATTGTGTGACCTTTTCGACCCTGGGAGATCTTTCCTATCCCCTTTTTTACTCTGCGCTAGTTTGTAGAATATCTCTTTAACCACTTTGGCCAAAGTCTTCACAACCTCTTTCGGATCCATAGCTTTTCTTGACCGAGGCCTCTCAGGATTGATCAACTTGACACCCTCTCTCCTAGGAGGTTTTCCAACTGCTTTGATGTTATTTTCTATTTGTAAGGCCATGGTGAAAGCCTGCCTCAATGTTCTTGGGTTCTTATCTCTTAAGTAATAAGAAGCCTTTTTATCAAAGGCGTTAGAATATTTTATCAAACAGGACTTTTCCTTAGGATTATAGGTAACCTATTCAAGGTTTTGTTGAACCTAGTATTAAAATCATGGAAAAATTCATTTGGGTTCTTCTTTATATTTTCAAACTTAGATAAAAGGAATCTAGGATCAGTCTTATCCCCATATTGTAGTTTGAAGGCATTTTTCATCTTGGTCCATGAGTCTATTGAATTATCTGGTAAAGACTTGTAGTAATCATGTGTATCCTCTTCAAGAGTATGAATGAAAAAAATTATATACACATCTTAAAACTCAATTTCAAAATATTCCATCATATTGACAAAGCATCTTAAATGCTGGTCACCATGATGGGGTTATTCCCTTGAAACTTTGGCAACCTATTTCGACATCTTGTGGCACCATATTAGGATATCCAACCATACTTGTGAAATTTATTGGTCTAAAAGTACTGACAACAAAAGAAGGTCTAGGTAGAGGCTAAGCCATATTACCTTTAGGAGGTGATCTTGTAGGAGAATAAAAATGATAAGGGATGAGGGGTATTTGGAGCATAGGAATACAAATCTCAAAGTAAATTTCCTCTAATGACTCAGTTTCTTAGAAACTCTAACAACCTCAAAAGAAGCAAGTAAAAACTGAGAGACATGCTTTTTAGACACAAATGATGGCTCCTATCTAGTATGTGAATTTGCATTCACATAAGGACTACTTGGTTTAGAATCACTTGAAGACGTATGGTAATCTTCAACCATAGATTGATCACCTTTCAAAACTGATCTCTCCTTTTTTTATTCTTGATTTCCAACCACTTTCTAGACTTGTTTTCCTTCTAAATTTGGTTTTCCCAGCAGTAAATAACTTTCTAGTAGGATCCCTAGTGAAGAAATACCTTCTTCCCTCCATCTTTACAAATATTAATGACAAATTTCACTTGACACAAGTTAAGACACTGGTAATCATCAAAATTTTAAACCAATTCGAGTCACCACCAAGGATTCTCACCTTAGATGTGTAAATGCACTATAAGTAGTTTGTCAAATGTCTATCAATACTTAATTTCTACAAAGCTTAGCAGATCTGACCTTCCTTTACCCACATTTATCACTATTGATGCAAATTTAGTACAATAACCACTAGAAAATAGAAATACTACACAATGAACTTGTGATCTTACACAAATTTTATAAATCTTAACAAAGGATGACGTTTAAACAACGTATTTGTACTTAAATCATGTAAGAAACATTACCAAGGTCAACATGTGTATGCATTTGTAAAAATAGTCCCTATAAATTACACCAGATAGGTGTTGGTACCCAAATTGGTTCTCCCTTTGTGACTGAGAAGCACCGTGGTTTAAATAGGATGGTTGGAGGTAGATAAATTAGAGTTTGAGTCATTTTGAAGCCGAGGAGGGATTTAGCTAACTCTTCATTCACTCAGCATGGAAGAAATGGATAACACCGTGAATAGGGTTTGACCTACCCTGACTACTTTAGGTTATGCCTTCAACTAGGGTGAGAGGACCCATTTTTCACCCATATTGGTGAAGGATATCAAGAGATCCTTCTTTGCACAATCTTCATGAAAACCTTGAGAAAATATGATCAATACAACACAATCTAACTCTCACGAGTTTTCACACTAGAGAGTGGAGATGTTTCCTGGACAAGGTTTGGGTTACTAAAGACAATAATTGAAACCTGATTATCTTTGCATATTTTGGCAGTGGAATTTGTTAAATATTTTTGGATACATAGTATAAACAGGGGTAGTTCATGTAGGATTTATCATTTGAGCAGTTTTTGGTGGGAAGTTAAGCAAGATAAATTTGATTATACCAGATATTTGAGAACCTTTACAAATATTGGAACACTCACAAACAAAATGCTTCAAAATAGCCAAAATATTCCTTCAACCAGAAGGTGTGTATCAATGGAGGCCCAAAGATGCATGATTTCATACACTCTTCAAGAATTCAACACAAAGGCTCGTGTCAAAGACTCAATTAAACTTTAGAAGACCCTATTATATCACGCTCATGATACACTCATGAACTGACAAACAATCTATATCACTGAAATATAAGTAAAGTGAATCTAAATCACTTATTTCATTATGAAATGAAAGAAATATTCATAACGTAATTGCAAATGCCACAATACTTGTCATGAGGAAGAGATTTTGTGTGATTTCAAAGGATTTCTAATGTAACACTGCAACAGGCACATATATAACTATTTCAAAACATTCTAAAATAAAAGAAAACAAAATTTTGCTCATGATGAAAAAATTTCATTCAAGGTT
This sequence comes from Taxus wallichiana var. yunnanensis, assembly GCA_018340775.1. Lineage (NCBI taxonomy): Eukaryota > Viridiplantae > Streptophyta > Pinopsida > Cupressales > Taxaceae > Taxus > Taxus wallichiana. The sequence goes on from CM031242.1 coordinate 381,812,520, forward strand.
CATTAGATCCATCAAAGAGGAAAGTTTCTTCAACATTCTTAGATCTTGTCAATGGTTGTACACTTGTAACCATCTTGTCATGATTAAATCTACAAAAACATGAAAATAAATAGGTTTCTCAAATGGTCTCTCAGAAAAATGGTTTTTCTCAAACTTTCTCAGAAAAATTAACTCCCCACATGCAAGGGTATTCTCATTACATTTATACAATTTCACTCACTCGACTCATCCTCTTTTCCCCAAAAACATGAATCTTTAGAGAAGAATATTCTTTTTGTTTTTTTCCAGGTGGAAAAGTTGTGAGCCATTCACATTTCCTACTTTCATCAGATATGATTGGGGCACCATGTCACAACTTTTTACAATATTTTTAATCATTATTTTATTTTTTGTGCAAGAAATCCTTTTTTAATAATTCTTAGGTGGCTCCATATGGCTTGATCCAATAAGCAATCCTTTTCACCTTTGAGAATACACCTTGAGGAATATATACCTGCATTTGTGCCTCTTAGAAATGAGTGTCCTCACATGGATTATATCACATATCTACACTGAGAGTCTGAGTCTTCCAAGTATAAAGAGGATCCAGTGGAAGCCTCCACATGTCTCCTTAGTGCAACTACAAAGGTAAAGTCAGAAGGTAGGTCCCCAAACGAGTGTGGGCCCTCCACGTGGTCAAAACTTGAGAGAGTTACATCAGCCGTTGAAAATTTTGAGCATGGGTAGAGCCGCGAAGCCTCCATGTGTCTCCTCAGTGTAACTCCAAAGGTAAGATCTAAAGGGGATCTCAAATGAGCGTAGTTCCTCCACGTGTCTAGGGTCCAAGAAAGCTACATTGGCCATTGAAAATTTCGAGCATGGGTAGAGCTAGCGAAACCTCCATGTGTCTCCTCGGTGCTCTTTCAAAAATAAAATTCGGGGTAAGTCCTAAAAGGAGCGTGGGCCCTCCACGTGTCTAGGTGTAAGAAAGTTTACTTAGCCATTGAAAAGTATCACTATAAATAGGAGCCAATGGAAGCCTCCACATGTCTCCTCGATGCTACTCCAAAGGTAATATCCGGAGGCGGGACCACAAACAAGTGCAGGCCCTCCACATAGTCAAAACTTGAAAGAGTTGTTTTGGCTATTGAAAATTATGAGCATGGGTAGAGCCAATGGAAGCCTCAACATGTCTCTTTGGCACAAATCCAAAGGTAAAAACCAGAGGTGGATCCTTAAATGAGCACAATCTCTCCATGTGTCCTTTTGTGGGTCTTAGGTATTTACCTTATACTTTCACACCCTTCTCCATAATGGATCAAAATATCAAATAGACCCACCACGCCGCATCCAATTAGAAAATACCACGTATCCACATATATTGGGATAGGATTTATAAAGGAGACAAAATTTTGGAAGATTCCCAAAATAAAAAATTTCCCCGTAGAGAGAAGACTGTAGATAATACCAAGACTCAATGTGATCCATGACCCAAGGAAAGGACTTGACAACGACACCCTGGTAAAGGCAAATAATTACACATCCACACATGAAGACAAAAAGTGCATCAAACTAGGTGGGTTGAAAATTTTAAATGAAAAATGGGTGAGATTATAATTGAGTACCAACACAAACCTTTCTGCTAGTTAAGGCCATGTGAAAATAGACCCATGAGATAAGCAGTTGAACCATTCTAAGGCTTAGCCCCTAGACTCTTTGGAAAGATTTGTATGAGGTAATTTTCATTGTAGGCCACTTCTTGGCATACCATGTAAAAATATTTTACATGGTCTCATGGGTCACCTTTCCCTCTATATTTGTAAAATTTTGGATTGTCAAAATTTGTAGGGAAGGGTTTAAGCATCCTAATTTTATCAAACGAATGGGGACATACCTCTTCATATTGATATTTTCTATTATTACCCATAGTACTTTCTTGGAGGATTGTAATTGTCACTTTCATAGATTGCAATTTTTACATGAGTAATTGTTATTTGGTAGGAGAAGTAGGGATATATATACAATTGTGTTCTGTATTGTCTCCTCCTTGATTGTCCATTTGAAGTTCACTAATTCTGGCCTTAGGTTTTGTCTTATGTACATTCTTTTTGTTTATTTTTGTACATGAGATGTTAACAAAGCTAATTTTCGACTAAGGTTGTAAATTTTTTGTTGAATAGTGAATTCTTCTTTGAGAGGTTCCTCTTCTTCTTCATGCTTCGAGGTTGTTCAACATTTTCATGTTCTATTCTAACTTTACGTGCTAGTTTAAGGAAAGGTATTCTATATACCACTACATTATCATTTCCCACGTTAGAGGTAGAAGCATGTCCATGTGTTAAGATATCGTCCATGTTAATAAGAGGTTTCTCCTCTTCATTAACATCATTTGTAGGTGGTATTATCTCTTGTTTGATAGGCATCCTGGCTCCTAACTCCACAACTTGTGCTAGTACCTGATCCTTGTTTCTAAAAAAGAATTTATCTAACAAGGTGGTGTCAAAATCAAATTCCGCATGCAGTGATTCTAACTCATCACCGCTATGATCTATCATTTCTTCTACTTCTTTCTCTGCAGAGAATAAAGGCCCAAGATCATGGCCAATAAAGGGGTTTGACCCTTGTTTGTTTAAGGCTTCCCAAGTTTGCATTTGTCTTTCTTCCAAAGCCTTCTTTTTGAGCCCTAATCTTGTTTTAGGGGCCATGACGTGTAATAGTTTCACTAAGGTATCTATGAATGTGTTCAAATATTTCTATCAAACCTAAGTGAAAAAATAATAATGTCAAGAAATCAAGGTATATTATGAATGTCAAAGAACCAACGTGACACAATGATTTTCTCTTAAATGAATGAGTTAAGAAAGATTCAATCACACAATGTTGAGTTTCAAACCAAATAATCAAATGAAGTACTTCCTAAATTTGTCTTCAAAAAGGTAGTTAGTTTCATATGATGATTAACAAAATGTCCCTACTTATGTCGAGTTCAAAGAAATGAACAAGGTGTAAGTAATAACAAGAAGTTAACGCGACCTCCAAACAAAGTATACTAGAACTAAACCCAAATTCAATCAAGACCTATATTCCAAAAGGTACCAGCTTACATTTGTGAGTGAGACAACAATTTTACCAAGACATGTTAACCAAAATTTACGAGAAAGTAAGGTATTGATATCAATATGATATTGATATAACACGCACAAGGGTTAAAACTTAACACTCTTCAGAATCAAGGTAATAATTGAAATCAAACTAAAGCAATAGTATACCTAGGAATTGTTAAAATGTATATAGAGTAAGCTTACAATATAGATATTTAGGGAAATTTTACAAGAAACAAGACATAAATACCAAAATTGTAGTGTCACGATACAAACAAGATAATCGTTCAAAGGAGAATCATAGTGATGAACCAAGCCTAAATACGATGATGATATTGACTTGGGTATCAAGATAAAAAAGGCTACCAATGATATAAAAATTTCTCCACACACTTTAGACGTTTAACAACTCAACCACAAACATGGATGAGTGTAAATAGATAAAATAAGTGGTGAAACAATCAATTGATAACGCAAAGGTAGTCACTCTTCTTTTGATCAACAAAGTGTCAAAATAAAGTGAAGGAAGTAGATCAATTAAGGTTGAAAAATGTTGGCCTCACTTTGGTAGAGTTTCACCTCACCTTAAGGAAAGTGAAAAACTAAGAAAAAGTAACGCTTCACACGTTTCGTGATGAACAATAGCTCTCAACTCAAATTGGCTTTGATGTGGTCCAAGTGGGCTCCTGGTCAAAGATAGCTTCCTGGGTGGTTCACTCAACTAGGTGTCACAAGTCATCTAAGAGTGAGCTCAATTTACCCAAAATTTACATTAACTAATTTGGGAGTATCTCGCTTTACTTTACCCCCTTCAAGCACAATGGGCAATAAATGCATCCATCATGTACTCTCACTAGGGTCATGATACAGATGACTTGTGACGCTAAATCTCACAAATGGTAATACTAGTCAAGTAGGTTACACTGGAGAACTTTCCATTTCGCACAAGGTTCCTCTTGCGTGGAATACTTTGGGGTTCTCGAGGACCACCCCATTATCAGTAGCTTAATGTTTATGCCAAAGGGGTTATGTCCTAGTTTTAAGTGGATGGGACGTACTTTATCTCGAACTCGTAAATAAAGTGTGTTAATTGTGGTGTGTGTTTTATCTTTTTAAATTGGATGTGGTTTTCTTGAACACCTTTTGGTAACCTGCAACACAGTTTAGTTAGATTTTTTTCAAACTCCTTTCTTTGACAAACATTTTTAGGTCCTGCACTCAAGAGTTAGTAGTTCTCCAAGAAAATCACATTATTTAAAAAAGGGTTAAGAGTTGCTTTTGATTATTAATATCTTCCAAGGATGCAAGAGAAGAGCATACACAACAAATAATCGAACTAAAAAGTAAATAAAATCTTTGCAATCAATGAACCATACAAAAATCTTGATAAATGTTCATTCCCTTAAACCAAAAGTGAAAGATGAAGTTTCCAATTTACCAAATGTTATAAAATGAAGACTAAAGTTGCTTTTGATTCTCAATATCACCCTAAGGTGCAAGAGAAGAGCATACACAAAATTTATCCCAACTATATAGAAATGGAAATATTCAAATCAAAGGACCATTGAAAAATGCTTTGTAAAAGGTTCATTTCCTTAAGAAAAAAGAATAATCAAATTTCCAAGTTTAATCCCAATGTTAAAAAGATAGAGATCAAAGTTGTTTTTATTCTCAATATCACAAAAAGGTGCAAGAGAAGAGCATACAAATTCTTTGGTATAAATCAAGTAAAGTATGAAAATACAACATTCATCAAAACATTAGAAAAGTTAGAAAATGACCAGTTTTAAAATAAAAGGAAAACCTATAATTTCTATAAGTATAAATCCCAAACTTATGTTTTCATTGTATATTTAACTTCAATACCTTTCCAATGCAAAAAAATGGAGTCATTTATATTTTTGGAGAAAACATTATGGCCTTTGGAAGATGGGTTACACATATGCTCTTATGCTCATGGGTATGCACTTGACATGCACTCAAAAATGTCAAAAAAATGTCTCTTAATCAGTAAAATGGTCAAATTTTTCCAACCAAGATTAGATTTTGACAAAAAACCATCACATTAATATATGAATAGAAGACTCAACGCTATCAAAGATTAACATACATGCTCAAGAATTTAAGATTTTCAAGAAATTGACAAAACTAACATGTAGAATGATGAAAAAGTAAGCTCTAAAATAAAAAAACATGATGAAATCTTGATATTTTCTCACCAAGATTTAATTTTGAAAGCAACACACCACTTTAATATGTAAATAGAATACTCAACACTATCAAACATTAACCTACATGCTCACGAATTTAAGATTTTCAAGAAATTGACAAAACTAGCATGTAGAATGTTGAAAAAGTAAGATCTAAAAATGAAAACATGGAGAAATCTTGAAATTTTCCCATCAATTCCAATTTTGATAGCACTTCACCTCCTTTATACCTACAAGGAATACTCAACACATTCAAACTCAAAAAATAAATTAATAAAAACAAGTTATGTCAATATATACAAAAAGAGGGTTAATAATCAAAATTGAAACTAAACTACAAAAACTTGAAATTAAGTGCAAAAGACAATAGTGTAACTCCCACCGAGTGTGCCATATGTATGCATGAAATAGTTAGTACTACAAGTAAATTTGAAACTAACACCTAGTAGCTTCAACACAATACTAAACTAAACGTATGCATCATCATGCTAAGAGCTTAAACAAAGCTAACCTATCAACATTTCTACATTAAACATGAAATGAACATTTCAAGCTAATATGCTAAATAAAATAACTTCTATCTCTTATTGAATGCTAAAAATAAGATGAGATTGAACCTAGGTAGACCTATAATAATCAAAGAGTTGGTTATGTTCTTAAAATCCCAAGGTTTCTAAGAATGGAGTCTTGTCAAATCATGGCTACAAGACCATTTTAAATATCTCCATATGACTTCAAAACTTGGGTGGATGAATGCAAGAAATGGAGACGACAAGCTCTTATAATGGAAGAATGCTTAAAAGATGATAAAATGGCTATAGTGTATGCTCTATGCTCATTTAGGAGTGTAGGTGTAAATAGAAAGGGAGGGGGCTCCTTTTATAGCCCAATGGATAGAGGAATTTCTACATCCCTCTTCATGTGGGAAAAATGGAGAGGTTGGGTTAGTTGTGGATAAGGGAGGTTTAGAAAGGGTTGAGTCAACCTTAGGAGAGTTTATTTTTTCCTTTAGTGACTCATGGGGTTTGAGGGGATTTATTAATTAACCAAAGTGATTAATTAATAGGTGTGTAAGCTTATATAAGCTTTTTAGAGGAATAGTTAGTATGATTTATGTTATGAGAGGATTTTAATCAAATAAATAACAATTTATTGATTAAATAGAAGAGATAATTAATTAATTAAGAATAATTAATTAATCTAGATAGAAAAGGGTATTAATTAATTAAAAATAATTAATTAATGTAGATAGAAAGGGGAGCTTAATTAATTAATATAGATAGAAAGGGGAGATGTGGAATGTCGATAATTGGCTTCATTGTTGATATAAGAGTTAATCAACTAATGTAATGTAATTAATTAATAATGATAGCAAAGAAAATGTGCGATATTGATGATATGTCGTCAATTTGCAGAAAAAGGGTATAATTAGCGTAATTTAAGTATTTAAATTACTCGAGATAAATTATAGGTGTCTACATATTATTATATTCACCAAATGTTGCCTTCGAGATGAAAACCATGTTAAATATGTCAACCATCAAAATCAATATTAACACTCAGGATGACCCACACATTCTAAAGATAGGCCAATCTTTAGATGCTTCTTAAACATGAAGCTTTTACTTCTTTCCTCCAGGATCATAGTAACACTTTTGCTTGGTCCTATGTTGATATGCCCGGTATTGATCTAAACATTGTGGTCCACAATATCGTAATTATTCCTAAAGCCAAACCTATAAAATAGAAGCTACAAAAATGTATTGTATATTGAAAGATTACGTCGATGACCTTCTTACCAAATCCAAACATTGGGCTGAACACCTTATTGTCCTTAAGGTCATCTTTGACCACCTCATCAAGTATTGTGTTCGCCTTTAACCTAAGAAGTGAGCCTTCACTATTCTCTCAGGAAAGCTCCTTGGTTTTATCATTTCTTTGCATGGAAAAAATTCAACCTCGCTAAAATAAAGGCTATTCTCGAAATTCCTCCACCTACTAACCTTTGCCAACTCAAAGTTTACAAGGTAAGTTACAATATATTCGTCATTTTATTTCGTAACTTTCTGACCGCTACTAACCATTTCACCATATCCTCAAAATGATGTCTCCTTCAAATGGAATGATGAATGCCACAAATACTTTGATGCCTTAAAATAGTACCTTCTCCAACAACTAGTGTTTATTCCTCCCAAAGAGGTGTAACCATTTTACTTGTACATTTCTCTATCGATCATTCCATAGGTGTCATGATCACTCATTGTGATGAATAACACAGGGAACATGTGGTCTATTATATAATTTGTATACTTCTAGACTATGAAACCAGGTACACCCATGCCGAAAAACTCTTCTTAGCCTTAGTTTTTGTCACCACTAAACTTTGTCATTACCTACTCAATCAATAAACCTTTTTCGTCACTAATACTGACCCCTTACATTACATGTATGCCAAACCCTATCAACATCAAAGTGTGTTGCACATAAACTCATGCTTCTCGATGACCTTGACCTCAAATTCATCTATAAAAAATATATCAAAGACCAAACCATTGCTGACCAACTTGTAGATGTACCCTCTCTCTCTGAAATCAATCCTCTAACTTCGATTTCCCAGACAAGTCCATTACTACCCTCTCTTTAGATGATACCGTTTACCAAATGACCTTATTATTTAATAGTTCCAAATGTCATTGTGGGGGTGGTGTAGGTGTTATCCTCATTCCTCTTGATGGTGAACCTACACCTTTATCTTTCAAACTAGATTTTGAGTGTACTAACAATATCACCAAATTTGAAGCACTCGTATTAGGCCTTCAAAATGCCATCACCTTATACGTTAAATCAATTAATATCTTTGGAAATTCCCAATTGGTTATAAACCAAGTCAATGGTATATACTAGTGTCATAACGAAATACTTCAAAAGTACAAATACCATGTTGACATAGTCTTGACTACCTTTGACCACTGCTACGAACTTCACACCACTCCATGTTCCACTACCAAATTTATGGATACCATGGCCTTGCTTGCTTCTCAGATTCCCACCTCACCTTCTGACTCAAAAATATTTGTCATAGTACAAAGGCTGCAATCACCTTCCTATCTATTTCAAGACATCAACCTAGTCGAACCATTACACCTGACCCACATGACCTTTGGTATAAGAAATTTACAAATAACCTTTCCCTTTCCATTCTTCCTCTAGATCTTACTCGTAATGGAAAACGCGCCTTTCTCAAAAGGGTCTCTCATTATGTCATCATGGGTGGCCTTCTTTATAAATGTGGCTTTGATATCCTCTTACGATGCCTTATAAGTTATGAAATTCCCTACACCATCAAGGAGGTTCATGATGGAATTTGTGGAGGTAATTTCAGTGGCTTGGTTGTCGCCAAATGCATTCTTCTCCTAGGCTATTATTGACCCACCCTCAACCGTGATTGTTGTGACTACATCAAACATTGTGTGAAATTCCAGCAACATGATAACCTTTATCACACACTTAATCATGCATTACAGGTCACACGATATCTTTGGCATTTCTCTGAATGGGGTTTGGATCTTTCAAGAGATCAATCGTCATTCTTCATAATGCCATCAATGGATTATTATTGCAACTGAATACTACACTAAATGGGTAGAATCCATCCCCCTCATCTCTACAAAATCCAATAAAATTTGTGAATTCATAACCCATCATATTATTTGTCACTTTGGTATCCCTCACCGCCACATCAGGTGATAATGAAAAATATTTCAAAAACAAAACCATACGAAAACTTTATTACACCTTTGGCATTCAAATTAGTTTTTCTTCACCTTACTACCCATAAAAAAATGGCCAAGCTAAATCAACCAACAAAACCTTAAACAAAATTCTTATGAAGGTGGTTGACAATATGGGAAAAAAATTGGCATATGCACATTCCTTTTGCTTTATGGGCTTACCGTACTAGTATTCATACCTCAATTATGGCCACACCTTTTCTCTCGTCTCACTGTGTAAAAAATTTTCCCGCCTCTCAAAATCCATATTTTGTATCTTCGTATTACACTCAAAGAGATTCTTAACAATAATGACTTTCACCAGTGGTTGTTTGTCAAAACTTGAGTTATTAGAAAACATCATCTTAATGTTATTGATCATCTCCAAATCTACCAAAAATGTATCAAACATGCCTATGCAAAACGTGTCCACAAACAAACCTTCCAGTTATTGACCTCATCCTAAAGGAAAATCAACATGTAACCAAAGAGGAAAAAAGTAAACGGGAAAATTCACTCCTATTTAGCTTGGACCTTATATGGTTCCTCATACCTATGGATCGGGTGCTTATCGTTTGTCTTCACTCAAAGGTAAACCCGAACCTCAGCCCTCAATGCCTTGCATCTTCAACTATTTTATTGTTGAATTAAGTCCTATATCACCTCTTTCCCGTTGACCACTTGTCTCTTGAGCATCATTCACCTTCCATATTACCTATTTTCGTGGTCAATGACTAAACAAGAATCATGTGATTACCCATCACCTTTCATCCTTATCTTCAATATGAGTACCACGACTCTACTCATGGCATGATTTTCATGGATACTTTTCATATTTTTCAACATGGAATCCCATGGTCCTTCATCACTCGAAACCATCTCTTTCATAATTAACCTCTCGTGTGTTATGGTTTTTTCCTCTAAACAAGAGCATAATCTTCCTCTATAGCCTTGTCCATGACTTAAATGTCCAAAAGCAAAATAATTTCAAAAGAAAAATGGGATTCAAATCCTTGAGTCAAAATTCTAGCAATGATATGACTCCTAAAAAGGACATCTCTTCTCTCTAGCTCACCACTATAAATAGACTTATCCCTCGAATGACATCTATACAAATCTAACCATATTGTACATAGTCTATTATAAAAAAAAAAAGGGTCTATCCTCGCAAAATATATATATATATATATATATATATATATATATATATATTATATAGAAACTCCTATATATATATATATATATATATATATTTAGGAGTTTCCCGCATCGATCACTTCACGAATACCTACAGGATATAATATACCCATCCCACATAGAATTCCCACATCGATCAGCTTTATAAAAAAATGCAAAAAGAGAAAAAGATAACCTTTTTGTCATGAACTTTCCTATTTTGATCTTGGGTCTCTTGCCAAGTAGGCATGCTATCTTGCACTAGGTTACACTAAAGCCAACCATTTTCACCTTATTTCCTTTTCACCCTAATTTCCTACCTTCTCAAGGGACATGCCACAAATGAAACATTTCGTGATCATGTGACTTTCTTCCCCCTTAGAATAGTAAATCACGTAAGGCCTTTAGGGTCTTACGTTCATAAGCCCATCTTTGGTATGGTAGACTTGTTGTGGTTCTTATCAATTAGGGAACTCTTTTTGTCACCTCTTTCCATTCACCTTCTTCATCACTTGTTGATTTTCCTATAAAATACTAGACTGTCGACACCTACATTTTGGGGATTCCTCTTTCACCAAAATCAACCTAAAATCACCCATGCCTAAATGACCTAACGTCAACCATACCTAAAGGAACCCAACCTAACCATGCCTAAATGACCTAGACTTAATAATGCTTATAACCTACCAACCCATTCCTCTACTTCATCTTATTCTTCCCTAGCTTACGGAGAACTACATTGGCCTCGAGTGCCCTTTTTTCGAGGCTATGTAGGCAAAATTTCGAGGGCATGGGGCCCTTGGAGGTTAGCTCAACCACTCTTTACCCTAACCAATTTTCCTACATTTTTCTATTCACATTCTACCTTAGTGAGTTTTCCATTTTACACAACAATTGGAAAATTAAAACATACAAACATATATACCTACCATTTTATAACATCACCATATTAAACATCATCATTTATTTTCCATAAAAACAACTTGGAAATTAAATCAAATGCAACACCATGACCAAATCATGCCTAAATCACCTAGACTCCACCATGCCTATACCTAAATCAATCATGCCTAAATGACCTAAACTCAATCATGCCTACATGACCTTGACTCAATCATGCCTAATTCACCTAGTTTCCATCAATACAAAATAACAATGGAAATTAAAACCAAGTACATCATCCATCCAATAAATATCATCAACTATATAAATGGTAGAGTCATGTATCAATACATATATACACATATACAAATAAATACCAATATCTCAAAAACTCTCATATACATCCTCACCATCTTCGGCATGTAGGCTGATATAGGATCAAAATCTCAAAACTCTTCAATACATCCTCACCATCATCGACGTAGGCCAAGATCCATACTCAAAATCACAACTCTCATAAATACAACCTCACTATCTTCGGCACGTAGGCTCGTATATATGTCAAAATATCAAAAACAATAATCATACCAAGTGGCTAATCATCACCCCACCTGAGACCCTCAGGATAGTCTCATTTATCTCCTCCTCTCTTCCTTTTTGATACTCACAACATATCCCCACCTTACATGGGTCTTAATATAGTCTCTACCTATCCTGTAGTTGGGTCTAGCCTCCGTGATCTTGTAGCCTCACCCTTACCCTATCTCTAGGCTTGCCACCCCTGTGTTGTCTCGACCTATGAGTGCAAGAGATAGTCCTCTCACTCGCTACCCATTGTTCCCTATACTCAACATAGGAGGGTACATCTATCCATGTAATCATCGATGATCCCGTAATATTGTACCTCATTCAGGGCATCCCTGAACCTCTCCATAGATACTATCTCGAGGTGGTGCCATCAGCCTCATATCCACCTGTCCAATCTACCCGGTGCCATCAAAGATCACAACCACCCGTCCTGTGCTACTTATACCACAGACCCTATCCCAATGATATCCCCCGTATGATGGAACCCTATCTCGATGCTTGTGACAGTCTCCCTACTACCACTTGATCCTATAAAGCCATCACATATTCATGGGATGTGGCTAGCTGCCCTTACAACCCTATGATCTATGCGTGTAAGGAGGCTATCTATCCTCTATCATGTACAAGAGCTTGACCTTGTGCATGAACCTATACCTATTATCGGCAAACAAATAACTACCCCCTGTAGTATAGTCACTTTCCCGTTCAAGGTGGCTACCTCTTCCCGTGTGCTGCTGTTAACTACACTACCAATGCTACCACCTATCCCTATAGTGCATCTCTCGACACTATCAAAATTTCCAAAGCAGGATGCATTGGTCGTGGTGGTGCTTCTTGTAACTCTGCTACCCACCAACATTTGTATCCATCGGATACCCCTCCATCATCTATCCTGCCATCCACCGGTAACTCCTCCTGACCTACCGGCTCGTGGTGGTGAGGTGGAGACAAATGCCTCTCTACATGCTACCATCAATACTGTGGAAATGGTGGTGACACATCCTGTACTAGTTCGAACTTCTATCGACTCTGTCCACTGGGATCATCTTGTGCTCACTAAAGACGTCTCCTTGTATCCATCACACCCGCTATAGTCCTTGTAGCTCTTACCTCATGCCTCTAAATGTTGGAAAGTTGACATAAGGCTGCCATACTATGTCTCTCACATATATCCCCTCCATCTCCCACCTATAATGCGCCACATCATATAACACCTTTGCTACTCGTGGCCAACCTCATGGGACCACCCACCACCTCGAATCCTCGCCTCTACCCCCAACTATGCCAATCACCACCGACAATCCTCATGGCCACACTACCACAATGTGCTCATAGGCCCAACAATGTAAAAGGAAGGTATAACACATGCCATATCGACACATCCTCTAATAGCCCCATAGCTCCTTGTATAACTATACCAAATAAGTCAATGCACCCATGCAAAGTAGACCCACTCCTCGATCATGTCTTGTAATACTCCCATCAGACCCTTAGGAAAATGACCACCCTCTAAATCAAGTAATGCATAGCACCCTACTATCACCATCATTAGCATGGCTAGCCACATCTCCTGTGGGTGTGTGGCATACATCACCCCATACACCAAGCTCGTGTTGTGCTCGGTTAGCTCACTAGCCATCTCCCCGAACACTCTAATCATTACCTCAAAGGTGCCATCCACGGATACACTATAAACCATCTCCCCAATGATTGAAATCCATTAAATACTATAGAGACATCCTCCAACATGATTATCATATTGCATGAGTAGGAGGGTGGAATGTGTTATTCGTTGCATCCCATCTATCGATGAGAGTGACCATGAGACTAGGATCCCATCGGATCTATCTATATCACCTAACCTCGATTAGCCCTACCTCCCACATGTGGGCCCACTCCTCCTCCATCACATTGTGCCTCAACTCCCCTAGTAGGGCGGTACTACTCTATCTCGCACTTCAGTTGTTGTTGTGTCTACAACCAACCAACTCAACAATGTTAGGCCCGAATTCATTTTTGTCAACAAAATAATTCTACACCCTACTACCCCATACAAATTTATCATGTTCCTACTTTATCCCTGACCACTTATTTATCCCATTCCCACTTACATAAAATTTGTACCTATCATTACCAAAGTCGCACCTATCCCCTACCTATGTTTAACTACCCTCTCCTTCACCCACCTACTTTTCTCTCTCCTTGATCCATATTCCCTTCATTTTTATCTACTTATACTACCTTCTCTTCTCCATCCCATATTTTCCCTCTACATCTAACCTATTTTGGCCCTATCACCTTTTACGTGATTGATTTTGGTCACCCATGATCACCATCAGTCACCCTTGACCGATTTTGGTTCCTATGATCGCCATCAATCTTGTTTTTCACCATCGATGCTTTGGTAATACATAACCAACATCCGCCGACCTCAAACCAACATCGGTCTCTGGTTTGGCCCCAAAATGAACCCCGTGGCCCTAAGATTATAAAAATGCCTCAAAACAACCTAAACCGAGCCAAACACCACCCAAACCTTACACGAATTCATTTTTACACCTATTTATCCTACATTCCACCCTCCCCATACCCAAATCAGTTCATTTTACTTGAATTTTCAAAATTTTAAATTTTCCCCCATTTGTTCATTTTAACACCAAATTCAATTCAAAATATGCAATAGGAGTTGGAACCTACCTCATCTCATTGTCTCTTCCTCACTAGCACCTCCAGTCTCTACAATGGTAGACCTCCACTGCTCCCTCTCGCTTCTGACATGTCTAAAATTGATCTCACAATTCTCCGGTGAATCAACGCATTCCACCCGATCACGTGGACCCATCTTCCTCACTCCAACAACCACTCAACTCCCTCCACCTTGGTCTCATATAATCACCTTGTCCACTTTGCTCCCCAAAAACACCACACACTCCTCATTTCTCATTTTCCAACAATGTGAAATGTAAAATGAATCCGTAACTATACAGATTTTTACTTTTCAACCGCTGCTCGACTTTGGACCGAGCCCGAGTTTCCCATACCGATAGTGGTCACGTGCCCTAATCTACTGATATCGATTTACGGTGACTGATATTGGTTTTCTATGACCGATATCAATCATATTCCTTATACCCCATTTGGCCCCTTCTCATCAATTTAACCACCTTCATACACTTTTACCCTTCATTGCCTTCACCACTAACCCCAAGGTATTTCCTACCACCTAACCACCCAACTGGTACCTCTCGTATTTTTCCCTTCCACCTCTTTCTCTCTATATCAGCCTTACCCATAGCCTTACCTCCCAACCTCCACACCATACAACATTCAGCCCTACCCATGCTCTCACCTCTTGACCTCTCCACCACCAAATTTTGGCTTGAACCCCCAACCCGGGACATTTTTACCTTCCACCCGCCCTCATTTTCCGTTGGGGCATATTTTGGCCCCTAACATGGCCTTACCTATGGGCTTTCCCAGCTCACCCAACCCAACCTTGACCCTTGTGACCCTTGCATTCATGTAATCGTTATCCCTTGGATAATGATACTCGAGGTTGTTTAGCTCAATGCCCTTACCTTGCCTAAATGTCATGTCATTTATCCAAACCAACCCATACCTTTGGTGTACCAGATCATACCTAACATCCTACACCTAACCTTGTTGTGATTCCTGACCATATCCTATGCCTTGGATACCTAAATCACTTCACCCATATTGGATAAACCTATCACCTTTACCAATTTAGAGTTTGCACACTCTTTAGCTTGGTACCTTATCAAAATCTATATGTGTGCATGTGTTAGGTGAAATGTATCTCTTACCTGACCTACAACCATTTTTTCCTCACTTTGTAACCCTACCCAAAATCCTAAACTACCCTTTCATTTCCTTAATTGCATTTAGGGATTTGTTATTTTACCTATAACTTGGCCTTACCCATGCCATGACCTACCTACTTGGACTCGAGACCTTGTGTACTCACTATACCTTGTGATGTCTTTACCTATGTTGTTTTAGCCTAACAACCATAAATTTCCTATTTTCATGTCGTTTATCCCAACCAAACCCATGGTGTACTTCAATCATACCTAAATTTTCCTGTGCGACTTACGCCGTGTTTCTCGGACCATATCCTATACCTTAGATACTTGAATCACTTCAACCTTTTTTGGATAAACCTATCGAAATTAGATGATGTAGAGTTTGCAAGATCTTCAAGCTAGTACCATGTTACGATCTATACATGCGCATGCATTTAATTCCATTACCCATTACCAAATTTGACCCCGGCCTATTACTTATTACCCAATTTGACAATTACCTATTACCTAATTTGACCCTAACCTATTACCTTTTACCCGATTTGACCATTACCCTTTTCTAAAATTACCCATACCCTTCCCCACCCACCTTCACTTACACAACCTACACATTTATCAAACCACTCACCGAATCCATATAAAACCTCATTAGTTCCTATTTTGAGGAGGATCACTTTCGCCCACACTTGGGGTAGGCCTGATCTCCCTATATTTGGGGCAATTAGTTCCTATTTTTGTCAGCATTACTTACCAATACAAGCTACGTGACAAAAAGGGGAAAATGTGGACACCAAATTTGGATCATACTTCCATTAAAACCTCATAAATTAAATTAACCATATCCTACCCACTCATATCCCTTAGTGCACATGATTAATTGAATTAATTACTTTAATTAATTTAATTAACATCCTCACTTGACCACATCACCTAGCCACATCACCTAGACACCTCATCATTCACCTATTCTTAGCATGTTTCTTTTAATTAAGACTCAATTTCTACTTTACCTTAACTAACTGAGACTTATTCTAACCATAACATTAGATTCCTATTCTTTCTCTAACAACATACCCACTTATCTAAGTGAAAGATACCATTTTAGATCGGGACCAATAGGTAGAACTGGCCAAAAGATAGCCAAGATCTGTTATTTTGGAAAACCTAGGATTTCCCACCGTAACCAACACCAGTTAACCCTAAACCAACGCTAGTCACCCTAACCATCGTTGGTTATCATATATTCATTTTGGAAACCTTGCTCCATAAGTTGGTCATTTTTTGAGTTTTGAGAGAGAGAGATCTGCATGTAAACATGAACCAGAGTCTTCTTGAGCATCCAGATGCCCCCTAGCTAGTACTAGGACTGATCTTAAGGCATTGGTATTCATGGTAACATTCTCAAAGCACTTTCATGGAAATGACCACCAATTTCATAGATCAACCATTTATCTTCCACCAACCAGGCTTGCAAATACAAGTAAGTGTGTTTTTGATCTGCATCATTTTATACTTACTTAGATTGTAGTTTCTTTATCTCTATTTAATTAGATCCTATTCTCCTTTGCATTCCACCATCCCCACTTTCCTGTCAATCCACCCATCCAACCACCCACAACCATTTAGCTCCCCATATCTGACTCCTAGGCATTCCTGAGCCTTCCTAGAATTTTTACGAACCTAACCATCCTTCTTCCATTCTCTGTGCAATCATAGAGAAGCTCCAAAACCAAGTTTATTTTATTTCCACCATTCTTCCCCTACCGACATTGGTCACCTTGACCATCGTTGGTTTCCCCTTAACTGAAATCAATGACCATATCGACATCGGTTATTGTGTCTCTTGACAGATTTCACTAAGTTGACCTTAACACCCCAAAAACCTCACAGAACCTTACCCAAACCTAGTACCCCACCTACAATCCTACCACAGACCTTCCCAACTCTCTGTGTAGACATAGAGAGAGCTTAGGCATCTATTTTGACATTCTACCATTATCCACCCTAAACCATCATCGGTCATATCTAAACCATTGTCGGTCTCACTCTGATCGGTATCGGTCTTTGTGTCTGACAACCTAGCTCAGGAAAATAAGCTAATATCCATCCCCAAACTACCCAGAATCATTTGTAGCCTTTACCAAACCTCTGTCAGATTAGAAGAAACTCAAAACCACCTACCCAACCTCTAGATCTGATCATAACCCTACCTGTTAGATTAGATTTTCTTATTGTATTTGAATGAGATGCCTAAATCATATCAACTACAATAGGATGTTATTTGTTTACATTATTTCTTGCATTAAATTGTATTAAATAGTGGATTAATAGCCATCTAGAAGTATCACACTTCCCGATCTAGCACACGTTAGGTAGTCAATGACATATATTATTTAATATTCTTCTTATGGTCTTGTTTTACATTTACAAGTAGTTCCTCCTATCCAAAATGAATTTATTCATGATCATCTTGGATCAGAAATTAGAAACACGCGCACAACCTTCAACTAACATCACAAACATGTATTCCTCATTGGCCTATCACCCTCTATCTGTTTCATTAAATCTGTTAAGAATCCATTGAAACATGGCTCGCTAATAAGATTTATTGTTGGGGTTAGGCATTGGTTGAGCTTGTAGTGAGTGGATTTTGGTTGAGATCCTACTTGGGGGTTTGACAACAGATCTTTCTATTGTGGATAAGGAGGTTAATGGTTGGATTTTTGGTAATTTGGATTTTGATTGTTCCATTATCGTCCTCCTCTCCAAGGTTGTTGCCATGAAGAAGGGGTTTGTTGCCACTATTGGCTTGAAAATTGAGGTTTCTATTTTTGTTGCTATTGGGTAAGGTATAGAGCCCAACCTTGTTTTTCTCAACCTTGTTTTGTATTACCCCAAGGTAGGGGTTACATATATGGATTACTAGCCCAAATTTTAAAATATTGCATGGGATATTATGATATACCTCCTTTTCTTGGTCGCCAAGTATTTCTTTGAGAAACGCAGAAGACTTACCCATCCTATGTTTTTATCATCTTGAATTCATTGCATCCTCCTTCTGCAATCAACTTTTTTCATCTTCACACAAGAGAGATCTATAGGTGTTGCCTCTACATCTTCTCTTTTCTTTTAGCATTTAAAACATCAATTTGGGTAGCCATATCATTAACTATCTCATGTTTCATGTTCTTAAACATGTTCATGATCTCTGATTTAGATATCTCCACGATTATTTTGGTAGTTGATCCAACCTTTGATCTAGAAATTATTATTATCTTCATAGTTACTTTGGAGTAATTTTTGTAGGCTTCACAAATTTCCTCAAATATAGATTTTGAGATATCTCCAACTCCTATCAGGTTCAAAGAATCCATATCCTCCTCACTTTGAGTTCTTTGAGGAAAAGTACCTTGAGGGACTCATTAGGTAACCTTGTGTGTTTTGAATTCTAGAAACTTAATAAGAATATTTCCAAGTAATCTTCCAATGATTCATCTTCCTTTTATTCCATCCTCAAGAGTTAATCACCTCCTCTACTACTTAGTCCATAGTAATCTTTGTATTTTGCTAGAAAATTTTCCTTCATCTATGACCAGGTTGTCACAACATCTCTTCCTAAACTCATGAAAAATATCAAGGTTACATCCTTAAGTGTAGTAATGAATAAATTTAACTTATGTGCATCTATGGTGTAGTCATAGCTCCTACATAAAACATCAAACTCAAACAAAAAGGTGTCTGGGTCTTCAGTTATGGATCCATGAAAGTATGGAAGGGCTGAGGGAGAAATTTTCTTCATTGTAGTAGGATGATTGTTGTTGGAGATTGAGAACTCAAAGGTAGTTTCCCTGTCTTCAACATTTTGATTCACTTCTTTTTCCATGTTTGGATTATCGATTCTTTAGTTGCCTAGGTATCCACCATAATCCCTTCCTTTTTTGAACATTTCCATTCAAGGTTATTCCATCTTAAGGTGTTACAAAAAAATGAAAGCACCTCAAAACGTCCATGTAATTTTTCAATCATTTTTACTAAGATCCGTTCCAACTTTCCAATCCACAATAGGTATATTGATCGGAATACATGCACACATACTTCACAAGCAATACATTTATCAAGGTGGAGAGACAAATTAATGATGTGGGTTGGTATATATCTATTCTATTTCATGGGTGACCCATCACCATATAGATATAGCATCTTCAAAAATTTCACTTCGATGAAGATCTTCTAACAAGCCTTGTAAAAGGAAGATGTGTCTTCTTCAAAATCATATATAACAATCTTTGCTATTTGTGGATTGGGTAAGAATCTACCATGGGCATCTCTTGAATGGTACATGCATCAACTAACTCAACTCAATCAACATACATTAGTGGGGTATTTGGAGGTGGAATTTCCTAAACTTGAATTTTTCTAAGGAATACAAAACCTATAAAAACCTTCTAACTTGGTAATAACCCCGAAATGGCATTAAAAATGGTGGTGCAAATTAACTTGCAATAATTAATATGTTTTTCACTAATTCATAGTCATTTAATAATCAAACCAAGGGACATAAAATTTTTAATAATGTTAGTGTTTAATACATAGTTACAAATAATTTAGGAGGTACAGAAAGAAATGGTTGTCACTACAATACTTAAATTTTTTTCTTAAAAGTATGTTGCTTAAAACAAAACTCGTAACTAAAGCAAATGGTTTCTAAACACTAACTAAGAAAAGCTTATAAATTTAGAATGCGAGATAAAGAGATAAATTTCTTCCTATTCTAATTTTGCTATGAAATAGAGCAAAAACTATGCAGGAGTTTAGTAGACCACAAGTGGGCCCGGCTTGGGTGTTAATCCCTCCTAAGGCCTATAACTAAAATTTATTGAACAAAACTCAGATCTTTATTGAATTTACATGAAAGTTACATCTAGGAACAAAACCTTTGTATATGTGTATCCTTTATTCTCTAATTTTGCTATTCTCCATCTAGATATAGCTCTCTCTTTCTAGCATTAATCCTTTTCTTTTATACTCCTCAATTATAGTAAAACATGAGAATAATAGTTCAACTAGGAGTTTAACAAATTAAATAAAATATCTTCGGTATAAAAAGTGGAAAATCTCATATAGATCAATAAGATAGTTTTCCCACATGAAATATAAGTGATTAAAAAGTGTTTAGTTAATCTCAAGTTAATGAACCAGTTCCTTTACTCATGTGTAACCTTGATCAATCAGTTCTTGTAATGCATAATCATTTGCATGGTTGTGTTCTCCCTGTTGTAACTACTCCTTCAATGACATGGACATATTTTGGTGTCATCCTTTACATTCTAAGAGATATTCATAATCATGGGTTCCTTCCTGTAGGTGATTACCCTTTGGTGTAGACGGCTTGTTGCATACATGTCCTTAGCTATAGGTGATTCCCTTTGGCTATGGATGAGTTGCTAGTGATAAGTCCTTTTATGCATATAACAAGTTACTCACAAACAATCTGTGCCATCACACAAAGCATCATTCAAACAACTTATTGAAGTCAAGGGATTAAATGCACACACCAAATACCAAAAAATAAAGATAACTAACCATAACTATATTAATCAGTATAAATTCCACAAGTTCAAGTTGTGATGATAATGTTTAGAAGTATAACTGGAAAATATAAGGACATGGCTTCAATGGCTTAACAAAAATACAGAGGATGAATTGCTTATAAAGGGAATTAACATGACTCATCAATTTCAATAAATCATCATTGTGGAACACATTAGGGGCATACTTAATTATTTTTATTTATAATTATTCGTGTTTGATAGTTATTATAAACTAAGTACAAGTATTTTGTTTATCATCTTGGTTCATTTATATCCTTGGTGTATACATTTACTATGTATATTAGGTTTTTATTTAATTAATTTTTGTTCTCTCTCTCTCTCTCTTTTGTGTGTTCATGCATATAATGGGTTGATCATCATGGTTTTTCAATAATCATGGTGCTAACTCTATTGTGCAATAAAGAAACCAAGTTGCTCAAAAATACAAAATATGAATGGAAGCTCAAGCTACAAGAAATGTTAGTCATATCACCATTACATTCATTCATGTATCTTATTAAGAAACCAAAAACAATATCATATCAATATAAGACATTACTCAAAAATATCATCATATGTCTCTCCTTCATCATTTCTTAACCCTTATCATTTTCTACATTTTTTATCCATGTCTTTCTCTCTCTCTTCCTATCAAGTAGATGTCCACCATTTTTTTGCATCACCCACTCATTTGAGGGGGAAATCCCTATCATAATCCAAACTCATTGAGGCATCCAAATGCATCACTGGGTAAATTGGATAGTTCACCACACTTCTTTATCATTGATCTACACACATCTATTATATTTAACGCACTATTGCTTTGTTAACACTTTAAAAAGGGGAAAATTTGGACACTATAAAATATCACATTACATATTATAAACCTCTAAAATCATCCCATAATTACTTCATAGCATATTGTGACCATTTTCAACCACTTGTGACCACTTTTGATATATTTTGCTATTTTATGACCTTTAATGGCATTTTACGACATTGTCCCACAACTCCCCTAATCATTCCTATCACTCACACATGGTTTTGAATTATTAAATATTCATGTTATGAACCCTATTACACTCATATCCCATTCCTAGGATTAATTAATTAATCATATCACTCTTATTATTCATCCCCTATCCCATTAGCTAATTTTATTAGCTAATTTCATATTAAAATAATTAAATAAATCCTACATATATCCATTTCCACCTTGCCTCTTATTTAGTTTTACTTCACTAATTAACATCTCAAGTTAACTAGAGAAAAAAATCAATTAAAGATTAAATCATTAAATATATGTAAGAGGACAAGTTTAGATTAAATCAAATCATGCATTTGAGTTAACTAAACATATCCCATAAAGCATGGAATTCAAAAATTAAATAAAACATACCCAAAGAAAAATTCACATCACTTTTTTGGGTGAATAAAAAAGAAATGAATTTAATATTTCAATGTAAATGATGGGTGTCATTATTCCCTTCATTTAATCAACTCTCTGTTGATGTCATATTCAAACCAGGGTGTGTCTAAAGCTATATGCAACAAGAATAATCTTAGTGATCTAGTAATTGATTGTTGGTTTTTGTATTTTATGGGGATATTTCCAATGTCTTAAGGAATTATTGGTTAAAAAATTATTGGAATCAAACTATGAAAAACTATTGGAAGTAAACACACTTTACAGAAATGAATTGCTAGAAATAAACACACTTTGCCTTGGAAGTAAACACACTTTGTAGAAATGAATTGCTTGGAAATAAAAAAACATTACAGAAATAAACACACAATTGAGAATGCTTGGAAAATGATTGCAAATAAATAAGAACTTAATCTAGAACACATGTAGGGACAAGTCTACAATAGATTTCAACTTAAGGAATTGAAAGTGATACAGAATTAATAGATCTAAACTATTTGCTTTAAAAATATAAATACCAACAAAAATGAGGATCCTAGTTCTTGGAGGAGTGGGCCCTTGCTCCACCTTGAAACATGATTGGAAAACTTAATTTTCTCTCTAAAAAAAAGGCTATTTTATTGATAAAACATTCTGCATTACAAAAATGTGTTGGATCTGTGTGTATCAATCTATATCTATCTCCTTTTCTATATCTATATTCCTATATCTAACCTATCCACAGTTTGTATATATATACTTCTTCCAGGGGTGTATTTATGGCCATAACTGTTCCACTGATAAGATGAAACTGAATCCTTCCTAGAAAAGATGTCGAATTGGAACATGGCCGGAGGTATAGCTATGTGATAATTATGCTAGATCTACAAGTGTGGAGGGTCAGAAGTCTTCTAATCTTCTCCTGATTAATAGGATCATTGATTTGACAAATCACCAGCCATTTGGAATAGATTCTTATCGATTCCAAAACTTTAGAAGAGTTCTGGAACTAAAGGAAATCGTTCCAGTCTAACCGAGAGAGTTCTGGAGCTATCTGCAAGAGTTCCAGAACTAATTCTGATAATTCTAGAACTAAGTACTAGAGTTTTGGAACTAAGTCCGAAAGTTCGGAACTAGGTGATAAAACTTGTGACTATGTAATGGAGTTCGGAACTAAGCTGTATTGAAACAAATGCTCTCAAAAACATGTTGACCGCTTCATACTTCATTCTTCCACCTGATTGTGACCTGCTTTATTACAAAACTAAGTTTCCAAAACACTTTGTTAGGAATTATAGAGCTTTTAAATGTTAGAATCATAATCAACAAAAGATGGAAAATTACATCCTAAATCATATTAGATAAAAAAAAGTCACAAAATGCAGTCAAACTTAATAAAAAGGAGAGTAAGATGAGATCATTTATTGTACATTTAATAGGCATATTCTAGCCTCATCAATAAATTCTAAAAATTATTCAAAAGTAATGTCACATTTTCTAACTCAAAATAATAGTTCAACTTCTCAATCAAGTTAAAATCTAAACTAAACAATCCAATCATGCTTTAGTTATCTTTAGATCATAAAAGTTAATAAAAAAATCGTGATTTGGGATTTCCTTCTTCCATCTATAAATAAACACTCATTCATCTCCATTTTTCATCTTTGGATGCTTTGGTATTTGTATTTTTGTTGAGTTGAATTTCCATTTAATTATACATGACATTATGTTGTCTAATTGATCACGAATCCATCATCACATTTAATCATAAATTGCTTTGCTCATAGCTGAAATCTACTTCCATTCGAACATCTTTGGAGCATCCAAAAATAATTTAATCAAGAGATTTAATAATCCTTTTGCTTCATTCCAATATTTAAGAGTCCCATTCAAGGTTGCAAGGAGATACAAAAATGGATCGGGTTTTCACTTATGTGGTCTTTTATTTCTATTGTGTAGTATTTTTCTTGTATACAATTCCTATGCAGAAATCACACATCAATGCTTAGGTCTAGTCTCTAATCATTACTACAACATGATGTTGGGATACTCATATCCATTTAATAAATAAATGTAACCAAGTTTAAGATTTCATGTATGTTATATTTGAGGAAATTAACTACATGTGGGCCTTTCTAGGCTACGTGGAGTCGCCAAACTAGAAGACCACTTAACAAAGTGTGAAGAATATTATGCAACTAGCCATTTACCTTTATCACCTTCCTTATGGAAACATGCTTTATACCACACTCTACATGCTTTTTCACGTTCCATATTATGTTAAACATGAATCATTACATAGAATAACTCATTTAAAGGACTTGAACTCTACCTTCATGTATACTTTTACTTTTACCTCCCCAAAGGCCAAATATATACCAATTTTTTGGGCACATGATATATAGTGATGATGTTGTTTGGGGAGGAGTACATGTTATCCTTGCATATGGATAAGGGGTTATATTTTCCCAAGAAGTTTGAGGAGTGTATTTTTAATATCTATTCTAGTGAAGAGGATGAGAAACTATGGATGCATGGTAATTGGTTAGATAAGGGAAAACTAAAATGGTATATCAAGTAGATGAGGAGCCTATAGAAAATCATCTGATAAGATCTTTGCATATAATAATTCAGAAATATGAAGAAAATAATCAATATCAACATAATAAAAGAGATATGGGTGGGCTAAGATTCAAAAATATTCAATATATTAAGAATAATACCCTTAAGGTAGGGAAACACCATACAATTCTCTTTAAGAAAGGAGTAACTCCACAATCTCCCAATATAGGAATTTATTTCGAGGGGGAATCTCTTATATACCTCTATCAATTAGAATACTCAAAACATCCCTCCATGAAAAATCTCATAATGATACTCGTATCCTTTATATAAGAATACCTTACTAATATATGGATAACACCTAATCCCAGTGTAGGCCAACTCATTACCCAATAAAACTAATTCTTATGTGACCACATATATTTTAAACATATAACTAAGGGAATGTTTGTTGCATGAAAACATCTCCATAAACCCATATAGATTATAATATCATATCCTAAGGTACATAACATCATCTCAGTGTGTTAAAACCTTGTGTGTGTAGTATAAGGTTATCAACACTAAGGAACACATAAATGAGCTAAATCAAACCACTTGAGTTTAAGAAGGTAAATATTGTCTTTGAAGATGATACTAAAATAGAGAATATTTGAGATCATCAAGTTATTTTTAGACTACAAGTATTTATTCCCACATAGGTGAAAATAAATTAACGGTATACACCCTTGATTGGGAAATATGCACATAAAATTACTTGATGGATCCTGTAGACACAAATATTGCACATTAGAAAATATTTAGCCCGGTCTTATACTACTATTTCAAAGGTTTTCAAGTGTACAAATTACTAATTAATCCTACCTTTTGGCCACATTTTTCTTATATTTTATTTCATATTTCCCGCATATTTCCTTATACCTATAATCCCATTTCATGACCTTTATGACATTATAGCCGAAATCGTGGCACCCAAATCTGTAGTAGGCACCCCGAGGCACCCCGCTCTAATTCTAGGCACCTGTTCTATGAAAAACCTCATCCACCTCTTTTTGGGTCACTTCTAGTAGTTTTTCATCTTTATCTTCTTCTAAGTCGGCCTTGTCTAGATTAGTTATGAAATTAATCTTGAGAGACCTTTACATATAAATTTATAAGACCATAATGAGGGTCCTGGTCATTTTCATCTTACCACTACTATCACTCCATATAGGGTCGCATCCATTACATCAATTACATCCACTTAGTGCCATGCATTCAAGATAGGAGATCTGCATCACACACTTTATAGGGGAGGGATTCCATTCTATTCCATGCACACATACTACTTACATTTCTATAGCTATTATTTCTCACTACTTCACAAAGTGTGATTGGCATGAGAGCACCTAGGGCATAACACACACATAGACACACCAAAACCGCATCGTGGTCCATAATGTAGTGCAACGCTCAGTGATAAGTCCACTAGCTTGGTGGCTGAGGTTAGTTTGACCCATTCATATGCATCTTTCATTTTTATAGGGTTTGATACTTCTCCTTGCATTACAGGTCATTCTCCAGCCTCATTCAATGAATCCGTATACAAGAACTACTCAAAGGAATTTAGTTACCATACCAAATTTATTTTTTTAAACATTTACATCATTTTGACTACCCAGATTTTAGACCAGGTGCCCTAGTACACTCCTAGGTACCTGTGTCATCTTAGATAGTCCATCTCCTTACAGTGGTCCCTAAGGGTTCGTATGCACTTCTAGATTTTTTTGAGATCTGCAACACTGTGCAACAATATTTTGTTATCATCTGATTCTTTTCCTTACTCTTCTCTTGCACATTAGGGTTTTATTTTATCTAGAATAGTTTATTTACAATGTTTTAGTGCTCCTAACTAGATTAACATTAATACCCTAGATATCCCTTAGGGCTATCTAGGTAAAAATATTATTTTTGTTAATCATTTTGGTGAACTTGACGCTATTTCTACTACCTTCTATGGATTTTTTTTTCTTCCATCATGAATATCTCTATCACTAAATACCTGTTTACCCATCTTGATTTGCTTCATCATGTTCAAACCCTCTTTGCTACTACCAATGTTTTTGCTGACATGAATCTAGATTCCACGTATGACACATTTTCTCGAGGCATTTTCTCAACACATAGCCTTCCATGGAAATCCTCTCATTGACATTCACCCTTTTGACAATGACCCACCACTTTACATCATATCTTGCATCTATAATGTTGTTGTCAAGTGTACTCTTGTGGTTAATAGCTCTGAGCTTAATTTGTGTCATATGTCCTTTCTCCAAGCCATATGTTTGTATTCTCATGACATTATCCATTCTTCAATTTCACTTCATGCTTATGGTGGTTCTATTTTATCATGTCTAGGCCACGTTATCGTGCCTTTAATTGTAGGTCCTAAGACCCTCCCTACTATTTTCTTTGTCATTGATTTCCCTGTCTCATATAATTACTTGTTAGGTAGACCATGGCTCCATACCATGTAATGTTTTGCTTCTACCATCTACAAGCTTATGGAAAATTATTGCATGAGCATGTTGAGTATACTGTCTTCCCATATCACGATCCATTTTAATATTATACCCGTGATCCTCATACTAGCATTCCTATTCCTCACATTGATACTAAAGATGAGCCTCAACCTGTGGATGATCAACCTCACTTACCACCACTTGATGGTGTTATTTTCTTACTAGAAGCTATCCCTCCCAAACTATCTCCTACTACCATTATTTTTTCACATCAACCACTTGCTCCACCCATACAAGATATCCTTCCTTCTTCATCTTAGTTGTTACCTCCCACCCCATTTACATGTATGATTTTCATTCATGAATCTTATTGGGAACATTTTCCATTTTATCTTGCATGCGATAAAACCATATGTTCGCCTACTGGTCTATCTCACCTTGGATTTACTTTTGATGATATTCATCCTTCTACTCATGCCTCTCATCTCTATTATGGTTTTTTCACCATCACCACCACTTATGGTTTACATGTCTTTGATCTCCTTGTTTATCTACCGCATACCCCTTGTTCTTTTCCACTCACATTAGGGGACTCCTAGCTTACTTATATTGGAGGTACATTAGACCCTAGTCACACTGACATCTCATTCCCCATGCCTTTTGGCCATGTTTTCATTTGTAACTCTTCCTTTCTTGGCCATTCACATAACCTCAATCAATGGTACACACATGGCTCTCCATATCCTCAATTTATTGACAAATAATATGCCATGGACATGTATCATTTGTCTCTCATTAGCTTATTATGTGATCATCCTTGTACTATACCCTGCCAAGTTGCCAATTCCAATCCATTTGACTTTGGCACAGAGGATGAAAATCTCCTCGACAAGTTCACACAGCTTTCTTCTCACACTATCGATAGCGGACATCACTATTACTCAATCCCCTTTCTCTCCTATTATCACACCATTCATCCTCACATATACATATACTTCTTATACATCTTCATATCCTCGTTACCCGATGAAACATTCTTGTGCTTCAATTCACACTGGACTGTTGAGGGATTACCATTACAATGAGCCCCACACACCACACATATTACATTATCCTATACATACCTCATCTCTTTTTAATTTCTACATCATCTATCTCATACACACTACACTAGTCATCATCATATATGAGGCTAGTTTTATATTTCATCTATACATTCTATATCTACACTAGATCACAATATCTATGGGTCTAGCCATACCTATCACCACCGTATAGTATATCTACATATATCATCACAATTTCTACTTCTACCATGCATCTACACACTCTATGCACCATCCGGTCACCTACACTACATTTTTCTATGAGTTGCACTCACTACCCTATGATGTATTCTAGTTCCTCACCCATACTCAATTGCTGATGGTTTACTAATCAAATGGACCTTACCTACATCCGACATGCCATCATACCACATCCATGTGACTAGTGACCAATGCTCGAGGCTAAATCATCACCTACACCCATCATCATATAGTGGTATAAATCATAGGTTAAATCACCACTCCTTCCATAGATTCTACTTCATTCTATTACATTCTATCATCTCCTAACATATCATCCTATACTTGGCTCAATTCCAAAATTATTTCATTACACTGTCATGCCTTTAATCATCTTGTAGTGGTATACACCTTAGGTTAAATCACCACTCCCTTAATCCAATTCTCATTATCATCTTACATTTATATTAGTATCATATTCTATGACATTCCATTACATCATCACTTATCCTACTCATCACCTAGTGGTATACGAATTAGGCTAAATCTCCACCTTATTCTTACTCATCACTTAGTGGTATACGCTTTAGGCTAAATCACCAACCTCACCTCATTCATCACATGGTGGTATATGATTTAGGATAAATCACCACCCTCACGTCATTCATCACCTAGTGGTATATGCTTTAGACTACTTCACCACCCTCACATTATTCATCATGTAGTGGTATACGCTTTAGGCTAAATTGCCACTTCATTCTTACTCATCACATAATGGTCTACACTTAAGTGTTACATCACCACCTTATATTATCCACCCCACACTTATACACGCTTCATAAATCCCCATCATCCATCCCTCATAGTGACATACACTATAGGCTAAATTATCACCTTCTTAGTTCATCATGTAGTGATATACACACTTAGGGCTAAATCATCACTCATCTATTCAACACGTCATGGTATATGCTAAAGCTATAAGGTCTACGCCTATCTAACCATACAATTATTCCATAGTGATATACTCTTAGGGATAAATCATCACTTTTATATTCAATAAAGTATTGGTATATGTTTACTCTATAGGGTCCACTCACATCATCTCCCAATGTTGCATTTCATCACCATCACATACACACACTCATCACATCATGCTAGACATAACCAACACTACTTGACCATTTCCTAATGATGCACTCTCATTTATAGTTCATTCTTGACTGCTGAGGGGGAAAAAATGAACCTCAATGCATACACTTCCATACACTCAGGGGGCATGTTTCTCCTATCATTCCATTTTTGCATTCCATTCCATTGATCCACCGCATGGTGCATTGTATTTGGGGCATTTAATTTTTCTTACGAGTGTTTTACATGATCACTTTACTACACATGTTACATTTATTTCTTATATTTCATTATCAATCACACATGCGTGTTCATCTCTTTATTTAGTGTGATCGTAGATGTAAGACATTTACATGTGACATGGATGCTCACCTCAAACGATTACTATACTAGTCATTGGGGGCATCCACATTTGACTCATACAGGTGATATTGTTTCATTTTATACTTAACATCTTATACTACTTTTTCATACATGTTTTGACATATTGGTTATCACTCTAACATGCTAATGGGTGTTCCATGTGCAACACTTGTTTTTTAGGGTTCCATGCTTCCATGACTACTCTTCTGTTTCTACTTGTCTGCTTTGTTTTCTATTGTATGCATGATTTTCCCTTAACTTGTGTGCACACTTTTCTGTTGATTGCAGCCATGATATCCATGAGTTTCTTGTGACATTGTGAGTGATGTCTCTAATTTATAACCCTCTTTAGGCGGTCTTGTTGTTGTTTCTTATGTGTTTATACTACTATCCTTGGTAGTTTTTCTAAATTTTTTACTTTTTTTACACTGATTACATGCATGTGCTTGTGGGATAACACTTGTTTTGACTATCCATCCCCTTTTGTGTGCACCTTGGTATCTACCAAGTGCTTTCCCTTCCCCCTTGGAAGGTTGAGTTGGTTATAGGTTAGAGGAATGAGTTGCTTTCATGACCTTTCTGAGATTCTAGCCTAAAATTAGGGCACCCTAGCATGTACTGGGCATCCCAAGGTTCCCCGGTTCCATTCATGGTGCCTCAATCTATACAAAACCTCTTCCGTCACTTTTTGGGTCACTTCTAGTTGTTGGTCATCCTTGTCTTCTTCTTAGTCAGCCTTTTCGTGGATGAATTATGAAATTAAGCTTGAGAGCCCTAAAAATATAAAGTTATAAGACCATAATGAGGTTCTTAGGTCATTCCATAATATCACTACTATCACTCCATCTAGGGCTACATCCATTACATCACTTGAATCCATATAATACCATGCATTCAAGCTAGGAGATTTGCATCACACACACTTCATATGGGAGGAATTCCATTCTATTCCATGCACACATGTTACTTACATTTCTATAGATATTATTTCTTACTACTTCAAAAAGTGTGATTGACACAACAACACCTAGGGCACAACATACACACACATAAAAACTACATCAGGGTCCATAATGTAGTGCAACACTCAGTGATAAGTCCACTAGCTTGGCGGCTGAGGTCAATCTGACCCATTCATATGCATCTTTCATTTTTCTAGGGTTTGATACTTCTCCTTACATTATGAGTCATTCTCTAGTTCATCCAACGAATCCAAAGATGATAGATGAGAAGTAATCATAGGTATTTAACGATAATACCGGATTGAAAATCTCGATTTACACTATTCCGAGTGCCCATATTGTAGAAGAGGGCATATTGGGGTGCCCTAATACACTCCCAAGCACCTATGTCATCTTAGATAGTCCAAATCTTCCCTTCGCATGGTCCCTAAGGGTTCGTCTGCACTTCTAGATTTTATTTCCATATCTGCAACACTGTAATAGTCTTCTTATTAGCCGAGTCTTTTCCTTACTCTTCTCTTGCACATTAGGGTTTTATTTCATCTAGAATAGTTTATTTACATTTATTTCATACTTCTTTAGTTCATTTACATCATTTTAGTCCTCCTAACTAGATTAACATTAATACCCTAGATATCCCTTTAGGCCATCTAGGTAAAATTCTTATTTTTGTTAATCGATCCAAACCAAAGGTGTAAGATACCATACAAACTCATTGTGAAGTTATGTGCCAAGGTAAAAGAGCATATTAACAACATGTTTGTTATTGGTATGATCATGCCCATAGATGAATCATATTGGGTAAGCCTTATATTCATCAACATTAATAACGATGGGTTCATCTACATATATATGGAATACTAATAGTTAAATGTAGTATGTGTAGTTAATTTGTTTCCCATGCCCTTCATTGAATAAATTCTAGAAGGTTTTGTGTGGCATGAAATATAAACTTTCATTTATGGGTTTTCAAGATACCATCAAGTGTAAATAAAAGAATATGATAGACATAAAACCATTTTATCTAATAAATAGGGTTCCTTCACATATATCATGATGTCCTTTTGGATAAGTAATGTGTTTTCCATTTTCTTGCACATCATAGTTGTGGCATTAGAATACTTGATCTGATTTTTTTCCAATATATATTGATGACTAAATTATTTATGGTCTAGTTAAAGATTATGGTTGCATGTTCTTTGTATTTGAATTTTTATAGTAGTTTCAAACACACACGCGCACAAACACACACACACACAAACACACACACACACACACACACACACACACACACACACACACACACACACACACACACACACACACACACACACACACACACACACACACACACACATATTAATATTGAAAAATATGTCTTTGTGACTCCATTTTGCATAGTGCTTGAACACATCAGGTCAAGGAGGTACTCTTAGCAGATCCAACCAAGATTATTGTCATCCTTCAATCGAGGTTATATAGACACAAGGGGAAATACATGCATTCTTGGGATATTAAGATTCCTACAAAAATCACATAAGGGGATATAAAACTATTTTCATGCCCTTGGAAAATCATTCTATAAGTGTGATAATTTTTAATGGATAGAATCATAGTAGAAATATTTTTAGACACTCATTGAGAAGCCGGAAAGCACGCCAATCCTGAAATTATCTGATTTGATGAATCATTTCCATGTCCATGTAGGTGCATCTATAATGTTATTTGGTGTCATCATTTCACAAAGAGGGAGGACACCTTAGGTCACCTTATCTTCTTTTCTAACAATAATATCAAATTATCATAACATAATTACACAATAATGAAGTGTGAGGAAATTTTAATAGTCTAAATGCTACAAAAATTTTGATAGTACTTATTTGTTAATCCCTTTATAATTTATAATGATCATATGAAATTTAAGCACTTAGGAAATAAGGATATTCTCCATGGAAAAAAATATGAGGATAATTTTACTCAAGGAATTTCAATTCTCTATTGTTTTTAATCGTGGTAAGAGTAATTTAGGGCCCGACCACCTATCATGCATAAAAATGGAAAACATTAGTATGATATAAATGAAGGATTGACATATGTAAAATTATTTAGATTTCAATATGTTTATGATGAATTAGTGGATAATGAATCCTTTATAACATTTGACCATGTTCCAGAAGCATGAACACTCAAGGGAGAAACAACTAGTGGTGTGTACTACCCCTTATTAGCTCATCAAGGTGAACTATGCAAGATGGGGTATGATGAAGTTTTGAGAAGATATATATTATAACATGAGCAGAAGGAAATAGTTCATGGATCATTAACAAATTTTAGGAGGAAATTATGCTAGCAACACAATGGATAGAAAGATATTGATGACTAGCTTATGGTGGAAATAAATTTTGAAATATACCAAGAACTATGTATAAAATAATGACCATTTCTAACACATGGGTAAGCATAATAGGTGTGATGAGACGTCTTTACATCTACCGATAGCACAAGAAGCATTTGAGAAGTGGTTTATCGACTTTTAGGCCCTATTTATCCATCTACTCAAAAGATGGGCACCAGATATATTATCACATGGAATGACTATATCAATTGATGGTTCGATGGTTTACCTACGATAAATTTCATTTCCATAAATATTATAAGGTTTATTTTCAAAAACAAAATAATTTGTTATGGATTCACTCTCAAATCAACAAGTGATAGGGGAATCATTTTCTCAATGATATTAAGCCCATTTTTTTCTTAGAGTTTATGGTTATACACCATAATACTATTCCTTATTGCCACTAGGTAAATTACATGTTAAAGACATTTTAAAAGTATTGGGTAACACTCTTACAAATTATTTTGATGTGGGGCAATGTGATTGGGATGACTAATTTTTCACTATCCTATGGGGTTAAAAACTACATACAAGTAGTAAAAAAATCAACATGATTTTTGCTAGTGTTTGACATGGAATTTTTCCTCCTTGTATAATTTAGGATTCCATCTCTCATAATTACACATGTTGAGTGTATGGAAGAAGATAAGCATACTACTAAAATAATGGAGGCATTGCTAAGTGTATATGAAAATAACATCATTGTTCAATGGATCCAAAACATGGAATAAGCTTGAAAGAAGGAATGACATGATCACCACATTAAATAAATTTTTCAATAACTGAACTCTCATTCTCTTGTATGAATCAAAGTGCATGCACCACTCAGGGAAACTCAAGACATGTTATTTTGGGGTCTTATGAATTATATTATATTTTTCTCTATATGGATTAGAAACTGAGAATTTTGAATGGAGAAATGTTATTGGGTCACTTTGATGGTAATAGGTTTAAGTCCTAACACCCATGAAGGGAACATTATTATAATACAATAAGGTACATTCCATTGGTATTAGAGTAATAATTTATAGAATAAGTTTAATAGTCATGTACTTGATACATAGGTATTAGTAATTAAGCAAAGATACATATTTTTAATAATTAAGTATTCACACATCTTTGTAATCACTATTTTGGAACTAGCAATATTCAAGAATCCATTCAAATGTTACTTTTATCTATCTTACATGGGTGATTTATTTTTTCATACACCTTTGAAGTGAGAAAATGTAACCTATATGATAAATTTGTATTCAATTTTCAAAAGTACAAAGACACTAATATACTAGAAAATTTTCACATGTGGAGGGATACATGTGAGATTTAGTATCGTGTGAGAAATTCTAAGGATGAAATTTTCAAAAATTTCAACAATGGCAAGGGCTTGTATGTTTTCTAACAAGAATAAATAATATAAAATCAAAATTCAACACACAATTGGTTTGGCATCCTAAGGGAACATAAAGTGATTGAAAACCTTTAAGAATAAGTGCACAAGAAAGGAATTCGGAGGGTTTACAAGAAAAGAATGGAAAATAAAAAGGTGTATGCAAGGTAGCTATTTGGAAAGGAGGAATGGAAGGAATGTAACACATTTAGGAATGTTAAGGGTGGTGCAAGGCCCGTGAACATAAAGAAAAAGTGTATAGAAATGCATAAGGACAAGAAACACTTGGAAGTTTTCCAAGGAAAATTCCATGAAGAAGGTGATATGTATATTTATGAAATCATCACACACACCAGTTTAATTTCAAAAACATGTGGGAATTGGAGTTAGATAACATGTCAAAATCTTGAGTAATAAATACAAGTGCAAAGTGAAATCGTGAATGTTAGGGAGGTAATGCGAGAAAAACATGTTAAGTTTTGGAAAATTATGAATATGGGAAAATGAATTCATTTGAGCCACTTTAACATTTGAATTTTTGATCTCCCGCTTTAGGTGAATTACAAAGTTGTAGAGGAGAAAATTCAAACCTAGAATCTATTGTCAACAATTTTAAGCTTTTGATGACTTAAAGAGTGAGTGAAAAAGAGAGGAAAATGGAATTATAAGGGTTTCAAGTTATATAAATCATTTCCACCAATAACATGGGGGTCAATTTCATTTTTTCAAGATGATGGGTTTCATGAATTAAATTAGCCATTGCTGAATTAGTGAGGGTTAATAATATTTAGGGATAAGAGAAACAAAAAATTGAAAAGGAGCATGTGAAAATACCCTTGGTAGAGGAGGAGACGTTAAATATTATTTAAGAAGAGATAGATGATGAAGGATATAGTGAATAATATATATGAGAAATAACTTATGATATATGTAATGGTAGTGGAGAGGTTCCTAAGATAACACCATCAAAAAAATGAAAATAAAAACCTAAGATTCCAATGCCCACTCACCATGTATTTACATAAATGTAATATGTTTCGTGGAGGGTAATGGAAATAAATGATAACCTCATAAAAATTCATTTACTATAACCATCACACATCCGGCCATGATTCCATGCTTTTAAAAGACAACACAATATAAAAAATATCGAGACTCCCAAGGAGGTATTATTTTTATTTCAATGTAAAGCATAAAATTCAAGATGTGGGAGTGTTACAAATATTTATAACCCTAATTTTTTTAATGCCTTATAATTGTTAATTTTTATTTTTATGCATCCATAAAGGTTATCCTCTCTTTTTCGACCAAAGGATGAGAATCAATGCATCATATACATGTAAGAAAATTGGTTTGATCGTATACGATAAGAAATTAGGTTGGCCCTCAAAGAAGATGATGAAATCTATAATAATAAAAAAGAGTTAAAATAAAATATGGGATGAAAAACCTTAAAGATTTCAAACATTGAAAATCCAACAACAAGAGTAGCCATGATTTTAATCAATTCAAAACTAGTAGGTTCATAAATACGGCTAGAAGTGAATAATATATTATTATAAACTTCCACATCATGAATAAGATGAAAAATGTAACACACTACAACATATCTCAATATATTTTTGAGTGTATGGTCAAATATGTGGAGGTATCATGTGTCTCCATGGGGAATTTCATTTAGGGCATGATCCTAATTCTTTTGTTTTCAATGAGATCGTGGTACTTGAGGGAGATGAAGAGGTACATTGGGATCCCTATAGAGAATAAGTCCCTTATTTAGTGATATAATATTCACACTTTTCTTTCTATTGTGAAAAAGGGATACATAACTAATATAGATAAATAGATTAGACATTTATTGAAATCCTTTTAATAGGAATGTTGTATCCTAAGTCTCATACTATAACTTGTCAAGGAATTATCCTATTTTTTTCTAATGCAACACTATTTTATGACCTAATTTTCTCTAATGAAACACTATTATCTCACATGGATTTTTTATGATAGATAAGATCATGTCATCCTATCTAAAATTCCCTTATGGGTTCAATACAAGTTATTTTAGCTATTTAGTAAATTGAATAACCAATACTATAAAGGTTAAAATTTATGTAGTTTCCATTAATGTAGACATTTTATTTTGTATGCCACATTTTTTCTGCCTAGAAATAATTCCTATGTAGAAAGGAATTATTTAGACATATGTCATTTTCAACCACAAAAACAATTTTGGTTGACAAGGATGCTTGCAGATTATTTTCCTTCTTGAATCCATCAAAACATGTTAACGGCATAAATCAACATGTTGGGAAGGATGAAGTGTTGCACTGGAAATAAGGAGATAATAAAGGAAAAGGCTATGAAGAAGATTAATAGTTCACTATAGACTATGCCACGAGTCTTTGAGGGAGAAGAGGAATAATCTAAGGAATAATATTTTAAAAATGACAGAGGTGAAAAATATAAAAGATAATCATGGTTCAAGAACATTGGAAAGCCCAAAAATTAGACATTGAGAGACAATCTATTGATTGATTTTAAATAAATGGATTTGGAGCAGCTTATGGATGAGTCCATCCCAATTATTAGAGAGGAGTGTAAACCTTATATGGGATTGAAAAATAATCAGAGAGATGTGACTAATGGGAGCATGAGATAAAGAATAAAATATCCCATGTAAGATAGATATACATTAAAAATATTCATCATGTGGCACTACCAAGTAATAAAGAATCCATAATGAGAATATATTCGAAAAAATCAGATCTCACTTCTATAAGAAATCCCCAAGATTATATATTTTGAGGAGGAATGTATGATTTAAAAGGATAAGTAAGATTGCATGTAAGAAGGATTAGAGGATTAAACTACGATTCTATGCGCTAGGTATCAATAGGGGAAGAAAGATGAAAACCTTCTCCTCTAAGAGGTAATGGACCCTAAAATCACTACACAAGGACCAAGAGGGGGATGTATTTCTTATGGATATGTAAATGGATGGTCCTGAATTCAAGGTTTTTCTTGTTGGCATGTATATACCTCCCAAAAATGTATTGATGGATTATAAATTGATTATTTTGATACTTTTCATATGAGTGACACATAAGAAGGCGATAAACTAATGAAAATGGCTACTTTGAGATGGCTAGGAAAAATATGAAAAATGGTGTAACACTTAAACAATAATCCAATGGCATGGATAAAATTGAGAATGAAGTCAAATATGGAAAACAATAACTTAAGGATGAACAATAAAAGTGAATAGAACTAGAGTGAAAGTACATATATTTTTATATAAGTTCCATGAAGTTGTGTGATTGAATACTCAAACAGATCAAAATTTAGCAGATGGGTGGAATATGGAACCTTGAAGTCTTGTTCAACCTCCTTCTCAAACAATAAAGAGATGTTGGTAGCACATGTGAAAATTAGGTAGATAAATATGATATTAAAAATCCTTGGGCTCAATTTGAGAAAACATTAAAGGCATTCAAGGAATTAGAAATCAAGTTGAATGAGAATTGCATGAAGCAATTATTGAAGTCCAAATCCACCTTAAATAATAAAATAAGAAGGTATATGTATGCAAGTATATAATACTAAGGAAAAATCTATCACAATGAATTTTTGCAAGAGTTGGAGGAAATGGGGAAGAAATAAACACAAAGAAGGATTGGTGCGCAGTTTATGCCTCACTTTGACTTACAAAAAAATTCCTTAAAATTTTATCCATGTGGGTGGATGGGTTGAATAAATTTATAAATATCATGTTAAAAATGAAATATATTTTAAGGCCATCTACGTAAGGATGTACTTGATATTTTTAACTGGACACAAAGAAATGGCTACCCAAAGGTGCAAAACTTAACTAGTGTGGGATAATGTTGACCCTAAATTTTGAGTAAGTATTTATATATATTAACTAAGCATACATTTTGGTGAGTCATAGGTTATTTTGGGATAACTTTTGGTGAGGCATGAAAATTTGAAACCTTGGGATCTTTGGTAAATGGCATGCGTAGAACATGGTAGGGGCATAAAAATCTAGAACACATGTTAAAACATGGATTCTTCACTTGGTGGAACACAAAATACCTATAATATGTTGAAATTGATGCACAAGAGGCTAATAAAATATTCAAAAACATGTCTTGGGGAACTCAACTTGGTATTAATATAGATTGTACTAGAACTAGAATAAAAAGGAGAAAGTTACGTAAAAATAACAGTGATTTTTTTGTAGAGCATGAAAAACTTAGAGGAAGATTGTGTGAAAAGTAGGGTGCACTAAGAAGAAGGAAGGGATGGTTTTGGAGGCACTAAATTTATATCTAGATACTGTATCTAGAAATGATATCAAGAAGGAACATGTTTCATGCACTAAAGGGAGACAGAAGTCTCTAATACATATGTTTCAATCCCAAATTTATAGGATATATTTTGTTAACTCGGACATGACATCTATTATGATTAATGATTAAAATAATTAAGGGTAATTCCCCATTATTATTAATTCATTTTATTAAATTATTTTTTATGATGGATTATCAAGGGTGGAAGATTGATGGTGATCATTTGATTATAATGAATTATGTGGATGTGATCAAAATTTTACTTAATAAGTAATTAATGATAAATGATTATTGTGGATTAATCATTGTGAATGGAATATAAGTGATTATAAAATGATTCATATTTTTACTATTCCATTGTACTCGTGTGAATATTAAAATTGATGATACCAATATTATTGATTGTTTTTATTTTTTGATGGATGGTTCTCTTACGTTGATCAAGATAAGTATGAGTATTTCCTATCCATCATGATGTAGATGAAATTAATGGAGATCAATATTATCTCACTCCTTTGGCAAGCACACAATGTGATAACCTATGTGATATGCCAACACAATGGTGTTGTGTGTAATAGTGCATGTTGGGTAGCTTGAGATTATATGTCTATTTAGTGGATTTTGGTTTGGGGAAATTATATCAACAAAAAAAAATTAGAGGAGGATAAAAATGAAGAATTTATTTCTCTGTAAAACACTATTTCTAACATGAAAAGTCATGTAAATTAGTTCCACTTA
The DNA here is from genome assembly GCA_018340775.1 of Taxus wallichiana var. yunnanensis. NCBI lineage: Eukaryota > Viridiplantae > Streptophyta > Pinopsida > Cupressales > Taxaceae > Taxus > Taxus wallichiana. Next base: position 381,852,726 of record CM031242.1, read on the forward strand.
TATTACACTTCACTTCTTATCTGAAACATTACATTATACTTGACTATGTATTGCTTTATATATTGTAATTGTAATAAAAATATCAAGGAAATTCTAATTTTCTCTATTGTAATATATGGACCAAAAAAATATTTCCTTTTCATTTTCTAGAACTAGATTCCCTATTATGGTTTTAGGGAAGGAGATCAATTTTATAGAGACCTAAGAAGAATTTATAACAATGTGAGAAATGATCTCGAGTCCTAGACCTATTGAAAAAATTCATCAAATCATATTTATCTTGTATTATATTTTTTAGAAACTCAATCTAAAAACCTGAGAGGGTGAAGTAATAATTGATGAAGTGAATTGAAAATATCATGAGAATAACTTGATGGTTTTGGAAAGGTGCACCATTCATTTGAAATTTTTTAGATTACAATTATCAATTCATACAAAAACCCTAACTATTTATTTTGTTTTTAATTATTATTTCCACATTTGTGTAAATTTATAGGATATCCTTCCTAAACCCCACCTTATCAATTCTTATAATGGATATGGTTTATCATTCAATTCACCTTTTGATGTTTTAGGTATTTTTATGTAATCAAATGTTTATGGGTAGTTATTATATGCATTTGATTAAACGATAGATAAATTCTAGGAATCAACACCACACAAAACATAGTCTATAATTCAAACAAAATACATCAATATAAAGATAACAAGGAAAGAAAACATTAATCACATAAAAAAGGTGAAAATGCAAACATCCTTTATTTCATAGACTAACTTTTGATGTGTAGATGATTTTAAACCATTTTCTTAATATATAGCAACATGGTTGTAAAAGAGGGATGAGATGTAAGGAACCTTTCTATATTAGAATAAATATAAACGTTTAGGTTGTTTGGATTTTCCCCTCTTTGAGAGGGTGTCATGGTAGTAGAACATGTTTACGAAATAAGTAAAATTAGAATATTTTCTGAATATATATATATATATATATATATATATATATATATATAAGGTGAACCCCCTTGAAATACCATGTGGTGATAGAAGAAGTAGAGGTGATCTCAAAATCTAGATAAGTGATAATTGAAGTAGAAAACCAAAATTTTGGGGATTTATATAGAAGGGGAGCGTAGAAAAATTCCACTTTCATCCCGCATAGGTAGAAATATAGATCTTTGATAGTGTGAGAGAGAAAGGTGAACATTCTCGACCATATATATATATATATATATATATATATATATATGATAAGGTGAACCCCCAAATACCGTGTGGTGATAGAAGAAGTAGAGGTGATCTCAAAATCTAGATAAGTGATAATTGAAGTAGAAAACCAAAAGTTTGGGGATTTATATAGAAGGGGAGCGTAGAAAAATTCCACTTTCATCCTGCATAGGTAGAAATATAGATCTTTGATAGTGTGAGAGAGAAAGGTGAACATTCGACCATATGCATCGTAAAAGTGTATCCGAGAGTACCACCATATAAAACATTGAGGGATAGTGGTAGGTGATACATTAAAATTTGATTTTGTACATTTATGAGGATTGTTAATGGCCCCAAAATTTTGGGGGTGGAAATGATACTCCCATTTTTTTCTTTAATGCATGTGCTCATGGAAGTCATGCATGTGCTCGTGGGATTTACACATGTTCTCATAGAATATTTAAATGTTGTTATGGAAGTTACGCATGTACATAATTTTTCTAGAATCGTGTTTGCACTTTTAGTGTAGTATATGTACTCTAGTAGTTTTGTATTCGTGTAAAACTAGGATGCATCCATGATGATAACATTATATACATATTATAGATGTTTTTGATTAATTTTACACATGTTTTTATAGTAGTGATTTTTATTTTGGTGTAAAAATAGTGAGTTTTCCTTTTGGATTTGATGATTATAGGATCATCTATCCATTATGTAGGTCTATGAGAGGTGGTCAACATCTATGAGACTTATCAAGGATCTTATTAATAACTAGTGGGGATACTTTAGAAGTAGTTGCTTTATACTATGTATATCTTTTTCCAACCATATGTGTAGATAGAACACTCCTCACAACATTGAATGAGTGATGACACTTGAATGCTAGAACATTCTAGCTCCCAAAGGGGGAGATGACCATAACTCTAGAGGATATATATTATATTATAAGAGTGTTAATTTTGGGTGAATTTTTGTATTAAGATGTATCTAATTGGTTAGGATCATTTATCCGAGAAGGATGGTAGGAATGATCTACCCCATATAGGATGATCACTAGATTTGATCAAGTTCTTAGACAAAGAGGCTACCCCTAGTATTAATGGTGCTTGTCAGCAAAATATTTCTTCTTGAAAATATAGGAAAATACATCTTGATTGGAATCACCAATGTAGTTACCAATATGATACAGGATCAAAATTCATCACACGTGGGAGTCATTCATATTGGAATAACTATAAAAATATCTGCACGTAGCTACATATACATGTGGACATAATAACATATCAAATTATGGTCACGAGAGCACATTTCCATAGGCTAGCCACTAAGGAGACGAGATTCTAGAAGGATGATTATCCTTGAGTATATGCATGTGGAAGAAATGTGGGCCATCAAGGGACCTAAATTATTATATGAGATATTTGGATGACCTCTTCATTGTAGATGTCATAAAGAGGTTGTTTATAGCTAAGTGGGTATGGGTAGATGAGTATGAGTATTTTGGATATGCATAGACACATTGCTATATTTTTATCCATAGGGATTTCATTATAGAGTAGTATAAGAAAAAAAAGGTCCTACGAGTTCGGATAAAGGTAGGACATCCCATTACATACCCACTATTTTTCTAGGGTGATTAAGGAGAAGTTATAATATAACCCTCTAATAGATGTAGTTATATTTTCCTCAAGACAAGATTCTACGTAGATATTATGGTAGGAATGTAAGGCCATAGTGGACCCTAAATTGGAGGTTCAATATGATTCTTAGTGGAATGATATGAGGTTTGAGGTACTTATTATCCCGATGAGGTATTATATGGGTCTACAAAACACCACAAAACTATCATAACACTTCCATAAACCTAGACTACAAAAACATGAGAGACGTGCACTCAAAGTGGTGAGGGATATAGAAGAGGAGGATATTAAGTAGGTTCATTATGGGATATGCGAAGGTCTATTAGGTAATATGATGGGATATGAAGGGGGACAAGAGATAGGTCCAACTCTGATAGATGTGGATGAATGAGGGAGTGTAATTCCCATAATAGGTATAGATGGGCTAAATTCATCAAGGTTAGAACATCCAAATCCATAACAATGGCAAGTGATCGAGACTCTTGGTATATGTACCTATTTTAGGAAGGATGAGATAACATGGATGAAAATGTTATCCACTCCCCATTAGGTAGCCACAACATCCTAAAATTTAGATATCACCCACCTAGTTATAAAGATTATCTATATATATGTGGAGATAAATAAATTAAATTCCAAGATAAGCACACAAAATGAAGATTTAGCATTTATATATTTCAAGTTAGTGAAACTAATAGTAGTCGAGATACACAACAATAAAATTCCTAGAGGATCCAAGGAGAGTGGGTTAAAACCCATGCAACATTAGAGTCCTTATGGTTTTATCAAGTTACTTTATATTTTCCAAGGCTACCCAAGAGGATTCCTAATACAGGTGACTATATGAGTAAACCATACAAAAAATGACACAACACCAATATATTTAAACTAGAGGATTGGATCCTCAAGACCATCTACCTAAACTAAATATAGATCATTGGTTCGAACCCATATGTGATGAGTCCATCACTTTCAATAGGTCCATCTAGATTTCCATTAGGGGGTCCTCCATAAGGAGGTGCAAAAAGAGGATTCTCACCATCTAATATTTATGTCAAGATATGAATCAACATAGCTTAGTATTTTGATAGTATGTACATTATTATTGAGATTTACTTATTCTAAACATGGATCATATTTTTAGATATATAGATGATCATTCGACATTATATCATTCGCTTTTAAATGTGTATTTGCCTTATGATGTGGAATTATGTTACATACTACCTAATGATTATGATTTGATTAGACATTTATGGTGAACGTGAGTTATAAATATTTGTATGATAAAATGGTTATGATGTTGATGTTTAGAATTTGTTTTTCTTGTTGGGGTGTGAAGCCTATTTTTAGTCTTCTGGAATCAACATTGAAGTGTTGGAGTTCGAACGGTTAATTTTGGAGACTTCAGCGATTCGTATTCATGTGTTATTTTCATGTTGCATATTTTCTACATTTTTGATGTTAATTAGCGGTTAATTGGATGTTGTCACGGTAACAAAATTTCCATCCATGAGAATTTGAAAGGTCACGACTATCAAACTTCTAGGGTTGGTTATAGAACTTCTTAGAAGTATTATAATCTTATAAATAGAGGTGTTAGGTAGATCCTAATGTATCTTGAGTGATAAAAAAATCTTGATTCTTAGAACATCAAGAGGTGATCAAGAGTGATCAAGGTTGAATAATTGGGTATCAATTGTGTCTTAGATGTGGTTTAACGTCTTTTTGGAATTTTGTTATGAGATCATGAGTGATTGTTGTACAATTGTAACTGAGAGAATACTATGAGAAATTTTTTTACTCTTGTTGATAATAAAATACGAGCAAGTTCTTGGTGGACATATCCCACATTAGGTGAACCATGTTAAATAGTGTCTTGTCTTCTTTTGTGCATTGTTTATATATGTTATATTTCTGCAAGTTCAATTCTACTAAATAGTGTTCTATTGTTGTGATTTGAGGATTTGTTTTCACATATTTTTTCACTAATTCCTAACAATTGGTATTATATATTTTGTGGTTTTTTTCTCAGTGGTGAATTGCAGGGAAATTTTATCTTGAGTGGGAGCTATGGTAGATGAGGGAAGATTGAGAGCTGAGAAGTTCAATGGGAAGAAATTTGGTTTGTGGAATATGTAGATGGAGAATTACTTGTCTCATAAGGACCTCAAAGTTTCTTTGGATAGAAAAGAAAATAAACCTACAACCATGTCCGATAAGGATTGGGAATTGCTTGATAGAAAGGCGCTCAGGGAAATTCGGTTATGTCTTGCATCTTCAATTTATTTCTACATATCGCAAGAGAAGACCACAAAAGGTCTCATGAATGTGTTGGGGAAGTTATATGAAAAAACCTCTACCTCCAATAAAATATTTTTCACAAAAAAATTATTTAATATGAAGATGTCTAAGAATGGCTCTTTTGTTGATCATTTGAATGAATTACTATGGTTGTGAGTATGTTAAAATCGGTGAAAATTGTCTTTGATGATGAGGTCGGGGCTTGTTGATTTTGTGATCCTTACCAGATAGTTGGGATAAATTGGTTATGGATGTAAGTAATTTGGTCTCTAATAATTCAAAGTTGAAGTTTGAAGATGTGATAGGCATGATCCTAAGAGAGGAAATGTGAAGGAAGATCTCTAGGGATTATTCTACTTTTAGAAATGCTTTGATGAAGGAGAGAAGATAGAGACAAAAAAATAGGGAAAGGTAACTGTGGGAATTTGAAAGAGCGAGGAAGGTCAAATTTCAAGAGCAAGTTGGAATGTTGGAACTATGGGAACATTGGTCATGCTAAGAAAGATTTTGGGGTCTTCGGGATAAGAAGAACAAGGAGGAAACCAAGGAGGTCAATGTGGAAGCAGGTGATGTTTGTCGGGATGCCTTAATTATTCTTTAGATAATATTTTTGAATATTGGGTGTTAAATTCAAGGGCTTCTTTCCATGACACTACACATAGACATTACTTTACTAGGTTTGTTCAAGGTAATTTTGGACATGTATATCTTGGTGATGATGAACCATGCAACATAGTAGGAAAATGTTGTGTTTGGGTCCAACTTCAAAATGGGAACACATGGCTACTTAAGGATGTCAATCATGTGCCTAGCTTGAGGTGGAACTTGATATCAGTGGTTCAACTAGGTAGTGGTGGATGTACGGTGGGTTTTATAGTGGATTCTTGGAAGGTTACCAAAAGAGCTCTTGTGGTAGCAAGAGGCAAGAAAATTGGTACTTTTTATTTAATCAATGGTGTTGATTATTGTAATTTAGTTTCTGTAGATGGAGATGTAACTTTGTGGCACCAAATACTTGGTCATATGAGTAAAAAGGGCATGTAGGTTCTAAAGGAAAGGTTTCATGGATTAAATGAGTTAGATTTGGAATTCTCAGTGAGAACTATCTTTATGGGAAACAAAAGCGGGTGATATTCCTCAAGGTTGGACCGATCAGGAAGGATGGTAAGTTGGAGTTGGTGCATACGTATGTATGGGGGCTAACTAAGGTAAAATTTATTGGTGGTTCATGTTATTATGTAAATTTTATCGATGATGCAATTAGAAAAGTTTGGGTATATTGCATTAGAAAGAAATCGAGGTGTTTGAAAATTTCAAAAGATGGAAAGACTTGGTTGAGAATGAAATTGGTTGAGAATGAAATAGGTCTCAAGCTGAAATGTACCAGTCGTCAGATAATGGAGGGGGTATTATAGCAATGAATTTATGGATTACTATTCGGTAAATGGGATTCATAAGAAAAGGACGGCTCTGAGACTCCATAGGAAAATGGAGTTTCAAAGAGAATGAACAGGACAATAATGGAGCGTGTTAGGTACATGATGTTACATGTGTGGCTTCCACTCATGTTTTGGGAGGAAGCGATGAGAACAATTGTTTAGTTGATTAACAACGGACCCTTTATGGCTTTGGATGGAGGTATATCTCGAGGATACTTGGTTTGGTAAGAAAATTGATTACTCAATTCTTAGAGTATTTGGATTTGAGGTATCTATTCACATTGATAAAGATGATAGGATTAAGTTAGAGGATAAGTCTAAGAAATTAAAATTTGTTGGATATGGTGAGGATCACTTTGTTTTTCATTTTTGGATTCTTAAGGAAAAGAAAATATTTTGGTCTACGATATTGTCTTTAATGAAAATGTCATATATAAATATTAGTTATATGAATAGAAAGAGGATTCAAAGCAATAATACACAATGTTAGAGGATGTTATGGATGGAAAGGTGTCTAAGGGGCTAGTTTAGGTGTAACATGTTCTGCACAGCACACTAGTTCATGAACCTACTCATCAGAATCTCAAACTCCCGAGGTGAGACGTTCTTCTAGGGTAAGAAGGGAACCTAATAGCTAGAGTTATTGCTCACTTACGGTGGATAGCCGAGTTCTTTAAGGAAGAAGTGTAGGTGGATGTCATGAAGAAGTGGGAACATGCCATGGATGAAGAGCATAGATCTATTATGGAGAACTAGACTTGGGATCTAGTGGAGATACCCAAGGGAAAATATCATTGCAGAACAAGTGGGTGTATAGAATCAAAGAGAAAGGTGGAGGCGAAAAAGGTACAAGGCCCGATTGGTGGACAAGGGATTGTCATAGAAGAAAGGTATATACTTTGATGACTTATTTTCTCCTATTGTTAAAATGACTTCTATTAGGACTATTCTTGGTTTAAGTAACATCAGAGAATTATACTTATAGTAGTTAGATTTAAAGACTACATGCTTTCATGGTGAGTTGGAGGAGGAATTGTATATGTAATGACCACAGTTCATGAGGTCAAAGGAAGGAGAGGTTAGTTTGTAAATTTAAGAAGAGCTTGTATGGCTTGAAATAAGCTCCATGATAGTGGTACAAGAAGTTTGACAGTTTTATGTAGGAGCAGGGTTACTTTAGGTGTCACTCAGACCATTGTGTGTACATCAAGAAGTTTATTGATGGTAGTTATATTATTTTGTGTCTGTATGTGGATGATATGCTTGTTGCAAGGAATAACATATAGGAAATAAAGGTACTAAAGAAGCAACTAGGTGAATCCTTTGCTATGAAGGATTTGGGGAGTGAAAAGAAAATCCTTGGTATGAGAATAACTTGGAATAGGAAGGAGATGGAGCTGGTAATATCTCAAGAAGAGTACATAAAGAAGGTCCTGGAGAGGTTTAGTATGTAGGATGCTAAACCGATTGGTACTCCTTTGGCAGGTCACTTTAAATTATCAAAGGAGCAGAGTCTCAAGAATAAGGAGGATAGAATCTAGATGTCCAGGGTACCATACTCATTGGTATTTGGTAGCTTGATGTATGCTATAATATGCACTAGGCCTGATATTTCCTTATAGTGGGAGTAGTGAGGAGGTTTATGAGTGATCCAGGTAGAGAGAAATGACAAGTAGTGAAGTGGATCCTTTGGTATTTAAGAGGTACCATGGGAGAAACATTTTGTTTTAGTGGATCATATAATACATTGTGTGGCTATGTAGATTTGGACATGGCAGGAGATTTGGATAGTAGGAGGAGCACAACAGGTTAAGTATTTATGGTTGGTGATATAGCGGTGAGATGGATTTCATTGTAAGAAAAGGTTATGGATTTTTTTTTTTTAACCACATAGGCCGAGTATGTTGATGTCAAAGAGGAAAGTAAAGAGATGATTTGGATACAATAGTTACTTGATGAGTTGGGGCATAAGAAGGAAGTTGGGAGACTACGTAGTGATAGTTAGAGCATTATTCATTTAGCGAAGAACTCGTTTTCCACTTTAGCACAAAGAACATTCATATGAGATATCATTTCATTAGGGAAACTTTGGAAGAAGATAAGTTAAAGCTGAAAAAGATTCCTACTAGTGAGAATCCTACGGATATGATGACCAAGGTGGTCATAAGGGAGAATTTAAAGTTGTGTTCAACTTTGGTTGGCCTTCATGGATGATAATGAAGGGTTGAGAAATTTTCTCAGTGGGAACAGTCTCTAAGTGGGATATTATTGGGGTATGGAGCCTGTTTTTAGTCTTTTGGAATCAACATTGAAGTGTTGGAGTTCGAATGGTTAAGTTTGGAGACTTCAAGAGAATTTTGTAGTCATGTGTTGTTTTCATGTTGCATATTTTTTGCATTTTTGTTGTTAATTGGCGGTTAATTAGTTGTTGTCAAAGTGACACATTTTCCAATCATGATAATTTGAAAGGTTGCTTCCTAGAAGGATTTTAATCTTATAAATAGAGGTGTTAGGGGCATCCTAATGTATCTTGAGTGATCAAAAATATCTTGAGTCTTAGAACATCAAGAGGTGATCAAGAGTGATCAAGGTTGAGAAATTGGGTGTCAATTGTGTCTTAGATGTGGTTTAACATCTTTGGGAATTCTGTTGTGAGTTCATGAGTGATTGTTATGCAATTATTTTTTATTAGATAAGCTTAAAATAGGGATCGGCTCCCAGGGGCCATTACAAAATGAGGAACAGAAACCCACGAACAATAAGGAAATAGAAAATTCCAAAAAAAGAGTTAAACATGCTTAACTCTTACATTAAAGAATATGCCTTTGTACCAAATAGAGAAAAACCAAGAGAAAGAGAACCAGTCTCCAAAACTACAAAACAACAAAAGTTCACCAAAATTCTGCCAATAGTCCAGAAACACTAGCTAATTTTTGGAGATCCTTCACTGCTACCATCATGATTGTCTTTGATCTCGGCACCCTCAGCACCCTTGACATTTATATCTTCCTCTAGCTCATCCTTAGAGCTACTGATGTGCAAGTTAAAGTTCCTTCTTTTAGTGCCCTCCTCCATCCCTTCCAACCTATCACTCACTTTTTGACCTAGTACTCCAGCTCCAAAAACTTTTGCTTGGACTTCACCTGAGTAGAGAAAATTTTCTTAGAAGCGTTAATGACATCCAACATAGTTTCCCTTTGACCAACATTGGTTTCCTCCATCACTTGAAGCACCCCTTCTAAGTACTGAACCTTTCTACTCAAATCCTTGAAACCCTTTAAATTACCATCCCAATTTCTTTTTCTCGAGGTTCTCACTTCCCCATGACCTTCCTCACCCATTTCTTTACTTGAATACTCCCCCATATTTTTGCATTTCTCAACCTTCATCTTAGTAAGGAATTCCGTGAGAGTGAGGTCATCCTCTTTTGTCTTCTCTTTCAAAGAAGAGGACAGAACAAGTTTCCCATTTTCGAACAGCAGAAGCATGAGCCCTTCATGCAAAGGCATCTCATCTTTCTCCTATTGGAAATCCATCAAAGAGTTAGTCAGAGACATAAATAGGAAGAAAGGGATGCTCACCATGACCTTATGGAAAAACATATTCAGAAGGGTCATATGGTGGGTATAGATTTTATGGTATTTTCCTTCCAGAGTGATATACTTCATGATTTGAAGGCACACATTTCTCCATATACCTGGAATACATGACCTGGTGATAACAACAACCGTAAAGAAAGAGTGCCTTTCCTTTCCCATGAAGAATAATTGTCCTTAAAATTTTTAAGCCCTTTTATTTTCATGTTTGTTGTGAAGGCAATGGTGGACTTAAAAACCTTAATTTCCATACCTCTGATCTCAAACTTATCCTCTTTCCAAGATTTTCTGAAATCCTTCAATAGGAGGGGTCATGACCATGTAATTTGGCTACGAAATTACTGAAACCCCCAATCCTAAGCTTGTTCAATAGAGGCTGATTAAAAGATTCAATGCTCTGGTTAGTAGGTTCAACTCTAATCCTATCACCCCCCATCTTCATGAGTCTGAACTTCCTATGTTTGCTACTGCTTTTCAAAAACAAACCGCCTTTCGCACTAATGGAAATCATGGAAAACAAGATATTAAGTAAGTTATCACAACCTTATTGCTCACTCATGCCAACATCATCAAACTTAGTTCCCTCTATCTCTACAAATGGTTTCATTAATGTCCATGGGTAATTCATCATCTTTACACCAAATATTGTAATCATTACTAATGACTCCATAATTAGCCATCTTATCTCGCACATTTGTTCCCTTGACGTAAGGTATGATTATAAGAAACCCTTACAATTTTTTTAAAGTTTCCTTAACATCATTGAGGATATTTCTTATGGACCAATTAATGGAACCTTGATTATTGAGGGCATTAATTATGATGAGAGAATCACCTTCAATCTAGATGTCCTTGAAGCCTTTTTCTTTAGCCAAAAAAACCCCCTAAAGAAGAGCTCTAGCTTCCGCCATATTGTTGGTTTTCTAACCTAACGGACCCACGTAAGTAAACAACCAATCTCCTTCATTGTTTCTTAAAATTCCCCCTCCCCAACAAGACCTGGATTCCCTTTTAAAGCTCCATCAAAATTTAACTTAACAACATTTTCCATAGGCCTAATCCATCTGGAATTCTTTTTTGGTTTGTGTAATTCCATCGGTCCAAGGGTGAACTTATCAAGAACTTTCTGCTCACTTTTTAGACAGGGTTTCTTGACTTTTCCTTTAAAGAGTTTAATGTTTTCCTTAATGGAAACCAAAAATTTTCTTCTAACTTTCTTTAGAAGAACTTTCGATCCCGAAGTTACCATCATTCCCGGCATTCCATAAACCCCCAAAAATGAGGGAGGGAAATATTCCAGGCCCAGATCAAAATGGGAAAATAGAAAGGACTCTCCCATTGAAAACAACAGTCTTCAATCGTCAAGGGAAAGGTCCATTAGATATTGAACAGATCCAGAATGGAAGCAAAGACATCATGGGAGAAGGAGCAATGAAGGAGGAGATGGTTGACATTTTCCTCCTCCTTCCTACAAAGAGAACATCTATTGGGAATCTTCATTCCCCTTTTCCTGAGATTATCCACAGTCAAGATTTTATTTTGGGTAGCTAGCTAGAAAAAGATATTAACCTTTGGGGTAAGATCCTTCACCCAGAGTTTACCCCAATAGTCCTTGTGCAAATCAGTCTTGAAATTTAACATGTAGGCTGATTTAACCGAGAAAATTCCAGAATCTTCTTCTTTCCATTTGATGGAATCCTCCTTGGTTTGGAACATGGGGATGTGGAAATCCCTTAATTTCTTATTGAGATCCCGAAAGGGTTGGATGTCACCATCAAAATCTAGAGGAGGTTCAATGGTTTCCCATTTAACAGAATCTTCCTGGATCCAAAAGTCCCGAATCCAAAATTTTCATGTTTCCTTGTAGAACTATGCAACTCCTTTCCATATTTCCAAGTTAGCTAAGGGGGAATCCTCAATCCAATTATCATACCAAAAATTGATTCTAGAACCCTTGCCAATCTCCCATATAGTACCTTTGGTTAATATTTCTTTAGAGGCCACAAAAGAATTCCAAAAGGAGACCCTCTAGGAGATTATTTTGATTAAAAAAGGATTCCATTCTACCTATATTCCACAAGTATTTCATCTTTATAATTTGCACCCAAATACCTTCCTCTCTAGAAATCCTCCAACCAACCTTGGCAATTAAGGCCTCATTCATAAGAGAAATATTTTTTAACCCCAATCCTCCACAAATATTTGGTTTTGTGACTTTTTCCCAGGCCACAAGAGGGAATTTGAACTTCTCACTAGCTCCCATCCAAAGGAACCTCTTCTGGATTTTCTCTAAGGCTTCCTTAATTTTAGTAGGGAGCATGAAAAGAGACATCACATAAATGGGAATTCCTTGAAGGGAGCTTTAGAGCAGTTGAATCTTACCAACCTGAGAGAGCAAGAGACCCTTCCAAGATGAGAGTTTACTATTAACTCTTTCTAGCAGAGCATTCCAAACCATGAAGTCAAGCTTCTTATGGATCAGGGGCATACCCAGATAAGAATCTAGAAAAATGCTTAATCTGTACCCCAGGATGTGAGCTAATCTGGCTTGAACCTAATTCTCCACATTAATGAAAAAAACAACACTTTTATGGAAATTAACCATCTATCTAGAAACCTGTTCATAATCATTAAGAACCACCTTAAAATTTGAGGCCTCATGGACAAAGGCCTTACCCATCATAAAGTTATCATCCAAAAACTAGTTGAGGTAGATAGAGGGAAGACCATTAGATATTTTAATACCACTGGATACAGTTGGAAACCATGGCTAGTTGACAGATTCTACTCAAGGATTTAGCCATTATGACATAAAGGAAAGGTGAAAGAGGATCACCTTGTCTCATCCCTCTACCAGCTTGGAAGAAACCTTCCAGTTTTCCATTGACCAAAACCGAGAAACTGGTAGTGGATATGCAGGTCATAATCATATTTACCAGGAAGTTATCAAAACCCACCTTTAACAGGATGGCTGAAGGAAATACCATGTTATCCTATCAAAGGCTTTATGAAAATCCAACTTGAGAAACATAGTCTATCTTCCAGAGCTTTCAATGGAGTGGATGGCTTCTTGAATCACAATAATGCTATTTGTAATTTTCCTTCCCAGAACAAAATCCCCCTGATTCCCAGAGATAAAGTTAGGAAGAACCATACGAATCCTCCCAACTATGATTTTAGTCAGAATTTTATAACTGGTATTACATAGGATTATAGGTATGAAATCCTTAACCTTCTTGGCTCCAGCAATTTTCGGCACTAGGACAAGAAAAGTATTATTCATTTGCCTCAAAAGATGGCCATTATTGAAAAAGTCTTAGACCATTTCAATGACCTCATATTTTATCACTTCCAAAATTTTTTGAAAGAAAAAGGCGGGGAAGCCATCCAGCCTTGGAGATTTATCTAGTTCCATATCAAAGATCGTAAAACAAATTTCCTCCTCTCGAAGGGCTTCTTAAGATATCTCTATTTTCAAGAGGGGTGATAACATTTTGGAAAAGATCCAAGACTTTATTCTAAACCAGCTCCTCCGAACTATACCCCTATTTAAAAATCTCCTTAAAGTAATTTATTATAGTGGAATTGATGTCCCTACTATCTGTATATGTCTCCCCATTCTCACCTCTTATCTCATTAATCTTTAGGATGTTAGCTCTGGAAGTGGCAAAGAAGTGGAAGAATTTAGTATTCCTATCCCCCTCCTTAAGCCATTTAACCCTATATTTTTGTCTCCAATACACCTCTTCTTTAGCCAGGATCTCATGGTATTTAGATAGGATTTTTGTTCTTGATCCTTGAGAACAGGGTTAAGACCATCATTCTCCATAAGTTCCTCAATATTTCTTAGATCTTTAGCTATTCTAATTTTTTCCTGGAAAATATTTCCAAAAGTCTCCTTATTCCATCTTTTAAGGTTACTTTTGATGTGCTTCAGTTTAAAACACAATCTGAAACTAGCAACCCCACAAACCTGAATATCCCACCATTCTTGAATTTTGTTGAAAATATCAAGGTGGTCTAACCACATCTTTTCAAATCTAAAAGGTCTAGATTTTTTTGATTGATTCATCCCCAAATCGAGAAGAATGGGATTATGATCCGATCCAATTCTGGGGAGAGTTTTTAGAGAATAAAGTTGATTGATCATACAAAGATGACTCACCAAAAATCTATCCAATCTAATCTGAATGAGCTCAATTCCCATCCTTCTGTTTACCCAAGTAAACTTGGATCCCTCCAAATCTAAATCAAATAGACTATTACTGGCTAGGAATTCAACTAAATCTTCCATACTTTCATAATAAGAGATCAAACCCCTTTCTTTTCACTAAGGGAAAGGGGGTATTGAAGTCTCCTCCAACTATCCAATCTTTGTCTTTAAATAGTTGTCTAAAGCTAGAGAGATCCTTCCAGAAATTTCATCTTTCACTGAGTTTATTGGGAGCATAAATATTAGAAACATACTAGGATTTTTTTGAGATGATTTCCGTGAAACTCATAACCACATGGCCAGGGGAGGAAAGGATCAGAATGCCATGCACTATTCTAGGATCCCACATAGTGAAAACACCTCCTAAGGCTTCGAAGGAGCTACATCCTTCCCAGTGAACTTTCTTTCCAAATTTTTCTCCCCACCTCTTTAAATCTATCCATTTTCATTTTGGTTTCTTGGAGCATGAGAATATCTGGTTTATTTTTAACTCTAAGATCCTTAGCAATTCTATGTTTACTGGGGTTATTCAAACCCCTAATTTTCCAAGAGAGGAGGATCATTTAACATTTCTTATTTCAAAGAAGAAACTTCCCCAAAGTACTCTGAATACCAACATCTACTTCCCTCCTAGAGTTAGTCTCCCTTAATTCCTTATTACTTTTCCTACCCTTAGGAGTTGAGTCCTTACCAACATCATCTCTAGAGGTACTTCACATAATAGGTTTTGATTTACTTACTGGGGTCTTAGGAGAGACCACTAAATCATATGTATCAACAACATAGTCCGTAAGAATTCCAAAAACATTAGACATGGGTAGTAGTTCTTCTTGTCTCTGACCAAAGGAACTCTGACCAATGGAAGAAACTTCATCTAGCAAAGGGCCACAGGCCACTTGCAGAGCACAAGCATTACCTTCCGAATCTTGGCTAGCCCCTTCCTCTATGTTTCTAGAACCACCTCTTCCAAGTCCGTATTTTCATTTTCATTCTCATCTTCAGCTTCAAAGTCATTGACTTCATGAAAATCGGAGACAACCAGTTCCTTGCATGGGGTGTTATGATGGACCGATGGATCCGCTTCTTTAACCACCTTCTAGATGTTAAGAGGATCCTTTGTCTCTACACTTTTCCATTTTTCCCAATCAACCTCCATTCCTTTGCCTCCTTATTAGTTATCTTTTGTGGACCAACTAAGGGATCGATTTTTTTCTTATGAAGAGGACAATTTCTTTGATCATGACCCACCTTCTTACATTTTCTATAGGCAAAAGGATATGGATCATAATCAAATCTCTACATCCAAACACCCTCAAAAGTCAAGAGTTTGATATTACTCTCTAAGGAAGCATCTTGACCCATATTGACACAAAATCTAGCATGAGTGAGTCTAGATTTAGCCTTAGTGACAGGATCTAAGGATATTGGCTTACCCAGGCTTTTAGCAATGAAAATAAGGACTTCTGCTCCCAAAACTCTAGGGGTAAGCTTGGAAGGTTGACCCAGATAGGGAACTCAGAAACAGATGTCACATATGGATTAAAATCTAGTTCCCATTTCTGAACAACCACATGAGATTTTCCAATAAACCAAGGACCTCCAACTAGAATCTTCGCCACATGATCTTTACTAGGCAATGAGACTAAGAAGAAACCATTAACATATGTTGAAACTTCAAGATCCATTAGATGCCCAACGTCTCTTGACCCAACCCCTAAAGTAGTCAATATTCGGTCTAGAGCCAAGGCATTTAGCAAAAAGAGTGCCTTCCATGGAGGCTTTTGTTCTAGCCAAAATAATCTCAGGGACTTTAAGGGATAAGTTACCTTTCTCTTTTGATGGCTCCAGTCCCTCCAAAATCACCTTGTCCAAGATTTTACTGACCAAACATTTTTCCCACGTGCTTGCAGCCCCATTCTTTTCCTTGTTATCCTTGGGTTCAACAATCACATGATCTTGTACCTGGTGCAGGGCCCATTCATTCTGCTTCTCCGTCTGACCCACTAGAGATTCCCGGTCATTTTCTTTGTTTGAAATTTCCAGAAAATCCCGCTCCCGTTCCCCCACATGATGTTATGCAATTGTAACGAGAGAAGACTGTGATATTTTTATTACTCTTGTTGATGATAAATTCTGAGAAAGTTCTTGGTGGACATGACACACATTGGGTGATACACATTAAATCTTGTCATGTCTTTTTTTGTGCATTGTTTATATATGTTGCTATATTTCTACAAGTACAATTCTACTAAATAATTTCCTATTGTTGTGATTTAAGGAACTTTTTCCACATATTTGTTCACTAATTCCTAACATTACTCATGTTTTTAATATGATAATGGACACTTAGTTATGTGAGTAGATTAGAATAATGTGATATTATTGTTAATAATATGTTACCATGTTAGATAAGATATGGATGAAAGAGATGTTGAGATAGATGATATATGATAGAAATTTTTTATGAATGTTGTGTATCTTGTATAAGGTGAATGCAATGAACAACCTTTATTTAATGTACTAATATGATATTGAGAATCTTAATGAAAATGTTGTAACATGTTAGAGGGCTAACTCAAAATTAAATTACATTATAATGCACTTAAGAAACACATAAACAAGAACAAGTAAACACACTAAAATAAATCAAGTATGTTTGTCATATTTAGTAACCCAATTGATGTAGTAAGGTGAAAATGTTAATAATGTTGATCCAACCGATGATGTACATAGGGAATGTGGAACAAGACTAATGTGTCCTAAGAGATGATGGCACTACCCATGTTTCTCCACATGAAATGATAAGTTGGGGTGAGTTAGATATAAAATAGTATATATCATAGGTTTGATGTGAATCATGATATTCTACTTGTCTTTAACTAGGGTTGTGTACTATTAGGATTTGGGATTGTTTTCAATTATTTTAATGCTTTGAATATTTCAAGATTCTTGTGTTTTAATTTTTTTACTTTTTTATATTTTTGGTTTTCTGATTTCCTTGTATTTTTATGTTCTAATGGTTTTGGATTCTTTGAATGTTGCAACATTTTAGGGTTGGTCATTTTTAATGTTTTAAGATTTTGGGTTTTTGATGTCCTTGCAATTATGATGTTCTAATGTGTTTGGATGTTTCAATGTTTTGGTTTTTATGATTTTCTAATGTATGGGGATTTTTAGGCTATTTGGATGTTTTTAGATTTTATACTTGGTTTAGGATATGTAAAAGGATATTCACATAATGTTTTGTACTTATAGCTTTGGAATACTAAGAAATTTTCCCACACTATGTTTCAAACTAGTCTAGTGTCGAATCGGGTTTAAAACCAAAGTGTGAAAATAAGGTTCATATTATGGACATAGAATTCACATGCCTAAGTGACCAATCATGCGTTAGTGGAATGGATGGGTGAAACTAGGGTGGAGTAGAAAATTCACCAAGTTCTAGGTACTTGTAGAAAATATGATCTATCCATTATTTTGGAAACTATTTTTCATCATGGTACTAATCTAAGGTGCCACAAGTTTGGTTTTCACCATTGGATGAAATTGTTTCTCTTTCTTTTGATTTTGTGATTTTTAATTTTTGCATTTTTCTTTTGGTTTTATTTATTATTTGGGTCCTTGCAGATACGAAATGTGTAGAAGAATTTGAGGTGCATGAGTTTCATTGGCTCGGATATTTCATCACCATATTTTATAAGCGAACTTGTAATCTCTAAAACCATACTTTACAATGAAAATATATGTGACTAACTAGTTAGGTTAAAAATTACATTTATTCTCTTGTTATTTAGTGGTGTTCTTATAATTATTTTTAAGGGCAATCTCACCAATCTCAAACTCTATGGTGATGATGAAGTTATTATATTTTTGGTACAATCTATTTTGATATACTTTAAGGTGATCTAAGGCATGAAGTCATTTCTCATCCAAAATTTTTAGCTCACTAAGTAGGCCACTCTATACTCTTCATCGTCAATCTCATATTGTAAGGATATGCATAAGCGGGGCATCTCAATGTCAAGGTTGATTATATCCTCAATTAAAAATACCATGTAGTAATGTATATCTCTTTTAGGATTACATATGTAAGTGTGGTAAGCCCATAATGTGGGATAGATTTCTAGGTGCCATTTTCTGCCGAGTTATTGAAAATTTCTCAATTTTATCTACAAAAGTTTTATTAGTAGCTTCATCTTAACCAAAACCTTATAAGTAATAGAGAATGGAACAATTTTATTTGATTTTGAATTAATAGCACAAGGATTTTACTTTTTTATTTTTGAAAGATTTACCATTGTGAAATATAATGGAGCATATGAGGTCATAATGTAGATGATGTGATTTAGGATAAAATTTAATACCTACTTACTGATTATATACTTAGGAGGAATAGATTCCACCCACTTGGCAATAAAAGGAGGAGGGATGGATATTCACAATGATATTGAGCACCCATTTTGAATAATACCATGGAGTAATAATTGTTAGTAGTTCTTGGGATGGTGCATGAATAAGGTTTCTATATTTCTAGCATGAAACATATTTGTGAACATATAAGAAATATTGTGTTTCCATAATGTTCCAGTAATATCTAACTTGAATGAGTATCTTAGCAAGGACATTTTTATTGGTGTTAGCTCTGAGGATATCTTTTTGTACCTCTATAATATCTTAGTTTTCCTACTCTAAATTCAAAATTGTAATAGGTTCCCATCATATCCTAGATGATGAGGGTTATCCTAAGGAGGTTATAACATAAAATTTATTAGATGAGAGATTTTGGTTAGGATAGATCATGTCGAATATTTTATCATGAAGGTAATTATATATTTTTTCATACCAATGAGAGGAGAGACCAATAAGTTAAACATGCTAAATAGGATTCCAACATGTTATAGGTAGGAACCACTAAGTGTTTGACCAAGAATCAAAATTATTTTTATCTACTTTGGAAGGTTGAGAAGAGATCTAATAATAGATATAACACCTACAAACATATTTTTGAGATATTATTTGAGGCTATCCACCATGCATTGTGTAGACACCTATAATTACACCCAAGCAATTTAAATACTTAAATTGCGCTAATTATCCCTTTCTCGCAAATTGACGACATATCGTCAAAAGCGCTCATATTCCCTCTTATTGTTGTTAATTAATTACAATACACTAATTGATTAAGTCACCTATCCAACTAACAACCTAATTAACGACCTTCCATTAATTATTTACCCCTTCTCTCTAGACTAATTAATTAGCCTTCCCCTTCATTCAATTAATAAATCAATATTTAATTGATTTAATCCCCTCATAATAGCCTAAATTGTACTAATATTCCTCTAATTGGCTTCTATAAGCTTACATCTACCTATTAGTTAATCACCCTTGATTAATTAAGACACCCCCAACTCCCATGACTTGCTAAGCATAAATTAAACCCTTCTACAGTAAGGTTACCTTTTATAAAGCAACCTTATCCATTCCTAATCATTTTTTACCTTTATCCCACATGTAAAGGGATGAAAAGTTTCCTTTATCCATTGGGCTATATAAGGAGCCCTCCTTCTACCTTTATACCTACACCTAATTCCCTTGAGAAAGAAAAAGAAAGCACATAGTCTTGCACTAAAATCCTTTTGCCATTTTTAAGCCCTTCCATCATCCATTTTGAAGAGCTAGGACTCACACCCAAGCATCTTTGAAGGATCAAAGCAAGCCATATTTTTTATTTCCATCGGACTACATAGGTCCATTTGATTTAATTAGGCAATTTAGAAGAATAGAGTTCTTGACTTGCATTATGTTTGATCTCACTATTTCAAAGTTATGATGCTAGTGTAGGCCTTGTTCATTTCTTAATCTTGATGGTACTCTTTTATTGTTTCTAGCTAGGTTAGGGAACTATTTTAGGTGGTAGTTCTTGTTTTCAATCTAACTTAGGAAAAAGAATACTTGTACACACATTTATATGGTAAATTTTTATCATCCTTGTAATTATATTCATCATTAACATATTTGATGATAAGTTATGAGTCTCTAATGTCTACTACATGTTGTATGTTCCATTCTCTAAAAATATTTATGCTTATAATGTGTTCCTCATCTTGTACTATGTTGTTGGTATATGGGAAACCAATTATGAAGGTCTTCAAAATGAGATAATTTGTAGTTGCCACAAAGAGGATTCCTTCCCCTAAACCATGATGAATTATGGAACCATCAAATTATCTTTTCCATCGAAGAGGTGTGTCAATATTAATAAAAGAATAATTTAGTCATTCCATGTTTAATGCATATGTTTCCTAAAGAGGTGCTTTTTCCAAATGATCTACATTCACCTATATTTTAATGGACTTATAATTTACATATTTTATATCAAACTCACTCAATAAGATGATTTGGATTTCCATTAGCCATAAGAGTTGGTTTGGATAACACATATTCAATAGTTTTTATTGAGAATATAGTTCCTTAACTTTTTAAAAGTGAAGAAAAAAAAATAATACTTTTAAATTTATGGTAGATAAATCTCATATGATATGAAGGTTAAGATAAGATGATAAAATATCTTTCCTCTTCTTATTTTTACTGTTACACCAAAGTGCTCATAGAGGAAAATGTGTGGTATATATGTGTTGGTGAAATATTTTTCAAGGAAAAAATATGGCATTTTTTGCCAATGCTCTAGGACTAAGTCCCTTCACTTAGGAATGGGGAGGCTCCCATTTATTAAAATCTAGAAATAATATACACCAATTCTATTATCAACATGGTCAAAGAACATGGCTCACACACAAACACTCCAGTGAAACCTGTGGAAATAGTGTATGGAGAGAAAGAAGTGTGAATTATGATTAGGAAAAGAGAAATAGAGAGGGAGTTTTAAGTATTAAATAGTATGCATATTTTATTAACCGCATGAAACCAAAAGTATTTACAGATTCAATGAGAAGACACCAATATGAAAAACAAGATGAAAAAAAAAAAAAATCAACACAAAAATTATCTACATTATTATCATTAAAATATTTATTCTTTCCCTACTTGTGCAAGATTGTGATGCTTTATTAGAGTAGGAGTTGAGAAACAAAGGAATACATTAGGGAAGAAATAGAAGAAATACATTTTGCTATAGGAGTAAAAAAATATTCCTTTGGAATGGAGAGAGCCTTTTAATTATTATCCAAAACAAATGACTCTTCACATTCCCATGTGAATTTTCAACTTAAATTGAAATCCAAATGAAGAAATATAAAATTTAAGTGACTTAAGTCACTTTTATAAAATTTGTCTCACAACAAAGAAATAGAATTCTAGAGAGAGAAAATAAGAGAGAGAAGGTGTGATCAATTGAAGATGATCAAAGATGAAGTTCTACTTTTTCTAATTTATGGAGATGTATGTTGCAACTGAGTAGAATATTCCTCAACTACTTCTCTAACTAGGGAATGTCTTATATACGATTTTCGATGCCTTATCATGAGCGATCATTTTTTGGTATGTCTTGAAATATCTCTTTCAACTCTTCACTTCTATGAGAAATAGTAAGTTGCATGAATCAAATCCTTATCACAAACATAATCTATTGTCTCTCAAATAAGTAAATAAAATAACTTAAAATCATCAAGAATAATGCACCCATATCATGGATACCCCAAACTTGGTAACCAAGAGCTCTCTTAGATTTGACAGAATCAAAGGTTCATGATAATCCTCCACGAAACGTGGTAATTATCTGAAATGGAAACACTTCTTTTTTTGAGATGATACCAATAAAAAAATGAATGGAAAATGTCTTCATAAATAATATGATTTCATCATATCTCATCTCTTGAATGGAGGGTAGTGCGGAGATCAAGATTACATAGTGTCATGGTTCACATTGTGAAATCCTTCAAATGATTCAATTGGATGTTTCATGCTCAAAAATCCTCCTGTGCATGTTGACTCTAGTTAGAAAATGAGTTTTCCCTTCTTATCCAAGCATCTTCAATGGTTGTCATGTGTTCCATGTTGTTGTCTCTAGAATTTAGGTACTCGGACACCGAGAAATGGCATGGGATTGTATCTAGAGTAATGGAAATTTATTGTGTAATATTATGGTTTCACAGGCCTTAAAATTATGGTGGAATTCAATGGTACAAGTGAAATGGGATTCTGATATAGTTTTCAAAAATTTAAAATTTTGAATGGTTTTAGTAGTTGAATCTATTTTTAGGCCACTGTGGGGGAAATCAAATCCAAATGGGGTAGGACTTGATTCTTTGGAAAAGTATTCCTAAGACAATAAGACTCTCCAAATTAGATGACGATCCCTTGCTGAAAACAATGGGAAATGGAAAAGAACATTCTTGTTAAGAATGAATATTAGAAAATGGGATTAATGGAGGATATTAAAAAAACCTGTTTCTTCATTTTATGAATCAATATTCATCCAAATGGATTGGTTATCAATACTCTAGAGAGTTATTGAGGAGGGGAACCAATGATTCAAATTTGGTGAAGATCTCTTGTATGGATCAATGAAAAAGTGAAAACTTTAATGAAGTGGGAAGAGTACTAAGTGAAAACTCAGTCCTCCATATCTCCAAAAATAGTACATGTCATCATTCAATACATGGATCAAATGAAATATTATTTTGTGAGGAACATTTGTAACAAATTTAAAAAAAAAATTGGATCATGAGAATGTAGAACAATTTTTAGTTGTTACGGGAAAAATGGATTTCTTAGGTGGAAAAGTTTTTCTCAAATAAAAAAATATCATTCCAGGATAACCCATAAGTGATATATCATCTGAAAGGCGTTTCCAAATGGAGCACTTTGGAAAAGTTTCAAGGTTTTTCAACCGTGGGATCACCAAAAATGAGAAAAAGACCATTTTGGAAACTAGGGCACAAAGTGGTTTTAATGGCTTCCATGGAGGAAAAATATGAAGTTTTAATGGATTTTCATGTTGCACTTTTTCTATTTTTTAGTTGTTATTTTTAGAGGGAAGTGGAGATTTGAATTTTGTTTACATATGTTGGTGGAGAATGAACTTTAAAAATCTAAAGTGATATTTCCACTAAGTTTGCAATCTCCACCTAAAAAATGCACCTCTAACAAGACTAGGTATACTTTATTGGTGCAATTGCACCTCCAAATTCCACCAAGTGCAACCGAGGTTCAAAAATGTGCCTAGGAGAGGAGTGAGACCCATAACATGCTCACACGTGACAAATTATCTATTTTTGCACAACTTTTTTATTTTTCATGACCAACCAATGAGACTGAGGCACACTTTTGAAGGTACAGTCTCAAATTGAAGAATTCAAATTTCATAGCATCACCAAAAGGCCACCAATATTACAAAGTTTGTCACCACACTTGATGACATCATAAGTATAAAGTAAAATTAGAATAGAGAGTGCACTTTTCACCCCATGGTCCAAACTTAACCATTTCAGGACATATAATATATGAATTTGATTGGAAATGGGAAAAATAATCCAATAAAAAAATTTAGAAACTCTGAAAATTGATTCCTTCATAAATTTTTCTCATATCACCACTTTTTCGTAGGAAGGCATGTCAATGAGTTGAAATGCACAGGAGATTTAAACAAGTATGAACCAAAGTATAAATTGGTTCATGAAGGGGGGTTAAATTTTATTCAAATTGGCCCTTTTTTAGAATTCCAACTCTACTTGAGGTTCTTGAGACCTTCAGTGCAGATTACTTTTCCAGAAAGACCATCGTGCTTAAGTGTTGAGAAGGTTTCCTCTTTTTACACTTTTAAAACATTATCTTACATACTCTATCATGTATGATACCTTGTAATATTTCCTATGAATATTATTTAATTCACAAAACCACCTGAAGTTCCTAAAACCTTTTCCAAGAGTTTACCCTTCAATAATGCACACACACTCATTTTTCCCAAAAATCACCTGGAGAGATAGATTTCCCCATACCATTCCAAAGCTCGTAGAATTTTTTCTAAATGATATTTTCATGGAGAAAAGTCCATGAATTATTGTAGAATACAATTTGGGCTCCTGAAATGCTCTAAGGCTCCAGAAACCTTTTCGAGAAGTTTATTTTTCAAAATAGGCAATTTGACAATTTTGACCGGTTTGAACGAAAAGTGATAAAATTCCAATAGGGTTTTCAAGTAAAATGCATGAAAATTTTACATTATAACAATTGGATATAACTCTAGGACTTGTTTTGGGTTGGAAAAAGTACAAACAAGGAAAGCATGAACACTAGAATCTCATAACATTAAACACCCATTGCCTTATCCATTAGGCAAAATAAATTCAAAGGGAAACACCTTCTTTTGGAATATTTATGGAATGTCACACACAAAAAAACATAGTAACAAAAACAAAAAGGGGAAACAAACCTATCTCACCTATGTACATGTGGGGATAACCACTTTCATTGTATTAATTTTTCTTCTTCATATGTTACCCATGTACAGGTAGCACCAAATGACGTTTCTCTACAAACCCATTGAATAGTTCCATGAAGTAATACCCCTTTCTCAATTGTTTGGGAAATCTAGCTACTACAAGATATCTCCATATACCTAAGAAAGAGAAAGTTTCATGTTTCTTCTTGAGAAAGTTTGTATGAATCCTCTTGCAAGTGAGGATTTAATTAAATAACTCATTGTCTTTGTTTTTCTAAAATTGCATTTCCATTTTCAAATTCAACCATACTTCTAATTTCTCATTTTCTATTTTTCCACTGCTATTCAAGGTTGATTCTTGATCATACCATACTTACCATGTTCACAACTAGGCTTATGCTCTTCGATGGGTATTTGATTTTTTCTTTTCATGTTCTATGTCACCATTATTTCCATGAACATATTATTTATAGATATTTTGAGACTTTTGACACCATACAATACTTCTTATTACTCTATGTTTAGTTTCTAATCCAAATGGCCCTCTTTTACACACATTGGCTCATTTCTAACTAATTTCTTGCTATGGTGTGACTCACATGATATTTCATCCTTTTGAAAAGATATGAAGACAAGGTTGGGTCTAAAATATTTAGACCATCACTTTTCTTGTGACCTTTTCTGGTTGCAATAGTCATCCCTATGATGTAAATATATTCTTCTTGAGTGGAATAATCCTTGTGATAGTTTAACACCTTCTTATCCATAGATTCATCATTGATAAGGTCCTCTTCTCCAAATGGAAAGGAGAAAGGTTCATATTCACAATCATACTCATTGGGTAAGTCCTAATGCTAGGTCTTAAGAATATGATCAGAAACTTAGAGATCATATTCTAAGAAGTAATTTGATATTGTTTTTCTTTCATGGCTTTCATTTCTTATCATCTTGGGATTGCCTTTGTGGAAATTTGAGATACCCATGATTATTATGATCACTAAGTACAAAACTTCTATCCATATTTAGTGAGAAGCTATAATGTCAAATTTTTTGTCTATCAAATAATCATGTTGTTTCTCAACTAGCTCAATCAAACCTAGGTACTCCTTAATCAATATGGGAATAACAACATCTTCCTCAGAAGTTATGAAATATTTTTAATATCTTGAATATTGTTACAAAATGGCTTTCCTTGGGTCATCCTATTTTTGAATAGTATATCTCATCTTTCATATAGAAAGGAGATTCTTCATTTTATCCTTGACTAGTATGGTGACATATGACCAATCCATCTAAATATCTCCACCAACATCTTGATAGAAATTCCAACTCAATAACATCCCATGTGTAGCTAGAATGTTTGCGATAAGTATGTTCATCTTGACTTTCTTTTCAAGAAAATCTACAAATGCTACTTCAACATATTTTACTTGACTAATGATGGGTACTTCTTTCATATCCATGGAGTAATGACCAACATTAGGGTAGATAGTTAGACTAAAGGCCTTATAAAATTTATCGGGAATGAAATTGTCAAAGCATTGGAATAAATGATGCATTTACTCAATTTATACCCATTGATCAATAAAGAGGGGTAGAAGGGTTCTAATTTCTCATAAGTGGAGGATGTTGAAGAATTAATATTTTGATTAGGAGTGGTATTAGGAGAGGGAAGTGGTTCTTTGGTAGTGGAATTTATGGTACCAAACTTTGAAATACTTCCCATTGACAAGTTTATCAAATTTCTTTGGATGATCTCTTAGATACTCAAACTCAAAATATAAACTTTGTATTTATTACATGGTCAATTATTTCAAAGGATGAGGAGGTAGACACGTCGTGATACATAATGGAAAATTCAACAAGGGTAATATTTTCATTCTTAGGAACCCAAGATATAGAAGCAAAAATTGATTTGACAATAGAAGATGAAATAAACTTACCCAAAGAAAGAGATGTTGCTTTAGATGTGGTACTCTTAAGATTATTCTTGAATGATTACATGGAAATGGGAAGTATTGATCCTCTTTTTGTTGTTTTTTGTAGAGTTTCCTTTTGAGGATTCAAGTACTTTACTTGGGTAGTAGAGGAAGAGGCCTTTTATTGTTCTTGTGAGTGAGTGAACACTACACAAGATTAGTTAGTCATGTCATCCATGAACTCATGATCTTCATTGGATGATTACTCAAAATACCCAATCTTTGCATATCCATCTTCTTATTCTCCTTTAGGTTCTAATTCAACAATTTTATCCTATTCATATTTTTGGGTTCCATGTGTTACATTAATAGGTGAGCCTTCAAGGAAAACCTTCAGGGTGCTCCAAAATTTGATTCTAGTTTTAGTTTTGATATGGTGCATGATGAGCCATTTGCCTATTTAATGTAGTCGATCATTAACAAACTTCTGCAGAATCAATCATTTCCTTCATTCCGAGAGCTTTGAATTTTATTTCTTATTGAATGATTCTTGATCTTTCTTAACATGATAATATCATCTTCCACTTCAATAGCAATTTCTTGAGCATTATCTAATGTATTTGGTTGATTTCTATGTAATATGAATCCATCTTCTATAAATTAAGAATTTATGAAGAACCTCTTTTGATTATTTGTAGTAGGAAGTGCACCAATAGTAATATTGTTAATCAACTTGTTGAATTTGGCCACAAATTATCTCATGGGATCTTGTTGTTCTTTCTTCATTTGATCCAATCAAGAAAGAAGGGAATGAATGCCTTTTATAACTTGAACCATGCTTCAAACATATCTTTCATATCTACCCAATCAGGTGATTAAATGATATGTAAAATAGTAGAACCATCTTGCAGGTAGCACCTTGTAATGACTCAACGAATAGTTTAATAACAACATATTCATGTTATACTCTAAGACACCACAAGATATGATAAATATTGTAATATTCTCATCTAGATGTTACGTTCCATCTTTGTAGAAATTGGGAAAGTTATTTATTGATCCTTTTGGTAATTTTTGAAGTGGAGGAGTCAAAGCCAACAAACTAGTGATTTGTCCCTAAGATACTAGCTTAACCATATCTGGAGGAAGAGTGTTCAATGGTTTTGGAGAGAGTGGAATTTCAATCGAACTAGAAGGTGTAGCCTCAAATGAATTTCAAGAAATTGTCTTGGAATCTATATGGGAGAAAGTATGAAATCATATTTTTCTTGTAACTCAAACACATGATTATGAAAGACTATAATTATACTTGGTGTTCTTTAGTGAATATTTTATCTTCTAGTTTGTAAAGGATATTTCAATGGGGAATATGAAAATTTATATCTAGGAATATGATAAAAATAATGAAATATGAAGGGTTTCTTATAAAAATCAGCAATGGATTTTCAAGCAATGAATTTCATATTTTTTGAGTTGTTTATTTTATGAATTTTTAATGGGTTTTGGATATTTAACTTTAATTATTTTTTTGATTGTATAGGGTGCATGACATAAAAATATACCCCATGGTGGGTGCCAAAAAATATTGGCAAAAAAATTCAAGGAAAAAAATATATGGTTTTTTGCCAACTCTCTAGGATTAAGACCCCCTCTTGGGAATGGGGAGGCTCCCATTTATTAAAATATTAAAATAATATACACTAATTCCATTCTCAAGGTGTTCAAATATCGATAATCAAATAGGGACACTCCATTGAACCTATGAAAATAGTGTATGGAGGGTAAGGAGTGTGAAGTATGAGTGGGAAAAGATAAATGGAGAGTGGGTTTCAGGTAATAAATAGGATCCAGAGTTTAATGAATAGAAAACCCGAAGTATTTCCATATTCAATGAGAAGACACCAATATGCAAAGCAAAAAAATAATTCAATTAAATTTTTTTAACTATAATATATTCATAAAAATATTTTGTATTTCCCTGGTTGTATAGGATTACAATGCTCTATTGGAGTAGGAGTTGAGAAAGAGAGGAATACATTAGGAAAGAAATAGAAGAAATACATCTTACTATTTGAGGAGTAAAAAATTGATCGTTTGGAATGAAAAGAGCATTACAATGTATATCTAAGCAAATGACTCTTCGCATTCCCATGTGAATTTTTAAATTAAAGTGAAATCCCAATGAAGACATAAAATTTAAGTGACTTAAGTCACTTTTTACAAAATTTATCTCGTGAAAAAGAAATATAATTATAGAGAGAGAAAAGAAGAGAGAGATTTTTTTATCAAATGAAGATGATCTAGTATGAATTTATTCTTTTCCTTCCTTATGGAGATGAATTTTAGAACTGGGTATAATCTTCCTCAACTTATTCTCTCGATTGGGGTATGTCTTAGAAATGATGTTCCACACCTTATCTGAATGATCATATTTTTTTATGTCTTGAAATATCTCTTTCAACTCTTCACCTCTATGAGAAATGGTAGGTTACATGAATCAAATCCTTGTCACAAACATGATCTCTTGTCTCTCACATGAGCAAACAATCACCTTGCAATCATCATGAAGAATTCACCCATATCACACATGCCCCAGACTCAGTAACTATGAGCTCTCTTGGATTTGATGGTATCAAAGGTTCATGAGAATCCTCGGCAAAAACATGACAATCCTCTAAAATGTAAACACTTACTTTTGTGAGATGACACTAAGGAAAAATTGAATATACCGTGTATTAATGAAGAATAGGATTTCATCATATCTTGTCTCTTGAATGGAGGGTGGCACAAAGATTAAGAATACACTAGTACCATGGTTCCCATTGTGAAATCCTTCAAATGATTTAATTGGATGTTTCATGCTCAACAATCCTCCTATGCACATTGACTCTAGTTAGTAAATGAGTTTTCCTTCTTATACAAGCATCTTCATTGGTCATCAGGTGTTCCATGTTGTTGTCTCCAACATCCGGGTAGGCAGACACCATAACTAAAATGGGATCATATCCAAAGTAATTGAACTTTATTGTGTAATTTTATGGTTTCATAGGCCTTATAATGATGGTGGAATTTAATGGTGCAAGTGAAAATGGATTTTGATATGGTTTAGGTAGATAAATCCCTGTTTATGCCATTGCGAAGGAAAATTAAATCTAAATTAGATGTGACTCAATTCATTGGAAAGGTATTCCCATGATGAAGAGATGCTCTGAATTTGGTTACGATCCCTCATCGAAAATAGTGGGAAATTGAAAATTAAATCATACATGAGAAGGAAGCTTGGAAAATGGGTTTAATAAAGGATATGTACAAAAAATGGGAGGAATAATCATCCAAATGGATTGATTTTCAATTCATTGGAGGGGTACTAAAAAGGGAACCAATGCTCCAAATTTGGTGAAGATCTCTCATCGCAATTAACTGGAAAGAACAAACTTAGATGAAGTAGGTAGAATACTTTGAGAGAAAAATCATTCCTCTATATCTCCAAAAATAATCCACCTCATCATGAAATCAATGGATCAAATGAAATATTATTTTATGAGGAACATTTTCTCCAAATTTCAAACAATTTGGCTCACCGAGTCACCTTAAAAATGGAAAACAATTTTCAGTTGTTCTAGGCAAAAATGGAGTTCTTGGATAGAAACTTATTTCTAAAATAAAAACTTAATCATTCAATGATATCCTCTAAGAGATATATCATCTGAAATTCATATTCAAATGGATCACTTTGGAAATGTTTTGAGGTTTTTCGACTATGGTATCACCATCAATGAGCAAAATTCTATTTTGGAAACTAGAAACACGAGCTAGTTTTAATGGCTTCCATGGAGGAAAAATATGAAGTTTTAATGGAGTTTCATGTTGTAATTTTTCTAATTTACATTTGGTTTTTTTGGAGGGAAGTGGATATTTAAATGTTTTATGCACATGCTAGTCGAGAATGAACTTTGCAAATGCAAAGTGATATTTTCACAAAGTTTGTAATATCTACCTCAAAAAAGCACCTACAATAAGATTGGATGCAATGTGGTGGTGAAATTTCACCTAAAAGTTCCACCAAGTGAAAATGAGGTTCAAAAATGTACCTAGGGAGAGGAGTGGGACCCATAACATGCACAAACTTGACAATTTATCTATTTTCCATTAATTTTTTACTTTTCATGACCAACCAATGAGAGTGCGGTGCACTTTTTAAGGTGGAATTTCAAATTAGAGAATGCAAAGTGAATTTCACCTCCAAATGGTTATCATGCTCCCAAAGTACACCAAATTCACTTGATGACGTCATCAAAGACAACATGAAATTAGAAAACAATGCACTTTTCACCTCGGGGTCTACACTTAACTGTTTCATGTCATATAATTTATGATTTTGATTGGAAATGGGACACATAATCCAATGAGAGTATTTAAAAAATCTGAAAATTGAATCCTTCATGCATTTTTTTCTCATATCACCAGTCAAGGAGTTTAATTATTGAAGGATCTTGAAATAAGTGTGAGATGAAGTATCACTTGTAATACCTCAATATTATGCTTCATCAAACTCAAGGAATTTTTTTTTCTTTTACGCATTTAATTATCTTGATGCCTTCAATGCTCAATAGAACAACAGATTAATATAGCATTAGTTAATGTTCAAAATCCATCTTGACAACCTATGATAACCATATCCAATTGTAAGGGTTTCAGATCCTACCTAATTCCGATCCCACTCGATCCCCCTCGAATGTTCTACACAAGCCAATATACCCAATATATCATTTGGTTATACATTTTTAAAGGTAAAGAGAATCATGTGCATCTTCTTAGTTTCAGCCTCTCGCTCACAAAAAAAATTAAAAGAATAAATGGTGACAGATAATGCAATCAGTCATTTGCATTACTATGCACATAGTTTTCGCATTTCCCTAGCAAGTCTGGTTTCATGACTACACATAAGCCACTTCAAACCTATCCTTTCCAATTCACCACACAACCATCTCAACATATTATCAATATTTTTTTTTCCATTTTTTACTTATTAAATTAATTTATTCATCATAAGTACTAATGTATTTAATTATCAAGTTCAACACCAAAGATAGAATTAATGTATCTCAACTTCGATTCATGTGGCTCATGCTAGTATAACTTTGGAATCCCTACAGAAAATTTATGTTGACGTAATGACCTAATTCATTCCATGACCATCCTTCTCCCCGTAGTCATCCCCGTAACATCCCTATTTCATGATTAAAAAAGTAAGGGAAATTTTTTTATACATACATTATTGTTCACTATTCTAAATTACACATTTTGAACCACATTAAACCTGCTAATCAATCTTACTATAGTAACCATATACAACTATTATGACTCGAAAGGTACAACTGATCTCTCATATTACATTTAATAGTATACTCGGTATACTTTCGGTTTCCCTTTTTCATTCAAGGGATTATCAAGTGCAACCGACCAAGGGCTTATCTAGGTAGTTGTCATGAATACCCATCCTATATCAAGAACCTTGGTCTAGTGAATTTAAGAAAACACAACCAGCAGCTTTTGATACTTTGGAAAAAGTTTCGGACATGTTTTCCATGCCTAGATTCTCGAGACAACATACTTGTCCTGAAGGAATATGTCTTTCACCACACTCAAAATCAAGTATCTTGATTATTGTTGAGTGGACAAGAATCTGATATGAAGGAGACGACACACGTAATATTCACGCATGGGAGTAAAGAAAAGTCAAAAGGAACCGAAGGATAGGGAAGGAAACATGTGCAAAAGATAAGGGCAGATTCGGGACTTACTCGTTTTCACATGTACATGCTATTTTTGGAGATGGCATATGGAGCACAAAAATGAATAAGGACTTGCGCATCACGTATAGGATATTTTTGGAAGAGCAACTATCAAGCACTTTTCATGGGTTTGAATTAAAAATAGAATTAATACTACCAGTTAACTAGAAGAGGTCTATTGTTAGCACACTTGCATGTTTGGGTATTATTATAAAGGTGCGTGGCTATTTTCAGCATGCGACCTATTTTGGGAATTATGCAAGCGGTGAAGGGAAATTCCCACCCTTATAAATATGTACTGATCTGCGTATTATAAGAGATGTGTGTGTGTGTGTGTGTGTGTGAGAGAGAGAGAGAGAGAGAGACTAAATTATTGTGAGGTTATGCTTCCAAATCCAATGCACGCAAGAGCTTATGGTATTACTTATTGTAATAAGCTTTGGCGTATTATTGTTTTTAATGTAATGGAGTGTATTGGTTAATCAAAGTATTAATCATGAGTATAACTAGTTCTTGCATGATTGACTTCATTATGGTTATTATTTAAATCTATTACTCTTTAGATCTAGATCTGGAACATGCTCTGTAGAATGTTATGTTAATTATGGATCTAAATGCATTAAGTCTTCATCATGCTAACATCCTACAACAAAAACCCTAAAGAGGGGCTTGGTACCTTTACATACTTTGGGTGAGTGCTTAGCCTAGGCTAAATGACGTGCTAGCACGTCAGGTTATTACTAGTAAATTATAGGCTACATCATTCCATTGCCCAGGACATCTTTTTCAATTTTTTATAGGATGGTTCGTGATGAAGACATACCAGTTGAGTGTAGCAAGTGTTGAGGATTGGATACATGATCTAGAATAAGAATACACATGGAGGTTCAACATCAAATTTGAGTTTAACGCACACACATGGGTGGAACAGAATATGTACGATAGTTTATATGAAAGCTTCTTCATTATTCTTATAGTAGAACCGTATGAGTGGCTAGTTGCTTATGTGTCTAAAAGGGATTAGAGGTATCTTGTAATTATTTGGATGCAAGAATAATTTTAGGCCCTCTATGATGTTGATCTGATTTGGAAACATGCTATGGATACTTGGTTTCATGGTGTTTTGAATAGTTATATTCTGGAGTATTCAATTTCCACTTATTCTTCCCAGAGGTAGTAGAATTCCATTTTTATGATATCTTAGGGAACTCACCTACAAGGCATTCCATTGACAATCAAAATCTTTAAGGTACCCCGAACTTGGAAAGAATACGATGGCTAACTAAACTTCGACACGCATGGGGATAGGACCAGGTTTGGTGAAAGATGACAGACCTAGTGGTAGAAAGGAAGAGAGAGAAAAGGTGACCTAAGTATAATGAGGTGCGTGAGAGGGAGATAAATAAGTAGTGGGATGTTGTAAAGTGAATGGCATTGAGGAGAGAGATGGATCACGAAGGATTTGGAGTTCACGCGAGAATACATGGAGCTAGAGCATTAGGAACTCCCCCATTTGGGAAATAGTGATAGGGAACCCCCTCAACCTCATGTAAAAGTGATCCAGTAGAGACAACCTAGGCTACGGGTGCACATATAAATCTACCTAGAAACCTTACCCTTGCGCTTGGTTTTCCATTATCTAGTACAAAAATTAGTCAAAAACTAACTTAGGCAAAGTGGGAGAGTAGGAGCAAGTCATATAACAAGTACATCGATGGCAAGGAAAATGTTTTCATTGTTGTTTGGAGGTACCTTTTTAGGTGCATCATCCACATAGAATTTGAGTTCACCGAATTTTGGACTCACTTATGGGAGTGGTAACACTTCACAAACCGTAGGGTTACATTTCAATGCTAATGTTGGAACACAGGGAAGTACATCCTCCGTGTCTCGTCTCTGGCTACAAGTGGAGTATCGGGAGGTATAGGTGGTTCTAGTTCAAGTGGATTTGGAGGTTTTGGAGGTAGATAAAATAAAGGAGGTTCTAGAATGGGTGGGAAGGTCCACACCAACCCCAAAATATTAGTTGGTACAGAAAGTTTGACCACGATCGATTTGTGTAGACTATGATGCTTTCCTTAAAGAGTTTCACATCCCTAAGTTTTAGAAGAAGATTATAATTGCACTAAAGGATATTAAGTAAGGAACTACCGAGAGTGTTAGAGAGTATGGTGCTCATTTTAAAACACTTTTATCTAAGATCTCTTATGATATTCATGTAAGCCAACATGCAAAATGGTTCATTGGAGGTCTGATTACCCCTTTTAGAAGGTTGTTATCACATAAGATATACACTGATCCGATCCGCAAAGCACTTGAAGTATATTTACACATTGTGGCGGTTGAAAGTATAGACATTGGGGTGAGCCCATTTTTGGAAGCACAGATTGCAGCTATAATGAAATAGTTGAAGAAGCTATCAAGAAATTCAGTACAAGATACACACATGGGGATTTGGTGTACATATTGTGAAGTGGAAGGCCACACCAAGGATATTTGTCCTCATAGATCAATGCATTCAATGTTGCTGACCGTGAGATATGTCATTTAAACCATGATGCTAGCCACTACCCATTATTACAATACGTAATAAGGAAGAATGTCTCTTATTCTTGTAAAATTAGTAGGTCCATGACTCATGATACGGAAGACTCTGCTCATTGATTCATCGGATCCAAGATGCTATAGATATTGGTGTGAGAGAGAGATAGGAGTATCGAGATAACTCTAAAGGAAAGGATGAGCACCTAGATTGGAATCAAAATGAAGGATGTCTTAAAGGATTTCATGGTAGAGGTCGAGGGTACCATGGTGGATTCATAGGATGAGGCAGTGGTGGTGGACAAGGTGAGTTCCCTCATGGAACATGTTATGCCTGCAAATCTTCTAACCACTACAAGTGTGAATGTACTCGAATATTACATTTTCTTTTTGTGGAAAGAATCATAGTTATGAGGAATACCCAGACCTATATGAACATCCTAGTAAGTAAAATAAACAAGAAAACAAAGGCATGGGGATGATTAGGATACAACACACTATGGAAAATTAGTGGATGCCCAAGTTGGAACTGGAATTTGAGGCATTTCCTGTAAAGATCACTACCTGTGCTGAAGTAGTGCGTGATAGAGAAGCGTTATAGCAGAAGCCTACCATCACTAAGGAGGAGGTTCTACATACATGTTACCCAGATCCTATCCATTAGAAGGAGGTTTATCAGGAAACTATGGAGGTACTCAGAAATATTCAAGGTGAAATATAATGTTTAAAGGATAAATAACGAGAATATGAAGCAAAAGAAAGTAACAAAGATGGTCCAATCTGATATGGATGACTTGAAAGAGGTGTGCAAAATGTTGCGTCAGGAGAATATAATTCCATTGTTAGGGAGTTGGCTAAAAGGAAACACTTCATGCGCAAGTATTGAGACTGGATGATAAATATTGCATGCAAATCTTCCCCCTCATAGCTTGGACTACGACAAATAAATCACTCTGAATATTGTTGTGGATGGATGGATTTTCAGTAATATATTGATTAATACATGTGCTGAAGTTAATGTTCTTACTTTAGATGCATGGGTACAGATGATGAGACCCTTGTTGTAGCCATCTTCAAATGTATTGTTCATGGCTAACCAAACCAAATCCACTCCCATCAAATTTTTAAAAGATGCATCCATTACCATACAGGGAGCCAAGTTCACTAGGGATTTTGAAGTTTTAATGCTTGCAGAGGTGGATAGCTTCCCATCTACTTGGGCGCCCTTGGTGCAATTCAACAAGGGTTATATTAGTTTTGAAAATAAGGAGGAAAGAGTTATTATCCCTTTAAAAGATGGAAAATCTTTTCCCTATGTTGAGCCTTTGAGTGAGGAAGATTTGAAGAGGATTTATGTACCCGCCATCCGAGACCCGTAGGTACTTGATCCATCTAAAGAAGGAATCCTTCGGTGGGAAGATGCATAGTCTATTATTGATACTATAAGTGTTGTTTGTGATAATTAGGTTCATCATACTTATGAGTTGGTAGGGTGAAAATTAAAGAGCACATTTGCGTGGAATAGTAGACCTCGTTGTATCAAGAGAATAATTAACAACTTAGTACCTCGATACACTTTGGAGAAGGAGATCCTATAGTGTTTCTACGTGCTATGAATAAACAATGGATAGACTAGTTGGAGAGATGAAAGATGCTAGCTTATACCCTACGCAAGATAACAACACGGTGGTGAGTGGTTCACAAGGATAATCTTGTAGGATGGAATGAAATCGGGATTGCTTTTTCTACTTAGTTTTCGGATCAATTCACCTACTCAAATATGCACTTATCATGGTAATCAACCTATTCAAAGCACCAT
The DNA here is from genome assembly GCA_018340775.1 of Taxus wallichiana var. yunnanensis. Taxonomy (NCBI): domain Eukaryota; kingdom Viridiplantae; phylum Streptophyta; class Pinopsida; order Cupressales; family Taxaceae; genus Taxus; species Taxus wallichiana. The sequence continues at coordinate 381,889,603 of CM031242.1, forward strand.
GTTCAACAAAGGTGAGAGACTCTAGACAAAGGGGTAGGAAGATTTACCACCTTTTCTCTGGTTGCACAAATTTTATCCCACTTCACAAGGTTGAGCACGTACTTGGTATGTATATGCAGAACTCTATAGAGAGACAGGAAATTGGTAGGATTTGATTGCATGAATGATCTAGATGTTCGACTATTTCTATACTAAACCTCTAGTAAAAGATGCATTAAGGGTTATAAAGTGCTTAAATATGTGAGATAGTGCCAAGACGAAAAAAACTCATTCAAGATTTATTTGATGATGAAGACTTGGGAGTGCATTTTTCTAAAGAAATAGACACGGATGTAACACTACTTAAGTGTGCTTGCCTTGAGAAGGAAAAAGGAAAGATGATCTACTTAGTGGATGATGATGAAGTAGAAACTCTAGATGTAAACCATTCAACAAGTAGGTGTGAGGTTTTGGATAGGGTAGAGAAGACCATGCATGCCTATCATGAACCCATGAAAAAAAAGAAAGTGAATATTAGGTCGATGTTGAGCCTAAGAAGGCCATAATTGGGGACTATTGGTCGACTCTTAAATGGAAAAATTATCGCGTTACTTACGATATTATCAAGACTTATTTTCTAGGTGATACCATGAACTCAAAGGTGTTCATGAATCATTAGGAGAAATTAAGATCAAGCTTAAGGAAGGTGCACAACTATTTAGGAAGAGACCCTACAGGATGAACCCCAACTTGTGTGAAAAGGTCAAAGAAGAAATTGACAAAATGTTGAAGTTTGGAATCATCAAGCCCCTAGATGATTCGAATGGGTTAGCCCAATGGTGATCAATATCAAGAAGGATGGTCATATTAGGATCTGTGTGGACTACAGGGAGCTGAATGCTGCATGTGTGACTGATCCCTTTCCTACGCCATTCACCGAGGAAATACTAGAAGGAATTACACGACGCAAGATCTATTCATTTACAGATGGATTCTCTGGGTATCATCAGGATAGGATTGCATAGGAGGATCAAGAAAAGACTATTTTTACTACCGAATGGGGTAGTTTTTCCTATACTGTGATGCCATTTGGTATGAAAAATGCACTTGTATTTTTGCACATAGTTGTTTAAGCGTTCAAATATTTTATTCACAACTTCTTGTAGGTTTATTTAGATGATTGGATGATGTATGGAATTGTTAAGGATCATTGTGACAAATTATGGTTAATGTTTGAAATATGTAGATAGTTGAGTATTTCTTTGAACATAAAGAAGTGTGTATTTGCTACACCATTTAGCACTTTGTTAGGGCACATTATCTGTAAGGATGGTTTCTTGGTTGATCCAAATAAGGTTGCAATCATTATTAGCATGTTTGAGCCTACCAAGTAATAGTGAGGTGCATGGATTCTTAGGTCATACTAAGTATTATAGAAAATTTATAAAGGATTATGCTAAGGTTTCCACACCCTTGGAGGAATTACTAAAAGGAAAGGGGACATTCTACTAGGCAAAACCACAACAACACACATTTGAGACATTGAAGGAGAAACTTACTATAACACCTATTCTACGCTTCCCTTCGTGGGACCAACTGTTTCATGTACATGTGGACACCTCTCGCACAACCATTGGCGCGGTGTTGTCTCAGCCTGGAGAAGGTATTATAGATCATCCTATCTATTTTGCTAGTAGAAAGTTAACTCATGCAGAGCATAATTATATAACTATAGAGCGTGAAGCTTTGTCAATGATCTATGCGCTACATAAATTCGAGCATAATACCTGCTAGTATACACCATTTGTATTTTATACCGATCACATGGCATTGAAATATTTGGTAAATAATCCCATTTTACAGGAGTGCATATGCCGATGGGTACTCTTATTCCAAGAATTTAATTTTATAGTTGTGGTCAAACTAGGGAAGAATAATTATAGACTCGATCATCTATCAAGAATACAATCGAGAGAATACACACAGTAATTGAAGATACCATGCCCGATGCACATTTATACAGGTTACAATGCACACCATCGGAATTAGAGGACATTTTTTTATTCCTACGTACAAGTATGGTGCCATAAGGAATGAAATCGTTAGAGAAGAAATAACTTTCCATTCGTGTGGAACCTTTTATGTTGATCAGTGGTTACCTATACAAGTTAGGAAGAGATGAAGTATTGTGCCAAGGTGTATTGGAGCATGAGTGCTCAAATATTATGGAGGAGGCTCATGGTGGTATTACCAGATTGGGCACTATGCAGTGATGATGCCACTGTGCATAAAATTCTACTCATTGTATTTTGGTAGGAGACCCTGTATAAAGATTGTAAGGCACATTGCAGAAGGCTTGTGATCAATGTTAGTGCCTTCAAAAGCTGTGTCAAAGAGATGAAATGACTTTAAAACCAATTTCTAGTGAAAACCATTTGAAAAATGGGCTATAGATTTTGGGTCCTATTTCACCAGCCACGCATAGGACTGGTGTGCTCTATATCATCACTTATATAGATTATCTCGACAAGGTGGGAAGAATCAACACCTACAAAGGATTATACAATAACTACAATAGCTAGGTTTCTATGGTAAAATATTATTACAAGGTATGGATTCCTTTTTAGTTTGACAAGTTATAGGGGCACACATTTTTTGAATGAGACAATCGAATTCTATTGGATGAATTCGTGATTGCACACCATAAGACTACACCATATCATCCTCAAACAAATCGGATCTTGAAGCTTTCAACAAGATCTTGAACTGCACATTGACAAGAACTTGTGATGTTCGAAGGAAAGATTGGGATGATAAATTTTCTACCATGCTTTAGGCATATAGAACAACATATAAAAGGTTGAACAAAGCCACAACATTTTAGTTAATGTTTGGTGTGGAAGCAGTTCTTCTTATGGAATTCATGTTACCTTCTTTGTTTATCGCACACACTGGAGGTCTAGGCGATGAGCAAGCATTAGAGAAATGGATTGAAAAGTTGATCAAGCTAGATGAGTAATGAGCAATAGCATGTTGGATTCGTAAGAAAGAAAAGGTCAAGTAGAAAGCATGGCATGATAGGCACATCAAGGATAAAAATTTTGAGATTGGATAGATGGTGATTCTTTATGATTCTAATATTTTGCACCATCTAGAAAAACTCAAAGTACACTGGTTGGGGCCGTATGTTATCACTCACATAATTGAAATAGATGCTTTCCAGCTTAAAAGCACTTGATGGAATACGTTTATCCTTACTTCAATGGGAGTAAGTTGAAGCCCTATTATAAATAAGTCTTCTTGGTGTTTGTAATAAGGTAGTTTTTCCATTTAGATTAGGTTTTCAATTATGTATTTCCTTAATGTATTTCCTTCTTCGTCGTTAGGCTTTGTCAATTTAGTTGGTGTTTTTGTGTAATAAGCGCGTTTGCGCCTGGAAGCTAATTACTATTTGAAGAATTTTTATGTGCATAGGACTACACATACCATTTGTGTGGGGTGGTTATTGATAACTAGGTATAGGACTATTTGAAAATGGGTACACATAAAGGAACAAACTGCTATAGGTGTTATTTCAAGTTGGAGAGTTGTTAGAAAAGAGATTGCTTCTAAAAATGAGGACCATAGATGGAGATAAATGAAGGAACAAGTATAACGTGAGGTAAGTAGAGGCCATGGAGACTACCAAGGAGGGTGCAAAGGTGAGGTACTCAGGTGCATGAAAGTGCACTGAAGAGAAGTCTGTGGCTAGAAGGTAGGAAGGTGCACTAGAAGGTTATAGCTTGGGTACAAAGATGTACCATGTGGAACATGTGAAAATGGTCAATTAATGAGGATTGTTGGTAGGTGAAGGAGCAATAAATGCACCAAATTTTTCAAAATATATATAAGGATGGGATGTGAGTTCATTTTTACCATTGTAAATCATAAGAATTTGAAAGAGCTAAGTGTGACTGAGCTAAGTGAAGAATATTGAGGTGCAGAGAGTGTGAAACAAGATGTGGAGAGTAGATTTGTGTGTAGGAGAAGCTTGTGTCCCCATTGGTGAAGGGTTTGAGTGAAGCAGAGCGTTGTAAAGAGCTAGGGCACGTGATTTCAACTAGGGTACAAAAATTTGAGCTAGGGTTTTGGTTTACATGCTTTGGAGAATATAGAAGGTGAGAATTTGAGGATAGAAAGTTGAGAGTTACAGATGACACCAAGAAAAGCACCTTTTGCAGGAGCTAAGGGAAAGAAGAAAGTGGAAGCAGAGGTTGAAATTACTCCCAAGAGTAATTTCTTGAAGATGCAATACCCAAAAGGTGTGATAGTAGGACAGGAATGGGATTCTCACATATGTAAATACAAAATCAATGATTATAACCACCACACATCGGATAACAAGGAGTTGGATGTGTTATCGAGTACGAAGATAAAAAAGTGCATAGTAGAGGACATGTTAGTGTATGATGACACTGGAGAGAAGTCAAGCGCAAAGAAGAGGATTCAAATAGTTGTACGAGCTCCCATATTTTGTAAAATATGAACCTTTGTACTAGTGGTTGATGAACAAAGTACATGAAGACTTTTTCTATTTCACTAGATGCATGGTAAGGCTTACATCCACTTTGATTTCAACTATAATAGCATTAAAGGGAATAGAAGTGGATCTGAGTAGTGACTTGATAGATAAAACAGTAATCCTGGAGACACGGAAGGAGTTAGGGTATACCAAGGGTCCACATGGAATGGATATGAACAAGTTCAATAAGTACCCAGTGGTACAAACAACTGCACATCTAGTGACCAAATTGAATGATCAAGAGTGATGGTCATAGGTGAACACAATGTGGCTCCATATTACAAAGAAGATGTCATAGGGGGTATTCTACAACATTGTAGGCTACATTTCAGAGACCATCATTGAGGTATCACACACCTGTGTAAGGATTAGCTTTGGCGTTATCCTATTATCTTTGGTATTTATGGAGATCGGAGTGCCCAATGGGCTAAAGGAAAAGATTTGGGAGTACCCCAAGGAAAACAAGTCACTTGTGGAAATATTTGACAAGTACTTGTGTGAGGGGTCAATGGGCAGGCCATTCAAGAAAAGGTGGAGATGTGGTATGACAAGATCCACATGGAATTTGAGGAAGAGTTGCGCACCCGCAAGGAGTTGCCTTCGGTGGTGAGCAAGGTAGTATATTTCTCGGTGTACCAACACTTTTGCATCATATGATTTTCCATTAAAGATGGGACTTGGAGCCCCTAGTGCAAGTTGCCATATAACTTCACATCACACTACTTCCAATCATCACCCACCATTTTCCCGATGCACGCCTCTTGAACTTCACTGCACATAAGGTATACTATTACTACCACACCTTGAGAAATACTTATGTATATCCAAGCCATACTACCTATGTTGAGAGGATAATTTCATATATGATAAGCATTAATCTTGTAAGTTTGGAAATTCAATATAGTGGAGCTTGTGCTTGTATACCTTCAACTTAAGCCTAAGTTAGAGGGTAAAAATATGTAGAGAATGAGTTTGCACTCCCGTGGCCACTAAAGGGCAAGAATATAATGGAGAATGTCCCAACCCCACGCCTATAGAAACCATAGTGGTGGACGAGGAGGAAGACGAATGAGAAGATAGTGGTGGCCTGGAACATAGAGGATGAAGGCAACCCATGAATAAGGTAGAAACTGAACACGTGACCACTCCACCCTAGGTATAAGAAGAAGGTGATGAAGACTTGGATGTAGTCCAAGGAGAGCGTCATTTCATAAGGGTATTCAAGAGAACAAGAACCCAAGGTGTTACTCCACAATTAGTACAGAGATCACCATGAATCTCTCCACAGAAGGAGACAACTGAGAAGAGAAGGAGAAAATTGGAGTTGAATGAGAAGGCAAAAGATTTTGTAGAAAGCACACCCAAATATCCTACACAACTAGAATACGTGGAAGAGTCGAGGGATAAAGAAATGAAAGATGAAGGTGTGAATAATGGAGGAGAAGGGGTAAATGAAGGATAAGTAGGACCATATAATGCTCAAGACATAGAAGATCCAACTCCAAATCTTGGCGCTCTAATTCCTAAGGGGCTAAGAAATAAAAGAATAAGTGGAGAGCATATGGTTCTGTCTTTGGGCTATCCTGAGGACACAAGTAAAATTTTTGTACTCATTTTCAAAGTATGATGAGCCCTAAGGAGTTATATGGATGGGAGATGATGGATGAAGACATGGCCACCAAGTGCACAAGGAAGCAACTATCTTGTTCTATGCATACTCACATGGACGAGCTTGAATTCAATGTATGCAAAGAATCCTGTGTGTCAAGAATATTGAAGAAGGAACCTCAAGCTAGACATATAACCATAAAACCCATTGTTATGTCTAATGAATAGGTGAGTAATGCCTTGGTAAAAGTATCTACAGAGGTGGTGCAGAGGAACATAGAAAAATCCACTACTATTAGGGTGCTAAGAGAAGAAAACAAGGCAAAGGATGCTAAGATAGCACATCCGAAGGGAGAAAAGGACTTGGAGAAAAAGAAGAATGAGGTTTTTGTTAGAATGGCAGAGGATATCGGAGACCATGTCCTAAAAGTGAGACCACACTTGGAGTCCAAGGTACCTGAAAGTTTCCCTTTGGCTATGCACTATGTGCATACTTTAGTAGATTTGGTGCTTGAGGATGGACCTATATGTATGCTAACACCAAAAGACCCTGAGTAGGAAGCATAATGAGTAAAGGGTCCAGTAGTCTGAAATATTTCATCATACGAGGCACTACTCCAAACCTTGTGGGAGGAGCTGAAGAAAGCAAACCAAGAGTTGAATATTTGTGCAGCTCTAGAGGTAGTCATAAGAATAAGGACCATGGTAGAGGAAAATGAAGTCATGAAGGAAATGAAGGATGAAACCTTGGGGGCGCAGAGAGATTGGCACTGGTAAATCAAAAGCACGAGGCCCTTGTAGCGGCCTAGGAGCCCCATAAGAATAGGTTGGATGAACTTGGGAAACTTATAGCATAGAAGATGGATCTTCTAGAAGGGAGAATGTCTGCAATGTCTAACATTATGTTAGTATTACATAATGAAAAGGAATAAATTTCCCAAGATGAGTTGGAGTCTATTGCAGTAAATATTCCAGAAAAGGCAGAGGCCATGTTGAATGAGTGGAAAACATTAGAGGTAGAAATAAAAGAAGAATATCCAGAACTAATTCTTCTAGTTGAAGCAAAGGATGTTGCAGAGTAAATAATTATTCTTTGTATAGTAATTCTTTACATTCATCCATTCCTTATTCTTTATTCTTTCCATATTAAAAAGCAACCATTTTTGGGGCAGCAATGCAATTTAGTGTGGGGTAATGTTGACCGGACAAGAATATGATACGAAGGAGAGGGCGCACGAAATATTTGCACATAGGAGTAAAGCATAGTCAAAATGCATGGAAGGATAGGGAAGGAAACACACACAAAAGATAAGGTAATATTCATGACTTAGTCATTTTCACATGTACGTGTTATTTTTGGAGATGACGTGTGGAGCACACAAACAAGATAAAGACTTACACATCATGCATATGCTATTTTTGGAAGAGTGCCTATCAAGCACTTTTCATGGGTTCAAATTAAAAATAGAATTGCTACTACTAGTTAACTAGAAGAGATCTATTGTTAGCTCACTTTCATGTGTGGCTATTATTATAAAGGTGCATGGCTATTTTCAGCATGTGACCTATTTTGGGAATTATGCAAGCAGTGAAAGGCAAGCCCCCACCCTTATAAATAAGTAGTGATCTACGTAGTAGAAGATATATGTGTGTGTGTGTAAGAAAAAATTACTTTGTGAGGTTATGTTGCCGATCGATGCATGCAAGAGCTTATGGTATTACTTATTGTAATAAGCTTCGGTGTATTATTGTTTTTAATGTAATGGAGTGTATTGGCTGAATCAAGGTATTAATCATGAGTATAACTAGTTCTTGTATGATTGACTTCATTATGGTTATTATTTAAATATATTACTCTTTATATCTAGATCTAGAACATGCTCGTAGAATGTTATGTTAATTATGGATCTGAATGCATTACTTCTTCATCATGCTAAAATCCTACATCGAAACCCTAAAGAGGGGCTTGGTACCTTTGTGCACTTCGGGTGAGCTCTCGCCCTGATGAGTGATGTGCCGACATGCATGGGTATGTGTTCAAGTTTTTTTGGTGTAGCAACCATTACTTGGAACAAAAAATTCAATCAACAGTTTCTATTTCTTTTAGTGACGTAGAGAAGTACAATGGAAGAAGTAAAGAAGTCATGTGGCTACAACGACTATTGGTAGAGATATAAATAGAAGTTAAAGGAATTATTCCTCTTCTATGCGTTGTCCAGAGTTGTATTACTCTTGATTAATAATTTGGTTCAACATTAGAGGATGAATCACATTGAGATACATATACGCTTCACCCATGAGAAGGTGCTAAGTGATGACATAAATCTCAAGTTCGTGTTGATTGAAGAGCAGGTTGTTGACATCTTCACAAAGTTTGTGAGTGATGTAAAGTTTTGTCACTTTCGTGAAAAGCTTGGATTGTCAGAGTTTCTATTGAGAGGGAGTGTGCATGACAATTTCACCTCCTAATGGAACTTGGTTTTTGTAAAAATACCTTTGGGCATTTGTAAAAGACCTTTGGGAAAGTGTAAAAAGACCTTCGGGCAAGTGTAAAAGACCTTCGGCATGTATACCTCCTCGACTTCTTTTTAAGAAAGAAGTGTAGAAATATCTTAAAGGCAGTCTTCAATAAACTCTTTAGTGCTATTGAGTTTACTGGTAAACATCCAGTACAAACATATTTTTAAGGAGGTCCTTGGTTGTAAAAGGCTCATATATGCTTGGGTTCAATAACCTTTTATGAGAACATGTAAAACTCACAAATCATACTTAGCCACTGATCATGGGATGATCTTTGGGATTCCAAATCCTTTTGTACCAAAAGGTAAATTTGAGTATGATGAAGGTGTTATAATTCCTTCAACCGATATGCTAGCCTAAAACCTTTATGGTTTAAGAATTGTAAATCATGTAGTGTACCACATGCAGTAATCTATTGGCATATGTTATGTTATCCCACTTAACATTAAGAGGGAGTGTTGGAACATAATGATTAAGTGGTTTGGCCAACCCTTAATGTATATGGGTCCATCACTAATATATAAGTTAATATTTAATAATATGAAATATTTATATTTCTATTATTAAATATGCTAACCTAGGTATATACTTTAGGTTAAATATTTAATATCATGAAATGATTATATTTCTAATATTAAATATTATAAACCTAGGTGTATGTGTTAACCATTTTAGGTTGAAAAGGTGGGTCAGGGAGACATACTCGATCACCTTATATAAAAAGGACTTTAGGTCCTCATTTGATAAATTCTTAGCAATTTTTTAAAGGTTTTTCAACTTTAAATCCCTAATTTTTTTGGGGTGAGATGTAATATGATATGATTCTTACTTTAATTTACATTTAAATCACATATAGGAAAAGAAAGGATTTACTACTATATGAAATAATTTTCATATTTTTTATAATTTTGAATGTTTTCCTATTAAATATTTCAGAAGGTAAATTCAAGTATGAAATTTAAAAGAGGAGACAAGTTTCATAAAAATAGGGATTATAAATTATTTCATTTGATGGGTGAAATTTATTATCCCCTCTGTAAAATTTGATGTTACTTGTATTCACACCCCTAGTAAAAATTCTCTTACTATTTTTATCTTATTGTGTTTTCAAAATAATATACATCATATTAAAATTTATCTAATTTGAGAACTATATATATTTTATATAGTTCTTATATTATAGTTTATAACTACCCCATTATGGTTGCACATGTGGAAGTTACTTGGATTCTCTACAACAAGTAAAAACTCATATTGAGAATTACAAGGCTCTCAAAATCAAGGTAAGAGTTATTAAATATTTTTGAAATATTTTGTATAGTTTATATGGTATGCAGGAATTCAAGAAATCAAAGTAAAAATATTCCAAGTGAAAATCTAGTGCACAGAGATGAGATTCGAGAAAATAGGCCCTTTAAATTCATTAGTGGAGTAAAAGCCCTTATCTCCTCTTAATATTGTTTTTACATTTTGAAATGTGAAACCCTACTTTATATCCTCAAATGGTTTCCATAAATATTTTATAAAAATATTTGTATAGTTTATAAAGTCTTCATACTTTATAAAATATATAATTTGTTATATGTGTGTGTGAAATCTAAACCTATGGTTTATATATTACCTAAACCACAAAAGTTATACCGCACATATTAAAAAAGGGAAAGACATATATTAAAATTTATATAGTTCAAAACTTGTAACCTAAGCTATATGGAAGCGGCCCCATTTAACTATATAAAATAAACCTAAAACTTATATGCCTATCCGGAGCCACATTATAAATCAATTACACATATATATTAAAAAAATACCATATGATTTTTAAACTTTATTTACTCTCTATTTTCACGGGAGCCTAATTCTTTTAGCAAAACATGGAATTTATATTAATTCTTATAAAGTTTAATTAAAACCTCCCATTTTTTAAAAACGTGGGCATAGGATATATGGTAGGCTTATTTAATACCATATGGTGGCCGCCCCCTTAACTAATATGCACTTTTCACTTGGAATTTGTTTGGGGTCCACCCCAAATTTTTTATGCATGTGTTAATAATATGTGTTTTTGGTTTTTATAATAATAAAGTTCTAACTCCCTTCCATTTTAATTGGTTTCGTAAACAACCACATATAATATATGTTTGAAGTATGTGTTGTAATAAATCTTGATCGACCCCCTTTTTTATGTATTTAGGTTGGCACTTTATTATGCATTTTTAGTATATTAATTTGCCCACATTTAAACATTGGATTCTATTTATTTCCGGAGCAATTCTACAAAACTATAGGTAATTCTTATAATGGAATATTCTACCTAGCTTTTTTAGGCACACCTTATATGTTATTTACTTGGTCTTTGTTTTTTTGGGTAAGCATGTGGATTTCTTAGCAATTAATGTATGAATTGGTGGGGGAGTTTTATTTTTGGAGCCCTCTACAAAAGTGTGGCCCACTCCTTAAAGCACAAGTGCTTCATATTTTCCCACGTGGTCATTTTAAATTGTTTGACTTGGTCACAATTTTCTTTATGTTGAGACCTTTGCTATTATAGCTAAGATGAGTACTCGTTGGCTTGAGCAAGTTCTAGTCCTCTAACCTTCTCAACTAAGGCTGAGATGACCTCGATTGGTGAAGACACATTATTTTTCCTTAATGGTGGTTGTTGTATACCTGGAGGTTGTAGAGACATATGGTACCCTGTTATGAATTGATCATTACCCTGTCAAGCTTCTCCGAGAGTATTTTCCATATGAGGAAGAATGGGGGTGTTTTCTTAGCAGCAGTATCAAAGTTGTGTTTGAAAACTTCCTATAGGTGGGTACATGTTTTGGAAGTGTTTTTCACTTCTAGCATCGTGTGCTAAGTACTCCTCATCCAAAAATGGGAGTGGATATGACCGCTTTAATGATTTGGGGTCTAAACAAAACCTAAGGAAATGAAATGGATTCTCTAGTAAAAGCCATATTGTTAGACCCTAAGGACTCGGTTGTTGTGTTTGTGTGAGCTGATCTAACTCTTCATTCGAATGAAGAACTAGAGCTAGTTCTTTGAGGAGGATTTTGTGATGACAAGTAGTTTCTTAAATAGTTGTCACCCATGCAGAAAGTGAGGGTGATGGTTATCTATTTGTTTGACTATAATATGCTTCAAGACCTGAGAGAGGTTTGCCATATGCATCATATCCCGACATATTTGAGGGGTATATAAATACCCACAGAATAATGGGAGAGAGTGAAGATGGATGAAATAAATGGAAATAAAAAGGGAACAGTTGTTTCGTTCATGTCGGGTTCACCAATTTTGTACGATAGAAAAGTGACATGCGAGCATGAGAATCTACAAGTAGCCCTTCTTCATACCTGACCTCCCAAGGTCGTGTCGAGACAACCGGTGGAAATGAAATGTATGTGGATATAGACAAACTAGTTGGGTAATTTTATATCCTCAACACACAATAATGAGATCTGCAAGTCTAAGGAAAAGAAAGCTCTCCTAACCTAAATTGGTGTAATGGATTGTTTAGATATAATAGTTGCTCGAGAGGCTCCAATCAATGTCGAGCTCTATTGAGATCCTATCTATTGGCTATTGGATACATGGAAAGTGACCTGTAGGTGCTTTGTGTATATTTCCAAACAAGGTCATGGAAAATGGTAGTGAGAGGTGTAGTGGATTTGTAGGAAACTATGGGTGGTTTTCTGGTCTAGCCTAGAAAATATTAGCTTGATTGGCTTCTATATTTAATGTGGAAAATTGTATTATGATATCTAGTGGGAGTGGTGAGGATCTAAATACCAACGTACGTAAACTGGTGTCAATACTTAACTAACTAGCAGGCCCATTGGGTTGTGGGACCTAGGGATCAAAACCATGAGTTCATGGTTGTTGTGGACCTGTTATGGTCATGTGAAGAATCAATCTCTTCTTCCGAATATCCAATAGTCATAAGCTTTTTCAGCTTCTATGTTTAATACCAGAGTTGTGTGATCTTCTCATAATACCTTACGGATGTTCTGGCAACATGTATACGTAAGCCTGCATCTATGTTGATGAGGTATCCTACGTTTGGTTGCGGAACTAATGGATCACAACCAAATATTTGTTCTCTTTCGAGTTCTTGTATGGTCATGCGAGATATCCTATCAAGGTAATCTGTAGTTTGGTTGACTTGATTAGAATGTGTATGCTTTGTCATCTTCAATGTTTAATTCTCTCAATTGTTCACTAACTACTTGTGGGTTTATTGTCGTTTGAAAGACCTGAATCCTAAGCCCTTGATCTATATCCGTTAATGTTGTGAAGATATTTGGCTGAGGTACTACCGGTTCGAATACGTAATCCCTGGGCTCTCTGGGTCTCGTAATTGTCATGCAAGAGATAATCAAACTTTAACTGAAATAAGTAAACTAACTATGAAAGATATATCTACACTATGCTTATATTCCTTTTATTTTTGTATTTTCAATGATGTATATTTGAATGAAATTTAAAGAGAAGCTATTCTAATATATTTAGATAATGAACAATTAATCTAATAACAGAATTAAAAAAGAAGTTATCCTGATATAGCTATTTTGCACTGTGCACTTGTGAATTTATCCTAAATATTTAAATAACTAACTAATTTAATCGAAAGACCTTTAATCTTACCTCAGAAGTGAGGAATAAATCACAGCTTCTCAGAAGCTATCATTCCCCACTTCCCTGGTAATACTGAAAGTAAGCTTTAACTGAAATAAAATGATTTGCTACTCTATTTGATATATTGTAACTACAAATTTGATAATTCAAACCTGGATTTTTATAGAATGGTGGAAATTCTAGTTGTGTCATGACTTGTCCCCTCAAAGCAGATCTCTTTGTTCCTTTGTGTTCTTGTGAATCCGAAAATTGTGAATGTGATAGCGTCGTGAGAAAGAAGATACTCGAACAAAGGCATCTTGTATATAAACCGAATAAAATGCAAGTAAGAGAGGGATAATGCAAGTGAATAGAGTTTGACTCTGTGATTCCTAGTAGGATTTATCGTGGGGATATAACAAAAATATACCAAGAATTCTAGGATCTATTTCTTATGACAAAATAACAACCTACAACTCTAAGATTATCAAATGAACTCTAATCTAGAACTAAAACTATCTTATACTAAGCTGACTGTGTAGGATAGCAATGGAGAAAAATGAAAGAGTGAAGATCAGTAATTTATAAATTAGAAAATAAGAAAGGAGCCTTGAACTGAGAGGCTGAGAATTCATGCAAAATCTAAACCTATTGAAACTTATGGGAGAACTTCAAAACACACTGAATAATAATTCATAGAGGGAGAGGGGCCATTTGCTTGTAAACAAGCTTGGTATTTATAGCATTTGGATTTACCAGAGGGTAAGTTTGAATTGAACTCTTTTATTATAAACAAAGAGAAATTACTATTTACCGTGGGCTAAAACATAAATGCAAGCAAGAGTGGTTGAGGAATGCGAGTGCCACTTGATTTTTATGTTGACAAAAGTGTCAAAAAGTTCTGGAAAATGCGCACATGACCGCCACCCTACGTAGGATGGTGGTTACAAGACCGCCACCATGTCTTGGCGGGGTCATGGGACCACTTCCAAAGCAAGGCAAGTGGTCCTAAAACTAGAGACCAAAATACAAGAAAAGAGCAGAACGGGGTCAGAAAAAAGCATGCGGAGGTTGGATAAGGCATTTTGGGATGCAAATGTATACTCAACGAGATTTTCTAGATTCCTAACCCCTTACGAAGAGATTTGAATCATCATGGGGATTTCAACCTCTTCTCAATAGTACAAGACCTACGCTTTGGGTACATACAATGTCGAAACATATTTTTTTTAGTGTTTATACAAAAAGGATAGTGGTGTTGGCTTTTATGGTATCCGTGGTGTTAAGCGTAGGATCTAGAAATGAAAGGATAAAATAAATATCAAAATTGTTTGATGATTGACCCTTATATTTATATTTTTCATTGGTATCGTGGGTTAGAAAAGGGGCTTGAAATACCTCTAATTTCACATTTAATAGTTTTTATTTTATGTGTTTTCAATTTAATGTCTCCATTTTCAAGTAAACATTGGATGTAATGGTGGATATTTTAACAATGATTTGTAGAATGGCCATTGATGTGGTGGTATAAACAATATTTTTAATCTTTATACCAAGTGGGTTTTGTTTTCCATTCTTCAAAGGGTCTTACAATTGGATAGGTTACCATATAGCGCTTACTAATAGGAAGAGGACACTAGAAAAAATTTCTCCAAGATGCGTGAATTGTTTTCAATTGACTTCATGTGGAGTAGTTTCTTTACTAGAGATTATGATTGGTTGATTTTTTATTTATTTTGATTTTGATGGTTGATTTTACACATTTCAAACATGGAAAGTATCATTGACTCCGTCATTTACAATGTTTTGGTTTTGATTGATTTTTTTGGTTAATCATGATTTTAATGATTTTCCTTTTTGGATTGATCTTTTGAAGAGTTTTTATCAGGCCCTTAGTAATGAGAGACCTTTTTATTTGTACTCCTTTTTCAATTAATTCCTCCAAATTTGTTAGGCAATGCATTTACATTTGGAATGATAATTCTGGATTAAGGTTTGGAATGAAAATGCTTACCAATTTTTTTAGGTATGGAACAAGGAAATCAACTTGCGGTTCCTCTCCATTGTTGAAGAAATGATGTGAATGTTTCATTATTCCTTTGTGTTGGTGTTATAAAGGTCTGTCATAGTTAATTTTGAATCTAGGTCGAAGGAGAAGTTTTTTGAAAAAAACTCTGATAAGTCAGCGAAGGTTGTGATTGAACCTTTTGAAAGGTGTAAAAACCAATCTAAGGCTTTTCCCCTTAAAATTTTGGGAAGAGATGCAAGATATAAATGTTGTTGTAGGATACCTCCTGGAATTCCATGAAGAATTATTTAACATGTTCTCTTGGGTCATGTTTTCCTTTGTAATTTTCAAATTTAGGGGTTTTGAAGGATTGGGGAAATAGTATGTGTAACATTTTTCTTTCAAATGGATAGGGGAAAATTTCTTCAAAATTGAATTGTTTTGTTTTATTTTGCATTCCCATTATCGTTTCTTTCATGCTCTTCCATTCTTGTGTGAATGGGGATTTTGTGAGAGGGATTTCCATTGTTGCATGATTAGGTTTGAACTTTTCTTCAATGTTTTTAGAAACCTTAGAAATTTCACAAGTCGCCATCTTGTATTTTGGCTAGTAAGGATTCATTTGATGTATTCGTTGAATCACTAGATTTTTATTCATTTTTATAGATTTAGTTTTATCTCGAGAGATGTTTAAAGTTCTTATCACCGAAATATGAAGGTAATTTAGCTCCCATTTCTAGGAGACAAAGAATAAATTTATATATTTTTCATATAAGTTCATATATTTTTTCGTTTCCTCTATATGATCTCAAGTTATATAGCTCCTTCTTATTCATCGTAACTATCTTTGTTAAAAGGATTTTTGTCAAAAATTTCAAATATGTTATAGCTTTTGTTTTGAGTTTCCACCATTTTGTACTAAAAATGGTAAAAACCTAAAGTAAGAGGTGGTTTGATATTTTTAATAAATTTGATTAGACTTAATAGGATTGATTTTATTTGAATGATTTTATAAAGTTTGGATGTATTTATCCAAAATTTAAGACTTTTAATTTGAATTGGATATGATAATACTTGGATATGGGTATCCAAAATGTAAGAATTTGATTTGGATTATATTTTCCAACTTTTATTGGATTTAGACAAATTTTGATTTTGAATAGATTAGGATGTGACTATCTAAGGGATATGATTATTTATCTTTGATTGAGGTGAATTGTATTGATATAAGATGTGGAACAAAAACTATTTTAATCTATCAATCTAAACAATATGAGATTTTTTGGCCCCGGGTTTTTAGGATTCCTTGGGGTTTGTGATATTATCTCACCAATGCTTGTCTGAATGAGTACATGCACTTGAAAAATCCTAGTTGTGAACTTTACCCATCGATCAATTAGAATGTGGCCATTGCCACGAGACAGCGTTGGTTTTCCTCATGGGTAAAACTACTAAATCAGGATGGGGCGCTACCCTTTTCATTGGTCAACCCTCTTAATGTACCAACTACCTATGGTACTCCTCCTGAAAGTGTTTTAGGTATTATGGTGAATTACTTCCCATAATTATGTAGATGGGTATTTACCCTTATCTTAACCTATGATAAAAATGTTTTGTATATTTTGTTTAGCAAATTTTAATTGTCTATGACCAAGGAAACTTGCATATAAGGTGTTAGTAGCTTATTTCTTGATTTTGGGAAGATATTCTAGGAGAAGTGGTCCTACAAAAAAATGATTAGTAATTTTCTTGTAAACACAATCTTAGATGAAAAAACAATAATAAATCGTGACCATTTTTATTATCAAGATTGCTTAAGAGTGCAAGAGAAGAACATACACAATGTTTGATCGAACATGAATAAAAGGAGATTAATGGAACTTTAAAAGATTATCCCTATTTTATCTTACGGATCAAAGTCGATATACACAAAAGAAATATTTGAATGAAAATGAAAATGTGGGAAATTTGAGAAATTAAATTGAAACTAAAGACAAAATGCTAGTGCACCTACTATAACATAAACACACTTTATAATGACGGAAACACACTTTTGATGTGATGTTAACACAACCAAGGGATTAAAAACACAAGATTGTGAATGAAAACATAGGTCACGTAAATGCATGTAATAGTACGGTAGCATGGTCAATGCAAATGTAGCACAAATATTGTTATAATAGTGTAAATCAAAATAGAGAAAAATAGATGAGAAACGCTAATGCATAAAGGAAAAGATAAAAACACATGTATCCATGATGACACATGTATACAAATGGAAATACATCTGGTGAAAATATCACAAATTATATGCTATGTTAGTGCAAATTATGTCATGGTAGTGCATATCACATGTATCTATACAAAAATATCAAAACATGGCCATTTTGACTAGTTTTTTTAAAATTGCTCGCAATTTACTCTTCTTGGTCATTGGTTCCTCAATATCAATAATAACAATATACTAATATTTAATTGATAAACCATTAATCTATAATGACATTGACCAAAATTTCCCACTCATAATCTACACTCTTTGCATACCTTACTTCTCTACTACACGAACGAATCTGTTGTTTTCCAAATTCAAGTTACTTTAATTGATGAGAAAGCCACAATATAAGGAGAGGAATAAACCCTTAAGTGTGCAAGAGTCTACATACTTCATAGAATTCATCTCTATCCAAGTATACAATTTCTAGAGTTCTTTACAAGTTGTTGCATGTGTGACCCTCCTATTTAAATAACTATATTTTTCCTTGGTGCTCTTTAACAATCCCCGTGGTATCATGCATTATTTAATTTTTTATTATATTAGGGAATCCATTAGTATGAACAAATTATTTGCACATAATTTATTTTGTGGGAGTATCATGCACACTAAGCACATGCAACAAATCCAATTGTAGCTATATTTACCTTAGGTCCTAAAGTAAATATTGTTGCACTAGGATTTGGATTCAATTAAAGTGTTTGTAAGTGATAAATATTGAACATACTCACACCATTATTTTTTTAATATTTGGTCATTAAAACATACAAATTTAGATAATATTTGATGTTATGTTTACATATGAAATGAGAAATATAGGTAGTCACGTTGATAATGATTTGCAGACCCATATTTGTAACAAGTATGAGGTAGAAATTTTCCATCTCCATATCCAACACAACATCACTCCTTTCTATTATGGTTTTAATATGTATTTCCCAATATAGTCTTTCCTAACGTAAGCATGCATGATTCACGGATTTGGTTAATGACATGAAAATCCTTAGTATTGTGTACATGTGCATGTCATAGGTTTTGCTTAAGGGATGATTTTTTTAAGTGGTGTACTATAAAAAGGTAAATTATAAACATCATGGTACTATATGAAGATATCATATTATCAAATCACACATACTCCATCAAGGATAGTTTATCTTCTTGTGCCTTTTGAATTCACAATTTATACTCCAAATCCCATTCTACATATCATGTGCCATGTTGGTAGTTTGTATTTCCAATTGATTAGACATTTTGGTGATTTTTAATTTCATAAAAGAGCTTACTTTAGGTTTTATGTTACAAATAGATTTTCAATATGCAACATTTCATTATGATAATTAGGTCTCTATCATTCTACCCTATCAAATTTGAATACTGTCATGAATTCCAAGAAGCTATGAATTTTTCAAGGTGTGAAACCTCTTGAATCTCAAAGTGATCACTGTTAGGATGATTTTTCCAATTTTTGGCCTTTAATTCAATCATTTTCTCCTTCAACCATTGATATTCCTTCATACCACTTCTTGAGATCTCCTAGGACCTAGTCAAGGTAGAAACCACTCAAGATGCACAAATTCTTGTTTCAGACTCTCAAATTTTGACACTAACATTATAGCTACATCTTCCAATGTCATGAGCACACTTATTTTGGCTTTGAAGTAGGGAAACCACATTACTTGATTTTTATTATTATTTTCAATCATTCATCATAAACTCTACAACAATCCTTCAAGTCATCATGTTTGATGACTCATATCATCTTCAAACCACCTATGTGAATCATACACATCCTTTGAAAATTTTGACACATGACATAGTGACATCTAATATAATTAACAATAATGAAGAAAATATTTTGAATCATACCTAGACTTTGAATTCTTAAAAACATGAAAATATCCCATAACATGACTCAACAACCTTGATAATTTAGGTTGCATTTATTAACTCACACAGACTTAAATTCCATTATACATCATGAAGAAGTATACATTGCACAAATTACTATAATATGAATCTATTGAATTGACCAACAAGGGTTGAGAACCAACTTTATGAGGTAAAAAAATTATACCTTCCATTAACAAAGTAATTATTGACTTAGAACAAGCAATGACTCAACACTTTGTAACCATGACATGACATACCTCTTGAGAAGATAACCTGACATTTACTGACAACACACTTATCACAAAGCAGATACACTTCTAAGAGACAACCAGAAAAAATGCGTTGTCATTTACATAACATGATAAACCATATATAACTACAAAACATGCTTAAATACATGAATTTAAATACCTTGACACCATGGAGGAGATAAACATTAACTACGACAACTACCCATCAATCCAATGCTTCATATGAGCTAATATACCTCTAAGAAACTTAGTAGAGGCATATGAAAACATGAAAGATCTAGAATAATAACTTGAAGAGGTCCCAAGCCTTCTTGGACACTAGAAAATCACCTCCATCTCCTTTATTTTGATATAATATCTGAATCATACCTTGTTTTCCATAAACACTTTCTCTTATATTCAAATTTTGTCTTAGTGAATCATTATTAGTCCTTCTATGTTCCCATGACCTGAATTTCCTTCTATCCCAAAAATTAGGACTTTGATAGCTTCTTTATTGTCTTATAGGCCCATAAAAATCCCTATCAAAATTTCCATACCCATTAAAACTAAAGCATACTATCATACCTCTTTACTCCAATTTTGACTTGAATGCTCATACAAAAAAATAATAGATACATGATCTATTTCATGACTATTATAGCACACCACACTCTTTTTTTGCATACTTCTACCATCTTTCCAAGGGTGATAATTTGTAGCATACCTTATATAATATTTTTCCCTATGACCAAAGCCATTACATGTAAAATAATAACCATTGAAATATATTTCATACCTTGAGGAATTGACTTTGCCTAATTGAATTTGGTTTCATCTTGTCTTTGGTGAAGCTCTCCTTATTTTCATCCTTATTGCTTAGAACAATGTCATCTTACATCTTCTCCTTTCCCTTGAGGTCATCACTAAACCCCAAACCTACTCTATCACCTGTTGATCTCTATTTTCCAAGAAGATCATCAAGATCTTGTCACTTTTCTCAAATTTCTAAAAGGAATTTGTTTTCTTACCAACCTCTAAGAGTTATGCCTTTATAAAATCTACATATTCTTCCAATTTGAAGAACATTCTCTCTTTATCTTACACATTTAATAATAAAAACTTCAAATTTTCTTCTAGCAACTGATGATTTTATGCTCATTTTCTAGATCCTAAACCTTATTTTCATAATCCTTGACATGAGAACTCAGATTATTATTATTTTTTTCAGCATGCCTTAAATCCTTTTGGATACTCTCTAGATCATCTTCAACATCCTCTTCATCTTCCTTAGAGTAACTATAATAACCTGATATGAAATCACCTAACAATGAAGAACCATCACTAGTAGATATCATGCCATATTTAGTCATAAACAATACCTCATTTCCAACATTTTCATAATCAGATTTAGATTCAAAATCTAAAACACCACTACTAGCATTAGATAATAAATCCTCTTCCTTTGCATATAAACTCTTTTTCTTGTCAAACTTTCTAAAAATATTCTTGAATTTACCATACTTTTGATACTTATTGTCACGATCTTCACCATGCTCATATTCACCATGTTCTTCCTTCTCATGCTTATGGGAACAATTGATAGAAAAATTTCCTAATTTTCCACATTTGAAGCATTTATAAGGAATATTACCTTTGTATTTTCTAGAGCTAACCTTCAATCTTCTAGCAAGCATTGCAAAAAGTTCTTCATCTTCAAAATCAACAGCATCATTAACCTCCTTAGTATTCTTTCCATTGGTCTTCATCTCAGATCTAAAAGTAATCTCTTTCTTAGCTAGTTTGGAATCAACAATCCTCATCTCATATGCAATCAAAGTCCCATGTAACTCATCCATCTTCAGCTGAGTCAAATCCTTGGCTTCTTCAATGGTAGATACTTTGGAATCAAACCTAGGAGTTAGAGATCTCAAAACCTTTTGAACAAAAACTTCCTTCACATATTCTCCTAACCCTTTCATGGAGTTGACAACCTTGTCAACCCTAAGTAAGTATGTAGAAATAGACTCATCATAATTCATCTTAAGACTCTCAAACTGATTTCTAAAATTTTGAAGCTTAGAAATTCTTACCTTGGAGTCTCCTTCATATAGAACTTGAAGTTTTTGCCATGATTCTTTTATTGACTTCCAATACATTACCTTTCCCATCTCATATTCTCTTAGACCACATATGATAACATTAAAGTCCTTTGAATTTCCATTACATGCCTTCTTATCTGTAGCACTAGTTAGTGGAGTGGCAAGTGGACTATAACCTTTCTTCAAAAGTTCCTAAATATCAAACTCTAGGGACATGATATGAGTCTTCTTCCTCAGAATCTAAAAAGAATAATTCATACCATTAAACAAAGGTTCCTTTCTGGTAGAGAAACCACTCTTCTGACTCGCCATTTTTGTGTTTCAAATGATCTCCATTCAAGTGATAAAAATTCTACAAAATGACCCACTATGATACCAATTGTTGGAAGAAAAATGGACTGAGGGGTGAATCATTCCTTACAAACATAATTAAAAATTCATATTTCTTTCTTAAACCATTAACAAATTAACCATCCATTAATGTGTGCACAACATCATATAACATACATGCAATAAACCATGAACAAGAGAAAAAACATCATAACACAAGATATAAGTGGGAATCCACAAAGGGTAATAAAACCCACTAAATTTTTGTTGATATTACTCACAAAAAAGACTCAAGTGAATATTACACATCACAAAATATTTCTTTAGTGAGGCACCAACCCCTAAACCCTTGTTGATATTACTCATAAAAAGATAATTGCATGAATATGAATCATCACACAATATTTTGATGAAGATATCACTAAAGATATTATGCAACAACTCAACTGATGGTGATCACAAGATTTAGCTCCAAACACCTTCAAACCCTTGTTCAAACCCTAGCTTCTCCAACTCACTCTATCTCTCACTTTCTTCACTTCTCTTTTCCTAAAATCTTTTCACACACTCTTAAAAACATTCTTCAACCTGACATTCACTCTCTCAGCTCTGAAACTCAGCCTTCATACCTACAAAACACTCTTACCTAGGTCACACTTTCTCTCTCTTTCTCAACTAACTCAAAATAACACCCAAAACATCACTTTTATATGCTCTTCAACTCACAAACATGAAGGAGGTAAGTCCTACACCTTTAGTTTAGAAATATAATAATAATAACATCCCAATAAATTCATTACAATGGTCACATATGACCAATATAGGTCATCCATGCCAAAAACCATCCAACTTGCACCAAAAATGCTCAAAACCCTATCACTAGGATGAGCTAAAAACAAAAACCACAAAATCATGCTTGTTCAAGCTTATAAATTCATAATACATGAGTAATATAACATATAATCACCATAAATGGTTACAAATTTACTTTAAAAAATCAATTAAATCATTAAATGGGCCCACATACTCACATCCTTCACAAAACAATTGCTTCCAACACCTTGATTTCACCTTTGGGCCTCAAGACCACCCAAGATCAACTCAAATATGGAATGTGACCACTTTATGGAAGCATAAAGACCTATATAACACATCGATGCATGTTATAAATAATTAAACCTCTATTTTATCAAACCACAACAACTTTTGTCTTCACCAAAACATGTTGTCCAAAACCCAATTTTTGCAAACTCAACTAGTTTGGAAGATTTTTGTCACTTTCAAGACTTCCAAAATCATTAACTATGAACATAATTTGTCCATATTAAATTTCTATGTTTTATCAAGCATCAAATCATCCATCTCATGCTTGAATCAACTCAATCTTTTTCTGAATGCAGTTTAGTTGTGAAAAACAAGAAACATTTTCTGCCAAAATGACCTAAATGAACCATAAAATATCATCATCATGAGAAAAAAATTATACCACTGGAAATATCTCTAAATCCTATTTTCAGAACATATTATAACTCCTTCCAAATCCAATTGGAAGGCCATCAACTAGGCTCATCTCTCTAAAATTGCCCGAAACTACCCCAAAACTGCCCTTTGACTAGTCTTCACAAATCGGTATAGTTTTACATTTTTATGCATCCTAATGATCTAAAAATTCCATGGAAATCAAGAAAAACTCACATACTAAAAACAATGTCCATTTATTTTTCAACTCCTTTGGATAACCTTGTCCCAAACTGAACTTCTTCATAAACATACATATTTGAGTGGGGTCCACTCATCACCCAAGCAATACCATACCTTTCTAGAAACCTAGAGGAGTAATCTACATCATCCAATAATATTATATTCACTATAAATAAATTTTGAGAACTTATGAGTTTTTGAGTTAGGGTTTCAAGCACATAAATGGTTGCTTACCTTCTTAACATTCATTTATAAAAACATGATGATCAAGTTACCTCATTATTTTTTGAAACCTTATATAATCAATGTATAAACATTATTTAAATCCAGAAGGTCCCATGTAAATCACATAACTCAAGGTGAGCATCAGAAGGTGTAATTCGAGATGGAAATGACCTTCTTCTTGACCTTGCTTCATTGAAACTAACATATCTTGTGATTCTCATTTTAAAATGACTCCAATTTTTCTAAAACCTAAAGGAAACCTCTATGCATCATCATCATATCATAAATATCTATCCATCTTCTCATCCCATCTCATTTTCATAGCTATCCCTTAGGGTTTTACACTATCTAGG
This sequence comes from Taxus wallichiana var. yunnanensis, assembly GCA_018340775.1. Lineage (NCBI taxonomy): Eukaryota > Viridiplantae > Streptophyta > Pinopsida > Cupressales > Taxaceae > Taxus > Taxus wallichiana. The sequence continues at coordinate 381,914,002 of CM031242.1, forward strand.
CTAGGGTCAACTGAAACAACATCATAAACTCAGCATAAAACATCTCCAAAATGTCCCGAGATACCAAGAAAATCATAAAAATTTTACCTACATGCATCCATGAGATCATATAGCTTTACATCTCATCCTCATGCCTCCTAACACCTAGACCTAGTTTAGATGAGCACTTGAATCTTGGTCTTCAAATTATACTTGAACCCTGAACCTCATGTGAGTGCCTAAACACTCCCTAAACATGTTCTCCATGCTTTCAACATGCTCCTAAATATATAAAATATATCTAGCCATCATGCACCATCACATAGGCTAGCTAGGTCACCTAACAAGGCTTGTTAGAACAAGCCAATCTCACTGAATCAACTCATGCAACCATGAACATACCTAAAACAATATATCATCCACCTACAGAGCCTTCTCTAAATCCACTCCATCATTCTCTTTTTCAATGATGGGATTTTACATCAATGACAACACCAGTATCACAACATGTCGGCACCAAATCAAATTGATTTCCTTGTTTCAAATGAGAATATATATATATATATATATATATATATATAATAATTATAATAATAATGAAAAGAATGTAGGAGGGGAAAAGAAGAAGAGCCAACCTAAGCCCCTTCCCTCCATTATGCTTCATTAGGGCTAACCACAAACGGGTTACGAGACCCTAACAATAACACAACCACATAACGTCTCTTCCTCTTACCTTTGTCCTATGAACCCGCATGACCACTCTTTCCCTCCCCTTTCCTCACAATATATTTTCCATTTTCATCACGTGGTCTAACCATAACCTCCCTCACATTTTCAAGGATGTGATCCTCCTCCTTACCGTTAATAGTCTAGTGGCATAGACTGCGTATATTGATTCCAATGATTTTAGTTATATTTATACATATTACTTACCTCTAGTTTATACATATTATCCCATCAAAACAAAAACCTAGGAGGTATTTTTATAAATGAGAGAATGAAAATAAATGGAGGATAATAAAATAGGTATATATTTTCTTCCATGAAAGCCTCTTTAACTCGTGACAAAACCCATGAGGAGAAAATAAGAAAGAGATAAAAAAGAAATAGAAGCAATAAAAATGAAATGGAAGGGTGCTCCATTACCTACAAATAAACTAGAGAATAAAAGTGAAGAAGATAATAAAATGATAGAGAGAATAGAATGAGAATGGGGTATCATAAAAGGTAAACTAGGGTTTTAAAATCAATGGTGTATAATGAGTGGATCTAATGGTCCTAATTTAACTGTTTTTTCCACCCCACTTAACAAGTGGTCAAAATTTGAATTTAAAAATTGTAGAATAGATTTATTCTTCCTTGTTGCTTTTTGGTGATGTTAAATATTTAAGCAATAATAAAGTGGAATCTAGGGTTAATAATTAAGGGACCCTTTGATTAGTCATTTTGATAAATATTAGATCCTAAATAATTAATATTTATAATGAGCAGAATAGATTTTTATAAAATCATACTTTTATACGTCAATCTTTAGCCAATGAATAAGCCCTTAATGGGATTGATATTAATTTCTTCATATCAAATAGAGTTAATCATTTATATAAGGTGGAAACGATGTTCCTAAGATCAAATTAAGTCAATTCATGTAATTACGAGGATAAAATCATAAAAAATTTAAGAGCCTTAAATTCTCAAGTATTGGACAATTGACTTGTCATAACATTATTTTCTAACACTAAGAACCTTTAGGAAAAACTAAATCCAATTTGGTTGGAGTATTAATTATTCTCATGGTTTTCATAAAATAATAAGGATGGGCTATCTTATGATAGTATGGAATATCTTATCCCTCCCTAATTGATATTGATTAAAGTGTATTAATGATGGATTGTTATTGGAAACCCTCGCATTATGGAAATTAGTTAGACTTAAGGTCATTGTAGTCACAATATCATGCAATTACTATTATAATTATACCACAAGGTATAATGTTTTAATAATGGATCTCACGTAAAAAAATTTATTCACTAATGGATTACCCTAGTCCTATCATTAGTTTGGTTAGACATTTTCATTAAGTGTCTTGCACATTCATTAGTTGTTTACACAGTTCTAGTTGCGATACTTATAATTAATTACTTAGTTTTCATCTCTAGTATTTGACTAAGGTGCCAGGACATATTAGGGTGCCTATGGGCATCCCGTTCCTTATTTTTAGGCACCCTTTTCCTGGCTGCACTTGAGTCTCATTTAGAGTTTCAAGGTTGGTCTTTATGGTTTTCCCTCCCATTCCCCTAGGTAATAGTCGGCATGTTAGGTCATTAGTGTCAAAATTTAAGAAAGATATCCCGATATAAACATAGCATACTTATTATCTTATAGGAGGACTATTTTCTACTAAGGGCTATCTATCTACTAAGGCAAGAGATTGCATTTGGGAACTATTTTCATCACACACACTACATAAGAAAGGGAATTATATTATATTCCATCCAAAAGATTTTGCATTTTATTGAGCTATTGTCGATATCTCTATGTCATTGGAGCTAGGGCACCTTAGACACATCATTGCACATAAAAATCACACAGAGCTACATTGTGTTTGAGATGTAGTGCAATGCTTAGTTGTAAGTCCACCATTGTGGCCACTAAAGATAGTCCGACCCCTTCATATGCATCTTTATTTTTAGGGTTTGATGCTTTGTATGGGGTTTTGTAGGTAAATATTCATTGTATGTTCACACCATCATTAACAAACCTAGTGAGACATGCACGTGACAAAAGGTGAGTCATTACAAAGATTGAGTGACCCTTCCAAACTAAGGTTATGAGGTGTTTTGAAGACCAAGGCACCCATATCAGTAGACAAGGGCACCCACAGGCACCCCAATCCTCCTACATGAGCCCTAGTCTAGTTAGATCCACCACTTCTACAATTTTCTAAGGTGTGTTGCAATACTTTTATTTACATGTTCATTATCCCACCCAACTTAGGATCACTGTGAGGTGAGTTCTATTTAGGTTAGTACCTTTCCAATTTTATTTCAATTATTTCACTTTATTTAAAATACCAAATAAAATTAGTTAGCATTTATATTGAAGTTCATATAAGTTATTTCATTGTTGTACCATTTAGATTAACCTATAAAATTCATATTTTAGTTAATCATTTTGGTGATACCTTACTTTAGAATATTTTTCCCTAGGATCCAATTCAAACCCTAATGACTAAGGATAGTTAATATTCTTCTTCATCAATCATGTCTCATTTTAGTGTTAACCCTATCTATGATGAGGCTACCATCGTTGAGCTAACGACTCTCTATAGTAATCTTACTATGTTAGTTGATATTCAATAACAAATCTTATATGGTCAACAATATGTACCTACTAGTTTTGAATATTCTCCCATTGGCATTAGTATTGTTGAGGATCTAATAGCCTTCACTCATTGTACACCATGCTATATGGATACTAGTGATCCTCCTTTAAATATTTATAAGGAAATTCTAGATGATTCTCTTATCGATTACTTGGTATTGAAAATCACTCACATGTGCATACTGATTCTTCTCCTAGTCAAACCACTATTATGGTTCCATCTCATGATTCTCCTATTTTTGATATTGATTCTCATCATTCATCACATACTAGTTCTCATACACCTTCATATTATGTTGATGATCCTATCGATAGTATGCTTAATGACATTCTCATATCTAAGTCTTTAGGAGATGTTGATGACACAATTGATAGCCATGATTCTCCTACTTTTCATTTTTCTAAGTGTGAATCTCCATCACCACTTTCTCCTGAGGTTGCATCTAGCATAGTGCATGATTTGTCTCCATATGTGGGTTCTTCTTCTCCTACCATTTCATCTCCTTTTATCACATCATCTACACCTATTAGTGCATCTTCTCCTATAGGTGTGTCTCTAGTGGTCACTTCACCTCCTAGGGATGTTTCCAATGTTACTCCTACCTCTGTTATGGGTATTCCATCTATATCATCTACTATATCTTCTTCATAACCCACTTTTAGTGTGCCCTTACCATCGGGACCTTAGCTATCTTCTCTTGATATTCCAATGATTAATCACAATGGAAAGTTACAACCACTCAATACATTATTGTCATATTCTACTATTCCTTCTCATGATATTGTATCTCTCATACATGTCATAAGTCAATTACAATCTCAAGTTCAGTATCTCACTCTATAAATTAGGGCTTACTATGCTTCTATTGACACCAACTCATTACACGATAACCCTCTTCCCAAGAAGATTCATAACTCTATATTCCTAAGGACTTTATCATGCCTTCATTCACATGTTTTGATGGTACTGGTGACCCTCATGCTCATCTCCTACATTACCACATGGCTATGCCCTCTTATTCTAATGATAGGTTATTACTTAAGGTCTTCCGACATAGTCTTACTGATGAGGATTTATAATGGTACACTCATCTTCCATTTGGGTCCATTAGTACTTACTATGACATGGAGGATGCTTTCCTCCTTCGTTTTATCATCAATAATGGCCCTAGAGTTACTTATGATTGCCTACCTACTTTACATTAGGGAACATTAGAATCTATCAAGGATTATATCTTATGGTTCAATGCTTGTATGCATCAACTAGTATTCCAACCTATAGACCTTGAGAATCAATTAATTTTCTTTCATGGTCTGATTCCCACGCTTAAGAAAAGATTGCAATATGATACATGTGAGTCATTCATTCTTTTGTGTTACAAATTCATAGACCTAGAGAAATATATTTTTAGACACATGTCATTGATCCTCCATGCATATCTACTACTATTGTATCATCTAGTTCACCTCCATTGACATCAGTTGAGCATCCTACACGCTTCCAACAAGACCTAGAAAACAAGCTCAACCCACTCCATCACAGAAGCATACTTCTTCTCCTCCTCTGTGATAAGCTACTTCTCCTTCCATTCCATCTATGTCATGTGAGCCATTACACTTCTCTCATCATGCTAGACCTCATGATGTGTTGCATACTTTACTTGAAAAGTGTCTAATTCACTTACCATCCAACTAGTATCATCCACAACATAGACTACAATGTCAACATGACCAACCTTATTATAATTATCATCACATCAATGACCATAGGGACAATGATTGTTTTTACCTTCATGATAGATTACAACAATTAGAGGATAAGGGAATCATTTCCTTTGGCTCTCACTCACGTGAGTGATCCATCTCTCCTCTACCTCGTCAGAGATTTTCTACTATAGTTGAGTCATCTCCTCCATTTGGTGCTTAGGTCATGGTATGTCCACCACCACAGTTTTTTACTCATGCGCACTCTCCACCGCATCTATACAAAGACCGCATCATTACATCCATCACATCCACCTCATCCATCTTATCCACCACATAATGACACTACTTCACATTGGCCCTCATAAACCTCTACATTCACATATTGCAATGCTAATCCATATGATATTCAGTTCGATTCATATGCTCACACTACCTCCATATCACATGCTTCCACCCCTTTACGCTACCTTGGTCTTCGTTAGGTGATTACTATCACCTTAACCCCCAATGATGCACTTGTGTTCTTACGATTCTTACATTAATGTTGAGGGTTTTTCTCTAAGAACCTTTCATCATTCACTCCTTTGTTTCATCTAGCACACCCAATCATTTCCCGATGACGCACTCTTAATTTAAGTGGTTCATTATTGCCTCTGAGGGTCTTAACTAGATGAACCTATTTCTCCATACCCTGGGGGAATCGCTACTCTTATCTCCCCCTCATATTCATCACACTAACATATCACGCTGACATTACATTATCATGACACCATACATCATAAAATGTTAATTTGGAAATCATGCATTATCTATCATTACATGCATTCTATTATTATCATTACATTTACTACACAATACAAATTCCATTTAAAAAATACATCTCACTCAACTCATCCATAAAATTACATATGTTATCCATCATATTATCTATCAATACCAGATCATAGTGCAATTCTACATCAACTAACATGAACAATATCCAACACATTACATACATTACGATAATAATCATTGAATCATACATCATCAATCACATTATGACATCAATACACAATGAAATAAACTCATCATATATCAATAAAACCATTTTTATATATATCGAATATAATCATCATCACAAAAACATTTCATCATTGGGGGAAACTCCCCTACATCATATACAACAATACAACTCAAATATCATCATCGCTATCACTCTTGGGTACTACAAGATCCCTAGAACTCGATGCCGCACCACTAACTCTACATCATTGGTCGTGACCTTGATACCTCTCAACCTACCTTCACAGTAGTGTGACCTCGGTAGACATCTCTATAAACTAGTGCTACAACTTGATGTAACGCGTAAACACATCCTGTTCCAAGGGACCACCACCCACTTGCCTCTCTAGCCATTCGAGTCTCCTCACATGTCTCATCCTTCTTTCCTAGAAACATAGTGCACACCATTTCTGCTATGACTATCGGCTCAAAAAAATGGGCATGCTTTCCTGCTATAGTTTCAACATACTCTACCCTCCCTCCACTCGCAAGTACATTAGTGGGAACATTTCACGTTAAAGTGCAGATGGATGTTTCCACTATCAAAGACCAATATGCATCCCCTATAAAATAAATAGAATAACGTGTTAGATAACCATCACTATTACATAAGAGAACAAAAAAACACACAACATAGATATATGTAGATAGTAGTGCTCCACTATATCCCTTGCCACATTGTTGGGGGACATGTTCTTCCCCATGTCATCCCCTCCTTGTGGTAGCCCTTATGTGTCTGAGAATAATGGGAACAAGAACACCCATCGATGTGTTTCCCACCATGCATGATACTCCTTTGTACACCTTGTATCATAAAAACTATCGGATCTATAGCCGCGCCTACCTCATTTGGCCCGGGAGGTACTAGCTACTCTCTTATGGGCTCCGGTCTAGCTCCGGCCCTCCTAGGTTCTCTAATATCTCTAAACAATATATATGGCTTTGGGGTATGTTATGATCCATGTAAAACTATCTCAATACTTTGTCAAGCTGGAAGAGCTTGCCTACTCCTAGAAATTAGTCCTTGAATTACATAGTCATACGTATGCACCGCAACTCTATATAATCATGGTATGGCCTCTATAGAACTACCTCAAGCCCCATCCTATCTATCAAGGCCCTATAAGTATCAATTTCCATCTTCCACCCATACACATTAATCCACCTCCTTGAAAATATCTCAAGCCTAGCCCACTCTACTCGTGGCCCTCTAACTAGCCTCAACACCGTTATGTACTCATATGCCTATACATGTAATAACATATTAGCTCTTTATCTCACCTATGTTCTCTTCATGAGTAAATTGATATAGGTCTCTATATATGTGGGCCAACACATACCATGCACACGCATACCTAGTACCCTCCTCCTCTATATAGTGACATATATCATGCATCTTATATAATATACCCACACTCCCTCCCTCTATTGCAATAAATGAAGCAATAACCACGACAATGAACTTCCACAAGTGTGGAACCCTTAACCTTAGAATAACATCCAAACTGATATTGGCCTTGATATGTACTCGATTCCCCACAAAATACTTTCTAGCATCTCGCATCTATCTCTCCATGTGCTCTAATGGCATAACCCGTACTCTCCCCAAAAACTAACAATCATAATATGTAATACACATCCTCTAATATAATGGTTATTGTTATCAAAAATGTGCCCTGCTCATTTTTGTGGCTAACTCCTCTCATTTTTTCCTCTCTTTTGCCTCAGTCATAATATTTTGCTTTTTAGGCACTCAAAACCTTCTAGAAATGACACCATTGGATAGAGCTCTTTCTCAGCTTTCCAGAAAGGTAAAGTTTTCCTCCTAACTCCATGTATTTTTGAAGTTATGGCTCGGCGGAGTTTTTTAGAAAAATTTTCCCCTGAAAGGCCCACGGCCAATGAGATGCCACCATGTGGCACCTAGAGTGGCGGAGTGCGGGGAAATTTTGGAAAATTTTCCAAATGACCAAAAAGGTGCAAAAATTCAAAATTTCCCACCGACCCGATTTGGCCCTGTTTTTCCCTAAAACTTCAAATCGCCATATCTTTCGATCCAGAGCTCGGTTTTTCACGTTCTTTATATCAATGGAAAGCTGGTAAAATTATCTACAAGATTCTGGGGTCATTTTTGAATTTTGGTGGAGTTTGGAGAGAGAAAATCAAGAAACACCTCTGGCATGTGGTCATGGACAAAAATGACGTTTCAACCACCGTTTTTAATGAAGAATGGCTCACATTCTCTCACAAAGATGGTTAAAAATGATCATGGAATGGGTCATGTCAGAGGTGCCCATGCTATTTTGATGGCATTTTGGTCAATGATTGAACCCCTTGCATGTTTTCCCATGTTTCTCTCTCTCACAGGGTCATTTTTACCTTTGTAAAAGTCGAGAATGAGTTCATTTTTGCAAGGAGAGACAATTTTTCAGCTCTGCAATTCCTTTTCTTCCTCCTTGGCATAATTTGTGAAGAAATTTTACCTTTCCATGTAATGCAGCACATTTTCTTGCCTCTGGATCACTGTAATGTACTGTAGTGGATCTGAGATGTTGATATATGTTCTGTGATTAAAATCCCTCAATCCTTTCATATATCTATCATTGCTTTCTTGATCTTTCATTACATTTTGAGCATTTGTGCATGTTTTGTGCTTTGTTTCCTTGTGGATTATGTATTTCATGTAGCATCATGTGTCTACAACTCCTTTGGTGCATCACCTATTACCATTAGTTCTTTCATTTTTGCATTTTCTATCCTTGTTTCTTTGGAATTTAGAGTAGATTTAGGAGTTTAAACCTCTGCAATTGTACAAGTGAATTAGCTGATCAGAGGAGTTGAGGAACCAGCCTCTAATCTGGATATTCCTCTTCCATTTTGTAAGTCCCACACTTGGGAAGAGAATTCAATGTTGTGCAATCACACTGCTTGGATGCTTAGAATGATCAAATTAGAAATCGATCATCATCTAGGGGTGCTTTGCTGATTTGCAACAACAATTTTGGCATGCATGCAGTGGGACCTTAGAGGTCTTCCACTTTATCTTTGACAAGTTGGTGTGTTCTGTTAAAGATTCACCTTTTGGAGGCACTTTCAAAACCACATCTAGCGACTCCATCTGGTAAACAACTCATTCTCTAAGTTAGCAGACTTGTTTTCCATTCATTTCCATCCATTCTTCTTTCCATAATTTTCATTCTTTTCCATTCCATGAAGTTGTGCAATCATGACTTCATTTCCATCATGGAATTCAAATTTACAACAGCAGTATATCACACCTCCAACATGTTTTACAAATCCTCCAAATCAGCATTTTGATCAAATTCAAAATCAGCATGTCTACCCATATGAGTAGTAGTGCCAAAGTCAGTTTGGATATGAAGCATGTCAAGCACAAGGGTATGCTGGTTGTGAGGAAAGTCAAGAAGAAAATGCAGATCTACTAGAACAAGTCAAAAGAATGGAGGTAAACATGGTGCAATCCAGGGCTCAAGCACAAATGAAAGCATTTAGAATAAGTTGTAGAGCACCTTGTCCATGGGTGGGACCTTTTCCAAGGCATTACAGCCCTCAAGAGAAGCTAGACTTCATGATTACAACACTACCATTGCTTGCAAAGTGGACTAAAGGAATAAAGGTGTACGAGAGGAGTATTAAACAACCTTGTCAACAAGGTAAGCACACCATCTCATGCCTTTTATCTCCTCTTTCCCAATCTATTTTATCTCAGCAATGTCAAGTTTTAAACTCTCCATCTGTTGTCCCAAGTGTTTAATCCATTTCTCCATTCCCTAGTCTTCCACCCCATCTCAATTCTTCTATCCTTTCCCCTTCCAAACAGCCATTCCCTCCAAAGAAACAAGAGTTCCTACCTCCTCCACCACCACAAAAAATTACAAAATCAATTGAGTTACAATCCACTTCTCCTCTTGCATTCCCAAATCCATGTTGGGAGGATAAAAATTAGAATTCCAATCAAGAAAAACAACAGCAGAACGAAGAGCCAAACAAGGATGAAGAAATTCAAAGTCTGAAGAGTTGGGCTCTTAAATTCAAGATTACAAAAATCCCTTGATGGTGAAACCAATAGAGGATGTTCAAGTTGGAGAACAGTGTGAAAACAAGGCTGATTTTATAAAGCGTGAAGCGAGAAAAATAGCAATTTGTTGGTGATGAGTTGGGTGTCCATGTTGGCACTTTGCCAAAAGAAAATGCTGATCCAGTTTGCACAAAAAATCAGCCATCGAGAAGGAAGGAAAACCATCTCAAAACCCCATCTTTGAGGAGCAAATGGATGAGGTCAAGTCAGTTTTACAACAATAGAAGAAGGAAGCATTATTGATACCATTTTTCTTTCATTTGAAGAGGCTGATTTGATTGATGAAGCCATTATGGAGGTGAACAAAACAGGTCCAAATTGTGAGCAAAAGACACAAGAAATTTCATGCTTCTCTCCCACTTCATCTCTCCAACAATCTGATTTTTGGGATGAGTTTGGATTGACAAGTTTCATGTTTGAAAATGAAGTTATACGAGGGTGAAGAAAATGCAGATTTGGAGGCCACCATACAAGAGGGAGAGACTTTGCTTTGCAGCAAGAGATTCAAGATTTTGATTTGCCATCGACTTAGAAGAATGTGTAGATGAAGAGCTAGCTGAAATTACCATGTTTCCTTCTTCACCATTCATTCTCCAACAACAGAACTTGCTGCCATGGACAAAAGAGTTCAAGGACAACAAGCTACAGGTTTGCAACATGCCTCTTGAATCAAAGCTGGAAGAATTTGATCTTCCAAAAGCTACAATGGAGGATCTCCAAAGCCAACAATGTATTACAGCAGTAACAACAATGCAAAAGCAACTTCATTGGATGTTGCAATCAATAACGAGGAGTTGTACACTATAGAAGAGTTCCATGTTGCCATGAAGGAAGAGAAAGGGTAGAAAGTCCTACCATTGCTTCCACATCACCCACCCAAGAAGGTCTACAAGAAGATTCCATTTTTGGAGTTGAAAATCAGAGCTATGGGCATATCAAATGGATCATACCTTTCCCAATAAGGTATTTGACTACATTGGAGTCAAAGGAGAAGTCACAACCAGTCATGCTTGCTTCTAAGCATGAGGGTGAGCTACAAAGTACCAAGGATTAGCTGTCATACCTCTTCAATCCAAATGCAGAGCAACTAAAAGAGGTATTGGATTTGTTTTCAGTTGACACCTTGATGATTTGGGTAGAAGACCAGCTTCTTGTTGATTTTCCACTCATCCAATCAGCCATGTTCAGTGCCAAATCAGTTGCATGGTTACAACTTTTGAGAAAGGGAAGCTATTTCTCCCAACTAGTTGCAAGGTTTGTTTAGCCCACTTTTGCTTCTAGTTAGAGTAGGATAGGTATATTTTCTTTCAGTAAAATAAGTGCTTGTGCACACTCTGTATGTTCCATTTTGGAGCAGAGCATGTATGACCTTTAGTTTTGTACATAGTTTTTGTGGTGCTGGTTTTGCTCTTGCATAGTCCATTTTAGTGGGTTTCCAAGTGGCTCAGAGAGTAGGTTTTCAAAGTTCAGATCAGTTTGTAGGCTACAACTCATGACTCCATGCACAATGGATGCTTCAGGCAACTGGTAACTTCATCCAGCAGGCAGGTGACCCCTCTTAGTCGCCAAAATTGTTATCCAAAATGTGCCCCTGCTCATTTTTTGTGGCTAACTCCTCTCATTTTCCTCTCTTTTGCCTCGGTCATAATATTTTTCTTTTCAGGCACCCAAAACCTTCTGGAAATGACACCATTGGATAGAGCTCTTTCTCAGCTTTCCAGAAAGGTAAAGTTTTCCTCCTAACTCCATGTATTTTTGAAGTTATGGCTCAAGGAGTTTTTTGGAAAAATTTTCCCTTAAAGGCCCACGGCCAATGAGATGCCGCCACATGGCACCTAAAGTGGCGGAGTGCAGGGGAAATTTTGGAAAATTTTCCAAATGACCAAAAAGGTGCAAAAATTCAAAAAAATTCCCATTGACCCGATTTGGCCCTGTTTTGCCCTAAAACTTCAAATCGCCATATCTTTCGATCCAGAGCTCGGTTTTTCACGTTATTTATATCAATGGAAAGATGGTAAAATTATCTACAAGATTCTGGGGTCATTTTTTAATATTTGTGGATTTTAAAGAGAGAAAATCAAAAACACCTCGGCACGTGGTCATGGACAAAAATGACGTTTCAACCACCGTTTTTAATGAAGAATGGCTTGCATTCTCTCCCAGCATGGTTAAAAATGTCAGGGAATGGGTCTGTCAGGGCACCCATGCTATTTTGATGGAATTTTGGTCAATGGTTGAACCCCTTGCACATTTTCCCATGTTTCTCTCTCCTGGGTCGTGTTTTCCTTGTAAAAGCCGAATGAGTTCATTTTTGCAAGGAGAGACACTTTTCCAGCTCTGCAACTTCCTTTTCTTCCTCCTTGGCATAATTTGTGAAGAAATTTTACCTTTCCATGTAATGCAGCACCTTTTCTTGCCTCTGGATCACTGTAATGTATTGTATTGGATCTGAGATGTTGATATATGTTCTGTGATTAAAATCCCTCAATCCTTTCATATATCTATCATTGCTTTCTTGATCTTTCATTACATTTTGAGCATTTGTGCATGTTTTGTGTTGTGTTTCCTTATGGATTGTGTATTTCATGTAGCATCAGGTGTCTACAACTCCTTTGGTGCATCACCTATTAGCATTAGTTCTTTCTTTTTGCATTTTCTATCCTTGTCCCTTTGGAATTTAGAGTAGATTTAGGAGTTTAAACCTCTGTAATTGTGCAAGTGAAATAGCTGATCAGAGGAGTTGAGGAACCAACCTCTAATCTGGAGATTCCTCTTCCATTTTGTAAGTCCCACACTTGGGAAGAGGATTCAATGTTGTGCAATCACACTGGATGCTTAGAATGATCAAACTAGAAATCTGATCAACATCTAGGGGTGCTGCTGATTTGCAACAACAGTTTTGGCACACCCGGTGGGACCTTAGAGGTCTTCCACTTTATCTTTGACAGGTTGGTGTGTTCCTGTTAAAGATTCAGCCTTTTGGAGGCACTTTCAAAAGCACATCTGCGACTCCATCTGGTAAACAACTCATTCTCTAAGTTGCAGACCTATTTTCCATTCATTTCCATCCATTCTTCTTTCCATCATTTTCATTCTTTTCCATTCCATGAAGTTGTGCAATCATGACTTCATTTCCATCATGGAATTCACATTTACAACAGCAGTATATCACACCTCCAACATGTTTTACAAATCCTCCAAATCAGCATTTTGATCAAATTCAAAATCAGCATGTCTACCCATATGAGCAGCAGTGCCAAAGTCAGTTTGGATATGAAGCATGTCAAGCACAAGGGTATGCTAGTTGTGAGGGAAGTCAAGAAGAAAATGTAGATCTGCTGGAACAAATCCAAAAGATGGAGGTAAACATGGTGCAATCTAGGGCTCAAGCACAAATGAAAGCATTTAGAATCGGTTGTAGAGCACCTTGTCCATGGGTGGGACCTTTTCCAAGGCATTACAGCCCTCAAGAGAAGCTAGACTTCATGATTACAACACTACCATTGCTTGCAAAGTGGACTAAAGGAATAAAGGTGTATGAGAGGAGTATTCAACAACCTTGTCAACAGGTAAGCACACCATCTCATGCCTTTTCTCTCCCTCTTTCCCAATCTATTTTATCTCAGCAGTGTCAAGTTTTAAACTCTCCATCTGTTGTCCCAAGTGTTGAATCCATTTCTCCATTCCCTAGTCTTCCACCCCATCTCAATTCTTCTATCCTTTTCCCTTCCAAACAGCCATTCCCTCCAAAGAAACAAGAGTTCCTACCTCCTCCACCACCACAAAAAATTACAAAATCAATTGAGTTACAATCCACTTCTCCTCTTGCATTCCCAAATCCATGTTGGGAGGATAAAAATCAGAATGCCAATCAAGGAAAACAACAACAAAAAGAAGAGCCAAACAAGGATGAAGAAATTCAAAGTCTGAAGAGTTGGGCTCTTAAATTCAGGATTACAAAAATCCCCTTGATGGTGAAACCAATAGAGGATGTTGAAGTTGGAGAACAAGTGGAAAACAAGGCTGATTTTATAACAGCAGTGAAGCGAGAAAAACAGCAGTTTGTTGGTGATGAGTTGGGTGTCCATGTTGGCACTTTGCCCAAAGAAAATGCTGATCCAGTTTGCACTGCAAAATCAGCCATCGAGAAGGAAGGAAAACCATCTCAAAACCCCATCTTTGAGGAGCAAATGGATGAGGTCAAGTCAGTTTTTACAACAGTAGAAGAAGGAAGCATTATTGATACATTTTTTCTTTCATTTGAAGGGGCTGATTTGATTGATGAAGCCATTATGGAGGTGAACAAAACAGGTCCAAATTGTGAGCAAAAGGCACAAGAAATTTCATGCTTCTCTCCCACTTCATCTCTCCAACAATCTGATTTTTGGGATGAGTTTGGATTGACAAGTTTCATGTTTGAAAATGAAGTTATACAGGGTGAAGAAAATGCAGATTTGGAGGCCACCATACAAGAGGGAGAGACTTTGCTGCAACAAGACATTCAAGAGTTTGATTTGCCATCAGACTTAGAAGAATGTTTAGATGAAGAGCTAGCTGAAATTACCATGTTTCCTTCTTCACCATTCGTTCTCCAACAACAAGAACTTGCTGCCATGGACAAAAGAGTTCAAGGACAACAACCTACAGTTTGCAACATGCCTCTTGAATCAAAGCTGGAAGAATTTGATCTTCCAAAAGCTACAATGGAGGAGCTCCAAAGCCAACAATGTATTGCAGCTAGGTAACAACAATGCAAAAGCAACTTCATTGGATGTTGCAATCAATAACGAGGAGTTGCACACTATAGAAGAGTTCCATGTTGCCATGAAGGAAGAGAAAGGGTAGAAAAGTCCTACCATTGCTTCCACATCACCCACCCAAGAAGGTCTACAAGAAGACTCCATTTTTGGAGTTGAAAATCAGAGCTATGGGCATATCAAATGGATCATACCTTGCCCAATAAGGTATTTGACTTCATTGGAGTCAAAGGAGAAGTCACAACCAGTCATGCTTGCTTCTAAGCATGAGGGTGAGCTACAAAGTACCAAGGATCAGCTGTCATACCTCTTCAATCCAAATGTAGAGCAACTAAAAGAGGTATTGGATTTGTTTTCAGTTGACACCTTGATGATTTGGGTAGAAGACCAGCTTCTTGTTGATTTTCCACTCATCCAATCAGCCATGTTCAGTGCCAAATCAGTTGCATGGTTGCAACTTTTGAGAAAGGGAAGCTATTTCTCCCAACCAGTTGCAGGGTTTGTTTAGCCCACTTTTTCTTCCAGTTAGAGTAGGATAGGTAGTTTTTCTTTTAGTAAAATAAGTGCTTGTGCACACTCTGCATGTTCCATTTTGGAGCATGTATGACCTTTAGTTTTGTACATAGTTTTTGTGGTGCTGGTTTTGCTCTTGCACAGTCCATTTTAGTGGGTTTCCAAGTGGCTCAGAGAGGAGGTTTTCAAAGTTTAGATCAGTTTGCAGGCTACAACTCATGACTCCATGCCCAATGGATGCTTGAGTAATGTAACTTCATCCAAAGAGGCGGATGACCCCTCTGAGTCGCCAAAATTGTTATCCAAAATGTGCCCCTGCTCATTTTTTGTGGCTAACTCCTCTCATTTTTTCCTCTCTTGTGCCTCAGTCATAATATTTTGCTTTTCAGGCACTCAAAACCTTCTAGAAATGACACCATTGGATAGAGCTCTTTCTCAGCTTTCCAGAAAGGTAAAGTTTTCCTCCTAACTCCATGTATTTTTGAAGTTATGGCTCGGCGGAGTTTTTTGGAAAAAATTTCCCCTGAAAGGCCCACGGCCAATGAGATGCCGCCACGTGGCACCTAGAGTGGCAGAGCGCGGGAAATTTTGAAAATTTTCCAAATGACCAAAAAGGTGCAAAAATTCAAAAAAATTTCCCACTGACCCGATTTGGCCCTGTTTTGCCCTAAAACTTCAAATCACCATATCTTTCGATCCAAAGCTCGGTTTTTCACGTTCTTTATATCAATGGAAAGCTGGTAAAATTATATACAAGATTCTGGGGTCATTTTTTAATTTTGGTGGAGTTTGGAGAGATAAAATCAAGAAACACCTCTGGCACGTGGTCATGGACAGAAATGACGTTTCAACCACCGTTTTTAATGAAGAATGGCTCGCATTCTCTCCCAGCATGGTTAAAAATGTCAGGGAATGGGTCTGTCAGGTGCCCATGCTATTTTGATGGCATTTTGGTCAATGGTTGAACCCCTTGCATGTTTTCCCATGTTTCTCTCTCCTAGGGTCGTGGTTTTCCTTTGTAAAAGCTAGAATGAGTTCATTTTTGCAAAGAGACACTTTTTTAGCTCTGCAACTTCCTTTTTCTTCCTCCTTGGCAGAATTTGTGAAGAAATTTTACCTTTCCATGTAATGCAACACCTTTTCTTGCCTCTAGATCACTGTAATGTACTGTATTGGATCTGAGATGTTGATATATGTTCTGTGATTAAAATCCCTCAATCCTTTCATATATCTATCATTGCTTTCTTGATCTTTCATTACATTTTGAGAATTTGTGCATGTTTTGTGCTATGTTTCCTTATGGATTGTGTATTTCATGTAGCATCAGGTGTCTACAACTCCTTTGGTGCATCACCTATTAGCATTAGTTCTTTCTTTTTGCATTTTCTATCCTTGTCCCTTTGGAATTTAGAGTAGATTTAGGAGTTTAAACCTCTGCAATTGTACAAGTGAATTAGCTGATCAGAGGAGTTGAGGAACCAGCCTCTAATCTGGAGATTCCTCTTCCATTTTGTAAGTCCCACACTTGGGAAGAGAATTCAATGTTGTGCAATCACACTGGATGCTTAGAATGATCAAATTAGAAGCCTGATCAACATCTAGGGGTGTTGCTGATTTGCAACAACAGTTTTGGCATGCCAGGTGGGACCTTAGAGGTGTTCCACTTTATCTTTGACAAGTTGGTGTGTTCCTATTAAAGATTCAACCTTTTGGAGGCACTTTCAAAAGCACATCTGGCGACTCCATCGGTAAACAACTCATTCTCTAAGTTGCAAACCTATTTTCCATTCATTTCCATCCATTCTTCTTTCCATCATTTTCATTCTTTTCCATTCCATGAAGTTGTGCAATCATGACTTCATTTCCATCATGGAATTCACATTTACAACAGCAGTATATCACACCTCCAACATGTTTTACAAATCCTCCAAATTAGCATTTTGATCAAATTCAAAATCAGCATGTCTACCCATATGAGTAGTAGTGCCAAAGTCAGTTTGGATATGAAGCATGTCAAGCACAAGGGTATGCTGGTTGTGAGGGAAGTCAAGAAGAAAATGCATATCTGCTGGAACAAGTCCAAAAGATGGAGGTAAACATGGTGCAATCTAGGGCTCAAGCACAAATGAAAGGATTTAGAATCAGTTGTAGAGCACCTTGTCCATGGGTGGGACCTTTTCCAAGACATTACAACCCTCAAGAGAAGCTAGACTTCATGATTACAACACTACCATTGCTTGCAAAGTGGACTAAAGGAATAAAGGTGTACGAGAGGAGTATTCAACAACCTTGTCAACAGGTAAGCACACCATCTCATGCCTTTTATCTCCCTCTTTCCCAATCTATTTTATCTCAAGCAAGGTCAAGTTTTAAACTCTCCATCTGCTGTCCCAAGTGTTTAATCCATTTCTCCATTCCCTAGTCTTCCACCCCATCTCAATTCTTCTTTCCTTTCCCCTTCCAAACAGCCATTTGCTCCAAAGAAACAAGAGTTCCTACCTCCTCCACCACCACAAAATATTACAAAATCAATTGAGTTATAATCCACTTCTCCTCTTGCATTCCCAAATCCATGTTGGGAGGATAAAAATTAGAATGCCAATCAAGGAAAAAAGCAGAAGAAAGAAGAGCCAAACAAGGATGAAGAAATTCAAAGTCTCAAGATTTGGGATCTTAAATTCAAGTTTACAAAAATCCCCTTGATGGTGAAACCAATAGAGGATGTTCAAGTTGGAGAACAAGTGGAAAACAAGGCTGATTTTATAACAGCGGTGGAGAGAGAAAAATAGCAGTTTGTTGGTGATGAGTTGGGTGTCCATGTTGGCACTTTGCCAAAAAAATGTTGATCCAGTTTGCACTTTGCAAAATAAGCCATCGAGAAGGAAGGAAAACCATCTCAAAATCCCATCTTTGAGGAGCAAATGGATGAGGTCAAGTCAGTTTTTACAACAATAGAAGAAGGAAGCATTATTGATACATTTTTTCTTTCATTTGAAGGGGCTGATTTGATTGATGAAGCCATTATGGAGGTGAACAAAACAGGTCCAAATTGTGAGAAAAAGACACAAGAAATTTCATGCTTCTCTCACACTTCATCTCTCCAACAATCTGATTTTGGGATGAGTTTGGATTGACAAGTTTCATGTTTGAAAATGAAGTTATACAGGGTGAAGAAAATGCAGATTTGGAGGCCACCATACAAGAGGGAGAGACATTGCTGCAGCAACACATTCAAGATTTTGATTTTCCATCAGACTTAGAAGAATGTGTAGATGAAGAGCTAGCTGAAATTACCATGTTTCCTTCTTCACCATTCATTCTCCAACAACAAGAACTTGCTGCCATGGACAAAAGAGTTCAAGGAAAACAACCTATAGTTTGCAACATGCCTCTTGAATCAAAGTTGGAAGAATTTGATCTTCCAAAAGATACAATGGAGGATCTCCAAAGCCAACAATGTATTACAGCAGGTAACAACAATGCAAAAGCAACTTCATTGGATGTTGTAATCAATAACGAGGAGTTGCACACTATAGAAGAGTTCCATGTTGCCATGAAGGAAGAGAAAGGGCAGAAAAGTCCTACCATTTCTTCCACATCACCCACCCAAGAAGGTCTACAAGAAGACTCCATTTTTGGAGTTGAAAATCAGAGCTATGGGCATATCAAATGGATCATACCTTTCCCAATAAGGTATTTGACTTCATTGGAGTCAAAGGAGAAGTCAAAACCAGTCATGCTTGCTTCTAAGCATGAGGGTGAGCTACAAAGTACCAAGGATCAGCTGTCATACCTCTTCAATCCAAATGCAGAGCAACTAAAAGAGGTATTGGATTTGTTTTCAGTTGACACCTTGATGATTTGGGTAGAAGACCAGCTTCTTGTTGATTTTCCACTCATCCAATTAGCCATGTTCAGTGCCAAATCAGTTTGCATGGTTACAACTTTTGAGAAAGGAAGCTATTTCTCCCAACTAGTTGTAGGGTTTGTTTAGCCCACTTTTGCTTCCAGTTAGAGTAGGATAGGTAGTTTTGCTTTCAGTAAAATAAGTGCTTGTGCACACTTTGCATGTTCCATTTTGGAGCATGTATGACCTTTAGTTTTGTACATAGTTTTTGTGGTGCTGGTTTTGCTCTTGCACAGTCCATTTCAGTGGGTTTCCAAGTGGCTCAGAGAGGAGGTTTTCAAATTTCAGATCATTTTGCAGGCTACAACTCATGACTCCATGCCCAATGGATGCTTCAGCAACTGGTAACTTCATCCAAGCGAGGGTGACCCCTCCGAGTCGTGAAAAAATTATTATCTAAAATCTGTCCCTGCTCATTTTTGTGGCTAACTCCTCTCATTTTTTCCTCTCTTTTGCCTCAGTAATAATATTTTTCTTTTCAGGCACTCAAAACCTTCTAGAAATGAAACCATTGGATAGAGCTCTTTCTTAACTTTCCGAGAAGGTAAAGTTTTCCTCCTAACTCCATGTATTTTTTAAGTTATGGCTCGGCGGAGTTTTTTGGAAAAATTTTCCCCTGAAAGGCCCACGGCCAATGAGATGCCGCCACGTGGCACCTAGAGTGGCAGAGTGCGGGGAAATTTCAGAAAATTTTCCAAATGACCAAAAAGGTGCAAAAATTCAAAAAAATTTCCCACCGACCCGATTTGGCCCTATTTTGCTCTAAAACTTCAAATCACCATATCTTTCGATCCAGAGCTCAGTTTTTCACGTTCTTTATATCAATGGAAAGCTGATAAAATTATCTACAAGATTCTGGGGTAATTTTTTGATATTGGTGGATTTTGGAGAGAGAAAATCAAGAAACACCTTTGGCAGGTGGTCATGGACAAAAATGACGTTTCAACCACCGTTTTTAATGAAGAATGGCTCGCATTCTCTCACAGCATGGTTAAAAAGATCATGGAATGGGTCTGTCAGGGTGCCCATGCTATTTTGATGGCATTTTGGTCAATGGTTGAACCCCTTGCATGTTTTCCCACGTTTCTCTCTCCTGGGGTCATGGTTTGCACTGTAAAAGCTAGAATGAGTTCATTTTTGCAAGGAGAGACACTTTTTCAGCTCTACAACTTCCTTTTTCTTCCTCCTTGGCAGAATTTGTGAAGAAATTTTACCTTTCCATGTAATGTAGCACCTTTTCTTGCCTCTGGATCACTGTAATGTACTGTATTGGATCTAAGATGTTGATATATGTTCTGTGATTAAAATCCCTCAATCCTTTCATATATCTATCATTGCTTTCTTGATCTTTCATTACATTTTGAGCATTTTTACATGTTTTGTGTTGTGTTTCCTTATGGATTATGTATTTCATGCAGCATCAGGTGTCTACAACTCCTTTGGTGCATCACCTATTAGCATTAGTTCTTTCTTTTTTGCATTTTCTATCCTTGTCCCTTTGGAATTTAGAGTAGATTCGGGAGTTTAAACCTCTGCAATTGTACAAGTGAATTAGTTGATCAGAGGAGTTGAGGAACCAGCCTCTAATCTAGAGATTCCTCTTCCATTTTGCAAGTCCCACACTTGGGAAGAGGATTCAATGTTGTGCAATCACACTGGATGCTTAGAATGATCAAATTAGAAGCCTAATCAAGATCCAGGTCTTTGCTGATTTGCAACAACCGTTATCTCACTAGTAGGCAACCAAACGTACACGTATCCATGAACCACCTCTCACATAGTGTAATCAATATAGGAATATTATGGGAACATCCCCATTTATGCTATGTACCATCATCGTTTGAAAAGCCCAACCCAAGAAAAGTACTTATATGCTGACCACCGTGAAACTCACTAGAGTGAATATCCCTCTTCACAACACGTAATGACAACAAAACCAATGTTATAACACTATAAAAATCCAAACACACTCACTTCTCACATTAATATACACTAGAAATATGATTTTCACCATTCTAGACCACATACACACTTTCTAGACCTAGGCGCCCATGAGCAATACACTAGTGCCCGGGAGTAGGATATTAGTGCCAAGGTTTGGGCACTCTGTCCCCAAGGGTCACTAGCACCCTCGCCACTCTTATCCGTGTCTAAAATGCTTTGAGAAAAAAAAATAACAATTTTTGTAAAAATTCAACAAAAACGATTACTACACCATACATTTTCAAAAATAGTACACTTACCAACTTTTTTATCATACTTGATGTTATAATGGTCGCCACCATCTCAAATCAGCTAGGACGTGTTGCTCTCACTTGCAACATCTTTCCACACTCAGAGCTCAATCTCACTTATACAAAAATACAAATGAAGTGACTAATCACTTTTTCACCTTACTATTTATAGTTACTTTTCATCACCCACTTTACTATGGTCATTATTTCACGCTTATTCTTGCAACTAATACACACTACATGATTTTTGTCATATCTCGAGCATTTTTACTCCAATTTACACCTGTTTTCAGTTTTCTTTTAAATTCCACCTAACATCATATCATACATATGACACACTCATTATATATCTCCTTAATGTATTTTCAATCTATACACATTTAGGTTTTTTTAATCACATTCTATTCATTTTGTGCTAACTTTTCACTCATTATTTGTTCCTATCATCACTTCCCCTTTCGTCAAAATGGGGGCATAAAATTGGGGTCATCTTAAAATTCCCCTTATATCACCATGCGTTCAAACAAACACTACTGATTCGAAAAGTCCAGACATTTACTAATCAACCATATGACATTTCACCATTAATTCCCCCTAATGACCTAACCTGGGGGAAAAAAACATACTATATCCATATGCAACATTTCATCACCTCCCCTCATGACCTAACCTAAGGGGAAAAATAGTAAGATCTTTCCATGTAATAATTCACCAATCTTTATTGATTCCCCTAATAGCCTAACATATGGGAAATTAGCGTAAAATATCTCTCGCGAGTAACCAATCAATCCATCAACATGTTCAAATCTCTAAAAAACAAAACCATATCATTCAATCAATACAATATAATACAATTAGCCTCTCAAATGAAATAACCTAGGAGCTACATACATTACTTTCCCAAATGACCTAACTTGGGAAGTTATTCTACATTTCACATTTGCTTCTAGATGACCTAACTTGGAAGCCATCATACATTTCGTGTTTTCTTTTAGATGACCTAAATTGGAAGCCTTCACATTATAGAAACACTCACGAGTGGGGGCAAGAGTTCCTTTCCTATACTCCTATATGGGTCTATTGTTTGATCAAAATTATTTGGATCCAAAAACCACAAATGTTTGATCTAAGTTCATCTGCAATGGATAGATCTTGAGGATGTAGTTAGAGGTTGGAGAGTAACACACCTTTCTCACTACTCTCTCTCCTTTGGTGGAAAGACACCCAAATCCTCCGAGTTGATTATTTATATACATATAAATTGGGTTGGGAATTGATCACTCCCTACCCCATTTCATCATCATCATACAACTTTCAAAATCATCAATCATCTAACATTACAATCACCACTCATGTTTAGTACACTTCATCATGACATTACGTTTCTCACTATGTTACATGGATCAGCACACTTATCCATGGTTCAACACACTATATGGTTCATTTGGCATGCTTTTACTACCACATCTATGCATTCTAATACAACATGGGATTCTTCAAATTCTCTCGAGATATGCATCTCTATCTACTTTACGTTCTTGAGCTTTACGCTTACTAACATAAAGTGGAGGAAAACGTAGTCACAAAATGTAAGAAACATTATTCACTAATGGATCATCCCATAGTTCTATCATCATTTTAGTCAATTATTGTCATTAAGTGTCTTGCACACGTTGTCGCTGTTTACATAGTTTTGGTTGTCTCTCAAAGAGTCTCAACTATGGTTAATTACTTATTTTTGTGTCTCTAGTCTTTGACTAGGGTGCCTAGGGAGGGATTAGGGTGCCCATTGGGACCTTGGTCCTTATTTTTAGGTTCCATGGTCCCAATTGCACTTGGGTATCATTTAGAGTTTTGAGGTATTTATGGTTTTCCCTCCCATTCCCCTACGAACTAGTCCACATGTCGGGTCATTAGTGTCAAAATTTTAGCAAGATATCCCTATATAAACACAACATACTTACTATATTATGAGTAGACTATTTTCTACTAAAGGTTAGCTACTTACTAAGTCAAGGGACTACATTTGAGCACTATTTGCATCACACACACTGCATATGAAAGATAAATCTATTCTATTCCATCCACCATTTTGCATTCTATCAAATTATTACCCACTATCTCTGCATCATTGGCACTAGGGCACCATAGGCACACAATTTTCACACACAAATCACACATAACTACATTAGGTCTTAGATGTAGTGCGACAACCTTAGTTGTAATTCCACCATTGTGGCCATTAAGGATAGTCTAACCCCTTCATGTGCATCATTATTTTTAAGGGTTTCATGCGTTATATGGAGTTTTACAGGTAAATCTTCATTACAGGTTCACGATGTCATCGGTGAAGCTAGTACGATACCCATGCAACAAAAGGTAAGTCATTGCAAAGATCTAGTGACCCTTCAAGACTCAAGTTCTAATCTATTTTGTAGACTAGGGCAACCACAGGTACCCTAATCCTCCTCTAGGAGCCCCGGTATGGTCAGATCCACCACTTATGTAATTTTCTAAGGTGTGTTGCAACACTTTGTTCTGCATGTTCATCATCCCACCCAACTCAGGATCACTACGAGGTAATTTCTATTAAGGTTATTACATTCCCCTTTGATTTCAATTATTTCACTTTAATTAAAATATCAAATAAAATTAGTTAGCATTTATACTTTAGTTCATATCAGTTATTTCATTGATATCTTGTTTAGATTAACCTCTAAAATTCATATTTTAGTTCATCGAGTCTTTGTACATAACCAAGCTTTAGGATTGGTGGTTGTTTTAATGTAAGAGATCTTGTACCTCATACAAATGAATTTTTTTAGATATTTCTTATGGCTTTCCGTGAATGGATAAACCCTAAATGTACATATAACACAAATATTATTTTCTATCCCTCTTAGTAAAAGAGATTGCAATAAACTTTAACTAACCTTACCAATTGAACAATGGTAATGAGGCACAAATTCTTTAGTCACATTCAATACATCCTTAATGAAGTTTTATGATTGAAATCATAAGGGTTTTATCATATTTGGATTTTACTTTTATTTAGATATTTTGGGTCATTAAATTATGGGCACAAAAATCCACCACCACTTTCAAACACAATGAGTGTAACAATATTTGTTACTACACCAATCATCTACAATGTCACATATTTTTGTGCTATAGTAATGTTCCTATTTCTTAAACTTGTGTACTATTGGGGGGCTTATTAAATGGGCCCACTATACATCATTTCAAAATTCCACACACCACTTGGTTTTACCAGTGGCTTAGAAATTCCTCTACTTAGTGGTCTAATGAGTTATACTTGTTGTAGAAAGCAAGGTGATTATGCATTCTAAACTTCCTTGTATTTACCTTTTTACTCTTTCCTATAGTTCCACTTTCTATTTCACTTTGGTCTCAATTCTCTCTATACCCTCTATATTAGGTGATCCAAGAACATGAGCATTTTTGTGGTTGAGAGTTGAGGCCATCCATAGTGTATTGAGTTGCGAATAGTAGTCAAAACATTTTTCTCGCTTGTGGCATATATCCATCCTCCCTCAAGGTCTTTTCCTTCATAGTGGTCATAGTCATGCCATTCCCATTCACTTTGGGTCTTCAAAAACTTACGAGTTTGATTCACCTTCATGTCTAGTATATCTCTCAACTATCACCTTTTGTCAAATTTTTTTGTGTTTCCACTAAAAATATCCTACTCCCTTAAAGAATATATGTTTAATATCAATCAATCATGACCTTCCTTTCTCCAATATTTCATGTTTCTCATGCACATAGGAATTTAACTAGCCACAAGAATATTTTCTATACCAAAATCCACCATGAGATTCTTTAATTCAAAAGGTAAGTGCTTCCAGTAGGTTCCATGCATCTTATAGAGAAATTAGAATTCTTATTTCTCGGGGTAAGAGTATGTAGAAAAATTGTACTCTAAAACATAACTACAAAGTGCTCCACTCCACCAAATGATGACTATATGGGTATACATGGTGTCTACTTTTTGAGTCTCTAGACATATTCTTTAGTCTAAGGGTACTTTAATTATAAGTTCAAACCTTGACATATAATAAAATCCACCAACCATGCATGTAAGCATTTTGGGATTTTAGACAAAAAATGATTCCATAGAGAGCATCATACATGTGTTTCTCCAACCATTTCTTTAGCGAATTATTATTATGACTAGGGTATTTCTATGTAATTTCTTATTTGATCTATTCTAACCTTCTCATGAACAAGGTGAAACATCATTCTCCATACCATCATGGAAACATAATGTAATGGGTCCCAAAAATGGAACCAAAATGTTATAATTTCCCTAAACCACAATCCACTAGGTGTGTGCACAATCTCAGGATAACTAATGCAAAATATTACACACAATTCCCTTGGATTGACATATCACATAAGTTGACCACCTTGTATTTTCACCTAAGGCACGAAAGAAGATTGGTCCCTATCGGTTTTGGTTGCATCATGATGGTTATGATAAAATCATATATATGGCTTAGTCAATGCAATAGTACCATCCATTAATTGATAACACCACTCACTAATTTTCATAGGCTCAATTACATCAGTCACACAAAAGTAAAAAATAGTAAACAAAGAATCATTTTAGAATTTAACTTATATTTCATTCATAATTATTAATCTACAAGACTCATTTATCATTAATCCTGTTAAGTATAATGGTCATTACATCTTTATAATTCATAAAAAAACCAAAAAATCATCAACAATCTTCCATCCCCAACCATCCATCAGCAAAGGTAATGTAAGTAAACGTATTTATATTGATGGGGCATTACCCTTCATCATTTTATTCATTAATCACATTTGTCGTAATCTCCTAGTTGAAAAATTTTATCTTATAAAGTTTGGATCAATGTACATGTCTTAGAGACTTCCATCTCATTTTGGTGCACACACCATGTTCCTTCCTCATATTTTAGTCAATAATCACATTGGTTGTAATCTCCTAGTTGAAAAATTCTATCCTTTAAATTTTGTATAGATTCATATGTCTTAGATACTTCCATATCCATTTGGTGCACATACCATGTTCCTTCTTGAAACTCTATCTAGATTTCATCTCTAGATCCTTATTTAGTGAAAAATATTTTCTCCTTCCTCTTTATGTGCCTTGATTTCTATGTAACATGTCACTAAGTGTTGTCCAAAATAATCCTAGGCTATTTTGAAAACTCACAAATTCAATTTTGTATTTAGGAATTTTTTTTCAGAAAATCCGCTGAACACTAAAATTTAGTCTTCCACAGAATGAAGGAACTTAGCATTACAAAAGTTCTCCTTACCCATGAAATAAATGAGGAATACCATGAGACATTTAATTGTAGTGTTGCATAGATTTTGTCTAGATATTGCCATGGAATTTATCTGGAGATAGCCATAGAATTGGTTTGAAGCTAGACCCAAAATTGGTCTAGAGATGGCCACATAATTGGTCTAGAGTTGGTTGTGGAATTTCTCTAGAGACGGAAGCCATAGAACAAAGGAAATTAGGGTCTCGAAGTTAGGTGGATTTTGGATTTGGTGAAGCCGCAATGAGAAAAGGAGAATTTTGAAGTGCCATGAAGTAAAAGTCATAATTTTGAGATGCGGATAAGGTTTAGAAATCCACATAACACTAACTCGGTGTTCTTTAGGCTTCTTAAGGAATAATGTTTCACAAACTCTCCAAGTCTGCAAAAAAATGAAACATGCTCGTGGGTTACAAAAGCCACATAAAATGAAGTGAAGGCATCTATAAAAAGTGTAAAAGAGATTTATCATGAAACAAAGCAAATCACAATAAAGTATTGAAACAAGAAAAAAATTTCAAGTCACAAAATAGATAAACACAAAAATCCGTAGAACATGGATTTTTCACGAGTGGATGGGTCTAGTTTTTTTATGATATCTTTCATTTTGGAGCTCTGTTTGGCCTTATATTTGATCCATCATAAAAATCTTAGAGAGGCCTTTCAAAAGAAGTGATCTAGAGGATCCTCACAGAGAAACACCGATCTAAGATCTTCTCAGAATAAGTTGCAATCATTTTTAAAGCGTGGAGAAAAATTATATGATTACGACAACATCTTGTTTGCAGGAAACAGAGCTCGTTTGCAAAAGTTATAGCCCACTGCTGAAATTTTTGGGCAACTGGCAAAATTTGGAGTTTTGTGCAGGTTGGACGTGTGCACGCTCGCCAAGTGTTTCGATTATATTGCGACACGTGGAAAAATTGTGTGACGTACTAAAAAATGGGTTTTGGAACGCCGGTCTTGGACACTCGTTCTCGGACAAATGGACCCCGCTATTTACTGGCTGGGGGCCCTCAGCCAGGTTCGACACACTCGATTATGGAGGGGTGCCTTGGCCTCCTTCTCATTTAATCATTAAACCAACTTGTGTATATAAAATCCTATAATTGCCTTTGCGCCATGCATGTGGGACATTTAGGCATGCATTATTTAAATTATCCACGCCTATTTGTTATTAACCATTTCCACACATTTTGTATTAATTTCCACGCATTTTATACCACTTTCCACGCATTAAACCCAAATCCTTATTGTTTCTCACGCCTTATATTGTGCATTGTTTTTGGCACCTAAAAATAACATATACATGCACCATATACATCAAGCCCAAACAATGCACCTCTTTACACGGCTAAGGTGGCTCTTAAGCCACTAAAAACATGCGCCCACCTACCTTTTAAAACCTCTTCAAAGATTTTATGCGCCAAATGTGGGATATTGATCCCAAGAAGATAAGTCAAAAGCATGGGAGGAGAATGGAACCCGGGTGGGCCGTGTAAAAGGATAAGCACCCAGCCGGCATGCTAGGAGGCTTAGAAACAATATAAAAGGAGTGATATTTTATTTGTATAGCATTCGAGGCGTGTAAAATTATTGTAATGCTCATAAGTTGAGCTAGGAGTGGAATTTGGAGGAGATGTAAAAAGAAACCCTTGTTATTTTCGACAGAGATGAAGGCGTGAGAAGGTCAAAATTTTGTAGAATTCTTTGTAAAGAATTATTTTCAAGATTTTAATAGATCGGTCCCATTCAACCGGACCCAAAGACGTAGGCCTCAAGCGCCGAACTCCGTTATCAATTATTGTGTCAAATTGCTGGTGAATCCTCTTCATTTCTTTCAATATTTGCATAGTACTTGTAGTTTTATTATTTTATTAAAAATACAAAAGGATATAATGCTCAAATTTTACATCAAAAATCAATACAAAGCAAGAAAAATGTGTGTGCACAATTGCTAGTTAAATTTGGTTTTCAGATCATTGGTATCAGAGCTAGTTTTGACTGATTTTTGGTTCAGTTTAACGTGTTTTGGATTGCAAGTTGTGTGTTGGATGTTAACAAGGTCTCGATCTAAGAAGGGTGAAGGAGAGTTAGTTGAAGGAGATCCCAAAATTGGTACCAGACGATCTCGAAGTCCTATAATGGTGGATCGAGAGGAAGTGGAACAAAACTTTCGTCAATCCTTCCAACAAATGAAGGAAATGGTGGAATAAATGTACCAAGATAGGCAAAGGGAAAAGGGAACTAGAGGAGATAAGAAAGAAGAAAGCTCTAGTTCGACATTCCAAAAGAAACTTTAAAATATGATTTTCTTTCATTAAAGTTAGATATCAAGTTTGAATTGCCTATGTATACTAGAGAGCTAAATGCGAAGAAGTTGGATAAGCTGGGTCAAGAAAATAGAAGTATATTGTAGGGGTTCGAGAGAATTTTTGATGATGAAGCAAAGATTCATCTGGAAACTCTTCGGATGGGTGGCACAACACTCATTTGGTGGGAGAGTAAGCTTCAGGAAGTGGAAGAAAAAAAAGGTATAGAAATCACTTCTTGGTCTGAATTTGTTTCAAATCTTAGGCAACAATTTTATCCTCTTGGTTATAAGCAAAAAGCTATGATGGATTGGAAA
The DNA here is from genome assembly GCA_018340775.1 of Taxus wallichiana var. yunnanensis. NCBI lineage: Eukaryota > Viridiplantae > Streptophyta > Pinopsida > Cupressales > Taxaceae > Taxus > Taxus wallichiana. The sequence continues at coordinate 381,943,585 of CM031242.1, forward strand.
ACATTAAGACAAACTAAGGGACAAAGTGTTCAAGAATACACACAAGAATTTAGAAAAAGGGCTCTAATTCTAGGAATTTCCCTAAACACAGAAGAATCACTACTCAAATATATTGGTGGATTGCATAGTTATCTAAGGCATATGATACTTGTTTTAGGTCCTACTAATCTTGATGCAGTATGTGTTCAAGCAACCCATCTGGAAGCATGAGGAAAATGACAAAGGAGTGCTCTTTGTCTTCTTTTAATTAGAAGAACAAGCAATCAAGGAAAAGGTTCGAAAGAATAAGGAAAAGGAAAGGGTAAGCATAAAACAAACTCTCTTGTTAAGAAGAAAGATGAAAAACCATTTTGTAATCATTGTAAAAAAATCATGATGAGTCTAAATGTTGGAAATTACATCCTAAAAAGAAGCCTAAATGGATGGTTAAGAAAGGAAAAGAAAAGAAAACAAACACCGTAGTGCATAATCTTGGTTACGATTCGGTGATGAAACCAAAATCACAAATATGGGTTTACTGAGGCAAATCAACTCTTTCAATTTCCAACAATAACACTACAGATGTTGCATCTTCTTCTAGTAAACAAACTATACTTGATGATAAGAAAAGAAATGAGCTTTTCCACATTAGAGTAATTTCAAAGCATACAAAAATTGATACTCTTTTTGATAGTGGATCTCAAGCTAATCTAATTTATGAGGAGGTTGTTAAGAAACTAGGACTCAAAACTAAACCACATCCTAAGCCTTATCCTTTGGGCTAGGTTTGTGATGATGTAAAACTGCAGGTAACTAAAACTTGTACTTTCAGGTTTTCCATTACAGACAAGTTTATTGATGAGGTTGAATTGGATGTAGTTCCTTTGGATATTTGTGGGGTGGTTTTGGGAAGTCCTTATTTGTATGATCGTAAAGAAATCTTCTATAAGGAAGAAAATAAATATTTTCTTGTAAAGGATGGAATTGAGTTTATTATTAGATCTCACCGTGAAAAGAATAATCTATCCTTGTAGCTAGCGTAGGTCAAATGAAAAGGCTTGTAAACTCAAGCAAAATTTTTGTGCTCATGGTGGTCAAAGCCAAGGAAAAAGAAAATGAGATGGCTTTTGATACTTGCGATCTAAAACATAAGGATGAATTGGTAAAAATTGTTTCTCATTTTGATGATGTTTTTCAGGGATCCATAGGGTCTACCGCCCAAAAGAGGGTTCAACATGAGATACGATTGCTTTAGGATGCACTCTTCCTAATATCGGAATGTACGGGTTGTCGGTAGTAGTAGAAATGAGGAAATCAAGAGACGAGGTAATGGAACTTTTGGCTCAAGGTATAATTCGTCCAAATACATCCCCATGTGGATCACCAATTATATTGGTTCCTAAGAAGGATGGCACTTGGTGAATGTGTGTTGATTTCCGTGCTTTAAACAAGATTACTATAAAGAATTGTTACCCTCTTCCTAGAATAGATGATTTACTTGGATCAATTAAGGAATGTAATTTATTTCACTAAGTTAGACTTAAGAAGTGGTTATCATCATGTAAGAATTACGAGAAGGTGATGTTTGGAAAACTTCTTTTAAAACAAAACAGGATTGTTTGAATGGTTAGTGATGCCTTTTGGTTTGTGCATGCACCATAAGCAACATTCATGAGAGTTATGAATGAAATTTTTAGACCATTCATTGATAATTTTGTTATTGTCTACTTAGATGATATTCTTATTTTTAGTAAATCATGGGATGAACATGTTAAAACATCCGAAAGTCTTAGATGCACTAAGGAAAGAGAAATTGTATTTGAAGATGTCAAAATGTGAATTTGGAAAAACATATTTAATTTACTTGGGGTATATTGTAGGAAATGGAGAATTGAGAATTGATCTGCAAAAATAGAGGTTATTGTGAAATGGCCTAGACCCAAAAATGTGACGGAAGTTAGAAGTTTTCTAGGTGTAGTTTAGATCTTGGAGAAATTTATTGCTAACTCTCATATATTGCATCTCCTTTGCATGCTTTGACAAGTATTAAAAAGGTCTTTCAGTGGGGAGGAAAACAACAAAAAGTATTTGATACACTGAAAGAGAAGATAAGTACCGCTCTGATCTTGGCACTTCCAGATTTACAACATTCATTTGAGATTGAGATGGATCTAGTGACTACGCAATGGGGGTAGTTTTGATGCGAAACAAACGACCAGTGTGTTACCATTCAGAAACCTTTACAAGTGCGGTAAGAAACTATCCAACTTATGATAAAGAGTTGTATGCTTTGGTTCAAAGTGTTAAAAATGGAAGCATTATTTAATGGGAAAAGAAACAATTATCCATACTGACCATCAACCACTTCAATACTTACAAACACAAACCAAATTGCAGCAGTCTAGACATTTCAGGTGGATGGGATTTTTGCAACAATTTCATCTTGTAATCAGGTATAAAAAAGGTATTCAAAACAAGGTTGCCGACATGTTATCTAGACCACCAGTGGTAGTAGCATCTATCCTTTTGCAGCATAGTTCTTTGGCTCATGTTAGTTACAAGGAACAATATGTAAATGATGTTGATTTTAGAGAAGTGTATGAGGATCTAGTAAGTGGGAAACAAGTAGGAGAAAAAGATTATCATTTGCATGAAGGATTGTTATATCATTCTGCAAAAATTTGTATTCCGAGAAAATGAGCATGTGCATATGATTAGGGAAGCACATACTTCTCTTATTTCAAGGCATTTTGGTGTTAGTAAGACAGGTTGCACATTTACAAAAATATTGCTATTGGCCTAGAATGCATGAACATGTAAACCGGTATATTATGGGATGTGTTCTTTGTGCCACAAGCAAGCCAAATGTAACAGAAATTAGGACTTTACACTTCTCTTCCTATTCCAACACGGCCTTGGGAAAGTGTTTCCATGGACTTTGTAGGAGGCTTGCCCATGACACGGAAGAAACATGATTACTTATATGTGGTAGTGGACAGATTTAGCAAAATGTGTGTGTTGGTTCCATGTACTAAACAAATAACTGGTGAGGGAACTGCACATTTATTCTTTCAGTTTGTTTGGGTTCATTTTGGTTTACCTACTTCAATCATATCTGATCGGGATTCTAGATTTCTTGGGGAATTTTGGTCAACATTGTGGGGGTTAATGGACACAAAACTAAAAAAGAGCACTGCTTTTCATCCACAGACTGATGGTCAAACAGAGGTTGTAAACCGCACAGTGGTACAATTACTTAGGGGCTATAGTAACAAACATCCTAAATTGTGGGATGAACATCTTTATTATGTGCAACATGTTTATAATCGTGCCTTACATTATTCTACTTTGAAGTCTCCATTTGAGACTTGTTATGGATATCTGCCTAATTCTCCATTAGATATATATTAAGGACATGAAACTGTTGTTAATGGTGCAAGTGATTCGAAAAGGCTAAAAGATTTGTGCGAGAGAAATACAACGGGTTCATCGGTATTTCCGTGAACAATTGGAGAAAAGCCGGGCCAAGTACAAAGCTAGGCATGATAAACATAGAACCGATCACAAGTTCAAAGTTGGTGACTCGATTTGGCTTCACATCGTGAGAAGGAAATACCGACAGTGAAGGTAAAAATTGAAACCTATATGGTATGGTCCATTCCAAATATTGGAAAAAATTGGTAACAACGCTTTCTGTTAGATTTACCTCCATATATACAAATCTACTCGATTGTAAATGTTGAGAATTTAAGATTGTATGAACCTTTATGATTGTTGATCATGATGACTCTAACATTATGCCTTCCATTGATGATTTTGCTCTGAGTATCTTGATGAGTTGTAGGAAGAAGACATCATTTTGGACAAGAAAGTAAGAACTTCGTGAAGGGGCGATATTGATTATCTTCGTGTTGGGTTCAAAGGCATGCATCCGAACAAGGCTAAATGGATGGAAACCGGAAAGGTGAGGGTTAAATACCCTCACCTATTCACCAATTAGGTTGACTTTTGGGGTCCAAAAGTTTCTCAGTGGGGAGGAATGATCCGAGAGGATCCTCACGAGAGAAACACCTATCTAAGATCTTCTCAGAATAAGTTACAGTCATTTTTAAAGCGTGGAGAAAAATTATATGATTCCAACAACATCTTGTTTGCAGGAAACGGAGCTCGTTTGAAAAATTTATAGCCCGCTGAAATTTTTGGGCAATTGGCAAAATTTGGAGTTTTGTGCAGGTTGAACGTGTGCATGCTCTCCAAGTGTTTCGATTATATTGTGACACGTGGACGAATTGTGTGACGTACTAAAAATGGGTTTTGAACGCCGGTCTTGGACACTCGTTCTCAGACAAATGGACCCCACTATTTCTTGGTGGGGCCCTCGGCCCGAGTTTGACACACTCGATTATGGAGGGGTGCCTTTGCCTCCTTCTCATTTAATCATTAAACTAACTTATGTATATAAACTCCTATAATTGCCTTTGCGCCATGCATGTGGGACATTTAGGCATGCATTATTTAAATTATCCATGCATATTTGTTATTAACCATTTCCACACATTTTGTATTAATTTCCACGCATTTTATACCACTTTCCACGCATTAAACCCAAATCCTTATTGTTTCTCACGCCTTATATTGTGCATTGTTTTTGGCACTTGAAAATAACATATACATGTGCCATATACATCCATCCCAAACAATCCACCTCTTTACACGGCTAAGGTGGCTCTTAAGCCACTAAAAACATGCGCCCACCTACCTTTTAAAACCTCTTCAAAGATTTTATGTGCCAAATGTGGGATATTGATCCCAAGAAGATAAGTCAAAAGCATGGGAGGAGAATGGAACCTGGGTGGGCCATGTAAAAGGATAAGCACCCAGCCGGCATGCTAGGAGGCTTAGAAACAATATAAAAGGAGTGATATTTTATTTGTAGAGCATTCGGGACTGTGTAAAATTATTGTAATGCTCATAACTTGAGCTAGGAGTGGAATTTGGAGGAGATGTAAAAAGAAACCCCTGTTATTTTTGATAGAGGAAGACTGTGAGAAGGTCAAAATTTTGTAGAATTCTTTGTAAAGAATTATTTTCAAGATTTTAATAGATCGGTCCCATTCAACCGGACCCGAGACGTAGGCCTCAAGCGCCGAACTCCGTTATCAATTCTTGCATCAAATTGCTAGTGAATCCTCTTCATTTCTTTCAATATTTGCACAGTACTTGCAGTTTTTATTCTTTTATTAAAAATACAAAAGGATATAATGCTCAAATTTTACATCGAAAATCAATACAAAGCAAGAAAAATGTGTGTGCACAATTTCTAGTTAAATTTGGTTTTCGATCAAGAAGGAAACTTTACAAAGAATGATCAATTATTTTAGGAAATTGAAATTGTGGATTTTGGGGACAATTCACATCTCTATCAAAATTCAAAAGATGCCATTTTTATCGTAAGATGCTTGTTTGATCCTCCCTCACCTTGATATCCTTCTAAATACTTCCAAAAATGCATATTCTTCCCATACCCAATCGAAATTATGAAAAATGGTGATCTATGTAATGATCGGGACATTTGGAAATGTCACATTCATCCATCCTCCCGATTTTGTGGAAACCCATTGATTTCCAAGTTGATGCTTGTCCATAGAAAATATATATAGGTTACTTGTAAGCAAAGATAGAACAAAAATCATGAGCTCATTATCCAAAAATTCACCCCCGAGTTAACTTGGATAACTCACTATGAATGGACATAGCCATTCAAGTTCTTGAACATGCGACAACCATCAATTCTAGTCCTAGGTATCGAGGAAAATAAAATATGAGATGGATCAACCGAGATGATATTCATGCTCAATGAGCTAGTGAGGTGAGACAAACCGAGATAGTCAAGTTTTTGGCAAGTCGGAATCGAGCCGAGGTTAGATGGCTTATGACGGATGAGATAGACAATGGAGATTTGGCAAGATCAAGTGTTTGAGGCAGCCTAGGGAAAAAATGATAGGGTTACATGGAATATAGACACCATTCAACCACCCTTGGTTGGAATGGGTCGATGGTTGGTCACTTGTCAGTCAATGGCTAGTCGGTCGGGTTGGTCGGTGGTTGGTTAGTTGGTCGGTGGCACACTTTGGTGGGCTGGTCATTCGAGTCGGTCGATCGGGTTAGTCGATCGGGTTGGATCGCCTAAGGGTTGGTCGGTGACATGAAGTATGATCGGGTTGGATGCCTGGTTGGTCGAGTCATATGGTTAGATGACGTCTAACCCTCCTTGGGTTGGACGACACAAGGTTAGTTGCACTGGTTGGTAAGGCCACGGTTGGAAATGTACGGATTGGTTATATGGCTATCTAACCTCCTAGGTTAGATGGCCCATGGTGTAAAGGTGGTGAACATTAGGTTGGGATTTCATCCCAAAATGTATGGTTTATAGGTTAGATGTCATCCAACCCCCAAATTGGATTGTATAGGTTAGGCGGCACACAAGGTTAGATTGGTCACATAGCTGGATGACTTACGATTCCTGAGGCAAGGTGAAGGTAGGTGGGAGAATGACAAATCAACAAATCATAATAATGTGGTATGGTGTTCATGTCTTCATCTGATAGAAGTACCCTTGGGAAGGGAATTGTTATGGGTTCACATACCTCTTTAATGAGAGTAGGTGACAAAATTGCCTATGTAATGTAATCAAACCCCTCATTTTTTAAAGATACATTCTGGGAGTTGGGGAAACCATGAAATATTTTTTCCTCAACTCCAATGAGCTGTAAGCCTTCTGCTGCACCTAGAAATAATTTTTTTCCTTTAATCAACAATATAATGGTCTGTACACTTTATAGATCAATAAAATCATGTTTTTGTGGTGTTTTCAACCCTTTCACATGTTTTTTGTATCTTTATGCCTCTCCATTTTGTGTTTGTTTTTTATGTGTATATATTTCTCACTTACAGGTTTACGAGGTGTGTTTCATGGAGATTTGATGGTGAGTGAAGACTTGGGTTAGTTTCATATCTAGTTTGGTCTCTAACAACTCTATATTCCTTCTCTTTCTCCCTCAACAAATTATCACACCCCTTTTCTTGGTGCTATCACCACCCTTAGCTTATTTTTTCCCCCTTTTACATTTTTCTAACCCTCTCTCTCTCCCTGGTCCCTTGGAATGGTTAGTTTAGGATTAGTTAGCTACATTTTCCCTTTTAGGAGTAGTTTAGCATTTGGATTAGATAGGGGATGTTGGCCTTCTCCGAGGGTTATCTCAAGTTTTCAAGTCCCATAACTTGAGGGATAACCCCATGTTATGCAGATTACACTGATAGCCCATGCGAGAACATTTTGAGTTATCATGGGTGAGATAATTTTATAGTAACATTTTTGGCATGCTTAGTGGGACAGGTTTGAAGTACCTTACCACTTCACTTCATCAAGTGTTATGTGTTCTTGGTGAAGGTTTTAGGCTTTGGAGGAAACTTTCAAGCATATCTGGAAACTCCACCGATTCAAGTTGCCCATTATCTCTCGGTTGTAGACTTGTTTTTAATGTTTTCATTCAACCATGGCTCTCCAAGGAGCTTTTCCATTCCCCCCGTTCCATTCCTCTTCACTTTCAGCAATGGGATGTTATCTCCAAGATGGCCCTGAAAAATCAGCCTCTCTTCTACAGAAATGGAGATCAGTCCCAATTCATCACATTCGATATTTTTGTAATGATTGTGTTATTCACATCATCACGAAGGAGAATGTTTTCCTCAAAAGTATGGTTGCATCTCTCAAAGGAAAAGAAAAAGATTAGTATAACATTTTGGTACCACAATCCATTTCCACATGGAATCAGCTGGGAGAAAAATTACACAACTGTGCTTCAAAGAGGACGCGGATTTCATTTACCTCATGGAACATCTCAAAAAAATACAACAAGATCCAATGGATTTTATACCATATTTCAATCTCAAATTCATAAGGACCTAGTACCGAATCCCACAAGAATACAGACCCCCACAAGGTATGGAATTATTTTACTATTTGACTCCTTTTGATGTTGACTTAGCTGTATTGATTTAATCTCTAGGGGGCACTGGTCTTCCTCAATATTTTTCCATTATATCTCAATTTGAGAAGATACTAATTCAAGCTGACAAAAGAAAATCCATTCTTATTGTTGTAGTCCCTCCCTCAAGTTCTTCCTTCCCCTTGTGAAAATAAATAAAAAACCATCATTCCTCATCAAAATAAGGAAGCCCATTTGCTTCCTAATCCTTCATTTGATGTCTCATAAGTTTGTTATGCCCAGAATATTCCCCAAGCTTCAAAATGATCCCTCCCATCTCCACTCGTGGCACTACCTAACTTCCTAAGACATACAACAATGTGCCTAGAAGTTGTGGCATTCCATATGTCGTCCCCACCTTCTACCTAGTTGTCACTAAACTAGGATACCCTAGAAGGATGGTAGAAAGGGAGACATGTTATGCTTTTGGAGAAAGGGATATGCCCATGCAATGCCCTAAACAAAAGGCTTTAAGATAAATCATGTAGCTATTTTGGAGGAAACATATCAAAGCAAAGTAGGGGTTATGTTCTAGAGGATCATTTGGCTTCCCCAAGTGATCAAATCAGATCCCTTGAGCATCAAACACCTCATCTTAAATAGGATATAATGAAATAACCTCTTTATTACACCTCTCCCTTAACCACTCTTACCAAGGATGAAAATTTTGTATCAATAGCTGACTGGTCTAATTTAGATTGGGAGGATGGGGAAATTAAAAATGTCCCAAAGAAGGGGTTAAAACCAAAACTAAGTAGGTAGGTGAGAAAGAAGCTCATACTTTGGTAAGGTCGAGGAGGAGAAAGTGTTTTTAAACACTATTAACACCCAAGGCCTCGAGGAGGAAGAAGTGTAAAGTGAGCAAGATGTTTATACAGAGTGCAATGATCCTCATTTCTCTGCTTTTCTAGAACTAGCTGCACTTTTATCGAAGATCATGAGGAAATAGGAGATGAAAATACCCGAGGAATGCCAATAGCCACCATGATAGAGACAGAGATGTTTGTAGAGGCACAAAAAATCATAGATCAGCCTGCAAATAGCCATATTCAAATAGAATTTATGCCTAAGAGCCCTAGTTGTGGGGCCAAGAAACAAAGAGATGATCGATCATAAGGATCATTCTGTTGGTTCCCAAAGCCGTATGCCCAATCGGTATTTGGCCATCTTGGAGCCAAAAATAGAGTTTTCACCGATCATGATCACCACAAAGCATGAGGATGGTCTTCAATGCACCAAAGGTCAACCACAACACCTCTAAATAAATGTAGAACTAAAGGAGGTATTCATTTTTTTGTTGATACTTTGGGTGGAAGGGTGGAAGACAATTTTCCACTCTTATTACAGGCCATGTTTATTGCAAAATTAATTACATGGCCACATTTTGTAAAGAAGGGAAGTTATTTCTCCCTGCCTATTGTAGAATTTGTTTGAGTTCCCTTTTCCTCTCGGCTAGAGTAGAGTAGGTCGGTTTTCTTCCAGTAGAAGAAGTGTTTATGAACACTCTGCATGCTCCACTTGGGGTATGTATGATTTTCTCCTTTGTACATAGTTTTTGGCTTCGTTGTTTCTCTTGCACAGTGCATTTTGGAAGTGGCGGTGTTAATAGTGGAAATCAGATTTTGGGGTAGCTTTCAAAGTGCATATTTTCAGCCCCAATAGATCGATTACAACTTCATATTTCTATGTGCCTTTTCCTTAGTAAAATTTTCAGTTTTGGGAGTAGTTACAAGTTCATCGTAAAATCCCAAAATTAGCTTTAACAGGAGGCTAAGAAGTTTCTGGTTCGATGCTAAGTTCATATGAGTCTAGAGGGTAGGTTTTCAAAAGGAGAAGATCAATATTCAAGGTTAGCTTGACTCCATACCTAATGGATGCTTCAAGGCTACTGGTATCTTCATCTAACAAGAAAATTTCTTAAAGAGGTCGCCAAATTGTTATCCCAAATTCACCCCCTTGGTTAATTTGCATAACTCACTATGAATGGACGTAGCCATTTAAAGTCTAGGACATGTGGATGACCATAAATTTTAGTCCCGAGTATCGAGAGGAAAAGAAAACATGGTATGGCTAGGCCGAGTTGATCTTGCGGTGAACCAAGTTAGTCAAGTTTTCTAGAAATTCAAAATCAAGACAGTTAAACAGGACTCGACAGACGATAGATGGTGGTGGATCGGTGGGCTCGAGTGTTCAAGGAAAAAAAGGGAGGAGATGATAGGGTTAGATGGAAGAGAGAAATTCATCCAACCCCCCTTGGTTGGAAGGTAAGTGGTTGGTCACCTGGGTTGGTAACTGGTGTGTCATCTAGTTTGGTCAGTGGTTGGTTAGCTAGTCAGGAAACACATTGGGTTAGTCATTCGGGTTGGTCGATCGGGTTAGTCAATTAGGTTGGACAACCAAAGGGTATGTCGGTGGTGTGGTGTATGATCAGTTAGAAATCATATGGTTGGATGCTTGGGTTTTTTAGGTCATATGGTTGGATGGCGTCCAACCCCCGATTGGACGACACAAGTTTATCCTTCAGGATTGGTCGACACGGGTTGGATGTGTACGAACAGGTTAGATGGTCATCCAACCTCCCAGGTTGGATGGCCCATGGTGTAAAGGTAGTGACCTTTAGGTTGGGTATCCACCACAAAATGTACGGCCTATAGGTTGGATAACGTCCAACTCCCTGGATTGGATAGTTGAGGTTAGGCGACACATAGGGTTAGATGGGTCACATGGTTGGATGGCTTATGAGTTCTAGTCAAGGTGAAGGTAGGTGGGTGAATGACAACTCAACAACTAGCATTAATGCGGTATGGCGCTCATGTCTTCATCTAATAGAAGTACCCTTAAGGAGTGAATTGGCATGGGTGCCCATACCTCTTTAATGAGGGTAGGTGACAAAATTTCCTATGTAATGCAATCGACCCCCTCATTTTTAGGGAGACATTTTGGGAGTTGGGGAAACTCGGCATATTTTTCCTCAACTCCAATGAGTTGTAAGCCTTCTCATGTGCCCTGAAAGCATATATGTTCCTCCAATTAACAATGTAATGGTGTGTGCATATTATAGAGTAATAAAATCATGTTTTTGTGGTGTTTTCAACCCTTTCTCATGTTTTTGTGTCTTTCGCCTCTCCATTTTGTGTTTGTTTTTTTGTGCATATATTTCTCACGTGTAGGTTTATGAGGTTAACACTTATTTCACTAAATTGGGACTTATTCCAGTCCCAGTAGCTAAAAAATATAGCAAATATTGGAATCCAATATTGTTATTTTTGGATTCCAAAATGTCAAATATTGGAATTATCTGCACTCCAAAATTACACATATTAGATTCCAAAATCACACATATTGGATTCCAATATCGCATATATTGGAATCCAAAATCACCTATATTGGAATTATATGTACTCCAAAGTCTCATATATTAAAATCTAGAAAATCAAATATTGGAATCCATTATATGGGCTAGCGGCATTAGCATTATTTAAGATTTATTATGTACGAAACATGTCTCTATTTTATAAGGGCTAGTGGCCATTGGCCATTATTTATGCTATGTTATATACAGAAAATGGTTATGTTTTAAACAAGCTAGCAACCGCTAAGCATTATTTATGCTTTTCTTAGTGAAGCTCCAAAAATAAGTTCCCTCGAATTCAATTTTTGATCAAATATCATCCTAAACATCTTCTCTTGTCCTTTAATGGTTGCAACAAAGGCCACAACGTGGTGTTAAATTTGACACCCATTTAGACGTTTTTTAATCATTTTTATCCATAAAATAGTTGCAAATCTTTGAAATAACCATCACATATGACTTGCATATTTTAGATATGACCATCAATATATATATATATATATATATATATATATATATTAAAATATATATTATTTTAAAAATTAAGTATATATAGTATAATTTTATATTTATTTTATGAACAATGTAAAAAATACTATTTTACAAATTTTCAAGGGCAAGTTTTTCTAATAATTCACCACAAAATTTATTCAATCATACTATCATCTTATAATCAGTGAAAATATAAATCCTCCCAACTTATATTTTGACAATCTCAACATAATAGAATAGAGTTACACAATACATTCATAATAACATTATTGGTAATGTATTGCCAAGAAGTACAATCATAACAACATTCTGAAAAGATAAATAGTTATTTAGCATTTTCTTGCTCCAAGTATTTGATGCCCTCTACCACATTCAATTCTGAGACATTATTTGTGATATTTTTTTGTATAAATCGGCCATCAACCATTTATCTTTTGTACAATATTTGTGTCTACTTTTCATACCCACCATAAAATTTTCAAGAAGGTTTCCCTTTGCACCTAATGTAATACACAAAGTGTTTTTCGAACCGTATGAAAAATCATTTCTACTCCAAACCTTTTCTTGGTCTCTTATTGTTATTCCCTCGAATATATTACAATTTTCCTTTCCCCATTGAGTCTTGGAATCAATACGGTTGATATTTTTTTATTAAAGCCCATTGATATCTTTTTAAAATTAGAAGAAATGAGAGTGTTGGACTGGAATCCCATTTCACAGTATGGTGATAGTAATTTTATAATTTTGATGAGCCACCTCGCATAGTTATGACTTTCATATTGAACGTGAATGACATCTTCCTATAGTATGTTTTGTTTATCCCATATATCGTCCTCCATATCCAAAATAAGTAAATAAATCTTATCACTACCTGTAGGGAAGTAAACAAATTTTATTTTTGTTGGCTGCATATCAATTACAACCAATTGAAATAAAAAAATTTATCTTACGGTTAACATTTACCAATTGAGATTGCAGCTTGGATTACACCACCTTTACACTTTTCTGGATCCGTTGATGCAGAGCTATTTCAAATAAACAATCATTAATTCATAATCTATTTCTTCCTATTGAAAATGTGAGCATAATGTATTTGAAATAAACATTAATCAATTCATAATCGATTTCATGTTGTGGCAAACTTAAATGGATAAACATAGTGGTTTCTATGGTGATATGGTAAGTACAATATCAATTATTCTTTGTATTATAATTCAAATTTAGCGGTCGTTAAGATATGATTATATTCATCAAACCACCCTTTGGAAGAGAACAATCCTCAACTATTGATGAGGATTTGTGACTGCTATGCTATGCCATCATTGGTCAAACTACACTTAGCTAGAAAACCTTTAATGAGGCTAGATAAGTGTTGCTTTACATAGTACAAGCTGGATCAAGCTGTATGTAGTTCTGTTTATGATGATGTTGAAGCCAAAACAATGTTAATTCAATGTAAGTAGTCAAGTATGTAGTAGTGAATTAGTGAAACATTGTAGATAGTATGTAGTTGTAAATCAACGAGATATTGATGAATGTAAGGTTTTTTAGTCAAACCATTTATGTATTGAACGTGGATGCATAGAGTCCACTAAGCTCTATATAGTTCGTTTTAAATTGTTATCATAGCTTACAAATGGATTTCCTTAAAAATTTATTCAAACCTAATCCAAGCATATAAACTAATGTTTGTTAGTTATCATTTCCTATAAATTTGTGGGCCTTATAAATAATTTTGTTGTAAAATACACATGGATATCATATCATTTCCTATAAATTTGTGGGCCTTATTGGTTTTCTACATAATCATTTATTTTCTTATAAATTTTTGGGCTTATTAGTGGTTTTGTTTGTAAATTCACACAATTAACATACTTGGATATGATGGTGTATTCATGGCCATGTGCCCGCATCCTCCACATCTATCATCTGAAACTATAAAAAACATAACTTTGTTAAAAAATTGAAAACCATGGCAATTGAAGATAGAGCTCATTAAACATATTTATAAAATGATTGAAATTAAATCACCATGTTGAATTGGTTGTGTAGCATCATGGTGAAATGGTTGTACATCAAATTTTATAGCTTTGTGGTTGTCTGCATAAACAATAATTGTATAAGTAGAATATTTAGGTAAAATCCATTAAACAAAATCACTTGTTGAAGTTATTTTTGAAGATGAACCTTTCTTCATATGAGAATAGTAATGTTTTAGAAACATCACTTGACTATGTGTCTCAACAATAAAAATGAAAATAGTTTGGAATCCACCAATGCACAAAGTGCGACACTATTGCTTAAAGCACTAGTACTAGAGAATTTATGGAACAACATCGAGTGAACATCTCAACCTAGAACTCATACGATATTTTGTAAAGAAAAGGATGGATGTTTCCTTGTAGGCCAATTTTTCTTGTAGTTACCAATTTTTGTGGCATTTTCTCCATCCAATCCATAGTGACCTCTTCTCTATAATCATCATTATTTTCATGGTTGTGCACACAAGATATTGTGTACATAAGACAAAAACATTTTGAATATCTTGTTTCTATCGTAGATTTTGTAGCATCCATCCAAAATTGATACTCTAATGTATTTAACCTTTTCCATGTATCTTTGTATTGTGTCTCTTAACATTTTGAATAACTAGTTGGTATTAGAACAATAATAATACAATCCAACACACTAGTTTTGATAACTGTTAGAAGCTCCATTATGACATCGGAAGAAATATCATTGCCAAATTATAAAAATCAGTGATCACACATTCAACATTGAAAGGATTAGTCGAAGGAATAGTTGATAAAGTTGATGGAAGTTGGAATGGATATGCACATTTATAAGGAAAATTATCTATGACTTTCACCCTTGCTTTGGTATATTTCCTTCCAGTGACATCACATAGTTGTCTAATATTTTCTAAGCCACGATGGGAAGAACTTCTTCCACCTCATGATCTTTTTTCTTTTTTTCCATTTTTTCCCCAATATGGGAATCAAATTTTATTTTTCCATTGCTCTCTTCACCCAATAGTACAGAAAAATGGTAGTAGTGTGATTCATGCAATTTAAATTTTTCAATTACATTGGATTCATTATAGGATGTCAATATAATATTATTCATATGCTTATTTCTCAAATAATGTAGAAATTTTTCACTCATTTTGTTGTCTCATTTTATTCTCTAGTAGTAATAATCAAATCTCTACTATTACACTAGCCTCAAAAGACCTAGTTGATTTAGTATTCGTTTTCAACCCATGTAATTTTGATTTAGATGGGCCTATCTCCAATTTAGTCAAATATGTTTGGCTCAGCATAGTAAACAACTTGGGATGTTTTGGAGGTGAAAGAAAACCTTTTATGCAAAAAAATGACAAACAAAATATGTTTTCTCATTTCTATACAATTTTATGAATACTGTAAATATACCATTTTGAATGACTTCTGCATTTGAACAACTAGTTTTTTCAAAATCTATTAGAATCCCCAAATTCTAACCATATTTTGAACAGAATATGGTCCACTATTTATGGAGGCACATATTTCCCATTTTCTAAACAAAGAAACATCCAACTCCATATCCAGAATAAGACACTTATTGTTTTCAAATTCAAAGTGTTCCACCTGGACACACAGTGTCCCCAAATCAATAAATTCTAATGATAGAACAATACCAACTTCCTCGTGATTTTCATCTATAAGAAAAAAACAACCATAGGTCGATGTGGTAGTTTTCAAGGGAATTAAGTTCCACAAACCATTCCTCATCTCTTTTCTTCCAACAAATACCACTTGTGATGAATGGAATTTTTCTAAATGGAGCGCGAACAATGGAAGACATTTTACCTATATTTAGAGTAAAATACATTAATAATTAGGTCATTTCCAAACTTTAAAGTTTTTTTCTCACATTATTTGTTAAGGAATTTAAATAGTACCCTAGCAAACACCAACTTCTAGAGTTCTTTACTATGTATCATAATAGAGTAATTAAATTAATGGTTACAATCACCGCTAGGCTTCGATAGGACATCTTATGTATCATTCAACTGGTTATAGTAATTCATATTTTGTGGATCAAATCAATAATAACATAATTTTTCTAAAAGTCTGAAATTGAATTATGATGCATTGAAAGATATGAAACCATTTACACATTTTGAAAGTATTACATATGATTTAGAAAATCCATAACATTATATAGATGGCATGATAGGAACGTTAAAAATACACACTTTAGTGGCAGATAGACTTCTAGTCAACATATAAAAGAACAACCTAAAACAATTTTTAAGCCATTTACACCTTTTTAATGATAAACCATAGAGGACATTAAGATGTAATATTTGGTATTTCAAAGAGAGTTTGCGGTAGCTTGGGATTTTTTTTTTTAGAAGACTATGTGATTTATGTGTATATCAGTCATACTGTAGTAGTGAGGATTAGATGCCTGTAACAAGACTAATGAACATGTTTAAAGGATAGTAGTCAGAAGATCTAATGTTTGGTATTTTGAGGAGAGTATTTGAGCAAAAATCACATTAACGAAGTTAGTGATAGCTCATCATTTTTTGTTATATAAGACAATGTGAAATATATGTATATCAGACATACTTTATTCATTATGTCTAAATGTCTATAACTACTCTAAGTACATATTTTAAGCGTAGCACTTGGTGGGAAATTCCACAACAAGATATCAAAAACAAATGGGAAGGATTACACTTTTCCTAAATGTAAGTATGGCCCTCTTCACAACGTTTCGTATCGGAAAAATTGTTTACCTAACACTTAGTTTCATTACTTATTGAAAGTAACGACACATCGGACGTTACTTTCAACAATTTCTTTTATTGAAAATTGTGATAAAATAATAAATCACAACCTAGCTTGAGCGACCGTGAGGCTCCTACCATTATGGTCATTGTAAACACTATATGTACAACTTTGGATTGCTAGTGTTTTTCATTGATTATAATTATATCATGTTGGTTGGAATGTACCTGCGGAGACAATAGTTGCATTGCATACCATATAGAGGGATCAAGCCTTATGTAGTTCCCATAAGGTATATTGTTTGAAACACATAATTCACATCGGATCTTATGGGAGAAAATTCTTAGCGAAACACTAAGCATTTTTTCCTTATCGAAAGTAAGGGCATAGTGGATGCTAGGTTCAACAGTTTAATAATTTGAAAATAACAATAAAATAAAATATCATGCTCTAGTTTAGCAGTCGTTAGGCTCCCATCATACTTGCTCAGTACTGAAAATCCATCATCGATATTGTGTTTATAGTTCATCTGATTGTAGTGAAATCTCACTAGAATGGAATTGTAGATGGTCTTACATCAGCCTTAAACCTCAAAACTATGTAATCCAAGTTGACTCCTCTGCATCAACTTCCAGTAGAACCCCTTTCCCTCAACATAGCCATCATAATTTGAGCCATTTTCCAACTTTCCAAACCCTAACCTTGTTGCATCATTGCACCACCACTTATGAGAATGTTTGTTAATGAGTTAAGCCTCATGCCCCAAATTCATAGGAAATGATCTTTGTCTTGTAAAGTGAAAATAAATTATTACAAACCTTAGCCAATAAATATCTTACTAGACATTACTTATTATTTTGGTTTAATGCTTCCAGCTGATATTTATAGTCTAACATTACCAAAATAACTTAGTTTTATTAAGGAAATTAGGCCTACAAATATAGAGTACATTAAACAAGAAAATACACAAACATTAAATAAGCAAAAAACCCACTATAACCAAATTTGGCATGCTCCTTTTTATTCAATGAAATACCCATAAATATTTAAGCCATTGTTCCCCAATCAAACCTTAAAAAAAAACAAATACCCAATACACTAAAACTCAATAAAACATACCCAAAACAAAATCGCTTCCTTCCGATCAATCCTCTGGAATCTCAACCTCTCCTTCATCGATCTCTAATTATAAATCCTTGGGATCCTTTCCATCAACAGTGTGCCCGACAAAAACACACGTACCCAAAATCTCCTTCACAATTCCCACGCAAGATGTTTTTCCATGGATCAAGGCTTCATGACCTTCACAATTTCAATAACATCGTCCAATGAGATGTTCTGGTATGTTTAATGTTTTTCATCTTTTTCCTGTCATGTTCAAGTTCCTTTAGGGATTTAATCACCAAGGCAATGCACGTTGGGAAAAATTGTAACTTTGGCCTAATGATTTTGTATAGTGAGCTTCATGGTAACCCTCAAACCCTTCCAATCTCTTACAGTCTCCTTTGCAATGTCTTCTCTGATTTTCTTTGGTGAAAGACCCAAAGGACCAATTTTAGGGGCCAATGAAGAGGCCACTCCAACTTCTCCTCCTGTCACATGGATGAACACCTCCACAACCTAAGATGGGTCCAAACTTTGGTGGCATTTTTCCTCAACCCTTCAAACCGTGCCTCTTCCACAAATCCTCTACAACTCCATGTGGCCTCTTGCTAAAAGGGAAGACTAGGAAAAACCTATGTCTTTATTTGTACTTGGACTTAGGGTTTTTCTCTTTTGTTTTCTTTTTTAAGTAATATATGTTGTTATTTCTTAGAGTGATTAAGGTACAATATTAAAGGTAGGTAAAAAAATTCCTATTTTTGGGTCCTACAATATTAAAGGTAGGTAATTTTTTTTATTTTTTTCCTATGTTGTTATTTCTTAGAGTGATTAAGGTACATGAGGGATCAAGCCTTATGTAGTTCCCATAAGGTATATTATTTGAAACACATAATTCACATCGGATCTTGTGGGAGAAAATCTTAGTAAGAACGCTAAGAATTTTTTCCTTATCGAAAGTAAGGGCATAGTGGATGCTAGGTTCAACAATTTAATAATTTGAAAACAACGATAAAATAAAATATCATGCTCTAGTTTAGCGGTCGCTAGGCTCCCATCATACTTTCTCTCGGTACTAAAAACATGTCATCGATATTGTGTTTATAGTTCATCTAATTGTAGTGAAATATCACTGGAATGGAATTGTAGATGGTCTTACATCATCCTTAAACCTCAAAACTACGTAATCCAAGTTGACTCCTCTACATCAACTTCCAGTAAAACCCCTTTCCCTCAACATAGCCATCACATATTCGGGCCATTTTCCAACTTTCCAAACCCCAACCTTGTTGCAGCCTTTGCACCACCACTTATGAGAATTTTTTTCAATGAGTTAAGCCTCATGCCCCAAATTCATAGGAAACAAGCTTTGTCTTATAAAGTGAAAATAAATTATTACAAACCTTAGCCAGTAAATATCTTACTAGACATTACTTCTTATTTTGGTTTAATGCTTCCAGCTGATATTTATAGTCTAACATTACCAAAATAACTCAATTTTATTAAGGAAATTAGGCCTACAAATACATAGTACATTAAACAAGAAATACACAAACATTAAATAAGAAACAAACCCACTATAACCAAATTTGGCATGCTCCTTTTTATCAATGAAATACCCATAAATATTTAAGCCATTGTTCCCAATCAAACCTTAAAAACAAACAAATACCTAATACACTAAAACTCAATAAAACATACCCAAAATAAAAATCACTTCCTTCCGATCAATCCTTTGAATCTTGACCTCTCCTTCATCGATCTCTAATTGTAAATCCTTGGGATCCTTTCCATCGATAGTGCACTGACGATAGAAACACACATACCCAAAATATCCTTCACAGTTCTTGCAAGATGTTTTTCCATGGATCGGGGATTCATGACCTTCACAATTTCAATAACATCATCCAACAAGATGTTCCCGATATGTTTAATGTTTTTCATCTTTTCCTATCATGTTCAGGTTCCTTTAGGGATTTAATCACCAAGGAAGTTGTGCTAGGAACAATTGTAACTTTGGCCTAACAATTTTGTACAGTGAGCTTCATGGTAACCCTCAAACCCTTCCAATCTCTTATAGTCTCCTTTACAATGTATTCTCTAATTTTCTTCGATGAAAGACCCAAAGGACCAATTTTAGGGGCCAATGAAGAGCCACTCCAACTTCTCCTCCTATCACATGGATGAACACCTCCACAACCTGAGATGGGTCCAACTTTGGCAGAATTTTTCCTCAACCCTTCAAATCGTGCCTCTTCCAAAAATCCTCTACAACTCCACGGCCTCTTACTAAAAGGGAAGACTAGAAAAACCCTACATCTTTATCTATACTTGGACTTAGGGTTGTTCTCTTTTTTTTTTTTTTTAAGTAATATATGTTGTTATTTCTTAGAGTGATTAAGGTACAATATTAAAGGTAGGTAAAAAATTTTTGGTCCTACAATATTAAAGGTAGGTAATTTTTTTCCTATGTTGTTATTTCTTAGAGTGATTAAGATACATGAGGGATCAAGCCTTATGTAGTCCCCATAAGGTATATTGTTTGAAACACATAATTGGCATCATATATTGTGGGAGAAAATGCTTAGCAAACACTAAGCATTTTTTCCTTATCGAAAGTAAGGGCATAATGGACGTTAGGTTTAAAAGTTTAATAATTTGAAAAGAATGATAAAATAAAAGAAGATGCTCTAGTTTAGCGATTTCTAGGCTCCCCCATTACTACTAGCCATTATAAATACCATATGTGTATAGCTTTGGGTCACTACTATGTTTTCATCTATTTTGTTTTAGATATTTAAACACTTTTTATAGGATCTCGAACCTAGGGATTGGAGGGATCCCACCCAAGTACAACATAGACCATACCATAAACCATCAAACCCAAACCAAAGAAAAAACATCTGCAAGCATGCAAGGAGACTAGAATCCCAAACGCCACACCAGAGACCACTAGAACAAAAACCTAAGACCAAAACTATACATAACTAAAAATTAAACTAGAGAATCAATTTGGTGAGGACCAACCCCTTCCCACCTCTCGAATTCCCCCTCATTCACAAGTCATATGCAAGGAGGAATTTTAGGAAAAATGAGCTTACGATGAAGCCCCTGCGTGCCCACGAGAATCCATGAAGACTAGATGCCAAGAGACCTGGGAGATCCAATTTCTCAAGATGTTTCCCTTCAAAGAGCCCTTCGCACATTAAGCATGCACCTCTTTTATGATTTCATCAAGACCACAATCCTAATCGATAGCTCCATTATCACTGGCATGCCTCCTCCAAAGCTTATCCATCTCAAACCAGTCGGAAAAGGTTGAGCTCTACCAAATTCCTCTAGCACTTCCACCAAGTTAGCTCGATGCATGGGTTTGATGAAATGCATTGCTATCACCCTAACCTCCTCAATATTCTACCTCACTAATAACAACATGACATGAACCAAATCCACCTCAAAGTTAACACGAGAATGAGCTGACTCTGTTAGATATTCCACCCCCAAAATGTGAGTAATGGATTCCCTGACAAAATCAGACTCGGCCCAAAAAATAATCTGCAGGTGAGCCTACAAAACCTCCCCATGAAAGGCCATCTCCCTCTTCTCTCCATGCAAGAACAATAATGGTAGAGGCTAAATTGTCATGGCAAATTGGACTGAAACATCCACCATCACGGGCCACCAAGCATAGATGAGATGAAAAAACTCACACCACCTCAAATTAAAGAGCCTTAAGGATCCCTTCCCAGAAATAATTTCTTCCAAATCCTCCCAATCACTCACATGCTCGAAATTACCGGCCAGAGATCTATTAATAATGCCCCGATTAGCCAAAAGATCAATGACACCATTCATCTCCCTATAAACATGCTTAATGTTCCAAATTGGGATTTTATTTAACAAAAAAATATTGCTAATGAAATAATCCAAATGCCAAGACATAGCCTTTCCTTTTCTCATGGCATTGATCACCACTTGGGAGTCCCCTTCGATTTCTAATGCTTTGTAACCAGTTTGGACCGCCAACTTAAGTCCCTCGAGAAGGGCTTGTGCCTCTAACATTACACGAACCAAATTCGAGAGGGAAATACCCTGCTATTACCAAATTACCTTCAACATCTCTAATCAAAGCATATTGTACTCTGATATACCCAGATTTCCCTTAGACGCTCCATCTATGTTTTCATCTATTATGTAGTACTCACAAGACTTATTATTTGTAACATATAATTCACATCTGTTTTTACAAGAGAAAATTCTTAGAGACCACCAAGATTTTATATTTATTGAATGGAACACCATAATTTATCAATTGAATTGTATAGTTCACCATCTACTTGTCTCCTACCTTTACCTCTTATCAATATAAACATTATCTTTATAGTTTTGGATCGCTAGCCTAAATATGTAGTTCATCTATAAATTTGGTCTAATATTTTGCACAAAAATATAATAATAATCAATGTATATTTCATACATTACATAGGGATATTAAATAGCCAAGAAGGTAGGTAACAAAACATCCTATAAAATAGGATGTATTACAAACAATAAACCCATTAATAGTGATATGGGTATAACCACAAAATATATTGTTATTATAATAATACATCTCTGAGCATGCACGCAGCCATTCTACTAACAAATATCTTACTAACAAACTAAATAAGTACTAATTTACCAAACTTTAAATCACCTTCCTACCTGTGAACATTAATATTCCTTACATTCCCCTTTCAATGTTTACATGGTAGTAAAATAAATTTCACACTTCCTTTGTAGATTGTTGCCTCTACGCGCTCATGATCTTAGCACACACTCGAATTGAAGGTAGAAGAAGGAACACATCAACTTCTTATCAACCATGCATTGTCGGGAACACATATGACTAACGAGGATGGGAACATGCTCAAGAATCATCTTCTTATCAACCAATCACTCTAGGGAACACATCTAACCTAACAGTGTGGGAACTCAAGTAGGAACACATCTGAGCAGCCTTCAATGGTTTTTAAGAGGCTAACCACAAACCTAGGTATGAACATGAACACATCTGACTGTTCTACCTCATCAAGACTCATGATGTTGCATTTCATTGTGTTATCTATTCTTCACTATGTTTTTGCATTGGGGAATTTATGTAGGAATAATCACATACACAACTAAAAAACGGAAATGGAACATTGGATCATGTTCCCCCCTCAATGTGAAATTTCCACTTATTGAATACTGCAAACTATAAAAACAAGTACACAAGGCCACACTAAAGACATATAATCACAATATATATGCCACCACAGCTATGTGCGGCTCTGCGCGCTTAAACTAATGAGAGGTTATTGTCTAACCTCTAACCTCTTTACCTCCATCCTCCAGTAGAAAATTATCTAATAGAGAAAATATTCATCACTTTGATTTTCTGTATGAGCAGTATTTCCTTCCTCTTCATTTTCTCCTTCATCATCAACGAACCATGGCATTATCTTGCAGTTTCCCACAAATTAATTCTTGTGCTCTTTTCTTGCAATTTGAGGACAAGTGACCAGATTATCTACGAAGAATAACAGTGAGCCACTTCCTTAAATAGTTATAAGATGATCCAGGTTTGAAAGAAGAATGAAATAGATTTAGATCTTCTTTTATCTTGTTTCTTACCACACAGGGATTTTTCCTCTGGTTCCACAAACATGATTCTATTTTCTTCATCTAGCAAAGAAGAAATAAGTTCTTCTAAACTTGGATTTATTTTACTCAATGTAAAGACTATGTTAGAATAGCATAGAGGCATGCTATTGAGTAATACTTTTTAGTATCATCATGAGGAACATCTATATTTATTAGAGTTGATTGTAAATAGAACGAAACTTACTAATATGTTCCACCATGTTGTTTCCTTCTTCCATATTGAGGCCAAACAATCTCTGCTTTAAAGATATTGTTGTGCTTCCAGATTGTGATCCAAACAATTTGTTCAATGTCTCCCAAATTGTGTGAGAGGAATTTTTAAAGTCTATATGATGTAAATAAGCATTTGATAGACCTAATCTGATAATCATTGTAGCCTTTCAATCTCTTCTTGCCCATTTTTCTACTTCATCTGCATTTGTTAGTTTCTTCTCTTTTCCATCAACAATATCCCATAAATATTTGTTGATAACTCAACAACTGGGTTTGTACTTGCAGTATGAAAATCTTTACCTTCAATTTTTTCAATATGACTCAACTTATCCATTATGAATCTTCATAATTTTAAAAAAAAAATAGGTGTCCCACCCAAAACCAAAATACACCTTTTACAAACAAATAGACACTAAGGACTATAAACTTGATTTGTAATGGAAAATTACAAATCCATTAATTCTAATATACATGAATGATAAAAATTAATTAATGATTACTTTTTCTACAATTATAACAAATGACTCCTTTATCACAAACTCAAGGTTCTAATAACATACATTGTGAGGAGAAAATAACCACCAAACAACTATAGACATTGATAAAATATAATACTATTGAATGTCTTGACGTGCACAAAATTAAATTATACCAGACCATTATGTGGAGGAAAAATGGTTGGGATGTTTCGATGAGGTCGATCCAATATGCAAAGTGATGTTTAAAATGATTGACCATCATTGCAAAAAATGAAGACAAATCCTGATGTATTTCCCAAAAATCTCAAGACTACACCACATGCATGTATTTATCCAACGATGTCAAAGATTCACACAAAATAGACTTACACAGTCGACAAAAAAGAAATTTTGAAACTTCTCGCTGGAAGTATAAGATCCTCCATGTTACACCATGTTAGAAAGTAACATTGTATTCATTCCTCTACGTGTAAAGTGGGTTACGCTCCCAAAGAAAACTCAGAGTTGTAATACAAGTTCGCTTCATACATACGAGAGCCTTGGGAAGTCTTCAGAGCCAAACTTTGATAGGATAACACTTCAAACTATTTTGGTAGTAGTTAAACGTGGTAATGCCACCTCAAATATTAGATAAATACATGCGAGCTCTGCCATTGATGTATATGATCTGACCTAATTACATTACAAAATTAGATGCCATGGATGCATAGAATAATCCATGAATGAGATAAAAGGCCATCTCCCTCTCTCTCCATGCAAAACCATAAAAAAACTCCAAACGCTTCTCAATAGTATTTTCAACACACACCACGTGGTGAGGTGTATTCCTTTCAATACAAGATGAAAATAATGCACACTTCCCAAGAACCATATGTTGTGTTTGAATATATCATATACCAATCGCAAGTATGTAAAAATAATATATATTGTGTCATGTACTCTATTAATAATTCATCAATTCTTAAACCGCATGGATAGATGCATCTCCTATAAATTTAGACTTCATTTCGATTTACCATGCTCGATACCAAATATAAATTCGCTAAGATTTTGCACATGAATATAATAATAATCACTATATATTTCATACATTACATAGGGCTATTAAATAGCCAAGAAGGTAGGTAACAAAACATCCTATAAAATAGGATGTATTACAAACAATAAACCCGTTAATAGTGATACGGGTATAACCACAGAATATATTGTTATTATAACAATATATTCTACTAACAAATATCTTACTAACAAACTAGTAAGTACTAATTTACCAAATAGTAAATCACCCACAATATTCATGTGAACATTAATATTCCTAAAATTTCCCATAAGATACATAGTTTTCAACTCATATTTTATATCATTTACAATAAAGAAAATGCTTATACAACCGCTAAGATCCTTTACTTATTGACAAAATGGAATATCGGATACTAGTCTCAAAAGTTTTATTTTGAAAGTAGCCATAAAATAACAACAAATCATGGTATAGCTTAAGCGACAATTTAACGATCGTTAGGCTCATACCTTTACCTCTTCTCATTTTAAATAATATCTTTATAGTTTTGGATCCCTAGCCTTGGTATGTAGTTCCAATGAGATACATGGATTTCAACTCATACTTCACATCATTTCCTATCAAATAAAATTCTTATCACCTAATAAGCTTCTTTACTTATAGACAGAAATGACATTTTGGACCCTAAGCTCAAAAGTTTCTTATTTTGAAAGTAGACATAAAATAATAAATCACATTTTAGCTTAGTAGAAATGACATATCAAACCTTAGTCTCAAAAGTTTCTTATTTTGAAAATATCTATAAAATAGCAACAAATCATAGTATAGTTTAGCACCACTAGGCTCATACCTTTACCTCTTCTCATTTTAAACACTATCTTTACAATTTTAGATCTTTAGCCTTGGTATATATTTCTAATGAGATACATGGTCTTCAACTCATACTTCATATCATTTCCTATCAAATAAAATGCCTAGCACCCGCTAATATCCTTTACTTATTGGCGAAATGGAATTTCAGACCCTAAGCTCAAATTTTCTTATTTTGAAAGTAGACATAAAATAATAAATCACAATTTAGCTTAGTGGTCACTAGGCTCCTACCTTTACCTCTTCTCATTTTAAACACTCTCTGTAAAGTTGTGGATCACTAGGCTTAGTATGTAGTTTCCATAAGATACATTGTTTTCAAGACATATTTCACATCGTTTCTTAACAAATAAAATGCTTAGCACCCACTAAGCTCCTTTACTTATTGACAGAAATGGCATATCAGACCCTAGGCTCAAACATTTCTTATTTTGAAAATATTTGTATAGTAACACTAACTATAAGTCTTAGATTGCTAGCCTTATTATGTATCCGAAATAGTTTGTTCGAACTTTCCACATGGCACATTTTCATTAGATAATTAATTTAAATTAGTGCACACTATATGTAACAATGTAGAAATTGATTTTGATAAAGAATGGAATGTAAATGTCTGTATATTATTCTAATAATCTTCAAAACTATGTTTAGGATTTATTTCTTCTATTTTTTTAATTTTTTTTTTTTGCTATGTTTGGTTCAATTATATGTTGTATAATATATTTGTTATTATGTTTATATTATTATAGGCTATAGACAATGAAAAATGTTTAGTTTTTAATTTTTAAACCATGGAAAAATAAAAATAGGGAAATTTGAATTCCCCACATTTTTGGATATTTGAAATTTCAATAGCCCGCCTTTTGCTTTTAGAGGGGAAAGTGAAAATTTCAAATTTTTGTATCCCACTTTTTATATTTTTGAAATTTCTTTCATGGAATGTGTTAAATAAATTATTAAACATCTCAGAGAAATATTGAGTAGGGTTTCATATTTTTTTAATCAATCAAAAAAGCATGTCTTCAAAATTTAAAAAAACAAGTAATACGGACCATAAATTACAAAGTTGAGTGTTTGAATCCCATTTTTTTGCATACAATTATAATCTTGTTCATAGAGAAATTCACAAAAATAAGTTCAGAAAGGATGCACAAAAGGAGGATAGAAATAGAGGTTGCAAAAATAATCGCGATGATTATTTGAATGAGATAGTAGATGGAGGTTTCACAAACAACATAAAGCATGAAATAATCCCAAATATTACTAAACCAAGTATTTATAGTAAATGTGTACCTTTTTTTGTGGGATCTATTAGTTTCTCTATATTCAACTAGTTCATGTGTTTTGCACGACAGTCCAATCGTGATCCACACAAGCCCTACTTTTTCCTATTGAATTGTGCTCCACAATCAAGCCTTTCTTTCTAGTTGCTTTTGATCTCCATGCCAAATTTCCTTGTTCTTCATGAAAAATCACTTTTTTCATTAACAAAATAAATTTTAATCACTTTTCTGCTCTAGTATTTATCTCTATTTAATGCTTTCCCATTTCGACATTTTATGTCTCTCTTTGGCTATTTTTTTTTTGAATTTTTCATTCTCGTTCCTGTGATTGTTTTTTTAGGATAATGATAGCTTCTAGAATAGTCACCTTATTTTTAATATTATTTTGGTTGGGAGAACCAAAAATAGTTTAATGTTGTTCATCAAGATGATGCAAAGAAACATCGCTAATTAATGCATATTACATTTTTTACATGGTTGCGCTTAGATATTTTAGGAAAATATATGAGGTTAAAAAATCAATTCAAAACTATAAAACTATATTAAGAATTCAATTATATGATAATTATTTTCAATTATATACGTGTTTGCATGTAGAATTAACAAAATATAATGTCTTCATCATTTTTATGGTATGTACATTGAAGTTAACACATTATATATAATAATATTATTAAATATAATTTTAATCAATATGCATTTTATAATTAATATATTCTTCCTTTTGAGCCTTAATATATGCCAAAAATTAACATCGACTTGAGGCTTCCACGATATAATTAGTTGTTTTGACAACCTATTTATAAAACCCCAATTCTATTTCGAATTACATATAGGATTTTACACGTATATTTATATATCCATTATATAAATTCCAGATTTATTTGTTATCATTTGTATCTTTTCAATATGATTTTTTTTCTATGAATAAACTCTACCATAGGAAAATTTGTCTACCCTAGCATCCGCTAGGCTATAATTCTAATTTGGAAAAATAATTCGTATTCCTTGGCCCCTCATGGATCAATTGTTTTTATATAGGAAACACAACATTTTTTTGTCCTAGTGATCGCTTTTGTTCTTCGTCAGTTGTTATATTCGTAAAGATTAACAATTTAGATTTATAAAACAACTTCATTATGAACATGATATATTTACCTTTAAGAATATATTAGTCGTCGGTAGGATGCAATGAGTAGATGGCGTCGTATGTAAAATCTTGTTTTATATATTCTCATACTCAATTCCGAGTTTCCATATTTTTTCATAACTGTAAAATAATTCTAGCTGAAATCTTGTAAGAACTAGATAAAACTATATGTTTACTTGTATAACATATTAAAGATACAATTTTACACGTATATTTATGTATCCATTATATAAACACAAAATTTATTTGTTATCTTTTATAGCTTTTCAATATGATTTCTAAAAAACATTAAGAATTTAGATGTATAACATTTATGAACATGATATATTTACCTTTAGGAATAGCTTAGTAGTCGTTAGGGTGCAACGAGTAGATCACGTTGTATTTAAAAACTTGTAGTATAACTTCTTAATCAATAGTCCAGGTTTATTTTTGTGTTCTAAATGTATAAATATTCTTCCTTTAAGTATAGCTTAGTGGCCGCTAGGGTAAAACGAGTCCAAGTCTATACATATACTATTATATAAATTCCAGATTTATTTTTTACTATTTATATAAACTCCTTTTTGAATACGATCTAAATGAAAATTTTTTCTTACTCTAGTGACCACTAGGATATAATTATTATTTGGATGAAGTCTTCGTTTACCTTTGTGAACTCAAGGATAGGTGTATTTTTATAGGCAACACACTTTTTGGGTCGGGTCGATCAATTTTTATTTCTCTTGTGTTAAATATGCTTTGTTATTTTTAGGCAACACACTTTTTGGGTCAAGCAATCACTTTATTTACGACTAAGAATAGCTTAGCGGCCGTTAGGATTCATCAAGTATATCACGTTGTATTGCATTAAGACCTTACGGTGGGTTGGATTAAACAAATTAAATTAAAATAGTTTTAGTTAAGTGGGTGCTAGGTACTTCCACAATATAATATTTTGAGCTTAGTGGGCACTATAATCTATCCAGTTACCTAATTATATTTTGAGCTTAGCGTCCACTAGCTTATGACACAACATAATATTTGGATCTTAGTATTCTCTAGGTTTCAGTAAAAGAAAGTAATATATTATAAGCATAGCGGTGGGTAGGTTATGCAACATAATAATACGATCTTAGTGAATACTAGTATTAAGAGCTTAATGGCTGCTAGGTTATTCCACAACATATTATTTGGGTATTCAATTCGCTAGGTTATGTATTAAAAACATGATATGTTATTTTAAATTAATATATTTCGATCTTAGTGCCTACTAGGTTATGCTTTACCCTATAATCATTAGAACCTATTGGTAGTTAGGATTTAAAAACTAAATTGAGGTATTAAGAGCTTAGAATCCGCTTAGGTTATGCCACAATATAACTTAATTATATTTTTAGCTTAACGTCCACTAGCTTATGACACAACATAATATTTGGATCTTAGTAGTCTCTAGGTTTTAGTAAAATAAAGTATGATATTATATACATAAGAGAGGGTAGCTTATGCAACATAATAATACGATCTTAGTGAATACTAATATTAAGAGCTTAGCGGCCGCTAGGTTATTCCACAACATATTATTTGGGTATTCAATTCACTAGGTTATGTATCACAAACATGATATGTTATTTTAAATTAATATATTTCAAGCTTAGCGCTTGCTAGGTTATGCTACCATATAATCGTTGGAACCTAGTGGTAGTTAGGATTTAAAAACTAAATTGAGGTATTAAGAGCTTAGCGAGCCACTAGGTTATGCCACAATATAACCCAATTATATTTTGAGCTTAGCATCCACTAGCTTATGACACAACATAATATTTGGATCTTATAAGTCTCTAGGTTATGTTACCGTATAATCATTGGAACATAGAGGTAGTTGGGATTTAAAAACTAAATTGAGGTATTAAAAGCTTAGCAATCGTTAGCTTATGACACAACATAATATTTGGATTTTAGAAGTCTCTAGGTTTTAGTAAAATAAAGTAAGATATTTTTTTAATTTTTAAAGGATTTTGAGTGGAGCTTCAAACCGAAGGGTTATGGACCTAACTCTTACAATAATAACTGAAAAATATCCAAACAAAACATATAACCAAAAACCCCACAAAATGGAGTGCACCGAGAAAAGATACATGCCAAAATAACTAACGAAAGATCCAAAACGAACATAGAAACACATGACCAGAACCAAAAACAAGATAAAAGAGAAATTCGGACATTAACGAAGGAACCAGTTACCCCTTCCGGTGGCCCATGACCGGATTCATCTAAATCTCCAAGCTCTACCACCGTTGGTTCTCCCATGACATCCACCTTATCGTAACCTACGCCACCAACACTCCACTAACTAGCTGTATAGTCTTATCAATCAAGAGTTGAAAGGCCATTGTCACATAATCCTGAAGTACATTAAAATGATAAATGGATGAATAAATTGGAAAACGAGCTTGAAAAAAATCTAGAGGGGGTAATCGACTAGGGTCCAGTCCTCCATTCTAGAAAATGGCATGCATGTTTTTATAAAGGAGTAGTTCTCGGTATTTGTCACCAAGCCAATTAACCTGCGCACAAGCCAATTGCCTATGCATCCTCCTCTTACCCAAAACAAAGGGTTAGGGATATTACACATGATGAATTCGTCACTCAATCCTACTTTGTGGATAAAATAAATAAAGTATTCTAAAATAACCTTGACATTTATTGTGACCAGATGAAGCAAGAGAGACGATTGGAGACAAATATAGCGGCTATTTTTGAATTGGCTCACACCTGTGTGATTCCTATAGATAGGAATCACCTAGCACAAACTCAATAACTTCAGCCTTGTATATTGAATCATATCGAAAAAATTCTTGGAGGCACTTATGGGAAATGCCCGAAGAGAAAGCCATCTCCCACTTTGCTCACACCGCGTAGAGTGATGAATGGAAAACCCAAGAAACCCATATTATGTCAACTCAAGAATGAAAAGAAGGAAGAGTGAGTGTTGTCAAAATTTCACCCCCCCTGGGTAATTTTGATAACATGCATCAGAATATTCAAGTCCCAGGCACATTGATTGATTTAGAGCAAACATCATGTTTCTGAGGTCATCTCAGATATTTTTCTAACTCTCCCCGTCCGGGTAGTTAGGAGCAAGCTCTGAGAAAATGCGGGAAAAGGTTGCAGAAGGCAAGAAGGTTAATCCAGAAAAAATGGTGAAAATCGGCTAAGTCCTAGTCCTAGGAGCAATTGGGACATCTGGGAAAAAGGCGCGAACCGGCCGAACCGGGTGAAATAAGCACAAACATCCAGAAACACAATGGGACAAGCGGGCCGCGAGTACGCGAACCGGCCGAACCAGGCGAAAAAGGTCGAGGCAGTCCAAAGCAAAGTGGGACATTTGGGACAAATGGACGCGAACCGGCTGGTTCGCGCGAAATCAGCACAAGGAGCACTAAGCATTTGGGACATCCGGGATGAAAAGATGCGAAGGGCGCGAAAGAGCCGGCAGGGCCGAGAACCAACCAGATCATGCCACGTGTCTCAAGGAGAAAAGTCAAAAGTCAAAGGGCAAGTTTTAAAGGGTCAGCCCGAACCAATGGGATAGTGCCACGTGTCCCAGTAAAGGGCCCCACAAGGAAATTTCAAAGGAAAGCCCACGAAAGATGGAGGAGAGAGAATTTCGTCCCAATCAGAGCCTGCCACGTGTCATCCAGGTGGCAGAGCGCGGAAAATATTTCAAAATCCGTTTTCGCCTGTTTCGTGCCCTAATTCTTCAGATCACCATAACTTTCGATCCAGAGCTCGATTTGCACGTTCTTTATATCAACGGAAAGCTGGTGAAATTCTCTAAACGATTCTAGGATCAATCTCGAGTTTTGGTGCAGTCTGAAGAGAGAAAATTGAGAAACGGCTCTGATGCGTGTTCATGGCCAGAAATGACATTCCAGCGACCAGATTTAATGCAGAATGGGTCGCATTCTCCTGTAATCCGGTCAAGGTAACAGGGTATGGGTTTGTAAGGTCCCCCATGCCAATTTAATGCACCTGTAGTCATGAGGAATGGGCTTGCGTGTTTTCCTACGTTTTTGTCCCCTGGGCTTGACCCATGCAATGTAAAAGCCAGATTTGGCTCATTTTGAAAAGAGGTTGTTCATTCTTTCTGCTCTGCTCTCCCTTCTTTTCTTCTCTAGGGTTGAAAATGGAGTTCGAACCTCCTCCCTTGCTCTGTAATGGTGTTTTTGCCTTTTACTAATGGAATGATGTTCTGTGCAAACTTCTGGAGCAACAAAACGTGTTTTGTGATGCATCTGTCCATCCTTCCTCGTTTTTGCTTGTTCTCTTCTTGCCTCTCTTCATTGTAGGTATTTGTGCATGTTTGAATGTTCATTGCAGGTCCGGAGCTGTGTTCATGGAGTTTTGGGACATTTTCTGTGTGAAATCTATCCTTGGGCCTGTGATGCATCTATCCATCCTTCCCATTGCTCACCTCTCTTTGTCCCATGGCAGTTTTGATAGATGTCCAACATTCTCCTTTTGGTGCATCACCATCTTTAGTTAGTTTCAATTTTTGCACTTCTGCCCCTGTCTCCTTGCAAGTTAGAATAGGATTAGGATCTAAACCTCTGTAGTTTTGCAAAATATAGATCTAAATCAGAGGAGTTTGAGGAACCAGCCTCTAATCTGGAGATTCCTCTCTCGGTTTCACAAGTCCCACGCTTGGAGAGAGGTTTCCATGTTGTGCAATCACACTGGATGCCTGAACATCAACCTAGAAGCCTGATGTGTGTCCAGGGGTGCTGTGATTTTGCACTAACAGTTTTGGCACGCCCGGTGGGACCTTAGAGGTCTTTCACTTCATCTTTTACAGGTTGATGTGTTCCTGTGAAGATTTCAGCCTTTGGAGGCACTTGCAAACACATCTGGCGACTCCATCTGGTCAACAACCATCTCTCAAGTTGCGGGAACTTCCTTTCCATTCATTTCCATCCATTTTTCATTCATCCTTCTTTCCATCCCTTTCATTCTTTTCCATTCCATGAATTTGTGCAACCATGACTTCATTTCCATCATGGAACTCACATTTACAACAACAACAATGATATTTTCCACTTCCAAGATGTTTTACAAATCCTCCAGATCAGCATGCATACTCATATGAACAGCAGTGCCAAAGTCAGTTTCACAATGAAGCTTCCCAAGAGCAAGAGTATGCATACAATGAAGACCATCAGATCCAAGATGCTGGTCTGTTGGAGAAAATCCAAAAGATGGAGGTGGGGATGGTGCAGTCCAGGGCTCAAGCACAAATGAAAGCTTTTGGAATCGGTTATGGAGCACCCTGTCCATGGGTGGGACCTTTTCCAAGGCACTACAGCCCTCAGGAGAAGCTGGACTTCATGATAAAGATGCTGCCCCAACTTGCACAATGGACAGCAGAGATAGAGGCCTACAGACTTGTTGTTGAACAACCTTGTCAATGGGTAAGTTCTACACCATCATCTGGTTTTTCTCTTTCCATTACTCAAGCAGCACCATCTCATTTAAACTCCGCATCTACTGTCCCATGTGTTGAATCCATCCCTCCATCCCCTAGTCTTCCACCCCATCTCGATTCTTCTTTCCTTTTCCCTTCCAAACAGTCATCCCCTCCACAAGAGCTAACAGAAATACCCCCTCCTCCAAAGAAACAAGAGGTTTCACCGCCTCCACCACCACACAAAATTTTCAAATCAGTTGAGTTTCAACCTATCCCTCCTCTTACATTCCCAATTCCATGTGGGAAAGAAGAAATTGAAAAATCAGTCATCAAGGACAACAAGAGGAAGAGCCAAAAGAAAAGAAAAGAAGTGACAGACAGATCGAAGAGTTGGGCTCTTAGATTTGGGATGACAAAGATCCCCTTGATGGTTAAGCCTACAGAAGAGGCTGAGGTTGAACAAATGGTGGTGAGGACTAATTTTGTTGGAGAAGAAGATCTTGCAGTCCCAACTAGTCCTCTAGAGCAACAAATTGAAGAGTTTGACTTGAAAAACTTCATGCTGGAGGAGGAGTTCAATCAAGAGCGAGATTCTCTTCAAACATTGGAGGAAGGAGAAGCTGCTCCAAATCCAAAAGAAGAGGAGCACATTCTAGCTGTGGAGGAGAAATGTGCAGATCCAAGGGCTTTGAGCACAAAGTAGGCTACAGAAGAACCTTCAGTTCTTCTTTCCACTTCATCTCTCTCAAGTTCTATTACTGAAAAGGAGTTTGATCTCTCAAACTCAATATTGGAGAGTGAAGGAAACCATGGTGGTCAAGTTGCAGATCAAGAGGACACCATGGAGGAAGTTGAACACGAACAGCGGGACAACAATGATGCAGTTTACCTGTCAGATTTGGAGGACTGTTTTGATGAAGAAGAGTCGGTTGAGTTTTCACCATTCTCTCTTTCATCATCCACATTCCAAACACAAGAGCCTACTGCCATGAAGGAGAACTTTCATTTACAGCAGCCTGCATCTTATAGCAGCCCTTTGGAATCAAAATTGGAAGATTCTAATCTTCCCTGTTCTTCATTGGAGGAAGAGAAAGGACAGAAGAATTTCACCATTTCTTCCACATCATCCATTCAAGAGGGTCTACAAGAAGACTCCATTCTTGGAGTTGAAAATCACAGCAATGGGCATACTCAAAGGACCATACCTTGCCCAATCAGGTATTTGGCTTCATTGGAGCCAAAGGAGAAGCCACAACCAGTCATGCTTGCTTCTGAGCATGAGGATGAGCTACAAAGTACCAAGGATCAGCTGCCATACCTCTCCAATCCAAATGCAGAGCAACTAAAAGAGGTATTGGATTTTTCAGTTGATACCTTGATGATTTGGATAGAAGACCAGCTTCTTGTTGATTTTCCATCCATCCAAACAGCCATGATCAGTGCCAAATCAATTGCATGGCTGCCAATTTTGAAGAAAGGAAGCTATTTCTCACAACCAGTTGCAGGGTTTGTTTAGCTTGCCTTTGCTTCCAGCTAGAGTAGAGTAGGTAGATTTGCTTTCAGTAGAAGAAGTGCTCGTGCGCACTCTGCATGTTCCATTTGGGGCATGTATGATTTTCATTCTATACATAGTTTTGGTGTTGCTGGTTTTCTCTCGCACGATTCATTTGATGGTTTTGGTGAGAACAACTCCATGACCAAGTGGTTTCCAAGTGGCTCGGAGGGGAGATTTTCAAGTTCGAGATCAGTTTTCGGGCTTTCTTATGACTCCATGCCCAATGGATTGCTTGAGCTCTTGGTCTTTTCATCTAGCGAGTGAGATGACCCCACTTGAAGTCGCTGAAACCGTTGTCAAAATTTCACCCCCCCAGGTAATTTTGATAACATGCATCAGAATATTCAAGTCCCAGGCACATTGATTGATTCAGAGCAAACATCATGTTTCTGAGGTTCTCTCAGATATTTTTCTAACTCTCCTGTCCAGGTAGTTAGGAGCAAGCTCTGAGAAAATGCGGGAAAAGGTTGCAGAAGGCAAGAAGGTTAATCCAGAAAAAATGGTGAAAATCGGCTAAGTCCTAGTCCTAGGAGCAATTGGGACATCTGGGACAAAAAGGCGCGAACCGGCCGAACCGGGTGAAATAAGCACAAACAGTCTGAAACACAATGGGACAAGCGGGCCGCGAGTACGCGAACCGGCCGAACCGGCGAAAAAGGTCGAGGCAGTCCAAAGCAAAGTGGGACATTTGGGACAAATGGACGCGAACCGGCCGGTTCACGTGAAATCAGCACAAGGAGCACTAAGCATTTGGGACATCTGGGATGAAAAGATGCGAAGGGCGCGAAAGAGCCGGGCAGTGAGAACCAACCGAGATCATGCCATGTGTCTCGAGACAAAAGTCAAAAGTCAAAGGGCAAGTTTTAAAGGGTCAGCCCGAACCAATGGGATAGTGCCACGTGTCCCAGTAAAGGGCCCCACAAGGAAATTTCAAAGGAAAGCCCACGAAAGATTGAGGAGAGAGAATTTCTCGTCCAATCAGAGCCTGCCACGTGTCATCCAGGTGGCAGAGCGTGGAAAATATTTCAAAATCTGTTTTTACTGTTGCTTGACTACCTAATTCTTCAGATCACCATAACTTTCGATCCAGAGCTCGGATTTGCACGTTCTTTATATCAATGGAAATCTGGTGAAATTCTCTAAACGATTCTGGGATCAATCTCAAGTTTTGGTGTAGTCTGAAGAGAGAAAATCGAGAAACGGATCTGATGCGTGTTCATGGCCAGAAATGACATTCCAGCGACCAGATTTAATGCAGAATGGGTCGCATTCTCCTGTAATCCGGTCAAGGTAACAGGGTATGGGTTTGTAAGGTCCCCCATGCCAATTTAATGCACCTGTAGTCATGAGGAATGGGCTTGCGTGTTTTCCTACGTTTTTGTCCCCTGGGCTTGACCCATGCAATGTAAAAGCCAGATTTGGCTCATTTTGAAAAGAGGTTGTTCATTCTTTCTGCTCTGCTCTCCCTTCTTTTCTTCTCTAGGGTTGAAAATGGAGTTCGAACCTCCTCCCTTGCTCTGTAATGGTGTTTTTGCCTTTTACTAATGGAATGATGTTCTGTGCAAACTTCTGGAGCAACAAAACGTGTTTTGTGATGCATCTGTCCATCCTTCCTCATTTTTTCTTGTTCTCTTCTTGCCTCTCTTCATTGCAGGTATTTGTGCATGTTTGAATGTTCATTGCAGGTCTGGAGCTGTGTTCATGGAGTTTTGGGACATTTTCTGTGTGAAATCTATCCTTGGGCCTGTGATGCATCTATCCATCCTTCCCATTGCTCACCTCTCTTTGTCCCATGGCAGTTTTGATAGATGTCCAACATTCTCCTTTTGGTGCATCACCATCTTTAGTTAGTTTCAATTTTTGCACTTCTGCCCCTGTCTCCTTGCAAGTTAGAATAGGATTAGGATCTAAACCTCTGTAGTTTTGCAAAATATAGATCTAAATCAGAGGAGTTTGAGGAACCAGCCTCTAATCTGGAGATTCCTCTCTCGGTTTCACAAGTCCCACTTGGAGAGAGGTTTCATGTTGTGCAATCACACTGGATGCTCCGAACATCAACCTAGAAGCCTGATGTGCGTCCAGGGGTGCTGTGATTTTGCACTAACAGTGAGAGAGAGGAAAGCCAATGGTCATCTAAAATATAGGTTTGCGCTATCCACTAATGTTTCGAGATAAAGTTGTTTTTCTCTTTGGGATAAATTAAGTTGATCAATCCGTGCCAATCTTTAGAGTTATTATAAATCAATGCAACATATGGACCATCGATTTCTGCATTACCAAGAAGATCAGAGGAACAATTTTCTACCCTAAACACATGATTAATTATCTAACTTTGAATTTTACCTAGCCAAAACATAATAGTACGATTGTAGTGAATGTTGGTATTAAGAGCTTAGTGGCCACTAGGTTATTCCACAACATATTATTTAGGTATTCGATTTGCTAGGTTATATTGCAAACATGATATGTTATATTAAATTAATATATTTCAAGCTTAGCGCCCGCTAGGTTATTCTACCCTATAATTATTGGAACCTAGTGGTAGTTAAGATTTAAAAACTAAATTGACGTATTAAAAGCTTAGCGATCGCTAGGTTATGCCACAATATAATATTTGGGTATTTAATTTTCTATATTCTCGTATCACAAACATTATATGTATCATAAAAAAGACATATATATATAAATTATATGAATTCATTCTATGATTTTAAGATTTTAAACTAGGATATTTTGATGATAAGTCTTGAAAAAAAGTACATGAGGAACCATTCCATGATAAGTCTTCCAAAGATTGGACTCCCATGATGATTACAAGTAACTTATCTTACTAAATATATGAAAAATATGGGGAAGAGTTGTAATCAACTTCACTTCACCCAAAAATACTTCCTATATCTATACATTTCTCTATATAGATAGCCATTCTGAGCCTTAATAAAAAACTAAATACAAATTCATCTAGGAAATATTAGGCCATTCGGCCTCTCGGCTCCACCTTGTTGATGATCTCAACATCCGTGTCCCCTTTACTCGATCAGAGGAGGAGGAAAAATCGACACGGCATTATGACATTTTACTTTAGCAAAAACAGGAGTTCTATACCCTAATTTGTCATAATTGCCTCTAGACCACATGTAATCACCTACATCCCCCACGTTAAGGCATGGACATGATATTGAAGGCTAACTAGATGCTCTTCCAACTTATCATTCTCTTTATGTAAGATAAACTACCCCAAAGAGTTGGACAATATGTTTTCTGCGCTCAACCCTTGAGCCATGTCAAAAAATTCCTCCACCCTTTGGACTGGTTTGGGTCAAGCATTAGCTTGCACATGCTCTCAAAATATCATCGTCATCTTCTTCAAATCACTTCATGACTGACCAAATATTCTCGAGCGAATTTTGCATAGTTGTGTTCCAAATTTTCTGTCCATCCAATAAGTAAATAATTCCCGATGTTATTGCCTTTCATAGTTCTCCACCTCTTCCTGCTAGGACCACACTCCATACTAACATAGAAACCACCAACACCCTTGTCACCATCACAGAGAGACAGGAAGCACAATGACCAAAGACGAAAAGTGGAAAGGGGTAGTGAAATGTCTAGTTGGCCCAGAGATATAAAGACACCAGCGCATAACACACGAAAGGAGGAAAGTGTGACAGTACTAAAGATCATTGATTATATATCCTTATCATAAATATCACACTTCCCATTAAGACTCTTAAATTCCCAATTCCATCTTACATTTCATGTGCATATAACCCTTAATTGATTCCATCTATCGCACGAATGCAAACTATCAATGTCATAAATGACCATTAAAGCCGCAGATGCCATATCTTCTTATCCTTGCAAAAAGGTTACCCCTCATAATAATCTAACAATTTTTATTAAAATATTATAAGTCGCTATGTTTTGACAAATTAAAGTAAGTTTTTTTGAGCTTATCGACCTCTAAGTTAATCAACCACGTTAACTTTGGAGAAATGTATAACAATCAATATTTGTATAAATTAGTTGACTTTATTGTATGATTTTAAGATTTCAAATTAAGATATTTCAAGCATAGCACCCACTATTTTATGCCACCACACAATCTTTTCAGCCTATCGATGGTTAGGATTTGATAAATTAAATTAATATATTTTCAACATAGCGGCCACTAGGTTATGCCACAACATAATATTAGGATCTTAGCAGTCTCTAGGTTTCAACAAAATAAAGTAAGAACTTAAGAATATAAATATTTTGAGCTAAAAAAACAATAGTATTTAACAAACAAAATAAATACATTGACTTTGGATATCCTTATAGAAATCAAGACTAGTATAAATTAGTTGAATTTTTTGTATGCATTTAAGATTTGGAATTAATATATTTCAAGCTTAGCGCCCGCTAGGTTATGTTACCACATAATATTTGGATACTACCTGTGGTTTTAGATACTTTGAGTGATATGTTTGTGGAGCCTATTTTCGTGTTAGAGTGTGGTACACCTTCTATGTGTTACACTGCAACCGTTATGGGCTGTTTTTGTGCCCATGGTTTTTCGATACCCATTGTTTTGTAAAACCGCCTCTTTGGCTACCCATAGGTTTATGGGACGGTTTTTTTGCCCATTGTTTGATACCCATGGTTTTGTAAAATTGCTTAAGCAGTTGTCTATTTATATGGTCTTATGCATATGATAGAAATACAAGCAAATGTATTGTAGATGTGTTTTGAATTCGGGTGTGAATTCTGTAGACTTTGTTGAGCATAGCTAAAAATGGATCTAGGTATTGTATTGAGAGAGTGGAGGCTTGTAATAAAATCTGAGCAAGTGATTCTTGGTGGACGTAGCCCAAATTGGGTGAACCACATTAAATCTTGTCTCTCTGTGTTGTGTTATTTATTTTGCACTTTTATTTGAGATCTGTAATATTTTTTACATATTAGTTTCTACTGTTGCAATTTTGTAAGGGATTATTCCACATATTTTATCTCTTATTTCCTATCATTGATCTTAGCATCTAGTAGCCTTTTCCATAACATATTATTTGGAGATTGAATTCATGAGGGTTTGATAATTCATAGTTATAATATTTTACAACAGCTTAAAAATTACAAGAAGATATGTATAACTTAGTTAACGCTAGTTTAAACAACAACATAATATATGGAGGTTATAGTCGATAGGATTAAAAAAATTAAATTAACATATTTTGAACTAAGTGAAGACTAGGTACTTCCACAATATATTATTTTGAGCATAGTGGTTGTTATCATTTAACATGTTATTGAATGATATTTTGAGCTTAGTGTCTGTTAGATTATGACACAACATAATATTTGGTGTTTAACGCTCACTAGGTTTAAACAAAAATAATAATATATTATTAGATTGGTTGTCGATGGGTTACGCCAAAACATAATATTTGGATCTTAATGGTGACTGGGATTTAGTAAATTTAAATCAACATAGTTTGATATTAGCGGCATTTAGGTACTCAAACAATATATTATTTTGATCTTCGCAGCCTCTAGGTTTTTCCAAAACATGTTATTTGGTGATTTAATCACTAGGGTTTAATAATTCATAATAAATTTACAACATCTAGCATATTAGAGGAAAATTTTCATAAATTTTCTAGTGTTAAACCCACAATATAATATTCCAAGTTTAGTTTTTACTACCACCTAACTAGTAAGAGAATTATATTTTTATATTAGACAACGATATGTTATGCCACACCATAAATTTTTTGGAGCTTGGTGGTCACTAGGTTTTATCAAAATAAAGTAGGATATTGTCATTTGAGAAGCTGCTAGGTTATACCAAGACATAAAATTTGGAGCATAGCGATCTTAAGGATGTAAGAAAACTCATTAAGATATTAGGAGCTTAGCCACGACTACGATATGCCAAAACATAAAACTATTTGGAATTAGAGTAAAAGGGGGTTTTCCCAAATGACCCACATACTTGCACAAAAAAATCCCTCATGGCTAGGTATTATAGTGAAACAAGAAGAGAACAATCTTGTATGCAACAAAAATAAAAAACCAAAAAGTCCCAAACTGGACAAAGCCAAATTACATTTTATGGATATTCATGAGAGTAGTTTCTTCATCCTTAGCATTAGCAGTAGGGCTTCCTTGAACCAACACATCCACTAACTTAATGTGTTCCAAGAATTCTTCATTTATTTTCATCTAGGTCATGTCCATGTGAATTTTCCATTCCTTGATAGTAGATATTGAGTGTAACATAATCTTTGATGGCCTCATGTAGATTAGGAGAGATCTTCTCTAAATGCTCCTTGTGTTCCAAAGTTGTAGTGGGGATCCCATTTTCTTTGACAAAGGAGAATCAAGGTAAACCAAGGAGATCCCATAACACATCTAGAATTTTGAGTCCATGCTAACTTCCATGCAAAAAGGTGGGAGGGAAGTCGCACATGCTTCTCGTGATCAAGTGAGTTGAGTCGGTTGTAGCCATTACAATGTTAGTGGAGATGAGAGGAGAAGCTAGAGAAGTGTCGAAAGAGGTGGAGAGGAAGTAGATGTTGGGTCCAAAATTAGTTTAGAGACCTTAGGAGAGTGCTCTAAGTTGTTCGAGGGTTACGTGCTTTCTGCTACGAGAAGATGAGGAAGACCCAAGAGAAAAATAACGGGGCTAATGATCATGATGTCTGAATCAAAGTCACAAGAGATAAAAAGGTAGTGGCGATGGCGATGGAAATAGGGAATTGGTTACAGAAGAGGAAGGGGGACATGATTCTTCTCTCCTAGCTTAGAGGGGAAGCATGAGATTTTTTTGAATCTTCCATTTTAAAAAGAAAATACAAAAGGCCTTGGTGTAGGAAAGGACCTTCATCTTCTCTAGCCATTTTAAGGGACCTCTCAAGTGATTGAAACAAAAATATGCAAAGTTTACCTTCTGATCATGTCAAAGATGTGTAAGAATAAAAATTTGAGGTCCATAGATCACTTTGTAGCATTGTTGTAGCGTGAAGTACCTCCTCAATTACTCAGCAACCCTATCCCAAGGTTGTGGAGGCAAGTCTCGTTCATATCTCGAGTGATACATTGTCATATTTTCACCAGGATACTGGAAATCATCCATCTCCTCTTAAATCGATATTTTAAAATAAATTTATCCCTCTGTAGGGAGCCCCATCACAGCCGCAATGGACTCTGTCAAAATAAGAAATTTATTCTTTCCCACTTTGAATCTTCCTTTCTTCCAAGTTGCCAGCACACTACATGTTACTTGGATAGAGTGACTAGACAGTCTTTCCATAAACGATGTAACACCACCATCATGCAAAATATTCCATACTACCAGGTCATCCTTGACCTCTTCATAGGAAGAAGGCTTAATGTGTTTTCTGGTGCTACCCATAGTGAATAGGGCTATTATGAAAATGATTTCTAAAGGACTGATATAGATGATACTTAAATAGAGATGTCGAGCACCTTCATTCCAATCTTCAACTCATGTCTCCAATCTTTCTAATTTAATTTTTTCCTAATTAGTAATAGTCATTAATTGATCTCGTCCATCACACAAACACAATCTATGAATGTCATAAATTTGCAAAAATCACAAATGCCTTATCTTCTTACCAGGACCAAAAGAGGTTATGCCTCAACATAACCTAACAACTTTTAATCTTAGTTAATGTTCAACTAACCCCAACATTAATTAGTTAATGTTCTTGCAATTACTGCATTTAGTGGAGGTTAAAGGTTTGAATGTTAGTGATATTAGATGTATTTAGTTAATATATATTATAAAGGAAGAATCTACAAACAAAATGAAGCAAGGTGAAATAACTAACATTGCTAGACATGATTTCATACTATATAGATTATCAGAAAAAAATCATAAAGCAATATCTTATTAGAATTTATTTATTAACACTTTTATTTGTTACATTTAGGTTATCCAATTTTGTTCATCCTACACATGGAAATGAAGTGGGTAAGCACATATATGTTATAGGAGAACAAGCACTTTTGATGGGTAGTTTTTACGAGATTTGGTGAGATGATTTCACAAAATTCTATTTGACTAGAATAAGATGGCGATGGTATTGTCTTGAAAACAAATGCATCCCCATAAGTCCTCCCCATCCTAGGCTCTAATGTTTTCAAAGGAAAGAAGTGTGTTTAGTTTAGACTGAGATAAAATTAAATGTAGATACATTTACATGTACATGGAAATAATAATATGCTTATTGGGTTTGTGTTCTCTTATAGGTATAATTGCATTCACAATTACAGTACATGAAAATAATAATATACTTTTTCATATTTTAACTAGCATCGTGGATGTTAAAATTTATTCTTATATTGAACCCTTACGTGACTTCAGATTGGTGTGGGTATATATATTAACTTGAATCAAGATTGTTTTGTTGCAGGTATAGTCGGTAGTTGGTTGTTTATATTATTTCAAGCGTAGTGGTTGCTTTCATTTAAAAAGTTACTGAATGATATTTTGAACTTAGCATACAATAGCTTATGACACAACATAATATTTGGATCTTCGCAGTCTTAGGGTTTTGATAAAAAAAGTGATGATGCAGCCTAGAATTTACTATGAATAACCTAGGCACATTGGCACATCACCCATCCTGAGCTGAGCACTCACCTCAAGCGTGCAAAGGTATCGGAACTTCTTTAGAGTTTCTTGTGCAGGATTTTAGTTTGATGATGATAAAACATATTAAGATCCATAATTAAACATAAACATTCCACGTGTAATAATCTATATCTAGATCTTAGAGAATCATGAATTAAAAATAACTATAGTAAGATTAACCATACATGAACTAGATTCAGCTTATGTTTAACACCATTATACAACCAATATACTTCATTACATTAAACATTGTAAAACACATAAT
Organism: Taxus wallichiana var. yunnanensis; assembly: GCA_018340775.1. Taxonomy (NCBI): domain Eukaryota; kingdom Viridiplantae; phylum Streptophyta; class Pinopsida; order Cupressales; family Taxaceae; genus Taxus; species Taxus wallichiana. The sequence goes on from CM031242.1 coordinate 381,987,943, forward strand.
ATTCTTACATTATAAATTATATCCATAAGTCAAAGTGCATTAGATCCAACAACATAACTCTACAATAAATCATTCCCCTAAACTACACAGTTTAATACATATTTATAGAGGTGGGGAATTTCCTTCACCACCTATGAACTTCTCAAAATAGGTCATATTCTGATAATAACCATGTTCCTTAACAATGGAATGCATACATACAAGTGTTCTAATAATAAATTTCATATAGCTAACAGAATAAGAAATCCTATTATTAGCTCAAACCATGCATGGCACTTATCACCACTCATTCTCAAAATATTATTGCTTGTAGCACAAGTCTTCATCCCTATGTGTGCTCCACACACTATCTCTAAAAATATCCCTTATCCATAAAAATGGCTAAGCCTTGAGCCAAAGAGTTCGGAGCATGATTCCTTTCCTATCCTTCGTGCCTTAAAATGTGCCTTGTTCCTGTGCACGTATTCTATGTGTGTCTACTCCTTAGAGAAACATTTTATCTTCTCAACATTACCCCACACTAAATTACATTTCCATCCTAGTAATGGGAATTATTTTTGATGTTCCCAAATAATAAAGAATAAGAAATGAAAGAATAAAAGAATCCTTATATAAAATAATGAGTCTTTACTATATAAAGCACCCTCTTCTTCAACTCGGGAGGATCAACTTTGGATAATCGCCTAACTTCATCCTCCAATGTCTGTCATTCACTTAGCATTGTTCTTGTATTTTGTAGAATATCTATGGCTATGGCATCTAGATCATCTTGAGTGATCTTTTCCTTCTCATTTTGTAGTACTCAAACAACATTGGCCATACCTACAATCATTCCATCCAAGAAATCCATCTATTGGGATATGAGCTTCCAAATCTCATCAATCCTCTCTTTATGTAAATCCTGGGCTGTTGTAAGGGCTTCACACTTTTGTTTCACCAAGTGTTAATCTTTATGACGCACCCTAAAATCTCATCTTTCATTTCTTCCGAACTTCATGATCTTCAACTAGAGTTCTAGTCCTTATTACACGCCTTTGGTTTGACACACAAATTGAGAGCTTGGTCTACTTTCTTCAGTTCATCCTTTAAATTTTGGAGCACTAGGTCTTGTAAGTTGAAATATTTCTATACATAGAGGCCAAAGTGCTCTCTCTTCTTCTTGTTCAAAATCTTTTGGTGCGGACATTTGAATGGGTCTTTCCTCTAACACCAAATCAACCAAAGTGCGCACATAATGCATAGTAGAAGGAAACTTTTCAAGTACCTTAATTTCCAGATGTGGCCTTAATTTGAGGATGTGATCACCAATTTCCTCTTCCATACTAACGAAGGCCTCATTATTTATCCATTCTCATTCCTTCTCTTCCTTTAAACATGTTATCTTTTCTTTTTTATCTTTCTTATCCTCCATCGTTGATCAAATGGTGGCGGCCTTATCAACATTTCTTCATGCCACCTCAGCACATACCTTGACTAAGGCATTGCTAACCTTATCATCAAACATTAGAGTAGGTTTTATTGTCATGTGCCTGCTTTAGGGTACCTTATTCACTCTTTACGAGACACAAGACTCCTCGCACATGTCAAAATCTAGTTCATCCATATGAGTTTGCATGACCAGGATAGTTTCTTCCTTGTGTGCATAGTGGCCATATCTAGATCCATCATCTCCCATCCATATAAGTATTTAAGGCCCACAAATTATCTCGAAACTATGTGCAGATGATTTTACTTGTGTCCTTAGCATAGCCCATACTAAGGACAACATACTCTTCATTTATCTTTGTCCTTGGCCCTTTACAAACCTGGGCGCCAAGGTTTGGAGTTGGCCCTTCTCCTACCTAAGTCATAACTGGCATGTTGGATTTCTCATGCACAAATTCTTCTACTTATTTTACCCCTTCCTCATCATCTCTCATTTTTTCATCCCGAGGTTCCTCCACATCTTCCGATCTAATTGGGGTACTAGGATCGCTCTCTTCGTAATCCTCTTCCTCCTTTTTAAGCTTCATATTTCTTCTTCTCTTTTCCTCCAAAGGCTTCTTTACGAGGGAGAGTCGAGGTGACCTTCGTAAAGGTTGTGATGTTCCTATGCCTTGGGTCCTGGTTCTTCTGAACACCTTCTTAAACTAGCACTCCTCATGGACTACATCTACGTCTAAGTCTTCCTCTCCTTGCACCTATGGGGGATTATCTGCATGCTCACTTTCCACTTTGTCTATGTGTTTCCTCCTACCTCTATGGTCCAAGCCTCCACTATCCTCATGTTATTCTTCTTCATCTATCTCTATGGTCGAGGCAGGCTTTAGAGCTGCCACATTTTCAACTGTGTGTTTGCCCTTAGGTGGCCTTGGGAGCATGAACTCATTCTCCACGTACTTATTATTTTCCAACCTAGACTTGATTTGGAGATAGACAAGCACGAATCCATTGTCCCCAATAGCCAAAGCTACCGGATTCATACTTATAACATTTGAAATGAGCCTCTCAATGTAGGCATACCGACCTGGATAAACATAAGTTTTTTTGAGAGTATGGTAGTCACAATCTACCTTGTCCACATTAAAGCTCAACTAACGTGCATCAGTAAACCTATGTACTATTTCCTAGAAATAGTGTGTTGTGAAGGTGTATGGTAGTTTACACCAGGGACTCCATGTCCCATCCTTCATTGCAAACCATGTGATGCAAAAATGTTGATACACCATGAATTGCACCGCCTTACCCACTACTAAGGGTAACTCCTTTGGAATGCGTCATTCCTCTTCAAAGGTCACACGAATTTGATCATACCATAGTTCTACCCTTTGTTTGAATAGGCCACTCATTGTTCCTTCACACAAATACTTCTTAAACCTCTTTGTGAGGGACTTCTTCTCCATGGGGTATTCCCAAATTTTGTTCTTTCACCCATTGGGAACTCCAATTTCTACAAACACAACAAATAATATGATAATGCCAAAACTTATCTTTTCACCTGTGCGCACTTCCTCAATAATTGTTTCTGCTATGAAGCCAGCTAAGTTATAGACTTCTCCTTGTGACATTTTCTTCGCAATATGTAGCCACATGGTATTTACCTGTGACCATCTCTCTTGATCATTCAACTTAGTGAGCAAATGTGTGGTTTCCTACACCACAAGGTACTTCCTTAATTTGTAGATGTCCATTCTGCGTGGACCCTTGGCATATCCTAACTCCTTGTTGGTGGCTATAACATTTTCCTTATCAATAAAATCACTAATAATATCTATCCCTATGCCCTTCAATCCATTCAAAGTAGTAATTAGGACCGTTATGATCTTTACCCTCCATCCAAAAAAATAGAAGAAGTCCTCATGGACTCTACTCATAAGCCATTGGTATAAACTTTTTGGTTTTCCAAAATATGGGAGTTCATATAGTTGATACACCCCTACCTTCTTGAGAAACTTATCCCCAACGTCGTCATATATTGGCATGTCATCCACCATGCACTTTTTGGTCTTCTTATTCAAAGAAAGCGTCCAAATCCTCCTTATTATTAGTAGTGTGGTGGTTGTAATCACTTACTTTGCATTTGTAGATATGGGAATCCCAATCCTACCCGATGATCACTCCTTCTGGATACTGCATCTCTAAAAAATTATTCTCGAGAGAAACTTTAACCTTGACTTCCACCTTCTTCTTCCCCTTCGTACCTATTGCAGGTGCCTTCCTTGGTGCCATTATAAAAATATCACATTTTGTCTTTTGTCGAGTAGTTTTCATGCCCTATCTCAAAACCCCTTCCCTAGCTTGAAACCGCGAGCCCAAACTCCTTTTGAATGCTTCTACTTTTCTCAAACACTTCTCCAATGAGGACACAAGCCATTTCTATGCACAAATTTACTCTTCATGTTTGTTTTCGCAACTCTCTCGCACCTCAATGCATTTCAATTTTCTTGATCACAACTGGCTCACTCAAATACTTGTGATCATAAAGTAAAAATGAACCCGCATCACATCCTTATATAGTTTTTGAAAATTTATTACATTTATTGTTACTTAACCTACCACCGATCCTCTCATTAGTTGACTATTTTCCTAACTTTCTTGTGGAACACATATGTGCCCCATCTATAACCTTCTAGTGTACCTTCCTTCCTTCTGGCCACATACCTCCTTCTACGGGCTTTTATGTGCCAAATTACCACACCACGCTTCCTTCCTCTAGTAGTTTCTATGGCTATATCTTACCTCGTGTTATATTATTCATTAATTTATTTTGAGCTATGGTCTTCTCTAGGAGTAATCTTCTTTCTAGCAGCTCCTTTCCATACTTGAATAACACATGTAACAATTTGTTCTTATGTGTACCCATTTTTGAATAAAAATAACAACCACCCCACACTAATGGTATGTGTAGTCCTCTATGCATAAAAATACTTCATATTGTAATTAGCTTCTAGCGCGCCAACGTGCTTATTACAAAAAACACCAAAATAAATTAACAAAGCATAGCAATGAAGAAGGAAATACATTAAAAGAAATATAGAAAGGGAAATCTGTACTAAATGACAATAATGCCTTATTACAAATACCAAGAATACTTATTTATAATAGGGTTTTATCCTACTCCCATTAAAGGAACCGGGTAACCATATTCCATCAAGCACCTCTAATTGACAAGTTCTGACTCAAGTATGTGAGTGATAACATACAGATCCCAACTAATGCACCTTAAGTTTTCTGGATGGTGCAAAAATTTGAATCATAAAGAAGTACCATTTGTCCAAAATCAAGTTTCTTGGCCCTGATGTTTCTATCATGTCATGCCTTCTATCTGGCCTTTTCCTTCTTTTGACTCCAATGTGTTATGACATGCCTCTCATCTAGTTGTATTAACTTGTGAAGTATCTCTTATAATGCTTGTTCATCAGCTAGACCTCCTGCGCATGCATTACGTAAAGAAGGTAACATGAATTCCATGGGAAGAACTACTTTCGCACCAAACACCATTTAAAATGATGTGGCCTTATTAAACCTTTTGTAGGTTGTTCTATATGCCCAAAGTACAACATAAACTTTATCATCCCAATCCTTCCTTCCAACATCACAAATCTTTATTAAATTATCGCTAAATAAATTGTTGAAGGCCTCGGTAGTCCCATTTGCTTGAGGGTGATATGGTGTAGGCTTGTGGTGCACGACCATAAATTTATCCAACAATATCCTAATTGTCTCATTCAAGAAGTGTTTACCCTTGTCACTTGTCAAACTCAATGGACATCCGTGCCTAGTAATAATATTTTCCCATAGGAACCTTACTTTTGTAGCCATTGTACAATCCTTTATAGGTGTTTCTTTTTCCCACCTTGTAAGATAATATGTACAACTGATGATGTAGCGTGATCTAGTTCTACACACGGCTGGGGAAATAGGACCCACAAAGTCTATAGCCCATTTTTCAAATGGATCTACCCTAGTAATAGGCCTCAAAGGAATTTCATCTCTTTTCCCAGGTTTTCCAAGGTGTTGATAGTGATCACACGCCTTAAAATACTCTTTACAATCCTTGTACATGGTCTCCCACCATAATCATGTGAGTAGAATCTTGTACGCAGTTGCATCACCTACATAGTGCCCACCTACAATATAATCATGAGCCTCTTACTTGATATCTATGTGTTCATGTTCCAGTACACACAGACGTAATAATTCATATTTTCCTAGTTTGTATAAGTCACCACTGATCAACATGAAGGGTGCGGCGTGAATTGTAAGTTTTTTCCTCTCTAAGGATTTCATTCCTTCTTGTGTCATACCTGTGTATAAAAATACAAAAAAATCCCCCAATTCCGAAGGCACGAGATGTAACATGTACAACTATGCATCTGACATTATATCTTCAATTGTCTATGTGTCCTCCCCTAATTGAATCCTTGATAAGTGGTTCGGGAAAGAATTACTTTTATCTGGTTATACCATGACTGTAAAGTCAAATTCTTAGAATAAGAGAACCCATCGACATACGTGCCCTTGTAAAACGGGCTTATTTACCATGTATTTTAATGTCATGTGATTTTTATAAAATACAAAGGGTGCTACTAGCAAGTAATTTCTAAATTTATGCAGCATGTAGATGATCGACAAGGCCTCATGCTTTGTAGTTGTATAATTCTATTCTACAGGAGTCAAATTTCTACTAGCAAAACACAGAGGATGATCTATAATACCTTCTCCATGCTAAGATAACATTGCATCAATGATCATGCTAGAGGCTTCCATGTGGACATGAAATAGTTGGTTCAATAAGGTAAAATACGAGAATAGGTTTTTAGTAAGTATCTCCTTCAATGCCTCAAATGTGTGTTGTTGCGGTTCTCCCTAACAAAATGTCCCTTTTCCTTTAAGTAACTCTTTCAAGGGTGTGGCAATCTTCAAACATGCTTTGATAAATTTTCAATAATACCTTGTGTGGCCCAAAATCCACACACTTCACTCTAACTGGTAGGATCCTCCGTGCCTACGATAAGCGCAACCTTAGCCGGATCTTCTAAAAACCTTCCTTGAAGATGATGTTCCCAAACAGAGTTCCAAAAGGTGTAGAAAACACACATTTATTGATGTTTAAAGATATGCTTAACTATCTACATCTTTCAAACACTAAGCACAAGTTGTCACAATGATCCTTAACAAGCCCATACACCATCTAATAATTCAAGTAAACCTGCAAGAATTTGTGAATAAAGTCTTGGAATGCTTGAACAACTATGCACAAAAATACAATAGATGTGTTCTTCAAACCAAAGGGAATTACAGTATATGAAAACCTTACCCATTCATTGGTGAAATTTTTCTTCTCTTGATCCTCCTGTGTAATTATTTCTTGATGATACCCAAAGAATCCATCTGTAAAAGAGTAAACTTCGCACCCTGCAATGCCTTCTAATATTTCTTTGATGAAAGGTATAGGAAAATGATCAATCACGATGCAACATTCAGCTCCTCGTAATCCACAAGAATTCTAATTTGACCATCTTTCTTTATACTAATTACCATGGGGATAACCCATTCTAATTCTTCTAAGGCTTAATGATGCCCGATTTCAACATTTTGCCAATTTCTTCTTTAACTTTTACACGAGAGGTTAGGGTTCATCCCGTGAGGTCTTTTCCTAACCAAGTGCACACCTTCATTTAGCTTAATTTTCATTTCACCTAATGATTCATGAACTCCCTTTAACTCGTGTTATCCCCTAGGAAACAAGTACTTGAAATCACTTATGTAGTCATTTTTATACCCTTAGATTAGCAAAGAAAATCCCAAGCACGCGGCCTATCACCCAGGTGGGCCGAGCGCTCACCCGAGGCACGCGCGAGCATCGAGTCTCTCCTTTATGTGATTCTTGTGATAATACATAATATTATGACAAATAAGAAAGTGCAAAAGAATAGAAAAGAACCGTGCAACATTCTGATAACATAGGACAAGTTATCACATCAACGCATCCATAGAAGGAAATAACCAAAAACATATAGAAATGGTTCATACATAAAGGAAATGCACAAATATCATACTCATGAATGCATAAATGATTTAGAACAAAGTCTTATATTCATATTGATGAGTCTAGTAACTACATTACATTCCTTGAGGTCATAACAAACCCATATAAACATGCAGAGAAGCGTCATGCATTAGAACTACACTATGTTCTTTTCACTACAAAAATGAATACAAACCCATTCCTCTAACTCTGTCATCACTCCTATATTTTCCTAATCCCAACCCATAGAATCCTCCATGGGATTTTTACAAAGATTCACCTCTCTTCCACTAGTCTACCACACTAAGCACTCATGTATCTTGTGTGTCTTTACGTTGTCCGTGCACCTCTATATATAGATTTTCTTCCTTCATTGACATGCCTCCCGAGGTAACAGAGCGATTGTCAAGTGTCCAAGTTGTCCTCCAATGGATCATGCCTCCTTTTATCTGATCTCTCCACTCTATGCAATGATGTTATTCAAGAACCTTCCATCGCATGTATGTAATATTCCATTTTTGATCCTACAGCCGCTAAGTTGGCACCTTATCCACTCTACATGCTTAGATGGGTCACGCTTTTCTCATGTGATTCTTAGGACACTAAATATGGCTAAGTCCCAAAACTTATCTTTCCTTTTACGTGTGTCATGTGTTATTTAAAACCCTTTCTTACACACCTTCACCCTGTGCACCCTTCTTCAAATAGGTCCCGCACGCCCATGTGCCTTCTTGTACTTAGACAATATTTTGGGGCCCAACATCACCCCACACTATGCCTATTCTCCATCCTCAGAAACACTTCAATAAAATAAAGAATGGCGGGCCCTTACAATGGTTGGAAAGAAAGAATAAAGGAATGAATAATTGGGAGAAAGAATGAAAGAATGGGGAACTTGTTTATTGTTGGAGAAGGAGAGGAAATCCTTCCCTAATTCTGCCTCTAACTTCTCCCAAGCATCAACCTCATTCTGAGCTTGCTGACAGAGGTCACCCACTAGGGTGCTTACCTCCTCAAAACTTAGCTCCTCCCCTTTGGCACTCATGGCCTCAACAATACCCTCCAGCTGTTTTCCTAATTCCTCAAGCACATCCATCCTGTGGGTGATCTAGGGTATATTTCCTTTAGGCGGCTCTTGATCAAGCCCCGTAGTGTCTCAATTACTTCTGATTTCTTCTCCACCTCAGCTAGGATATTGTCTATTTTCACTTTATTCCTCTTATATTTCTCTTGTAACTCCTTGAGTTTCTTTTCATGGGTGGAAACCAAGATTCTTACGACTCTATCCCTATCATTGTAGTTGTCATAAGCGGCTTCATGACTTTTGCGCAGAGGCCTTCACTTTTGTAATAAGTTTGTTGTATCAAGCCATAATATCGATGACCTTCATCGTTTCATTTTTTTATTAGCGTGCCTACACTTATTCTATAGACTCTAAAGTGAGTGGTCACCTCTCCATCATGAGAATGTGAGTCAAATCCTCCAAACATTGCAAGGAATATTCATACTTCTAATGGGTGGCACTAAGTTGGGGTGCTTTAGGACAATTGCATCTATAATCATCTCCACCTTCTTGGAGACTTCACACACCTTAGATTTTTCTTCTTTCAGCTCATGCCTCAACTGAGCATTGATCAGCTCCTCTTACTTTAGGTCCTTTATTTTTTCCATGAGCTCCTTTTTCTTCTCCAATTCCTCCTCTAGGAATCTCACTCTATCATTTCTCCCAAACATTTTAGCCTCAATTTCGACTGAAACCTTACTAAGCATGTTATACACCTATTCATCCGATATCTGCCGAGTGTTCACCAGTGGATTTATTTTTTTTGTTTCTGAAACCTTCATTAGTGCTCTCTAACTTACTTCAAATTTTGGTTCATCCACATGGGACTCAAATGCCAAAGATAACATCTTTCTTGTCTATGGATATGTGCCTTCTTCATCAAACGATGACATAGCTAGGATTTTCTCTATTGGTATGATGCTCTGGAAGCACACATGTAGCACCTTGCTAGGATCATTAATGTACCCCATTTCCTTCTCTTTTCGTCCACTACGCCTTTCCCACATGTTCGCATAGCTTTTTGGAAGCTTACTACCAATTTGGGTACTCCACCCATCCCGTCATACTCCTCAATGCTTTCTTCTTCCACCTCCTTCATAATTTCATCCACACTCTTCTCTAACTCTTATTCCACAAAATCCTTCATGATGTCAGCCACTTCCCTCTCCACAACTTTCTTTACTTTCTCCTTGGTGAGGCTTGGGGTTCTTTGGTTTTTAGTGCTTACTTCTTCACTCACCCTTTTCCTTGAGCCTCAGCTTCTTCCTCGTCATTCTTCTCCTCATCTTCCTTGTCATACTTTTCCTCATCTCCTTCCTCCTTTGAGTCATGTACATCATATACTAGATGGTCTTCACCTCCTTTAGGCTCATCATCATCCTTGTCACCGATGTAGGCATCTAAAATTTTTGTCTCTTCTGAGTCTGCCTCATCTTTCATCTTTTGTTTCTTCCTTATTGGGGATTCCAGTACATGAGATTCTTCTTTCTCCTTCTCCTTGACAGGTAACCTCTTCATTGGTGATTCTTCATGGGTGAGGTGATCTTCATGCTTTGGTGCCTATTCTTCTAGGGTATTTTCCTTAATAGGGGACTTACTTTTCCGTGCATAAGTGATAGGCTTCGCAAATGCTTTAGGCATGCCCACCAATTGTGTGGTCTGCACACTTGGTGCTTTCTTCTCCTACCCCTCTTCTCTTTCTCTCTTCTTCGGTACATCCTTCTTTCTCTCTATGGGACCTCTGGGAATGGAGACATCACTCTCCAAATAGGAATCTTTCTCAAACATCGGCCTTATGCGAAGGTATATCCTTGTTGCAGCCCTTTCAGTGATTAGCAGTGTTATTAGCTTCATCATTTGCACTTTGTGGGAGACATACTTCTCCACGTATGCATGCCTTTTAGGGTACACGAGATTTTGTTACAGCTCACGGTGGTCTTGTTCCACCTCACTAAGGTCGAACCTTATTCTTTTGGCTTCCTTGAACCTGTTGACCCCTACCTAGAAGTATTGTGCAGTTAAGGAGAAGGGCAGCTTGGACCATGGGCTCTTGGTCTCATTTGTCAAAGTAAATCTACCAATGTAGAAATGTTAGTAAATTATAAATTCTACTTCTCCATCCATAAGCATGGGAAAATTCTCTAGAATCCTCCACTCTTCCCCGAATGTCTCACTCATTTGTTTATACCACTTCTCTAGGTGTGCCTTATGAGCAGGTCATCATGGTTTCATAAGTGTACTTTTCAAACCTTTTTGTGGGGTAGGGGATCTTCATCTGGATACTTCTAAACAATTTTTTTCAGCCCATCTGCACTTCAATCTCGAGAAGAAAATGGTGAGGAGGATGTTACTGAATAATATATTCTCTCCTTCATGTGCACTACTTATGATCTCATCTACAATGAAAGCGGACAAGTTATAGATGGTTCCCTCGATATCTCCCGAAGATACATTTAGGCATGCCTTGTTCACTTGCGTCCATCATTCTTGATCATTAATATTGATCACCAAGCGAGTGGCCATCCTCATAATAGGGTTTGAAATCTCTACAATGTGAAAGTATCAGAAACCCTTCTTGTAGTCATACATTTTTATTGTCTCCTTGATAGCCTCCTTGTTGCTAGGGTCATCATCTATACATTCTCCTCCACAAATAAGGCCTATGAATTTGTATATCAACTACGATGTTATGTGCATCTTGCACCCTTCAAAGTAGAAGTGATACTCATGCATTTATGATATCGACCATTGATAAAGGCGCTCGAGCTTGCCAAAGTAAGGTAAATCATTAAATTGCAATAACCCTACCTTATCCAATTTGATTTTCACCTTTTCATTGTATATAGGCATCCCATCTGGTGTAGTTTTGTTAGCTAGATGGACAAAATCTAGTGCCATTTCCTTCTCAGTTGTTCTTGTGTGATGGTTATAATCACTCGCATTCATTTGTCTTAAATGCAACACCCACTCCTATCCTAGAAATACTCTATTTAGGTACTGCATTTCTACATACCATTCTTCATTAGAGCTCACGATGGTAGCGGTTTGTTTTCCCTTGCCCTTTTCATTTTGTTTCTTCGGTGAAATGGTCACCTTCTTAGGTGTTATGCTTTTTTTCGGAATTGTTGGTAGTCAAATAAGGACTTTATTGAAAACAACAGTTAGGGGACAAAAAGTCCCTCCTCTTTGATGGGAGATGTTCCCTTATTAAAGGCAAAAACCTATTTACAAATGTACAACATTTAGTTTTAATGAGGAACTCGATATCGGAAAGTGTTTGATATAACAGATCATGAATACAAAAGGATAGAAGAATCAAGGAATGGGAGGAGGTAAAATAGTACTTCTCATGAAATATAGATAACAAAATAATTCCTTACGCATGCCATAATGGAATCATATAGAATAGAATCATTTGCATTAAAACCACAAGATGTTATTTCATAGACACAAAGTTCCAAAGATGACATCCAAAAGAATACAAAGCTTCTTGAAGTAAACAAGACTAATGATTCAATAACCTTTAATGAGATATAAATGAAAGAACAAGATTATATGGAAACAAAAAGAGATATCTTCTTGTATTGATAGCTTTTACTCCTTTACACTTTGAAAAAATAAACAGAGTTCTAGCCCTTGAAAATGGCGCAAAGAGCACATTATATAGCTTAACAATTGGTTACACTTGGTAACCATTTCTTTTAACTAAAATATTAATTAAGGAAGTGCTCAACACAATGTCCTTAATTAATTTACAATGAGCTTAATTCTAGGAAAATAAGGAGACAAGGAGAAACTAGGAGAGAAAACATCCGCTTATTGTTGAGGAGGGCCCACCGACTTGAGAATCCGTTACTCGATCTTTTAATGCCTCAACTATTTCTCTGCCTCATAAGACTGATTTGTTGGCGGTGGTGTGAGACCAAGTGCCTAGATATTTCTCCATGTTTTTATCAAACTTGGTATGTTCCAGGTATTCTTTATTAGCCTCTTCAATGGTAGATTGAAGAGAGAAAATATCCTTTATCTTCTCTTTGGTAATCAATTTTTCTTTGAATGCACCTTCTTTGACAAATGTCTTGAATTGAGTTTTAATCTCTTGAAGAGAGAAAGGAACACCTGAAGTTTCATCATGAAGATGACAATGAATATCCTTAAAGGTAGATGCCACATAAGTCTTAAAATATTCTCCCTTCTACCAACTGTTTCTCAATCCTCCCAAATCTTCTTCCAGAACTTTTATTTTCCATTCAACATTGAACACCCATGACCCTGACAAGTTATCCTTGGCATCATCAAAAAATTTATTGGCCAACAATATCTTTTCATCAGCCTATCCCATCAGGTGAAGATCTATGATGCAACTACTTCAAAGCTTCAGTTCTGTGTCCATAGTTTTAATAGAGGAGGAGAGTTTTTGTTACAATTTAACCACCTTCTCATTGGCTTTGAAGGCCTCTTCAATGAACTTCAAGCCATCAATGGTCATGTCATCAACCATGGCTTCCATAGCCCTTCCATAAGTGGAATACCTATGTATATCCTTGATACTCTGAACCTCATCCTGACTGAGAATCATAGGAGGTCGAAGGGAAGCTAGTGGAGCAGGATCTAAAACCTTATCTTTAGCCAATAATGACTTGATGAAGTTGGAAAGAACTTTATTTTTTTCTTCCAACTATTCTATAGTTTGTTTACCTTTTTCCACTCTCTCAATAACCTTGGTTACTATTTCTTAGAGGTTATGCACCTCACTCTCAGGAGTAGATTCTCCCATGGGAATTCTAGAAATTTCAAGGTCAAAGGTTGATAAATATTGCTCTACCTTATCCACCTTAGGATTTGCAACCTCTAAAAATTGTTGGCCTTGAGCATCTATCACTATCCTTGAAGTTGTTTTAGCTCTCTTTGCTTTGGAGGAGGAGTACTTCCTAAAAAATCTGCCACAACATCAAAATTGTGTCCTACCAAACCAAAAGAAGGTTTTCTCTTCCTTCTATCAACCAAGGGTTGCACCCATGTAAAAGTAGAAGAAGAAGAAGAAGGGACAAGAGGTCCAAGAGCAAGTGAACCCATGGCACTTAAAGTATTCACCACTATTGCTTCCAATAAAGAGGTGAGTGAGGCATCTGGAGCTTATTGGGAATCTGTGGTACTAGGAGGTTTAGTGTTAGGCACCTCCTTCTCATCTTCTACTGTAACTTCTAAAGTTCTTGCAAGATTTGGTACTTCACCATCATCACTTTCACTAAGAAAAATAATGTTCTCTAGCCCTGAAGGCAATCCTGAATGCTCTAGAAGGGGTTCTTCCTCAATTGGATCTTGCTTAACCTCTTTTATCTTCTTTTGGTACATTTGAGTAGAAGAAGAGGGAGTAAATGATTCGAGTTCTTTAGTTGAGTAAGAAGGAGGGGTTTGTACAGGTACCTTTGTGCTGGGTGTATGTGTTTCCTTCCTAGGTGTTGAAGTATCTCTGAAGAAGATCCACTTTGATTCTTCTTAAGCTCTCAAACCTTCCTGTCAAACCAAACTTTGGTTCTTACAAGGAAAGGGTCGAAATCTCAACCAAGTCATCCCTCTCCTTCTTGTACCAATCCAGATCTTCCAAAGGAGTATGTTTGACTAATGTCTCATATTCAAAAGATAGCAAGTCTGCATCATCATCCTAGAACCCTTCAGAATTTGATAGAGATTGAGCTCTTTAATCAGTTGCAGAGAGAGTCTGCCATAGTGCCTCTGCCTTGCTTCAAAATCATCTACACAATCAACCCAGTAATCCTCGGTATCTGGCCTGTGATGATAATTTATTTTGAGGTTCTGCTTAATGAACTTCTTCAAATCAAAACAAGTCCTAGGCTTGAAAAAGTGGACAGTGATGGGAGCAAGGGCCCTTTCTATATTTTGGGCATCTAAGGTTGTTTTATAGGTATAGTTTGCCAAAAAATAGGGAAGTGTATAATAGAGATTTTCTTGTCCCTACGGTGTTCTATGTAGTTTATCCAATTTCTGCACACTTCAATTAGAGCCATCTTGTCATTACAAAACATGGGGAGCTTGAGAGGTGTGTTTTCATAACCAGCCAACCTTGATATATGAAAACCTCCTGAATCAATGAAGAAAGATCCATACTTAACTATCGTGCTCATGGCTTCATTGGACAACCTCCTGGTAGTATCACCTTCTAAGATCCTCACAATATACATGGTAAAGGCATCATTAACCCTCTTGAAGTTTTGGTTACTAGTTTCAAGGGTAAATTGAGGGCAGTATGCATAAATGGGCTCATCCTTTTGGCCCTCCATGTATGTGAATCCAAACCACTACCAGGATGCTGCTAGGGAATACATGAGATAAGAAGTCATATAGAACTTCTTAGTCTACTACACATTAGACAATTACTCGGTCAAATTCATGCAAATGATTTCTGCCCAATTTATGTTCTGACTACCTTCGCAGATGATGTTGATGAGAGGGCACATCCAGAAGTGAAATTCATTGGTAGAGGGAAATCCCATGACACGAGCTAGCAAAATTATGAAATCAGATAGCTCTTCATTGAAATCAGACATAAATAATGCTTCATAAAGTTGGGACGCTCCCTTCATGGGGTTCTTCAAGCATGATTTTGCTATTCTTGTGTTTTACTTTTCACTGTCCTACTCAAATAGGGTTTGATCTTGAGCTTGAGTGAGAATGGTGGATTCTTCGACTACTGGAATATGTAGGGCAAAGATAATAGCAGCAACATCTAGTTTGGCAATCATCTCCCCATGTACATTAGTCAATTCTTTGGTTTCTGAGTTAAAACGAGCTCCATAGGTGAGCACGGTGTCGGCACATTATACAGAGATAGGGAAACCCACCGCATAAGCAAGACAGATTTCATTGATCATTTGTGCCATGGGGGAAGGATTAGGGCTAGTCAATTTGTTCCAAAAATCCCCAAAATTCAAGTGTTGAACTTCACTATCCCCGATATTGAGAACAAAGGTCTCAAGGGGTGATACATGTTCTTAGCCTTGGAATTTGATCTTCATGTTTGCAATATATAGAGGGAAAACCTTCAAGGATCAAATTTGCAATGAAAAATGAAAAGGGAGAAGGAGCATAGGCAAATGATCTTAATTGTAGGAATCGAGCAAATGATGGCAAGTGAGTAATGTGTCAAATGCATAGAGAATAGTCCTATTAAATAGCCATTTAGGAGAGAAGGTCATTAAATGCACATTAAATTTATATTACACTGACTTAAAAAGATAAGAATCGGGAAGAGCAGAAAAACCAGCCCAGATGGTCTTTGGTACATTTGGGACATTAGGGATGCGTAGATGCGATCCGGCCAATGCAGACAATGTGGGTAATTCTAGCCAAATGAGCACAAGTGGTTCAGAAACTTGGAAATGTGAGGGACATGAGGGATGCAAAGATGTGATTCAGTCGATGCGCATAATGTGGGAAAAGTGGGGATAGAAGGCACAGATGCTTTTGGGATAGATGGGACAAAATTACATGAAGGAGCCTATATAACTAATGTATGTAATTGGAGAACAAAGGCCCAGGCGAACTTGGGACAAATGGGTCAAAAATTCTGATAGAATCGAAAGTTAAAGAATTTTAGGGAATGTGGTCAATCAAGGAATAGAAGGCCCCGCGGAACTTGGGACATAAGGGGAAAAAATGTCTGAAAGACCCACAAATCACCGAAATAACTCCAAAAAATGTGAAATTTTACTATCTCCTCAACTTTTCACTTCACTAGAACATCACTAAAGGGTATCAAATCAAAATTTTCTATTTTTTGACTTTCGAAAGAGGGGAAATTTTGAGAGGATGATAGGAATAAACTAAGAACTCATTACTCTACTTTGTTACTCTACTTAACTACAAATTCAACTCCAAAGCTCAACCCCTTGAATAGAGCCTTCTTTATCCATGCCCTAGCTGCCAAACCCTAACTAGGAAAACCTTCCATAAGACAAAGACACCACAAACAACCTTCTCTCACGCCCATGTACTCCTTACTCCCGGTTTGTATATCCACTCTAGTCACACTCCTATATTTCTCGATTCTTTTTCCTTCACATAAATTTCTCTGGATGCCCTAGTTTGCAAGAGCGCTTGACTTCGTAATAACAAGGTAGAATAACAAATTTCCCAACCTTATATTTATATTTTTTTCTTCCCTCAAACAATAAATTCTATGTCACCTACTAACGTAATTTAACATTAAATTTAGATTTTTCCACTAAGTCAACTTTAAGCGCCCTTACCCATGTGCCCAATCCTACATGAAATTTTTTTTTGCAACCTTCTTGCGCACAAAAATACAATCTGACCGAAGACTCTTATGCATGCATCTATAGCGCCGAAGGCACTTCTTCTATCCTTTACCTAATTTTTCCCTCGCCTACCTCATGTTGTTCATGTGTTCTTCATCCTTTGTATGTGGTCTTTATTACACCTTTTTGACACTACAATTCATTATCCACTGTTTCTTCACACGCTTTTATAACCTTATGTGCTTCCTTCTACTAGGCCACTCAACTTGAATTACAGGCTTATAATTTTCTTTGCATTACTCCACCCCATACTAAAACAAATGTGTGGTCCTCTACGCATACACAACCTTAGAAAAATAATGTGGTTATTGGCGCATAAGGTGCAAAACAAAACAAAAATAAAGGAACAAGCAACGAGAAAGGGAAACACAAGAAAATAAAATCATAAAGGGAAATTCTAAGCTAACTGGAAATACTACCTTATTACAAACACCAAGAAGACTTATTTATAGTAGGGCTTCAGCCTACTCCCATTGAAATGACCTGGTAATCTTGTCCCATCTAGTGCTTGTAATGGAAAGCACCTGATTCAAGAATGTATGAGATGATGTAAGGTCCCAACCAATGAACTTTCAACTTCCCAGGATGGTGCATATACTTGGAATCATACAACAACACCATTTACCCAACCTCAAAATTCTTATTCTTGATATGACGATCATGTCATGCCTTTTGTCTTGCTTTTTTTGTCTTCTGACTCCATCTAGAAAGTGATCACCTTTCATCTAACTGCATCAAATTATCAATCCTCTCTTCCAACGACTTGTTCATCAGCTAACCCTCTCGAACACACTATACACAAAGTGATGGTAACATGAATTCAACTAGAAAAACAACCTTCATGCCAAACACTAATTGAAATGGTGTGGCCTTGTTCAACCTCTTGTAGGTTGTCCTATATGCCCATAGAACGGTTGATACTTTGTCATCCCAATCTTGTCTTCCAACGTCACAAATTTTAGTCAACATGTGACTTACTATTTTGTGAAATTCATCGGTGGTTTCATTTGCTTGTGGATGATAGGGGTACTCTTGTGATGGGCCACCATAAATTTTGCTAATGAAACTGGTCATTTCATTGAGAAAATGTGTACCTCTATCACTTGTTAAACTTAAAGGACAACCAAACCTACTCGATTATATTCTAACATAAAAATATAGAAGATGTTGTAGTGAAATTATTTTTAGGTGCTACCTCTTCCCATTGTGTCAAGTAATCAATGCAAGTAATGATATACCACGAACCAGTCCTTCGCGTGGATGGCAAAATTTTCCCTACAAATTCGATTGCCAATTTTTCAAATGGTTCAATGCTGGCTATTGGTTGCAAGGGAATTTCATCCCTCTTTCCAGGTTTTCCAAGGCACTAGAAATGGTCACAAGCCTTGCAAAACTCAATAAAATCCTAGTAGATGGTTTCCCACCAAATCCTTGCTAGTAGAATCTTCCGCGTGGTAGAATTTCCTACATAGTGTCCTCCTGCAATCCCACCATGTGCTTCCTCCATAATTTCCACATGCTCATATTCCAATATGCATTGATGCGAAACTAATCATGACCTAGCTTATACAGTATCCACTAATCAACATGTAGGGTGCAACGCGCATTGCTAACTGCTTTCTTTCTAGAGTCTTCATCCCCTCCGGCGCCACACCTATTTTTAAGAACACTGCGATATCTTCCAAGTCTAATGGTGCATGCTACAACCTAAATAGTTGTGCATCTGGCATGGTATCCTCAATGCTTTTCATGTCCTCCCTTGAGTTAATCCTTGATAAGTGGTCAGTCTGAATTGCTCTTTCCTAGTTTTACAACCACTGTGAACTCAAACTCTTGAAATAATAGGACCCAACAAAATATGTGCCCTTACAGAATGGGATTGTTGAATAAGTATTTCAATTTCATGTGGTTTTTGTAGAATATAAATGGTGTTTCCAATAGATACTTCCTGAACTTGTGCAACACATAGATCATAGACAATGCTTCACGCTCAGTAGTTGTGTAATTTTGTTTTGTTGGTGTCAACTTTCTACTTGCAAAACACAAGGGATGATCAAAAATTCCCTCACCAGGTTATGTTAGTACTACTCCCATAGTTGTCCCTAAGGCATCAACATGCACATGGAAAGGCTTATCCCAAGAAGGAAAACATAGTATGGGAACCGTGACAAGCCTATCCTTTAAAGTGTCAAATGCCCTCTGTTGCGCCTCTCCCCAATGAAAGGAACTCTTATGTTTAAGTAATTCCTCCAAGGGCACGGAGATTTTGGCATACCCCTTGATGAATTTCTTGTAGTACCTCGTATGCCCAAGGAATCTATGCACTATGTTTTGACTAGTAGGCTCCCCTAATCCCACAATAACTATAACTTTGGCAGGATCCACTAGTAAGCCTTCTTTACATATAATATGTCCTAACAAGGTTCCAAATGGAGTAGCAAAGACACATTTCTTAATGTTGAGGGATATCCTTAATTTTTGACATCTCTCAAACATCATATGGTCTTTCACCAACCCATACATAGTCTAGTCATCTAGGTAAACTTGAAGAAATTTATGGATGAAATCCTAAAATGCTTATACCACAATGTGCGAGAACACAACAAGTGCATTCTTCAATCCAAAAGGCATAACCGTGTAGGAAAAACTTCCCCATTCAGTGGAAAATTTTTTTTCTCTGGTCTTCCTTTGCAATCCTAACTTGGTGATACCCTGAGAACCCATCTATGAAAGAGTAGACTTTGCACTCGGCTACTCCCTCCAAAATATCTTTAGTAAAGGGGGTTGGAAAAGGATCGATGACACATATTGCATTCAAATCCCTGTAGTCAACACAAATTCTTATCCTCCCATCCTTCTTGATATTGATGACCATTGGGCTTATCCATTATGATTCTTCCACTACCTCAATGATACCAGATGCTATCATCTTGTCTATTTCTTCCTTGACCCGTACATGCAAATTTGGATTCATCTAATAAGGCCTCTTTTGAATTAGGCGCGCACCTTCCTTCAACTTGATCTTCATCTCCCCTAAGGAATGGTGGACACCTTTGAGTTCATGGTACCCATGAGGGAAAAAATCCTGGAACTTGCACAATAGATCAATGACCTTTGAAACTTATTTTTCTGACCAATAGTCCCCAATGATATCTTCCTTAGGTTTTATCTCTGTCCCAATGTTAACCTTCTTTATTTTCAAGGGCTCATGGTAGGCACGTGCTCACTCATCAGCACTATCTATGACTTCATGCATACCTTGAATGGTTAACATCCAAAGTTTCCATCTCTTCATCGTCTACTACATAGACCATTTTTCCTTTTTCTTTTTTCCATGCACGCACGCTCAAGTTGTACTTCCTCTGATTCTTATTCATTGAGGCACGTCTCCAAATAAAGCTCACCCAATAATTTTAGTAGCCTATCTTCTGCCATAGCACTATCTCCCATCATAAGGAACTTGATTACTTGCAATGCCTTATCCACTGATGGATTTTGTACTCCTATACTCGAAAGCTTGAACGAGATCAGCCACCAACTCCTGCCAATTAACTGTTTGATGATGTATCTCCAAATGAATATACCATGCACACACACAACCTTGTAAGGTGGAATACAACTTATGCACCCATAATTAAGGTGTTAATTCTTCTATGCTTCCCATCCAGGCCTTATCACACGCTTGGATATGAAATGAGGCAATCTCTTTACCATGGTAATCTTGTATAACAGTGGGCACGTTACTCCTGGAGAACCTTACATAAAATGTGACTCTTACTTCACACCACTCAGGGAGGATCTCTCGATGTGTAGCCAAATAATGTGCTACATTTCCAAGTAGGTTGTGACTTAGCATTCCTCTCCTCTCATCCTCATTCTTCCATTGATCCTCCATTTCTTGCAAGAAAATTTCAAGGTATGCTCCTCCAAAATAACTTGGCAACTTCTTTCCTCCTAGGTGCTTGACTAAGTGTGCCTTTGTTACCCTTGTTACAGATCCTCTCAACTATTACCCAATCAACTCATAATTCCCATGCACCTAATTGTCACATGTCATGCTAGTGGTATCACTTAAGGACTGAGCATCTTCAAACTAGATGACTCCCTCCATGGGATGAATTATCTCAGGATCTCTAATGGAGCGCACATAGATTCTATCAAGGAATTATTCTCCTAAGGGCTCAGTATAGGGCATTGAATTCCCATCTGTTAAAGGTATAATCACCCTTTCTTTCTCATTCTCAAACCCGATATATCCTTTGTTAAACCACAGTCAACATTGTTCTTGTAACATCATGGGCACCCAAGAACACTAGAAATTTCTTTGCCTCAGCAAGAACCAAGACTTCAAACTCTCTAGTGAACTTGGACCCTTGAATGGTGATAACTGCATCCTTTAGGACTCCAATGGACATTGCCTTAGTCTTGTTTTCCATATACAACACATTCAAAGATGGCTGTAATGCAGCCCTTCCCATTTGATGGTAGGCATTTAAGGTAAGCACATTGACCTCTACTCCCGTGTCAATGAGGATGTTACTAAGAAGCCATCTATCAACAGCCACGTTCAAAGTAATCTCCTTATCATAGTCAAGGCTATGAGGAGGAAGGTTTGCATGCAACATCTACCTTTTACGCTCTGCTCTGGCACGTGATACCTTCTCCCTCAGCCATTCTCCTAGTAAGGGAATAATATTATCTTTCCTTAACATCCTACATACTTCCTTGACCTCATCTAGGTCATCCTTTGGAGCCTCGACATTCTTCCTTTACTCCAACTACTTTGATTTCTCCTTTAGACATTGGATATCCCCTTACAAACTCCAAATTGCATCCATAATCTCTTGATATGCCTCCTTCTGATGAGTAGGGTCTAGATACTTTCCATGTACCACTTCCTCTCTTGAAACCAATTTCCTTTGTCTTGTCATCTCCCTAGGACATGCGGCCTTTGCTTGCATCATCACCATTACAACTTCTAGTCTCTGTACTCACGTGCCACTCTTAGCATCCACTGTGAATTGGCCTTCTTGATGCTTACCATCCTAGTGCCCTTTTCTTTTCGGTGCTGCTAGTTCATATGCTCATAAATCTCTAGACAGTATCCATACTTATGTTTCTTTCTGCACCACGAGAATTGTAACAAATCAAGACACTCATGTTTGTAATGCTCTTTAGATCCACAATTATAACAGGTTCCTCACAGAAATTCACTTCTTCCTCCACCGTGGTTACTGCGACCATGAAATCCTCTGTAAAAAACCCTTCCACGTGCTCCTCCATCTACGTTCCCTTCATAGCGACAATCATCATCCTTGTAACTACTTTCAAGACTAGTCAGCGCACACCAAGATCAATACCATCATAGATCTGATTAATTATTCTGTAATCCTTAGTATCATGGGTCATAGAGGTAAAAATCTTACAATAGCGAGGAAACATTTTTGCGGATTGCAAGTTGTAGTAGAGGGAACCTACTTGCATCATGATCTCCATGGAAAATCTCACAGTCTACTATTATAGCGCATACCAAATTTCAAGGGACACTATCCTTTGCATGCCCCTCCACCTCACAAAGTATGTACATAAAATCCCACCACAAACCTCATGCACCGAGTTTGCACAAAAATTCTTTAACTACTTATCCATTGCAGTAATTTGGGCCTCCAAAATGGATTAACACCAGATATCAACACTCCCACAAGTATCAATACTCCCAATAGCATCAATGCACATGGCAGCTTCTAATGCCTCGGGTGGGTCTGCAGAAAGCCTTGTGTGACAAAGCCCTTCTAAATGGTGTTATCAATCCTCCAACAAACCATTGAGAATTTTGAGAAGGATGAATTTCATAGGATAGTTTTTACAAGAGACTCTTCAAATGCGCGTGATACTCCCGCACACTCTCTACATTCCTTGTTGGATCTCCTCCGGGCGTTGATGCTCTTATGTTCAAAATCATGGATATTGAACTCTTCTAGGAAGGATTTATTCAATTTAGTTTAGTCTACCACCGTCGATGGGGGTCATACTTCGCAGTACCAACTATATAGGCACCCTTGCAATGTTGTTGCAAACTAGCTTGCCTTCCACTCCGGGTAGTGATCCCTTTCACGTGCCATAGTAATTCGACTCATGCACATGCTTTGTAGCATCTTCAATACCCATATAGTTGTGTAAGTGCAAAGACATCTCAAAAATACTTGTGGAGGTGGCTTGAGGCCCTTGTCCTCCGATCCGAGCCTTGGTTCCCTCACGGTGTTTCCTCCTCCACCGAGATCCACTAGATCTACCAAGTCTCATTCCTCTTGACACACTAGATCCTATAGATCTTCTCATTCCACCAGTCCTCCAGCCCCTACACCACCGATCCACCTCGCGTAGTCGGTAAATGGTCTGAAATGGTCACACCTAGTGTTCCCAATGTCCCACTGAACTATGCACTGATGGCTTATGATATTATCCCACTGCTAGTTGTGTGTCTCACACCACTCCCAGACATGATACCCAAACCTTGTGTATTTGTACCTTATCTAAAAATTACTCCAAATACCAAAGTGGATTACGCGATGTGGATGCTCCAAATGATAAATTATATCTCATGGGTGCAAATCGGTTACTCCCACCGATACCAATTGGGTTAACAATACTTCTCCCTTGATCTGGAAAACCAAGCACCAGGGTTTGGTCATTAGGTGGGTTCAAATGCATGCCAATGGCTCTCCTTTCTACATGTGACAAAATCTCATCAGAAGCTAAAGGGAATTCTCTCCCGTTTTTTCCAAGATGGGATAGCACAGACTTCTCAAATTCCACATCCTTTGCGTGAACCTCAAATCTTTACCACAACTTCTACCTCCACATATCCATCACGGTTATAACCTCACATTGTCTAGTCATCTCCCTTTCATGAGCTTCGCTATACTTGATTCGTCTCTCCTCCCTTTCCTTTTCAACCACAATTTCTACCATCTTCCTCCACCCTATCTTCCTCTCCCAGCGCTTAGAGAAGCTTAGTTGGCCATGGTAAATGCCTCTAAACTCAAGGTAATGATCAAGATATTCATAGCCAAAGGAATAACACACAAAAACAATACTATGGGCTCCCTTGAGAACTCAAACTTAGTAACTTCTAGGAACGAATACGTAGAAATAGCATATTCTAGAGTATAATAGGTCAGCACTCTTTTCCACTAGTGATCAACAGGATGCGTCCAAGTCAAATCTTCATCCTATAGCCTCTGATAATCATCTCAGGTCCACAAACACAATCTATAGTACCAGCTCAATCTAGATGTATATGCTGAAAACCTTTAATATAGTTCTCTTGGGAAATAGTAGAAGAATGTCTCATATGACTCATGGTATAGGTTCTCTTCTACTCATCTATGCACATCAAACTTAGATCCAATGTTGAATCTTCTAGAAAACTTGTCCTCCATGCTCTTGAACCATGCTTCAATACTTTCCAAGGTTAGACACTCCATCATCACACATCAAAGGGACCAAGATGCATGCCATTTCTCAAAAAAACTTTGAAAAGAGGTCCTGTAAATGGAACCAAGATGTAGAAATTTTTATACCCTTATATTAGTAGTAAAATCCCATGGACAACATCCTATCACCCATGGGTGTTGGGTGCTCACCCGAGGCATGCATGGATGTCGAGTCTCTCCTTTATGCGAGTCTTGTAAGAATACATCATCTTATGATAGATAATCAAGTGCAAAAGAATAGAAAAGAACCATGCAACATTCTAAGAACCTAGGACGAGTTATCACATCAATGCATCCATAGAAGGGAAATAACCAACAACATATAGAAATGGTTCATACATAAAGGAAATGCACAAATATCATACTCATGAATGCATATATGATTCAGAATAGAGTCTTATATTCATATTGATGAGTCCAGTAACCACATTACATTCCTTGAGGTCATAACAGACCCATATAAACATGCAGAGTAGAGTCATGCATTAGAACTACACTATGTCCTTCACACTACAAAAATGAATATAGACCCATCCCTCTAACTCTGTCATCACTCCTATATTTTCCTAATCCCAACCCATAGAATCCTCCATGGTATTTCTACAGAGCTTCACCTCTCTTCCACCAGTCTACCACACTAATCACTCCTTTATCTTTTGTGTCTTTCTGTTGTCTATGCACCTCTATATATAGCTTTTCTTCCTTCACCTCCATGCCTCCCGAGGTAATAGAGTAGCTACCAAGTGTCCAAGTTCTCCTCCAATGCAGCATGCCTCTTTTGATCATAGCTCTCCACTCTATGCAATAATGTTCTTCTAGAACCTTCCATCACATGCATGGAATATTCCCTTTTTGATCCTACAACTGTCAGTGTAGGTACCTAATCCACTCCACATGCTTAGATGGGTCATGCTTTTGTCATGTGCTACCTAGGACACCGAATATGGCTAAGTCCCCAAACCTATCTTACCTTGTGTGTGTGTTGTGTGTTATGCAAAACCTTGCTAGAACCCTTCCCTATGCGCGCTTCACCTGCGTGCCCTTCTTGAAATAGGTCACATGTGTCCATGCGACTTCTTGTACTTAGCCAATATTCTAGGGCCCAACAACGTAGAAAATCAATTATCTTTTCCACTTTGGAATCAGACCAATAATCCCCAATTATGGCCTCCTTATGTTTAGCATCCGTGCGATGTTCACTTTCTTGGTCTTCATAGGTTCATTATAGGTGTGCACATTTTTATATGCATTGTCTAAGACATCATGCATATCATTAACGATCTATCTCCAATTCTTATACTTCTTTATCATCCACTATGTAGACCATCTTTCCTTTCTCCTTCTCAAGGCAAGAAAACTCAAATAGTTCAGCATATGTATCATCTACTTCCTCAAAATGTGTTCCTTGTTCCTCCTCACCAAATAACTCTTGAATGAGTTCTTCAGCCTTTACCTTGTCTCCCATAGTCAAGTACTCCATAACCTATAATGCATCTCTCACCAAATCTTTAGTAGAGAAGTAGTCAAAATTATGGATCATTCCTATAATCAAGTCCTATCGATTTCTGGTCTCCTATGCGCTTATTCATAAACATACCAAGCGCATGCGTAGCCTTGCAAAGTTGAAAAAAGTTTGTGCACCCAAAGTGAAGGTGGTAAATCTTTTGCCCCTCTATCTAGAGTCTCTCACACTATTGAACATGGTGCTGAACAGGTTGATTACCATGATATATATGTATATTTGAGTAGGCACACTATTCCTGAAAACCGAGTTGTTAGTTCAATTATGAGTTTGTTCCATTCTATGAGATTATCCTGTGAGACATCCACTAGCATGTTTTCATCCCACGCAGGGTATATACTAACATATTTCTTCTCTCCACTTGATTCGTCCATTTCTCCTCCATGGCATGTAGGAATACCATAGGATCTCCTTCTCCATTTTACCGGGTACAAAGTTGTTACCTATCCTCCTAATACAATGAGGTTTTCTCCTCCATGTAAATGTTCTTCTTAATTTTCTCCCAAGTATCTCATAGGTTTCATCTACATAGTTGTCACAAGTAATACTTGTAGTATCACTAATAGACTATGCATCTTCCCACTAGAGGAATCCTTCCTTAGATTTCTCAAGTACATCTAGATCTCTAATGGCACACACATAAATTATGTTTAGGTCTTCCTCACTCAAAGGCTCCACATAAGGTGTAAATTCCACATCTTTCAAAGGGATAATAACTTGTTCTTCTTTGTTCTCAAAATTTATATACCCATTGTTGAACCATAGATTAGAATTATTTGCATAACACCAAGGGTTCCCAAGTAGAACTAGGAATTTGTCTGCTTCTACAAGTGCTAAGACCTCAAAGCCCCCAATGAACTTGGCCCCTTGTATAGTAATGGATGCATCCTTTAAAAATCCAATTGGAGTGGCCTTAGTTTGATTAGCCATAAATAGTACATTAGAGGATGGTTGTAATGGAGGTCTACCCATCTGTACCCATGCATATAAAGTAAGCACATTCACTTTCGCACCTATGTCAATCAATATATTGCTCAAAATCCATCCATCCACAATAGCATTCAAAGTGATCTCATTGTCATAATCACAGCTATGAGGGGGAAGATTAGCATGCAAAATATGGCGTCCACTCTCAATACTGCGTGCAAAGTGTTCCCCTTTAACCAATTCCCTAGTAATGGAATAATATTCTCTTGGTTAAGCATCTTGTATACCTATTTCAAATCATCAACATCATTTGAACTGTCTCTATTTCCTTATTTTATTCCAACTTCCGTGATCAAGCTCTTTAAACATAGTATTTTACCCCGAAGATTCTGAGCACCTCTATGGTTTCTTGATAAACCTCCTTCTGATATGTGGGATCTAGGTACCTTGCATGTAAAACCTCCTCCTTAGTAATGTTAGGCTTCTATCATAACGTCTCTCTCGTGCGCACAGCTTCAGCGTGTGTAGTAATCTTCATAGGTACTACCTTAGGTTCCAGTGCCAACTTTGGCATCCACTAATTTTCTATGGCACATTGTATCCTAACCATCCCTACACCCTTGTTTTCCTATTTATGCTACTTGCTAATATGTTCATATAAGTTTGGGAATTCCTCATAGTTATGATTCTACCCACAAAAGTATCAAGTAATAGAATGAGGGCATTTGCACCGTAGTGTTCAAGATATCTGCATGTATAACATGTTCCACAAGGAAACTCACCTCGCCCACCCTCACGGCCTCGGCCCCAAATCTACCATGATATCCTGGACCTCTACTATGAATTCCTTCACATATCCCTTCATTTCGATCGTAGCACCCTTGAGTGTGATCGCAATCATGGTGCTCAATTTTACTTTAAGATTTATCTCGATACTCTTATCATCATATACCAATATCTATATCATACGAAAGTTTAGAAAAGAGAATTTTGAAATGGGCATCATATTACTAAACACTCTCAGTAGTGCCTTGCTTAATATCCTTGAGCACACTTATACTCTTTCCGCTCGAACTTAGGGATATAGAACTCTGTAAGGAAAGCATCCAGTAACATTGTATAATATATGCAAGTCTAATCAGGGTCAAAAATTTTACACCAACCGTGTGTGTGTCCCCTGTAATGTAGTTGCAAACCAACTTTCCTTGTACGCAGAAGTCATGATTCCTTTTACACACCGTAATATCTCACATGTGTCCATGTGATCGGTAACATCTTCTATTCCCCTATACTGGAAGAAGAAGTGACATCTCCGTGTAAATATTCTAGGGTTAGTGAGGACCATGCCCACCGATCCGGAACCTCCAAAGCTACCTCGATTCTAGACCCACCAAATCCACCAAAACTAGAGCCACATATTCCCCCGATTCTCCACCTAGTCAAAATTGAACTGCAGACGATGTACTTCCATATGTCCCAATAGTAGTACTAAACTAAAATCTTATGGTCTCATGAGGTGGTACTACTCCCGAGAAGTGAGTCAAAAATTAATGCGCTTGAGTTTTGTGCTAACAATGCACTTGAAAAGGTACCTTGAAATAACAAATAAGATGTTTCCTAGCCATATATGTACTTGTTATTTGATTTACTCTTGTTCTTCTACTCCCAAACTAGCTTGCTAACTACATCAAGTTATACTAGATATCTTTGAAAACCAGTGTGCAAAGGCTAGGTTACTGTAGATTCGGATGCACACCCATGGCCCATATCATCTCTGAAACACTCCCATATGAGGTGAGGAGGGTTCCCATTCATGTTTTCCCAAATGGGGAGTTCTAAGTGTTATGGCTCCATGCCTTCGTGTGAGCTCCAAATCCTTCACGAGCCATCTCTCTCCTCAACACCATTCATTCTGTAATATCACACTTCTTCTCTATCTCCCTCTTGTGTACCTCATTGTACTTAAGCTTCCTTTCTTCCCTTTTCCTCTTTATTGTTAAGTATTCCATCCTTCACCAAACCTTCTCCTACCCCCACGCATGATGGGGTTTAGCTAGCCATCAGTTTTTCTTCCAAGTTCAGGGTTACCATCAAAATTTTGATCACCAGTGGAATACCTTGCAAATAAGTTCCCCTAGGATAACGTAAAAACTGGAACTCAGCTACCTCTGGGAAAGAGTAAGTGGAAATTGAGTACTCCAAAATATAGCTATTCAAAACACCATGGAACCAAGTATCCACAATGCGCATCCAAATTAGATCAGCATCATAGAGGGCTTGAAATTCTTCCTACATCTAGAAAAGTGTGTGATACCTCCAATTCATTTTAGATGCATAAGCAACTAGCCACTCGTACAACTCTACCGGAAAGATAGCAAAGAATATCTCATACAAACAATCATACAAATTATGCTCCACCCATGTGTGTGCATCAAACTCAAATCCAGTGTTGAACCTCCAAGCGTACTCTTCTTCCAGATCTTTTATCCACTCCTCAACACTTGCTAGGGTCAATCGGTACGTCTTCATCACAAAACATCCTAAAAACAACTGAAAAAGAGGTCCCGAAAATAGAACCAATGATGCATCCTAGAATCTCACATGTGAATAACCTAGACACACTTTGGCACATCACCCATCCCGAGCTAAGAGCTCACCCAAAGCGTGTAAAGGTATCAATCCCTCTTTAGATTTGTTTATGCAGGATGTTAGTGTGATGATGATAAAACATATTATGATCCATAATTAAATATAAACATTCCATAATGGAATAATCTATATCTAGATCTAAAAATCATGAATTAAACAAAATAAAATAATATTAACCATTGATGAACCAGATTCAGATTATGTTTAACATCATTATCCACCCAATATACTCCATTACTTTAAAAGCTAAACACAGAACCTTACTACATTATAAAGTATATTCATAAGTCATGTGTGCATCATATCTATCAAAGATAACTCTACAATGATTCAATCCCCTAAACTACATAGTTCAATACATATTTATAGAGGTAGGGACTTTCCATTCACCACCTATGCACTTCTCAAAATATGTCACATGTTGATAATATCCATGTTCCTTTACAATAGCATGCATACATGTAAGTGTTCTAATAATATATTCCTATAGCTAACTAGAAGAAGAAATATTATTATTAGATCAAACCATGCATGGAACTTATCAACCACTCATTCCAAAAATATCATTACGTATATTGCAAGTCTTCATCCCTATGTGTGCTCCGCATGCTATCTCCAAAAATATCCCTTATCCATAAAACGGCTAAGTCTTGAGCCAAAGTGTTATGTCCTGCGTTTCCTTCCCTATCCTTCCGCACCTTAAAATGCACCTTTTTCCCATGTGAGCATCCTTTATGTGTCTACTCCTTATAGCAACATTCTATCTCGCTCAACAAGTGAGATATTATTATGATTTTAGTGGTCACTAGGATTTAACAAATTAAATCAACCTAGTTTGAGCTTAACAGGTGAATGTATTTGAAGAATATAATATTTCGAGATAAAGAGTCACTATCATTTAATAATCTAAAGAAAGACATATTGAGTTTTTTTACGCTAGTATCTCCAGTGTTAATCTTGTAATGAACTTCCACCTAGATGGAGGATTGAATTGATATAATAAAAAAACATATGGTAGTTTGGGATTGAAGTGAAATTTATAACTTGTTTTTTAAATTTGTTACTACTCGAACATAAGTGTGACTAGCGTCATGGATGTTAAAAGTTCTTATTATTAAAAGGATTGAAATATTTGTTAATTACTACAAAATTCCTTTTATGTTGTACTTATAATATGTTGTTGTTTGAATGAAAAATATTGAACATGTTTCTAAAATAGTCTGGTGTGTTTTAAACGTCCTAGATCAATTGCTTTCACAAAAAGCTTTGTTTACATGTATTGATGGAGATCAATGACTATAATGCTTAAGTATAACATGTGACATATCAGTTATTGGACCAAACATATTCATTGTCAAAACATATGTTGTCTTGCAAAGGATTTCTAGAGGAAAATTTGGACTAAGGATTTACTCCCCAAGGTCAACAACATGAAGATTGCCTTCCTTAACTAGAATTGAATTATAAAGATTGGAGAAAAAAATTGTATTTATTTGAAAGATTTGTTACTTACTACAAAATACCTTTTATGTTGTACTTATAATATGTTGTTATTTGAATGAAAAATATTGAACGTGTTTCTAAAATAATTTGATGTCTTTTAAACGTCCTAGATCAATTGTTTTCACATAAATGCTTTTCCTACATACGTTTATGGAGATCAATGAATATAATGCTCAAGTATAATATATGATATATTAGTTCTTGGACCAAACATATTCATTGTTTGAACATATGTTGTCTTCTGCAAAGGATTTATAGAGGAAAAAAATTGAATAAGGATTTACTCACCAATGTCAACATGTTTTTCTAGTTAGTTGTTCAAAACAATATTTTAACACTAGACAATGTGAGAAAGGATACAATTAATAATTGGACCATAAACAATATCCTTAAAGATACTAAAGAAAATTTGCTTGAAAGAGTTTGATAAATGTAATTAATTATTCACACCCCGAGAAAGGGTAATAAATGTGTAGATTATCTTTCCAAATTAGGGGCTAAAGGTAGTAATTTTAAAGTGTGTGAGAGGGGAGATGATATCACCAATGTTATTAATATCATTAAGAACATTAAGTACTGATGTTTCGGTGTTTTTTTCCCTCATTGGGATGTCATCCTTGTACTTATGGTTAATAGGACCCTTCCCATGTGTAGGATATATGGTGGGATTTGTATTAATTTTTCTCTTACAATTCATTTTGGCCATTGTTTCTTCCATTTTCAATCTTAGTCGACTAAAACCATGGGAGGTGGTCATTTGAGAAATGATCCCATGAGCTATGGTGCCCTAAAGGACAACCCCTCCTTGTGGCACATTCTGAAAATTAGGGGGTTTAGGAATTTCATATCAAATACCACGGGGTCTGATCCTTATCTTATGTTAGAGATTTTTTGGCCATGGAACAATGACAACATGGTGATTTGTGACATGGAAATTCAGGTTTCATAGGATTCAATAACACAAGTGACTAGAATGGAGATGGAGGGATTAAAGATATTCAAAGGCTGAACCAGACACAAACACTAAATTGATACCTTCTTCCATGGTAAAGAAATGGTTTACCTGCTAGTAGACAATATAGCTAGATTCTACATACTTGATATTTAGAATATGGTCTTCCTCCACCTTATGAGGTACATTACTCTTGAAGTGAATTATAGAAAGATATTTACTCACTATGCTTAATATTTTTAGGCATAAGATTGCTATGAGCCTTCCCTTTTTCTTGTTTATGTTGCTCTCTACGTCGGTGAATGATTTTCAACATGGAAATATTGATACCTCGATACACCATGGACTAATTCTTTTACTTTTTAAGAATGGTAAACCAGTGGTGGCAAAGGAATTAGAGCCCAAATCGGGGATTCAGATGAAAATTGTACTCTTGTGGACCATATGAACAAACTAAGGAGAAATAAGAGTAAGGCACCTCAGGGGAATGGAAATCTTGGTACTAGAGCTATAGGTTCTCTGATTGATACGAAAGGGGAGTCATCTAAAGGGAAAGAGAGAGAGGATCTGGGTTAGAATGTGTCTTTGATAAAATTTCTCTTAAGGTGAGTCATGTGGAAATGGATATGGAGGCCTTAGGAAAATTTGGAACGGATATGGGAAATAGTGTCATGCATTACATCAATGCCTCTAAGAAAATTTGCATCACCCAAAACTCTATCAAGGACGATATGGTAGAGATCAAAAGTTTGGTTTTGGAGTTATAGGGGCATGTGGTCAAGCTGGAGTAGGGACACAAAGTTTACAGGTATAATCTCCACCTCAATAGTTCTTATGAGGAAGAGCAGGTTGAATACCACATCCCTATCACGAGCGAGCAAGATGATAATATGAAAGGACAAGAGGAGCATCAACTAGATGAGTAAAAATGTTTTAAGACTACTAGTCATTTGGGATGTTTTCCCCTCCATGTTTTGTGATTTTTCCTTGTATTGATCTATTGGAATGTAGTTTGGGATAAGTTTTTTTAGCCATTTTTATCATGTTTCTTTTTGTTCACTCTTGGTGATGCTCACAATGCATTCTATTGTAAGGTTTCTGGGTGCCTTAATCCCTGTATAAAGTAGCCAATCATTATGTTCACATATATTTAATTAACCTTGTTAATAGTAATTTTTTAATGACATTTTAAATTAAACAAGACAAAGCATTAAGTTCATGCCTCATGGATGGGAGATGTGTTAGTTGTACAATTTTTTTCTTAGAGTTATGGTTTTTATTAAATAGAATAAATCAATGTTGCAACATGGCCTCGTATTTGGCAAATCAATACTAACTAGAAAATAAAGAAAAATATAAATAAGTTTCGTAGTTTAAAAAATTATTTAAATAAATTACAAACATTAGAAAGTTGAAAAGTTATAGAATTTTTTTATCTTGATTGGTGGATTGAGGATAAATTTTAAGTAATATGTTTTGAGCTTAGCGCCCACCAGGTAACCTAATACTTCCACAATATAAAATTTTGAGCTTATGGATCGTTATCATTTAACAATTCAAACAATATTAGTTTTATCTTAGCATCTGCTAAACTTATGTGACACCATAGTAATTGGATATTATCGATCGATAGGAATTACAAAAATAAAGTAAGATATTTCCATTGTAGAGTCTCATTAGGTTATGCCATAACAACATATTCGATGTACAAAAAATATGTCCATTTTTTTGTATAAGGGTTAATATGGGGGTTTTGAAAGGACCTGCATCCTTTTGAAAAAAAGGTCCTTAAGGCGAGAATATGACATTGAAGAATAGAAGATAGAAACCCTATAAGCAGCAAATGACAAAAACCCACATAGCCACGACAAAAATAGAGAAAATTTACATTTTGTGAAAAGTTTTAAGGATAGTTGTTGCTTCCATAGTAGCGGCATCTTAGAATTTTATTGTTCCTCGAATTATCCTTTCACAAATCTGTATTCATTATTTTTTTCTCCAAAATTTGTTTGGTTCTCCTACTCTTGCATTACCATACTTTTTCGTAAATAGATCACTTTAATCCAACACCAACACATTCAATGGAAAATCATTCTTAACATGAATATCTTCTAAAATATTTTCATTGGCAATGTCAACGATGTTGTAGCCATTGAATTTTGTTGAGTATGTGCAATAGAGGACTATTTGCAGACAACAATAAGGCAAACAAAATAATATCAATTTTATAAAATACATCTGATCTTCTATTCCTACACACCACCATGTCCATAAATTGATTCCAATATTCACTTTTTTACTATGCAAATCAAGCCACCATTTATACCACCAAGCATCTTTGTCAAGACTCAACAAAACAAGTTATTGGTAGGTGTTTTTAGTTTTAAAAATTCTGCAAATCTTCCTCTCATGTTATTACACATTAATCGTGTCGTTTATATGTCAAGATGTGCTCCATTCCGTCATATTTCACTACTCTAAAAAAATTCAATATATTACGAAATTATTTATTTGATAAACAAAACTACCTTCTACAAAATATTGAATAACAAACTTGCTTCCGTTTAAATATCTACAAAATCCCTACACGATATAATCCCTAATCAGCTATGGAAAATTTTACATTAAGATAATTTTGTGATTTTGGAGGGACTGATGGTGAGAATGCATACCAATTTTGCACGAGAGGAAATCAAAACGCTTTCGAACTTAAACACGGAATGTTTTACGCTTGTGATGATGAATATTTTTATTTATGAATAAGCTTACACAATGACAAAGAGAATATAAAAGCAAATGTTAAAAATATAAACTCAAAAATTGTCTACTTATAGTGATATGTAAACAAATCCAACCACCAATTTCGTTGGCGCGTGAATTTAAGAAGGCACACGTATGATTTTACATTGCTTTTCATTAAACTGTTGATTAATGGCTGACAACAATTACATGCTCCAAAAGTCACACATATTTCGAATGGCGCATGTACTTTTAAATGGAAAATTTTACATAGCTTGAATTAATGGCTAATTAATGTTGAGGCAAACACAACATTAATTAGCATTTTTCCTTACAAAATGGTTATCGTTAATATTGTAAATACTTGCAAATTTTGGTAATAAAATACTAGAAAATATTTGTAATAAGCGTCGGACATGAATTGCATATTTAATATTTAACTGTCAATTATTAATATATATTTATATATAAATTACAAAAATTATCAAAATTTACATCAATATATATTAAAAATAATGAAATTTATACAGAATAATTGGTATAAATAAACATTGTTTTGTATTTTTAAAGGGCAGTGTTGACAAATTACCATTACCCAAAAATTGTTTGACATGTGAGTTATCGCACTTAGCTATGTGAATCAAGACTCACACTTAGCGGTGCAAATCAAGACTTGCACCTAGAAGTGTGAGTCGAGACCGACACTTAGAAGTGCGAGTTGATAGTCATAATTAGCGGTTTGATCGGTACTCACCTTTAAAGTGCGAGTCGAGAGATGTGTGACTCAAGGCTCACACTTAGATGTGTGACTAATCGCACTTGTAAGTGTGATCACTCGCACTTATACACTACTTACAAAATTTATAAATGATAATTCTATATTTTTAACTATGCTTAATATATATGAATAAATTATTTATATAAATGTATATAAATATTGATAATCACCTTTTAAACATGTGAGTCACACATGTCATTTATATAAAATATTTTAAATTATGTTACGTCTAAAATCATGAAAAATGTCTAAACATACGTCAAATTTAACACCATTCAAGGAAGTTCAGGGAAGATATTTTCAACGTCAACGTTTATTGATTTGAATAAGGTATGCATGAATAGTCATATATGTATTATGATATTGAGCTTGATATGTGCCAAAAATGATAACAATCACTTACACATTATCTTGAAGTTATTGGCCACTTGGCATATGTAAGTTAGCTGCCACTTGGCATATGTAAGTTAGCGGTTATTTGGCTTATGTAAGTTTACAACTAATTGGGTTTTCTAAGTTTACAACCGTTTGGGTTATATAAGATAACAACTACTAGGCTTATGTAAGTGGGTGGTCATGAGGCATATATGGCTAAAGTGGAATCCAGTAATAGAGAGTTTGGAGTCCAATAATAGGGAAATTGGAATCCAATATTAGCAAAATTGGAATCCAATAATAGAGAAATTGGAACTCGAATAAGTCTGATAATGACAATATTGGAATCCGATATTGCTACTAATAGAATCCAATATACACAAAAATGGAGATGGATTTCCTCCAATACTTGAAATATTGGAGTCTCAATTCATTGGCATATGTCCCAATTTAGTGAAATAAGCATTGGTTGTGTTTCATGGAGATTTGATGGTGAGTGGACACCTGGGTTAATGTCATATCTAGTCTGGCATCTCCCAACTCCATATTCCTTCTCTTCCTCCCTCAACAGAGTATCTCACCCATTTTCTTGGTGCTATCACCACCCTTAGCTTATTTTCTCCCCTTTATGCATCTTTCTAACCCTCTCTCTCTCCTTGGTCCCTTGGAATGGTTATTTTAGGATTAGTTAGCTAGATTTTCCCTTCTAGGATTATTTTAGCATTATGATTAGGTAGAGAAATTCAGCCTATTCCGGAGGGTTATCTCAAGTTCACAAGTCCCACAACTTGAGGGATAACCCAATGTTATACAGAGTACATTGATGATCCATGCGCAAACACTTGATTTATCGGGGTTCTATAATTTTGCAGTAATAGAGCCATCGTGAGGTGTGGAGGGTACTTACTCGAGGAAATTTGAAAGGTTTTAATGAGTTTCATCAAGTCAACCATCTATTCAAAATCTTTTAATCCTCTCTCTTCTCTTCCCTTCTATAAAATTTAACATTTTTCTTCATAGAAACCATCCTCTCTTGCTTGGTAATGTTACCATGTCAAAATTGTGACAAAACCAATAACTTACAGGACCCATGGCATGCATTTTATAATGCATTTTACCTTCCATTGATTGTAACATTAAATTTCATGCATACTTACAATAATAATATAATGTCAATTGTGGCTTGAATCCACCCCTTGTGTTGTATTATTGTCTTCTTGCCTTATGTTCTTTCATTTGTGATGTGTATCCATCATGTTTTGTATAGTTTCATGTCATTTGTATTAACTATGGCATATTGCAAGTTAATTTAATTACGAGTTAGAAAGTCGCAAACACCTACCCCTCTACATCTACATTGGATCAACTTTCTTCTATTAGACTTAAAGAGAGAGTGATCACCCATTCTTCTTGTGTTATCACCACTTAATTTAGATTAAGATTTCATTTTCATGTAATCTCTCTAACTTTGGTCCCTATGAATGACTATTTTAGGCATAGATAGTTGTGTTTTCATTTGTAAGAGTAGTGTTATCATTATGTTATTTTGATATAGGAACCAGACTTATCTAGAGGTCTGTCTCAAGATGCAAGTCCCACACTTGGAGACAGTCCCATGTTGTTCTAGAATTCTTGATCTTCCATGATCAAATCCTAGGGTGCAATTATGAGCTACAATATGTTTTTGCACACCTGGTAGGATAAAGAGCACTTTACAACTTCATATCATCAAGTTGATGTGTTCTTGGTGATATCCATCCTTTAGAGGAATTTTCCAAAAACATGGAAACTCTACTAGTCCAACAACACATTATAGATCATTTACATGTCCCTTTCTTCCATTTTCCCATGTATGAGGTTGTGCAATCATGACTTCTTTCTCTCATGGGAATCCTCATTTTCAACAAGTCTACTCCCCTCAACCCCCATGTTTATGAAAACCTCCTCCATTTTAGTTAAAAGATTCAAATCAAAATGAATACGCCTTCGAACAAAGTCCTCTATCCATATGGTTATGTAGTTAATCATAATGTTGCTCAAGAATATGGGTATGCTAATTATGGAGGTAATTTCATAACTAAAGATGATTTGTAGCTCAATAGCCAACATATGCTATCACACATGATACATATTAGGGATATGTGTCTCGAAGACACAAAATCACACACTCTAAGTAATTATCTAGTCCTGGTTATATATTATTATTCATATGATTACCAAGTAAGAAAATTATTAATTATCCCATGTCTTTGGCCACTTTTCTTTTCTTTTTGTTGCTTATTTCAATCTTGCACCCTTACTTTCTCAATCTACTTTTTATACTCTGGATTTTACCATCTCGAACACCGGCACCTAGCCGAACACACGTGCTAAGTGACATCTTCCCCTTGGATGCCCCTATGGCCTTTGTACTTTACACACACTTTTTGGGTTCTCTCTAGCCATTTGAGCATCTTATATTTTTGGTATTCGGCCTTTTCGGGGTTAATTATGAAATTCAAGAAAAGGGATCATATAAAAATAAATTTATGTGATTATAATAAAGGACTAAGCATTAATAATTAGCTATCACCACCTAAGGTGAGATCCATCAAACACCAAATATCTCCATTCCATCTATCTAGTACCATCACAAGGGAAACAAGGGCTAGTTATTTTTCATACACTTCAGAGGAGGGAAGTTCATTTTATTCCATGCACACATCTATTACATTTCTTTACATCTAACTTACTTGCTCGTTATCAAGTACAAAAGCATAAGAGCCACCTAGGGTATGATTCCATGCACACACATAAAATTACATTAGGTCTAAGATGTAGTGCAACACTCAGTCATAAGTTCACCATTGTGACAATTGAGGATAGTCTAACCCCTCATTTTACATCTTTCTTTTTTAGGGTTTGATGTCTATTTGAGGGTTTTGACAGTTTCATATTTCAGTATAGGTTCCCAGCAAATTTGGTGATCATTGTAAAACCTCATAATGACAAAAGGTGACTAACTGCAAATAACTTGTGACACTTCAGAGGAGTTTTTATAAGATTTTATGTAAACCCAGGGTGCAAAAATAGGCCTAGGACACCCATGGGTTCCCCTGTCCCTCTCTAGGCACTCTATTCCAGTCTATCTTTACATATCTTTATTTTCTCGGTCTTTGTGTGATGCTCTTGTTACTTTGTTCTCTTGGTTAGCACTTCAAAGACACTCTAGATTGTATCATGAATCAGCTAAGTACCTCTTTCTCCTCTTTGTAATTAGGGTTTCATTATTTATTTCTTAGTTGCTTGGGTGTAATTTATGTACTTAATTGCATATTTATTTTACTACTACAATAGCAATCAGATTAAGCATATGTTTCATATATAGCTTAATCATTTTGATGAACTCAACCTCGATCCCGAACACTCTTAGGATCCACTTAAACCATCATGGCTAATAATTTTTCTTGTCCTCCTAGGATAGTCATGCCTCATATGAGTGTTAATCCTATTTATGATGATGTAACCCTAGTTGAAATTAAAACTCTCTATCGTAACACTATTCCACCAAATGATGCTTAAAGGTAGATGTTAGCTAATGAATTTAATATTCCTACTATTGTTTACCATTATACCATTATCATTGTTTCGATCTAACAAGTTTTTCTGGTTATACTCCCTATTATCTTGTAAGCAATAGGCCTCCTCCACCTTCCATTATTTATGTTGAAACCCTAGATGAGGTTATTATTGATTATTTTCTTGGTCTTGACTTTGATAATGCAGATAACACACATGATGAGAGTGTACATGTGCATGATGTTATTTCTTATACTAGTCAGGGTGATTCTATAGTTGCATCTCATACTCCTTCCATTTTTAAAAATGTTTCTAATAATGCATCACATACTAGTTCTCCTCCTCCTTCATTATATGTTAATGATACACTTAATGAAAACCATGCATCTAAATCTTTGTCGATATTGATGTGGAAAATTATAATGTAACAAGTATACTTCTTTTCATATTGTTGAATGTGAATTTTCTACTCTGCTTTGATCTTCTTTTGAGATTTTCTTCTACTTCTCTTGAAATCCCTATGATAATTCAAAATGGAAAGATACAACCACTCAATATGCCATCTACATCTCCTATTATTTTCTCACATGATATCTTATCACTCATGCATGCTTTATCATTCAATTAAAATCCCAGGTTCAATATCTCACACTTGAAAGTAAAACCTATTATTCTTCTATCAATAACAATTCTTTTCATGGAAACCCTATTCTGAAAAAAGATTCACAATTCAACATTCCTTAAGGATTTTGTTATGCAACATTTTCATTCTTTAATGGTATTGGAGATCCATATTTGCATTTTAGACATTATCATCTAGTTATGGCTCCTACTCTCTGAACATTTTTACTCAAATAATTTCACCATAACTTTATTGGCTAACCTCTCTAATGGTATACACATATGCCCTCTAGATCTACCTATTGGGAGATGGAAGAGACCTTCCTTCAATTTTATACTTAACAATGGCCCTAGAGTCACATATCATCTTTTACCTAGCTTGCATCAAGGCACGATAGAGCCCATTATTGATTACATTTTATGTTTCAATGCTTGCATGCATCAATTAGTTTTCCAAACCATTGACTTAGAAAATCAATTCATCTTTTTTGTGGCTTGATTCCTCCTTTAAAACAACTCTTGCAATATGATACATGTGACTCATTCACACTCTTATGCTATAAGGTCATCAATTTAGAATAGGATCTCATTTCCGCACATTTCATAGACCCTCCTCCTCATTCTTCGATTGTTGCATCATCTATATCTTCTCCTCTTCCATCCATTGAGCATCCAAATTAGGTCTCCAGCCTCCACTTCATCGAATAAGGCATCTCCATCCCATCCATGGGAACCATTACATTTTTCTCACTGACGCTAGGCCTTATGATGTGCTGCATGTTTTTTCTTGACAAGTGCATGATTTACTTACCTCTAATCAACATCATCCACCTCATCTCTTTCACCAAAAATGTGATAGACCATATTGTAATTATCATCACATCAATGGCCATTGTGATAATGACTCGTAGTTCCCTTCATGATCGATTACAATAATTAGAAGACAAGGGTGTCATTTCCTTTGGATCTCACTATCACGAGTGGTCTATGTCTCTAATTCCACACCGGCATGCTTCTAGTTTAGTCCACTTATCTCCTACACCTACTCCTTAGGTCACTACTCATCCATCCATCATTGCATGATCTTCTTTGTTGCATCATGCTCCT
Organism: Taxus wallichiana var. yunnanensis; assembly: GCA_018340775.1. NCBI lineage: Eukaryota > Viridiplantae > Streptophyta > Pinopsida > Cupressales > Taxaceae > Taxus > Taxus wallichiana. The sequence goes on from CM031242.1 coordinate 382,029,082, forward strand.
ACTACAATTGGTTGCCTAAGACATAAACATATATGCTTCCCAACGTTTTATCACTCATCATTGGTACCATCGCATTTTCTATTCAGTTCGAGTTCATATACGTATGCTACTTATATGCCACCTGCTTCCACTACTCCATGCCTCTTGGTCTTTAGTAGATTATTTTCTCACCTTACATTCTGATGATGCACTCTTGTGCTTTAGTTCACACTTGATTGTTGAGGGAATCCTATACACATGAACCTCACACACAACACACTACACTACACATTACATATCACACATTGCACACTACACACTTCACATTTGCAACACACATTGCCCATCCTACACATCTTTGATATACTCTACTATACATCTTACGTGCTTTGCGCTTTCTACCCATTACACATCTTATGCCTATACAACCTCTTCTTCTTCCTACACATCATACATATTGTGCACTTTCTACATCTGCTATTCATATCTTATTCTATACATCATACACACTTTGTGCTACACACTATACACATCTTTAACATCATCTTCGACATATACTAGGCATCATACGTGCTTTGTGCCTCCCACACTTACACATAAATCTTGCATTGCACATTACACATCATCACACTTGACACATTCAACACACATATTTCTAGCATTTCTTAGTCACACTACATATTACACATTACACATTACACATTACACACCTCACATAACACACGTTATACACACACGAAATCTTCCTCTCACAACACCTACTCTACACATTCACGATATATATTTTTAACATCTACTTTCACACACTACAATCATTACCCTATGATGCACTCTAGTTCCATGGTCCATACTTGAATGCTAAGGGTATACATCTCAAATGGACCTCATCACACTCACACATTTAATCACCTTGCTCATTCGCTCACATGCTTACACTCTACACTTTTCACTTTGAAAATCACCTATTTTTAGTACACATATTCAAAAATTTCTTGATGACATGATCTCATTTACAATTCATTATTTACTACTAAGGGGAAAAAATAAATGAACCTCATTACATGCAGATACATACACTTGGGGAGAACACTTCCCTTATCATTCACATTACATTCCATTTTGTCTCTAATCCATGACATACTACATATATTGGTCACACTTAGTATTTCTTACATTTACTTGTTACAGGCACATCTTTATTACACATGCTATATAGATATATTTTATGTCATTATATTTATCATAAAGACATGCATGTTCACTTTCTTTATAGTTGTGATCATAGATTATACATATCTATTACACGTAGCATGGATTCTTGGTACAATATCTCGTAACATACTTGATCCCACAATGGCTCTTGGGGCACCCACTTTTGTACACTATAGGTGTAATTGTTTCATATCACATTACTTAATAGGATTATGCACACTTTGACATGCTTTTTTATCTTTATAATATGCTAACGGGTGCTTCATGTGCATCATTTTTATGTAGTGCTATTTACTTCCATGGTTGTTTGTTCAATGTGTTTTCATTATTTACTCTTTGTTTGCTCTTGTCTACGGGCTTTTCCTTTGACCGGTGTGCACACTTGTCTGTTTATGGTCACTACAACCTTGATTTTCTTACAACATTGTGAGTGGTGTCCCATTTTTATAACCCACTTTTCATGGTCTACATTTTCTTCTTACATGTTTACATTACTCACTTGCTTCTTAGCTTACACATTGTATGCTTAATATACATTTTGAATTCTTCATGTGTGTTTGTCTTTTCTTATACTAACACTTGTCTCCTAGCCACTTTTTTAACGTCCATTGCCTTGGTTTCTACCAAGAACATTACCTTTCCCCACATACGGCATAGTTTCACATAGTGGTTAGTTACTATGGGGTGCATACTCCTTTAGTGGCGTTGCATATACCCCAAATAAGGGGGGCATCATTTGGGTGAAGCAATCACCCCATATAACATTATACACAACACAACACAATACCACTATAACACATTTGTTAGTTTTAGATAGGGATTAGAATCAAACTTGGGTCCTTAACACAGTGATGTCCTTCTGGATGCTTATAACTAGGGGAATTATAGAACAATCGGTAGTTCAACATAGTCTACAAAACTCCATACAAAAAAATTTTACTAGGCATACATTTCTTATCACTTTCACCTATTTTTCACACCATCTGTAGTGGTGTCCTACATTGTGAGAAGAAGTTAAAGGTTGGAGGATGACACCAAACTTTTCTCCCTACACTTCTTATAAGAATTGGTGTGAGATCACCCCATAAACTTGAGGCCGACACAATTGGCATGAGATTGCCCAAAAACTCGATCTTTTACAACATCTTCAGGATCCTCTCTACACTCTTTTCCTCATCACGGATCAGGTGCACATGCTCCTTTTTCAAATTTTCAGCATTTTTACATACTTTTTACACATATACATGCATATTTGACTACTTGTTGATTCTTCTCTTTTCGGGTTCATCAAGTATGGGAAGTGGTAGATAACATCATCAACATCATCACATACAACAACAACATCGACATCAAATATAGCTACAACACAACATCTACACATGTGTTTCCACCCTAGGTTAATTTTCATCATCACTTTTTATTATTTCTCCTCCTTAGCATCCACGCTTCACATTTTTATCGCTCCACACTTTTTTATTCCCTTAGCATGCTTTTCTAATCGATCTACATGGTTATCAAGTACGCATATCTATCTACTTTATGTTACTAAGCTTTCCGCTCACCAACATAAAGTGGGGAAAATGTAGAGACAAAATAACACATTTTGGGTAATTATCTAGTCCTATTTATATACTTCTATTCATATGATTCCTACGTAATAAAATTACTAATTAACCCATGTCGTTGGCCACATTTATTTGCTTTCTCTTGCTTTTTCATTCTTGCACCATTACTTGCTTAGTCTTCCCTTTTATACTCGACTTTTATCATCCTGGACATCAATTCCCAACCAGGGATACCGAGGATCAGTGTCCTCATCCCCTTTGGGTGCTCTTGACCCCTTTTTACTTTACTCACACTTTTTGGGTCCTTTCTATCTATTTGAGCATCTTATATTGTTTATAGTATTCATTTTCGGGTTTATTACGAAATTCAAGAAAAGGAATAATTTAAATATAAATTTATGTGATCATAATAAAGGACCAAGCACTAAGCATTAATTATCACCACCTAAGGTTGCATCCATCAAGCATCTAAGAGCTTCATTGCATCCATCTAGCACCATCACAAGGGACACAAGGGATGGTTATTTTGTATACACTTCATAGGAGGGAAGTTCATTTTATTCCATGCACACATCTATTATGTTTATTTACATCTAACTTACTTGCTCGTTATCAAGTGTGACACGTACAAGAGCCACCTAGGGCATGATTCCACAAACAAAACACATAGAACTACATTGGTTCTGAGATGTAGTGCAACACTTAGTCATAAGTTCACCATTGTGATAGCTGAGGACATTCTTAACCCTCATTTTGTGTCTTTCTTTTTATGGATTTGATGTTTATTTGAGGGTTTTACAGGTTCATATTTCATTGCAGGTTTCAACGACTTTGGTGATCATTGTGTGACATCATAGGGATAAAAGGTTACTAACTATGAAAAAATTGTGACACCTCGAGGATGTTTTTAAGATTTTCCACAAACATAGGTGCCTTTAAACAAACCTAGGATGCCCACAGTGCCCATGTCCCTCTTCGAGACACCCTAGTTCATTCTATCTTTCCATATCTCATTTTTGGGTCTCTATGTGACACTCCTTATGCTTTGTTCACCTAGTCAAGCACTTGAGTACACTCCAGTTGTATCGTGAATCAACTAAGTACCTCTTTCTCCTCTTTGCAATTATGGTTTCATAATTTATTGCTTATTTTCTTGGATGTAATTTTTGTACTTAATTGCATATTTATTTTACTGCTATAATCGCAATCGATCAGGCATATGTTTCATATTTATCTTAATCAATGTCAAATAGAGGTGATTAAAATTGGTTTCGTGGTGCCATTTCCATGGATGGCCCTATGCAAAACTAGTACATCCTCAATAGAAATATTTTATAGATGAGTTATTTCCTCATATATGAGAGTGGGTTTTGTTATTGTTGGCTTACCAATCTAGTTGTAGGTAACCACTGTCAAGGGGGAAATTCCTCATTACCATCATATAGCCCTCCCATTCCCTTTTTCCAACCCGTACCATCTCAATAAAAATTTCAGATCCCTAGCTTCTGCAAAGCTCCTCCTAATATTCATCGTATAAAGGAAGATGTTACACCTCCTCCATCACTCACACCCTTGCAAAATCATCCAAGAAATCAAACTTTTCCTCACTTCATAGGACTTGATTTATATGTTCCTAGGCCTTATGAAGAACCAATTTTAAACCATGAAGCACTATAGATTAACTAGGAAATTGAGTGCCCGACTACTTGGTTTCCTTATTACCCATTCCTTACTAAGAAATATGTTGCATCTTTCATGGAAAATGGGGTTATTATTCATCCTTCTAGATAGGAATATGCATATGCATGCCTAAAGGAACTAGTTAGGAAATATCATGTAAAGGAAGAAATGAGACATGGAGGTAAATCTAATTTTCATGTTGATGAGGATGATTTTGAAATGTCTAAATTCTTATTAGAGGATGAGGAAAAATAAAATGTAAATCAACCACATCCACAAGACATTGTCATTCCTACCTCATCATTAGATTCTCCTTTTTAATTGAGCAACATACAATGGAGGATATATTAGTTGAGCACAATATGGAGGACAAATCGACTATGAGGATTTGAATGCACAAGAGATCATTAAGATATTTTTATTTCTTTTGATAATGATTTTGAATCTAATGGATTCCATGGGCTTGAGAAGAATTAGAATTCAAAGGAGGGTAAGTTTTTAAAGAATTAAAACAAAAAACCATATCCAATTTCAGACATACTTCTTGATGAAGTAGATGGTGAGTTTGATCTCCTTAACTCCTTCTTAGATGAAGAGGATGAAAATAGAATAGTGAAAACACAATTGTTTGCAAAATAAGAAGAAAAAAGTACAAATCAACTTGCAAACACACTTCATGATGGAATGGATAATGATTTTGATCTTACAAATTTCTTGTTTAAAGAGGAAGATGAGGAAAATCAGCTTGCTAAAATGGAGGAAAAGATGTTTGTATAAGAGAGAAAACCAAGTCCAAACCAAATTATAAGCATATAAAATTGAGAAGAATGTGTCTCCAATGGTTCTATTCTTGGAGTGGAAAGTAAATTAAATGCGTAAACTCAAAGGACCATCCAATTAGTTGTAAATATTGTTTTCCCAATCAGGTTTCTATCGATTTGGAGTTACAAAGGGGGTTGTTACCTATTATGCTCTCTAGAGCATCAGGAAGACCATCGAAGTGCTAAGGATCAATTCAAACACATCATAAATCCAAATGAAAATCAAGATGAAGAGGTATATATCGTTTTCTCAACTGATACTTTGAGAAACAAGGAAGTGTGGGCTATGCTTTCACTTCTACCAAGTGATTTTTTTTCCAAACTGATCACATGGCCGCATTTTTAGGAAGGGGAGCTATTTCTCCAAACTAATTTTTAGTTTTGTTTAGCTCCCTTTACTTTGGTATAGTAGGATTAAATTAGGTTTGTTTATTGAAAAACAAGTGCTTGTGCATACTCTACATGTTTCCATTTTAAACATGTATGATTTTCATGTTTGTACATGGTTTTTCATGGGATTTTGTTGTTGCACAATCTATTTTAGAGCAGTTTCATGATGGAAACAAGGTGTTTTGGGGAAGCTTCAAGGTGTATTCATTCAACCCCAAGATCATATGCAAATCAAAGTTCTCCATGCTCCTTCCTTGGTAATAAATCAATATTTTTGGGACAATTTTCAAGTTTTATCAAAAATCCCAAGAAAATAGCTTTCAAGAGCAAGATAAAGTAGTTCTAGGTCATCTCTAAATCCTTGTAGATCTAGGGGTAAGGATTTCCATTTTTAGGCTTGACTCCATGTCCAATGGATGCTCAAAATTCCACTAATCTTATATCTAGTAGTCGGATAGCCCCTTTGAGTCACCAAGCTATTGTCCAAAATAACTCCAAGACTATTTTGAAAAATCACAAATTCAATTTTGGACTTAGGAAATAAATTCAAAAAATGCGGAACATAGTCGAGTTTTTTGCGAAATGAAGGAACTTAGCATTTCATGGGTTCTCCTTACCCGTAGAATAAATTAGGAAGGATGAGGGACATTGAATTATAGTGTTGCATGAGAATTGGTCCAGAGATGGCCACAAAATTGGTCTAGAGTTGGCCATGGAACTAGTCTAAAGTTGGCCGTACAATTGGTCTAGAGTTGGTTGCACAATTAGTGCAGGAGTTGGTCATGAAATTGGATTGGAGTTGGTTATGGAATTGGTCGGAGCTAGAAGTCGTGGAATAAAGGAAATTTGGGTCTCAAGAGTTAGGCATATTTTGGCCTTGGTGAACCCATAATGCATAAGGGAGAAGTTATAAGCACCAAAAATAAAAATTCACAAGTTTGAGATGTGGTTAAGGTTTAGAATCATGAAACACTAACTCACCATTTTCACGGGCTTCTTAAGTAACAGTGTGTTTGTGGACTCTCCATGTCCACAAAACAAAGGAAACAAGCTCGGGGTTTGAAAAAATCACGTAAAATGAAGTGGAAACCTCTAAGACATCTGGAAAATATATTTTCTTAAAAAAAAAATCACAAAAAGCCGCAGAACAAGTAAAAAATTTCAAGATCAGAAATGCAGATACAAACACCCAAAAATCCGCAAAACAAAGTTTTTTTTGCGAGTGGTGGTCGGGTCTAATTTTTGTATGATATATTTCATTGTGGAGTTCTATTTGGCCTTAGATTATATCCATCTAGAAATTCTTGGAGAGGCCTTTCAAAAGAAGGAAACGCTGCGAAAGAATGATCGAGTATTTTGGGAAAATGATTTTTTGGATTTTGGGGATAGTTCACGTCACTTTCAAAAGTCATAAGATTTCATTTTCAGTTGTAATATTCTTGTTTTATCCTCCCTCACCTTGAGATCCTTCTGAAAAACTTACAAAATATCATATTCTTCCCATGCCCAATTGAAATGATGAGGAATGGTGCTCTGTTTATCTGATATGGACATTTGGCAACGTTACATTCATTCATCCTCCTAGTTCATGGGCATCTATTGATTTACAAGTTGATGCTCATCCACATAAAATATCTAGAGGTTACTTGCAAGAAAAGGAAACACCAAAATCATGAGCCATCATGAGGCATGGAGGTTACCTCTGGAGGTAGCTTAGAATGTTTTAACAAGGTTTGGCGGAGTTAAACATTTCTCTAACATATTTTGATCCCCTCTCTTATCCTCTCTTCTATAAAATGTAACATGTTTCTTCATAGAAACCATCCTCTTGTTTGGTAATGTTACCATGTCAAAATTTTGATAGAACTAAGAGTTACAGACCTATGATATGAATTTTGTAATGTATCTTACCCTCCATTGATTGTAGTAATATGTGCATATTTACAACAATAATATAATGTCAAATGTGGCTTGAATCCACCCCTTGTGTTGCATTATTGTCCTCTTTCCTTTTGTTCTTTCATTTGTGATGTGTATCCATCATGTTTTTAGAGTTTCATGTCATTTTGTCAACTATATAGGGTTGTGAGTTGATTTAATTACAGAGTTGGAAAGTGGAAAGCATCTACCCCTCTAACCTTGTATTAGATCTTCTTCCTTCTCTAGGACTTCAAGAGAGAGTGATCACCCACTCTTCTAGTGCTATCATTGCCGCTTTAGCTTAGGATTTCATTTTCATGCAATATCTCTAACTCTGGTCCCTGTGAATGACTAGTTTAGGCTTAGATAGTTGTTTTTTTAGTTGTAGGAGTAGTGTTAGCATTATTTTAGTTTGGTAAAAGAACCAACCTTATTTGGAAGTCTGTCTCGGGATGCAGTCCCACTCTTGGAGACAATCCCATGTTATTCTAGAATTCTTGATATGCCATGATCAAATCATAGGGGGTAATTTTCAGCTACAACACTTGTAGCATCCTGCTAATTAAGCCCTTGATTTGACAATTTAATTAATCAAACAAATATGAATAAGGTAAAATGGATGTTTATTCGATTAATTGAGTAAAAATTGAAGATGACGGTACTTAGCCATCTAAGTAATTAATTAAAGATTAAGTACTTAGAAAAATAAATACCGCCTATTGGTATTATTTAAATTAGTATGTTGTTATTATGGAAATTTGGTTGTCTTCGCTAATTGTGTTATTGTTATAATTATTTTACATTGCATGGATATCGTTTATGAGATGTCATAGTTTGGAAAAAATCTATAAGGCTCGTTAGCCTAGTTGAATGGTTACATAACATTAATTATGGCCCTATTTTAATATATTGTTATTAAATTGGGGGCATAATGCCATACCCACATGGTTGATAGCAATGTTGAATTGACTAAGATGTGTTTTCAAAATAATTGAATGGTGATTAAACACCATGATGGTAAACATATGTTAAGGTCATTATTTCTAGTTGAAAGTCAATTTTTTTTTTTAAAAGGTAAAATGCCATAAAATGGAAATGATAAAGCTTTGAATTTTTTTGATAAAGTCCACAATGTTGATAGCAATATTGAATTTACTAAGATGTGTTTTCAAAATAATTGAATGGTGATTAAACACCATGATGTTAAACACATGTTAAGGCCATTATTTCTAGTTGAAAGTCAATTTTTAAAAATAGGTAAAATGTCATCAAATGGCAATGATAAAGCTTTGAATTTTTGATAAATTCCACAATGTGGACATTCACATGAATTTGAAGGCAAGTGAATCATTTGTTTGATTATTTCATTTTGACATGATCCCCCTCCCATGATGACAGAGGCTTGGCAAAACTATCCACCTAGTAGCATTAGATGGATGGGCACTAGGGTTTCTAGGGATGTGTGGAGAGGAAAGTGGAAAGGAGGTTTAGTTTTGATTTTGCATTCATTTTCCACTATTAGTTAACTCCTCTCATGGAGGAACTCTAACGAATTTTTCTACTCATAGAGAAGTCGATTTTCTTGGGTAACTTGTTATTTATTTCAAGAATGCAAAGTATTTGGGGTTTTTGTGGAAAATATAGAAGAGGCGTTGTGAAATATATTCTAGCTAGGGTTTGGACCAACGAAGCAAGGAAAATACATGGACAAGTGTTTCAAGAAAGGTTCTTTCTCCTTGCTCCACTGAGTTTTGATTTTTAAATGAGATGAGTTATTCTTGTTTGGTCTATTTTAATTTGTAGGGTGAAATTTGTTAAAATAATGCTTAAATTTGATTCATTGCTTGAGCTTTTGCAACAAAACCATTTAGAAGAAATGGGTTCTTTTATTTGGTTGAATATATCAATTTTATTCGATTTTTTGTAAGCTTTGTTGGCATGATAATTTGTGGTTGTGTTGGGTATTATTATTTTGAAGTTCAAATTGATTTGAGGGTTAGCATTTGGAATTTTTAGAAATAATATTTCTGTTTGATATGGATTTGATGATTTGGTTGTGGGTAATAGTTATATTTTTGCTTGTAAACAATGGATGTGTTGGTTTGAATAAAATTTCTGTATTTTTTTAAGCTATGGCCTTCTTTCATAAAACTATATGGTTAATATATAGGTAATCGCTTCTTCTCTTTGAATCAATTGTCCTTTGCTATTTTGGGTGGGTTGAGAAAAACATTGGTTGCATGTTGTGTGCATTTCTTGGAAGGATTTTGGATTGTTTGAAACTTGTTCTCTTGCTAGAAAATGATAAGGTTGTTCAGTTGGATTTTACCCAAAAAGATTATTGGGAAATTTCTTATTTACAGATCTTAACTCAAATTTCATAGTGGTACCTTTTTCATTGTGATGGAAAATAAAATCGATGTTGTGGGTTCTTGAGTTGCTTAATCCTTTTCATCTTACCCTAAGTGTATCCTAAAAAGGGATAGATTTTTGTGCTTTCTTTTGTGTGCTCAATCAATAGTTGATATGTCTAAAGAACCTCTAGTTTTATAAATGCATACAAATATGAAATGTGCATGTTGCAAATAAAAATTGTATGGTTTGTGTCACCAAGTAAGACTTACGTTGTTGCACTTATTTTTGGAAAGGATTTTGGGTTGAAAAACTTGCTTTCCTGTGTTGTTTGAATGGAATCATGGACTAACCTTTGTCATGGAAAGAAAGAAATGATAACGTGGCTCTTGTTTTTAGTTGTATATGTTTAAACCCTTTTTCGGGGTATTTGAAAAAAAAAAATAAGGCATAAAAGTGTATGAAAGCTGAAATGAACTGTTGGGTAAGAACTTTTCTATCATTTAAGTTCATTTCATTTCATTTACTTATCCTGAGATTTTTAACTCGAGAGGGTTGGATCACTTGATCCATACCTTTTATTTTAAAGAATTTATTTTGAAATTTGATTGAGTATAGTTTATTTTGATTGTTGGAAAATTTTAAAAGTGGAAAATACAAGGGGAAACTCTGGAAAAAAATTCTAGAATTCTATACTTAGTCATTTTTCAGATTAAAAATATATGGTTGACTTTTATGGTATGAAAATTAAGCTAAAATAATGTTAGATGCAAAACAAATTTAATTTCCTTGATTCTTATAGTTTAAATTCTTTAATTGGCTCATTTTTGTGTGTGCAATAGCAATGGATCTGACATAGTTCGGAAACCAAGTATCCTCCATCAATCACATGGCTTACGATTGAAGAAGCAGGAGGACTATATGTGGAGTGGTCCTTTGGGAGTACTTCACATATATTCCCCACGCTTCTTACTTCACTAGCTAATGGATTGCTTTGGAAGATCCCAACTCCCTAACTGTTACAGAAGCATTACTACTACAAAGTAGTTGAGCTAAGTTTAAATAACTAGTCTACTTTATAATTCAAAACTTAGTTTAGCAAGTAGAATAACTCTTTCCAGTTCTAATGAGACCCTTGAATTACCATTTTAACTGTCTCATCTATTGTATTTTGTATACCTTTGTACTTGTTATCTCTGTTATCCTATCATAAATTCCCACTTGAACTTAAGTTTATGGCACTTATATATTAATTATTATAACTATTACTAAGTTACTTTATTTCATGGATTTTGAATGTGCATTTTAATATCTTTGATGCAATGAATGATTATTAGTGCTTTATCTGAATGTTGTACTTGTTTGTAAGAATTTTTATATGTTATCTCTAACATGTAGCCAAAGAAACTCTATCACAATGCAAGGGGACTCATCTGCAACAACTGACATGCAGCAAGAATCGGGACTCATCCACAACAAGGCACCTACAGTCAAAGAAGAACACACATATACAAAACCATGATTATGGGAAACTTGATCAACAAGGATTCTTCACCTAATTTAGCATCTTCTAGTAAAGAAGTAGTTACAAAAATAGAAGAGGATCTCACGCTAGTGCCTAATTATTATTTGCAACTACAACTTGGAACTAGTTGATTTAATTTTACAACTGGTTGTTTGAATGAACAGTTAGTTATGTTGATGTATTAGAACACTTTTCTTCAGTTCTGATTACATGCATAAGAATCTATGGATTTCTTGGGAGTGATATGGTACTTAATCAAAATATAACTACTAGTTGAATGATTCTCTTCATGTCTTTGTTGAATATAAAGAGAATGATAAGACTGTAGTAGATATCGATCCATAGTAAGGAAATTGTTGTAAGTTATATTCTGTAATCTTCATGTTAGTGAATAAAAATATGGGTTCTATCATCTTATTGTAGACACAAGCCTTAGGAAGGGATAGCACCCAAGGGGCCCACTTGTGGTTCGCTAAACCCCTTTCCTTTTTCTTTCTTTTTTAATTTTTGTGCATGAGTAGATTAGAGTTGCAGCAAATCATTTCTTTACTTATGAGTCATTTTTACCTATTTTATTCATTATCCATAGTATCTATTTTTATTTGCAACCTAGTTTAGTTCCAACATTATATTTTCTAATTATTGTGACAAAAATCCTTTAGTTATATCTCTTGAACACTTGTAACTATGTATACAACATCTGGAAGTGTTGAAATTCTACGTCCCTAGGTTTGATGAATAAATGATTGTGGATTAGTGAACAACATATTAATTATTGCAAGTTAATTTTCACCACCATTTTTGGCACCATTTCGGGGACCTTGCCAAGTTATAAATTTGTTGAAGAGAATTTTTCCTTCTTTAGAAGTAGTATAGGTTTTAAATTTACCTCAAGTCAAAACCCCCTAACTAATTACCATTGAATGAGTTGAATAGTTAACACATGCACCGTCCAAGGGATTCCCATTTTATATTTTTACCTAATCCACAAGTAGCACAAATATCTTCATTTACCTCTGAATATTTTGAAGATTCTAAAGAAGAAACCTCTACACTCGGTTTACTTTTTAAAGACAATTCTCCAAGTGACAGTTTTGTAGTTGCTCCTAAATAGTTGGGAATGGTAGAAGAAGTAGATCAAAATGCTCAAAATGGGGGAACCACTTTTGAGTTCCCCATCACTGACAATAATGTAGGTGTTGGAATGAATAATATCTTCCCATTAGCCTTTCCAAATTTCCATGGAGTTATTTCAGAAGATCCAAACACCTTTCTCTTTGAGTTTGATGTTTTGTGTAGAAGCTATGATTATACCACTGATGCACATAAGTTGAAATTGTTTCCTACAACACTCAAAGATGTTTCTTTAAGGTGGTTCATGGGATTGGGAAGGAATGTTGTTACTACATGGGAACAGATGAAGGATAAATTCCTTAATAAGTATCAAGACTATTGCAGACCAAATAACAAAGGAGGAGATGAAATCTACAAAATGCAACAAAAAGAGGATGAACCGTTAGAGGATTATTTGGAACGGTTCCTATTCTATGTTCAGAAGTCAAAACATACCATTGATATACCACTTGACTCCCTCAAATTAATCTTTTTAAAGGGGCTCAGTGATGAAGACATGGATTCTTTGGACCTGGTAAGAGCAGGAGATATTTCAAAGGCTATTTTGGATATATATATATATGTGATGCATGTAAGAACTATTCAAGATCTACCATGAAGAGAGTAAGGAATGTAAGATCAAGAGGTGGAGTATCTACCAAAACAATGGGGGAAATCTCTAATTCTGATATTATTAACATGTTCAAAAATATGAAGCAAGAGATTGTTAATGACATGGCTAATCAATTGGATGCTGTACATGCTTTGAAAAGAAGAAAGAGGATGTAGAATCAACACTAACAGAGTACTTCCATGCATGTAGAAGGAAAAAATCAAACTGTAGATGCAAAGAATTATCCATCATTTCTCATGAAAGAGATGTTGGGGTTTGGAGCATTTTTGGTCTTCTCGGAATTAGTATTGAAGTGTTGGAGTTTGAACGGTTAAGTTTGGAGACTTCAGAAGCATTCTGTAGTTGTCTACTATTTTTTCATGATGTGATGTTGATGTCGAGTTATTGTTAATTGGTCACATCGATGCCATGACAATTTTCTCCATTCATAGGAAGTTGAAAGGTTATAACTTTCAAACTTCTAGGGTTAGCTTTATGACTTCCTAAAGGATTGTAATTCTATAAATAGAGGTCTTAGGGGCTTCCTAATGTATCTTGAATAGTTCTTGAGTCTTAGTGATCAAGAGGTGATCAAGAGTGATCAAGGTTGAGCAATTGGGTATCAATTGTGGTTTAGCATCTTTGGAATTTTGTTGTGAGTTCATAAGCGAGAGAATCTTGTGAGGGTTTTTACTCTTGTTGATAATAAAATCTGAGCAAGTTCTTAGTGGATGTAGCCCACATTGGGTGAACCATGTTAAATCTTGTCTTATCTTCTCTTGTGCATTATTTATTTATGTTGTTATATTTCTGCAAGTATAATTCTGCTAAATAGTTTCCTACTACTGTGATTTTAGGAATTGTTTCCACATATTTTTTCACTAATTCTTAACAAGAGAGGCTTCACTTGATTTCAAAATGTTGGAGACAGAAGATGGGAAAGTTTTCTATGTTGCTCAATGGAAACCATGGCCACCAAGGCAAGGAGGTATGACACAAGACCCTATGCATTCATTTCAAAATTAGTTTAATAATTCATATATACAACCCCCACCTTTAGCAAACCCTCAAGGTTGGGCCCCATATCCTAACCAATACCAAAAAAATGGAAACCTCCATACCAAGGCCAACCACAACAACAATGGAAACAACCTCCCTAATCATGGAAACAACCATGGAGGGGACAGTAGTGGAATAACCCACCTCCTAATTACCAACAAAATTATCAACAACCTCCTTATCAGCAGCAGCAGTAAGCTCTGATGCCTAATCCCCAATCAGGATCTCAACCAAAAGCTACATAACTACCTTTTCAATCAACACCTAATCCTAATAATAAATCTACTCAGCCAACCTATTCCACTAAACTAACTCAATACCTGATTTATTCCATTGATATCAACAATATCCATCTTCACTCAGGAAGAGAACTTCCTTCACTAGTTGGACCAACCATTACTGAAATTGTAGAGGAACCATAGTTGCTACATGATGACCAGCAACAAGGATAGAAGATGTTACAAGCTGATTTGTAGCAACCTACTCGAAATCTAGCAAGCGTAAAACATAGGATAATGAGCCACCATTTCCTAAAAGACTAGAAGAAAAGAAGATCGAGCTCATATCGAATCGATTCTAACTTTTTCAATTATCTTAAAGACATCTGTGTCAAGATACCATCAACACAAGCTATCAAGGATGTGCTTATCTATAATAAGCTAGTTAATGACCTATACATTAAAAATCTAGGAAAGAAAAGGAAAGACCCGTCTCTTTATCACAATTCATTGGGAAATTAACTAATATTATACTTGGGAACTCAGTTCTACCCAAGTATATTGATCAAAGCAGCCATCTAGTGAATGTCACAATTAATGGCACAATGATCAATCAAACACACTTATTGATCGGTGGTAGTAATAAAAACGTAATGACAAAACAAATCATGGATGATTTGAAATTGGAAGGATTAATACCAATACCCACAATCTTGTAGCTTGCATACATACCCAAAATAAATCCTAAAGGATTTTTATAGGATTTGGTAGTAGTGGTAAAATTCTAGGAGTACCCTACTCACTTCATTGTTTTGTAGCCAAAAGTAAGCTTAGGAGGATATCCTATTATCCTCAGAAGACCATGGTTAAAAAATGTTGATACATTTGTTAGATGAAGATCTGGAAATATGATCATCTCCAATGGAAGTGGTACTAAAAAATTATGCTCTACCCCCTTGCACAACCATTTAATGAAGAAGACCAAACTGTTTGGGTGGAGGAACCAGAAGAAGACCAGAGTTCAGTTCAGTAGCTCATGATGCTAGAGAATTCATGCATAATAGAAGGACAGGAGGAGGATTTTTTTCTTTCAAACGTTCTATATAATAACTATGGCAAGAGTGAAGAAGAAGATGGCAAGTTAAAATGCATAAGCTTCCTTGAAAATCAAATATTGCCTCAGCAAAATACTAAGAATGTTCCAGGTAAGAACTACATCCTACACCAGCTTCTTCCACATGATTGTATCTTAAACTCTGTAAGTAGTAGCATATGCTCCATGACTGATCTTTCAAAGAAAGTGGATATTACACTTGGAAAGCCACTCAATGTGAACAAAACATTAAATATGCAATAGGAGAAGCTATTAGTTGCACTTCTCAAAAATAATAGGACAACATTTGCATGGGATTATGGAGACATGCATGGAATCCATCCTAAACTTTGTACTCATAAGATATACATCAAGGACTTCTAAGCTAATAAGGTAGCCACAAAGGAGAATGAACCCAACAATAAGGGACATAATGAAGGAGGAATTAAAGAAATTGTTAGATGTTGGATTCATATATCCAATTTCAGACAGTCAATGGGTGTCACCCCTCATTATTATACCCAAAAATAATGGCAAATGGAGGATTTGTGTGGATTATAGGGAGCTAAATGCAACAATGAAAAAGGATCATTTCCCACTTCCTTTTATTGATCAGGTACTTGACACTCTTGCTGGAAAAAATATTTTTATTTCCTGGATGGCTATAGTGGCTATAATCAAATACAAATTTCTTCAGACGATCAAGACAAAACCACGTTCACATGTCCATGGGGAATGTTTGCTTAATTTTTTCTTCTATTTGAATTTTGCAATGTACCTACAATGTTTCAAAGGGAAGTTCTAATTATTTTCTCAGATCTCACCAATGATTGCTTGGAAGTATATATGGATGACTTCACAGTTCATGGCAGCATTTATGATGAAGTAATGAAGAACTTAGACAAATTTCTCAAAAGATGCAAGGAGCATAATCTGTCCTTAAGTAATGAAAAATGTTATATGATGATGTTTGAAGGGATAGTGTTAGGTCATTATCTATCATCTACTAGGATCCAGGTAGATCTAGAAAAAATATCAGTAATTATAAATTTTCCAACACCCAAAAAGTAGAAGGATGTAAGAATCTTATTAAGCGGCCATCTTTGGGTATTACTAAAGATTCATCCAGGATTTTAGAAAAATTGCAGCACCATTGTTTGGTTTATTAGGGAAGGATGTTGCATTTTTATGGACAAGAAAAATGTGAAGCTATGTTCCAAGCATTGAAATAAATGTTGACATTTGCACCGGTTTTGAGAGGGCCAAATTGGATTTTTCTATTTCATATACATACAGATGCTTCGGATCATGCAATTTGATTTATTCTAGGCCAAAAATATGGGATACTCGGTTATGTCATCTATTATGTGAGTAAGAACCTACAAAGCATGTTAAGCTTAACTACATAGTCACTAAGAAGGAATTCTTAGTCGTTGTATATGAAATCAAAAAGTTCATGCGCTATATCACGGGATATCTATTTTTTTCCATATGAATCATTTTGCCATTAAATATTTGATCAACAAACCAGTTGTAAGTAACAGTATAATCATATGGTTGTTACTCTTTGTTATCCCGTAAAATTGACAAGGAAATTTTACCGATAACCATCTTGAAATTTTGTCCCAATCCCTCGTTAGGGATCCCTTGCGTTCGAAACATTGTAAAATCCCTTCCCGGGAAATCTGGTTTTTCGAACTTAGTCTTTTGAGCCTTTTTTGGCTGGGTGCATGAAATTGCTATGTAACACCAACTTTTGGTGCGCCCCCTTTAAAACCTTTGGCGCGTGATTTTCAGTGTTAACACGACTTTCGGTGCGCCAAAGTGTGTTGAGCCTTCCCTGCGTGCGCTAAGACGCATGCGCCATTGTGTTGGCACAACGTTTGTTGCGCCACCTTTTGGTGCGCCAAAGGGCGCACATAATCTTATTGCAACACAATGCTTTGGTGCGCCAAAAGGCGCACATAATTTCCTGTCGACATAACGTTTGGTGCGCCAAAGGCGCGCTTTATTTCGTGTTGGCAGGCGTTTTGGTGCGCCAAAGGGCGCACGCTTTTTCCTGTCGACAACAGTTTTCATGTGTTTTTCAAAAGTGGGTGGCGCATTAATGACCAGCTAACCTATATATATATGGTTTGCGCGCCCAAATGTCATTTTCACTATTCGCTGTGCACGTGATTTTTCTGAGCCTGTCAGCCTCTGCCTCGTCGTTTTCAACACGTTGTGGACCCGTTCTCGAGCTTTTGCTATTTATCCGGGTAAGAGGTTCTTTTCTCTTCCATGTGTTTTGTTTTCTGGTTCTCCGTGCTTGCTGTTTGGTTTTTTATGCATATGTTGAGCTAGCTAGCCCCCTCTTTCCAGATCTGCTGGAGGAGGATGTTATCCTAAAAAACTTGGTCTGAACCCCCTTTGGCTTGAAACATTGTATCTCTTGAACCAATCCTTGGGAGTGAAAGAAAGAATGAAGAGATGAACCATATGACAAACCCTGTTTTTCCCTTGGGCGCACCGCAAGGCGCGTCTGCAATCATCAAGCGATTGCGCCCCCATGGTGCATCTGTCCTCCCTGCAGCATAACTAAAACCCGCGCCAATGGCGCACCCATTTTACCTATCACATCATGAACTTTTGCGCCCTCAAGACGTGCCTCTTTCGCATGTTGCAAGTGCTATACTTGCGCCCCTTTGGCGCACAATCCTTCCCTGCTGCATCACCTTCCCATGCGCCCTTAGCACGCCCAGCATCTATGCAACACAAGCTTTATTTGTGCCAAGTATAAATTCAAAAGCGCAGGCGCATCCCTCCTTACAGTAACATTCGTGTTGTGCAAACCCTCCGTGCGCCGCGCCATATTTCCTTTGGCGCACGAAAAGTCCCTGTTACATGCTTTTCCCATGCACCAAAGGGCGCACCAAATCCCAATGTAACATGCAAGGTCCATGCGCCTTTGGCGCATCCTGTCTCCATGCAACACGATTTTCTTATGCGCCCTTTACTAAAATGCACTCTGCAGTATGCATGCGCCATGCGCCTTTGGCGCCAGTTTAATCTTTGCAACAACCCTTTCCCGTGCACCCTGCCTATTTAGCCCTGTAAGCTGCATTTTTCCTGCGCCCTGAGCCTAAAAATCTCTAACTCTTTCTTCTGCTAACATTCCAATGGAAGATCAAATGGCTAATTCAACTTTTTCGGATTGGGTCTCGCTTCTTCTTCATGCAGATCAGCAGATAATCTTAGAAGAACATATGTCTACATCCAGCAAGAGACCCACCAAATCAAAAGGGAAGGCTAAGCTTACTGAGGAAGAGATGAAGTATAAATATCAAAGGGTCAGAATGCCCGAGTCACAGGCCGAATGCAGCATGGATGTCAGAGACTCAGAATTGGGGCATGTCGACATGGAGGAATTCTGGGCCAGAACTCAGAAAGTTACAAGGAGTCCATGGATGGACAAATTGATAGGCAGTGCCCTGCACTTCGCCGGAGGAATCCCCGTCAGCACAGTCAACAATGAATTTATAATGGTGGTTGCTCAGTCTTACAACAAAGACACCAGATGTGTCGAAAACAGTAAGGGCGAGGTAGTCATTAACCTCACTTCCCGTCATTTTGAGATGATACTTGGCATCCCTCACCACCGGCACTTCATGGCCGTCAGCCAAGCAGAGTGCATCAAGGCCTGGGAAGACAATGAAGACCAATGCATGCAACTAATGAACGAAGTCTACTTGAAGAACAAGAAGGTGGTAACCCGGTGGCCCCAAAGCATCCACCGCAGTGACTTCTCGAAGAGAGCTCAATGATACCATTACCTTCTGAGCGGGGTCTTGGGCTTTACGCGCCCATTACTTCCATAAATGGATGTTGCGCTACTTGGAAACGATGAATAAGAATGTGCCTGAGCAACGCTTTTGCTTGGGGGAGATTATAAGCAGCACCATTTCGAGCGATTCTGACAGTTCGGCCTGGCGGGAGTATTCCATATGAACTCCTACGTGGTCTACGCTGCAGCATCAGAAAGGGATTATCCAGGCCTAGCACGAAGTGGAGTTTGGCCTCAGGTCAAAATATATGAGTATTATCCAGAGTTGAAGCTGGAGAATAGCATCGCCCAATTTGCCAAAATCAACGATGCATTCTTTTATCACATCATCTGCCTATTGAGGCCAAATCTGACTCATGGTCGTACGACCAAAAACATAGTGGCAGCCACGGAGAAATGGGGAGCCCTGTTCACCCAATTTCCTACATTCACCTATCTGAGGGCTGCCAACTTTTTGGGAGAGCCAACCAGGCTACCAAGGTATGCTGGGCCTAAGCTGATTCTGCTGGAGCTGTCAAGGCAGCTAATCACATATCACGAAAAGTGCCTAAAAAGAAAGAAGGGTGGAACTCCTTTCCCCCTCACAGTGGGCCGATACACATGCTCTACCCACCACAAGGCGAAGGAAATGTTTGCAGAGCTGGAGTTACTCAATTTGAAGCATGACTTCCCAGTCAGGCCCACCTTCGACCCAAGGGGCTGCCTGCCAAGAGCAAAGCTTGATCCAATCCACGTTCCTCAGATCGAGGATATTTATATTGACGTCCTCCATGAGGTAGAGCTCAGAAGAAAGGATCATTCTCACCTAGCATTGGCAGAAATTATCCAGTATGGGGTAGCCATTGTCCCCAAAGGCTACCAAACAACAGAAGATGAAGTGGACAAGGTATATAATGATACAGATGGGGACGATTGGCCCTTTCCGGCCATTGATAGAACTAAGGCTCCTCAGACAATTGAGGAGAGGGTCAAGGAAACTCTGCGTAGGACAGAGCACTGGTGCCGGATGAACGGCCTAATCTACCTCGGGGTAGATTTCACAACCTCCCCATTGGGCAATGCACCTTCACGGTCCAAAAATAGCTTAAAGGAAAAGGTGTGGAAGGTGAATCCAGCACCATTCAAGAAGAAGCCCCCGAGAGTCCTCTTTCCACAGTGCCAGAACAAGTAATAACTCTGGATTCGCCAGAGAAAGAAGCAGCAGGGGATAGTCCAATTGGCCCATCCACTCAGGATGTCGGCATTGCTACCACAACAGAGGTCCCTTCTATCCCTTCTTCTTCTCTTCCTTCCCCTCCTCGAGTGACTCAAGCGACCATCCCTTTGGTCGTGTCCTCCGCCCCTTCTTCTACTCTTTCCCCTGCTTCTTCGTCTATCTTCTCTTCCCTCACTGATCTTTCCTCCTCCATTTCTTCCCTCATCTCCGAGCTCCCTTCCCTTCCTATGTCTTCCATGCAGCTGCAGTTTCCCTTCCTCCCGTGGACACTTCTTTGGCTATTCTCTCAATGCCGCCTCCGCGTGTCTCCACGTTTTTCCCCTCTTCTACTGCAGCTGCCCCCTCCTCTGTTTCTGGTCCTTCTTCCATAGGACCAGCCTGGATCTCTCAGCAGCTGAGCCAGCAAAAGAGGAAAGTTCCCATCGCTCCGATGGACTTTTCAGTGATCCCAACCAAAGGGGCAAAGAAGCTGAAGCCTGTTGCACGCTTCTCTAAAAGTGTTGCAGGTGAGAGAATCATGGAAATTACATACCACAGATCCTCAAAGAGAAGAAGGATCTGTCTCCGACAGATTTTACCATGACCCAAGTCACAATGGGGACATCTTCTGAAAGTCTCCAGGGGGAAGCTCTTTCCGGTCGACGCCCTCTGTCAAAAGCTTCAAGAAACAAAAGAAGAGAAAAGGCTACTAAAAGAGCAAAACAAATATCTGCTCCAAGCCTTACAGAAGATGGGTAGTGTGCCTCCCACAATGCGCCAAAAACTTCCCAGCTTCTCGGCCGGAGAAAATCAACAAATATACAAAGATTGGCGAGCAAGGTATGGCCGTTTCTGCTTGGAGGAGCCAAATCCTCAAGGACAGTGAAAGAGTGATCGCCGAGTTTGTCAATTTGTATCTGAGCATCGGAAAGGTGAACAAAGAGCTCCAAGCATTAGCGGGGCCCATATCAGAAGAACTAGATCATGCTAGACTCCAACACGAGACCTTTCAACAGATGTTCGACTGTTCAGTCGAAGATCTGGTCAAGTTCGGTGTCTTCGGCCATCCAAGGGCCCTCAACAAAACCATGTCCACTCTGGACTACCGGGTGGATCAGCTTGAATTTATTCTGGAAAAAATCGACAAGGTAAAGGAAGCAGCCCTGGATGCAATGCACCAAATGGAGCGAATTGTTCTCAACATGTCTCCAGGGTTGCTCACTCCTTCCTTTATCTTAAGGTCAGCTGATGAAACCATCCGGATCTTGAGGAGATCACTTCTTAGGAACGGGGCTAGAGGTCACATTTGACACTGAATCTATCAACAACCTGCTGGCCTGTAGGGACTTCATCGGGTTCCTCATTGAGGCGGAAAAGGATTATTCCAAACTCCCAGAGAAGCTCATAGATGAGCGGGAGACTTGTGAGGCAATCAGCGAACTGCACAAGGATCCTTCTCAGGATCAATTTGGGCCATGATTAACAAGTTTTTGGAATACCGCGCTCAGTTCCATATCTCATCACCTGAGCAGCATCAAAAGCAGGCTACTCCCTTTCGGCCGCAGGATGATGACGACGAGTAGCTGCTCCTCCTCCTCCTTCTTCTTCTTCTTCTTCTCTCTCTTCTCCGACTTTCTTGTTGGAATGTCTGAAGTATGTTGATGCAAATGATGACATCATCCATGTTGCATCATGGGATGATGTCATCCATCAAGTTGTAAAAAGTCAACATGACTTTTAGATATTTTGTAAATATCTTTGTAAATAGTTGTTGGCTCCTTTTTGCCTTCTTTTCTCCTCTTTTTCTATAAATACCCCAACACTTGTTGTGTTGAGAGATGGATGAATATCTTTCAGATGAGAAATAGGAGTAAGGAGAAAAGACTTTGAGCTTTTTGTAACAGAACAAATTAGTAATACAATATTTGGACTTTGTGCTGAATACCTGTGTTATATACATTAGATCTTTCTTATGTTAGATCTGTGTATTTATTCTGTTGGATCTGCTTCTATTTTATCGTCATTTATTTATCATCAGTATTGCTTTGTTTATTTATGCAAGTAGGTTTGGCTCTGTTTACTACCAACCCGAAAACATAAATCTTCTGACCTTTCTGCTTTGGAATTCATTTCTTTTCTCCCTTCGGACATGTTCCTTCTTCCTCCTCTCTTTCATTCCTTTCTCTTCGCAGCCGGAAATAAACCTCTCTGGGATGAGATCCCAAACCCTCGAAGGCGTAAATCTGTGAGACTTGCATAGATTCCTTCAGTAGTATAGCAATAAACCGGTTTCGCTTTCTTTGACTCAAAGAGGGGCTATGCCTGCGCACACTGCTGTTGGCTCGTTTATCCATAGATCTGCCTGCTTAGCGTGATTTTCAGACCAACACTCTTACATCATTTTGATGTAATAATCATTGATAAGCCTAGGAAATACAATGTTGTAGTAGAATTTCTCTCAAGAATGGAAAACAATAATGAGAAGAAGTAGTGGGCGACTCTTTCCCGAATGAACACTTGTTTTCTGTTTCCACCAAGACACCCTGGTATGATGATATAGCCAACTATTTGGTTTCATGTAAGACACCTCCACACTATATATATTCTAAAAAGAAATATATTGTAGAGAAAAGTGTGAATTTCTCTTGGATAGTTGGTTTCCTATTCCACATAGGGAAAGATAATGTTATGAGAAGATGTATTGATGATGAGGAAATTTATGATGTCCTCAAATCCTACCATAGTGAACCATGTGGAGGACACTTCACTGTAAAAAGAATAGTAAAAAGGTATTAACAACAGGGTATTATTGGCCTACATTGCACAAAGATGTAGCATTGTATGCAAGAAGATGTGATAAGTGCCAAAGAATGGGAAGGCCTACCAAATCAAATGAAATGCCATTGCAGCCTCAGATAGTATTACAACCATTTGATAAATGGGTATTGGAATTAATGGTCCAATTGATCCTAAGTCTCAACAAAAGAATGCATCCTAGTATGCACAGACTACCTCACCAAATGGATAGAAGTGAAGGCATTACCAAATCAAAAGAGTGAAAGAGTTACAAAATTCCTATATGACCATATCTTTACAAGATATGGAGTGTCAAGAGATATTGTCACAAATCAAGGTACCCACTTCACTACTTGAAGTTATTATTGATTTAGCTACAAAATATGAAATTAGGCACATGAATTCCACACCTTATCATCCACAATCCAATGGCCAAGCTGAAGTAACAAACAAATAAATTGAGGCCATCTTGACAAAGACTATTGTGTTGCATAGAAAGGATTGGTCAGAGAGACTTCTAAAGGAAGTTTGGGCATTCAATACCACATGGAAGAAAACAACTGGATTCACACCTTTTGAGCTATTGTATGGTAATATTGTTGTCCTCCCTATTGAATTTGAGCATAATACATTAAGAACTACATTAGAATTAGGCATATATTTTTCTGAAGCACAGAGGCAACGGGTTCTTCAACTGAATGAGTTGGATGAAATGAGGAAGTAATTTTTTCATAATACATAGATGGTAAAAAAAAGGATCAAGGGGCATGACAGTTCATCAAAATAAGGAAATTCCATGAAGGTGATTGGGAACTTCTCTTTGACTCTAAATACAAGGACCACATGGGAAAAATCAGGATAAGGTGGCTAGGTCCATATGAAATTGAGAAGATATTTTCTAATGGAGCTATGAAAATCACCACCATTGATCCTGTGAGATTCAAATTATTGGTAAATGGTCATAGATTGAGGTTGTATAAAAATCCAACTGATAAGAACACCTTCATCTAACAGTTCAGAGGAGGCCAAAACAGAATGGAAATGAGAACATCAGAATTGAGGACAAAAGTTGAACCTATTGGTTCATCTTCTGAAATTTTTAAAGAATGAGATCTTCAGTGGCCTTGGTTTATCCATCTTTCTAGATACCCTAGGGAGGAATAAAAGTGATGTGATCATCCTTCATGGTGATCAACACCACTTACTAACATTTTTATTTTATTAGCATTTATGTTTTACATGATTTGGAGTATTTGCAGCAAGGAGTGCATAATCTCTAGATGAAAGGAGGTGGTGCAAAGACTAGAACGTCCACTTGTAGTAGCATGCAACCAAATACCTATTTTGATTTCTTTTTTATAGAACCTAATTATATGAAGATTCAAGAATCCAGCTATATGAACACTAAATATATGAAGATAATCAGCACCAAAATAATTCAATCTTCCCTCTCGAGAATTAGTTAGATTAATTATGGATCTCATTCTATACAACATCACATGCAGGAACACCACTTGTAGCAACACTACTTGCAGCCATGTAGTACCTCACCATGCAACCTCATGCATGCATCCAAGGGCATGAACTCCAAACATGACACATGTCACAATCATTCGGCATACATCTCAAGTTAAGTGCACTCAATTTCCTTTAATTGAGTATCGCTAGAATAATTATATTTAATTAATATATGTGCCAATTTGTCAAATAAACTTTATTGCCTATAATGTTTCACCGCATTTTTCTACGTGACCTGTCTCCCACATCATCCCATAACCATCACTTCACACAGAGATATCCTTCAATTCAAATTAATGCTACCTTTTAAGCTACGTGCAAAGGTTGGTCACAAATTTTGAAAAGCCAAACATTGAAGTTCTTTTGTTCATTCCAATTTTGCATAATCTACTCAAAGAGAAAGACCTCTTATCTCTTAGAATTTGTAAAAGTTGTAGAAATGAACAATGGGTGGAGATTTGATAAGAAATGTGCCAATATATCATTCGAAGTTGTGGAATCGAATAAATTCTTCAGTATTTTCATAATAATGGCTAGATGGATTATATCAATAAGTTCCAAGGGTTCAATGAGTCAATTTTCACAAATTTTTCATACAACTTTAGGGATGAAAAAGAAATGGTCATGGTTTTTCAAGTTAAGTTTGATGATGAAATACTAGATACAATCACTGGTCTGCCAGTACAAGGTGAAATGTATCTTGTGAAAGCCAATCCTGAAGAAGCTTGAGCAGAATTTGTAAATGAAGATGAAAACTTCATGGTGGATAGACAAGGTACATTGCATACTTCTTTAAAACCTTTATGGGTAGATGTTTCCAATTATATCATCAAATATTTCACCTGTGAGGGTAGATATTCCCGATTGAACACTATCCATTTTAAATCAAAATTATTTGAAGAAAGGAAGGTGTATGAATGTACCAAATTTCTTGCATGAGGGGTTAAAGAAGATGAGTAGAGAGTCGCAAAGGGGAAGATATGCCCTGTCTCACCACTGTCTTGTCACTCTAGTTGTAAAGTATGCATTGGTGACTGAGCATCCTGCATTGAATTGGGGAGATTTCACAAGAGAACACAAGAGAAAATCATATTAATGATCTATTAGGGAAGCGTAAGAATAAGAGAAAAAACTTAGCTAGTTTCTCTATGCCTCCCGTTGAACCCTTAGTTTCAGAAAACCCTACTCCTAAATAAACCCCAATTCCTACTGAAGCTTCCATACCTTTTGAAACACGTGTCAATGAAGAAACATTTTTTCTAGAGCAAGGCCCTAGACCTATATCTATAAACAGTGTCCTAGTTGCTGAGGCATTGTTAGATATCTCAACCCTCGAATCCTCCTCCTACAAAGGAAAGAGGAATTCTTCCCACAAAACTATTGAGTCACCAAGGAGACCACGCAAACTCAACAATAAAAATCCAAAAACTCTAAAGTCTAGGTGAAATATTCAAATCCCCCTGGATAATGATGAGGAGGGGATAGAGAATATTTAGGAATTTGTCCTAATGGAAGTTGAGCAGGAAGTTCCCATAGTCAAAGATGCAGACATAATCATGGAGGAATAGACCAATGAAGTTAAAAAGAAAAAGGAGGAATAATTGGGTGAACAACCTAATAATGAGTTCCCTACTGAACCAATTGAGGTTCAAACAGAGGTCATTCATGCTAGGGAAACCCATATGCAACATGAAGAAGAGGTGACAGTTGAAGAAATTGAAGTTTTAACCAATGATCATAGAAGCCCTGAGGAAATAGAGACTATTCATGCAAAGCATTAAGAGGATTTAGAAACTAAGGAAAGTGAAGAGGCAGCAATCGCATCTCGTAGATGATGAAGAAAAACATGAGAAATTTTCATCGGAACAATACCTACAACTCAACCCAATGCCATGGATACTGAAGTTAGTTTACCACTTGATATAGAGGATACAATTGACAACATTGTCTAGAACCTTGAGCTAGAGATTTCCCAAGAATCTTGTGCACCAATACACATAGATAACCCCTAATTTCTCCTATATCCCTAGAACTCCGTATCTCAACCCTCCAATCTACAACCACATGTTATCATACAATAAGTCTTTAAATAGCCTCCTAGGCTAGCCTATAACAATATGACAACACAAACCAGTTCAGAATATTGGGTGCAGAAGTTTGAGAATTATTGTAATAAACTACAGAGAAGATGGGAAAGGAAAAGGAATAATTACTCTTCCAACACCAATAAGATTTGGAAGAAAAGGATAAGCAGCTAAGGGAAAAAGACAATGAGATTGCATGGTTGAAAAAGAAACAAGAAGACACAGTACAGTAACAAATGAAATTTTCAAGTGTAGACCACCATCAAATGTTTACTTTGTCTTCTTAAAAGAACAAATGTTGCAGTTGAAATATACTTGTATCAATAATGATATTCCCTTTGATATTAGTGGAGCTAGGTCATTTTTCATAATATATCTAAAAATTCCCCATGAAATACAATTACTTCTTTGTGAACTGTATATGTTCAATTATGCTTTGGAATATGATAGAGACTGGATCCCTGTTCTATATATTATGGATGTGCAAGTTTGGGAACTATGATCGTATTTTAATAACGAGCTCTATAGAGAAAAACAATGGTCAAATACAGATAATTGTGGAAAGAGAAACCATTAATGGTCAGGGAAGAGGAAAATAATACAAAGGCTATGATTGAAGAGTATGGCAAGTTCATGAAAGAACATAAAATCAAGTAGAGGGTGTACATAATGTGAGAGGAGGCCCACGATGAGGCCAAAAATTACATTAAGTACAATGAAGAAAATATGGTATAGGCATGTAGAAAGAGATGGGAGGAGATGTCACCAGAGCTAAAAAGGAAAGAAATGCATTCCTATCCAAACATTATCCCAACTCTCCAACGAATCAATCCATATATTGAGGTAGTAAAGGGATGTGGAAAAACTTGGTTCCCTATTGGATATTATCCACCTATTTTCCACTATCCAATACCTCATTGGTTTGGGGATAGAGAACTCAACGAGGAAGTGAAAGAAAGGATAATGGAATGCTATAGGAGGAATGTAGGTTATTTCTTTACTGAACCTGAGGGAACATCCATGCCAACTAATTTCAAGAAACTATGTAGCATCATCCAGGTGGACCCCAAGAAAGCAAAGGATAAACAAAAAATACTTGAATGAGGACATTCAAGAGGTTAAGTCTGGGGGTGTGATGAGACCCTCTAAATACCATTTTAATTGTCTCATCTGTTGTATTTTGTATACCCTCGTACTTGTTATCTTTTTATCCTTTCAAACATTCCCACCTAAACTTAATTTTATGGAACTTATATATTAATTAGTATAATTATTACTAAGTTACTTTATTTCATGGATTTTGAATGTGCATGTTAATCTCTTTGATGCAATGAATGATTATTAGTGTTTTATTTGAATGTCATACTTGTTTGCAAGAATTTGTTATATGTTATCTCTAACATGCAACCAAAGAAATTCTATCACAATGCAAGGGGACTCATCTCGCACCAACCGACATGCAACAACCGGGAATCATCTGCGATAACGGGCATGCAAAGAATCGGGACTCGTTCACTGCAGTCAAAGAAGAACATGCATATACAAAACCATGATTATGGGAAACTTGATCAACAAGGATGCTTCACCTAAGTTTGCACCTGCTAGTAAAGAAGTAGTTATGAAAACAAGAGCGGATCTCACACCAATGCCTAATTATTCTCTACAACTACAACTTGGAACTAGTTGATTTAATTTTACAATTGATTGTTTGAATGAATAGTTAGTTATGTTGATGTATTAGAACACTTTTCTTCAGTTTTGATTGCATGCATAAGAATCTATGGATTTCTTGGGAGTGATTTAGTACTTAATCAAAATGTAACTACTAGTTGAAGGAGTCTCTTCATGTCTCTGCTGAATATAAAGAGAATGATAAAACTGTAGTAGATATCGATCCATAGTAAGGAAATTGATGTAAGTTATATTCTATAATCTTCATGTTGGTGAATAAAAATTTGGGTTCTATCATCTTGTTGTAGACACAAGCCTTAGGAAGGGATAGCACCCAAGGCAGGGCCCACTTATGGTTTGTTAAACCCCTTTCCTTTTTCTTTTCTATTTTAATTTTTGTGCATGAGTAGATTAGAGTTACAACAAATCATTTCTTTACTTATGAGTCATTTTTACCTATTTTATTCATTAGCTATAGTATCTATTTTTATCTACAACCTAGTTTAGTTCCAACATTATATTTTCCATTTATTGTGACAAAAATACTTTAGTTATATCTCTTAAACACTTGTAACTATGTATACAACACTGCAGTGTTGAAATTCTACGTCCCTAGGTTTGATGAATAAATGACTATGGATTAGTGAACAACATACTAATTGTTGCAAGTTAATTTGCACCACCAAGTTCTTTGAACTAACACCCCAAAAACAATAGTTTCGTAGGATTAATGTAATAATGATTGGACCATCTCACTCCGAATTTTGGAGATTGGTGTTAGAATGGAAGTTTTTATCATGGACCTTGGATCCATTTGTAATTGTACTTATGATTAAATATATTTTCCTTGGGAAAATTGTACCTTGTAATAGTCCTTTAGTGGAAGATATTTTTAGATATTAACGAATGGGCTGATTTGATTATGTATAAATAATTATTGCATTTGGGTCTTAGGAAATGACATATTTAGTGGATAAAGTTAAGGAATCATATATTTAAGTATATTATGACTTAAATGATTTCAGCTATGAATCTAAAGGTATATATCTTATCTACTAGCTTTCCAAGGTTGTAAATAATTAATTTGGGTAAACGGAAGGTATGTAATTTGAGATATAGAATTGAGCATATGAAGGAAAATATAAGATGTATTCTTATCTCATTAAAGGACTTAAGGTTCTTCATACTCTATTTCCTAATGATTAAATTGGTTATGGGCTAAGTTACTAAGTTGTACTCAATGTTATGTGTCTTTCTACTTCCTTATTGAGTTAAAATTGGGCAGAAATAAGGGTTAACAAGTATGTATAAAATTGAATTAAAATGGAGTAACTTGTGAGACATTAGTCTTAACTTGACAAGATGTAAATATGAACTTGAGAAATAATTTATTCAATCCTTAACTTCATTATGAGATTAATACTTGAAATAAATTTAGCTAATGAATTGAAAGACTAGTGCATGCCTAAACATTCTTTTCAAATGGAACTACAATCTAAATTTAAGGGTATACTAGTTTAACCAAGTAAAGGGTGTATGAACCATATGTGGGAAAATATTTTAATCTATTCAAAGACTTAGGGAAACTAATCTCATTATTATTATCAACTTAAATGGTTTAAAAATCTGCCTTGGTTGATTATCATATCAATCAGAAAGTGATAAGTAACTAGTCCTTAAAGGATACTAGCCTAGTCAATCTTAGTTGAAGATACTTTAAAGATTAATAAGATAAACTTATCTTAAAAAGATGGTTATTACTTATAAGACATAAGATCTTATAAAATAATTCATCATACTCCGCATTACAAAATGAATATACCATAAATGGGTTCTACCTTGCTTTAAACAAGTTAAAGACGTAAGTGCGGTCCTAATAATGTAAATATCCCCTTGATTAGTGGGTATAAAATCAAGATAAGCTATGTTGCGACTAATTAAGACTAGTAGGACCTAATGGGAATCTCGATTAAGGTTAAAATATCATTTTCTTTCAAAATGTATAGAATGTATGAAGGGGGTAGTGAGGTGATGAACACTTTGTGACCTTATCCTTTCATCCATGGTAATTAGATGCGTAAACTAAAATTCACTAAGTAATTGGACTAAGTTTAATAAATCTAGATAATTGTGATGAGATGTTTTTGAGGTGATGGGAAGATAAGTTTAGATGCTATGTGCACACATCTATACTAAGCATACATAGTGCAACTAAAAAAATTAGCCAAAGTAATGTGCTTTCTATGTACATTGTCTAATCACCATGATTCCTCAAATCCCAAAGTGTAGGATACATGATGGAGTTTACTAAGTGAACTCTAGGTAGACACTAGAGGATTAGTCACATGTTCTCACTACCGTAGAGTGGTAAAACCAAATGAGGCTAAGTAAGAACATTCTAAACGAATGTTAAGGGTGATCATGGAGATCAGGGATATATTAACCCTTATAGCTGCACAAGGTTTATCACATTGTTATAGGATGGATTAATTAATTATGACATGTTGCATAAGCTAGCCTTAGCTAGTTATCTTATTTATTTATGTAGGGGAATGTTTATTTGTTGTTAAGATAATAAGACTTGTTGCATTAACTAGCTTAACTAGCTACCTGAATTATATATGTAGGGGAAGGTATGTTGGATAACAAAAATTCCTTCTAATTTGGGTTATAAATTCTAGGTTGTTACATTTGGTATTAGAGCTGAAGGTTACAACTCTTGGACTTATTGGGTCCTTACGCTTAATAAATTCTGATTTTATGAACAAAATATAATGGATGAGAGAAGGATGTACCGTGGAGTAACGAACTAGACCAAACTATTCTTCAGGTTCAGTGGTAAATAAGTTAGATAATACTCTAACAGTCCTTCGTGACACACTAAACTAGAAGGATGCGTGGAGCAACTGGTAAGTGTGAGCAGGATCAACCAAGTTAAACAACTTGAGTTGAATGATAACAATCAACAGAGGGTTACTTGATTGAATGAATTGTCTTAATGACATATTTGGAACTTAAATCCAATATAAAATAAAAAACGCAAAAAGGGTAGATGAAGTAGATATGAGAGGACTATCTGTTGTAGCAACAATAATTTGGAAGGCCAGTTAGGCTAGAATGAAATTTGCAATAAATATTGACTCAAAAAGAGTACAAGTAAAGCAAGAGAAAAAAATCTTCCACACCATTGAATTTTAGGAAGAAAGGTACATGGGGAGAGCCCGAGAGGCTCAAGGGTCTATAATCTAGATTGAAAAGTAGCAAATCAGACCATCTGTATTGAATGATCCCTTAATATGAATATTTCTTGATCTTTTGTGATCTATGATTCTTTTAAAATACATTAGATTCTCATTGTGTTGTATGGGTTTAATGGTGAATTAAGCAGGAGAAAGGTTTCAAATCCTTGAAGGTGGCTCTGGGAAGAAATATTCCATTTGGCCTACTTGTACAGTGAGAAGTGAATGTTACGCAGTTTAAAGAATTCTTGTCATGATCACTAGCTCATGGACTTATATGTTTGAAGAAGACTACCAAGTTATTATAGTCCTTTCAAGTACTTGTGTGCCTTGACAGAGATGAGGGAGGGAGAAGTGAATATTGTAGGTGAAATTTATACTCTGGGATGAGGCTGAATGAGACCATTTCAATTAAATATTTAACATATTTCTAGTTTTATCTCCCATTCCTTGATGATCTAGAGTCTACAGGTTGAAAATCATATGTTTTGACTTATGTGCAAGGTGCTAAGACCTATAGATCTGTAATGAAGGAACAAAATAAAAGCATACCTAACTCAGTATGTGGTTTTGTGAAGGTTAATATAATACAATAAAAAGTGAGTTGCTAAGTTTTAAAGCCTTGTCAAGGTATAAGATGAATTATAAGGATACCATAATCAAGGGAGGAACCTAGAGAAGTATTTAACACACCAAGGATTTTGACTATGTTTTTGTTCTGAAAGTGTTTATGTATTGTGAGTACCATCCACGGGTATGCAAGAATAAAATTGTGCATGGATATTGAAATTAGGAAAACTTGCATTATATTTGAGAATGCATACCTTAAAATAAGGTTCCCGGTTCCTTAGTTCAGTTGCATAAGTTCTTGATGAAGACAAAATTCTATGTTGATTGAGATGGCCGAGCAAGGCACCTAGGTAAAGAATGGAATGGAGAGTATGATTTTGGGCTTCTTTTATGTTAGAGGACATTTGTATGACCCTGATAGCTTATTGACAACTACATTAAATGTGTTGTAATTTCTAGAGAAGAGGACAAAACCATGGTGTATTTGGTAAAATCAATTGTAGATTGGGATATTGTTGAAATCAACTCCAATAAATAAAAATTTCACAAGGAAAAGAACATGGAAAAGTAAAAAGGCCAATGTTTTCCTATATTGATTTTGATGTGTATAGTTTGATTTTGATTATCTGATGCATATATTAAATACTATTGCATGATATGATGAGTTGTAATGAAAAAAATTACGTCATATTTTTGGTTGTGTGATAGTTTTTGCTGATTGGAAGGTTGTTACAACCAATAATATTGATTTCAAATGATCAGAAATATGGAAAAATTGTAAGTTTTGACAAAAATGTTGATTGTTCCTCATAGCAATTGGATATAACTTTGTGCTTGATTATTTTGAATGTAATTAGTTCATTAAGGGGAAACCTTTTGAATTAAAATCTGACCACTTGGGGCTGAGGTATAACTCCACGCAACCCAATTTAAACGCATGATAAAGATAGAAGGTTGGAATTTCAGTCGCAATACAAATTTGATATCAATTATATCAAAGGAAAGGAAAATAGGGTAGCAGATGCCTTGAGCCGTAGGAAGTATTTATCAATGTTATAACCTTATGAACAAAATTCAAGGAAGAATTCATGAAGGAATTAATAAATAGATCCGTACTATTTGTAAGTGCAGGAAACTTTAGAATATGATCCTAAGGATAAGAGGTATGCTGGTTTTTACTTTTGACAGTTTAGAAAATTCTAGTTTATCAACATGGAGACTGTAAAAAGAAAAATTGATATTTTACAGATTTATAAGGTTGTTTCAGTCATGTTGTTACATTTTAAAAGTTGGAATCTGGAATTTGGGATACTAAATGAAGTTAAAATTTGGTAAAAATTTCAGTAGCATTACTATTTTTGTTTATGTGAAAATAGTAATTAATTCATCAGGGACGATGAATCATTTTAGCAGGGAGGAATGTAACATCCCTCTAATTAATCCCTTCATTCAACAATTTAATTAATCAAATAAATATGAATAAGGAAAATGGATGTTTATTCGATTAATTAAGTAAAAATACGGATGACTATTATCCATCTAAGTACTTAATTAAAGATTAAGTACTCGATAACTAATTAACGTGTATTGGTATTATTTACGTAGTATGTTGTTATTACGAAACTTTGGTTTCCTTGTGTTGATTGTGTCATTGATATAACTATTTTACGACTACAGACATCATTTTTGAAATGTCATAGTTTGGAAAAATTCTATAAGGCTCGTTATCCTGGTTGAATGGTTACATAACATTAGTTGTGGCCCTATTTTAATAGATTGTTATTAAATTCGGGAATAATGACATACCCACATGGTTGATAACAATGTTGAATTGACTAAGAGATGTTTTCAAAATAATTGATTGGTGATTAAACACCATAATGGTAAACATATGTTAAGGTCATTATTTCTAGTTGAAAGTCAATTTTTAAAAATAGGTAAAATGTCATCAAATGGCAATGATAAAGCTTTGGAAGTCTTTGATAAAGTCCTCAATGTTGACATTCACATGAATGTGAAGGCAAGGGAATTATTTTTTTGATTATTTCATTTTGACTTGATCCCTCCCCTCCCATGATGGCAGAGGCTTGGCAAAACCTTCCACCTTGCAACATTATATGGATGGGCACTAGGGTTTCTCGGGAGAAGTGGAGAGGAAAGTGGAAAGGAGGTTTAGTTTTGATTTTTGCATTCATTTCCACTATCAGTTAACTCCTCTCATGGAGGAACTCTGGCAAAATTTCCTTCTCATAGAGAAGTCAATTTTCTTGGGAAACTTGTTATTTATTTCAGAATGCAAAGTATTTGGGGTTTTTGTGGCAAATCTGGAAGAGGCATTGTGAAATCGATTCCAGCTAGGGTTTGGAACAGAAAAAGTAAGGAAAAAAACATGGACAAGTGTTTCATGAAAGGGTTTTCTCCTTGCTCCACTGAGTTTTGATTTTTAAATGAGATGGGTTATTCTTGCTTGGTCTATTTTCATTTATAGGGTGAAATGTGTTAAAATAATGCTTGAATCTGGTTCATTGCTTGAGATTTTTGTAGAAAAATCATTTAGAAGAAATGGGTTCTTTTATTTGGTTGAATAAATCAATTTTATTTGATTTTTCGTAAGCTTTGTTGGCATGAAAATTTGTGGTTGTGTTGGGTATTATTATTTTGAAGTTCAAATTGATTTGGGGTTAACATTTGGAATTTTTAGCAATAATATTTCCAGGCTGATATGGGCTTGATGATTTGGTTGTGCAAATCAATTTGGTTGTGGGTAATAGTTATATTTTTGCTTGGAAACAATGGTTGTATTGGTTTGAATAAAAATTTTGTATTTTTTAAGCTATGGCCTTCTTTCAGAAAAGAAAATTGTATGGCTAATATAGAGGTAATCTCTTCTTTTGTTTGAATCAATTTTCCTCTGTTATTTTGGGTGTGTTGAGAAAAATGTGGGTTGTGTGTTGTGTGCATTACTTGGAAGGATTTTGGAGTGTTTGAAACTTGTTCTCTTGTTGGAAAATGATAAGGTTGTTAGGTTGGATTTTACCCAGAAAGATTATTGGGAAATTTCTTATTTATGGATCTTAACTCAAATTTCATAGTGGTACCTTTGTTATTGTGATGGAAAATAAAATCGAAGTTGTGGGTTCGTGAGTTGATTGATCCTTTTCTTCTTACCCTAATTGTATCCTACAAAGGGATAGATTTTTGTGCTTTATTTTGTGTGCTCAATCAATAGTTGATATGTCTACAGAACCTATAGTTTTAGAAATGTATACAAATATAAAATGTGCATTTTGCAAATAAAATTGTATGGCTTGTATCACCAAGTAAGACTTGTATTACTGCACTTATTGTCTTGGAAAGAATTTTGGGTTAAAAACTCACTTACTTGTGTTGTTTGAATGGAATTGTGGACTAACCTTTGTCATAGAAAGAAAGAAATGATAATGTGGCTCTTGTTTTCAGTTTATATGTTTAAAACCTTTTTCAGGGGCATTTCAAAAATTTTATAAAAAAAGAAGGCATATAAAATTATGAAAGCTAAAATGAACTGTTGGGTAAGAACTTTTCTGTCATTTAATATCATTTCATTTCATTTGTTTATCCTGAGATTTTTAACTTGAGGGTTGGATAACTTGATCCATACCTTTTATTTTAAAGCATTTATTTCAAACTTTGATTCAATATAGTTTATTTTGATTTCTAGAAAATTTTAAAAGTGGAAAATACAAGGGGAAACTTTGGAAAAAAATTCTAGAATTCTATACTTAGTCATTTTTCGATTAAAAATATATGGTTGACTTTTATGGTATGAGAATTAAGTTGAAATAATGTCAGATGCAAAACAAATTTAATTTCTTTTATTATTATAGTTTAATTTCTTGAGCTGTCTCATTTTTTGTGTGCAATAGCAATGGATCCAACACAGTTCAGAAACTGGTATCCTCCATCAATCGCATGGCTTGCAATTGAAGAAGTAGGGGACTATATGCGTAGTGGTCCTTCAGGAGAACTTCACATATATTCCCTACACTTATTCCTTCGCCAACTATGGGATTGTTGGAGGATCCCAGCTCCCTAACTATTACGAAGCATTACTATTGTAAGGTAGTTGAGCTAAGTTTAAATAACTAGTCTTCTTTATGAGTCAAAACTTAATTTAGCAAGTAGAATAAATCTTGTCAGTTCTTTGAACTGACACCCCCAAACAAACAGTGTTGCAGATTTAGTAATGATGATTGGACCATCTCACTCCGGCTTGTGGAGATCGGTGTTAGAATGAATGTTTTTATTACGAGATCTTGGATCCATTTGTAATTGTAATTATGATTAAATATATTTTCCTTGGGAAAATTATACCTTGTAATATTCCTTTAGTGGATGATATTTGTTATATATTAATGAATGGGCTGATTTGATTATGTATAAATAATTGTCGTATTTGGGTCTTGGGAAACGAACGATTTAATGGATAAAGTTAAGGAATCATATAGTTAAGTATCTTATGCCTTAAATGATTACAGTTATGAAACTAAAGGTATATCTCTTATCTAGTTAGCTTTCCAAGGTTGTAAAGAATTAATTTGGGAAAATGGAAGGTATGTAATTTGAGATACGGAACTGTGAATATGAAGGGAAAAATATAAGATGTAGTCTTATCTCATTAAAGGACTTAAGGTTCCTCATACTCTATTTCCTAATGATTAAATTGGTTATGGGCTAAGTTACTAAGTTGTACTCAATGTTATGTGTCTTTCAACTTCCTTATTGAGTTAAAATTGGGTAGAAATAAGGGTTAGCAAGTATGTATAAAAATCAATTAAAATGGAGTAACTT
Organism: Taxus wallichiana var. yunnanensis; assembly: GCA_018340775.1. Classification (NCBI taxonomy): domain Eukaryota; kingdom Viridiplantae; phylum Streptophyta; class Pinopsida; order Cupressales; family Taxaceae; genus Taxus; species Taxus wallichiana. The sequence continues at coordinate 382,066,348 of CM031242.1, forward strand.
GCGAGACATTAGTCTTAACTTGACAAGATGTAAATCTGAACTTGAGAAATAATTTAGTCAATCCTTAACTTCATTATGAGATTAATACTTGAAATAAATCTAGCTAATGAATTGAAAGACTAGTGCATGCCTAAGCATCCATTTCAAATGGGACTACAATCTAAATTTAAGGGTATAATGGTTTAACCAAGTAAAGGGTGTATGAGCCATATGTAAGAAATGATTTTAATCTATTCAAAGACTTAGGAAACTAAGCTTGTTATTATTATCAACTTAAATGTTTAAAAATATGCCTTGGTGAATTAATGATCAATTAGAAAGTGATAAGTAACTAGTCCTTAAAGGATACTAGCCTAGTCAATCTTAGTTGAAGAAACTTTAAAGAGTAATAAGATAAACTTATCTTGAAAAGATATTTATTACTTATAAGACATAAGATCTTATACAAGAAGTCATCATACTCCGCATTACAAAATAAATATACCATAAGCGGGTGTTACCTAGCTTTAAACAAGTTAAAGACGTGAGTGCAGTCCTAATAATGTAAATATTCACTTAATGAGTGGGTATAAAATCATGATAAGTTATATTGTGACTAATTAAGACTAGTAGGACCTAATGGGAATCTTGATTAAGGTTAAAATATCATTTTTTACAAAATTATAAAATGTATGAAGGGGGTAGAAATGTGATGAACACTTCATGACATTATCCTTTCATCCATGGTAATTAGGTGCGTAAACTAAAATTCACTAAGTAATTGGACTAATTTTAATAAATATAGATAAATTTGATGAGACGTTTGTGAGGTGATTGTTGGGGTTAGCACACTAGTTGTACGAGATAATATATTAGATCTAAGCATACATGTAAATAAAAGTGGACATTCTACCAGAAGAAATATATAAAACAAGAGACATAAATCAACACCGTTTTAACGTGGTTCACCCAAAGTGTCGGCTACGTCCACCAAGAAACAAGTCAATCTATTATTTAAATCTTTGACAAGATATATAATGAATATTTACAATCTTTCACACCTCTCGGATGTACATATTTTTCTTTCTCTCAATCTTTTTGCTTCATCACCAAGAATTATCTCTCTCACCAACTTTTGCAACTTCTCTTAATTCTTGTTAATACTTTCTTCTAAACCCTAGATTTTATGCTTATATAGTCATTTATAGACTTAGGGAACTTAGCCATGAAATTACAATAGATATATATATATATATATATATATATATATATGTTAATTCTAAAAATAGATCTAATTCTCGAGAGTTAATTAAAACATCCTCGCACAGGTAACTGATGTCAATTCTCCCTAACCGATGTCGATTTCTCCTTGCCTCACCAATATCAGTCCTAGGTGATCAATGTTGGTCCTCGCTAACCGATGATGGTCCATATTTTTTCCAAAGCAAGTTTCACATTGCATGCTAAATTGAAGTAATTGAGCTCCATAACTCAACAATCTCCCACTTGGAGATTAATTATTGTACCATATTTGTATAACATCATTCTTGGATCCTTCCTTAGCTTTGTTTCTTCCTCTTCAAGTCTCAAACTTGAAGACCAACAAAGTGGATTGTAGCTCCAACTTCTCCTTTGTTAATGGCTTTGTTAGCATATCCACATGGTTCTCGCTCATATGAATCTTTTCTAGATTCAATTTTCCATCCTCCAATACCTACCATATGAAGTGATATCTCAATTGAATGTGTTTCGTTCTCGAATGAAATGATGAGTTATTTTCCAAATGAATTACACTCACGTCACTTTGAATGTTTACAATCATCTTGCTCCTTTCCCAACTCTTCCATGAACCTACTCATCCATATCATCTCCTTGCTAGCCTCTGTAGTTGCAACATACTCTTCCTCTATAGTAGAAAAAGCCACAACCTTCTGTAATCTTGAAATCCAGCTAATTGTCGTTCCACCTACTGTGAAAATATATCCAGTAGTGCTCCTGCTACCATCCGGATCTCCAACCATATCCAAATCAACTTTGCCACATAATGAAATATCTAAACCTCCATAACATAACTACATGCTATATGTCCCTTTCAAATACCTGAGTATCCATTGAACTGATTTACAATGCTCTTTACCTGGATTGGCCATATATCTACTCAAAACTCCCATTGCCTATGTAATGTCCGTGGTACAAACCATAGCATACATGAGACTCCCAACTGTTGAATCATATGACACTCGTGTCATGTATTTGACCTCTTAATGTGATGATGGACACTGATCTTTGCTTAATTTGAAGTGTCCAACCATAGGTTTACTAACAAGTTTTACATTCTGCATGTTGAACCTTTCTAACACCTTGTAGATATAATATTCCTAAGACAAATATAATTTCTTATTTTTCCTGTCTCTGTGTATTTGCATACCAAGGATTCTTTTTATAGCTCCTAAATCCTTCATAGCAAATGTGTGAGCTATCTTTCCCTTAAGCTCACCAATGTCCTGCATACTAGATCTTGTAATAAGAATATCATCCACATATAGTAACAAAATAATATAGCTCTCATTTTCAAGCTTCTTGAAATAAACATAATGGTCAGATTCACATTTCAAGTAACCATGCTCATGCATAAAACTATCAAACCTCATATACCATTTCCTTCGAACTTGTTTGAGCCCATATAAACTCTTTTTCAACCTCGCACATTAATTTCTCCTTACTCTTGACTTCATACCCAAGCGGTGTGACGATATAAATCTCTTCATCCAAATCACCATGACGGAAATTTTTCTTCACATCTAGTTTCACAAATCTTATACTACAACTAAACTCAATACATGAATAGAAGTCATCTTAACAACATGAAAAAATATTTCACCAAAGTCAATACCTATTTTTTGTGTAAATCCCTTTATTACAAGCCTTGCCTTGTACCTTTTATGTCCACCCTCTTCTTCTTTAATCATGTAAACCCACTTGTTTAGCAATGTCTTCTTACCTGCTTTGTGCAACTTAAGCAAATCTCAAGTCTAGTTATGTTCTAAAAAGTCCATCTCCTTATCCATGCCATGTTCCCACTGGACATGGGTATTATCCTACATTACTTCTTCAAAGCTCTCTGTTTCACCATTATCAGTCAATAATAAATAAAATAGAGAAGGTGTAAATATTTCTAGAGGTTTACTTACCCTTTGTGACCTTCTCACAGGAGTTTTGGGTACTGGAGGCTCAATCTGGACCTCCTGGACATTTGTATCCAAATCTGACAGTGATCGACGTCGGTCACCTGTAACCGACATTAGTGCCACGAACCGATGCCTATTTGGATCTTCTCAGAATCGATACCGTTTCTACTAACCGATGTCAATCAAGGGTAAACCAACATCGGTTACTATGTAACCTGTAGGTAATTCTTTTAAATCTGAGAGTTCATTTTCATTCACAAAATTCTCAACCGATTCATCCTTGGGTACCAAAATTTGATCCCTGTACATTCTCTTTTCATTCCATTCAACATCACAACTCCTAATAATTTTAGAATTCTCTAAATCCCAAAAATGGAATCTGAAATCACCAGATCCATAACCAATGAAAGTGCATCTCTTGGATTTTGCATCCAATTTTTTTCTATTTTCCTTATCAACATGCATAAAAGCTTCTAAACCAAAAAATTTAAGAAAATAAATATCTACCTCTTTTCTGGTCCAAGCTTCCTCTGGTATTCCTCCATCTAGTGAACTTGAAGGCCCACGGTTAATCAAATAAACCATTGTATCAATTGTTTCTCCCTAAAGCGTAAGGGAAATATAGAATGTATCTTCATGCTTCTAGCACATTCCATGATTGTTATGTTCGTTCTTTCTCGCAACACCATTCTCTTGTGGTGTTCTTGGAACCATTTTTTCTACTTATCCCATTCACTCGAACAATAACCATTAAAAGCCTTGATATAGTATTCACCACCATTTTCAGATCTAAGGCACTTTAACTTTGAATTTGATTCATTCTCAACAAGGGATTTCCATATTTTAAAAGTCTCAAAAACATCATATTTACGTTTAATACAATAAACCCATACCTTTTTTGTAGCATCATCAATGAAAGTAACATAATACTTGGGATCCACCATGAGAAGCTACCTGAGTTGGTCCCCACACATCTGAGTGTACAAGCTCCAATTTTGCTCTTTCTTAGTTGCCCCAACTTTGAGAAATCTCACTCTCTTTACTTTCCAAAGACACAATGCTCATAGAAATAAAGATCTAAATCTTCAAATCGACAACTTATCCTTAGCCATTAAGATCTACATTCCTTTTTACTCATATGGTCCAACCGGTTATGCCACATACATGCATCTGAATCTGAAGTAGATAATGCAGAAAATGAATTAGTAACATAGGTAGATAAATATAACGTTCCTACCTTCTTACCTCTTTCCACAACAAAAACACCCTTGGTGACTTTCCAAGAGTCTCCTGTAAAGTAACCATGCAACTGGCTTCACCTAGTTGCCTTGCAGAAATTAGATTCCTCCCGAGGCTTGGCACATGCCTCACATCTTTCAATACCCATGTATTTCCATTTTGCAATTTTAGATCAACTTCCCCTTTACCAGTAATATTGCAAGGTTCATCATCACCCAAATAAACATGCCCAAAATTGTCCTGGACATAATTTTTGAAATAACCCTTATTAGGGTTTGCATGGAAAGAAGCTCCTAAATCTAAAACCCATGATTCAATTCTATTATCTAAAGAAAGAATAAGAGCATCTTGCATTACCTTTGATGTAGCAAGATTTTCTTCTTTACCTTTGTCTGGTTGTTGGTTCTCTTTGTCCTTTAACCAACAATCTTTCTTTGCATTTCCTTTCTTTCCACATTTCCAACAAGTAATTCCCTTACTTCTGGATTTAGATTTTTCTCCATTGACTTTGATTTCCCATTACTCTTATTCTTGGATCTCTCCTTCGCTTGTCCTTGCTTTCTACATTCAAAGCACTCCCGGATGATGATTCCTCTATACTCTTCCCGCAGAATTTTTCATTCAATATTATACCAAACACATCATAAAACTTCAAAATATTATTAGCAAATGTTGTATTACTAACAACCATTACCAAGTTATCCCAACTATCAAGAAAAGAACATAAGAATAAAAGTGCTTTCATTTCATCATCAAACAATATATCAACCGATTTTAACTAATTTACAATAGATCTAAAATCATTCAAATGACTAGATGCAGATCCACCTTCATGCATCTTAGAACTAAATATTTCCTTCATAATATAAACTTTATTTGAAACACTAGGTTTTTCATATAAATTAGCAAGAGATTTCATTAACCCTACTATCGAAGTTGCTTCTATAATATTAGAAGCCACGGATGCTGCCAGACTCAATCTTATAGATCCCGAGCCTTTCACAAAAATCTACCATTATTCATCACTCATCTTCGTAGGTATAGACTTCTCATCCAACGGTAAATATAAATCTCTTTGACACGTATAATCCTCAATCTACATCTTCCATAATTGATAATTTCAACTGTCAAATTTCTCTACCTTGTATTTGTTTTTTCCTGCCATTGTTGTAGCTCCCACTCAATCAAAAACCCTCTATGAGTAAATTTGTCAACACACAAAACCCTCAAACAAATCTCTGATACCAGTTGTTGGGGTTAGCACACCGGTTGTACAGATAATATATCAAATCTAAGCATACATACAAATAAAAGTGGATATTCTACCAGAAGAAATATACAAAACAAGATACATAAATCAACACCAAATTTAACGTGGTTCACCCAATGTGGGCTACGTCCACCAAGAAACAAGCCAATATATTATCCAAAGATTTGACAAGATATACAATGAAGATTTACAATCTTCCACACCTCTCAGATGTATAGTACTTTCTTTCTCTCAAGATTTTTGCTTCATCACCAAGAATTCTCTCTCTCACCAACTTTTGCAAGTTCTCTTAATTCTTGTTAATACTTACTTCTAAACCCTAGCTTTTATGCTTATATAGTTGTTTATAGATTTATGGCACTTAGCCATGTAATTACAATCAATAGATATATTTTGATGTTAAAAATAGATCTAATTCCCAAGAGTTAATTAAAACATCCTCGCATAGGTAACCTATGTCGTTTCCTCCTCTTGCTTGACCGATGTCACCTAGGTGACCGATGTTAGTCCCTCCTAACCGATGACTACATATATTTTCAAAGCAAGTTTCACATTGCATGTTAAACTGAATTAATTGAGCTCCACAACTCAACAAGGTGATGGGAAGACAAGTTTAGATGTTATGTGTCACTTGTCGGTGTCACTACAATGTCTTTTGTGTGTGTCATTTACCAAACTTAGGCCAAAATGCCTCACCCAAACTTAGGCCAAAATGCCTTATGCTTCGTCAAAATGTATACAAATACTCTCTCTCTCTCTCTCTCTCTCTCTCTCTCTCTCTCTCCCCACACGCTCTGCGCGCTCACACACACACAACCAAAATTTAGGCTCAACACTTTGACACATTCACAATGAGGCTATCTATATCTTTTGATGATTCGTAAATATGTTTAAAATGCACTAACACATTTGCATATTTATAAACTTATTAAATTCAAAATAGGACTCTATTAATGCACAAGATGACACATAATGGGTGTGAAAACGAGAAATAATGACCCGAACCTAGGTGGGCCCAAAGAATGGTCAAAATGGCCCACACAACAAAACCCCATAAGCATACATAAAAAGTTATGGGTGTCTTAAGGAATTAAAGGAAAGAGAGAAAGAAACAAGGAAATACAAGGAACAAGTGGAAAATGGAGAAACATTCCAATATGAGCCCAATTTAAATCGAAATTTAACAAACACACAAATTCCCTAGAATAATACATTTTTACGACTAATAAATTTCCATGAACCAAACTTAAATGTGTAGTTATCATGTACTATTTTTTTCCCATAACCATTTAGATTCAAACTAAAATCACCAACTTTTTGTAATCTACCTCACTGAATAAATTTTTCCCCATAACCATTTAGATTCAAACTAATATCACCAAAAAAATTAATCGATCTCATTTGAATAATTTTTTCCCCATAACCATTTACATTCAAACTAAAATCACCAACTTTTTTAATCGACCTCACATGAATAATTTGTTCCCCATAACCATTTAGATTCAAACTAAAATCACCAACTTTTTTTAATTGACGTCATCTAAATAATTTTTTCCTCATAACCATTTAGATTCAAACTAAAATCACCAACTTCTTTAAATCGACGTCATCTCAACAATTTTAAAACGGGCAAAATTTGATTGTATAATTTTTTAAAAGAGGCAGTGCAAAGAGAACTTCAAAAGACGCGGAGAATCCCATCTCTAAAACAATAATTTACACGCATTTGTGTCAGTGTAAAATGAATATCTCGATTTGCTCGAATACTCCGTTGGATCATGGCGAAACTAATTAGGGTAGAAAATGTCAAATGACGCAATCGATTTTGTCCCGGAAGAAACAGTCATACCGACACGCGAATAAATCAAAGGAGATAAAAAAATAAACCATTCCAATAAGTAACCGCGGATCGCCATTCGCCCCTATCTTCGCTTCCAACATAACCAAATTTGGTGCAGAGATATTAAATGGGCCGTTACGAGCGATTATATGCATCGCCCAAGTTGGATGAATCTGTAACTTACGTTATTGAATTGCCCAGGGATGAAATTGTAAGGCTTCCAGGCCCCAGGACTCGAAAGCTTGACCATGCTTCCATCAATCCCATTCCGTGTAAAAGGCCGTCCAGCTCGAGCTGTGTATTTGGATTTCTGTTTTTCTCGATTGTAATAGTGGGTGTCGTCGGGGATTGCTCTTCTTAGTTTTCCAGCCAAGAATCCCCAAATACTATGTGGAGTATATTAGAATTCGGGAATTCAATCTGAGCAGAGAATTGGTTGCCATGGATGTTACGATCCTCGCTAAAAATCCGAACAGAAGGATCGGTATCTGCTACAGAAATGGCTCTCGTTTGTGGGTGTCGTATTACGACACGGTCATGTGTCGGGAAGTTTACCTGGATTTTATCAGGGTCATATGAATACTAGTATTTTAGAGCCGAAGCTCACGGCGAGGGGGCTGCGATTTTCTGAGGAGCTGAGTTCCAGTCTCAGAGATCGGGAGAATGACGGCGGCGTGCCTCTGAATGTGGACATGGATTTTCCTGCGAGGATTAAGGTGGGCGTCATGAATTCCATGAAATTTACTTTCAAGATCCGTTGTAAGATCACTGTAACCAGGCTTTTGTCTAACCAGACGGCACGAGTTGAAAGTGGAAGATGCACGTTAAGAATCAGATCATGATTGCTCTTCAATGGGGATGTTGTGCAAATTATTATATAGGACCCATTAACATTGATTACTTACCATGTGGAAGTTTGAATTTTTATTTTGTTTTGAAATTTGGTGTGTTTGGTAATTTAATATGTTGTTTTCTTTCGAGGAGTTTGATTCCTTCTACTCGCTTTTGGAACAATATTTTTTAATATGCATGATCATATACATTTAATTTTTGTATGTAATTATTTAATTGTCATAGTGATAATGTATTTATGGGTTTAATGACTTTGGGTTAAAATTATATTCATGTTACATTGTGTTCAGTGTTATTCTTTTATAGATATACTTTTTTGTATTGTTTATCATTTTCAATATTTTTATTTTGGCATTGTTCTAAATTATACCTATTATGAAATTGCAATATCATTAAAGTAGAATGACAATAATATATCATATTATTGAAGTATATAATTGAGCCACTTGAACGACAAACTTCCACAACCTTATAAGTAGAACAAAATTCACAATATTAGAAGACTTAATGGTAATCTCTCTCTCTCTCTCTCTCTCTCTCTCTCTCTCTCTCTCTCTCTCTCTCTCTCTCTCTCTCTCTCTCTCTCTCTCTCTCTCTCTCTCTCTTCTCTCTCTCTCGGGTTGACTTTTCGCACAACCCATTTAGCACAAATATCTTGTCCTCCAAATGAAAAATAAAGAAATTTTCATAAAAGTTCGTGTCGACCATGCCGAAGGTCGTGACCTATTGGACTACCAATATAATATCATCTCTAGTCATGTAAATGGATAACATATGGTTATTCAACATATAATCACTCATAGTGAGTTTAAGACTATGGTGTTTTCCTAAACAATTAATAGAACCCCATTCCAAATCATGTCCTAAAGTTATGGTGTTGGATAAATAAGACAATTTAAACGTATCACCAACTTACTTGTTGATTAAAAAATGACTAATTATGAAGTGAGTATGTATTGTCACCCTTTGTTTTTAAGGAATCTCATTATCTTGACGATTTATGGGGTAAGTTACTACATGAGAGTATTTGGCAAGAGATAACCAGATGTGGATCTTAAAATTCTTCTTCATGTCTTTATACTCTCAACTTTGTCTTCTTCTCCCCATTCTTGTGTGGCACCTTCAATGTAGAAGAGTTTATTTTCAACACATTTATGTCCCCTTCTATATTTCTCATCACAATCAAAACTTTTGGGGCATTAATCATTATTCTTGAGGGAGTGACTATGCAAAGATGGTATCATCTTAAATGCTAGTGGATACTTGTATATTGGAGGCCACGAATCTCCCCTCTTACTCCCATGTTATGATAATATAATTAAATGCATTAAAGAATTAAACATGTGTACCTCATTAAATGTGATCCTTAAGTCTGCCAAGAAAAAAGTCGTTGAAGTTATAACTTCTCATCCATAATTGTCTCCACTTGTAAGGATTTTTAAAGCATATAATTGTGTCCCACTTTTTTCCATTTTTTGTACACTAGCAAAATATTCCCCACAAAAATAATTTGACCAAACACTTATAAAATGATTAAACATTTATTTTAAGAGCTTAAATATACAAAGAGACAATGCATGTTAGGAAATAAAGGATAAAATATGCAGAAAAATCCCTCACACAATCGCAACAGTAGAAACTAATATGCAAAAAATATTACATATCTCAAATAAAAGTGCAGAATAAAATAACACAACACAAAGAGACAATACTTAACGTGGTTCACCCAATTTGGGCTATGTCCACCAAGAATCACTTGCTCAAATTTTATTACAAGTCACCGCTCTCTCAATACAATACCCAAATATGTTTGGAGCTATGTTCAACAAACTCTACAGAATTCGCACCTGAATTCAAAACACATCTACAATGTTACATTACACTACCATATGCATAAAACCATATAAATAGACAATTTCTTAAGTAGTTTTACAAAACCGTCCCATAAACCTATGGGTCAAAATCCCGCCATATGAGAAAAACACGTTTCCCAAGATATAGGGCATGTTTTAAGGCCAAAAAAATCACGGCGGTTGCGCCCCTGAACCCCTACTTGCCAGGGGGCTATCGCCCCGAGCCCCAGCTCGGGGCCCAACCCGCCCCGAACCCCGGCAAGAAAACGTGGAAAGTGTACAATACTCTTAGTGTACGCCTTCAACACTTTCACACATGAAAATAGGCTCCACAACCTAACGATCTCCGACTTGGAGACTAGTTTTCCTCTGAGCAAGCTTCTCAACCCTTCACTAGTTTTCATGAAGACCAACCAAAACTGAACACAACTTCATTTTTTCCCTTGTGACCACCTTAGTCATCATGTATGTAGGATTCTGACTAGTATGAATCGTCTCTAGCTTCAACCTCTCTTCCTCCAAAGCTATTCTAATGAAATGGTACCTTAACTATATATGTTTCGTCCTAGAGTGGAAAACCGAGTTCTTAGCTAGGTGTATAGCACTCGACTATCACTATGAAACTTTCCTTCTCTCCCCGCTTATGCCCCAACTCCTCAAGTAATTTTTGTAACCAAATCATTTCCTTGCTTGCCTCTGTGGCAACAACATATTCAACCTTTGTGGTTGACAAAGCCACCAACTTCTGTAGTCGTGAAATCCAGCTTACTTCATCCCACCTATAGTGTAAACATAACCTGTTGTGCTCCTCCCGTGTCTACATCTCCAACCATATCTCGAATCTACATAACCACACAAAGTGGTATCTCGATCCACTTGTAGCAAAAAATTGTCCCCATTATCCCTCTCAAATCTTCAAGGATCCACTTTACTTCTGTCGCTGATCTCTACCTGGATCACTCATAAATCTACTCACCGCTCCCACTGCATGGGCAATATCAGGCCTGGTGCACACCATGGCATACATCAAACTACCAACCACTGATGAGTAAGGTACCTTGGACATCTGGTTTCTCTCCTGCTATCTTGGGACATTGTTCCTTTGATAACATGAAATGGCCTGCTAAAGGAGTTCCAACCGGTTTAACATCCTGCATATTAAACCTCTCCAAGACCTTCCTAATGTACTCTTCCTAAGATAAATTCAGCTTCCTTTCCTTCCTATCCCGAGATATCCTCATACTAAGGATTTTTTTGGCTGCCTCCAAGTCCTTCATAGAAAAGGATTCACTTAGCTGCTTCTTGAGTACTTTTATTTCCTGCATATTTTTACCTACAACCAACATGTCATCCACATACAGACAAAGGATAATATAACTGTCATCCTCAAATTTCTTTGTATACACGCAATGGTTATAATGACATCTAATATAACCTTGCTCCATCATGAAGCTATCAAATTTCTTATACCATTGACGTGGAGCTTGTTTTAAGCCATACAAGCTCTTCTTCAGTTTGCACACCATATCCTCTTTACCTTTGACCTCATAGCCCTCAAGTTGTTGCATATATAGTTCCTCCTCCAAATCACCATGGATAAATGCAGTCTTTACATCAAGTTGTTCTAAGTGCAAGTCTTCTGCTACAACTATTCCTAGAATAGTTCTAATAGAAGTCATTTTTAATACAGGAGAAAAAATCTCATCAAAATCTATACCTTTTTTCTATGCAAACCCCTTGACCACCAACCGGGCCTTGTATCTTTTCTTTTCTCCTTATTCCTCTTTGACTCTGAACACCAACTTGTTTTGTAATGCTCTTTTTCCTTCGGGTAGCTTTACCAAATCCCATGTCTAGTTCTCCATGAGAGCCTGATGCTCCTCATCCATGGCTTGCTCCCACTTCTTCCTGGCATCTACCTGCATTGCTTCATCAAAGCTCTCTGGATCTCCACTATCAGTGAGTAATAAATAATAAAGAGAAGGATAAAAATGTTTAGGTTCTCTTCTTACCCTAGAAGACCTCCTCAATATAGGAGTTTGGGGTTCTTGTTGAGGATCCTCTACCACTGCATATTCTTTCTTGGATTCTTCCCTATTTTCCTACAACTGTTGCTTATACATGAATTTCTCATTAAAGACCACATCCCTAGATCAAATGATTTTCTTGTCCTTAATACTCCAACATTTATATCCAAAGTCGTCACCACCATAACCAATGAAAGTGAATTTTTCTAATTTAGCCTCTAGCTTGGTCCTATCATCCTTGTCTATATGGAAAAACACCTCACATCCAAAGACTCTAAGAAATGAATAATCAACTTTCTTACCATACCAAGCCTCCTCAGGTATGCCTCCATCCAAGGCACTTGAGGGTCATCTGCTTATCAAGTACACAGCAGTGCTCACCGCTTCTACCCAAAAAAAAAGAGGCAGTCCCCTACGCATAACCACATGCTCCTAACATGTTCCATTATTGTTCTGCTCATCATTTATGACACCCCATTTTTCTGCAAAGTTCTTGGAACCATATTTTACCCGTGAATTCCATTCTTAGAACAATAATCATCAAATTCATTCTTTGTAATACTCCCCTCTATTATCCGACTGAGACATTTTAGCTTAAGACTTGTTTCATTCTCTACCAAGGCTTTCCATTTTACAAAAGTGTCAAATACATCAAATTTGTTTCTAATACAATAAACCCAAATTTTCCTTGTTACATCATCAATAAAGTAACATAATAACTTGAACCCCAAGAGATGATACCTAAGTCGGACCCCACACATCGAATGCACCAGGCTCTAACTTACTCTCTTTCTTTGTAGGTCCAACCTTCGAAAACCTTACTCGCTTTTGTTTCCCATATATGCAGTCCTCACAGAACTCCAAACATGTTTTTGTATATCCAGGAAAATCCTTCTTTATGATCTCCATGCCCTTATGGCTCATATGACCGAGCCTATAGTGCCACAATGTTGTATCTACTTCTGAAGCCACAAGATTACAAAAATTAGTGCTATAAGTGGTTAAATACAAGGTTCCAACCTTCTTACCTCTTGCTACCACAAGAGCACCCTTGGTAACCTTCCAAGAGTCCATTGTAAATATCATAATACAACCATCACTTCCCAACTTCCCCGCCGATATCAAATTTTGTCTTAATGTAGGCACATGTATGACATCCTTCAATAACCAAGTATTCCCATTCTACATCTTAACTCGAATAGAACCTTTTCCAACTATGTTGCAAGGCTCATCATCACCAAGAAAAACATGCCCAAAATCTCCTTTAACATAATCAACAAAATAATGCCTATGTGGAGTAGCATGGAAAGAAGCCCCGAATCTAAAACCTAAGATTCAATAATATTGTGCAAAGAAAGAATCAAAGCATCCTGACATACATTACTTGTTGCCACATTTTCCTCCTTGTTTTCTTCCTGTTGTTTCTTCTTGTCCCGAAGCTCCCAACAGTCCTTTACATGCCCAGAATTTCCACAGTGCCAACATACTATCTTGCTTTTGGATTTTGACCTTGCCTGATCCTTTGATTTTCCACAGCTTCCTCTATTATTCTGTCTCCCTCTAGTTTCCACTTTGTCAAAGCATTCCAAGTAGAAGATTCACCAGAGATTTTTCTTCGCATTTCCTTGCTTAGAATCACCCCTACAACATCCTCAAACTTCAACTTTGAGTTAGCTAGAACCGAGTTGCTTACCACCATTACCAGGCTATTCCAACTCTTAGGTAAAGAGCACAAAACTAATAAAGCCCTAACTTCTTCATAAAATTCTATTGTAACCGAAGCTAGCATATTTACAACCATATTAAAATCATTCAAATGATCTACTACTAAACCATTCTCAGACATCTTCATATTAAACAACTTTTTCATTAAAAATAACTTATTAGAGAGGAGAGGGTTTTTCATACAACTTCCTAATTCATCCATCGGTTCTTTTGTAGTCTTTTCCTTTGGAAGATTAATTAATCTTGAAGATGTAAGACACAGCCAGATTGTCCCAAGTGCCTTCCTATCTAGCAAATCCCATTCCACATCCATCATGCTCGAGGGTTTGTTCATCTTCTCAGACAACGAAATATAAATATCCTTCTAATAAAGGTAATCTTCCATCTACATCTTCCAAAGACTGAAATTCTGCCCGTTGAATTTATCAACCCTAGATCTTCCATCATCTGTCATAGCTCCCACTCAAGATAAAACTTTCCCTGTGATTCAACACTTCAGCAAACCAAACCAGGCTCTGATACCAATTGTTAGGAAATAAGGGATAAAATATGTGGAATAATCCCTCACAGAATCGCAACAATAGAAACTAATATGTAGAAAATATTATAGATCTCAAATAAAAGTGTAGAATAAAATAACACAACACAAAGAGATAGTATTTAACGTGGTTCACCCAATTTGGGCTACGTCCACCAAGAATCACTTGCTCAAATTTTATTACAAGCCACCACTCTCTCAATACAATACCCATATCTGTTTGGATCTATGCTCAACAAACTCTACAGAATTCACACCCAAATTCAAAACACATATGCAATGTTACATTACACTACCATATGCATAAAACCATATAAATAGGCAACTGCTTAAGTAGTTTTACAAAACCATGGGTATTAAAACCACGGGCCAAAACTGTCCCATAAACCTATGGGTCAAAATCCCACCCATATGAGAAAAACACATTTCTCGGTATATCGGGCATGTTTTAAGGCCAAAAATAAATTCTCGGGGGTTGCGACCCCGAATCCCAACAAGACAATGTGGAAAATGTACAATACTCTTAGTGTACGAGTCTTGACACTTTCAAACATGAAAACAGTCTCCACAACCTAACAACGCATTTGTAATTGTTTACACCTTAAAAATCTATGTATGATATTTATTATGAAAGGATGTAAGGTACGTTACATGTTGAATATTTTTATTAATTAATAAAAATTAATATGCAAATCATAATAAATATTTCAATGCATTGCATTATGATATAAGGATGAAACAATAGTGTAAAACACAAGAAGGGATAAAGAGTTAGCTACATAGATATGTACATTAGTGTTCTTGGTATACACATTGGCTAGAAAGATTGATCTAAACCTATAAGTGCTTCATTCTGATATTGTTGAAAATTCTCATGTAAAGTGTGTCCCACTTGGTGGCCAATTTTTTTAAAATCTTCTTGGTAAATAAATATTTAAAAATACTATTAAAACTTTAAAAATCAGGTAAATTTTAGATGCCCTGCACCTTGGTATTTATAAGCTCTTAAAATACATATTTGGTCATTTTATATGTGTTTGGTCATATTTTGGTTGTCGGACATATTTTGTTGAAAGTACAAAAACTACAAAAAAGTGGGACATTGTTATATGCTTTGACAGGTTGTAGTAAAGTATACTCTTATGTAGTAGAAATTCATCTTGTATGCTCTACAATAGAATTGATAGGGATTCCAGATATCTTTGGGAGAAGGAACTTAGGTTTTGGGGTTTGCTTGCCTTCCAGGTGCGTCGTTTTCCACACCAATGACCAGATCCCATAATTTTATAGCCATAAAACAAACTTTTAACCTAACTCTCCAAATACAATAATTTGTCCCATTTAATAATTGTGATTTATCCATTAAAAAAACAACTCAACTAGCCATATAGGAAAAAAATTACCAAAAATTTAAAACCAGAATGTTAGGCGGGATTTTCAAAAGTTACAATAAACCGCAAAGATAAAAATAAAATACACCAAATTACAATCTTAAATAAAATAGCTTTTAACTTGATGAAAATATCCTAACAAGTTTCAAGAATCAAGGAGGAAGCCTACAAAACATAAAAAACAAGTTGCGGAAGGCCGTGAAGATGAGAAGAAAAACTTATAATTTTATTTTTCAAATTTTGACACCTACGGTATATATCAAATTTTGAGACCCGCAGTACAAAGGAGTTGACACTCGTGGTACAAAGAAAATAGAAAGCCACGATCAAAGTAGGATGTGACATGCGACACGAGATCTAGCTAGAGCAATTGGGCGTGTTTCAAAGATTCGCACTTTTCAAAGGAAAGGCACTCGGTGGACCTCAAAGCCATGGAATGATAAAAATTAATAGAACTTGCAGTCCGCTCGAAAAGACAAACCCACGTGACAAACAAATCCATGCAAGCCTAAAAATCTAAAGAAGGTTGTGGATAACTAAAAATACTACACAAGTCTAAAAGACTGCAAAAATCTGGAGAAAATATGTGGAAGACTAAAACAAAGTCACACAACTAAAAAAAAAGCCACGAGAAGACTTGGAAAATCTGCAATGAGACAAAAAAAGGCACGAGATGATGATAAATGTCACTGAAGACATAGAAAATCTACTGAAGACTAAAACAAGGTGTGTATGATAGAGAAAATCCATAGAAGACTTGGAAAAGTCACGAAAAAAATTGAGAACAATGAAAAGGACCAAAAATTTGTTGCAAAGGATTGATAAACTTAAAAATAGGTCGCGGATGGAGAAAAAACATATCTATGCACACAAATGGTAGTGATGGATAACAACACATGCACGAGCAAAGATCTAACAAACTAATCATCCAATATTTTTATTATTTTCGAGGGAATTGGATTTTTAAACTGATTAAATTTGAGTTCGGAGGTGGAACAACTAGAGTTTTGTAGATATTAAAAATTCAAGTTTCTTCACACCTACGAATCAAAAATATATCCAAATCTATCATGCATAAGCATAACCACCAACTCTGATACCATGTTATAATTTCACAGGATAAATATGTGATTAATTCATAATCATGTAATTCATTAATTCCAAGGATTATAGGTTTATGTGAATGTGTAGAGATATAATTTTATGAAATAAATATATGCAACATAACATTGTAAATTATTTTACTATAAATAATGCATAACACATGAACACCATATTTATAATAGGGAAAACCTCGAAGGTAAAAACCCCACTCCAAAATAAAGCACTGCCTTTTATTAGAATTTTACATACAGATTTTACCCAGCACTTCCACTTCCTCCTTGGTCTCACACAGAACAAACACAAAGTAATTCTAATGCAAAAATATAATATCTTAAATACATAAATCAGATTATCCCGATTGATAATGTGTAAAACTTTCCATTGCATATCCAATCCCATGAGGGATCGCCCTATTTAATAGATCGGGTGAATCGGTTGCATTGTTTCACGTTTATAATTAAATCATGATGATTTAATCAAATGTGGAGACTGACTAAAGTTTATAAATAAAAATTTTAAACATGGGGCGTGAAGTGGTTGTCCACCTAAACAGTATCCCCACTTGACATTATTTCCCCAATAGTTAGGATTGTACAGGTTCAATTATAGATCATACAACAATTGAATGGTCTCACACTTGTTGAGTTTTCAATTCTAGAAATTTTGTTTCATAATATATAGTTCCATATCCTCCTATTCAATAGTCTTGTACATCAAGTTTCTCTCTTCCCTACCTTGAAAATTAAGCTTATTTCTCCTGTTGTGTATTTAAGCAAGTACTTATCTTTTATCGATTGATTAAGTCATTTCAAGTTTGAATACAATATTATGATTGTGTATAATTGATGTTGGAAGTTAATTAGATTACAATTGTATACATATTATAAACCCTTACAACCTCTTTAGTTTTTGTATAACATTCTAAAATCTAAATAAGGTGTAAATATTTGGTGAACCCCACTCTTGAATTGAATTTATTGCCCTAAATATTGGTTGTATTACATCATTCTTCTACATATCATGGATCATTATCATCATTTATATATCATGTCCAAGGATTCACACCTTTACCCCACTCATACTAATCATATAACACCTTTTGATGGTGGAAGTTCATAATAATGGATTCTACATATATCTATACTTCTCCATAACAAACTAGGAAAAATTATGATTCAAATGATGATATCGAATGCGATAATAATTCTAGTGCACATATGAATGGTCATATTCACGTGTCGATTACTATTAAGGTGGAACCTACTATGTAACATCCCAAAATTTCTTGTAAGTTAAATTAACTACGTTTAAGTCTAAATAGGATTAGACGAGACAATCATTGGGTGTAAAATTCATTTGGTTCAACGTATCATGACCGATAAATTCTTCTATGCGGGGCATGACAACGTGGAGCGAATAACCCCACACCCACCTTGATGATCTTGAAAGAGTCTATGAGAATCAAATTGGAAATGATGCACCACGATGAAGTTACACTGATGGAATCAAAGTAGCTCCAGCGTAATCAAAAGGAAGAATTGATCAATCAATGGAAGAGCTTGCATAACAAAAAAAAGCTTGCACATACAAGAAAAGACAACAGAGTGTCTTGGCATGCTCATAAATGTCAAATGAAGGGATACATATAGGGTGTTGAGTAACCCTAGTGCATGACACTCAAGAAAACCCTAAACCTAACCCTAAACCTAACCCATGTGAGATGACCCTCCATGTGAGTGGAGGACACGTAGGATCCCACACACCAACACCCCCCTTCATCGAAGCTGGGGTAGCGGCTATGATGAGTCAGACTAGAACAAGAAGACACTCCTAAACAACTAAGAAATATGTGTTAATGGGGCCCGACAACTAAAGGCCTGATAAGGTGCCCATATACAAACAACATCTTCCTAGAATAAGAAGAAGAGAAGGACTATATAGCTCAAAGAAGATGAGTAGCTGCATAAGACCTTACCCCAAGAAGAGACCACAAGTGAAGAAACTTCACCTCAGTGAAGGGCTTGGTGAATATGTCTACAATCGATCAGTAATTTGTCGCCGAATGTACTAAATGTCGATGATACCATCATGAATAAGCTCTCATATGAAGTGCATATGGATCTCAATGTGCTTCTGCATGATGCTAAACTAGATTTTAGAAAA
The DNA here is from genome assembly GCA_018340775.1 of Taxus wallichiana var. yunnanensis. NCBI lineage: Eukaryota > Viridiplantae > Streptophyta > Pinopsida > Cupressales > Taxaceae > Taxus > Taxus wallichiana. Next base: position 382,085,517 of record CM031242.1, read on the forward strand.
TTGAGATAGTTCTCATGTTGTCACAATAGATAATGGTAAGCCGCCGAAAGTGAATGCCAAACTTTGTCAGAATACCTTGTAGTCAAACAACCTCTGTGGCAACGTTAACTACTCCTCTGTATTCTTGCCTTTGTAGAAGATATTGCAATTGCATTCTGTTTCTTGCTAGACCAACTTATAGGACCCGAACCAAGAGAGAAACTATAGCCAAAGGTAGATTTCGATGATCTAATTCACCGGCCTAGTCAGAATCAGAACCCAATCAAGTCAATATCCACCCCTCCATGATAGTGAATGCCATTAGTATAGGTGCCACAAACATAATGAAGGATCCGTTTAACTACTTTCCAATGCAGCTCATGTGGTTCCTGCATGAATCTGGACACGATCCCAATAGCATAAGATAAATCTGGTTGAGTGTGAGTCAAGTAAATCAAGCTCCCCACCAACTTTTGATAAAGGGTACCATCAACCAAGGGAGTAGAGAAATAAAAAACCAACTTAACCCCGGAAAGAAAAGGAGTAGGAGAAGACTTGCAATCGGACATCTGAAAATGAGCAAGCAAGTCAAGAGCATACTTAGGTTGTGAAATCAAAATTCCCAAGTCAGATTGTGAAATCTAAATTCCCAAGTCGATTGTGAAATCTAGATCATAAGAAAGTAATGAAGTAGACCTAAATCAGTCATGGAAAACCTATTGGCCAAGGTGATCTTCACAGAATCAATGATAGAGGAAGAGTTACATGTGATCAACAAGTCATCAACATAGAGAACAAGAATGAGTATGGAGTCATCTTGCCATAGAATATAAACATTTGGATCATAGTGACACCTAGTAAACCCTTATGTAAGTAAAAAGGAGTCCATCTTGGCATACCAATCCCAAGGAGCTTGTTTAAGGCCATAAAGAGACTTCTTTAACTTACAAACAAGGGAGGGATCATGGACATAACCCGAGGTTTTTCTATGTAGATCTCTTCCTCTAGGTCACCATGAAGGAAGGCACTCTTAACATCCATTTGATGGAATTTCCATATGTTTGTTGCGGCAATGGCTAGGGTCAGTCGAATAGAATTCATCTTCGTAACCGGAGCAAAGGTTTCAGTGTAATCAACCCCAACTATCTAGGAGAAAACCTTCGTTACTAATCACACTTTAAAATTTTTGACATCTCCATCTACTCCATACTTTGTTGAACACCCACTTACACCGAACGATTTTTCTTCCTTTTGGAAGAGGGGTGAGATCCCAAGTATCATTCTTCATGAGTGAGGAATACTCCTCATCCATGGTAGAATCCCACTCGGAATATCAAAAGCCTCTCGGAATGATTATGGATCAGAGGTAGAGGTGAAGAAAGAGTGGGGTCCAATGAAATATAAGTGAGTATGTCTCATATCCGAAGTATCTCCAACTAAATCTCTAGCACTTTGCAAAGTTTTCCTAGCCTAAAGAGGACCAGGAGGATCAGGCTCTAAGTTAGAAGATTCATCACTCGAGTGAGAAGGGACATAGTCCTCATCATCACTATTGTTAGAATCGAGAATACTCAAGGCTCTGATGGTCGGGAGGATCAGGAAGAGGAGCACGCTCAACAACATCATCATCTGATGAGTCAAAATCTGAATCAACAAGTTGAAGAACCTCAATAGGTAGAGAAGTAGAAGTCAAAGAAGACTCATCGAACTTAACACTTCTCTCAATATAAATCTCATGAGAAGTAGGATTCAACAATCGATATCCCTTCACGCCATCAGGATACCCTACAAATATACAAGGTTTGGATTGTGGTTCCAATGCCTTGCATTTCTTCTTGGGAATCTGAGCCATAGCCTTGGATCCAAAGACTCGAAAGTGCTCAACATCAGGCTTGTGTCCAAACCAGGCTTCAAAGGGTGTCATCCCTCTTACTGCCTTATGTGGAACATGGTTCTAAATGTAATTAGCACAATTCACTGCTTCAACCCAATACTGCAGAGGAAGAGACTTCAAATGAATCATACAAGTGGCCATATCCTTAAGAGTATGGTTCTTTCTTTCTTCTACTCCATTATGCGAACGATTGTAAACAATCAGATGTGTATGCTCTGAAGGAGATCCCTTCAAAAGTGTAGAAATCCATGAACCTATTGTTTACATATTCACCTCCATTTTCAGTTCAAAGAACCTTAATAGATTGTTCCACCTGTTTCTCAGCAAGAGCCTTAAAGTCCCGAAAATGTTCAAAACTTCATACTTAAGCTTAAGAAAATATACCCAAGTATATCGCGAATAGTCATAAATGAATGTCACCACATAAAGAGATCTATTAAATGAAGGGGATGGAAATGGACTAGAAATATCGCTATGAACAAGATCCAAAGGATGAGTAGCTCTCCAATATTTTCCTTTGTCAAAGTTCTTTTCAGGATGCTTTCCAAGGGTACAACCCTCACAAAGACCCTTAGAAAACTTGATGCGAGGTAACCCATTGACCATTTCATTTTGGCTCAATTGTTCAAGGTAGCGATAATTTAGATGTCCGAAATGCTCATGCCATAGCTTACTAATCTCATTTGCATGAGTGAGCAAGGCAGTGGGCATAGAATCAAAAGTAAAGTGGGAAAAGGTATACAACCATGAACGGTGATATGCCTTTCCCTCAACCACTGTAGTGGCATAGTTAAGCTCATGAATAATCACCGAGTTAGGACCAAACTCCACTCGCATTCCTTCGCCAAGGTGAGAAATTTGGTAAACTGATAGGAGATTGGTAGAGATATCAAGAACACTCAACACTTGGTTGAATGTTCCCCCATCCATCTCTACCAATCCACTACCAGAAATTGACATTGTCGTGTGATTGCCCATCATGATTTGGGACATACCACAAGGATCGATGTTGGTGAACTCAACATGCAAAGAAGCCATGTGGTGCGAGGCACTAGAATCTATAATCCACGTTAATGAAGGAGAAAATTTGGCTACAAGGGCCTTTCCTTTTTTCTTATCAGATTTTGAACCTTTTGCGGTAGAAGACTCGGCCTTGAGCATTTGGTTTCATAGACTCAAGAACACCTATTTGTTTATTCTCGAGTAACCGAGTAAGGTGATCAATTTGTTTTCTCATATACGTATGCTCTTTATGATGAGGCTTCTTGCAATAAGAACACAAATACTTGTTTTTCTTCACTCTAGGCTTAGAATTTGAAGTGTTCATGTTAATTTTAGTTTTGGTCTTGGTTTCCTTCATAGGTTGATCCTTTCTTTCTTTCTTCTTTTTTACTAGTACTTGCTACAAGGGCATGTGACTTGGACTTGAGAGACCCCATTTGAATGAGTTTGTCCTGTTCTCGAATGAGTTGGGACGAAAAATAGTCAAAGGAGGGAATTTTCCAAGCATTGCCCAAGGTAGCTTTTGTAGCGTAAAAAGTTGACACAAAGACAGAGTATTCAAGACCTAACTTAGAGAGAATCGACAAGATCAATTGAGAATCTTTCTTCTCTACTTGACATTCCTTTAACAACAATCTAGTGTGGACAAACTTAGAGAAGAATGCTTGTAGGTTTTCAAAATCACTAGGATTTAACCCTAGCAGATTCGTTTTCCAACTCATGCACTCTCATGTCATCTTGTTGTCCAAACATTCTGTTGGTGCCATTTTTGAGCTTGCACCATGTTGCCCTAATTTTCCAAATCTGTATTTGCTCAAAAATGGTTTACCCTTTGAATTGATGGTCTGAAATTCTTCCCCTCCAATTGAATGCTTTTAAAATGCTCACAAACTTGTTGTTTTTCCCTAATTTGAAAGAATAATCCAAGTTTGCCCTTTTCTGTGCCCTAGTTTTCCAATTTTATAGGCTATGTTTTTTTCCCTTTGCAAGATCATGGAAAAATCAAATTAATCAAATCATACTTGTTTGTATTTGAAAATCCAAATCCTAGATCAAAAATGTTTGGAAATCATGCTTCAATTGATTCAGAATCGAAAAATCTACCATCCTTAGTGAAAAAATTGAATTCTAGGGCATCCTCGGAATTTTTTACGTTTTGACGATCAGACGGGCAACATTTTCCTGTCAAATTCATCCTCAGAAGGTATTGGTGACATGGTAGTTTGTAATTGGCTGAGGAAAAGCGAGGAAGTGTTGTAACTTTTCATTTTTCACCTTTTTTGACAAATGGGGCATTTTGGGCCCAGGGACCCGTTTTTTCCAAATTTGCCTACGTGGCATGTTATGATTGGTAGGGGATGGCAAGTGGTTAGATTCCCTTGAGGTTTTTAGACCTTATTTGAAAAAAATTTAAAGTCAAAAATTGGCCCGAAACCCCACATCCAATCAAAGAAGGACACGTGGTAGAAATCAAGGTCAGAGGAGATGCGGGTGGCGGAAGTTTTTGGGGTTTTTTGTGTTTTTGGCTCAAAGTGTTGAAGTAAATTTTTGGCCCAAAAGCCCGTGACCAATCTAGGTGAGACACGTGTAACATTTTAAGGGTCAAAGGGGGGCGCGGTCAATGTTGAAGTTTGTGAATTTTAAAAAATTTATAAGGGAGGTTTGAAGGAAGAAAGGGAGACTTAGACCCGCGGAAATGAATAGGAGAGCACCACGTGGTAGGATAGTTTCGGTTGTGCGGGCCCGTGGACACAAAGTGGAGAATTTTCCCTTAGCTTAAAGGGAGTAAAATGAAGATTAAGCTGCGGTCCTCAAAGAAATGAAAGATGGAAGCGTGGCGAGGACAAGGCAGGTCGGGCAAGCCGGCGGAGAGGTGGGAGGGAATTTTTCCCTTTTGCAAAAATACTCAAAATTAAAATTTGAAGCACTAGCCCACTAGCAAATCATCGGGATACATGTGGTGAGGGAGAAATAGAGGTGCAAGGCCCACGGGGCAAAAGGTGAAAATTTTCCCAACTTCCAAAAAAGGTCAAAATGTGCGGAATTGAAGCGCGATCCCAATGGGACCCACCATGTGCCACGTGTCAGCTCCAAAATTCAAAGGCAAAGGGGCAGAGGAAAAAGTCAAATTTTTCCATTTTTTCAAAAAGGTTGAAAATTCAAAAAATAAGCCCGAATTTGTTCCCAATCATAGTTTGACACGTAGCAAATCAAGGGAAACTATGCATTTTCATTTTTGGTCACCATTTTTCCTCCAGGAAGCTTGGAATCATGATTTTTGCATCAAAATTCATCAAATTTATAGTGATTTTGTGTCATCTTGGCCTTCTAGGATCATTCAAATCGGTTTAATGACTCAATATTTTGATTTGAAGATGTTTTTGAAATAATTTTTGTCCTAGCCCAAGAGCAAACACGTGAAATGACAAAATCGGATTTGGAGTTTTGATCATATTTTCCCAAGGCCTTTTCATACTACCTACATAAATTGAGGGATATCTTCATCTCCTTCACCATTTGGGGGTTACAATATAGGTTCTCTTACCTTGGTTAAAAGGCACAACCTAAAATAGTGAGGGTCAGATCAAATCCTTTCAAGGTGTTATCCATCTCTCCACAAATCTAAGTGTTAGTTAGATCACATCCCCAGCTACAAAATGACACACATCATGATCTATCTGACTTCAAGTATCATGCCATATCTCTGATGCTTTACTCGAATTGAAAAGGAGAACAAATTTTGGTACCAACACTTTTGAGAGTGCCGTTATCGGGGACTTCTTGTAATTTCTTGGTGTTTGTGGAGTGTTTGAAGAGTTTGAGAATTTGTGTATTCAATTTTTGATCTGCTACATTGTTAAAATATAATTCTATGTTTCAGATCTGCAAGTTTTAAACAAGGGTTTCAAGTTTTGTCTGTCCTTTTTGCATTTCCTAGCAGTTCATACACTTTGGGTGCATTGTGATTGATTGATTTAAGAAGAAGAAGGTATGATTTATAAAGGTTTGCAAAGGTTTCAGTACTAGAAAACATTTGACATATTATTTTAGTACATTCTTACACAACTAAGGTGAAATTCCTTAGTGGTGACTCCATGCTGATTTGATCTTGAAAATATCAGTTGTCTTACCTTTTTGTCATTTATAATTTGTTGCTCAAATTTGCAAAACTGGAAGGAAGAAGATCTCTCTTCATCAAGGACTCTACTAAGAAGTTGTTTATCTTCAAGACACTCAAGCTAGAGGGGAGAAAGGTGTGGAAGGTTGTTGGAGACTTGATTGTAAGAAAGGATATCCTTATTGTTTAGTTTGAAAGTGAGCAAAGCATATTATTGAGGACTATAATTCTTCTTCAAGTGGATCTGATTAAGACAATCCTAATGCTGATTTGAATTCCCCATCGGTGAGGGACCTTCTTATGCATTTGAAATGCTTGCTCCTAAATCTGCTCCTATATTTTCTAAATTTTCTAGAGATCATCAAGAAGGAGAACCCTTAAGAGAGATCTATTTTGAATATTTCATTCTCATTCCCCAAAGACCTCTCACTCCTCATCATTTTGTTCTCCTCCAATATCACCACCACAAAATAGCATGGATCATACTCCACCTATACCCCCATTTGTTGTTAACACCTTTGGTCCCATCAATTTTGGAGGAATGGTTGGGTATCCAAATGTTATCCCACAAGATGTGAGAAATAGGTTACCAAATTTTCAAGGTAACAATGCTATGACTGGAGATCAACATCTCAAACTTTTTGATAATATGATGGAATATTTGAGATAGAGTTTGAGGATGTGTATGTCAAATTTTTTATTCATACACTAGAAGAGGATGCTAGGGATTGTACAAGGCTCTCCCACGATAATTCTATTGATTCATGGACTGAAATGAAAAATGCATTTAGGTTGCAATATGGTGACAAGACTGATCCTAGATTTCTTTTGTCTGAGTTTGAGAATATCAAGAAGAACCCTAATGAATCATTCCATGACTTCAACACAAGGTTTAACAAAACTTTGAGAAGGCTACTGTTGGTTTGAGGCCTTGTGATGAATCTTGTTTAATCAAATATGTAGATGCATTTGATAAAAAGGTAGCCTATTACCTAAGAGACAAGAACCCTACCAATCTAAGACAAGCTTTCACCATGGCACTTCAAATTGAAAACAATATCAAGGTTGTTGGGAAACCTCTCAAGAGAGATGGTGTAAAATTGATAAACCCTCAAAAAACCTCAAGCTAGAAAAGGTGCTGATTTAGAAGAGGTTGTGAAAACTTTGGCAGGGGCTTGCCAAAAAGAAATCTCATACAAGTTGGCAAGAGCTGAGAAGGGAATTGGCCAAGACTTCACAAGGTCAGCAAAGAGCAAAAAACCATGATAGATTTGGCAATCATCCTAGGGGTGATCAAAGACAAGATGATAGAGGTAAAGGACCTATGGGAGGGGGAAATAGACAACCCCAAGCACATGAAAGTAGATTGGTTCCTGACCCTCTAAATGTCGGGTTGCTTGTTGTTGATGAAGTTGCTGATATGGATTGGTGTGATAGATGTTTTCTTCCTCATCCTCCATGTGAAGTGGACCAGCAAGTTGGTGAGGATGATAATGAGGATGGTGCTGATGATGATATTTACATGATGGGTTGTTCTTCAAGCTCATAAGGAGGAGAAAAATCTACTAAAGTAATAAGTGCTAGGACAGCTGCAACTTTTGGGATTGCATCAAATGGGTACAAGTCTTTCTTCCCCCTCATGCTCTTGAATTTGATGTAGTGCAAGCTTTTGAAATTCCTAACAATGACTTTGAATACTTAAGAGCTTTGATGATTAAGAAGTATGATGGTGGTATCCCTTCGGAGGAAGATAGAAAATTGTTGATGAATGTTGTTGTAGCTCAAGAGAAATATTATAACACTAGAAGAAAAGTTGTTAAAGGAAGTTAGGCCTCAAGCCAAACCTAAAACACCCTTGCTCACAAGCATTCCAAAAGAAGCTCCTAGGAAAGAAACACTTGCTAAAAGATCTACTGTCCCAAGAAAAAATTACAGTCCTCCTCATGCCCAAGATGCCAAGAATCCATTGCCATCTAATGAATCTTCTTATCTCCCTTCCAATGTTGTTTTGCCAAAGAGTGTCCCCTATGACATAGCCCAAGTATTGAGCCAAATTAAAGTGAGTGTTCCAATCATTGAGTTGCTTAGAATTCTTGAGCATAAGAAGAGAGCATTTGAGTACTTGGGGTTGAAAGAAGAGAAGAATATTCCAAGTAGAAATGTAAATGTTGTTGAAAATCCTCCTTAGATCATTGCAGACCTTGAAACACCACCAGTAATAGAGGATTTTGGAGAGACACCTGAGGTATATTTGGGGACATCTTTGGTTGATTCCCAATTGAATGTTGATCCATTTTTCACAACTTTGATTATAAAGGATAGGCTACTTCACAATTGTATGTTTGATTCCGGTGCATCATGTAATGTCATGCCTCTAGAAGTCATGAATGAGTTGGATATCAAAGTGAAAACAACCTATGGAAAGTGTACTTGCCATGGACTCAAGAGAAGTGCCGGTAGTTGGTTGTGTAAAAGGTTTGGTTGTGCAGCTTGCATCTTATCCCGGGAGGAATTTAAAATTGGATGTTGTGATTGTTGATTTCCCTACCAAATGGGGTATGCTTTTGTCAAGAAAGTGGGCTGCAAGTGTTGGAGGGAGTGTCCAAATGGATATGTCTTTTGCCACCATTCCCATTGAGGGAAACCTAGTCAAGCTCTATGGAGAAAAGAAAATGTTACATCTAATTGAGGACCCAAACAATGCTACTTATGAAGTATTATTTGCTGATGTTGATGCTAATAATTTTATTAGTTTTGCTGATGGAAAAGAACAAAAAATGGATCAGTCAAAGTGCCTTGAATAGGTATGTTCTCCTTGGACCTTGCTATTTGATGGAGCTTGCTCCAAATTTGGAAATGGTGCTTGGTGTAATTCTGATTTCTCCTAGCTTGGAAGAATTTGTTTTTCCTTCAAGCTTAATTTTGAATGTACTAACAACATTGCTGAGTATGAAGCCTTGTTGTTGGGTCTGAGAATTGCATGGAAGTATGGTGTCAAGGACATCATTGCAAAGGGAGATTCAGAGCTAGTTGTCAAACAAATAAGAAAATTGTATGCTACAAAAAATCAGTGGATGAAGTAGTATAAGCATGCAGTTTGGGATCTAGTTGAGATGTTTGATTCCTTCAATATTATGCACCATGATAGAAGTTTGAATGTTGTTGCTGACAAGTTGGTAGTGTTGGGGTCAAGATTTGGAGTTTTCACCATTTCACCTTATTGTGAGTACAATGTTGAAGTGTTGACTAGGCCAGCTGTCCCTGACAACATCAAGCATTGACAAGTGTTTGATGATGATTCTCAAGTGCAAAGGTTCTTGCAAAATCAAGGTGAGTTTGTAGATCAGCATATTGATTGGGAACCAATGGTGTGTATGACTGAAGGAAGAGATACTTTGTTTGGAAAATATATTATCCAATTGAAAACTAACACCATTCCTAGAGGCCTTGTTGCTCTTGAGTCTAATTTTAACAATGTTGATTACATCATCAATAGAAACATGTCTACCTCAAGGGATGTGGAAGAGCATGACTTGGGAACAAAGGAAAAACCAAGAAAAGTTTGGTTGGGCAGTAGTTTAAGTAGGAAGAAAAATAGTCCTATCTTCAATTGTTGAAACAATATCAAGACTGCCTTGCCTGGTCATATTCAGAGTTGAAAGCATATAGAGAAGACTTATTTCAGCATGAGATCCCTCTTGAAACAAATGCCAAACCATTTAGACAAAATAAAAGGCCAATTAATCCACTCCTCTCCATGAAAATGCAAGATGAATTGAAGAAACTAAAGGAGGGAGGGATCATTCAGCCCACTGAGGTATTCATCTTGGGTTGCAAACCTTGTGCTAGTCAAAAAGAAGAATGGAGATATCAAACTTTGTGTAGACTTTAGAAACCTGAATAGAGCTTCATTAAAGGAAAACTATCCCTTTTCCAAATATGGAAAATATGTTGCAGTTTGTGACAGTCTAATTGCTTTCTACATTGGATGGTTTCTCCGAATACAATCAAATGGTTGTTAAATAATCGAAAAGACTTAAGACAACATTCACTACTCCTTGGGGAACATATGTTTTTGTTAGAATGCCCTTTGGTTTGATGAATGTTGGTGCCACTTTTCAAAGAGAATGGATGTTGCTTTTGCTGGTTACATCAATGAGTTCATTGCAGTTTACCAAGATGATGTGACTATGTTTTCAAGGTAGAGAGGTGATCATTTGTAGCACTTGGAGAAGATGTTGATCAGATGTAGGGAGTATGGAATTTCTCTTAATCCAAAGAAGTGTCATTTTGGCATGTGCAAAAGGCCAAGCTGCTTGGTCACATTGTGTCAAAAGATGGTGTTATGATAGACCTTGAGAGAGTGGAAGCAATCAGCAAAGTACCTATCCCAAGAACCAAGAAAGGCATCCAATCTTTCTTTGGTCAAATTAATTTTATTAGAAGGTTTGTTTCCAACTTTGTTGAGTTGACTCTTCCAATCACAAGCATGCTAAAGAAGGACCAAGTTATCAGGTGGGAGGAGGCTGCCATTCAAGCTTTTGAAGGAATTAAGGATGCACTTAAACATGCACCTGTTTTAGCAGCCCCAAACTATAAGAGGCCTTTCCAAATCTTTTCCTTTTCCTCTGAGTATACCATTGCTTCTGTTTTTCTGCAAAAGGATGAGAATGGGGCTGAGAGGCCTATTGCCTTCTTTAGTAAGGCTTTACAAGCAGTTGAGTTAAAGTATACAATCATGGAGAAACAAGCATTTGCCTTGGTGAAAGCAACAAAGGTTTTTAGGCCTTATATATTGAGTTCAAAAGTTGTTGCTTATGTTCCCCACACCATGGTGAAAGACATCTTATCAGAGATGGAGATCTCAAGTAAAATATGTAGATGGGTGAACAAACTATAGAGTATGATATGGACATCCAAACCACAAAGCTTTGTAAGAGGTTTGGGTCTTGCTAAGCTCATGGCTGAGAGCAACTTGCAGAATGTGGAAGTGAATCAGCTAGAGGAAGAAAGGGTAGATGTGCTTGCAAAGTTGGTAAGTTTTGAGTGGTACAAAGATGTGATCTTCTACCTTAGACACCTGTGCTGCCCTAGTCACTTAAATAAAAATAAGAAAAGATCCCTCAAGCTGGCTTCTCAAAAATATATCATCACAGACCTTGGGCTGGCTTGGAAGAACCCTAAAGGTGTCCTCTTGAAATGCATAACTGAAGATGAAGCTCCCAAGATAGTTGTTGATTTCCATGGGGGAGTTTGTGGAGGACACTTTGCTTTGGAAGAGTAACAACACATAAGATTTTGAGAGCTGGTTATTGGTGGCCTACTCTCTTCAAAGATGCAACCCAGCTGGTTAGAAAATGTGATAGTTGCCAACATTTCTCTGGAAGACTGAAAGCTTCAGGCTCCCTTCCTTTGCATCCTGTATCAATTGAATCTCCTTTCAAGTAATGGGGGATGGACTTCATTGGTGAGATTTCAGATCCTTCTAGTGCTGGCCATAAGTGGATCCTTGTAGCCATTGATTATTTTACAAAGTGGGTAGAGGCAATCCCCACCAAGAAAGCAACACACCAAATAGTTATGGACTTCTTGTTGAATCAAATCATATGAAAATTTGGAGTCCCAGTCAAGATTGTAGCTGATAATGCCATGTGCTTTAGAGCCAAACCTTTAATGGCAATGTGTAATGAATATGGAATCAATCTGACTTATTCTTCAAACTATAACCCCCAAGGGAATGGACAAGTTGAGTCCAACAATAATAATTTGTTGAAGATCATTAGAAGAACCTTGGAGCAAAACAAGAAGAAATGGGGTGAACAATTGAAATTTGTAGTTTGGGCTGATAGGATAACTCCTAAAAGAGCTACTGGTAAAAGCCCATTTGAATTGGTGTATGGAACTCAGGCTTTGTTGCCCTTGCACCTGTAATTATCTTCATTTTAGTTTTCCCAATAGTTGGAAGATCAAGAGCTTGGCCCATATGAATCAAGGATCAATCAAATTATTGAGCTTGATGAGGAGAGAAGAGCATCCCATCAAAGGCATGTCATATTTAGGGAAAAATTGAAGAGATTGTTTGACAATAAGGTCACTCCTAGAGCCTTTCAATGTTGGAGATCTGGTTTTGTTGTGGGATAGTAGGCATGAAGACAAGGGCAAGCATGGAAAATTTGATGCATTATGGATGGGCCCTTATGCCATTGATATTAGAATTGGTGAACATACCTTTTTTCTCAAAGATTTAGATGGGGAATTGTTGAATTACCTATTAATGGCAGCATCTGAAGCATTTCTTGGATTAAACCCCAAATTTGAGGTATGCACCAACTTTTACAGTGTATAGTGTTTGGTTTTTTCTCTATTTTTGGTGTTTTGTCGGTTTGTGGTTTGCCTTGCTTGTGTGGCAGCCATTTTTGTCGGTTCTTAGCTAGTTTTTTGGTGATTTTGGCTCGTGACTCCTTTTCCCAATGGATATTTTGGCACTTGGTCTACGTTTTGTCCTTGTGGCACTCACTGGGAGTGCCCATCCCCAAGCAAGAGCCGATGTTGGTGCCATTTTTGAGCTTGCACCATGTTGCCCTAATTTTCCAAATCTGTATTTTCTCAAAAATGTTTTACCCTTTGAATTGATGGTCTAAAATTCTTCCCCTCTAGTTGAATGCTTTAAAATGCTCACAAACTTGTTGTTTTGCCCTAATTTGAAAGAATAATCCAAGTTTTCCCTTTTTGTGCCCTAGTTTTCCAATTTTGTGGGCTATGTCATTTTTCCCTTTGTCAGATCATGGAAAAATCAAAATTGATCAAATCATACTTGTTTGTATTTGAAAATCCAAATCCTAGATCAAAATGTTGAAAATCATGCTTCAGTTGATTCAAATTGAAAAATCTGCCATCCTTGGTGAAAAAATTGAATTCTAGGGCATCCCTAGAATTTTTACATTTTGATGGTCAGACGGGTGTCATTTTCCCATCAAATTCATCCTCATAAGGTATTGGCAATGTGGTGGTTTCTAATTGGCTGAGGAAAAGTGGGGAAGTGTTGTAACTTTTCATTTTTCACCTTTTTTTACAAATGGGGCATTTTCGGGCCTAGGGACCCATTTTTCCAAATTTGCCTATGTGGCATGTTCTGATTAGTAGGGGATGGCGGGTGGTCGATTCCCTTAAGGTTTTTAGACCTTATTTTGTAAAAAAATTTAAAGTCAAAAATTGGCTCGAAACCCCGTAGCCAATCGGGAGGAGGACATGTAAAAGAAATCAAGGTTAGGGAGATGCGGTAGCATAAGTTTTTGTGGTTTTGTGAGTTTTTGTGTTTTCTCAAAGTTTGAAAATAAATTTTTGGCCCAAAAGCCCATGAATCAATCCAGTGAGACACATGTAACATTTTAAGGGTCAAAGGGGGCATGGGTTAACATTGAAGTTTTTTGAATTTTCAAAAAATTATAAGGGAGGTTTGAAGGAAGAAATGGAGACTTGGACCCCATCAGTAATCAAATAGGAGAGCGCCACGTGGCAGGATAGTTTCGAGGGGTGCGGGCCCACGAGACAAAGTGGAGAATTTTCCCTTTTGCTTAAAGGGAGTAAAATGAAGATTAAGCCCATGGGTCCTCGAAAATAGAGATGGACACATGGCGAGGCAAGGCGGTCGGCGGGCTAGCGGAGGTGGGAGGAATTTTTTCCCTTTTGTAAAAAAGACTCAAAATTAAAATTTGAAGCACTTGCCCATGCTAGTGAATCATTAAGAGACACGTGGCGAGGAGAAATCAAAGGTGCGGGCCATGCGGGGCAAAAAGTGAAAATTTTCCCAATTTCAAAAAAGGTCAAAATGCACGTAGAATTGAAGCGTGATCCCAATGGGACCCACCATGTGCCACGTGTCAGCTCCAAAATTCAAAGGCATGGGGGCGGAGGAAAAGGTCAAATTTTTCCATTTTTCAAAAATGTTGAAAAGTAAAAAATGAACCCAATTGATTTCCAATCATTTTTCCCAATCATAGTTTTATCAAAATAAAAAAGGTAACTCAAGCTTATTTCTAAGTCTGCATCTTCCATGGCCGATTAAAAGATGGATAATTTTGTTGTGCATCCATTTGTTTTGACCGCCATGGGAGCTCCAGGAAGCTTGGAATCATGATTTTTGCATCAAAATTCATCAAATTTATAGTGATTTTGTGTCATCTTGGCCTTCCAGGATCATTGACATCAGTTTCATGACTCAATATTTTGATTTGAGATGTTTTTGAAATAATTTTTGTCCCACCCAGAAAACACGTGAAATGACAAAATCAAAAGTTATAGAGGTAATTTGAAAAGGTAAAAAGGTGAAAATGATGAGTAAAGGTGTTTGCATGCCTCAATGATGAAAAACATGCCTCCAGGATGGATAATGATCCAGATATTTGTAATGATTTAATCTTTTTGGGCACACCTAGCAACCTGACGAGTGTTTTTCTGTTTGATGTCATTTTCATTGAATCATGAGGATTGTTTTGTAACAAACTTAATCCCATGGCATATTCTTTTCTTGGGAAAGAAGGATCCAATGTGGCATGAGGTATATAATGCATTTTGGAGAAATTGTAAAGGGTTGGGAAAAAAGTTGAAAATCATCAAGAGAAATTATGAGAGAAAGCTCATTTTGAAAAACCCACCAAAGAACCAGAATAATTTCTTCTGTGTTGGATCTTCATGTATGTGAGTTGGTTACAAGTGTATAGCCATCACATAGCTCTAAGATTGTTCATGAAACTCTCCCTTGCTGATGAATCTAACAAGCTTTTGAGTTAATTTATGTTTTTCTAGGTAATATGATGTCTATTATCATTTTTAAATTCCTGCGAATAGTTTTCATTGTTCTTGTTGCAATCTTGCATTGAAAGTCTTTAGAAATCACACAGAATCTCCATTTCTTGTTGATAGTTTAGTGGCATTTGCAATCTCATGTTTAGAAGAGCCTTCATCTGATAAAGAGATAAACAAATTTAAAATCACTTTACCTTCCTTGACTACGAGAAGATTGCTTGTAAGCCTTTGGGGGCACCTTAGGTGTGGTTTGATCAAGGATTTTTGTGTTTAATTGAGTTCTTTACTTCAAGCTTTTGTGGTGAGTTCTCAAAGATTGTGTGAAGAGTGCTTCCTGGGCTTCCATTTATGCCTCTTCTAGTTGAAAGAATGTCTTGATTATTTGAAGCATTTTATCTGATAGTTGTTTCAAGTATTGTAGAGGTTGTCAAAGATCTAATATATCCCAGTTTGTCTCATCAATACCCCACCAAAAAATCATTCTAAACAACCCATCCTACCCATACTACCCCTGCATCTACATTGTGTGTCAATAAAAGAATACAATCCATTTACAAAAATGCACAAAGCAAATCAGGATCATATAATGTCTCCAGTAACCCTTGCCTTGCATTGAAAATATCTCCATAATTTGGGAGTGACAACTTGTGAAAGTCAGATTTGGAGTGTTGATCATATTTTCCCAAGGCCTTTTCATACTACCTACATAAATTAAGGGATATCTTCATCTCCTTCACCATTTTTGGGTTACAATATAGGTTCTCTTACCTTGGTTGAAAGGCACAACCTAAAATAGTGAGGGTCGATCAATCCTTTCAAGTGCTATCCATCTCTCCACAAATCGGTTAGATCACATCCCCGGCTACAAAATGACACACATCATGATCTATCACTCAAATTTCATGCCATATCTCCGATGCTTGCTCAAACTAAAAAGGACAAATTTGGGTACACACATTCAAATTTTTCCACGTAAGGTTAAACACAACCACCTAGGAAAATATAGTAACCACCCCTTCTTTTGGCACTTTATAGTTGAGTGTGTTGGATACAACCAGGTCTAAGCATGCATCATGAAATAGTTGGTAACTTGTCTTGCGATCGGTGTAATAACGCATAAGAGAGGAGACCACAATTGTGTTTCGTGGAGCACAAAAAAGTGACACCGTATACAAGCACAACTTGTAAAAAACATGAAAAGGGGCAAAATCAAATCCTAGTTATGAGAAAAAGTGTCTCACATCGCAAAGAATACCCCCTTTTCTCGCAGGCGTGGCGGATGCGCTCACTAGTCGCAAACAATAATAAGGGTAAAATACAATGAGAAAATGGACACAAGAAGGGTCCAGATAACCGCCAGAATGCCGAAAAATCCCTCAGAAGGAAAAGAGATGCTCGAAGTGTCACTGCACACTTAAGTGCATGATTAGCAAAAATTGACAATAACGTCCTAAAATTTATCGTTTTGAAAACGCCCAATTTGGCTAATTTTAGAGCTATTGCAGTTAATAAAAAAATGACAACTTGCATTATTGAAAGGACAATTTTAATATACTTTACTAATTGAGATGAAAGATCAATTATAATTAATAGAAAACTAGATTTAATTACAAATTAATCTAATTAAATCTAATTAATTGATAAAGGAAATACATCCAAATTATAATTAAGATCTAAATGAATTTTAAATCCTAATTTTGAAATATTCCCATTTGAATGAATTGCCCCCAAGAATTTAAAATACCCCCTTTTAAAAATGATTTCCACTTTAAAAAAATAATTTCCACCAAGAAATTTCAAAAAACTTACCGTTTTAAAACTTATACTTGTAGGTTTTAAAATGCACCCACTGTTTGAAATATACCCACCGTTTAAAAAGAGACTAGGTGGGGTTGAGTTGGTGGTGGGCTCGGTGGTCGAGGTGGGAGTATCCCAAGTGGGATGGGGCTCGGTGGGGATAGGCCATTGGGAGTGGGCCGAGCTGGAAGGGTGTGGTGGAGAGCCCGAGGGCGGGAGCGAGCTTCAAGAGTGAGTGGAGACTCGGGGAGCAAGCTCAAGAGAAGGGGCTCGGGACACAATGACCATGCGGGAGGAGCCCGAGTTGGGGTTGGTCAGTGTAGGGGAGACAGCCGATAGGGAGGCGTGGGTTGAGATCTTTAGGTGAAAGCGGCGAGGGAAGACCCTGGGGGAAATGTACCAGCTATGTACGAGACACCATGCAGAGGAGAGAAGGCCAAGGGAGCGGGAGTAGTCCAGTGAGTAACCACGCAGAGGGGAATGAGGGCCAAGGGAGGAGCTCGTGGGGAGAGATTCGGTCCGGCAAGTAAAACATGACTAGTAGAGGGTAGCATAAGGCAACTCGAGAAAATGGCCCGTGAGCGGTGTAGGTGGAAAGGGAGCTCGAAGATCGGTTAGAAAAAACATGCACCCAAAACATGAACTCGGCCAAGAGAAGAGCAACTCGCCGCCGTAGATCTGAAAACGACTCACCAGGGGTGAAAATCGACTCACCTAGGCCAAAAACACAAAAAAAAATGCCTTAACCCTTAAAGGAGCTCGGGAGCTCGAAGCAAGTTGAGGGAGCTCGGTTGGGATAAGGAGCTCAGTGGTGAAGGAAGGAGATTGAGGAGCAAAAAAAAAAGTCCTTCAAATTTAACCACCACTCCAAACCACAAATGTTGAAACAGCTTTCGGTTAGGAGGATGGAGGAGCCGGGTGAAGAGAACACCACACAACAAAAAACTACAACCTACAATTTTGAAATTTGATCTCGTATTTTGTAAAATACCATGCAAACACAAAAGAGAGACCAAAACAGAGATATAGAAATTTTGAGTTTGATAAAAATTTAAAACCCATAAAATAAACCTCTATTTTAACTGATCTCCAAATTTAGCTACAGCCAGCTACATTTAGCTATAAAACCCCTAAAAGCTTCAGGAATACCTGCACATACACAAAGAACACAACAAACCAACACGCTTTCCAAGAACAACTTGTTAATAACGTTAGCAATAAAATCCACAATATAACGATAAAAAACAACTTACACGAGGAATAAGTGAACAACACCAAGAGTAATCGCAACCAAAAAAATGAGTGCACATTTACCTTATCTCAAACTCGATACCATGAAAGAGTTTGTGAGAATTGAATCGAAAACGATGCACCATGATGAAATTGCACTTTGATGGAATCGAAGTAGCTCTAGCGTAATCGCAAGGAAGTATCGATCAATCAATGGAAGAGCTTGCATAACAAAACAAAGCTTGCACATACAAGAAAATATAGCGTAGTGTCTTGGCATGCTCATAAATGTCAAATGAAGGGATACATATAGGGTGTTGAGTAACCCTAGTGCATGAAACTCAAACAAACCCTACACTTAACCCTAAACCTAACCCATGTGAGATGACCCTCCATGTGAGTGGAGGACATGTAGATCCCACACACCAATAGATCCTTCCTAAAACATGATTAGGCCTTAATCATAGGTAAAAATGTTCACAAATGATAGTGAATATTTCAGTTATTTTTATTCTCAAGTTACTTTATTTTAATCGGTTTGGTCGTCTTTTTTGTTTTGTTTGACTTTTGCATGACCGTGATGATAATTGTCTCTATTTTATTTGACAATGCTATATCAAGCCAACTTTATGAGAATACTTGAATTATTATTTACGGACTTGGTGATTTCGTATTGGAATGTTTTATATAAACCTAGAAATTCAACTAATTTTTATGGTAATTTATTGTTAGAAATATGTGGACTTGTATTATGAAGGTTAATTTTAACTTAACTATTAAGTTGGGTAACAACTAAAATAAAAAAAAGGTATGAAATATTAGAGGGATTTGGCATGTAAGCCAAAAGTTTTATTTAGTTATTGAAATTTATGGGTTTCATAAAGTGAAACACCTTCACATGGCACAAGTGTGTAGCATGCACTAAAACACGTACCAATATTGGGAAGCCCAAAATTCTCTTCAATATGCCACCCAAATATAGTTCTTTAATTATATTTTTTTTACTTTTCCTTCGTCTATTTTCATTCTCCCCTTCGGAATACCTGCATGAGTTTTGGAGGAAAGAAGGATTCAACTTGTTGGAGTGGGAAGAGTAGAATTTTTCCGATTCTGGGTTTACTTTAGGCATGAATATCTTCTCCTTTCACTGTTGCATTATTTGTAAAAAATGAGGAAATACACATTTTGTTTTTAATGGCAATCAAGGAAATTGTGGACAGCTTTTGATTTAATTGTTTGGAGATGAAGTATGAAAAGGAAATTGATGGATTTTATATTCTTTTTAGTTTTCTTTGTGTGGTTTTAACCTAACCCAAAAAAATACGCAAATGGGGTTTTGGGTTTTGATCAACAAAAATAAAGTAAAAGAAAGGTTAAAAATTCTTTCTCTGCATTATAATAAATTATACCCAAAAGGAAAAGAGTTGGGTTTTTCCTGTATAGGAAGAAGGAAAACGTTTTGTGAATTTGTGTGTTTAAAATCAATTTGTGCTTGTGGGTTTTCATTTTGTTAAACTGAAATTTGGTTGTGTTTTCTGTAAACAAATCGATTGGGTATATAAATCGATTTGCATAAAGGAATCGATTTGGGTAACCCAATCAATATGGGTATGAAACTAGTTGGGGTTTTGTATATTTCTTCTTGGTTGTTATATCCGAGTATGATTTTTAATATATTGAGATCTTTTGAATGATAATTTGTGGGTGTAAAAGATCTTGCATGGGGTTGCATTTTCCGAGAAATTTTATTATTATGGACCACTAAATCAGTTCATGTATAAATGAGGGTGTCTTGTTATGTGCGAAAAATTACAAAAAAATGGCATTTAGCCTATAACTTCCAAATGACAATATGACTTGGATTCTTGTAAGATGTGAAAAAGAAATTACTTGTCTTGGTAAGGGCATGAAAGCCAGATAACTTGACCGAGATGCACCAAGGAGTAATTTGAGGCATGATTGGGTTTAAAATAATGATATCTTATGAAAGAAATTATTAGTTGTTCTTTTACTAAAAAGAGTATGTTTAAATGATGTAGCCATGGTGCTTTCTTTATATTGTTGGTTGGGTTGTTTGTTTACCAGATAGAACATGTTAAAGTGATGTAAATATGGTGATATTTGTGCTAATTTGTAGAGCTGTTCATTGACTAAAAAAATGCTCTTCTTAATCATATTGCTTTTATGAAGTTATGTAGAAATTTTAAATTTCAAATGCTTATTGATTGAAGCTAGAATATGGATTTATATACCTTTGTGATTAGAGGGAAACATGATCACTGAAATAGAAATTGGTTGTTCTATTTGTGTGCATCCATAGCTATATCTTTATAGAAACCGTAGTAATACATTTTCAGTTGTATTACCATGTGCTTGTTGATAAAACAACATGTATATTATTTCATATTTTATTAATTAATTGCATCGAAAATGGAGTTAATATTCATGCCATTTTATGTCAGCGTAGGTCACGAGCGATGGAGGTACTATCAGTTTCGTGAGCTGCTATTCTAGCAGAATGTCTATGCACTAAGCCAAGCACCTTTGGCCTGGAATAAGATTCTTCAAAACCCTATCATAAAAGTGGGTCCGCATTCTCCTAAAAGAGGTCAGTTCACGTGGGAAAAGGATAGTGAAGGTGCCACCTGCCTGATGGTCCCAGATGGTTGCGTTGATAGGGCTTTGAGAAAAGTGAATCTTTCCCTTGTTGGTAAGTTTCTTGGCTCTAGACCTAATATTGATTTTATTAGAAAATGGGCTCTGAGAAAGTGGAAACCTAAGGGGGATCTTGAGTATTACCATCATGCCACGGGTTTTTTTCTGGAAAAATTTAATCAGCAGGATGATTTGGAATCGGTGCTTCTGGGAGGACCATGGTGGCTAGGTAATATGGGCCTCTTTTTGAAAAAATGGTATCCTGGATTTGACCCTAACACTGAAAATATAAACACCATTCCAATCTGGTGTAGACTCCCTAGGCTACCATTGCATTTTTGGGATGATGAAATTTTGCTAAACATTGCTAAGTCCTTAGGTGCTCCGATCGGGCTGGATGGGCCCATGAGAAATAGATCCAGACTTGCTTTTGCTCGATTCTACATTTCTTCTGAAATGGAGCAGAATTACCAGAGCACATCATCTTGAAATCTAGGTATGGGATGTGGATTCAAAAAATTGAATTTGAAACTTTTCATTTAAGGTGTAAGCATTGTCATCGCATAGGACACTTCACCAAAAACTGTCCCAAAAAGGAGATCCCTACAGTGGAGGACAAACACAAAATGAATGAACAACCTGTGGATGGCTTAGTTTTGAGAAAGGAACGTAGGGTTCTTGACACTGATAGCCGGAGAGAAGACAAAGCCCCTAGCCAGACTGAGCTGGACTACAATAGAAAGGGAAAAAAGGGGTTTTAGAACTCAAATAAGGAAACATTTGGTCTGGCATCCTAAAACCCCAGAGGCAGCTTTTCTTGCAGCACCTATCAAAGAGGACTTGGAAAATCCTATAAAGGTGACCATGGAGGTGAACGAGCAAGAAGGATCTGTAAAGATAAATATCATCCCTAATGATCAATATCAGTCTTTGAACAATAAGGAAGATGAGATAGATAAACCTTTGTGCATCATTGAGGAAATATTGGACATGGATAGCATGGGTTTTAAAGAAACTTTGCAGAAAAACACTCCTAGGGGTGATGGTAAATTATCTACAGATATACCTCCTTGCTTTCAGAGAATGATCGTGGTTTCACCTACTTGCTACAAAGATCAGAACAATAGATCCACACTCAATTGACAGAATCAGAAAGAGCGTGAAGAGGGAGAAGTAACGCCAGTCAAAGAAGATGAGGAACTAACTTCTGGATTCATAAAGGTCATTTCAAAAAGAAAAAGAGAATGAAAGGATTTGAAATGATCCTAGAATCACTCTACAGTGATAAGAAAAAGAAAATGGACAACTGGGATACCTCAACATCCAGAACTACTAGATCTTCTGCAAGAAGACTAGTAGATTTTGGAGGTAGTTCTAAAAGAGGAAGGCCCTCAAAAAAGGCTCTTAGATCTAAGAGAACAGAGAGAGACATTGCAGATGGCATTCAACGTCAATTGAGCCATCAGAAATCCCAACTCCCAATCCTTCCAAATGAAGATTATTTCTTGGAACATCCGAGGTCTAAATGGAAACTCCAAGCAGAGAATCATCAAGGAGTTACGTGATTCTAGTAGTCCTAGTATTTTGATTTTGCAGGAAACTAAGATGAAAGCTAAGATCCTTGAAACTAATAAAAAGAGTTTTTGGGAAAACTCTGAAATGGTGGCGGTGGACTCTCAGGGAGCCTCTAGAGGTCTAGCTACTCTTTGGGATAAAAGGCACTGTACTGGTATGGTTCTTAATGCTAGCACTAATCATCTTGCTATCAAATTTCATGCTATTGAGAACAATGGTGAATGGATCCTTTCTAACATCTATGCCCCTAATACGGTTAGTGGGAGATGAAAAATTTGGACTGATCTTAAGATCTTTAGAAACCAATATAGTACAACTAACTGGCTTATTATGGGTGATTTTAACTCTCCTCTAAACCCAGGTGAAAAATATGGAGGAATCTCCATCTTTTCTACAGGTATGGAGGATTTTGCTGATTTTATTGCTGAGCTTAATCTCTTAGATGTGGATCTCCATGGGAATAAATACACTTGGAATAATAGAAGGTTGGGAAAAGATCTTATCTAGGTTAGATTGGATAGAGCCCTGATTTCTGCTAGCTGGATTCTCAGTCAAGACTTCCACCTCTCTTCCTTGCCCAGAATTGGATCGGACCACAATCCGATTGCTTTAAATCTTCTCAATTGGACTAAACCCATCAGAAGCTCATTCAAATTTGAAAAGATGTGGATGGAGCATGACAACATCTACAACAAAATTAAAGAATGGTGGGTTTGGAATGGTGAAGGCACTGCTCAATTTAGATTGATTCAAAAGCTCAAAAATGTTAAAAAGCAAGTTAAAATCTGGAATAAAAGCATTTTTGGCAATGTGTTTGATAATAAAAAGAAGTTAAAACAAAATCTCCAGGATTTGGAAATCAAAATGAATACAATGGGGAGATCCGTTGAAGACCAAACTAATGAAAAGAATATTCTTTCAGAGCTGCATATGATTTGCAGCAGAGAAGAATCCTTATGGAGACTTAAATCTAGAGCTATCTGGCTTAAAGAAGGAGATAGGAATACAAAGTTTTTTCATATGACCACTTTGAAGCACAGAGCTTGTAATAGGATCATGGAAGTGGCTAAAAGTAATGGAAATATTATAAAAGATCCCAATAGCATCAAGGAAGAAGCTCTAAATTTCTATAAAAAACTTCTTAATGAGAGGAATATCATCAATGTTGAGGCTAATTCTTTTATGCTGGAGGCTATTCCCCAAGATAAAATTGAGGAGCAGAGATTT
Organism: Taxus wallichiana var. yunnanensis; assembly: GCA_018340775.1. Taxonomy (NCBI): domain Eukaryota; kingdom Viridiplantae; phylum Streptophyta; class Pinopsida; order Cupressales; family Taxaceae; genus Taxus; species Taxus wallichiana. The sequence continues at coordinate 382,108,799 of CM031242.1, forward strand.
AAAAATATCACCAAAGTTGTCATGCTTGAAGAGCTGCAAAAAGTTGTGTTTACTTTAGAAGGCGACAAGGCTCCAGGCCCGGATGGTTTCTCCATTAATTTTTTCCAGAAATTTTGGGAAATTTGTTCGGATGATCTTCTCAGAGCGGTGAATGAATTCTACAGAATTGGAAATCTTTTGAAAGAGCTGAATAACACCCACATTGTGTTGGCCCCAAAAAAATGGATGCTAAAGACTTCAAAGACTTTAGACCCATCAGCCTAGTGAATGCTATCTATAGAATTTTTACCAAAATTATTGCTACCAGGCTTCAACTCATTATGAATGATTTAATCTCAAGGCAGCAGAGTGGATTCATTAAAGGCAGGATTATCCAAGATGGAGTGATTATGGTTCATGAGACCATACATTCTATGGAGAATAATAAAAAAGCAAATATGGTGCTTAAGCTCGATATGAATAAAGCCTTTGACAAGGTTTCTTGGGTTTTTCTTGACAAAGTCTTAACTAAATTTGGTTTTCCAGACAAATTCAGAAAAATTATTAAGGCTTGTATCTCTACGGTTAGATTCTCAGTGGTGGTTAATGGTGAGCCAGTGGGTTTTTTCACTAGCAGCAGAGGACTAAGGCAAGGGGACCCCATCTCCCCCCTGCTCTTCATTCTTATGGCTGATAGTCTTAGTAGAACAATTGGTAAAGTAGTCAATGATGGTCTTTTGAAAGGCTCAAAGCCCACTTCCATCAGCCAAGTTGTTCCCATCAACAATTTGTGGATGATACAATCCTCCTTCTATTGGCTTCCATCATTGAAGCTAAGGCTACCAAGGCTATTCTGCAGCTCTACGAATCTACTTCTGGCAAGAGATCAATTATGATAAAAGCTCCATTTTCTTCTTCAACACTCCTGAAGAAAGACAACTTAAAATTGCTAAAATTGGGCTGTAAAATAAGTGCGCTTCCAGCCACTTACTTGGGTCTTCCTCTCGGCACTAAAAAAGTCTCTAACAAGGTGTGGGATGATTTATTGGAGAGATTTCAAAAAAAATGGCTAGATGGAAAGGAGCCATTTTATCTAGTGCTGGTAAGTGCCTACTCATAAAAAGTACTCTTCAAAATCTGCCCATTTATATCATGTCACTTTACAAGATCCCTTCTTCCTTCAGAGAAAAGTTTGAGAGGATTCAGAAAAAATTCTTATGGCAGGGCATGGAGGAGAAGTTTAAATTTCACTTAGTTGCTTGGGATAAGGTTTGTACTCTGAAGTCTATGGGAGGACTGGGTATAAAAGACATCAAGAAAATGAATGAGGCTCTCATTGTGAAAATGGGCTGGAGAATGCTTTCAGAGAAACAACCATGGATAGATTTAATTAAGGCTAAATACCTAAATCAACAAACTATCTTTTCTTTCCTACAAGATGAGCACCTTCCCTATGGTTCCATTTTTTGGAACAATCTAGTAAAGAGCAGAAATTTCATTAAACAGGGCAGTAAATGGAAAGTGGGTGATGGTTGTGATATAAATTTCTGGGATGATAACTGGTTTAATGGCAGTCTTATGGATAGATTTGGGATGGTCAAAGACAGTCTTGTAAACAAGTATGGCACTAAAATCAAGGATTATATTGAGAGAAATGGCAACAAAAGAAATGGAAAAAACTTTCTGTGGAGAGAGATGATCTGATCCAAAATATTTCCTCCCTTCAAGATCAGTTAGATCTTATTCCCTTAAGTCAGCTGGATATTAAGGATGAATTGGTCTGGAATAATTCTATTGATGGGGACTACTCTGTCAAAATTGGGTATAATACTTTCTTCGACAATAGTCAAACTGAGTTCAAATGGAGTAGGATTTGGATGGCTGAGTTAACTCCTAAAATAAATTTCTTCCTTTGGCTGGCTCTCAGAGGTAGGATTCTTACCACTGACAACCTGATGAGAAAAGGTTTCATAATGCCTAATAGATGTCATCTATGTAAAAAGACTCTGAGGATATCAGTCATTTGTTTATCCATTGTGATTATGCTACCAGAATATGGAGTTTTTCCCTCTCTAAATTTGAAGCTTTCTGGGTGGTTCCGAAGGATTTCAATCAGCTATGGACTCAATGGAGCCCACCCTATAAACATTGTGTTGTTAGAAGGATCTGAAGCTGGTTATTCCTCATATTATTTGGAGGATATGGAAAGATAGAAATGATATTATCTTTAGAAATAAAAATCAAAATTATAAGCTCAATATTGGTAAAATTTCTAATGATATTAAAGAGAATATTGCTAGATTTAAACCCCCCAAGAACAAGAGTTATCCAGAAAATGAAGAACATGTCTTATCCCACTGGCAGATAGGAGCTGACAATAGCCGTAGTAATTCCGGTAATAGTATTGATAGATCTTTGATTCAATGGCATCCTCCTGATTTTAACTGGTATAAGTTGAACTTTGATGGGGCCTCTAAGGGTAACCCTGGATTGTGGTAGGGGGAGGAGTGATCCGGATCATAAAGGCAGTCTGATTGCTGCGTATGCTGGAAAAATGGGAATTCAAACCAATCATTTTTCCGAAGCATTATCTGCTTTATGGGGCCTTAGAATTTCTCAGACTCATAATATCCAAAACCTCATTCTTGAAGGGGACTCACTTAATATCATTAATCATCTTAATCAGTGCTCACCTCCAAGTTGGAACATCAAGGATTTCATCTTGGAATCCATAAGTATTTGCCAAACCTTCAATAACATTCGGATCATGCATACTTACCGGGAGGGTAACAAGGTGGCAGATGCATTGGCTAATTATGGCATAAATGTTAACCACATTGTTTGGGATAATAATAACATTCCTGAACAACTTCAAAGCAAGCATTCAAGTGGATATTTATGAACATGCAAATTCAAGATATGGGATATGAGCATTGGGAGTGGATTTGTATTAATAAAACTCCCACACGTGCTGACTTTAAAACAACACTCATACAAATCTTGATGGACAATCAAGATTGTATGAAGTATAATGGGAACTTCAAGTGGATTTATATGGAGATGAAAGACACGCATGCGGGCAATATAGAGCTCTCAACAACTTGTATACAAGGCTTTACGGATTCCCAAGACAGAAATAAAGATAATGATGATCTGGAGTGGGCTAGCAAAAGGACTGTAGTTCCCACATGTGGATTTTCACAGGTTCATAATAGCAGTCACTCAGGTATTCATGGGAAAAGCAACGGCTATTCTAATCATCACTCTCACCGCGCGGATAATAATAGTGAAAGGTGGACTGATATTTGCGCTCTTAAGGATTCTGAAATTTTTATTTGCAAGCAGTTAAGCACGGTGATAATGGGAGGAGCCCCTTGCCAGATTGAGCCCAGCGTGGATCCGAATGGAAGAATAATGAGGAACTTTGGAATCTTCTCAGCCAGGGAGGCATCACCAACTTTATTGAGAAGATTCAGGGCCACGACCAAAGTATTTCAGTTCATTTTGTGAAGGATTGGAAGGATCGCACTGTGGATTATGGAGGGCAGAAGATTTCGATCAACGAGGAGTTAATTGCTGAAGCAACTGGCCTTGGCATGGAGGGGTACCACTTTTTTAATAAAAGGGTTGACAGAGATGCTGAGGAGAGGAAATTTGTTGAGGGTAATGAGAAGCTGGTCTTTGTCACGGTGGGCCTGCAGGTTAGTTCGATCCCTTCACCTTTTGATGAGGTTACCCGTATGATGGTGCATTTCATTTCTTTGGAGGGGAGGTTCGTCACTGTGCCCTCTAAGCATCTTGTGTTCCTCAATCACTTCCAGAGTCGCATGGTATGTTTCCCCCACTATCTACTTAACTCTCTTGAGCGCTCCATTTTGGAGTTTCAAAAGCATGCACGTGTGCGGTTCCATTACACCAGGGTCTCATTTTCTTGTTACATAAACTGTGTCTTCTTAGGTCTCCCAGTATCCCTTCCTCCCCTGGCTCTGTTCCTCCTCTGCCCAGCACAGCAGCCGCTAGCCCCATCTCTCCACCTTCTGTCCCCACCACCACTACTGTCACCCCTCTGCCGGCCTTCTCGGCTCCATCTTCCATTCCCCCACCTCTGCTCCCACCCCCTTCGCTTCCACTTTGGCCAGACCTATTACTAGGTCTTCTAGAAGACTAAACCTTGATACCCCTGTTGTGGGGAAGGTCCCTCAGGAGATTGAAATTGCCCATAACCTCCTACATATTAGTAGTGCTAGTTCTCAGGAAGCACACATTGAGAGCTCCACAAAAAGGCTAGAAGCCTTAGAAGCTGACATGAAGCTATTGAAGGAAGAGGTTAAAAACTTGGCAAAGCAAAAAGGTAAGAGGAAGAAGGAGGAGGAGGTGGTTATTGATAATAATCAGGTTGAAGATATATACAAGAAGTTGAACTCCTTAGACACCCATTTAGGGAAGGCCAAGACTCACCATGATTATAATATGGCCATTTTTAATGCAATTGAAGAGTTTATTGAACAACATGTCTCAATGAATGTCTCTAATCTCAAATGAGAGTTCCAAGCAACCCTTTGGGGCACAGATAAGGAAAGCAAAAGGACCATTGAACAGCTGGATGTTACTGACTCGCCCACATGATGACATTGGCTATGTTCACCTCTTGGCAGAATATCAAATCCAGCATCGACAAAGCCGCCAAGAAGTAATTGTGGGTGCTTTTTTGCACTTCTTTTAATTATTGTTTTTTTTTTTTTTGCTTTCTGCGTTTTTTGATTTTGTTTTTTTGGGGTATCTTCTCTTGGGCTACTTTGTTTTCTTTGTCCCATTTGGATTTTGATTTTTTGTTGGGTAGCATTCTATTAAAGGGCTACTTTGGGTTTCTTTGTATTTGCCCCATTTTTTGAACTGATCTTGATCCTCCACTTTGCAGGACCATTAACTGTAAAATTACCTTTATGAGAGATAATCGGGTTTTCGGGTTTCACAAACAGGACAACATGTGTTTTAGATGTTTCATGTCTTGTGTTCCCCAAAACCCGAAACCCGCTTCAAGTAAGGCGAGTCGGGTTTGCGGACCTTCCGAGCATCGGAACATGCCTTCGTCTAAGCATCATGCTTTATGTCGATTGTTTCCCGCAACCCAAAACCTGAATTGCCTAAGTCCTTCATGTCAGGTTTTCGGAACTTTGAAGCATCTAAGCATCATGCTTCATGTCAATTGTTTTCCGCAAACCGAAACCCGAATTTCTCTAAACACCTTTGTGTCGGGTTTTCGAGACCTCCCGAGCATGTTGACATGGCATTAATGCCGAGTTGTCGGGTGAGTTGGCATGTGCCAGCTGAAGTGTATTAATTACAAATTTTCTTATATATATGCGGATTTCCACGTCATTTTTACCGACGTATTTTTACCTCGTGGATTTTTCGCGCATGCTTCTCCAACCTCGAAACCCGAAACTCGCCTGTGCCCGATTGAATTGCCCATTTTCGATCTTTCCTTGCCTTGGTTGAAGGTATCTCTCTCTTCATTCTTTGTTCATGGTTTTTATGGATTGATTATGTATGGAATTCTTCCCATTTTCTTACCAGGTTTGTGGGGTTTTTATCTTTTTCCTTTTGGGGTTGTTTTCTTAAACCGGGTTTCTATTTTAGGGTTTATCTCTTTGGAATTATCACTTTGTGTTATTTCCCGAGAATATTGTTGTAATCAAAATATGTTTTGGATATAAATGATGAAGAAAGAACTTGCATGTTTTAAAATCAACAAAAACCCTATTCCCCCTTCTCGGGTTTCACAGGGTGCTGTGCAGTATCAAAAACCCGCAGTGTATCAGAAAGTTTGAAGAGCCGACTTTCCAAAGTCTCTGACATCCTCAGTGTCTTCGGGTTTTCTCAAGTCTCTGACATCCTAAGTGTGCCGGGTTTTCTCAAGTATCTAACATCCTCAGTGTGTCGGGTTTTCTGGATTCCCCGACATCCTCCTTAGTGTGTCGGACTCTTCCATCCTTTCGGCATCTCCAGTAGGTTAGGGTTTTCTCAGTGTGCAACATCTCCTGATCTCTCGAAACTCTCTTCCTTTGAAATCCCTCATGTCGGATCCTGGTCCATCACAAGAAAAGACTGAGAAGTCAGGAAGGATGAAATACAAGTTCAGAAAGGTGGAGTTTCCATCATATATCGATTGCAATTATGACATCCGAGATACAGAGCTCAGAAATATAGATATTGAGGATTTCGGAGTAGGGTAAGGAGTTCCTCCCAAACTCCATGGATGAAATTGATAGCTGATAGTGGTTTACCTCTTGCAACGGGTTTTCCCATGTCCACTCAATTGCCACCGAATTCATCTTATCCTGCGCTTCAGGTTATGACTCTGTTTCCCATGTCTTTGTGAGAAATCAAGCGAAAGAAGTTGTGATCAAGTTAGATGGAGGTTACTTTGATGATCTCCTCAAGTTGCCCAATTTTGAAGAATATGGAGAGTTATATATCAAGTCAGCTCAGAAAGCTAGGGATAATGATCAAGAAGATTGTATCAAGCATGTAAATAAGAAGTTCCTATCAAATCCAAACCGGCCGTTTCCAGATTCCCGAGACTTATCCCCAGAAGTGATTTCATTCAGGAAATCAATGACATCATCACTTTGTTGAGTCGGCTTTTGGTTTACCCGAATCAAATGTTTTCCAAGGGTGGATGTATCAATTCATGATCACCATCAAGAAAAATCAACAAGGAATTGATTGGGGCACTCTCATTAGTAATGAGATAGATTCCCAAATGACAACAGTCTTGTCCACAGGGAATTTTTATATGTCCTCATATGTCACCTATGCAGCGGCCGGTATGAGGAACTATCCCGGTTGGATACCAAGAGAAACAGGACGGTGAACTAGGTTTATCAAGTACTTCCCTCAACTGACAAGAAAAGGGTCTCAAGACCAATTCAGAAGGGTAAATGACGCCTTATTTTATGAAAACATCTGCGCAGTTAAACCACGAATTGAGGACAATAAGAATCTCGAGATGAGGCCTGCGGCTGAAGTTTCCAAATGGGGTACATGTCTTCTTGTAATTCAAGAAGTTCACATATCTTCGGGTAGTCATGTACTCAGGGGATCCTTTCCGTCTGCCCTGATATCCAGGGGATAAACTGATCTTGATGGAATTGGTTAGGCAATTGTTGGATTTCCACAAGTTCCAACAAAGTAAACATAAGGCTCTTGTATCTTTCCCAATTTCTATTGGAAGATACACTTGTTCGACAGTGGTGAAAGCTAAAAATGTTGTCCATGAGCTTCAGGACAAGTTGAAGAAGCATATGAAGCCCCGAGACGGGTTTGACATTCGAGGAGTCCTCAGGGCGTATGGAACCCTGCACCTGCACAGACCAAGCATAGAAGACATCTGGATTGATCTACGTGATGAGGTTGCTATTCGCAGAAAGGATCATAGCAGATTGACACTTGCTGAGATTCAAACACTTGAGCTTGCTAACTTACCAGAAGGTACTAGCGATAATGAAAGTGTTCTGGATCTTTCCTATGATGGACTGAATGAAGATCAATATGTTTTCCCACCTATTGATTGGTCTGTCAGTGAAAAAGCCTCCATTACAGATAGGTCGGCTCTGATTCTTGCACGCACCAAAGCATGGCTCTCCTCTTGGGGAATGAGTTTTAAAGATGATAAGTTTTCAAAGTTGGCTGCTTCAGAGGCGGGGCCCTCCAAAAAGGAAAAGGACAAAAATCTTCTAAGGGGCCTATAAAGGTCAAGTTTGTCAAAAAGAGAAAAGAAAGAGAAATCTCTTCAATTATTTCTCCAGTTGAAACGGTGGATGTCCCAGAATCACCAACACCACCAGAAATAGGAGAAATTACTTTGGAAGGAGAAGGAAGCCAGCCTCTGGTTTCATCATTTGTTGATTGCCCAACTGAAGAGACCTTATCTCTTGCATCCCAGGCTTTGGAGTCTGAATTTGCGCCTCCCCCCTCACAACCACTCCTACCTCCTCATTCTCCATCCACTTCTTCAATCATGGCTAGTATCTTCTCTAGACTCTCACCCCTCTATTGGGACCCAAGTAATCACCAACACGCCCCCTCCTGTGCCTCTTTTTATTGAATCTGTTACCACATTGGTAACTATTCCCTCTCCACTAGTAGAACCTTCTCCCCTTGAGAGTATGATACCAGCTTCTACAACAGTGGCAACTCCCTCTGATACGCCGCAATGGCTACTCGAGAAAACTCTGAGGAAGAGGAAGGTGATTGTACCCATACCAGCCTTTGATTTTAGCTCACTCAAGGCTTCTACTACTAAATCAGCCAAGAAACCCAAAACAGTTTCAAGGGTTTTGGTGGACGCTTCAGGGCATAAGTTTGCAGAGATCGCCACTCCCACGACTGACAAAACTAAAGAGGACATAACAGCCTCTGATTATCAGATAACCAGGGTGGCTCTAGGAAAAGTGACAGCAGAAGGGGCACAACAGATGCACGGATGCTACGAACGTGTTGTGTCAGAAGTTGAAAGAAACAAAAGACAATAGAGATGAGCTTAAAGGAAAGGTGGAGCAGTTGACTGAGGTTTTTCTTAAACTCTCAAAACCCCTTGAATCCATACCATCTTCTTCTGTCCCTGTCGGATTCGATTTCTCATCAGTGCCTATAATTGAGAAGATTAATAAAAAAGGAAGGGTGGTCGATGAATGGATCCAAAGGCTGCTCCAACAGGGGAAGGAAGTGATTCAAGACGTTGTGAAAGTTCATCAATCTTTGGGGACATTCAAAAGGATGGAGAGAAGATGGACGATGATTTCTCTCAAGAAATTGGACATCTTGATTTGACTTTTGAAGCTCTCCAGGTATTAAAGCAAATACCATCACATCTCTTGGTAGAAGAAGGCATCATCCCACATACGGATAAGCATTTCCAGCTGACCAAAGCCATCAGGTTCAGAGTAAAGATTCTCAACAAAGCTTTGTGGTAAGTTGAGAGAATCAAGGATAAATTGATTGATGGAAAAAGTGATCTGGAAGAAGAGTTGCTGAAGATTTTTCCAAAGGTGTCAGTTGGAAACTCAGGTATCCTATCAGCAGATGATCTTTTCAAACAAGTCCAAGAGTCTGTTCAGCATGAACCAACGCACGGATTTGGTATTGAGATCATTGATCGGTTTGTAAGAATTGAACATTCTTTGGAGGCCTTGAGAAAGCTCAGCAAAAGATTGAAAAAGCTTCTGGCAAAGTGCTAGTGATACCCATGAAACCTGTCAAGTTTTGAATGATCATTCCACTGCGCCTGATGAAAACGAAATGCAAGGCATAATTCGAAAGTTCCAAGAATTTTGGAACAAACAGGCTCAGCTGGAGGAAGAGAAAGATGAAGGAGCGAAAGATGACGATTCAGATTAAGTCCCAATGTTTCATGTCATTTCAATCTTGAAATTGACATGTCTTTTTCATTTCTGTTTCATCACATAAGAAGCAAATTTTGACTTGGTCTCCTGCGCAAGAGTCAAGCAAAATAGAACTCTTTTTAAAGAACACTATTTTCTAGGATTTATCCTATTTTCTCTCGTTTCCTTTTATTATAAATAAGGGATGCTTATGCATTCCAAAGGGTCGAGATTTTTGGAATATTCGGAGCTATTGGAAAGAAGAAAAACTTTGTGTTTTCTTTTAATCATTTTGAGGAATAGAAGTTGAGATTATTTTGCAAACTTTGTGTTGTGGGATATATCTTTCTTAAGACATTGTTCTTACGTTCATAATCTTAAGCTATTCTTTTTTAGCACCTTAATTTTTCTAATCATTTTAGACATTATATTTATGATCTAAACCCCGTATGATTATTTCATGCTCTGTGTTTACTCGAAATAAAATACGTTTCTCTCATTTCCTTTCCATTTTTCTTCTTTCATTGTAATAGTTTCCAACCCTGTTCATTTACGAAAGCAATACCTTTGAATCATGTGGATGTGGATTTCGGGATTTTATCCCAACCCCAATGGTTAGATTAGTGTGAATACTGTATATATTGTTTTTGCTATGTTTTAGATTAGTAATAAGCAGGCAGCCTCACCTGTCTTTGAGGAGGGATTTAATCCCATATACTGTGGTTGAACCTCATATTTTGGATTGACAAAATATCCAACCAATAGTTTTTGGTGACTCACTGGGGAATACGGATTTATAGTATAAAGCTTATCCTCTTGGTGTCTGGCGACTCCGTATTTGCCTTATTTTTAACAAGGTCTCTTTCCCAGTTCAAGCTGGCCAGAAGATCTTCACTCGGTCCCGCCGAGCCCAAGGTGAAATTGACCCACTCTTTGAGTTGCTACAACAACACAATTTCAGCCTGTCCCCCAACAACATTGTTTCTAACCGAACCAGAAGTTCTTCACCTGTTCGGAGAAACCGGATCCCCGTGGAACGGGAAGCATCTACAACTTGTCGTGCACTACTCTTGTCTGATACTCGGATCCCTATACGCACTCTTTTCAGAAGGATGGCAGTACAACCTGTGCCTTGGGGCGCAGTTATTGGTCCTCTTTCTTTAACTCCACCATTGCATGAGTTACCACATGGATCACGTAAAAACATTCCCAAGTTCAATGGGGATGGGAAGCAGCATCCTGATGAACACGTTGCATCTTTCTTTGTAGCGTGTGGCATCCTTGGAGTAGCTCATGAAGATGTTTCTGTTCAACTCTTTGTTGAAACGTTGCATGGTGCAGCAGCTGAATGGTTTTATCACCTTCCGAATGCGTGCATCACAAACTGGGCTACCATGAGGACCAAGTTCGAAGCACGTTTCAAACCAGCCGAATATTCTCATGCTTTGCTAGCACAACTTACCCATATGAAGAAGGAATCTCATGAACCCATGCGGGACTTCGTGGCAAAGTTTAATAAGCTGATCCGGAAGATTCCGGAAATAGTTGTATCTTGACTCCAAAATTAGAAATGCTTCTTCATTAATGCTCAGCCTCCTGATGTGAGCTTTTTATTAAGAAGGTCGGTTATCCCAGATTTGGCTGTCGCTCAGTCAACAGCTATTGAAATAGAAGATGATCTTATTTTGGCTGGAAGAATCAAGAAAGACATACCCAAACTCAAAAATCAAGGTTCTTCTCAAGGTAATACTGATCCTATGTTTCAAAAAATGGCTAATGATTTGATCACTTTAAAAAAGAAAATGTCCCAGCAAGTGAACAATGTTCCATATCGGGATATTCCTAGACGGAATTTCAATAACAACAATGGTGTGCCTGCCAGAGATAGGCCACGGTTAACTCCTGCTCAACCGAGGCTAGCAATTGAAGCTCCTCCCGTTAATGCAGCAGTAGAAATAGTTGAAGAAGAGGAAGAACCAGAAGAACAAGATTCTCCCGAGGCTTTTGAAGCTTCACGATATGCCAACGAGTCTTATGACGATTCGGTAGGTGACTCCAGCATTGGGTATTTGGAATACGATGAAGATGAATGTGCACCGGATGGTCAGTCATTTGTTGTCTTCACTCGATCCCAATCTCAGAATCCAAGAAAACCTCTTGAAAACACTAAGGAGAAGAATAAGGAACCTCCCATAGCCATCGTTAAGAGAGGTACTCCTATTTCAGCACAAACTGAAAGAGAAGTCACCAAAAATGTAACTTCTCCTTATTCTCCTTCTCTTAAGATTAGTGCCTCAAAGACAATCTCATGTGATTAGAATTGAGCCTACCATCACCCCTTCTTATACTACTTTTGACATTGTTGATCATGCAAAGAGAACCAAAATCCAAATGTCGGAAGCAGAATACCTTCAGTCAAATCCTGAACAGTTTCGAAAAACTTGCCAAATTCATCAGAAGTAAAGCGGTTGTTCCACCACCTTCAAAAGGTCTCCTTCCAAATCCTACTCAATCCCCACCTCAGAACAATCTGACCTCTACTTCTTCTTCGGAAAGATTGAACCATTTTATTTGTCTTTACTTATAAATGGGTTTAAACTCAGCAATTGCATCATCGACTCAGGGGCCTCCGACAATGTTATGCCCGCAAAAGTAGCCCATGCCCTTGGGCTTACTTTGACTAAGTCATATGGACGGTGTTACTCTATGGAAACCAAACAAGTTCCTTTGATTGGTCAAATCAAAGATGCACAGTTCGCATTCGTTGCTTTCCCGGAAAAGAGAGTGAAAATGACCATTCTAGTTGCTGATATCCCTACAGCTTACGGTATCCTCTTGGGTAGAGGTTTTTGTAAAGACGTCGAGGAGAGATTAATATGGATTGGACTAAGGCTAAGATCCCAGTCAATGAGGTTCATCAGGTTTTCCATCTTGAACCGCAGGTGAGGTATTTGGTAACTAAATCAGATGATCCTAAAGCTCAAATTCTTTTCAAAGATGCTAGCTTCGGAAATTATTTCATGACTTCAGAGATACCCACTGTAGATGTCAAGGAAGAAGATCCCAATGCTATTTGGACCCTTGAATTCGATGGTAGTTTCTCAATCACCGGATCAGGTGCTCTGGTGTAGTTCTTATATCTCCTAATTCTGAAATTTTCCCATCAGCTTACAAGTTGCAATTTGATAATACTAATAACACGGCTGAGTATGAAGCTCTGTTATTAGGATTAGAAATGGCCAGACAGAAGGGAATTCGAAATCTCAAAGTCCAGGGGGATGCAGAGCTGATTGTCAACCAGGTCAAGGGAATCTATCAGGTAAAAAATGATCGCTTGAGACATTACAGGAACAAAGTTTGGGATAGTATAGAATGCTTTGATGCATTTTCTATTAAGGCAGTTTTGAGAGATTATAACGACAAGGCTGATTCTTTGGCCATGTCTGCATCCCTCCTTCTTCCTCATCCTCAGTTCAAACAAGATACGTACTCTATCGAGATTGTGTACCGCCCTAGTATCCCAGATAATGCGACTCACTGGCAAGTGTTCAATGATGATCAACAGGTGTTGGCTTTTCTAGAAAAGGCTGACAATTTCAGTGAGTTGTATTTTGAAGGTTCGGAATCAGCTTTCCGTGAAACTATCTTGGATCCATATCAAGAGGTTGATGGTGAGTTTATCCAGCTTAAAGGCAACAAGATACCCAAAGGTCTGGTTTCTCTGGAGGGTTTGTTCGACAAGCATGATCGTTTTATTCAAAACAAGAGACAAGTTGAAGGAGCTTCTTCCTCGGAAGTAGATCAAATCAATCTAGGTTCGTCTGATCAACCTCGGATGGTGAATATTGGGAAATGTTGTTCCCCTGAAGAGAAAGCAAGATTCACTTCGCTTCTGAAGAGATACATGGATGTGTTAGCCTGGTCTTATGCAGATTTAAAATCCTTCAAGCCCAAAGATGTACAACACAGTATCCCTTTGAAGCCTGATGTGAAGCCATACAGGACAAAAGCAAAGACATTACAATCCCAAGATCTCAGGAACTATCCTTGCGGAAATCCAGAAGATGTTAGATGCTAGAATTATTTTTCCAATCCATCACTCCACCTGGATTGCTAACATCGTTCCTGTCAGGAAGAAGAATGGTGAAATCTGAATTTGTGTTGACTTCGGAACCTGAATCAGTCTTCATTGAAGGACAATTATCCTTTGCCTATCATGGATCAGGTTTTACAAACTGTTACTGGATCAGAAATGCTATCCATGCTCAACGGATTTTCAGGATACAATCAAGTTGAGGTAATCATGAGGATCAACACAAGACGGCCTTCACAACCCCATGGGGTACCTTTACTTACAGGAGGATGCCTTTCGGCTTGATCAACGCCGGAGCCACTTTTCAGAGAGCTATGGACTTGGCATTCAGAGACCTGATGGGCAAGGTCATAGTTGTGTATTTAGATGACTTGACCGTTTTCTCTAAAAAACGGAGTGATCATTATGATCATTTAGAGCAAGTACTTTTGAGATGCAGGCGTCACGGGATTTCATTAAATCCTAAGAAGTCTATGTTCGGGTGACCGAAGGAAAATTGCTGGGTCATATCATGACTAGAGAAGGAACCAAAATTGACCCAGAAAGGGTAAAGGCCATTCAGAGCCTTACCCTACCCACAAGTAAAACTGGAGTTCATTCTTTCTTCGGAAAGGTTAATTTCCTAAGAAGGTTTGTACCTGATTTCGCTGACAAAACCAAGGATATCCTTGGGATGATGAAAGGAAAAGTTCCATTTCGATGGAGTACAGAAGGGAAGCTTGCATTCGAAGAAATCAAAAGGGCAGTTGCTTGCGCTCCTATCCTAGTATGTCCAGACTTCAAAAAGATTTCATCATGTACAGCTACGCCTCTGCTCACACAGTGTCAGCCATCCTGATGCAGGAGAACGGGGAGGGCATTGAAGCTCCCATCTCGTTTATGAGCTGCCCATTGAAGGAACATGAATTAAAGATGTCACAAATTGAAAAGCATGCTTATGCAGTGGTACGAGCGGTGAAACATTTCAGGTACTATGTGCTGAATTCCCATACCCTCGTTCTCGTTCCTGACACTGCCATTAAATCCATTTTGACTCAACAAGAGCTGGGGAGTCAATGAGGTACTTGGATAGCTAAAGTTTAGGAGTATGACTTGGACATCAGACCTACCAAGTTGGTACGAGGAAGGGGCCTGCCAATTGATTGTAGAAAATCATGCTTTGAATGTGTGAAAAGACTCAAGATACTTCTTCAGAGTTGCCCATGGTGCTTTTTGTGAGTACAACTGATGAATGGTACACGGATATTGCTTTCTTTCTAACTTATGGTGAATGCCCCTGCATTTAAGCCAAAAGAGAAGAGGACAGTCAAGTTGAGATCTACAAAAATACCTTTTTGGGATAACGGAATATACAAGAAAGGTATTGATGGTGTTTTCCTGTGTTGTGTTGATAAATCACAACAGTTAAAGTTGTTAGAGTCCTTCCATAGCCTAGCATGTGGAGGACATTTTCATCCTCTCGTAATGTGACTTATAAGATCCTACGGGCTAGGTACTATTGGCCTACTCTCTTTCGGGATTCAGCAGAGTGGGTGTCCAAGTGTGAAGCTTGTCAACATTTCGTTGGTCGTCCCAAGCTAGCAGCTCTCCCCTTGAAGCCCGTAGTGATTGAAGAACCTTTTCGCCAGTGGGGAATTGACTTCATTGGAACATTGAATCCTGCTTCCAGTGCTGGACATAATTACGTGCTGACTGCTATAGACTATTTTACCAAGTGGGTGGAAGCCGCACCAATCAAGCAAGCAACCTCTGAAGTTGTTTGCAAGTTCCTTAAAGAAAATATAATTGTCAGATTCGGTGTGCCTCACAAGATTGTAGCTGATAATGCCTCTAATTTCTTGTCACATGAGATGACAGAATTTTGCTATGGATTCGGCATCACTTTGGCTCACTCATCTGATTATTATCCCCAAGGCAATGGGCAAGCTGAGTCCAGCAACAAAAACCTGGTCACTATAATTAGGAAGCTAGTAGATGAAAACCAGAGGACATGGCATAAAGCATTGTATGATGCGTTGTGGGCTGATCGGATTACCCCAAAGCGAGCTATAGGAATGTCTCCTTTCCAAGTACTGTATGGGATTGATGCTGAGATTCCTATCTCAGTAGAATTACCAGCCTTATAGTTGGCAAAAGTAGTCGAAGATGTGACTTTTCAAAATTCTATTGAGAAGAGGGTTATGTACCTAGCCAAGCTAGAAGAGGAATGAAGCAAGGTGGTTGATCGCATCACAGATCATCAGAGTAGAGTGAAGAAAATTTTTGACAAGAAATCAAAGCAGCATAATTTCCAGATTGGAGACCTAGTGTTGCTTTGGGATAAGAGGAGGGAGCAGAAAGGAATGCACGGGAAGTTTGATTCTTTGTGGAAAGGACCTTTCAAGATCCATGAGCTGAATGGTGAAAATAGTTTCCTTCTATCATATCTGGATGGAGGGTTACTCCCTTTGCCTTTCAGCGGACAACATCTAAAGCTGTTCCATCACTAATGCAAGATGTTCTCTTGCATTGTACATACTTTACTTTTTGTTGTGTGTTTGCTTTTGGTCTTCTTTCTTTCTTCATTTTGTTTTGTTTCGGTTTTCTTCTTTTCTGACTCCGTAGCCCAATGGATAAAACCAGAGATTCTGAGTTCTCTTCCTTTGATATCACAAAGAAAGTCCCCAACTGGAGCCAGCTGTTATCTCAGTTTTGAGTTTACGCCAAAACTATCAGATAACCCTACGAAATTTTTAAGCTGATTTTGCAAAATTGCCTTTATGAGAGAAAATCGGGTTTTCGGGTTTCACCGACAGGACAACATGTGTTTTGGATGTTTCATGTCTGGTGTTCCCCGAAACCTAAAACCCGCTTCAAGTAAGGTGAGTCGGGTTTGCGGACCTTCCAAGCATCGGAACATGCCTTCATCTAAGCATCATGCTTTATGTCGATTGTTTCCCGCAACCCAAAACCCGAATTGCCTAAGTCCTTCATGTCGGGTTTTCGAACTTTGAAGCATCTAAGCATCATGCTTCATGTCAATTGTTTTCCACAACCCGAAACCCGAATTTCTCTAAACACCTTTGTGTCGGGTTTTCCTCCCGAGCATGCTGACATGGTGTTAATGCCGAGTTGTCGGGTGAGTTGGCACGTGCCAGCCGAAGTGTATTAATTGCAAATTTTCTTATATATATGCGGATTTCCACGTCATTTTTACCTGGACGTATTTTTACCTCGTGGATTTTTCGCGCATGCTTCTCCAACCTCGAAACCCGAAACTCACCTGTGCCCAATTGAATTGCCCATTTTCAATCTTTCCTTGCCTTGGTTGAAGGTATCTCTCTCTTCATTCTTTGTTCATGGTTTTTATGGATTGATTATGTATGGAATTCTTCCCATTTTCTTACCAGGTTTGTGGGTTTTTATCTTTTTCCTTTTGGGGTTGTTTTCTTAAACCGGTTTCTGTTTTAGGGTTTATCTCTTTGGAATTATCACTTTGTGTTATTTCCTGGAATATTGTTGTAATCAAAATATGTTTTGGATATAAACGATGAAGAAAGAACTTGCATGTTTTAAAATCAACAAAAACCCTATTCCCCCTTCTTGGGTTTTGCAGGGTGTTGTACAGTATCAAAAACCCGCAGTGTATCAAAAAGTTTGAAGAACCGGACTTTCCAAAGTCTCCGACATCCTCAGTGTGCTGGGTTTTCTCAAGTCTCCGACATCTTCAGTGTGCCGGGTTTTCTCAAGTCTCCGACATCCTCAGTGTGCGGGTTTTCTCAAGTCTCTGACATCCTCAGTGTGTCGGGTTTTCTAGATTCCCGACATCCTCCTCAGTGTGTCGGACTCTTCCATCCTTCCAGCATCTCCAGTAGGTCGGGGTTTTCTCAGTGTGCAACATCTCCTGATCTCTGAAACTCTCTTCCTTCGAAATCCCTCATGTCGGACCCTGGTCCATCGCAAGAAAAGACTGAGAAGTCAGGAAGGATGAAATACAAGTTCAGAAAGGTGGAGTCTCCATCATATATCGATTGCAATTATGACATCCGAGATACAGAGCTCGGAAATATAGATATTGAGGATTTCTGGAGTAGGGTAAGGAGTTCCTCCCAAACTCCATGGATGAAATCGATAGCCGATAGTGGTTTACCTCTTGCAGTGGGTTTTCCCATGTCCGCTCAGTGCCCTGAATTCATCTTAGCCTGTGCTTCCAGTTATGACTCTGCTTCTATCTTTGTGAGAAATCAGGCGGGAGAAGTTGTGATCAAGTTAGATGGAGGTTACTTTGATGACCTCCTCAAGCTGCCCAATTTTGAAGAATATGGAGAGTTAGATATCAAGTCAGCTCAGAAAGCTTGGGATAATGATCAGGAAGATTGTATCAAGCATGTAAATAAGAAGTTCCTGATCAAAGCCAAACCGGCCATTTCCAGATTCCCGAGACTTGTCCCCAGAAGTGATTTCATTCAGGAAATCAATGACATCATCACTTTGTTGAGTCGGGTTTTTGGTTTACCCGAATCAAATGTTTTCCAAGGGTGGATGTATCAGTTCATGATCACCATCAAGAAGAATCAACAAGGAATTGATTGGGGCACTCTCATTAGTAATGAGATAGATTCCCAAATGACAACAGTCTTGTCTACAGGAAGTTTTATATGTCCTCATATGTCACCTATGCAGCGGCCGGTATGAGGAACTATCCCGGGTTGGATACCAAGGGAAACAGGACGGTGGACCATGTTTATCAATATTTTCCTCAGCTGACAAGAAAAGGGTCTCAAGACCAATTCAGAAGGGTAAATGATGCCTTCTTTTATGAAAACATCTGCAGGTTAAACCCTGAATTGAGGAAAACAAGAATCTCAGATGAGGCCTGGGCTGAAGTTTCCAAATGGGGTTGTGTCTTCTTGTAATTCAAGAAGTTCACATATCTTCGGGTAGTCATGTACTCAGGGGATCCTTTCCGTCTACCCCGATATCCAGGGATAAACTGATCTTGATGGAATTGGTTAGGCAATTGTTGGATTTCCACAAGTTCCAACAAAGTAAACATAAGGCTGCTATATCTTTCCCAATTTCTATTGGAAGATACACTTGTTCGACAGTGGTGAAAGCTAAAAATGTTGTCCATGAGCTTCAGGAAAAGTTGAAGAAGCATATGAATCCCCGAGATGGGTTTGACATTCGAGGAGTCCTCAGGGCGTATGGAACCCCCTGCACTACATAGAAGACATTTGGATTGATCTACGTGATGAGGTTACTAATCGAAAGGATCATAGTAGATTGACACTTGCTGAGATTCAAACACTTGAGCTTGCTAACTTACCAGAAGGTACTAGTGATAATGAAAGTGTTCTGGATCTTTCCTATGATGGACTGAATGAAGATCAATATGTTTTCCCACCTATTGATTGGTCAATCAGTGAAAAATGCCTCCATTATAGATAGGTCAGCTCTGATTCTTGCACGCACCAAAGCATGGCTCTCCTCTTGGGGAATGAGTTTTAAAGATGATAAGTTTTCAAAGTTGGCTGCTTCAGAGGCGGGGCCCTCCAAAAAGGAAAAGGACAAAAATCTTCTAAGGGGCCTATAAAGGTCAAGTTTGTCAAAAAGAGAAAAGAAAGAGAAATCTCTTCAATTATTTCTCCAGTTGAAACGGTGGATGTCCCAGAATCACCAACACCACCAGAAATAGGAGAAATTACTTTGGAAGGAGAAGGAAGCCAGCCTCTGGTTTCATCATTTGTTGATTTCCCAACTGAAGAGACCTTATCTCTTGCATCCTAGGCTTTGGAGTCTGAATCTGCGCCTCCCCCCTCACAACCACTCCTACCTCCTCATTCTCCATCCACTTCTTCAATCATGGCCAGTATCTTCTCTGGACTCTCACCCCTCTCTGCTGGGACCCAAGTAATCACCAACACGCCCCCTCCTGTGCCTCTTTTTACTGAATCTGTTACCACATTGGTAACTATTCCCTCTCCACTAGTAGAACCTTCTCCCCTTGAGAGTATGATACCAGCTTCTACAACAGTGGCAACTCCCTCTGATACGCAATGGCTACTCGAGCAAACTCCGAGGAAGAGGAATGTGATTGTACCCATACCAGCCTTTGATTTTAGCTCACTCAAGGCTTCTACTACTAAATCAGCCAAGAAACCTAAAACAGTTTCAAGGGTTTTGGTGGACGCTTCAGGGGATAAGTTTATAGAGATTGCCACTCTCGCGACTGACAAAACTAAAGAGGACATAACAACCTTTGATTATCAGATAACCAGGGTGGCTCTTGGAAAAGTGATAGCAGAAGGGGCACAACAGGATGCACGGGATGCTACTGAACGTGCTTTGTGTCAGAAGTTGAAAGAAACAAAAGACAACAGAGATGAGCTTAAAGGAAAGGTGGAGCAGTTGACTGAGGTTTTGCTTAAACTCTCAAAACCCCTTGAATCCATACCATCTTCTTCTGTCCCTGTCGGATTCAATTTCTCATCAGTTCCTATAATTGAGAAGATTAATAAAAAAGGAAGGGTGGTCGATGAATGGATCCAAAGGCTACTCCAACAGGGGAAGGAAGTGATTCAAGACGTTGTGAAAGTTCATCAATCTTTGGGGGACATTCAGAAGGATGGAGAGAAGATGGACGATGATTTCTCTCAAGAAATTGGACATCTTGATTTGACTTTTGAAGCTCTCCAGGTATTAAAGCAAATACCATCACATCTCTTGGTAGAAGAAGGCATCATCCCACATACGGATAAGCATTTCCAGCTGACCAAAGCCATCAGGTTCAGAGTAAAGATTCTCAACGAAGCCTGCGGTAAGTTGAGAGAATCAAGGGATAAATTGATTGATGGAAAAAGTGATCTAGAAGAAGAGTTGCTGAAGATTTTTCCAAAGGTGTCAGTTGGAAACTCAGGTATCCTATCAGCAGATGATCTTTTCAAACAAGTCCAAGAGTCTGTTCAGCATGAACCAACGCACGGATTTGGTATTGAGATCATTGATCGGTTTGTAAGAATTGAACATTCTTTGGAGGCCTTGAGAAAGCTCAGCAAAAGATTGAAAAAGCTTCCCGGCAGTGCTAGTGATACCCATGAAACCTGCAAAGTTTTGAATGATCATTCCACTGCGACCTGATGAAAATGAAATGCAAGGCATAATTCAAAGTTCCAAGAATTTTAGAACAAACAGGCTCAGCTGGAGGAAGAGAAAGATGAAGGAGCGAAAGATGACGATTCAGATTAAGTCCCAATGTTTCATGTCATTTCAATCTTGAAATTGACATGTCTTTTTCATTTCTGTTTCATCACATAAGAAGAAAATTTTGACTTGGTCTCCTACGAGAGAGTCAAGCAAAATAGAACTCTTTTTAAAGAACACTATTTTCTAGGATTTATCCTATTTTCTCTCGTTTCCTTTTATTATAAATAAGGGAAGCTTATGCATTCCAAAGGGTCGAGATTTTTGGAATATTTGGAGCTATTGGAAAGAAGAAAAACTTTGTGTTTTCTTTTAATCATTTTGAAGAATAGAAGTTGAGATTATTTTGCAAACTTTGTGTTGTGGGATATATCTTTCTTAAGACATTGTTCTTACGTTCATAATCTTAAGCTATTCTTTGTTTAGCACCTTAGTGTTTCTAATCATTTCAGACATTATATTTATGATCTAAAGCCCGTATGATTATTTCGTGCTCTGTGTTTACTCGAAAGAAAATACGTTTCTCTCATTTCCTTTCCATTGTTCTTCTTTCATTGTAATAGTTTCCGACCCAGTTCATTTACGAAAGCAATACCTTTGAATCGTGTGGATGTGGATTTCGGGATTTTATCCCAACCCCAATGGTTAGATTAGTGTGAATACTGTATATATTGTTTTTGCTATGTTTTAGATTAGTAATAAGCAGGAAACCTCACCTGTCTTTGAGGAGGGATTTAATCCCATATACTGTGGTTGAACCTCATATTTTGGATTGACAAAATATCCAACCAACACGATTATATATTTCACCTTAACGGCATATGTAATATATGATTTTAATAAAGAGATGATTACTTTGTGTGTAATAATATCTCAATATGAGTAAATGATGAATACTTGAGTTGTGAAATCTTACTTTTCACAAATTTTTGAATACATTTATTTGATAGTTATCAATGTATGAAGTCGATAATTGGGCAATTATTGTAACAATCAATTGTCTTTAATTTCTAAATTAAATAAGCTATTTAGTGGTGTAGCTAATCGAAGGAATAATTAAATATACATGTTTTAATATATATTTAATTCAGCCTTTTCAGTAAACTTGGTATTAATATGATAAGATTGTAAATCCTGTTGTATAGAGAATGGAAGAGTATCGTTGTAAAAAGGTAATTTAAGGTTAAAGAATCAAACATCGGAAAAAAAGAGACTAAATGGGATGGTAAATAGATGAAAAGATCCATTATGCATATTAAGGGATAAGTACATGCGGAATGCTGATATAGTTACATTTCAGCATAATGAATGTACTTATCTCATAAAGTTCCTAGTTGGCCTTTGGCATCTATCTCAATATAAACTCTTGCAAGATAGGTTTAATTGGAAATAAAATAAAAACAAACTATAAAGATCTAGATAACTATGAAAGGGATAGTTGTGAGGTGGCAGAAGACTTAAAACTCATAAGACTAGTGTGTTGTCTTGAGTTTAGCCATAACCTACATGGTGGATAACTTTGGCCAAAGTAATGCATTGATGGTTGTGCATTGTCTAATCACCTAGTCCTCCAATTAAATAAAAAAAAAAAATTATCTGTAACCTGATCATGGGAAGTTGAAATATTGAACATGAGGTAGACAATGGTCAAATACCGTAATGAATTCGGGAAACTAGCTTCGTGGTAGACCTAAGGAGTTTTACATAGTTCCCATGACCTTTAAAAGGTTGATCCGAAATGCTAGTAAGTATTTTTACTCAAGTAGTGATGAAGGAAGATCGTGGATATTTGAATACACCCTTCTCACCACACAAGGCTTACATGGATGTTATCGATAGATCAAAAGAGAAAAATTGATTAATGAATTTGATTAAATAAATATGTATGATTACAAATTGTGTAATTTGTTATTATGTTTATGTGTTTAAAAAAATTTTAAAAAAATCCTCATTTTTTAGCTCTTGTAATTTTGAGCGTTACATTTTGGTATCGTAGTCGAGGCTCAGACACTTGAACATTAATGGGACACACATTCTAATAAAAGTATCGTCTTTTATAAAATAGGAAACTATGGCTAGGTCGATAATAAGAGCTAGTATGGAAAGTGACAAAGTGGGGTAATATTGATGATGTGGTGGATAATACGGGTGCTAAGTTAGAAGAAATCCTCAACCTTTTGAATGACACTCGAAACCGAGTTGTTGCCTTATAACAATAATGTCAGGGTGGTGAAGAGAATGAGGATCATAGGGATGAGAGTCAGGGTGATGAGAAATATGATGATCAACCTGAGCACCTGAATGATAGGGAAAAAAAGAAAGCAAGGTTGGCTACTGAGTTAGTAAGGGACATTAAAAAAATATCCCCACCTAAATTTGATGGTACAACTCTTGGGGATGGGGCTGAAAATTGGCTCTCTGAAATGGAAAAGTATTTTGATATTAGTGACTTTTCGTAGAGAGATTAAAGCAAGATGGGGAGCCTACCAATTATCCCGTGAAGTATCTTCCTAGTGTGATAACCAGAAAATGGAACTAGGAATTGATTCTAGCATGATCATGTGGGAGCAGTTCAAGGCCTACTTTCATCAAAGATGGCTACCTCAACTATACTTTGACCAAAAGATGGCAGAATTCCAAAATCTAACTCAAGGAAAGTACTCAATTACAAAATATTGGGAACGTTTCACTCGATTGCTGAATTATGCTCCTTTGTATCAAAAGGATGAGAATTTAAGAGTGAGAAAATTTATAATGGGATTGAATCCTAGTATTGGTGGTGAGGTAGATGATCATGGACCTACCTCGATGGAAACACTATTTGAAAAATCTATCAAGCACGAACTAAAGTTGCGAAGTATTTATACCTCTAAAAGGAAAATAGAAGGAAAAATAGCAATTTCCAAACATCAACCGCAAGTAAAACAACATGGAAAAAGGGAAACAACAAGTTTAGGCCTATCAATAAAAGAGGAATAATGCGGGTAGAACTGTTGTGAATAATAATAAAAATGGGCAACAAGGAACAAGTTTCAGCTAGAATAAGATTGAGAGAAAAGGACCATTGGGAGGATGTTTTAAGTGCGGTGGTGATCATTTTGCTAACAACTGTCCACAAAGAGGACAATGGAATAACCAACAAAAGGGATTTACTGTAGTAAATAAAGAGGGGCAATAACATAAGATTTATGTTATAGTCCATAATAAGCAAGTGGAAAAGCAAGTGACTCCAATAGAAACTTCAGGTAAGATTTTTGGAGAACCTGTTTCTATTTTATTTGATTCCGTTCAACAAAATGTTTTGTTTCATCTAAAGTTGTTGATAAACTCAAAATAAGAGCTAGGTACATGGAACACACTTGGACTGTACAGTATGGAAATAATGTTGTACATAGAGTGAATCAATGTTTGTTTGAGGCACCACTAGAATTACCTGAGTTCATGACAAGATTAAACCTATATGTGGCACCTCTTGGATCCTATGATGTTGTCATAGGTATAAATTGGTTAAGTCAACATAATGAAACCTTGGATTTCTTAGGGAAAAGTGTAACCTGTTGCGATGATCAATAGAAAACAACAAGTGTTCAGGGTGTTAAAAGAGAGTTTGTCACTAGGCATATTTCTGCCATGCAGCTAAAAAAGGAAAAGTGGAAAGGCGACCCTCTATATGCTATAAAAATAACAAATTTGGGACAAGAAATTGATCCTGAAATTGAAGCATTTCCCATCATAAGGGAATTTAGATATGTGTTTCCAAATGAGTTACCTAGAATTCCAACTAAGCGTGAATTTGACTTCACAATAGAGGTCAAACCAACAACGAAACCAATCTCCAAGGCACCATACAGAATGACAACAACTGAATTAGTTGAGTTAAAAGTTAAATGACATGAATTGTTGTCCTTGGGTCTAATTAGAATAGGTATATCACCATGGGGTGCACTGGTTATCTTTGTGAAAAAAAGGATGGCACCCTAAGACTTTGTATTGATTACCGAATGCTCAACAAGGTAACAGTGAAGAATCGGTACCCGCTGCCCCAAATCGATGATCTATTTGATAAAATGGGGGTGAAAAATTGTTTTCCAAGATTGATCTTAGATCCGGTTATCATCAACTGTGAATCAATGATGAAGATATTCATAAAACCACTTTTAGAACAAGGTATGGGCATTACGAGTTTACATTTTTGCCCTTTGATCTAAAAAAATGCACTCGCCGCTTTCATGAAATTGATGAACAACATGTTTATGGAATACTTAGACCAATTTATACTTATATTTCTCGATGATATATTAATATACTCCAAGAATGAGGAAGAACATGATGAACATTTAAAGATTGTCTTTGGGAATTCTTAGAAAACATAAATTATATGGAAAATTATCTAAGTGTGCTTTCTATCAATACAAAGTACAATACTTAGGCCACTTATTAAGTAAAGAAGGAATCTCGGTGGACCCTTTGAAGATTAGTGCCATCATGGAATGGCCAGCACCAAAGGATGTGCATGAAGTGAGAAGTTTTATGGGTCTAGTAGGCTACTATCAAAAGTTCATAAAGGACTTCTCTAGGTTAGCAGGACCTATCACTTCTTTGCAAAAGAAGGGTAAGAAATTTTTTTGGGACAATAAGTGTGAAGAAGCCTTTAATGAGTTAAAAGGTAGACTCACAAGTGATTCGGTGTTGAAGATTCCAGATCCAAACGGGAACTTCTTAGTGGTAACCGATGCTTTGGGGAAGGTTTGGGCAGAGTACTACTACAAGATAGGCATGTGGTAGCTTTTGAAATTAGGAAGTTGAGGGTGCACGAAGTAAATTACACACTTCATGATCTTGAGCTTGCTGCATTGTTCATGCGGTGCAAGTATGGAGGAACTATTTGCTAGGAAAACCTTTTGAACTCAAAACAGATCATCTTAGGCTCAAGTACATTTTACGCAATTAATATAAATGCAAGGTAGCGAAGATGGATAGAGTTCCTAGAAAATTATGACTTTGATATAAATTACATGAAGGGAAAAGAGAATAGGGTGGCTAATGTCTTAAGTTGTAGAAAGAATATTTTTGATATAATTACATTAAGAAATCGGTTCAAATATGAAGTTAAAAATGAGTTAACCAATGACCCCTACTACAATCATATTAAAACAGATCTAGAAAAAGATCCAATGGAAAAAAAAGTATGATGGTTTCAAGGTGGAAACAGATGGTATTTTACGTTATAATAGTAGAATATATGTACTTGAAAGGTAAAGACCTCGGAAATAAAGTCATGAGAGAATTTCATGATGCTCCCTCTTCGGGACATCCAGGAGTAATGAAGATGATGATAGACATAAAAATAAATACTTCTAGAAAAATATGAAAAACGATTTGATTCTTTACGTTTCACGATTGCTCGGAATGTCAACAAGTAAAGGCTGAACATTTACATCTAGTGGGACTATTATATCCTCACAACGTGCCATAATATAAGTGGTAAGTTATAAGTATGGATTTTATCCAAGGTCTACTTATGTCCCAAAATAAACACAATGTTATACTTGTAGTTGTAGACAAGTTAACTAAAGTGGCACCTTTTATAGCAAGTAATTTAACGGATAATTCACCCATACTTGGCAAAAAGGTTTGTCTAAAACGTTTTTTGATTACATGGAGTTCCAGAAGTAATAATTTTAGACAGGGACTCAAGGATAACTTCCAAATTTTAGTAGACTTTGTATGCTGCCTTAGGGACAAAACTGAACATAAGTTATGCCTACCATCCAAAAACTGATGGTCAAACAGAAAGAGTAAATCAAGTGTTAGAATATTTACTAAGAATGTTTTGCATGGATCAGCAATACAAATGAAAAGAGTATCTTCCTTGGTTGAATTTTCCTATAATAACACGTACCATTCTTCCATTCAAATGGCTCCTTTTGAGGCCTTATATGGTCATAGGTGTAGAACACCTATAAGTTGGGATAATCTTGAAGATAGGGTAGTGATTGGACCAGAAATGCTTTCGGAAATGGAAAAATAGGTTAAATTAATCCAAGAAAGATTGAAAGAAGTAGAAAATAGGTAGAAAATTTATGCAGATTTAAAAATAATTGACAAAAAATTTAACGTGGGAGATAAATTTTTTCTTAGGGTCAAACCTAAAAAGAGTTCCATTTCATTTGGCAAGTCAGCCAAACTATCTCCTAGGTTTGTAGGACCATTTGAAGTCCTAGAGGTCATTGGACCAGTAGCCTACAAGCTAGCACTACCTCTGCTCTATCCAGGCTACACAATGTATTTCATGTATCCTTGCTTAAGAAATATGTACCTAATTTAACACATGTACTTAATTGGGATTCATTGCAAGTTCTGGATCTAGGAGTAATCGTAGTTGATCCTATAAGGATACTAGAAACCCGGAAGTTGCACTTGAGAAACCATGAGGTTTCACAATGTAGGGTCTAGTGGGACCAATATTCTGAAGAAAGTGCCACTTGGGAGAATCTAGAAGATATCCAAACTACTTTTCCACATCTGTTTGACTAATTTTTATGAACATGTTTTGTTAAAGTACTAAATTCAGTTTTTCTATAAAAGTGGTAGATAAGAAAATTTTGTAGATAAGCCTACAACTGAATATTGGGACTAAGATACTTTTTGATTAATAGTTACTATTGAAGATTTTGTTAATGAACCTGGAAAATCTGTCATTTAGGCAGTAATGTATTATGTCTACAGATTATATGACTGATTTTCTATATGTACAAGGGTTGTTGTGACCTTTATGATTCAGCTGAAATAATATTGCTACAAATTCTAAGTTGATTTGAAATATATTTATGCAGCAAATGAATAATGGGTTAGTTTATCTATTTATCCTGAAATCATCGAGACGATGATTATTCTAAGGGGTGGAGTATGTAACATCCCAAAATTTCTTGTAAGTTAAATTAACTACGGTTAAGTCTAAAAAGATTAGACGAGATCATCATTGGGTGTAAAATTCATTTGGTTTGTCGTATCATGACCCACAGCTTCTACTGCGGGGCATGACATTGTGGAACAAATAACCCCACACCCACCTTGATGATCCTTCCTAAAACATGATTAGGCCTTAATCATAGGTAAAACAGTTCATAAATGATTGTGAATCTTTTGGTTATTTGTATTCCGGTTACTTTATTTTAATCGATTTGGTCATCTCGTAGTTTTGTTTGAATTTTACATGATGCGATGATAATTGTCTCTGTTTTATTTGACAATGCTATATCAAGCCAACTTTATGAGAATATTTGAATTATTACGGACTTGGTGATTTCCATATTGGAATGTTTTATATAAACCTGGAAATTCAACTAATTTTTATGGTAATATATTGTTAGAAATATGTAGACTTGTATTATGAAGGTTAATTTTAACTTAACCATTAATCTAGGTAACAACTAAAGTAAAAAAAAATTACGATATATATATATATATAGAGAGAGAGAGAGAGAGAGAGAGAGAGGATTTGACATGTAAGCCAAAAGTTTTATTTAGTTATTGAAATTTATGGGTTTCATAAAGTGAAACACCTTCACATGGCACAAATGTTCAAAGATACACTAAAACACGTACCAAAGATTAGGAAGCCCGCAAATTCTTCAATATGCCGCCCAACTATAGTTCTTTCATTAGATTTTTTTGTTATTTTTCCTTTGTCTATTTTCATTCTCCCCTTCTCAAATACCCGTGAGTTTTGGAGGAAAGAAGGATTCAACTTGTTGGAGCGGGAAGAATAGTTTGTTGCTGATTTTGGGTTTACTTCAGAATGAATTTCTTCTCCTTTCTCTACTACATTATTTGTAAAAAATGAGGAAATACACATTATGTTTTTAATGGCAATCAAGGAAATTGTGGACATCTTTTGATTTAATTGTTTGGAGATGAAGTATGAAAAGGAAATTGATGGATTCTGTATTCTTTTTAGTTTTATTTGTGTGGTTTTAACCTAACCTAGAAAAATACACAGATGGGGTCTTGGGTTTTGATCAGCAAAAATAAAGTAAAAGAAAGGTTAAAAATTCCTTCTCTGCATTATAATAAATTATACCCAAAAGGAAAAGAGTTGGGTTTTTCCTGTACATGAAGAAGGAAAATGTTTTGTGAATTTGTGTGTTTAAAATCGATTTGTGCTTGTGGGTTTTCATTTTGTTAAACTGAAATTTGGTTTTGTGTTTTCTGTAAACAAATCGATTTACATAAAGGAATCAATTTGGGTAATGCAATCAATATGGGTATGCAAGCGGTTGGGGGTTTTGTATTTTTCTTCTTGGTTGTTATATTCAAGTATGATTTTTAATTTATTGAGATCTTTTGAATGATAATTTGTGGGTGTCAAATATCTTGCATGGGGATGCATTTTCCAGAAATTTTATTATTATGGACCACTAAATCAGTTCATGTATAAATGAGGGTGTCTTGTTATGTGTGAATAATTACAAAAAAAATGGCATTCACCTATAACTTCCAAAAATTGGAAATATGACTTGGATTCTTGTAAGACTGTGAAAAAGAAATTGCTTGTCTTGGTAAGGGCATGAAAGCCAGGACAGCTTGACCGAGATGCACCAAGGAGTAATTGGAGGCATGATTGGGTTTAAAATAATGATATCTTATGAAAGAAATTATTAGTTGTTCTTTTACTAAAAAGAGTATGTTTAAATGATGTAACCATGGTGCTGCTATATTGTTGGTTGGGTTGTTTGTTTACCAAATAGAACATGTTAAAGTGATGTAAATATGGTGATATTTGTGCTAATTTGTAGAGTTGCTCATTGACTGAAAAAAATACTCTTCTTAATCATATTGTTTTTACGAAGTTATGTAGAAATTTTAAATGTCAAATGCTTATTGATTGAAGCTGGAATATAGATGTATTGACCTTTGTGATTAGAGGGAAACATGATCACTGAAATAGAAATTGGTTGTTCTATTTGTGTGCATCCATAGCTGTATCTTTATAGAAACCAGGTAGTAATACATTTTCAGTTGTATTACCATGTGCTTGTTGATAAAATCACATGTATATCCTTTCATGTTTTTTTAATTAATTGCATCGAAAAATGGAGTTAATATTCATGCCGAGTTCATTTTGAATCGACATCATACCACTATTCCAGTCTTGCAGGACCATTAGCCGTTACATTCGGATGTGCGGAAACTCATGTCTTGTGAATTTTTATCGTAGCATGGATCTAAATGAGATACTTAGATTTCAATTGGTGAAAGGATGATATCCTTGAATTTTTGGCTGAATTATTGGGATCTTGGACCCATTGTAAATATTCAAACCTCACTATGTGAGAATTATTATACCGGTTATATATTTTGCCTTAACGGCATATGTAATATATGATTTTAATAAAGAGATGATTACTTTGTGTGTAATAATATCTCAATATGAGTAAATGATGAATACTTGAGTTGTGAAATCTTACTTTTCACAAATTGTTGAATACATTTATTTGATAGTTATCAATGTATGAAGCCGATAATTGGGTAATTATTGTAACAATCAATTGTCTTTAATTTTTAAATTAAATAAGCTATTTAGTGGCATAGCTAATCGAAGGAATAATTAAATATACATGTTTTAATATATATTTAATTCAGCCTTTCGGTAAAATTGGTATTAATATGATAAGATTGTAAATCCTGCTCTATAGAGAATGGAAGAGTATCGTTGTAAAAAAGTAATTTAAGGTTAAAGAATCAAACATCAGGAAAAAAATACTAAATGGAATGGTAAATAGATGAAAATATCCATTAGGCATATTAAGGGATAAGTACATCCGGAATGCTAATATAGTTACATTTCAGCATAACGAATGTATTTATCTCATAAAGATACTAGTTGGCCTTTGGCATCTATCTCAATATAAACTCTTGCAAGATAGGTTTAATTGGAAATAAAATAAAAACAAACTATAAAGATCTAGATAACTGTGAAAGGGATAGTTGTGAGGTGGCGGAAGACTTAAAACTCATAAGACTAGTGTGTTGTCTTGAGTTTATCCATAACCTACATGGCGGATAACTTTGGCCAAAGTAATGCATTGATAGATGTGCATTGTCTGATCATCTAGTCCTCCAATAAAATTTAAAAAAAAAATTTCTGTAACTTGATCACGGGAAGTTGAAATACTGAACATGAGGTAGACAATGGTCGATACCAGAATATGATGTCGAAACTAGCTTTTTGGTAGACCCAAGGACTTTCACATAGTTCCCATGACCTTTAAAAGGTTGAGCCGAAATGCTAGTAAGCATTGTCACTTAAAGTAGTGATGAAGGGAGATCGTGGAGATCTAGATACACCCTTCTCACCGCACATGGCTTACATGGATGTTATCGAGATAGATCAAAAGAGAAAAATTGATTAATGAATTTTATTAAATAAATTTGTACGATTGCAATTGTGTAATTTGTTATTATGTTTATGTGTTAAACAAAAATTTTAAAAAAATCCTCATTTTTCAGCTCTTGTAATTTTGAGCGTTACATCTGCGTATGGATGGAATTATCTAAATACAACTTGTAATGATGATGATGATGATATGTATATCTCTAAAGAATGGGAACATAGTGGCTTAATAATAAATTCATCTTTATAAAGTTATCTCTCACTATGGATCCCATCACTAATGAGAGTAATATGAGGGAATATGATGAGGATAATATCGGTTACCAATATAGACCCATCTTGAAAATGAATAGTTGGGTTGATAATTATGATTGGTAGTAGTGATGATGAACAAAGTGATACACCAAGTAAGCATTTACGTGAAGTGAATATTACTTTTTACAATTATGCTTAGTTTTCATGAGGCATATTGGTTTTGATGTAGGAAAAAATAGGTTGATACATGATTATCAAATCCTCCTTGGATACTTATATTACTCTTTTGCGGTCATGTTATACAAGTGATTTTGTTTCAGTATATGTTATTATACACCTTCCATATCACATTTGATTTTGTACATAGCTCTTATTACTAGCATTTGAGATAACACAACTAAAACAACACCATCGATTTATCATGAATGAATGGATGAGAAATCAATGTTTTGGGGTAACATGGGATTGTCTCTAAGTTTGGGACCTCACTATTGAGACAAACCTCGAGATAAGGCTGGTTCATCTACCTATTCCTAATGTTAAACTACCCCTTCAATTGGAAATGCAACTATCTAATCCTATTATAACAATCCAAGGCACTAAGGGAAGAGAAAGGTGCATAAAAATGGGAAATACTAAGCTAAAGAGAGGTGATAACACCAATAAGAGGGGGAAAACACTCTTAAATCAATGGAAATTGGAAGGAAATGAAAAAGGGGAGGACAAACATGAGTGCAATAGTTGAAAACAACATTCAAAACACCATTTCCATGGAGCATAATAGATTCAAACCACAGAAAAGATAATAAGACATGCATAATATACCTAAAAATTTAATGAAAGGAAATAAAATGCAATACAATACAAGTTAGGGCAGATAATAGCCACAAAACATGGATTTTATTTCTTCAAATAGATGCACAGTCTATTAAAATGAAGGAGGAAGGAAAGAAATATCCTTGCAAATGTCCAAATCT
Organism: Taxus wallichiana var. yunnanensis; assembly: GCA_018340775.1. Lineage (NCBI taxonomy): Eukaryota > Viridiplantae > Streptophyta > Pinopsida > Cupressales > Taxaceae > Taxus > Taxus wallichiana. The sequence continues at coordinate 382,141,067 of CM031242.1, forward strand.
CGAGGCTTGCAACTCAAAACATATGTGCAACACTTGTAGAATGATGTATTGGCATTCTAAGAGGGTCCAACATTTACAAATGAGCATCCTTTTACAATATATAGAATATGGGAAAGAGATAGGAGGAGAAAAGAGGGAAACTCAAATTTCCACCTTGAACCCCCAACACCATACGTTAAATGACTAAAACTAGCATGGAAACCTTCACACCATTACGCCATGGTAATTTCCTTATAGGAGAAATAATGGGCATCACACCTCATCAAATTTGGTAGTTGAGCTACATGGAACTGTTATTTTTAATGTTGGGATAGTATTTGGAGTTACAGCAAAAAAATTATGGCCATTTGAATTTAGTGCGCTTGGGATGGTCCTGATAGGTTTCGAGTGTGATGCTACAATTTGCATTAATGTGGTTCGTTCCTTATGTGGATGAATTAGATGATCAAAAAACTTGTATAACTATGGAATAGTTCCACTTGTGCTTTCCGGGCCTTATGTATCTGTATTGAGTGTTGGTTCATGTGTATGGCAAGATTTGGGATCGAGGTGGGCCGAGGAATAGTTCCACCTACTCCATTGGTGCTGCATCATCCATTTTTCGTCAACTCTATCTCCCCACTTTGTTTCCTCCGTCGCTTAGTTCCCCACTCTGTTAGTCACCAACTCACTGATCGAAGAACCAATGTCGTGACAAGTGTTTCACCTATTCCATCGGGAACTACTTTATCTACACTACATTGCTCCTAACATTTCACGTGGACAAATCAGCGATGTGGGAAATCAAAGACCTGTGGGAACCATTCCACTTGTGATCAAAAATCTTTATCCATCTATAATATATTTTCCCGACACCATTTTGTGGCCAATGCATGGAAAAAGAGGAATGAAGGAATTGTTCCTCATGTCCTCCACAAGCCGATTTAGCTGTAACACTTGCATTTTGCTCAATTTTCTTGGTTTTTTGGCTAAGTATGAAAATATGGAGCTTAGCGAAGGAGGAAAGGATTATCCCCAACATTAATTTTCTCCATTTTTAATCACTTTACAACCAAAGTCTAAATGAAAATGTAAGTTATCAAAATGGCCCTAAGAGGAGTATTTTGGATAATGGTATTTTATCCGGCTATCTCTATTTTATTATTATTTTCCTACACTTGGTTCATATGTTGTCATTACTTTATATATATAGACACCTAAATTCCGTGTTTGCAATCTTATTTCCAAAAACACACTAATCACTCTCATTCTTACCATTTCCATTATAATTAGTGATTTTCACTAATTAACTAACGTTTCTTACCATTTTGGTTAATTAACAATGCTTTTTTGATTACCTAGCCTCTTTCACATTCAGGATGCCAATTTACGACACATCGTAAGTCAAAATCCTCTTCTGAACAAACAATTAGCGATTATTAGCTAATTAAGCCTATTTTACCCTTGTTTTGGTCAATAAACCCTATTATTGGCTTAAACCCCTCTTCCAACCATTCAAAATCACCCCATTTCCCTCCAAAACATCTCAGAAGGCTTCAAAAGCTTATCCTAGCCTCTTAATTGACCCTAAGTGGTTGATTAAGGCTCCTCACATCCTAATCACTTGTTAATTCACTAATCATGATTAAAAACCTTAATCTACTTTGTGCTTTTAGTCCCACATGCACCAAGATGCAAGTTTTCCCAAAAGGAAAAACTATAAAAAGGAATAACCACATACCTTTAAACTTTACACCATGTTTTGAATTACATATCATATAAAAATATGATTAAGAGCGAAGCTCAATATTTTCCTCTAATCTTTAATAGGATTAGTAGATGGGTATCTATTATGATCTTGTAGTCGTTGTTGGAGATACCATCTCACCTCTCTTGAAGTAACAAAAACCTAATTTGATTTCCCTCTTAGATCTATTTAGGTCTATGTTAGCTAGCAATTCATATTAAGTAGGCATGCTTTAGCTAGGATTGATGTATATCATGTTAGTTGTTTCAAGCATTCCATTAAGCTTTTATCATTGATGTAACTATTGTTAGATTCATAAAGCATTTGTTAATAGACTATGTGGTGTTAGTCTTGTTAGTTTAGCTTTGCTTGAACTTTTAGTAGTCTTTATTTGGCATGTCCGATGGGACCATACCCCATTGCATTCATCTTTAAAGTTTTTAACTTGGTTTCAAGATTTCTAGATTAGTTTCAAGTTTCCTAGATTACTTTCAAAGATTTATAGATTAAGTTTCAAGCTTTTGTAGAGTAATTTTTGAAGTTTTTTAGATTAATTTCAATTTTTGATACTTGTTTAAACTAGATTAGTAGTAGATGTTGCATTTTGATGTTCTTTACAGGATCTAAGGAGGTAAAGTGCTTTGTCAAAATTCTATCAGAAATCCAAATATTTGAGCTTTATCATATTTTTCTTATCAAAATCCTTGTTTTGACCACCTACATGAAGGTATGTGCCCATCCTCAAAGGGGAGCACTCACGCTCTAAATTTCACACCTACACTTCATGGACATGCCAACGCTTCACTAAACATGCCTACACTTCACCGGAGGTGCCCGAACTTCATTGAATTTTTGTCCTCTGTGTATAAGTCATGTTGGTGCTTCAAAGTGTGCGTTGACGCCCCATTGACGTGCCTATTTAATTCAACTATGATATTTTTACGAAGCGTCCTTATTCCTTTAAAGGCACATTGTTGCTATAAAGTGCACTCGACATGATCAAGGATTCGTTGTTGTGCTACGAGGCATGTTGGCACTCGAGGTAAATTTGGCTCAAATTTTAAAATTTCAACTTCTGTTTTTTTGTACTTCTGTCATTTTCCAAGGGTTTTTAGCTATTATTACTGTAGATTTTCTGATTTAGAGTAGGTTTTCTAACATATTAGCTTAGGGTTTGATGAATTAATTTTGTTTCAATGCTTTGTATGAGTTTGGAATAGGGTTGTGTATGCTCTTATCTTGCACTTTGTGTGATCTTGAGAATCAAAGCAGCCTTAAACCTTCTTTTGCTAACATTAGAGTAAGTGGGAAACTTCATTAGTCATTTTTATGCTTAAGGGAATAAACTTTCATTTTGGGAATGTATATGATCTTTTAGTTTAAGAGCTTTTCATTTGATAAATAACTAAGGATAAAGCTTGTGTATGCTCTTCTCTTGCACCTTGTGTGATCTTGAGAACCAAAAACAACTTTATTTTTCACTAAAAGAAGTTAGATTAATTGGGAATGAATCTAGATTTACAAATCATTATGGTGGTTATTTGATTTACAACTTTTTCATTAAGAGAATTTAGTTTTTCAAACTTAGTCATTTCGGTCCTTTTTGGTTGGCGAGATTTTGTTCATGCAACACCAAATGAATTTGCACCCCCTTCTATTCCTTTGGCGCATCCTTTGGAGTGTTGACATCAAAATTGTTGCGCCTCCCCATGTTGCGCCCTTCCAACCTATGCCAAGGTGCATACGCCAATCTGTGATTTTGTCGACACTAAAAATGTTGCACCCTTAAGCGGTGCGCCAAAGCGCTAAAAACCCCATGTTGATAGTCTGAATTCGCGCCAAAGGCGCAAATAATTTCATCTGATAGACACATAACCATGCCAAAGGTGCACAAATAAATTCATGTTGGCATTCATTTTTGTGTGCCCTTAGAAAAAGTTGGTGGCGCATTTATTACACCTTTTGCTATAAATAGGCGCATCCGACCTGTCATTTTCACAATTGAAAAACACGTGAAAAGCTCTTTTCTCTGCACCTGTCAGTGCTCCTGTCATCCTCGTGTCACTTTACGTCGCATTCGTGGACCCCACATCATTTCTTCCAATCTATATATTCCTAGTAAGTGGTCCTTGCGTTTCTTGTGGTTTTTGTTTTGGTTTGGTTGTCTGTAGGGTTGTTTTGTTAAAAAAAAACAAGGAAATGAATCTAAAGAAACATATGCACCCTCCAGCCCATTTTGCATCTTCTCTCCCCCCAAACCAGTTTCCCTCCTCCCAGATCTGCTGGCCTGGAGGGATTTTTGTCTCAAAATGATCCAAGATCCTCTTTGCTCTGTCCCCCTTCACTTGTCCAGATCTATGCTAAAGAGCCCTAAAAACCACATGAACCAATCAAAAAGGAAAGAAATCTTGAGTTGTTATGATCCAAACCCATGGCTTTCTCCATTGGCACAAACAAATGCTCTGTTGCATAAAACACAATCACGCCAAAGGGCACTATCCCTCCCTGAAGCACGCATCTTCCCTGCACCCTATCAAACTCCAAAATCCTACACAGGCGCAAGCACAATCCCGCCTACACCGACACATGAATGTTATGCAAGTTTTTTCTGCGCCGCGCCAAAGGCTAAGAATGGCACCTCAAGTCAGTGATACAACATTTAATCCCGTGCCCTTTGGCACAAAAATTTGCAACATGTTCCATGCCTGCGCCATTGGCGCATCCTACTGCCATGCAACACCAAAAATACTTGCGCCTAGTTTAAACCTTACGCAATGGCGCAGGCGCATATCTTTTAACATCAACACTACATGTTATGTGTAATATTCTTGTGCCCTGCACCCTTTGGCGTTGTTTTCTTCCTTGCAACACTCTGCATCAGTGCACCTTGCTTTTCTTGACCTTGTAGCCTGCAGTATACCTGCGCCCTGCGCCCAGAGGCTTCTATATTGCTAACTCTTCTTTTTGTAAAGCTTTGATGGATGATTTAACAACTAACATGGCTCTTTTGCATTGGACTTCGCTCCTTCTTCTTGCAGATCAGCAACTAAATTCAGATTCGCACATGTCTTCATCAAGCAAGAGGCCACCAAGTCAAAGGGTAAGGCCAAACTCACAGAGGAAGAAATGAAGTATAAGTATCAAAGGGTCAGGATGCCCGAGTCCCATGCAGAATGTGACTTAGACATCAGGGATGCCGAACTTGGCCACATTGACATGGAAGATTTTTGGGCTAGAACCAGGAGGGTCACAGCAGTCCTTGGATGGACAAATTGGTTGGTAGTGGTCTACACTTCACTGGGGGAATTCCATAAGCGTAGTGAATAATGAATTCATGATGGTGGTGGCCCGCTGCTATAATAAAGACACGAGGTGTGTCGAGAATGAGAAGGGTGAGGTTATAATTAACCTCACTTCTGACACTTTGAAATCATGCTGGGTATCCCCACCACCAGGCACTTTGTGGCCGTAAGTCAGGTAAGACTACATAAAGGCATGGGATGAAAATGAGGACAAGTGTATGCAGCTCATGAATGAAGTTTACCTAAAAATAAGAAGGTAATAACCAGGTGGCCCCAGGTTATTCATCGAGTGACTTCTTAGAGGAGCTGAGTGACACCATTACCTTCCTGAGTAGGGTATTTGGGCTTCCTGACACCCATTACTTCCACAAGTGGATGCTTAGGTATCTAGAGACAATGAACAAAAATGTGCCTGATCATGTTTTGAGTGGGTAGAGATCATCAGCAGCACCATCTCTGAACAACTCCAACAACTCTCAACAATGGGGAGGTTCTACATGAACTCCTACGTTGTCTACGCTGCTGCCTCTGAGAGAGATTATCCGGCACTGAGCCGATGCGGGGTATGGCCCCAGGTGAAAATATATGAATATTATCCAGAGTTGAAACTGAAAACAACATTCCACAGTTCACCAAGATCAACGATGCCTTCTTCTATGGCATCATCTACCTATTGAGGCCCAATATGACTCACGGTCGATGACCAAGAGCATAGTGACTACAACAGAGAAGTGGGGAGCGTTATTTACGTAATTCCCCACTTTCACTTATCTTAGAGCCGCCAACTTCTTGGGGGAGCCCACCAAGTTGCCAAGATATGTAGGCCCTAAGTTGATCCTATTGGAGCTATCCAGACAGCTCATCACATATCATGAGAAGTGCCTAAAGAGAAAGAAGGGTGGAACTCCATTCCCCCTCACAGTGGGTAGGTACACTTGCACTTCTCACACCAAAGCCCGGAAATGTTTGCAGAACTGGAGCTGCTTAACTTAAAGCATAATTTCCCGCAAGGCCGACCTTTGATCCATGAAATTACCTCCCAAAGGCAAAGCTCGATCCAATCCACATCCCACAGATCGAGGATATCTATATCGATCTCTATCATGAGGTCGAGCTTAGAAGAAAGGATCACTCCCACCTGGCCTTAGCAGAGATCATCAGTATGGTGTGGCCATTGTTCGAAAGGTTTCCAAATGACTGATCAAGAAGTTGATCAGGTATATCTAGATACGGATGGGGACAACTGGCCATTTTCTGAAATAGACAGAACAAGGGCACCTCAGACTATTGAGGAGAGGGTAAAAGGCACCTTATAATGCACAGAACATTGGTGCAGATTTAATGGTCTCATTTACCTTGGGGTAGACTTCACCACGTCTCCCTTAGGTAATGCACCTTCAGTGAAACATTTTCCAAAGGGAAAAGGAAAAGATAAGGAAGGGGAGTCAAGTGCTACCCAAGAGCAAGCTCCCGAGAGTCCTCCTTCCACGCCAGGAGCAGGTCGTGCCCTGCCTCCCCAGAAAAGGAAGCGGTAGTAAGTGTTCCAACGGGCACATCCACTCAGGATGTTGCCACTACTACAACCACCAGGTTCCCATCATCCCTTCTCCCACTCCTCCTTCCCCTCCTCATGTCACTCAAGCAACCATTCCTTTGGTTGTGTCTTCTCCCCCATCTTCTACTATTCCCCCTTCCTCTTCCTCCATCTTCTCTTCCCTCGCGGAGCTGTCCCCCAGTATTTCTTCCCTCATCTCTCAGCTCCCTTCCACCCCACAGTTTCCTCTCCTACAGTAACTCCTACCCCTGTAAGCATTGGAGATTCAGCTTCTTTATCAATGCCACGCCAAGCGTCTCAACCCATTTCCCTGAGTACACTTGTAGTTGCTCCTTCTTCTTCCACCATTCCCTCTTCTCCCGCTAGTCCCACTCCCTTAAGTCCAGCATGGATTTCCCAACACCTGAGCCAACACAAGAGGAAAGTCCCCATTGCACCTATGGACTTCTCCATCATTCCAACAAAAGGAGCTAAGAAGCAAAATCCAATAACCCGCTTCTCTCAGAGCGCCTCAGGTGAAAGAGTAATGGAGATCACGTACCTCGATCCCACAAAGGATAAAAAGGATCTGTCTCCTACAGATTATACAGTGACACAGGTCACAATGGGAACGTCCTCCGAGAGCCTTCAAGGAGAGGCCTTATCTGCAGTGGATGCCCTTTGCAAGAAGCTTCAGGAAGCAAAGGAAGAGAAGAGGATACTGAAAGAACAAAACAAACACCTTCTCCAAGCCTGCATAAAAATGGGCAGTGCACCTCCTACAACTGCCACTGAAACTCCTGAGGCCCTTAGTTAGGATAAGATAAATGAATACGCCAAGATTGGTGAACAAGGCATGGCAGTATCCTTGGAGAGACCAAATCCTCAAAGATAGTGAGGAAGTGATCGTGAAGTTCACTGAGCTATATCAGAACATTGGTCAGGTGAACAAGGAACTCCAGGCGATTGCGGGACCTATCTCCCAAGAGTTGGACCATGCTAGGTTACAACATGAGACATTCCAGAAGATGCTCGATTGCTCAGTCGATGATTTAGTTAAATTCGGTGTCTTCGATCACCCCAGAGCACCCAACAAAGTCCTTGCTTGCTTTGGACTACGGGTCGATCAGATGGAATTTGTCTTGGAGAAGATAGACAAAGTCAAGGAGGAAGCCTTGGATGCGATGCATCAAATGGAGCAAATTGTCCTGAGAATGTCTCCAGCTTGCTCACTCCTTCATACGCCTTAGGAAGGTAGATGAAACCATCTGATCTTCAAAGAGATCATCTTGCAAGGGTTAGGCTCAGAAGCTACTTTTGACGTGGAATCCATCAACAACCTTCTGGCTTTCCGTGACTTCGTGGGTTACCTGATGGAGGCAGGAAATGAGTACTTCAAACTCCCAGAAAAGCTCAGAGATGAACGGGAGACTTGTGAAGTCATCGGTGATCACACCAAGGGTCCTGCCCAGGATCAACTTCAACCGATGATTAGCAAATTCATGGAGTACGGGCTCAATTCCACATTTCCTCTCCTGAGCAGAAGCAGGATACCCCTTTCCAGCCATGAGATGATGACGAATAGCCTTCCTCTTCTTGGCTTTCTTCTCATTTTTGTAAAATATTTAAAAGTATGTTGACACAAATGATGACATCATCCATGTTGCACCATGGGATGTTGTTATCCACCAAGTTGCCCCAAAGTCAACATTTGACTTTTAGATATTTTGTAGATATTTTGTAATTAAGTCGTTGGTTTCTTTTTGCCTTCTCTCTCCTTCTCCTTCTATATATACTTGAATGTTTTTGTATTCAGTGTGGACATTTTTAGATGAAAAATAGAAGTGAGAAGAAAAGGCTTTGTACTTTTTGTAACAAAGAAAACATTAATACAAATATTAAGACTTTGTGCTGAATACATGTGTTATGTGCATCCGATCTTTCTTATGTCAGATCTGTGTGTTTATTCTGTTAGATCTATCTCTACTTTTTGTCATTTGTTCATCAGTATTGCTTTGTTCATCTATGCAAGTAGGTTTGGCTCTGTTTACTACCAGCCCAAAACATAGACCCTCTGACCTTTCTGCTTTGGAATTCATTTCTTTTCTCCCTTCAGATCTATCCTATCTCCTCTCCTCACTTCTTTCCCTTCTTTTCACAGTCGAAATACCCCAACTGGGATGAGATCCCAAACCCCTAAAGGTAGAATACTATGGGACTTGTGCAGATTCTGCTTTGGTAGAATAGCAATAAACCAATTTCACTTTGTTGTCTCAAAGAGGGGCCATGCCCTACACATTGTTGGCTCATCTATCCATAGATCTACCCTCCCGACATATTTTCGGACCAACAGTTTTGGCGACTCTACTGGGGATTCAACCAAATCTATGTGAGTGTTGTGTCGGTTAAAGGACACTAACATGTTGCTAAAGTAACTAAGAAAATCAATAAAACTAAAAATCACTACCTATTTGCAAATCTTAACTTTTTGCTTAAAATCTGAAATTTTTGCAAAAGTGATCCAAACTGAAAATTTTCTTCTGAGATCCATAGATCTTAGGCTAGTTAGAGATCTTTAGTTCACTAGAGTTTTTACAAAAACCCATATTTTTCCGTAGATCTGAGTTTTTGATAGTTTACAAAAGTTTCAAACCCTTGCAAAAAGTCAACTCTAAGATCCGAAAATCAGCTTGCTAAGTTAAACCATCATTTTATCCTCGTTGATCTTTGTCATTAAACCGCAATCGGTTTTCAAAAGAGGGATAAAATTAAATATTTAGAAAAGTACATGTTGCTGATTTTTGTCAGAAAAATCAAAAAAATCAGCAAGTACAACCAAAAAGAATTTTTAAATCCACTCTGAAACATTGCAGATCTGAAAGATACACTGGCAGGTGAACCATTTACTCGTAGCAGGAGAGCTCATGGGGAAGTGGATCCTACTTTTGATCTACTTCAAAGGCACAACTTTAGTATCACACCAGCATGCTTTTCATCGCTAAGTTCAGCTGATCGGTCAACTAGAAGTACCTCGCCTCCACGAAAGAACCATTTTTCACAAGGAGCTCCACGTCCCTTTGCAGTGCTTTGTTGCTCAGTGGAACCACTCCCAGCTCATGTCCTCTTTCCAGATTTTTCAAATGGTAGTACCATGGGGAAACACTATGGGCCCTCTTGCTTTGCCACATCCTGTTCACGCACTCCCTCATGGAAACCAAAAGAATTTTCCAAGATTTGATGGGAGTGGAAACCAAAGCATGGACTCACATATATCTGCATTCATCATGTCATGCAGCATCTTGGATGTTACCCATGAAGATGTGTCAGTACGCCTCTTTTAGAGACCTTACAAGGACCCGCAGCAGAATGGTTCCAACATTTGCCGGCCGGATCTATCACTAGTTGGGCCACATTACGAACTACATTTGAAGAAAGATATAAACCTTCAGACGCGTTTGCGTTACTATCCAAGATCACTCACCTAAAGAAGGAAGTCAATGAAACCATGCATGATTTTATCACTCATTTCAATTCACTTATTAACCATGTGCCACCTTTGCCATGCAATGCCAGAAAATCAAAAGTGTTTCTTTATGAACACCATGAGCTCAAGAGTAAGTTTCTTACTCTTACAAGAACAAATTACCACCCTAGTTCTCACTCAAGCTGCTGCCATTCGGATAGAAGACAACCTACTTATATCTGGTGAATTAAAATGAGAGCCATCCAAGCCCAAAGTTTCAACTCCTTCTCAAGCCACTTCATCAGATCCGGCATTCCAGAAGATGGCAATGACTTACTCATGTTAAAGAAGCAATTAGCTCAAGCTTCTCCTAGCACTTCATACTGGGATATCCCACGAAGAAATTTCATTTCCAACAATGCCCCACAAAGGCCGCGTTTACCTATAACTGCTCCGTGGTTGGCACTTGAGGCTCCTCCGGTCAATGCCCTAGTTGAGATTGAAGAAGAAGAGTGAAATTATGAAGAACCTTCATCCCAAGGTGAAGATGATCAAGATGTCGGTGAACCGACTGAGCGACTCTACAATCGGGTACATGGAATTTGAAGATGAGGAATCTTGATGAAGAAGAGGGTACCCAAGGGTATGCAAGTGGTAGTCATATGTTGTTTTTCCCGCTCTCGAGGAAAAGAAGCGAAAGTTTTCTGCCAGGATACAAAAAGAGAAGGTTGCATCTAACACGCCTCCAACCATTGCTAAAAGAGGTAATCCTCTTCCTGCTCAACCTCCTATTAAGTCCTTTACAAAAAATATTTTCCCCCCATCTCTCCTCCAAATCAGCCTTCTCCCATTCCCATAAAGACCAGTAATCCTACCCTACCACCATGAAGTGAGGGACTCATTCCCTCATCGATGCCCCCTTGGTCACATTCGACATAATCGATCATGCTAAAAAACCAAGATTCAAATGTCTAGAGGCTGAATATCTCCAGTCAAACCCTGAGCAGCTTGTAAGATTGACCAAATATATCCAAAGCCAAGCTACCATAACTTCCCATGTCTCCCCAAAAGGGATCCTTTCCACTCCTCCTGCATCTCATAAATGTGGCCTCGACTTCCGTATCAGGAAAAATTGAACCTTTTTATCTTTCCCTCCTAATCAATGGACACAAGCTAAGCAATTGCATAATTGATTCTAGGGCTTCCGATAATGTCATGCCAAAGGTCACCCATGCTTTGGGCCTCACTCTTACCAAGCCTTTCGGCAGATGTTACTCCATGGAAACCAAACAAGTTCCATTGATTGGTCAGATCAAAGATGCACAGTTCACCTTTGCGGCATTCCCAAAAAAAGAGTAAAGATGACTATCCTCGTTGCTGATATCCCTGCAGCATATGGAATTCTACTAGGAAGGAGCTTTTGCAGAGAAGTTGGTGGAGAGATTTATATGGACTGGTCCAAAGCCAGAATCCTGTCAAAGGTGTAATGCAGACATTGGAGCCTGAATCACAAAAGAAGTACTTGGTCACCAATTTTGATGACCCCAAAGCCCAAATTCTCTTCGAATCATCGGGGATGGGAAACTACTTCTTATCTACTAGTCTTGACAAAATGGACGTTCTCATCCAAGAGGAGGACCTTAACAAGATATGGATGCTTCAGTTTGATGGCAGTTGTGCAACTAGCGGATGCGGTGCTGGAGCTGTGCTAATATCTCCTGAGGAGGAGATTTTCCTCTCTCTTTCAAGTTGTAGTTTTTCAACATGAATAATACTATTGAATATGAATCTTTGCTACTTGGCATGCAAGCTACAAAAGAAAGGGGAATCAAGAACCTAAAAGTACAAGGCGATGCCGAGCTAGTCGTGAATCAAGTAAAAAGAATATACCAAGTAAAGAATGAAAGGCTCAGGCATTACCACAATGTAGTGTGGGATAACATTGAGGAATTTGATGCCTTCTCAATAAAATCATTCCAAGAGCTCAAAATGATATGGCCGATTCACTGGCCATCTCAGCTCTCTCATGCTCCCTCACCCAGGGTTAAAATAGACACATATACTATTGAGGTAGTCTTCCACCCAAGCGTGCCAGACAATTCTCAACACTGGCAGGTATTCAACGATGACAATCAACTTATTGCCTTTCTGGAGAAGGTGGAGAATTTCAGTGAGCTTCACTTTGAAGGATCTACTTTTACATGCCGTGAATCTATCACTGATCAAGAAAATCAAAAGGAGGTGATGGCATATGTCAGCTCAAAGGAAATAAAATCCCAAAAGGTTTAGTTTCTCTAGAATGATTATTTGACAAACATGATCATTTTTGTCAAGAAGAAGTGGCAAGATGACCCTAACTCCTCTCCAGAGACCGAATCGGTTAATCTGGGTACTATGGAACACCCACAACTTGTGAACATTGGGAAGTGTTGCACACCCGAAGAAAAGTGGAAGTTTGTCAAATTGCTAAAAAATATATGGACGTATTGGCATGGTCTTATGCTAATCTAAAGTCTTTCAAGCCGAAGGACGTTCAACATGACATCCCATTAAAAGAAGAGGTCAAACCTTTTCACCAAAAATAGAGGCACTACAATCCCAAGATCTCGGGTACCATCCAGGCTGAAATACAAAAGATGCTAGATGCAAGGATCATTTTTCCTATCCACCACAGTACTTGGGTAGAAACATCATGCCAGTATGTAAAAGAAAATGGTGAGATACATATGCGTAGATTTTCACAACTTGAATCAAGCATCCTTGAAGGACAACTACCCACTTCCCATAATGGATCGGTTACCGAGCGTAACTTGGTTCAAAAATGTTGTCCATGCTTGATGGTTTTTTGGCTATAATCAAATTGAAGTCTCACCTGGAAAGATCGATTCAAAACAACATTCACTACTCCCTGGGGCACATTCGCATATAGCAGGATGCCTTTTGGCTTGACCAATGTTGGTGCTACTTTTCAGCTGGGCGATGGACTTCACATTCAAAGGTATGATGGGAAAGGTTATCATGGTTTATCTAGATGACTTAACTGTGTTCTCTAAACAAGCGAAGTGATCATTGTGATCATTTGGAGCAAGTATTGATTAGATGCCGAGAACACGGGATCTCTCTAAATCCAAAAAAAGTCTATTTTTGGGGTCACTGAAGGAAAGTTGTTGGGACACGTTGTCAAGCAAGGAAGGAAAAAAGATAGATATCAAAAGGGTTAAAGCTATTCAGAGCCTTACTTTACCTACAAGCAAGACAGGCATTCACTCTTTCTTGGAAAAGTGAATTTTCTTAGCGCTTTGTTCCCGACTTTGCTGAAAAGACTCACCACATATCAAATATGATGAAAGGGTCACAAAATTTCTGGTGGAGCGAAGAAGGAAAGACATCATTTGAGGATATAAAAGCCTCTTGTTGCTCATGCACCAGTTCTGGTATGTCCCGACTTCTCCAAGGATTTTATCATGTATAGTTATGCATCTGAGCATACTGTATCGGCCATCTTAATGCAAAAGAATTCTGAGGATGTTGAATCTCCAATCGCGTTCATGAGTTCTCCTCTCAAGCCTCATGAATTGAAGATGTCTCAATTGGAAAAACATGCCTTCACCATTGTCAAAGCAGTCAAGAATTTCTGGTACTACATCCTGAATTCTCATACGGTTGTGTTGGTTCCCGACACGGTAGTCAAGTCAATCCTAACTCAACAGGAGTTAGGAAGCTTACGAGGGAATTGGATCACAAAGGTCCAAGAGTATGATCTAGACATAAAACCAACCAAGCTAGTAAGAGGCAAGGGCCTATGTCAAACTTATGGCTGAAAACAAAGATTCAGAGGTCCCTAAAGAAAAAGATGATTGCATCGATGGAATGCAAGCCAGCTGGAGAAAGTTGATTCTCTACCTATGGTTCTATTTGTTGTGACTAGCGATGAATGGTATTCGATATCACTTTCTTTCTCACTTACGGTGAGTGTCCAACTCATCTAACTTCAAAGGAGAAGCGTCTGTAAAGCTCAGGGCAGCCAGGTATGTCATATGGGATGATGGTTTATACAAGCGTGGGATTGATGGCATCTTCTTGCGATGCGTTGACAAGCCACAACAGGTAAAATTGCTAGAAATTTTCATGATTCAGCTTGTGGTGGTCACTTTTCCTCTTCTGTCACAGCACACAAGATCATCTGGGCCAGGTACTATTGGCCAATGCTATTTTGGATACAACCACCTGGGTAGCAAAATGTGAGCTCTGCCAACAATTTGTTGGCAAACCAAAATTGGCTGCTTTTCCCCTCAGGCCCGTCATTATTGATGAACCATTCAAGCAATGGGGAATTGACTTTATCGAGCACTACATCCCCAATCAAGTGTTGACATAGTTATGTCCTAACAATAATAGATTACTTCACCAAATGGGTGGAGGCCATACCTGTTAAGAATGCCACCTCTGAAGTTGTTTGTAACTTCATCAAGGAAAATATCATTGTGAGATTTGGCGTTCCACACAAATCATTGCTGATAATGCTTCCAACTTCTCCTCATGGGAAGTCATCAGTTTTTGCTATGAATATGGGATAACCTTGGCCCACGCCTCAGATTATTACCCCCAGGGAAATGGTCAGGCAGAATCTAGCAATAAGAACTTAGTGACCATCATACGGAAGCTAGTCGATGAGAATCAGTGGTCATGGCACAAGTCATTGTATGATGCTTTGTGGGTAGACCGTATTACTCCAAAGAGGTCCCTCGGTATGTCACCTTTTCAAGTATTATATGGAATCGATGCTTGAACTTCCCATTTCTGCTGAAACTTCCTGCTCTACGCTTGGCACGAGCGATCGAAGATGAGACTTTCCAAAATTCTCTTGAAAAGAGGGTCATGTATCTGATAGAGCTTGAAGAAAAGAGAGTAAAAGTGGTCGACAGGATCACCGAACATCAGAATCAAGTCAAGAGACTATTTGATAAAAAGGCCAAGCAAAGAGATTTTCAGGTGGGAGATCTCGTCCTTTTATGGGACAAGCGAAGAGAGCCAAAAGGCATGCATGGAAAATTTGATTCTCTATGGAGAGGACCTTTCAAGATCAAGCAGCTCAATGGAGAGAATAGCTTCTATCTCTCGTATCTAGATGGAACCGAGCTCCCGCTTCCCTATAGCGGGCAACATCTCAAAATATTCAGGAAGTAGAGCTTGCTCTCTTCTTTGTACAGTTTGCTTTATGTTGTGTGTTTGTTTTTGTCGTGTGTTTTCTTTTTGTTGGTTGTGTGTTTTCCCTTTTTGTCATCACCCTTGTTTTTGACTCTGTAACCCAATGGATAGGCACATGTTGATCTGGGATTCTCTACCTTTTGAGCTTCACTCAAAGATAGTCCCCAGAAAGAGCCAGTTGTTATCCTGTAAAATTGACAAGGGAAATTTTGTAGGTAACCATACCAAAATTTTGTTTTGGTTCCCCGCGAGGTCCCTTAGCATTCGAAAATGGCATAAAATCCCTTTCCAGAGAATTTAGTTTTTCAAACTTAGTCATTTCGGTCCTTTTTGGGTTGGGCATATTTTTTTCATGCAACACCAAATGAATTTGTGCCCCTTCTATTCCTTTGGCACATCCTTTGGAGTGTTGACATCAAAATTGTTGCACCTTCCCCATGTTGCACCTTTCAACTGCGCCAGGCGCATGCACCAACCTGTCGACACTAAAAATGTTGTGCCCTTAAGCGGTGCGCCAAAGCGCTAAAAACCCCATGTTGACAGTCCTGAATTCACACCAAAGGCAAATAATTTCATGTTGATGACGATAACATAATCGCGCTTGAAAAGGCGCAAATAAATTCATGTTGGCATTCATTTTTGTGCACCCTTAGAAAAAGTTGGTGGCGCATTTATTACGCCTTTTGCTATAAATAGGCGCATTCGACTTGTCATTTTCACAATTGAAAACACGTGAAAAAGTTTATTCCTCTGCACCTGTCATCGAGTGCTCCTATCATCCTCGTGTCACTTTACATCATATTCATGGACCCCACATCATTTTTTCCAGTCTATATATTCCTGGTAAGTGGTCCTTGCTTTTCTTATGGTTTTTGTTTTGGTTTGGTTGTCTGTAGGGTTGTTTTGTTAAAAAACAAGGAAATGAATCTAAAGAAACATATGCACCCTCCAACCCATTTTGCATCTTCTCTCCCCCAAACCAGTTTCACCCTCCTCCCAGATCTGCTGGCCTGGAGGGCTTTGTCTCAAAAGTGATCCAAGATCCTCTTTGCTCTGTCCCCTTCACTTTGTCCGAATCTATGTTAAAGAACCTAAAACCGCATGAACCAATCAAAAAGGAAAGAAATCTTGAGTTGTTATGATCCAAACCCGCGGTTTCTCCATTAGCAGAAACAAACATCATTGTTACATAAAACATAGTCACACCAAAGGGCACTATCCTCTCCACTGCACATGCGTCTTCCCGCCCTATCAAACTCCAAAATCCTACATTAGCAAGCATAAGCGCAATCCCACCTACACCACATGTATGTTATGCAACTTTTCCCTGCACCGCGCTAAAGCTAAAAGAACTACGCACTTCAAGTGATGATACACATTTAATCCGTGCCCCCTTTGGTGCACAAAAACCATTTACAACATGTTCCATGATATGCCCATTGGCACATCCTGCTTCCATGCAACACCAAAATTATTTGCGCCCAGTTTAAACCTTACCTTGATATGCACAGCACATATCTTTTAACATCAACACTGCATGTTATGTGTAATATTCTTGCGCCATGCACCCTTTGGTGCATTTTTTCTTCCTTGCAACACTCTGCATCGGTGCCTTTGCTTTTTCGACCTTGTAGCTGCGGTATACTGCACCCTACGCGCCCGAGGCTTCTATATTGCTAACTCTTCTTTATAAAGCTTTGATGGATGATTTAACAGCTAACATGGCTCTTCTGCATTGGACTTCGCTCCTTCTTCTTGCAGATCAGCAACTAAATTCAGATTCGCACATGTCTTCATCAAGCAAGAGGCCACCAAGTCAAAGGGTAAGGCCAAACTCACAGAGGAAGAAATGAAGTATAAGTATCAAAGGGTCAGGATGCCCGAGTCCCATGCAGAATGTGACTTAGACATCAGGGATGCCGAACTTGGCCACATTGACATGGAATATTTTTGGGCCAGAACTAGGAGGGTCACAGGCAGTCCTTGGATGGACAAATTGGTTGGTAGTGGTCTACACTTCACTGGGGGAATTCCCGTAAGCGCGGTGAATAATGAATTCATGATGGTGGTGGCCCACTGCTATAATAAAGACACAAGGTGTGTCGAGAATGAGAAGGGTGAGGTTATAATCAACCTCACTGCCCGGCACTTTGAAATCATGTTGGGTATCCCCCACCACCGGCACTTTGTGGCCGTAAGTCAGGAAGACTACATAAAGGCATGGGATGAAAATGAGGACAAGTGTATGTAGCTCATGAATGAAGTTTACTTGAAAAATAAGAAGGTAATAACCAGGTGGCCCCAAGTTATTCATCGCAGTGACTTCTCGGAGGAGCTGAGTGACACCATTACCTTCCTGAGCAGGGTATTTGGGCTTCCTGACACCCATTACTTCCACAAGTGGATGCTTAGGTATCTGGAGACAATGAACAAAAATGTGCCTGATCAACGTTTTGAGTGGGCAGAGATCATCAACAGCACCATCTCTCGAACAACTCCAACAACTCTCAACAACGGGGAGGTTCTACATGAACTCCTACGTTGTCTACGTTGCTTACCTCTGAGAGAGATTATCCGGCACTGAGCCGATGCGGGGTATGGCCCCAGGTGAAAATATATGAATATTATCCAGAATTGAAACTGGAAAACAACATTCCATGAGTTCACCAAGATCAACGATGCCTTCTTCTATGGCATCATCTACCTATTGAGGCCCAATATGACTCACGGTCGATGACCAAGAGCATAGTAACTGCAACAGAGAAGTGGGGCGTTATTTACGTAATTCCCCACTTTCACTTATCTTAGAGCCGCCAACTTCTTGGGGGAGCCCACCAAGTTGCCAAGATATGTGGGCCCTAAACTGATCCTATTGGAGCTATCCAGATAGCTCATCACATATCATGAGAAGTGCCTGAAAAGAAAGAAGGGCGGAACTCCATTCCCCCTCACGGTGGGTAGGTACACTTGCACTTCTCACACCAAAGCCCGGAAATGTTTGTAGAACTGGAGTTGCTCAACTTAAAGCATAATTTCCCGGCAAGGCCAACCTTTGATCCATGAAATTACCTCCCAAAGGCAAAAGCTCGATCCAATCCACGTCCCATAGATCGAGGATATCTATATCGATCTCTATCACGAGGTCGAGCTTAGAAGAAAGGATCACTCCCACCTGGCCTTAGTAGAGATCATCCAGTATGGTGTGGCCATTGTTCCGAAAGGTTTCCAAATGACTGATCAAGAAGTTGATCAGGTATATCTAGATACGGATGGGGACAACTGGCCATTTTGAAATAGATAGAACAAGGGCACCTCAGACTATTGAGGAGAGGGTAAAAGGCACCTTACAGCGCACACATAGAACATTGGTGCAGATTTAATGGTCTCATTTACCTTGGGGTAGACTTCACTACGTCTCCCTTAGGTAATGCACCTGCCAGGCCAAAACATTTTCCAAAGGGAAAAGGAAAAGATAAGGAAGGGGAGTCAAGTGCCACCCAAGAGCAAGCTCCCGAGTCCTCCTTCCACCGCCCAGGAGCGGGTCATGCACCCTACCTCCCCAAAAAGGAAGCGGCAGTAAGTGTTCCAATGGGCACATCCATTCAGGATGTTTCCACTTCTACAACCACCAAGGTTCCCATCGTCCCTTCTCCTACTCCTCCTTCCCTCCTCATGTCACTCAAGCAACCATTCCTTTGGTTGTGTCTTCTCCCCATCTTCTATTGTTCCCCCTTCCTCTTCCTCCATCTTCTCTTCCCTCGTGGAGTTGTCCCCTAGTATTTCTTCCCTCATCTCTCAGCTCCCTTCCACCCCCACAGTTTCCTCTCCTACAGTAACTCCTACCCCTGTAAGCGTTGGAGATTCGGCTTCTTTATCAATGCCGCCGACCAAGCGTCTCAACCCATTTCCCCGAGTACACTGTAGTTGCTCCTTCTTCTTCCACCATTCCCTCTTCTCCCACTGGTCCCACTCCCTTAAGTCCAGCATGGATTTCCCAACACCTAAGCCAACACAAGAGGAAAGTCCCCATTGCACCTATGGACTTCTCTCGTCATTCCAAAAAAAGGAGCTAAGAAGAAAAATCCAATAACTTGCTTCTCTCAGAGCGCCTCAGGTGAAAGAGTAATGGAGATCACGTATCCCGATCCCACAAAGGATAAAAAGGATCTGTCTCCTATAGATTATACAGTGACACAGGTCATAATGGGAATGTCCTCTAAGAGCCTTCAAGGAGAGGCCTTATCTGCAGTGGATGCCCTTTGCAAGAAGCTTCAGGAAGCAAAGGAAGAGAAGAGGATACTGAAAGAACAAAACAAACACCTTCTCCAAGCCCTACAAAAAATGGGCAGTGTGCCTCCTACAACTGCCACTAAAACTCCTTGAGGCCCTTAGTTAGGATAAGATAAACGAATACGCCAAGATTGGTGAACAAGGCATGGCAGTATCCACCTGGAGAGACCAAATCCTCAAAGATAGTGAGGAAGTGATCGTGAAGTTCACTGAGCTATATCAAAACATTGGTCAGGCAAACAAGGAACTCCAGGTGATAGCAGGACCTATCTCCCAAGAGTTGGACCATGCTAGGTTACAACATGAGACATTCCAGAAGATGCTCGATTGCTCAGTCGATGATTTAGTTAAATTTGGCATCTTTGATCACCCCAGAGCACCCAACAAAGTCCTTGCTGCTTTGGACTACGGGTCGATCAGATGGAATTTGTCTTGGAGAAGATAGACAAAGTCAAGGAGGAAGCCTTGGATGTGATGCATCAAATGGAGAAAATTTTCCTAAGAATGTCTCCAGGCTTTCTCACTCCTTCATACGCCTTGAGGAAGGCAGATGAAACCATCCGGATCTTCAAAGAGATCATCTTGCAAGGGTTAGGCTCAGAAGCTACTTTTGACGTGGAATCCATCAACAACCTTCTGGCTTGCCATGACTTCATGGGTTACCTGATGGAGGCAGGAAATGAGTACTTCAAACTCCCAGAAAAGCTCAGAGATGAATGGGAGACTTGTGAAGTCATCGGTGATCACACCAAGGGTCCTGCCCAGGATCAACTTCAACCGATGATTAGCAAATTCATGGAGTACTGGGCTCAATTCCACATTTCCTCTCTCTGAGCGAAAAGCATACCCCTTTCCAACCGCGAGATGATGACGAATAGCCTTCCTCTTCTTGGCTTTCTTCTCATTTTTGTAAAATATTTAAAAGTATGTTGACACAAATGATGACATCATCCATGTTGCACCATGGGATGTTGTTATCCACCAAGTTGCCCCAAAGTCAACATTTGACTTTTAGATATTTTGTAATTAAGTCGTTGGTTTCTTTTTTCCTTCTCTCTCCTTCTCCTTCTATATATACTTGAATGTTTTTGTATTCAAGTGGTGGACATTTTTAGATGAAAAATAGAAGTGAGAAGAAAAGGCTTTGTACTTTTTGTAATAGAAGAAAACATTAATACAAATATTAAGACTTTGTGTTGAATACATGTGTTATGTGCATCCGATCTTTCTTATGTCAGATCTGTGTGTTTATTCTGTTAGATCTATCTCTACTTTTTGTCATTTGTTCATCGGTATTGCTTTGTTCATCCATGCAAATAGGTTCAACTCTGTTACTACCACCCAAAACATAGACCCTCCCGTTTCGCTTTATTGTCTCAAAGAGGGCCGTGCCACCACACACTGTTGGCTCATCTATCCATAGATCTTTCCTCCCGATAGATTTCAAACCAACACATTCACATTTGTTTTAGGTTGCCAACGATGGTCTAAACCAACTTTCCTAATCCAAAAGATAAGAAAATACAACACACATCATACATCAAACTTGTATTACAGGTTTCGGTTAAGAGCTATGGCTCGTCTGCTTAACTAGGAGAAACTTCCTTTGGCATATGCCTTAAGATAATAATTGGAATGCTCATAGGAACCCCAAATTATTTCACTTAAGAAGGAACCTTGTGAACGAAATGGGAAAGTGCTCCACTACCCAATTTATTAGTATGCCTTGGTGAGATTAAAGTCAAAGTTATTTTCATTGCAACCCCAGTGAAAATATAACTAAACACATTTATTGCTCATTATATTGAAGGGGGTAAATTAAATCTAAGATACTCCAAGACTAGTTAGTGTGACTTTCTTGGAAAATCAAGCTTCAAGTAACTTGTGACACCTAGAGAGAGAACCACTAGGAAGCTTGTGGCTTGGAGCCAATTTGACTTAGACATCATGTTCTATAGAGCTCTCACAAAGTGACAACTTGTTTGGAGTCAAAACCTTGTTTTTCGAACAAGGCAAAGAGTCCATTTAAGTTGAAACTATGTTTATTCATCATGAGACCTACGACATGTTACTTTGTCCTAGTTTTTCACTTGTCCTAAGACAAGGCAAAACTCTACCAAAGTTACACTTAGTTTGTTTCATCACCACTTGGTTTACACCTTTTTTTTCTTGTTTCCCATTTGGGACAAAATAAGAACAACATATGTAGATACCACTAGAAATAATCATGTCCACCACTTTTGTAGTCTACTTGCATGACTAGGTTACTAATGTCGAATACAAGTGTTGAAAGTGTGAATGGTACGTCTTCATGTTCTAGTAGGCCCTTTGTCTCACACCCATATTGAGACTAATTATCATTATAGTTAGGTGATATCATCATTGACTTCCTTTGAGTTGTTACGTTTCCCACATTATAGCCATACAATTGGGATACTTATGTCGGTTTTCCATTTTTGAAACTTGATCTAAGTATCTATATTGTATTATTATGCCTTGGTAACTTGGATAAGTAATACCTTTTGATATACTTAGGCTTAGTTTTTATCCTTGTTGGGCTTAACCATATAACTGATGTTACATGATCTAAAATCAAATAAATCATACAAGCAATAAATGTGGAAATAAACCAAAATATAAAATAAACAAGAGAAAGATAACACCAGATTTAAGTGGTTCACCCAGTGTGGGCTACGTCCACCAAGAAATGACCAAAATTATTATTCATTGATTTATAGAGGAAATACAATGAATATTTGTTGTCTTCCAACACCTCATAGGATGTTCAATATTTTTCCCTCACTCAGCTACTCTTTCTTTCTCACTAAGAAAACTAACATGCAAACAATTGTTATTTTCTTCTCTCATACCCTCATACAATGCATACATGCATATATATATATATATATATATATATATTGGGAAACTAAATATGCTTTTATAATCAAGAAATCATCTTTAAAGAAAAATATTTATTCTAATTCTCGTCCAAAAACAAAGCACCATCGCACAAGTTGACCGATGTCGATTCTTACTGATCGATGTCGGTCACTACCTAACCGATGTTGGTGACTTCGACCCATGTTGATTGATAACCGGCGATGATGTCAGTCACTACCTAACCGATGTCGGTTACCTTTTAAATGATGCTGATCACTATCAAATCTATCGGGATGTAAAAACAAGCTTTCTGTGAAGTAATTAAGCTCCACACTCAACAATCTCCCACTTGGAGATCAATTGTTGCATTGTATTGTACATCACCATCCTTGGATCCTTTTCCTTGGCCTGTTTCTTCCTCTTCAAGTCTCAAACTCAAAGACCAACAAAAGTGGAGTGAAGCTCCAACTTCTCCTTTACCAATGGCTTCGTTAGCATATCCACAGGGTTCTCATCCATATGGATTTTCTCTAACTTTAGTTGCCCATCCTCCAACACCTACCATATGAAGTGATACCTCAACTGAATGTGTTTCGTTCTTGAATGAAATGTTGAGTTCTTTGTCAGATGGATCACGCTCTGACTATCACTGTATAATCTACAATCCTCTTTCTCCTTACCCAACTCTTCCATGAACCTACTCATCCATATCATCTCCTTGCTAGCTTCTATAGCTGCAATATACTCTTTCTCTATGGTAGATAAAGCCAAGACCTTCTGCAATCTTGAAATCTAGCTAATTTTCATTCCACCTACTGTGAAAACATATTCAGTGGTGCTCCTCCTACCATCCAAATCTCCAACCATATCTGAATCAACATATCCACGTAAATAATTATCTGACCCTCCATAGCATAAATCCATGTCGGATGTCCCTCTCAAATACCTAAGAATCCATTGGACTACTTTCTAATGTTCTTTACCTAGATTAGCCATAAACCTACTCACAACTCCCACTGCATGTGCAATGTCTAGTCTAGTACAAACCATGGCATACATAAGACTTCCTACTATTGAAGCATAGGGAACACATGTCATGTACTCAACCTCCTCGTGTGATGAAGGACACGATATTTGCTCAATTTGAAGTGTCTAGCCATAGGTGTACTAACATGTTTTGAATCTTGCATGTTAAACCTTTCTAACACCTTATTGATATAAGCCTCTCACGAGACAAATACAACTTCTTATTTTTTTCTCGATGAATTTTCATGCCAAGGATTTTCTTTGTAGATCCCAAATCCTTCATTGCAAATGTGTAAACTAGACTTTCTTTAAGTTTACTAATGTCTTGCATACTAGATCCTACAATCAACATATCATCCACATACATTAACAAAATAACATAGCTCTCGTTTCAATCTTCTTAAAATAAACACAATGGTTAGATTCACATCTCATATAACCATGCTCATGCATAAAACTGTCAAATATCAAATACCATTTCCTTGGATCTTGTTTAAGCCCATATAGGCTCTTTTTCAATCTACACACAAGTTTCTCCTTACCCTTGACTTCATAACCAAGCGGCTGCTGCATATAAATCTCTTCCTCCAAATCACCATGAAGAAAATTTGTCTTAACATCAAGTTTTTCTAAATGCAAATCTTCTGTTACAACCAAACTTAAAATAGTATGAATATAAGTCATCTTAACTACAGGAGAAAAAATATCATCAAATTCAATACCTAATTTCTGTGCAAATCCCTTTACCACAAGCCTCACCTTGTACCTTTTCAGTCCACCCTCTTCTTCCTTGATCTTGTAAACCCATTTTTTTTGTAGTGCTTTCTTACCTGCTGGAAACTTGACCAAATCCCATGTTTGATTTTATTCCAAGGAGTCCATCTCTTCATCCAAGTTATGCTCCCACTGCTTTCGTGGGTATCTACCTACATTGATTCTTCAAATATTTCTGGTTCACCACTATTAGTCAATAATAAATAAGAAAAGGAAGGTGAAAATCTCTTTGGAGGTCTACTTACTCTTTGTGACCTTCTCACTAATATTTGGGGTGTCTCGGGTTCATTCTATGCATGTTGCACGTTAATTTTAATCTCTATCGGTGACAGACACTTTGGTCTCTTGATTCCGAATGATGTTCTATAATCAATCATGGTTCCTCTATCTTCCAAATGACTATAGTTGCCTCACCACCACCAGTTTGAGGAGTACCGAGAACGTTCCAGATGAGTTATCTGCTTTGAACCTAATCTCGTCTGCATTGATACTTTTGGGTTAGCTTTGACCGCACTAACATCTTTAGAACAACACCAGGTGTCTGTGGATGTCTGTTTTAGATCCAAAAGTTGATTTTCCTTCAAAATATCATCAACCTGTTCATGTTTAGGCACCAAAACCTGATCCCTATACATTCTTTTTCATTCCAATCAATGTCACGACTCCTAACAATATTAGAATCTTTTAAATCCCAAAAAGATATCTAAAATCACCAGAGCCATAACCAATGAAATTACATCTCTTAGATTTAGCATCCAACTTCTTCCTATTTTCCCTATCAACATGCATAAAATCTTCTGAGCCAAAAACTCTAAGAAAAGAAAAATCTACCTCTTTTCCAAACCAAGCTTCTTTTGGTATTCCACCATCCAATGATGTTGAAGGCCCATGGTTGATCAAGTACATTTTTGTATCCACTTCTTCTTACCAAAACTTGAAATGAAAACCAACATGTAGCCTCATGCTTCTAGCACGTTCCATGATTGTTTTTTTCATTATTTCTACAACTCCATTCTCCTGTGGAGTTCTAGGAATCATTATTTCTCTTCGTATTCCATTCACTAAAAATAATCATTGAAAGCCTTGTTGCAGTACTCACCAACATTGTCAAATATAAGGAACTTTAATTTGAGTTTGTTTCATTTTCCACAAGGGCTTTTCACTTTTTAAAAGTCTCAAAACATCAAATTTACGCTTAATACAATAAATCCATACCTTCCTTGTGGCATCATCAATGAAATTCACATAATATTGGGATCCTCCAATAGAAGCTACCTGAGTTGGTCCCCACACATTTGAGTGTACAAGCTCTAATTTTTACTCCTTCTTTGTTGACCCAACCTTGAGAAATATCACTCTCTTCTACTTTCCAAATATGCAATGCTCACAAAATTCAAGATCTAATTGTTTCAAATATGATAACTTACCCTTAGCCTTTAAGATATGCATTCCTTTTTCACTCATATGGCCTAGCCGATTATGCCACATGGTTGCATCTAAATCTGTAGTAGATAACACAGAAAAGGAATTAGTAACACAAGTAGACAAATATAAAGTTCTTACCTTCTTACCTCTTGCCACAACAAGAGATCCCTTGGTAACCTTCCAAGAATCAACTGTGAATGTAACCACGCATCCATATTCACCTAGTTTCCTTGTAGATATTAGATTTCTCTTGAGGCTATGCACATGCCTCACATCTTTCAATACACGTGGATTTCCATTCTGTAGCTTTAGATGAACATCACCTTGACTAGTAATATTGCATGGCTCATCATCTCTTAAATAAAATTGTCCAAAATCACCCTGAACATAATTTATGAAATAACCCTTATTATGGCTAAGCATGGAAAGAAGCTCCATAATCTAAAACCCAAGCTTCTAATTTATTATCTAAGGAGATAATAAGGGCATATTTTTTTACCTCACTTGCAACATTTGCCTCTTTACCTTTTTCTTTACCTTTTTTGATGTATTCTCTTTATTTTCCTTGGACCAACACTCCTTTATGTGTCCTCTCTTTCCACAATTCCAACAAAGTAAATCTCTATACTTGGATCTAGATCTTCCATTTCTTGACTTTGATCTCCCATTCTTCTTGCTCTTTGATGATCTCTCCTTAGATCTTCCCATGCTTTCTACATTTAAAGTGTTTCTAGATGATGTTTCTCTTGATCTTTTCCTACGTATTTCCTCATTAAGGATTACACTAACCACATCATAAAATTTCAAACCTTTAGAAGCAGACATTGTATTACTAACAACCATTACCAATTTATCCCAACTATCTGGAAAAAGAGCATAAGAATAAAATTTCTTTCACTTCATCATCAAATGGAATTTCTATCAATTTTAATTGATTTACAATAGATCGAAATCATTCAAATGATTAGATATAGATCCACCTTCTTACATCTTAAAATAATTTTTTCATCAAATAAACCTTATTCGAAGCACTAGGAGTTTCATATAAATTTGCTAAATATTTCATCAACTCTATCGTGGTTTTTGCATCTATAAAATTTGAAGCCACTGATTCTACCAGGCTCAATCTTATAGATCCTAGAGCCGTTATTTTAAGAACCTTGCATTCTTCATCAGTCATCATGACCAGATGTGCATGCTCATCCAACGATAAATATAGATCCTTCTGATACAAATAATCCTCCACCTGCATCTTCCATAGTTGATAATTACGACCGTCAAATTTCTTTATTCAATATTTACTATCTTCTTCCATTTCTATGCTCCCACTCAATCATAAAACCCTTTGTGAGTAAATATTGTCAACACAAAAACCTTCAAATAAAGCTCTGATACCAGTTGTTGGGGTTTAACCATATAACAGTGTTGCACATATCTAAAATTAGATAAATCATACAAGCAATGAATGTAGAAATAAACCAAAAGATAAAATAAACAAGAGAAAGATAACACTTTGGATTTAACGTGGTTCACCCAGTGTGGGATACATCCACCAAGAAACAACCAAAATTATTATTCAGATCTATACAATGAAGATATGTTGTCTTCTAACACCTCACAGGATGTTCAATATTTTTCCTTCACTCAACTACTCTTTCTCGCTCACCAAGAAAAATAACATGCAAACAATTGTTAGTTTCTTCTCTCATACCCTCATATAATGCATACATGCATATATATCTTGTCGAAATTAACTATGCTTTTATAATCAGGAAATCATCTTTAAAGTAAAATATTTATTCTAATTCTCAGCCAAAAAACAAAGAACCATCGCACAAGTTGGCTGATGTCGGTTACTACCTGACCGATGTCGGTTACTACCTGACCGATGTCGGTCACTTCCTGACCCATGCTGATTGATAACTGATTGATGTCAATCACTGCTTGACCAATTCTAGTCACCTCCTAACTGATGCTAGTCATTGTCAAATCCAACAACATGTAAAAACAAGCTTTCTGTGAAGCAATTAAGTTCCACACTCAACAATCCTAACATTGTCTTGAGGTTTTGAGAGTGTTGACGTTACGTTGTTAGCATTATGGTAACATCATTTCTATACTAAAATCTTGATTTTCATACAAATCTTGATTGATGTGTTCAAATAATGGTGTTACGCTTCTCGCATTTGTAACTTCCATTTTCAAAGACTTGGATTTTGTTTTTCTAAAACTAGTTTTAGTATACCTTGTTGGGAGATCGCGTCAACACTTTCTTAGTATTTAGGTCTTGTTTATTTTAAACTTGACCTAAGTAGTGATATTGTGTTGTCACTATCGGTGTTAGACCTATCTTGGAAAACGTAGGGAGTATACTTTGTTGTGATTGGGTCATAGTATTGTACTTGATTGTTGAGTCCTAGGTACTTCTTGTTATACATTGCCTTTTCAATGTGTCATTCTTTGTTCTTTAGTGTCCTTAGTTCATATTTCATTGATCCTTTGGATTGGTTACCATTTGTTATAGGACATTCTTTGTGATAATTTGACATCGTTACTGTGTGTTTTTTTACCTAAGGTCCATTTTTAAGCCAACCTTAGAGAAAACCTAGTATTTTTGTCTCCTATCATAGGAAGAGGGGCATAAAAAATTAGGGTCCAAACCTATACAAACAATGGTCGAAACAAAAGCACTAATGTTTTCCAATAAATGTGCCAATAATCGGAGACAAAGGTGCTAAAAAAACGAGTCAAAGGCACTAAAATAGGTCAAAGGCACTAAAATAGGCCAAAGGCACTACTAAAATAGGCCAAAGGTGCTAAAACATGTCAAAGGTGCCAAAATAGGTCAAAGGCGCTAAAACATGTCAGAAGTGACACTACAGTAACAAAGGAACTAAACTAAGATTAGAAAGACTTAACAGTCAAAAGCACAGAAATATAAGGTAAATGTGCTAAAAGATAGGACAAATGCGCTAAAATATAGAACAAATGCGCTAAAATAGAAAGTTGATATTAGCATAATATAAGTGTTAATGTGTGAACATAGCACCAAACATCAGATCATATACACCAAAATTCAAAGCATACATGCTAAACATGTACAAACAATTGTCGAAATAGAAGCACTAATGTTTGCCACAAACGCACCACATGTTTCACAAAGGTTCCAAATGACATTCTGGCATGACGAAGTTAATCCTAGTTAAAAAAATATTTCAAATCAAAGGTGCTAAAAATTAGAACATAGGTGCCAAAACACAGGGGCATATGCATTGTTTGAATCTAGGAATAGCTTTTTAGCACAAAATTTAAAAATTCTTGATGCAAACAAGGTTATATTTTTACCAAATTTACACACATTCGTATAACTCAATATTTTAAACTAAATTCTAACTAAAAATTAGGAAAGACCCCATGGTGGGCACCAAAATGTAGATAAAAAGAGTGGTTAGTTGCAAAATGTAAACTATGAGCCAAAATAAATCAATTCCTAATCTAACACTCCCTAACACTACCTCAAATTGAGTAAGGATGAAAGGGAAAGTGGAGAAATACCTGCAACTTACCAATGAATATATTTCCCTTGATGTTTTTTTATGCTCAAGATGATTTGTTAGACTTACTTGCTTCATATTTTGTGGACACAAATGGGCAACACCTCCCCTTCGTAGATTGGGAATTTTCCTATGAATGTTTGATGGATGTTGGAGAGATTCTTGAGATATTTTGGTAGCACTTATCTATGATTTTTTAAATTTGGATTCCATGGAGGGTGGCATGCCAATTTATAGCTTGTGGGAGAAGAAATGGAGGGTGAGGATTGATCCAAGTGGGATGGAGATCAATGGTTGAGGATTGAGGAGAGGTTTAGAAATTTATAGAATGGAGAATTCTATATTTTGTGAGAAGTCTCCATTGAATTTAAAATTCAATGGAGGGAGAAGTTTAGAGAGGCTTCTAGAAATAGAAGCCTCTAGATTTAGAGGTATAGAATATTATTAATTTAGGATTAGATTAGATTAAAAGATGATTAGGGATGTGATTACATGGAGAGTTTAGGTGTAGGGTAGGTGTAGAGTAGGTGGGTAGGTGAGTAGGAATTTTAAATTCCTATAAATGTTTAAATGAGGTTAGGAAAGAGGTTTATAATAATTAATCTTGTGATTAATTATTATAAAGTTAAAATGGGAATTGTGGGATAATGAGTTAGTAATAGAGGAGGAAATATATATTAGGAGTTAATAATGGTTAATAGGTATTTTATTTATTTGTTATTATGTCGACATTTTACATGTCTATAGTGATGATATCCGTGTTCTCACTCTAACCTTATATTCAAAAATATTCGTCATGTTTCCATATCAATGTGATTATTGTAGTAGTGTTTCTAAATAGTCATTCATACCCTAGAGTGTGCCTACATCTCACAAAAGAAGGATATCGTAACCACCATGTTTCACCCAACAAGATGTCGAAGAAAAGAGTTTCATTTAGGGGGAAATTCTTCTATCGAAGGAGAAGATCTATTTCAATGAGGAGAAAATGAGCAAGAATATGTCCAAGAATCCTAATTTGATTGCATTTAGAAAGGATACATATTTTTCATGAAGGTGAATTTCAATTTTGAGAGAAGTAAGGTAGTGATCTCCATGCCTTAACTCCTACCTTGTGATCAAAGAAGATAATATTTTTCTTATCTCAATAAAGATCTTGTGACATTGTGTTTGAATACTTATTCAATACTCTAGAAGGTTTTTATGTCTCATGGAAGAAAGAGTTTGTAATCTCAATCTTTCGAGTTCAACAAGTGGTCGAGTGCTAGGAACTTCATTCATGGTCCATCAAAAGTATATTTTTGTCAACATGATGTTTTTCCATCTCTCGGATCGTCACTTCTTTCTCTCCTTCTCTCTCCCCCTCTCTAACATTTTATTCCGTAATTGAGAATGTATTTTTCACTCTTTCATCTTATTCACTTAAGTGAATTAATGTTGCATTGTAAAAGTTCCCTTTCAAAATAAGAAAAGGACTTGTTATCTAGTTTTTCCTCTTGGAAAAATGGATAACATCACATTCTAGATAGTGAAAAGAGATTATTCGAGATCTTAATGTGAAGGGACTAGAAAATGGTTATTTCGGTTGAAGAAGGAACTCTATGTTTAAGACATTAAATGGGGATCTCCTTGTATCCTCTCTCCCACAAAGGACCCAACTACTTGATATTAAGTAGACCCGATTTGGACGAGGTTGTAAAATTTGGCAAAAGGAACAGATTTGAAGGCTTCTTGCCAAGCTCATCACCAAGATTCCTAGTGATTTGGTGTGTCGGGTTAAAGCCAAGAGAGTTTGGGGCTGAGCTCCCTTAGCTCGGTGAGTTGGCTAAAGGCGAGTGGCTCAACATGGTGAAGAATGGTCCGAACTCCCTTAGCTTAGAGAGGTGGACGCGAGATGGGCTCAAGTGGACTCGGTGAAATGATCATCGAGTAGGAGTGTCGAGAAAGTTGGGAGTCATGGATCGGGGCCAAGTTAAACATTGAGCTCAGGGGGCTATACACAAAGGAAAGTAAGCAGCGATCGAGGCCAAACCAAACAACGAGCTCTCTCAAATCAGCAGAGTGAAGAATAGGAGACAATGAACTCGACAAGTAAATCACCAAACAAGGTACATTAAGGGGGTTGCGCGGTGAGTCAAGGAACTAAGCGGACCAGATTGGAACCAATTTGGCTCGGTGAGTCAAATCAATGAGACAAATGCGAGGAGAAATGAGTTAGGGCTGAGCCCATGGTAGACAAGTGAAGTCAGGTCAAAACCTATGAAGAGGGTGAAAGTATTGCGAGGTGCGAAGAGAGAA
The DNA here is from genome assembly GCA_018340775.1 of Taxus wallichiana var. yunnanensis. Classification (NCBI taxonomy): domain Eukaryota; kingdom Viridiplantae; phylum Streptophyta; class Pinopsida; order Cupressales; family Taxaceae; genus Taxus; species Taxus wallichiana. Next base: position 382,172,547 of record CM031242.1, read on the forward strand.
ACTACTTTGAAGTGACGGTTGTTCCAATCCCTTAGTTGAACCAACCTCAAAAGCCCGTAATATAAGGTGTGTGGGTAGTGAATTTAAAGGGGTGGAAAACTGATACAAAGGAAATTCAAAGGTGGGAAAAAGGTCATAGGAGGAGTTGGCAAGATGGAGTAATGCGGTAAAATATGGGGGCATTACTTTATAAGTAATGCACCTCCGATCAACGAGTCAAAGTAATGTGGAACCCCACAATGTAATGACCACTCAAGTAGTGTTGTGAGGATTTTGGGTACCCATTAATTCAAGTAATGGACACCCTAATCGATGAGTCAAGTAATTAGAAAAACCCATAGTGCAAGGTGAGCCGACTAGGGATTCATGCCTAACGAGTTGAGGGGAGAGATGGCTCGTTTCCCCAAACAAAGAAACGAGTTCCTCAAGGTCCGCAAAGAAGGTGAGGGGGAAGTAAAGTAATGCGGGGTTTTGAGATTACTTCACTTCTCAAAACAAACAAGTAAGAAGTTTAAAAGCATGCAACAAATTAATGAAGTTGTGAACCCTTGAAACTTCGCAAAGAAAGAAGAAAGCAAGTAATGGCACCTGTTTTCCCACTAAAATGGAGATGGTAAAATGGCCATAACTTTTGACTGGGACCTCTGTTTTTAAAAAATTATACTTTCTAGAAATTTCTCACCGTCCTCTACGCATAATCAAATGAATTTATTAATTTAAGTAGGGGTAAATTAGTGAAAAATAAAAAACTTCTTCATCACTCAATTGAACAATTCCATCCAACTACCGACATTAATGGAGGCATAGAGGCTAGTTTTTCTCCAACAAGTTAAGTTACAAGATGGGATGGGATTTTGTAGGTGCCCCATGATGATTTCTAGTTAGTAAATGCATCTTGTTGGTGGGTGAAGGCATGAATCCAGGAATTTCATCTTCTCTCTCTTCTCCTCTCATCTCTATATAATGTAAAAAACCTCTCATTTGGGGGATTCTCATAGTAGTGAAACTCTACCAAATTGGTTTCAGAACACCAATGAGCTAAAGGCCTCAAATTTGGACATCTTTCATGATTATCCTTGCCTTCCATCTACATTATAATGGACTTTGTATGCCTATGATAGATGTTTGGAAAACAATGGGATCGCTTTGAAGATTTAGAATTTGTGGTGTGCGATAACTTATAATGCTTTAAAATTTACTCCACACAATTTTCATAAAGGATTTGGGCTGAGACTCGTAAATATGCTTTAGGATTAAAAACTCATAGCTCGTCATCTAAGATATGAGATGGATATGCCCGAATTTTCGGGTGTACACATGGATGCACTTGAGAAAGAGGTAAATGAACTCACACAAATGAAGTTTGTAGAATAATGTTCTATGTTTTCCCAACATACCTTTGTTTATTTCTGATTGAAAAAATAACAACATATCGAGTATGCAAATCCTTGGTAGAAGTCAAAACTAATTATATCGAGAAAAAATGTTAGAGGGATAATGCCCATTGACACAAGAGGAGGATGCACTAGTTTTGCAGCTTTATTATTTGATAACAATACACAAATATATATTTTTAATGTCCCCTTTTTCAAACATAAAGAAAGTCTAATACCTTCAAACCTTCATTTTTCCCATGGATTCAAGCATTAAGCTAGGGGAATTCTTTGATATATCTATTGCATTATTTTCTTGCATTGTAACCCCTCGGCATGCCATGCGCTACAAGTGGGAGTCATTAGTAAATTAGAAAGTCATAAAGTACACTTAGGATTAGTAATTTTATATTTTAATTATGTTTTCTTATGTTTCCCTCCAAAAAGGATTAGGTCGATCACTTTGCTTATGTCGTATCTAGATTATCTTACAAAATGAGGATGCATGACCTTAGAAAGTTATGATGAACATTTGATAAATTAAATTCTTCATGCTTGAAGAAATTGGGATGTATGCCCTAGCTTATTATAGTCATTTTCTCTTTTCCAATTGATTTAGAGATGGATTGAAGATCAAATTTGAAGTTTATTTATGCAAGTAAAGTGTGTTATCATTGGTAGTATGTGCCCTAGTTGTAGCGAAGTTCCTTGGGAGTTATTATGCATATTCTTTGTGTTCACAATGTATATTTCTTATACCATATGGAGCAAATTACTCGTGGGTGTTGTACATGGTTAGATCTTTCCTCTAGAGTTGAAGTGACTTGCATGTGTGGGGTTTGCATCCATTTTGGAGGGTTTTTATGCTTGGAAAATTAGTAAAAGTGTAGTTGTGGTTACTTTAGAGGGGATTTCTTATTATTAACATTCATATTATTGTTCTCCTTATTTTTGTGAGTCTATGCATAGTTTATTTATATGGATCGGAGCATCATTGAGTGAGTTATGAATTTTTGAAGTTGCCATAATTTTCTGCAGACAAGGGTTTGACATAAAATCATATCTCTAGATCTAGGGCATGAAAATTTAGTTTTCCTGTGTGAAGTTATTGCTAATATTTATTTAATATTTTTAGGAACACTTATGCAATTTTTGAGGTTAAATTAACCCTAGTTTCAAGGGTTTGAATTCCTCAAACCAATCATGTTATAGATTGGGAGGAGACTTATACTATGTAAGGAGGTGGTAGTGATTAATGGCAATATAAAATCAATCTTCATTGTTGGTTTATGACTGTCATTTTCAGATTGTGAAATTCATATTTGGGGTAGGGTTTATGAAGGTTAAAGCCCTCATATCTATATAGGTTGATTCACCATACTTGGGAGGATTTTTGGTTGGTTTATGGTTGTTGCAAGATCATTTTTATGCTCTAATATTTGTGCTTTACAGTTGTGTGTGATCAGATTTGTGGTGATTGCATCATTTCCCAGTGTGCCCTAGAAAGGGACATTATAGTGGTATCAGAGCACCGATCTTTTGCACCTGTGAGGGTTTGTGTTTGCAGATCTGGATACATAGTCTATGAATCATGGAGTTAACAAGTGAGGAAATTTGAGAACAAAGCTTTGCAGACTGGGGAAGGGCTTGAGCATCCACATCATTTGAAAAATGTTTTGCTCGATATTTTGGAGGAAGTGGAAAAATTGTTTTTCATGGTGGGAAAATCAGATTATAAGTCTATGTTTTTAGCAATGAGTCCTTTGGTGGTTCATTTGGCTAGACCCAAACTTTTGAGACATTCAGATTCAGATGTGAGACTTGTAGTTGTCACTTGTATCAGTGAAATTATGAGGATAAATATTTGGAACCACCATACAATGACAACATCATGAAGGAAATATTTCAGTTCATGGTGGAAAGTTTTAAGGGTCTTGGTGACATCACAAGTCCTTTTTTTGCTAAGAGGGTCACTTATTCGGAAATTATGGAAAACATTAGATCTTGGGTACTAATGGTAGATCTGGAGTGTTATGAACTCATTTTCCAAATGTTTGATAATTTATTTACTACTATTCATAAGGATCATGCAGAAATTGTTGTTTCCTCAATGCAAACAATCATGTCTTCAATTTTGAATGAGGAGGATGAGATTTTGATGCCACTTCTAATGATTTTATTTTCCTATATGAGAAAGGAGGAGCAAGAAATGTCACCAAAGATTAGAAGCACTAGCTAGAAGTATGATAGATCCGTGTAAAGAGAAGTTGAGACCATATTTGACTAATGAGGAACTTGCTTCGAGTGAACCATCAAATGTAGATCCACAAGATGTCATGCAAGGTAAAGATTTCTTATTAGTAAAAGATGTTCACCTATCTTCTGATGATTGCATATGTGATAGTGAAGTTTCAGAAGAATGGATCAAGGATCTTGAGCCTAAGGAAGAAGAAAAATCAGATCTACAAGCGGGTAAAGAGAGTTTGGTGGTTGAAGCCACCATTCCAGGTGATAATGTTGGCAATCAGTTTGTTGTCCTTTCTAGAACAACCATTCAAAATGAGCATGAAGAGGGTGTCAACCCTATATCAGAACTTCCTGATTCGGCCAAAGGGGATAGATCACATGATGACATTTCAAGGTATGAAGAGGTTGATTTATGGTTGCATACTTTTCCATTTCAGATTTGTTTTCCTCATGAGGAACATGGGCTGCAAAATGGGGCAAGAAGACTCCTTGGGTCAAGGTCACTCATATGGGCACTCTAAGGTATGGGAACCAAGTGATTTTCCACTTTCTACAAAGATTATTAGTTCTGATTTTGTGATTTTTACATCTAATTTCATGGGAATAAGTGAAAGTTCAGAATTTTCTATGGAAAACATAAGTGTTGGAAAGCATGATTGGGCTTTAGGAGATCCGGAAGTAAGAAGGAAAAGTATTTTTCAAGGAGCTAATGATGATTTTCTAATTGGGAAACTTGTTATGGCAACTACTAAGGGTAAGCACTTTGATTTGTTGTATCATCATCATACTTTGTCCTTGCCTTGCTTTGTTCATCATGAATATTGTGCTAATAATGAAGACAAGATGAAAGGTGCTAAGTGGATAAAGAATCTTCCTAAGGCAGCCCCGGATCATTGGCAAGAAGGCCAACACCTTCTAAAATTCAGTCCAAGTGAAAGTAAGGGCAACAAAGGAGTGATTTCAAGATGTGGTAAGATACTTAGTTTTATTTCCACTCAATTTAGTTTTGATTACATTACTTGGGCTAATGCATGTGAGGAAAAGATTGAGGTTACATGGAAGAAAGGTTGGGGGCTGATAATGTGCATGACAGGGCAGCCAACATCCACTTTCATATAATTTGTGGTTGGGCAAAAGGAGTTCATGAAAAGGAATTACAAGGTGATTGCACGCCATGAAGAAGAGAGTTGGCCTACTACTCCATATTTTGTCATTGAATGGGAAAAAGAGTTTCCTACATGTTTTGATGATGGGAATATACTTGGTAAAGAAAAAGGTAAGATATGTTTTAGATTTTTACTTCTCATTACATGTTTGGCTCCTACCAAGGTTGGGAAATATCTCATGTCAAAAATTCCATTGTTTCTATCATTATTGATGAAAGTATGAAGGTTGTTTGCAAATGGTTGTTTGTTGTATTTGACATTTTTAGTCGAGTTATTCTCATACTTTTTGGTTGTAGAAAGACAACATATCCTTGAGAACTTGTGTCCTTCATTTTGTAGCATGTGGATGGTAATTTGAGTGATTAATAATCAGTTTTTAGTCCTCATACAACCTAAGACAAGTACAAAAATAACATGCTACAACTAAGTCATCCAAATGTTACCCAATTCTTATGATGACATGGTGTTAGTAAAGGACACCCGCGCCTAACATGATGTGGTGGATTGATGTATTTTATGTTTTTAGTCCATGTTGTAAAAAAGGTAATTTGGCACTTGGGATTTGTTCTTCACGACACATATTATCCTAGAGATGCATTGGGAAGATTTGACTGGATTTTACGCCACTCTTGGGAGGATGGTTAGGAGCAATGAGCATTATGAAAATAGTATGAGGGATAGAAAAAGTAAACTTTGGAAATGTCACCTTTGGGGGAAGAGTTGTGAGGCTAAAAAAGTGTTTTTCAACACTCATGTGTTTTTTCTATTATGTTTGCTTCATGTGCGGGGCTAAAGTCTTGTGATAAAAGGCTACTATCCTATATACTCCATGATGACACTCTTAGGTGGGTAGCCTTAGAGATTAGAAAATATCATATAGTTACATTCATTCCTCATACTCCATGAAGGTACAACGGTTTGGAGCACATACTACAAGGTTGATTACAATCATGTTTAGATTGGCTCGAGGAAGCCACCAAGAGGAGTGTGTCCTTCCAAGTACTTCACCATTTGATGAGACACCGGATCGAGATTTTGGGAGCAACATTTCATGTCTTTCCTATGGGACATGATACTTAGACCTATGAGCTTACAATTGCTTAATGGAAAGTAATTTTGAGAAGGGTGGACTGTAATGTCCCCTTTTTCAAACATAAAGAAAGCCGAAGGCCTCAACCCATTCCATTTCACATGGGTTTAAGGATTAAGCTAATGGACTTCTTTGAGATATATATTGCATTATTTTCTTGCATTGTAACTTCTTGGCATGTCGTGTGCTACAACCGGGAGTCATTAGTAAATTAGAAAGTAATATAGTACACTTATGATTGTTGGGCCTCGAGAATATTGGCTAAGTTCCAAAGGACATGTGTACGCGTTGGACCAAGAAGAAAAAGGTGCGTGGGGTAAAAGTGCACAGGATAAGGGTTTAAACAGGGTTTAGTAGAAACCATGGCAAGCATGCAAGGAAAAACAAAGGATCTTAGGACTTAGCCATATTCGACATTCCAGGAAGCACCGAGGAAAAATGTAACCTGATTAGGCATGCAGAGTGGATAAGGTGCTAGCTTAGCAACTTGGTGGTCAAGGAAAGAATATTCCACACATGGAATATTCCAAGGAAGACATCATTGCAGAAAGTGGAGAGCTCGGATCAGAACAAGCATGCTCCATTGGAGGACCACAAGGACACTTGGCATTTGATTTGCTCCTGGAGGAAGGCTTGGCGGTGGGTGCTTAAGCCTATTTATAGAGATGCTCTGGAGCAAATAAAAGACACACATGGACGGGGATAGAGAGAAGCATTAGGATCATCATAGAGAGGATGGAAGGCAAAGCTCTGTGGGAATATTAGGAGGTTCTAGGGGCTGGGGTTCTCTTTAGAGGACTGTAGAAATGGTAGTATATCTAGAGGGATGGGTTTGTGATAATCATTGTAATAAGGGAAGCATAGCTAGAATTTCTGATGCATGAGTTAGATCTGTATTGATACATTTGGTTTGTTATGACCCTTGTGAATGTAATGTGGTTACTGAACTATGATCAATATAAATATATGTCTCTATTCGAATATATTGTTCATGGGTACAAACCCTAGTGTCTTTTCCTTATGTTATGAATCAGATCTGCTCACTAGATGATGTTTCTCTTGTTATCTGAATGGGTATGTTGGTGTAATAGCTCATCTTATGCTCTCAGAATGAATGCATGATCATTTACCTTTCTACATCTAATTTTCTGTCAATGGAAATATCTTCTCACAATGCTCACATAAAGGAGGGGCTTGGCACCCGCGCATGCCTCGGTGGCGCCCAACGCCCACCGGGTGATAGGTCGACACGCATAGATTAGAGTGTTGTTGTTCTAAAGGCACATAAAAATGACTACAATGATTAGTAATTCTATATTTTAATTATGTTTTCTTATGTTTCCCTCTAAAAGGGATTAGGTCATCATCCACTTCTTATGTTGTACCCTTAGCTTACAAAAGGAGGATGCATGGCTTATAGAAAGTTATGTTGAACATTTGATAAATTGAATTCTTCATACTTGAAGAAAATGGGATGTATGCCCAAGGGATGAATGCCCTAGCTTCTTATTGTTGCTTTCTCTTTGCTAATCGATTTGGAATTGGATTGAAGATTGGATTTGAAGTTTATTTCTACAAAATGTTATCATTGTTGGTATGTGCCACTGCCATAGCAAATTTCCTTAGGGAATTATTTTGCATATTCTTTGTGTTCATGGTGTATATTTCCTATTCCATGTGGAGTAAATTACTTATGGGTGTTGTGCATAGTTATATATGCCCTCTTGGGCTGAAGTGACTTGCATGTGTGGTGTTGCATCCATTTTGGAGGGTTCTTATGATGGGCGAATTAGTAAAAGTGCACTTGTGGGTACTTTAGAGGGGATTTCTCATTATCAACATTCATATTCTTATTCTCATTATTTTTTTTGAGTCCGTGCATAGTTTATTTGTGTGGATTGGAGCATTACTAAGTGAGTTATGAATTTTTGAAGTTGTCATAATTTTTTGCAGAGACAAGGGTTTGACATAAAATCATATCTCCAGATCTAGGGCATGAAAATTCAGTTTTCCTGCATGAAGTTGTTGCTAATATTTATTTAAGATTTTTGGGCACACTTATGTAATTTTTGAGGTTGAATTAACCCTAGTTTCAAGGGTTCGAATTCCCCAAACTAGCCGCTCCATTGGGAGGAGACTTTTGTTGTGTAAGGAGTTGTTTGGTAGTGATTAAGGGGAGTCTAAAATCAATCTTCAGTTGTTGGTGTATGACTGTCATTTTCAGATTGTGAAATTCATATTTGGTGTAGGGTTTATGAAGGTTAAAGCCCTCATATCTATATAGGCTGATTCGCCATACTTGGGAGGATTTGTTGGTTAGTTTATGGTTGTTGCAAGATCATTTTTATGCTCTAATATTTGTGCTTTACAATTGTGTGTGATCATATTTGTGGTGATTGCATTGTTTTCCAATGTGCCCTAGAAATGGATATTACAATATTGTTGTGGGTGTAGTATATGGTGGTGAAAAAGATTGGTGGCATTGTATCCTAAAATTGTAAAACACAACTTTTTAAATTTATTTTTCTTTGTCAAAGAATATCATTAGATTTATTAGAGTTTCCCATATTTATATGGGATGATTCATTTTATTATATTGCTATGTCTTATATAATCATCCTTACATTGTGCTTTTCTTATTGTGTTTATTTAGCTTATTTTTAATATTTTATTGTAGTCTTTATGTTCATAAAGAGATGCTTTTGAGTTTAAATATCTAAAACCTTTTCAGAATTATTCATCACAAATGACTGCATTAGACTACTTAGTCTCAATTGCAAGTGTCATTTTCAGTCCTAGTTATGATGGAAATATGGTAAAACTTGTTTAAGGCCACTGAAGGTTTGTCCTATGAGGTTTGATGGTCAAGTGGATGCAACTTATATTTTGTATATTTAACTCAAATTTCCATTATGAGTCTACTAATTTCTCAAGCATAAGTTGTAGAGTTTGAAATTTCCTATTTTGATATGTTTTTGATTGCTCTCCAAATATCTACGATTCCGTGAAACTATTTTACTAGATCAAAGAAATTTAGTTTAGTTGCTTGATATGTACCAAAATCACACATTAGTGGGGCATGAATTTGCACTTGTTGCGAGGCAGGTGTAAAACAATCGTAGGGGTGCACCTATACAGAGAAAAATTGTCTTTGAAAACCCTAAAGAAGAAGATTACTTCTATGTTAACCCTCAAAAGTGCCTCTAGGCTTTGCAATACATCATCACTTTCTTTTTGTGGCATCTGAATAATTAGTTGTTTCAAACATCTTGAGATTGATTAGGCTAGTTGTTATTTCACTCATGTTGTGTAAGCCTCTTTTTGAATATGGAAAGACAACAACGAAAGGGTTTGATATGTTACATTGAAACTCTAACTATTAGGAAGACATGGAAAGCGATACCTTTTGACACTTGAGGTCGAGGGTGACATGGAGAACGAAGCCCCTACTACTATGGGTGCCAATACATGTAGACAAGGTCGTAGTAATTCAAGTGCATATAATCCTCTTACGAGTTCATAAAAATAATTGAGCAGCTATTTGACTGATTGACATATTAGCTTTGGAGAGATTTTGTTTCTTTTGAGCATCAACAAGAGTTTGTATATTAGTGCCAACTCTTGAAAGCCACATGGGAGCTATGGTGATATATTGTCGGTAGTGGGATCATTTATTATTTTGAGGCATTGTTTGTCCAATTCTTTCAATAAATATTTATATGTGCTATAGGCCTCTCACAAGCACCTATGGATGATAAGTATTTTGCATTATAACATCATTTTTTACCTATAAATCATTATATATATATATATATATATATATATATATATATATATATATATATATATATATTCCAGATTAAGGTATATTGTGAAAAATAATAATTTACGGTTTATATTGTATAATCCGTAGCTCTCGACACATGCTGAAAATCTCAAATACAAGCTAAGAACGTCAATTTCCGGGCCCCCATATAAAAGCAAACCACGCGTAATTCATTTAACGGGCCAGAGTACGAAAAGGCATGATATTTTATAATATAAAGTTTCACGAAATCACAGAGTACAAAATGAATATACGCGTCTACAAATACGTATATACCACTGATGTCTGATGTCTTTAACAGAATCAGATAAACAAGTCCCTAGCCTAATAGTTGGGAAGGAGATTCCAAGACCGGTTATTTTATCCGTTACAAGACCGGCATTTTATCCGTTACCCTTACACAGATACAACGGCTACTCCCTGACAATATACAGATACTGATACAGATACTATTATTAGTGGCATGCTTTGACTCTCACCTGCAAATTTTCAGAGAGGTCGGACACCCTGGTCCGCCACTTTTTTTACACTAAATATATATAATATACAAATCAGTCGAAGTTAAGGCGTGATTTGTAAGTGGCGTTAGGGAACCAGTTGTGGGGTATCACATTTCTGGCGGAGAGCGTTCTTTTGGAGGACAAAGACGTTACACGCAGTGAGAATGGTGACTTCATTGGCCCCCCAGCGCACTCCAGTTTGCCCCCACAAATGCTTCATTTCTATCCATGCTTCTGACTCCGCCTGCAATCATACCACTCACTCAATTCATTCACATTATTATAACCAAAGGAAGGTCTAGAGTTCGAAACTCAGTAATGCACCTCTTTCAGATGGACGGCTCCCACATCTCCATCTCCGTCTTCGTACTCAATCAATATGGAGAACCAGTAATCCGTTGAACCTTCGTTGATATGGAAAGTGATGTTCTTCCCTGGATACTCGCCCAATGTCCTGCAACAACATTACATTTCCATTTCATTTCACTAAATTAAAAGCATTTAACCCTGATCAAGTAAGAACAATATTGGCAATGGCATCCATGTTTATAATATACCGTCTGTACAGAACTGAGAGCTCTCCCGAGTTGAGAAGAGCGGGTGTTTTGCCTGTGGTGGCCATACGACCAAATGCGGCTCCGCTTAGATCGAAATGCGTTCTGCCAAATGCACAGTATCCTCCCGGGCACTCGTCGGTCACTATAATAGTGACAGGCTTCTCAGAGCACATGCCTTCTTGCATGCATTTCACCTGCTTCACACACATCAGGGGTTAGGGTTTCCCCACTCTTAAAATCCACACTCTGTTATCCATCAATCATCAAGATTGAGAAGATATATGAACATTTACACTAAAATGGAATGATTTATTTGAATATACCTTGTAACAGGCTCCACAGCCCTCTCCGCCCTTGAATAAAATGGGGCTCACAGCTCCTACCCTAGCTTTAAGGGGCTTCTGATCCACGAGGCCTCCATATCCACACGCACCTCCTGCACCACAAGTATACACACATTTCAACACAATTACAGTGACAAAGTACAAATGCAGTGAAATTTATTGAGTTTGGAGTCCAAACCGACCATCGCTTCCATCTCCGTCGGGACTACCATACCAGGTAGCAGTCGCAGGGCGCCATTCCAGTTCCTCTGCATCAAAGCAGACCACCTCCTTCAACAAAACCAACAACACCACCAAAACACAAGTTCTAATTATACACATTTCCCTTAACACCATTGCAAATGAAAAAATTCTCTTCATTTGAGGAGAAGCAGAAGAAATTAATAAGATCTCAGAGAGAAAGAATAGAAAACAGTGGAGAAGAAAAGGAGCAGAACGTCCTAATTTATGGCAGAAGCTGGGAACTGATGAGAGCAAACTGCCGAATCATGAGAAACTGTAACCGTCAACAACTGTCTGCTTTTGCTTTGCTTGGAATCATATATTTTAAAGGAGAGGGGCCACCTGCCACACTCGTCCTTGGTTAAATGGGAAAAAGGGGAGCTCTGCAGTTGGGCACTGTAAATAGCAAAATATACGAACAAGGAACAGTGATTGCAAGGAGGAGAAGGACACATCAAAAAGAGAAAGAAATAATGAAAAGATAATGCGCTGCCGCTACCTATTCAATTGGAGGAGAAAAAGAGTAACAGTAAAATACATCCACTTAACTCACTGCCAGTATGGGAGAGGAGCCATTAGTTGTGCACCCAACTTTAGGGGTGTACAACACACATTTAACTACATCAAATTTTGAAAAAAAAAATACCCTTTAAAAGATTTTTTTTTCTAAATCTAAATTTTTTTTTTTGAACATTTTTATTTTATGGAAAGTGGTTTTTAAACGGATTTAAATCAAGTAGTTTTTCATACAAAGGAAAAAAATGTGGACCATTAGTAGGGCATTATGCCATGCATTTTTTTTCACTTATGTGGCATCATGTGATTGGGTGATTTTTTGATGTGATTTGATGTGACACATTTTATTAGCTACTTTTTTTTCAAATGTTGAATGACAAATGTACATGTACTAGTCACTCAGTTCACAAATACCCTCACCATTACTGGTCCCATGCTCCACTATTGGCTCCTCTCCCTTACTTACCAATATTATCTTAACTACTTACATGGTCATAAAAAGTCCACGTCGAATCTCGTGCGGTTAGTTTAGATGAGAATAGCATTTTTATTTTATTTTTAATGGTTTGTCCGGGAAAAGCGGTAAGTACCTAGCACTAGCATGTGTGCACGAGCTTTTGTGGGACCAACTAACTGAAATGAAAAGGACAGGCATCTAGAAGCTCATGCAGAATCCGTTGGTTCCTCGACAGTTATTTACAACATTTTTTCGACTATTTGTGATTAACGGTTAAAACAATGAAAGCGACGATTTTTCACTTTTATATTTTTCCAATTGATGCCGCCCCTTTTGCAAGAGAGGGATTTATTTTAGGCGCAACAATGGTATTTTATTTTATTTGTTTTTGGTTGGGTTCGAATGCGAAACTTTGTTTGCATATAATTTTTTTATTTTTATTTTTGGTTGGGTTCGAATCTGAAATTTTATTTGCATATAATTCTTACGTTTAGGTGTTAAGGATTTAGGGGTTACATTACACTAAATTGATTTAGGGCATGCTCTCGGCCTCCTCCTTTATTGCTTTTATGTCTGTTTAGATATGTATCCTAGTGAATGGTTAGTTATTATTGGAATACAACCCATTTGACACACATGGTTATTAATATTACCAAGGAATTTTTTTATCTATTTCGATGAACATAATTTTGGTACAAGACTAGATAATTGCTTTTACTATTAAATATATTTAAGTGTTTATTGCTCATTCGTTCAAGGAAAGAAAAATAAATGGAAGTGTGAATGGACGCGAATTTGGAGTGTCCGGCTTTGTCCCTTCCTTGCCATGACCTTTCCCATTCTCTAGTGCATGGGAGGACATGGGGGAGGCTATAAATACTTGGGGAGAACAAAGGAATGGATCATCAAAGACATGAGAGTAAGTGAGCAAGAGTTCTTAGTGCTTGGAATTGAGTTTGTAGAAGAAAGGAGCTTGAAGGTAGAGCAAACAAGTAATTGGGAGGAAGTGTGAGATATTATCTACTTCTCTTTCATACTTATTGTAAATTCTGTAACTTCTTATTTCAAATTGGCCAATAAAAGTGGGAAGAAAGAGCGTTTTTCCCTTCCCGACTAGTTTTCCTCCTCTGGAGGTTTCCAAGATAAAATTGTTGGTGTTCATAAGCTTAGAATTGTCTTATTTCTTTGCATTAATTGGTTCTAAAGCACAAGCAATTTATTCACTAGCTCTAAACTGTTATTTTCAAATTGAAAGTAAAACAACAACATATAATTGTGATTTTGTAGACGGTTCCAAAGTAGAGAGTTTACAGATCATTTTGGTATCGAGCTAACAAGTATCCAGGGCTATGGTATTCGTTCTTGGATTTGTATGATAGTGACAAGATCTAAAGGCGAAGAGGCGTTACCTTGCGATCAAACATTTCTACAAAGAAGTGGAAACAGAGAATTCGGGGACAAATGGAGGAAGAGAACTTGGTCCGTAGAATCAAGATGCTTAGAGACCATGATGGATAGGATGTATAGGCATCAACAAGAGCTCTTAGATCTGCAGAAGATGGCTTCGGTGAAACAAAACTCCATGGAATCGGTGGTTCGAGCGTTGGCTGAGAAGTTTGGCATACGAAATAGCCACGAAGAGGAAGATGAAGAGGAAGAAGAACGTGAAGAAGAGACTTCAACTACAAGAGAGAAGGTAAAATCTGATCATGCTCCCTTTAAAGTTGAAACCAAAGTGGAAATTAAGAGCTTTGAAGGACAAGTAGATGTAGAATTTCTTGATAAATGGTTAAAACAATTGGAAGTCTATTTTAGCATCCATAATGTTACTAAGGCACAAAGGATTACCTTTGCATGTCTCAAAATGGAGGGTCATGCACTGGTTTGGTGGGAAACCCACTTAGCCACTTGTGAAAAGAAGAAATGTTTGATTGTCAGTACTTGGGAGGGCTTTAAGGAATTACTTAGAGCTAATTTTTATCCTATTGGCCATAAAACTAACCAAATGATCAAATGGTAGTATTTTAGACAGGGCAGTGGTCAAAGTGTGTAGGACTATACTACGGAGTTTTGGAGGCAAGCCATGTTGTTGAATATGGACTTGGAGGATGAGGACATTCTGACCAAGTACTTGGGAGGAATTCACACTCACCTTCAAAGAAAAGTCATCTCCACGAAGCCCAAATATCTCAATGAGCCGTGTGTGCAGGCATACTATATAGATGATGAGAAGAAGCAAGGAGAAGTAGAGTCAAAGGTAAAACAATCGACAAATCAGCAGAAGAAAGAACATGGACAAACAAGTAACAAATGTAAGTAGAAAGGGAAAGGTAAACAAAATGCCACTACTTTAAATACTTGTAAAAATCCCAAGAAAGTTTACAATAATTGTGATATCAATGGTCATACTAATGCTACATGTTGCAAGTTACATCCGGAGTTACATTCGAAGAACCTAACCAAGGACTCAAAGAAGTCCATGACAACTGTGAAGACAGAAGGGGAGGTAGAAATCAAAGATGACTCGATGTAGAAGAGAGGCTTGCATGCATGGCCACCAACATGGACAACAAAGAAGAAGAGATGAGTAAACTATTCCATATCAAAATCTAGATCAAGAGAACTAAGGTAAATGCTTTGGTTGATACCGGTTCTTAGTCTAACTTGATTTCTGAAGTAGTGGTAAAAATCTTGGTCTTGAGACTTACGAGCATCCACACCCATATCCCTTGGGTTGGGTGAAGAAGGGTGTTGAAATCCAGGTAACAAAAAGATGTAAGGTCAAGTTTGGGATCAATTTACAATATATTGATGTATTGGAGGCTGATGATATTCTACTTGATGCATTTGATGTTTTTTTTGGGAGTCCTTACTTGTATATCAGGGATGTTGTATTCATGAGAAGGGAGAACCGATGCGATGGGTCAAAGATGTGATTGGATACAACATCCGGGCACACCAACGTAAGAAACATGTTACTATGGTGAGTGCTAACCAAGAAAAACAACTTATTCGGAAATTCATAATCAATTTTATTTAATTTTGTTAAAGGATAAACAATATGGGGTAGAAGTTTTAGGGATTTCTAACTAGGGAAAACAAGATATGGATAGTATTATTCAGTCTTTTCAGGAAGCTTTTAAGGCTCCTAGTGGGTTACCACCAAAACATGAGGTAGAGCATGAGATTCAGATTGTTGCCGAGTCCCCTCCGAACATCGATTGTATAGGCAATCCTTTTCAGAGAGTAATGAAGTAAAGAAACAACTCCGAGAACTGCGGTAGACCAAGGTGTGATATGTCCAAGCACCTCACCATGCGGTTTACCTATTGTGATGGTGCCAAAGAAGGATGGTTCTTAGAGAATGTGCATCGAATACCATGCGTTGAAAAATATCACTATAAAGAACAAATATCCACTCCCCCACATAGATGATCTCTTGGACTAGCTTTAACATGCCAAATTCTTCATGAATTTGGAGCTCAATTCAGGTTATCACCAAGTCAGAATGAAGGAGAAGGATATATGGAAGATTGCCTTCAAGACAAAACATGGTTTGTATGAGTGGTTAGTACTTCCTTTCGGTTTATGTAATGAACCCGCTACATTTATGAGATTGATGAATGATGTATTGCAGGATTTCATAGATTCATGTGTCATTGTTTATTTAGATGATATTTTAATTTTTAGTGCCACATGGGAGGAACATCTAACTCATTTGCAGCAAGTCTTGCAAGTTCTCAGGAGAAACAATTGCTATGTAATATGAAGAAATGTGAATTTTCCAAACAATCACTTGTTTATCTTGGGCACATGGTTGGAGTAGGAGAGCTACGAGTGGATCCGAAGAAGGTGGAAGCCATCACCAACTGGCCAACACCAACGGGAGCAACAAAACTAGGAGTTTTGTGGGAGCAATATAGTACATGCGAAGTTCATTATGGGATTCTCCGCGATTGCAACACCTCTACACACAGTGGTCACAAAGAGTAAGGGTTCTAACTGGGTTAAAGAACAAGATAAATCCTTTGAGTTATTGAAATACAAGATTAATCATGCTCCAAGTACTTTCTCTTCCTAACTTGCAACATCCCTTTGAAGTAGAGACAAATGTCAGTGATTATGTTATGGGCACAATGTTGCTTCAGGGAGGTAAACTTGTATGCTATCAATATGAAAACTTTACTTCTGCAGTTAAAGGATATTCAGTATATGATAAGGAAATGTATGCACTAGTTCAAGAAATTAAGAAATGGGAGCATTATTTTTGGGTAAAGAAACTATTGTGCACACTGACCAAAAACCTCTCCAGTATTTGCAAGCATAGTCTAAATTGTAGTAAGCAAGGCACTACAAATGGATGGGATTCCTTCAGCAGTTCCATTTGGTGATCAAATACAAGAAGGGTAGTATAAATTTGGTGGCAGACATGTTGTCTAGGCCACCCACGCAAGAGAAAATCTCCCTTTTTCCACTATCTCTTAGATTGATCCCTTCATGAAGGAAGCTTACGGGGAGGCATATTCCCAAGATGATACTTTGGGGTGACATTTCGGTAGTTGTAGTCCCAAGGGGCTGAAAGGATGAGGATTGAAGATTGTTATCTCAAGGACGGGTTGATCTTCCAATGGGGAAAACTTTATGTGCCAAAAAGAAGAACAAATTTTATTGATGAGGGAAGCACATACCTCAAAAGTAGCGGGACATTTTGGTGTTGGTAAGACCCTAACCCACTTGCAAAGGTACATGTATTGGCCCAATATGCAAGAAGAAGTATCAAAATTTATACGTGGATGTAAACTTTGTTGTACCAATAAGCCTAAGACTAGGAAGGAGGGTTTGTATATGCCTTTGTCAGTACTCTACTTGTCCATGGGAGGACATTTCTATGGACTTTATAGGAGGATTACCTATGTCTAAACATGGCCATGACTATCTCTATGTTGTTGTTGATATATTCAGTGAGATGTGTATTCTTATGGTATGTAAAAAGATAGTAAAAGCATATGAGGCAAAGATCTTTTCTTTTTTAATGTATGGGTGCATTTTGTCTTGCCAAAGTCTATTTTTTTAGATAGTAATTTTAGGTTCTTAGGGAAGTTTTGGACTAGTTTTTAGGATAAGATGGATACCAGTTACAAAGGAACACGGCCTTCCATCCATAGATAGATGGACAGACAAAAAGTGGTGAAAATGACTTTGGTGCGGTGATCGATCGAGGGTATAATAGTAAATATCCCATGACTTGGGATGAGTCCTTGGCCTACAATCAACATTCCTATAACCGTGTTGTACACATCCACCATGAAATCACCATTTGAAACATGAATGGGGTATCTACCTACAAATCCACTGGACATAATAGTTGGGCAAAGAGGATGAGGAGACATGAGACACAAAGGTGACTAGAGAAAAAAAATTCATTGAGAGGATCCACCAAATCCATCTCAAAGTCAAAGAACAGTTGGAGAAATCCCAAGCCAAGTATAAGGCTAGAAATGATCAACATAGAAGAGAGCATAAGATTCATGTTAGAGACAAATTTTGGCTTTACTTGAGCTAGGAGAGACTACTGAGGTCAAACAGAAAGCTCAAGCCTCTACGGTATGAACCCTTCACCATATTGGAGTAGGTTGGATAAAATTATGTTAGACTTGATTTTCCACCATTTATGAGGATGTACTCAGTAGTAAAATGTGAGAACTTGAACCTATATGAGCCATCCATGCTAGATGAAGATGAAGGACTACAATTGCTACCTTCCATTGAGGATTGCGTCTTGGACTCACAAGGTGAATTGGAGGAGGATGTAGTGCTATAGTAGAAGGTCAGAGAGACAAGGAGAGGTCCACAGGAGTCTTGGCAGGTTGGACTAAAAGAAAGACACCATGACATTTTTGGTGGTAATCAAAGGAGCAAGTGAGGGAATTGTTTCCTCATCTACTCCCCATTAATATTTTGTTGGAGAAAAATCCTCCTCAAGAAGGGAGGTGTGATCCATAGGGATCATATATGACTCTACTTCATAAGATCAACCAACACCAGAAGGAGAAAATAGAGAAAGGAGGTTCTATTTACCTTTTAATAGAACCGCCGCTCTATGTAGAGGGGCGGTTACTGAGAACCGCCACCCAACTAGGTAGTAATCCCGTAACTTCCGCCAGCTAGGGGGTGGTCCTGTGATCGCCAATCTGCACCGGGTGGAGGTGCTTTGTCACTTTTAAACAAAAAAAAATGGAAGTGTGAATGGACGCGAATTTGGAGTGTCTGACTTTGTCCCTTCATTTCCATGACCTTTCCCATTCTCTAGTGCACGTGAGGGCATGGGGAGGCTATAAATACTTGGGAAGAACAAAGGAATTGATCATCAAAGACATGAGAGTAAGTGAGAAAGAGTTCTTAGTGCTGGAATTGAGTTTGTAGAAGAAAGGAGCTTGAAGGCAGAGCAAGCAAGTAATTGGGAGGAAGTGTGAGATATTATCTACTTCTCTTTCATACTTATTGTAAATTTTGTAACTTCTTATTTCAAATTGGCCAATAAAAGTGGGAAGAAAGAGTGTTTTTCCCTTCCCGATTGGTTTTCCTCCTCTGGAGGTTTCCAGGATAAAATTGTTGGTGTTCATAAGCTTAGAATTGTCTTATTTCTTTGCATTAATTGGTTCTAATGCACAAACAATTTATTCACTAGCTCTAAACTGTTATTTTCAAATTGAAAGTAAAACAACAACATATAATTATGATTATGTAGACGGTTCTAAAGTAGAGATTTTACAAATCAGTGATTCTCTTACATATCTTACATTCTCTTTCTTTTACCATTTCATGTTGCTTTACATGTTTTCTTTCGTATCTCATGACAATACTCTATACAATAATGGTTATTTGTATTTTGGACCCTCTTTACCCATTATCAATTTTCCTTGAGGTTTTGGGTCTTATTTGTTAGTTTTTTCACCTATTGTGTCCATTTGTACACCAATAGGGTCCTATTTTTAATTGAAGAACTCCAAAATACATAGGTGTATTAGCACATTTAAAAAAACCGTGGATACACAAGCACAAAGAGATAAATCATATTCAAGATCTAAGGAAACAATTTTTCTATTTTTGAGCCATCTAGATGCCAAAAAAGGTGAAGCATACAGATCTTGCTAGTTTGCATCCATTGAAAATATAATGATTGTGACATTCGCCACACAAGAAATATTCTTGCTTAATGCATTACACTTTTATGTCTAGACACCTATATTTGGTAATTTATTGCTATAAAATGTTAGTATTGACTTAATTCATTGAATCATTATTTGTGCACCTATTCCAATCCTTATTGATATATCCTAGTCTATCCTTAGTCCTATTGCAATATTGTATACACTAAAATATGACAACTTTCCCTTGTGCGATTCCAAACTTTTGATCATGTTCCCTTGCTAAGACAAATGCTCACATTCATAATCCAATCACCTCATCTCTCTAGCTCTTTTATAACTTATTTATCTTTACACTACTCTTTCATCAATTCTAAAAATAGTATTCGATCAAACTAGCATTAAACATATTATATTCATGACAAGAACTATCGCTTTGAGATTCATCTCTCCAGTTTGAAAATATATGGAAGGGTCAAGATATGAGGTCCGGTCTTGGCAAACCTATATGGTCCCACCCCTTCACATTCACTAACTTTGTTTTTAATTTTAAAATTTTCTTTGGGTCATTTCATCTTCCTAGGGTTGGCCTTATTAGAATATTTCACCTATGAAAGACTATATAAAAAAGTTAACATCACTTTATAACTCATTTGACACTCTTATAAGATATTATTGCAAATACCTTTCCAAAAGCACTCAAAGGGTTCCTAAATCTACTCAAATTAGTTACACATCATCTAGGAAATTCCTACTATAATTATGAAGCACTCAACCAAGTTAAAGAGCCTAGTTTCATCCACTCATAAGCATGAAAAGGTCATAAAGCCATGTTTTAGCATGAGTAAAGTCACTCTAAGCACCACACAAGGGTTTAAATTAGCAAAGGGTTAAGTCACATGATTGAGGCACACCATATTTCACTACTACCATGATGGGTACATTCTATACTATGCAGTTAGCTCACTATCTTGGTGTCAATAGACATGAGGGCTCACCTAGGGATTTGGTTAGCTATTCACACTTGTACAAGCACTAGAGAACTACACGAGGCTTGATACAACAATGAGGGAATGTAGTGGTGTACTTGGATTGGCTCATTATTTGGGATTCTTGCCTCCAAGGATGGTCTAACCTCACCAAACACAAATGTTTTATCTTTTTGGGTTTACAAATGCTCTAATGAAGGGTTCTGTAGGTTGTTAGGGTTTGTACTTTGTTACGGGTCATCCTGAAGCTATGTGAAAAGAGTGACATACAACGAAAATCGTTACCGGTAAAACAAAGCACACAAAAAGTTACTAGTCTAGAACTTCAAAAGGTCCAAGACCTATAATTCCAAGTTAAGACCGTATAGATCAAGTATGCAATGTATAAAAGTTATATGGTCCCATCCCTATTGGTTTTTAGTTCTAAAAAATTCTTATATTTCACTACCCTACATACCCAAATTATCCTTGATTCATCTTATATAGTTAATTATTTCTCTCCTCTCATGTATTTAAGCAAGTACTTATCACTTTATTAGTTGTTACATGTATGAATGCATTATTTTGATTATGAATGATTAATATTGGAAGTTAATTAGGTTAGAATAATCTACCCACTATAAACTCTTACACTTAATAATAAAATAACAATAAAATTTAATTAGGTGTAAACAAAGTGATTTACTCTCCTCAAGATACTCCTTATTCATCTATAGACATGCTCACATTATCCATGATAAGTCCATTCATCCTAATTTTTGTGCATTGAACTTTGTAGATGTAAACACTAAAATTAGCCCAAAATCATTCTTACAACATGATTTTGGAATATATATATATATATATATATGAGTCTTGAGTGATGAAGCTAAGTCAAGTAGTGGCATAAGTCCTTATTGTTTTTATTTTACATTACTTTTTATTAATGGAAAATAGTTTTGAAGGGACTATACCCAGTTACAAAAGAGGCTCAACAACTAGATAAACAAGAAAAAGTAGCAAAAAGGATCTGAATCTAGATATTACAATAAGTCCAACAACAGTCAAAAGAGAAGCTACTAAGAAAAAGTAAGACATGGATTAAATTGTAACTAAACAACATAAAAACATACTATCAGCAACAAAACAACAACTTTAACTCATTTAGCATGTCTAGAAGGTGTTATTTCTTTGAAGCCCTATCAATTCTTGATTTGATCGTGCATAGAGAGGTAAAAAGTGCCAGAGTGGTGACATGTGTGGGGTCATTTACATTCAGTTGTGAGATGACCTAGTTTCTTTCCTTTTCTGTACCCCAAATGTCCTCAGGGACTCCACTCAGCATAGTGATGCTTCTGACCTGTTGATCAAGAAAATCACATATGGCTTTGAAGATGGCCATATTGTGATCGTGTCTATCCTTAGATTTCCCAAGTCTATTATCCAGGGAGTTCAATTTCTTGTATATTTCATCAGTTTGATCTGTCCCAATACCAACATCCTCATTCATCTTTCTTTTCCCCTTTATTTTACATTACTTGATTTGTCTTACTGGTTTGTAACTTATTTGATTCCCCCTTATGTTTAAAGTCATGTCACAAAGATCTTTGGCCTTTATAATTTATCTTGTTTACTTATGGCCTTGGTCCAAGATCATATAGATTGGTGAGGACCATATCACAATCATAGCCGTGAGTTGCACAATCTTGATAACTTTTTCTATTGGGTCATTTATATCCACTAGGTCTCTTTATTTCATTTATCTTTTGGATCTTAGGTGTTGAGTCGACCTTTCACACCACTAAGATTCAAATTTCAAAGTAAAGGATGAATATATATACATGTTTACTCTCACCATTTATTATCTAGCAAGAATTTATCTACCACATATTTAACTAGGAAACCAAGAGTTACTATCGCATACTACATATAGTCGCACAAGAGGGCGTAATTCTAATTTACACATATCTCGTGTAAAGGTTTTATTGGGAACAAAGTAACATATCCCATTATTGGCGTGGAAACATGAGATAAAATATAGGTCAATATTTTTAATTACACGCACACTTACTCAAATAAATAAAAGAACTAAATTGAGTTTGAAATGTAGTGCAATGCTCATTGAATGATAAATGAGGTACTATCTCGAGGTCAATTAGACTTAAGCATATACATGTTTTATTTTTAATATATGTATAATTTAAGTTCTTATAGGAATCTAGGGTTATTTGCATGTACATGTGTGAAATATAGGGCTACAAAAGAAGTCAAAGCTATCAAAGTGTGACACAAGCAATGGTGAAGCTAGACAAAAACGACTAGTATCTCACTATCTACATGTCCAAAACCATGGAGTTCAGTTTATAGTAGATTCCAGTCTTACTTGATTTATGCGGTCTTACCCTAGCACATTTAGACAAACAACAATTGATCCGGGAACATTTCAAGTTCTTTATTTATTCCATATTTTTAATGAAACTATCGAATTCAACATGAATCAACTAAGTCACTTCTCAACCCCTAATTGTAATATTAATTGCTTTATCAATTTAACATGCTTATAATACTATAGTTTTCGTTATTCTATTATAAACGAATTTTATCTCAAGTAATAAAAGGCTTATAACATTTATTCAACTCTATATGAATTAAATAGATAACACCATTTAATTAATTTGGGGTTGATACATTTTGGTGAACCCACTTTTGTTCAAACCGTTTATCTAGCTTAGGGTTTAGATTGTCTATATATTACCTAAGCCTTTTTATTTCTAAACCCATAGTGACTTTAGGATTTCTTCTTAAATTAGGATAATTATGGGTTATACTCTAGCATTGTGAAACCATAAGGGATACCATCCTTCTAACCAAGTTCATGCCTCTTATGGGTTTTGTAGACACTCAAATTTTGAAAATTTACTCTTTGAAATTCCTTGTTTTGACAATGTACTCTTAATAAGATAAACACTTTCCATTCCTACTTAGCACTTTTCTATGTCTCCTAGTTTGCTTATCCTTGCAGATTTATATGCCGACACATTATGAGAGTAAAATGTAGAAAATCCATATACTAAGTTAACTTGACAAGATGCAAACTTCATTTAGCATGTTTTTCATCCCTAGTAAAGGTCGTATAGTTTGGTCGAAATTTATATTTGGTGTTGATCTATCTCGTACATTTTTACATCAACATATGCTCCATATTTTATTTCAATTCAAAATTTTCCATGGGTTTTACTCCCTCTAGGTCAACCTTTCTTCGATAATTCACCTATGGAACCGTATATAAACAAGCTAACACTACCTCATTTGCTAACCTAGAAATCCTATGGCACTACATTGATACACTCACTTATAACACTTGCAAAATACACCCAAGGCTCCCTAAATCTCACAAATACACATCTACAATCATTAGGACATAAATATATATAGGTTTGAAGCTTCTGCGGGTCAAGACATCAGTCTCTCTCACCTATAAGCACTCAAACATCCCTTCTCCAATTATTTTAGCAAGATCCAAACTTAATTGAAGCATTGTAAAAGAAGTTTTAAAAATATTTTCATTCATTAAAATAGCACATGCTAAGTGAAGAAAGTTTTTGAGGCCTCTTGAGTAGTGACAATGTTAACGCAGTGCATGTGGATGCCTGACCCAATTGATTTAATATAATTAAATCTTAATTAGAGGAATAATATCAATTGGAATATATCAAGAATACACAAGATCTAACATGCAATAACAAGTACATGTAACAAAGGAGTAAGAGTTACTTATAAAATAACTTGTTCTTTGTGTCTAATCTAGGATGGAGCGAGAGTGAAACATGATTAATTTGGGCTCTACATACTATGTATGGAAAATTGTGATCTGAAAGTGTGTTTGATAGTACCATCCAAAAGAGGATAGTACACACACCGGTCAATAGTGTTTGAACCTATCGGTAGTGTCTTGGTAGTGAGTACGGACACTGGTTCTTTCAAGGTCACCAATTTCTCCTTTACTTCACTTTTTGTCTCTCCAACTTCATTGTAGGATTTCTATATCACAAATGTACATGCGAAAAAACCCTAACTACCTACACAAGGCTCAAACACACATTAGATGGAATAAAAGATGCATATGCTTGAGTCAGACTGACCTTAGTGGTCAACCCAATGTCATTATTATTGATCATTGCACTACATTTCATACTCAATTTAGTTTTATTGTATGTGTGATAGAATTGTGTTTTTGAAGATAGATTTCCCTTATGTCACCATATAAAAATAGTGATCTACAACTATTTTACCCCCAAGATAATGTTTGCGATGTAATCCATAAATTTACCTTCCTATGCAGTGAATGATATAACCAAAATGTAATCCTTAAGTGTTTCTCTTTTCCCAAGTAGTAGATAGGAAGTAATAGCCCAAATTGCAGAGTTTCTTAGAATATTAAGTCATATATTCTAAAGGGTCGATTTTATGGTTGTTAATGATGAAATTCAAGTAAAGGGATCATATATATATATATATATATATATATATATATATATATATATATATATTGCAATCCTTAAGTGTTGCTCTTTTCCCAAGTAGTAGATAGGAAGTAATAGCCCAAATTGTCCAATACCTTAGAATATTAAGTCATGTATATATATATATATATATATATATATATATCCCTATAGTTGAATCTCATAATTAACAACCATAAAATCTGACCCAAAGTGATAATAGAAGTTTTAGAAAAGATAATAGTCAATGTGCGTAGTGCCCACATTTTTATAGCTCTAGTTATCTGTTGGTTCCTTTATTTCTAGACATGTTTTGATTGAGACTCTGATAGACTTTGGACATTTTACTATGATATTTTATCCTCATGGACATTATGGCATTTTGGGCGCGTAGCGCCAATTGGACTAGATTCGTATACTGATATATTTCTTATGATGTTGATGACACTAACAGGGTTATATGATAGACTTATTGGTTAGATGTTAGTCTCTTGTGGTTGATTTGATTAATGATATAGTGTTTTGGATTTAATGATGGTAATTTTCATGCTAACCTAAGTGTATGTCGTTGCAATTTTATTTGTGGATGATTCATGGAAAACTATGTGGATAATTGTATGCATTGCACTATCAATTGTAAATTATGTTCGGACATTATAAGTTTGATTGATATTGTGATGTATAGATGATGTTTATTATATTAGACAGATGCGGTTAATATGTGCAATGAGTGTGCAGGTGACAGGTATAGGAGAGCATGGGTTTCAAGGAAGCTACATAATTGTGCACAAGCGGCCCACGGGCTGAGTCCTAACCATGCTAAATGTTTGAGGCCTTAGATTAGATGTATTTAATTGGGCAACATGGGTGAACCCCCTCAATTGTAATGTAATATTGTTTTGTAAAATTAATTAGGTTTAGGGTGTGTTTTATTAAGTAAACTAGCTTAGGGGTTTAATGATCTTATCTTAAGTTAAGTGTTGGTTTTGGGAAAATGTGTGTGTGTGTGTTGGTAGAAGGGATTGGGGACCACATGTGAACCTTGGGTGGACCCCACACTCTCTACCCTTGTGCCCAAGCATGCCAAACCCGAAATTGGTTTATTTTGGGCATTTTTAGGGACCCCTTTTGAGTTTGGGGTTCCTTAGCATGAAAATGGGCCCTTTGACCCTACCTAATAGGTAGGGGGCCTATTTCCAAGGTTTGGAGGGAGTTTCCCTCCCATTTTTCCCTCTTTAGTCACCATCCATGTAAGATGGTTGGGTTGTGTGAAATTGTTAAAAGTTGCTCCACTTTGTTTTATTTTAGTTTTTGGTATTTTGGGTGATAAGGGATAAAAGGTGAGTTTACTCTTACTTATTTGGTTTTTGGAATCTTTGACTCTTGAGAGGAGAGGGGGTGACACTTGTCACTTTCCCATTGGTGAGGAAACTTTTGAGTTCCTCTTCTTATTCTTCCTCATGTGGAAGGAATGGGTCTTCTTGGTTCATTTTTTTGGAGCACTTGGAGAATTTTTGGGAGCTTGGAGGTGAGCTTGGACAAGGGGAAAGCTTAGAGTCTTGGAAAGCATTATAGAGGTAGGATACTTAACCTTCTTCTTCTTAGTTGTGCTTATCTTGTAAGTATGCTTGATCAATGAAATAATGTGTTGAGAAGTGTATGATGAATGTAGTTGTTGTTTGTTCTTGTTGTTTTCTTTGTTTTCTCTCCACCATCATTTGGATTGATGGTTTTTGGAGAATGTAGGGGAAGAGAGAGGGATTTCCCTCTCAAACCTCATGGTTGTTGGTCAAGCCATGAAGGTCCCTTCTCATCCCCTCATATGGTTTGAGGTGGGAGAAAGGTTCATATGGCTTGAACCTTTCCCCATTCTTGGTGAGGAAACCCTCTTGGGTTTGAAAATCCTCCCAAGAAGGATTTCTATAGCATAAAGGAGGAATAAGGAGGATGAATGATTAGGAGGTATAAGGAGTTTTGTATATATGTATTTGTTGGTGCTCCTATGGTTGGACACCTTGATTTGGGCATCCTACTTCCTCTCTTCCCCCTTGTGAGGTTGACCTTGTTCTCCTCATGTTGTTGTTTTCATTGTATAGTAGGTCTAAGTGGTTGAATGGTCTTATGTTTTTTCTTGTTGTGTGTTTAATCCCCA
This sequence comes from Taxus wallichiana var. yunnanensis, assembly GCA_018340775.1. Lineage (NCBI taxonomy): Eukaryota > Viridiplantae > Streptophyta > Pinopsida > Cupressales > Taxaceae > Taxus > Taxus wallichiana. Next base: position 382,199,615 of record CM031242.1, read on the forward strand.
TTATACTTGTGCACATTGTGGAAGCTAGTTCCTCTCTCCCATGGGCTTGGGGGAGGCTAGCATGACTTCCAACCATGGAAAGACATGTGATGATGCCTATTGGTTGGGTGGTAAACAAGCCATGTTCTCTTGGAGTTGGATTCTTGTAAGAGTATTGGAGTTTGGAGCTCAAGTTGGAGATAGTTGGAGTTCCCTAGCCATCTTGGTTCTTATTGTATATTTATGAATGTGACTATGTGAAGCCTTCCTTTTCTTGTAAAACACCTACTTGTATGTGATGTTACTTGTAAACCTAAGCCATATTGCTTAAGAAAGTTTTCTTCAATAGTGCAAGGATCTTGTAAAAAAAAAAGGTTGTCTTGAATAGCTATGTAGTTGAGCATATTTTTTTACAAATGTGAACCTTTGCCTTGGAAAAGTAAGCTTGTAAAATAGATATGAAAATCTCTTCATAAAAATTGTTGCAACTCCATTTTGGAATGAAAGTTGTTTATTGAAAACATTATATTACAAAAGAAATAATGTGAAGTTACTAGCATTAAAAGAAAACTGGTTTTTATCCCTTGTTGGAATATCTCTCTTGTAGAAATCTGCAATAGTTATCTAGTTATGCATTACATATTAAATCTGAAAATTTAGTGTGTTTGCTTTAAAAATGGAAAAAAAATTGATGGCACTACATTTTGGTATCAGAGCCGTGGTTCAAACACGCGGACTCTTGGGTAATTTCTGTTTTATTTGTCCTTATTGTTTTGCTTTTTTTTCTTTAAAAAAGAAAAGAGGTTGTTCTTGGATAAGTTATGTATAAATGTTTTCCCTAATGAGGATTTGTTGTAACCTTTATTTGAGAAGGAAAGTTGATTTATTTGAAGTAATGTTAACCTCTTAGTAGGAAACTTGCTTGCAAAATTTTAGTAATTTAAACAAGAAATGAAATCAGTTTTTTTTTCCTTTTCCTTTTCTTTTTTTACTTCCTTTCCATGTCAAAGTTTAGTAAGATGATTTAATTTCAAAACCAGTTTTAAATCTGTCTAAATTCCAAGTCTATTTTACCATTAGCAATTAGTTTACACTTTCCTTTTTGTGAAAATTTAATGGGTGGTTTCTTTCAAAAAAAAAAATATAATAAAATTGGTTATTGTACAACTGGAAACAACATTTCCTTTATATTGTGATTTTTTAACATGTCAATATATATATATATATATATATATATATATATAATGGAAGTTTAGTTTTAAAAGAAAAACATATATAGTTTTTTTTTTTTTTTAAAACAAAAAAATAGAAAAAAAAAATATTTGGGGGCGACCCCTCATGCAGTACGCTCCCTCGGCACTATCCCCCTGTTCTCCCCGCATGCAGCCTACCCGAACCCTAATCTTCCCTCGCCCCGCACCCCCGAACCCCAGTAAACCCCCCGCAGCCCCAGCAGACTCCCCAGACTGCCCCCCACGGACTCCCAAACCCCGGACCCAAACCTTGTACCCCCAACCCCGTCCCTCCCCGACTCCCCCAACCCCGAGCTCCACGGATCCCCAAAACCCTATACCCACGGACCCCCTACTCGTTTCGCGCCCCACCTACACAGGCCGCCCCCTCGCACTATCCGTGCCCGCGTGACCCCACCCCAAGTGCACGCCGACCCCATCCACCCCGTGTGCACCACCCTCACCCATCTGCAACAAAATAAATAAATAAATAAAATGAAATATGTTTAAAAAAAGGGGGGGTTTGGATGTATGGATCTCACAAAAATATATATACATAAGAAGTAAACAAGTTTCCATAGCTCCTCCTCCATGGCTCCTCCACCTGCAAGAGAAAATGAAATGAAAACACAAAAGAAAGAAAAATAAAAAATGAAACCAAATGGAAAAGAAAGGAAAAGATAAGTTAAAGATGGATTAGGGTTTTTCTAGAGCATCTTAAAATCAAGGGCCAATATTAGTTTGATCCTAGGGTGCACTTTAAATCCTACACAACTTAAAGTTATGGGAAATTTGATGGGAATGAAAATAAATAAAAGGGGGTGTGTGGGTAGATTAAATTAAAAGGGGGAAAATAAAATTAAATTTAAAGAGTGTGTAAGGAAAATTTTAAAAGGGAGGAAGACTATTTACTTGTTAGGAGTGTATATTTTAATCATGACCTTAGGAAGTTTGATAGGGTAAAACAAATTAAGTTATTATTAGGTTAATGTTTACTTGATTTTGGATAAATTAATGATTAATATAAATTAATTATTAACGTGAGAGGCTTAAGCAGGCATTAATAATTATTGATCACCACAAAAAAAAAAATTAAATTAATTAATGCTTTCCGCAATTTAAAAACAAAGAGATAAATAAATAAATAAATAAAATAAATAAATAAAAATAAAAATAAATAAATAAATATTACGAACTTTTTGTTTATATTATTTATTTTATTTTTACCTCGGGTTCAGGATGGCACCCAAGAGGGGACGATCGGCTCGAGGTTCAAGACGTAGTGCACCTACGCGGAGCCGCCGGCCCCCGATTTTGGGCCTTAGATATTAGAGACCCTGCAGCAGCTGATAGGTGTCGTACATGAGCATCTTCCACCACCACAGGTGCCGAGAGAGGAGGACATTCAGTTAGGAGATGAGGAGTTGATTGGTGAGGACGCACATCCAGAGCCACCTGAGCACGACATTCCGAGACGAGAGAGGTCACGCAACCCTTCCATCCTTGGCGAGAGGGTGGCCTCGTTTCGTCACAGCCGATCACACAGCTTCGAGGGACCTTTTGGAGATATGCGACCCCTCTCACCTGTTAGACCACATCGTCAGGATCGAGACACAGGTAGTGTGATTCGAGACCTTCTTCGCCTTCAGCCGCCTACGTTTACTGGTTTGACAGATGGCTTTGGGGCGAGTCCTGGCTCCTTAGCTTGGATAGCTGCTTTGGCTTTGCACTCTCATGAGAGCAACGTCAAAGCTAGGTTCGCCATACACCTCCTCCGAGACGCAACAGTGTTTGGTGGAGGAATGAGGAGCGGAAGCTCCATTTGACTCGGGATATACTGATGACACGGAGTTGTTCAAGGAGTGATTCAGGGCCCGTATATGTCAGAGCATTTTGTGCAGAAGAAGATTGATGAGTTTCACGACTTACGACGAGGTTTTGGCTTAGTGGCACAAAGATGAGAGCAGATTCTTAGATCTCTTGCAGTATGTAGACTACCTGCAAGATGAGAAATTACAGATAAACAGGTTCGTTCGGGGCCTAAATGCAAATATAGCAAGAGCTGTTAAGATGTTATCCCCTCCCACACTTGAGAAGGCCATTAAGAAGGCCTACTTGGCTGAGGAGAATAGGACCAAGGCTCAGGAGCATAGAGATAGAAATAAGAGCAAGTTCCAAGATAGGATTCAGGCATTCCAGAGTCAGAGAGCACGGGGAGTAGTACCACCCCCTAGAGGAGGATTTTGGTCTTCTCCAGAAGCATCGAGAGCTCCTCCACACCCATCACAACAGACACAACATCAGGGACACCAAAGATCGAGAGGGTAGACAGGACTCGAGTTTTCAAAGTGAGGTGGGTCTAGAGGTGGTTTTGGTGGGTCTAGAGATAGGAGGCTGGGTACTCATCACTCACCACAGCCCGGCCCACGGTGTCCGCTAGTCCTGGGTTGGGGCGGACCTGAGTTCGGCCATTGAGAGTACGGGGAGGGACCCCATCTCGAGAGAGGTACAAGAGGATGTTTTATTTCGGGGCTCCAAATCATTATGTGCGTATGTGTCTCCGCACAAGCCCAATAGTATGGATATGCGAGAGAGATCCTAGATATGAGCGAGACGGTGGGTGATGTGGGACGCGCCCATTGTGTGTATGCAGTGGTTGACAACCGCCAAAGCAGCATTAGGCCACAGCCATTGAGATGACAGTACTATCGGGGTATTTCTTTCTCGACTTTTGATTCGTGCTTCGATTCTTTTATATCTCCTTCTATAGTGGACCAATGTGGGCTATTGGATGGCAGGTAGTGCTTATCGGGGTATTTCTTCTCGGTACTTTTGATTCGTATGTGCTTGATTCTTTTATATCTCCTTCCTCCGAGTAGTGGACCAAGTGTGGGTATGGATTGACTAGTGGTGGCTAGGTAGCCGAAGATAGTGATTTGGGTAGTGCGATTTCAGTTGAGAGCCATTTCCTTGCATTATGTTTACCACCTAGTAGGGAGGTGGACTTCACCATTGACTTAGTGCATTCTGATAGTACTCGGATCTGCACCACGGTTTGTGTTTCTAGGGCACCTTCCGTGTCCACCTGGATGATTCACCATTGACTTGAGCTTCGGATGAGCTCAAGCTCAAGATTCAGATTAGAGGAGTTGTTAGAGAAAGGTCTCATTCACCCTAGTGTATCTCCTTGGGGAGCGCCAGTCATATTTGTGAAGAAGAAGGACGGTTCTCTCAGGCTTTGTGTAGACTTCAGACAGCTCAACAAGGTCACAATAAAGAACCGTTATCCGCTCCCTAGGATTGATGACTTGTTTGATCAGATGCATGGAGCGAGAGTATTCTCCAAAATTGATCTCAAGTTAGGGTATCATCAGTTGCGCATTTCAGATGCAGACATTCATAAGATAGCGTTTCGCACATGTTATGGGCATTATGAGTTCACAGTGGTTCCATTTGGTTTGACTAATGCCCCAGCTGTCTTCATGAGCCTCATGAATGGAGTATTCAGGACATTTCTGGATCGCTTTGTCTTAGTGTTCCTTGATGACATATTGATTTATTCTCGTTCCGAGGAGGAACACGAGGAGCATTTGAGACAGGTACTTCAGGTTTTGAGAGAGCAGAAGTTGTATGGGAACTTGGAAAAATGCAGCTTCTTTCAGACAGAGATTCAGTACTTGGGTCATATCATATCAGGTGAGGGTATCTCCGTAGATCCCTCTAAGATTCAGGCTATCTTGGATTGGCCAGCACCCACATCAGTCACTGAGGTGAGGAGCTTCATGGGTTTAGCAGGGTATTACCACAGGTTTGTGCAGGACTTTTCTAGGATTTCTCACCCTATTACTTCTCTTCAGAGGAAAGGGAAGAAGTTTGATTGGTCAGAAAAATGTGAGCAGGCCTTTCAGTTGCTTAAGGAAAGGCTAACCACGGCGCCCATCTTAGCAGTTCCAGACCCGAACAGAGGATTTTGTTGTTTGCACTGATGCATCACTAGAGGGTTTGGGAGTAGTTCTTATGCAGGAGCGTTGGGTTATTGCTTTTGAGTCTTGTAAGCTCAAGGACTATGAGCTTAACTATCCTACTCATGACTTAGAGCTTGTAGTAGTTGTTCATGCACTTGTGCGTTGGCGACATTTCCTTTTAGGTAGACCTTTCATCTTGAGGACAGATCATTGTAGCTTACAACATATCTTCTCTCAGCCAAACCTCAACGCTCATCAATGGCGTTGGATGGAGTTCCTTTGTGAGTATGACATGGAGGTCCAGTATATCAAGGGAAAGGAAAATGTTGTTGCAGATGCACTTAGTAGACGATGACATGTGCTTGCTTCTTTGACACTGCAGTCAGATTTGAGAGGCAGGATACTTGAGCATCTTCCAGAGGACATGTTTTATGAGGGTGCTAGGCAGATGTTGGATTCGCAGGGTTCTTTTGAGGGTAGATATTTAGGATGCATGTTAGAGTCAGATGGTTTGCTTCGGTTCCATAGGCGCATTTATGTGCCAAAGGCAGTGATCTCGTGTAGTTTTATCCTTACCGAGGCTCATCGAGCCCCATACACAAAGACATCTAGGAGTGAAGAAGATGCATGCCGATTTGAGAGAGTTATATTATTGGTCGGTCTTTGTCGAGACATAGCAAATTTTGTAGCACGTTGTCTTGAGTGTCAGAGAGTCAAGGCAGAGCATTCTCATCCCACAGGACTCTTATACCCTCATGACATTCCCGAGTGGAAATGGGATGTGATCTCCATGGATTTCATAGTAGGACTTCCTATGTCCTCTTATCGTCATGATGCCATTATGGTCACTGTGGATAAGTTGACCAAGGTTGCACATTTCTCGCCAACCAAGGTCACCTATAATGCACAGGCCATCGCCAAAGTGTTTATGGAGGACATTGTTAGATTGCATGGGATCCCGAAGACGATCATCAATGACAGAGACACCATCTACACATCAGTTTTCTAGACTTCTTTTCAGGAGGCCTTGGGTACACAGATTAATTTCAGTTCGGCATATCATCCAGAGATAGATGGGCAGACAGAGAGGTTAATCAGGTTCTTGAGGACATGTTGAGGATGTATGTGATGGACCAACAAGAAGTGGGAAGATTATTTGCATTTAGTTGAGTTTGCCTACAATAACAGTTATCATAGCTCCATTGGCATGGCTCCCTATCAGGCTTTGTATGGACGACCTTGCAGGACACCTTTGAGTGGGACAGACTAGATGACAGGATTATTTTTGGGCCAGCCTATCTTCAGGATTTAGAGCAGCAGGTTGTTCTGATTCAACAGCGTCTTGAGCAGGCTAGAACATGCCAGAAGGCGTATGCGGACACCAAGAGGATCAATCGTCACTTCTTAGTGGGTGACAGAGTCTTCTTGAGGGTTCGTCCTCATAAGAGTCCGATCCGTTATGGAAAGGGTTCTAAGCTATTGCCTCATTTTATGGGGCCTTTTGATATTCTTGAGGTCATTGGTCCAGTTTCCTATCATCTAGCTTTATCACCACGCCTTGCACGGGCCCACGACGTTTTCATGTTTCGTACTACATAGATATGTACCGATGTTTCTCATGTTTTGATTGGTCGGCATTACAAGTAGAGGATGGAGGGCAAGTGGAGATTGGAGCTCGTCGCATACTTGGAGCACCGAGGTTGGCCCTTCTGGGGTCAAGATTTGGACCAGTTAGAGTGCAAAGGGGACCGATATGATGAGTCATCACTACTCCGGGACGATGATGCTACACCACTGAGGGCTAGATATCCCTATCTCTTCCAATGACTTCCAGGAGGAAGTCTAATTCTAGGAGAGGGGGATGTAGTGCCCACATTTTTATAGCTCTAGTTATCTGTTGGTTCCTTTATTTCTAGACATGTTTTGATTGAGACTCTGATAGACTTTGGACATTTTACTATGATATTTTATCCTCATGGACATTATGGCATTTTGGGCGCGTAGCGCCAATTGAATAGATTCGTATACTGATATATTTCTTATGATGTTGATGACACTAACAGGGTTATATGATAGACTTATTGGTTAGATGTTAGTCTCTTGTGGTTGATTTGATTAATGATATAGTGTTTTGGATTTAATGATGGTAATTTTCATGCTAACCTAAGTGTATGTCATTGCAATTTTATTTGTGGATGATTCATGGCAAACTATGTGGATAATTGTATGCATTGCACTATCAATTGTAAATTATGTTCAGACATTATAAGTTTGATTGATATTGTGATGTATAGATGATGTTTATTATATTAGACAGATGCGGTTAATGTGTGTAATGAGTGTGCAGGTGATAGGTATAGGAGAGCATGGGTTTAAGAGCAGCTACGCAATTGTGCACAAGCGGCCCACGGGCTGAGTCCTAACCATGCTAAATGTTTGACGCCTTAGATTAGATGTATTTAATTGGGCACCATGGGTGAACCCCCTCAATTGTAATGTAATATTGTTTTGTAAAATTAATTAGGTTTAGGGTGTGTTTTATTAAGTAAACTAGCTTAGGGGTTTAATGATCTTATCTTAAGTTAAGTGTTGGTTTTGGGAAAGTGTGTGTGTGTTGGTAGAAGGGATTGGGGACCACATGTGAACCTTGGGTGGACCCCACACCCTCTACCCTTGTGCCCAAGCATGCCAAACCTAAAATTTGGTTATTTTGGGCATTTTTAGGGACCCCTTTTGAGTTTGGGGGTTCCCTTAGCATGAAAATGGGCCCTTTGACCCTACCTAATAGGTAGGGGCCTATTTCAAGGTTTGGAGGAGTTTCCTCCCATTTTGCCTTCTTTATTCACCATCCATGTAAGATGGTTGGGTTGTGTGAAATTGTTAAAAGTTGCTCCACTTTGTTTTATTTTAGTTTTTGGTATTTTGGGTGATAAGGGATAAAAGGTGAATTTACTCTTACTTATTTGGTTTTTGGAATATTTGAATCTTGAGAGGAGAGGGGGTGACACTTATCACTTTCCCATTGGTGAGGAAACTTTTGAGCTCCTCTTCTTATTCTTCCTCATGTGGAAGGAATGGGTCTTCTTGGTTCATTTTTTTTAGAGCACTTGGAGAATTTTTGGGAGCTTGGAGGTGAGCTTGGACAAGGGGAAAAGCTTAGAGTCTTGGAAAGCATTATAGAGGTAGGATACTTAACCTTCTTCTTCTTAGTTGTGCTTATCTTGTAAGTATGCTTGATCAATGAAATAATGTGTGTGAAATAATGTGTTGAGAAGTGTATGATGAATGTAGTTGTTGTTTGTTCTTGTTGTTTTCTTTGTTTTCTCTCCACCATCATTTGGATTGATGGTTTTTGGAGAATGTAGGGGAAGAGAGAGGGATTTCCCTCTCAAACCTCATGGTTTTTGGTTAAGCCATGAAGGTCCCTTCTCATCCCCTCATATGGTTTGAGGTGGGAGAAAGGTTCATATGGCTTGAACCTTTCCTCATTCTTGGTGAGGAAACCCTCTTGGGTTTGAAAATCCTCCCAAGAAGGATTTCTATAGCATAAAGGAGGAATAAGGAGGATGAATGATTAGGAGGTATAAGGAGTTTTGTATATATGTATTTGTTGGTGCTCCTATGGTTGGACACCTTGATTTGGGCATCCTACTTCCTCTCTTCCCCCTTGTGAGGTTGACCTTGTTCTCCTCATGTTGTTGTTTTCATTGTATAGTAGGTCTAAGTGGTTGAATGGTCTTATGTTTTTTCTTGTTGTGTGTTTAATCCCCATTATACTTGTGCACATTGTGGAAGCTAGTTCCTCTCTCCCATGGGCTTGGGGGAGGCTAGTATGAATTCCAACCATGGAAAGACATGTGATGATGCCTATTGGTTGGGTGGTAAACAAGCCATGTTCTCTTGGAGTTGGATTCTTGTAAGAGTATTGGAGTTTGGAGCTCAAGTTGGAGATAGTTGGAGTTCCCTAGCCATCTTGGTTCTTATTGTATATTTATGAATGTGACTATGTGAAGCCTTCCTTTTCTTGTAAAACACCTACTTGTATGTGATGTTACTTGTAAACTTAAGCCATATTGCTTGAGAAAGTTTTCTTCAATAGTGCAAGGATCTTGTAAAAAGGTTGTCTTGAATAGCTATGTAGTTGAGCATATTTTTTTACAAATGTGAACCTTTGCCTTGGAAAAGTAAGCTTGTAAAATAGATATGAAAATCTCTTCATAAAAATTGTTGCAACTCCATTTTGGAATGAAAGTTGTTTATTGAAAACATTATATTACAAAAGAAATAATGTGAAGTTACTAGCATTAAAAGAAAATTGGTTTTTATCCCTTGTTGGAATAACTCTCTTGTAGAAATCTGCAATAGTTATCTAGTTATGCATTACATGATTAAATCTGAAAATTTAGTGTGTTTGCTTTAAAAATGGAAAAAAAATTGATGGCACTACAATGTGGCATTTTGAAACATAAGAAAAGAGGGAAAGAGGACAGAAGCACCCAAAGGGGATAGTATTGTTTGGGTGCTCCTATCCCTTCTGGGGCTAGTTTCCAAATATCTCCAAGGATAAAACAAGAAATATTGAGTTGGGTCACATGTTGTGCAATGTCTAAAAGTAAAGGTGTAGTTCCAAAAAGCAAAGGAGGAAAGTATAAAAGGACAAAACACGTTTAAGAAAAAAATGTTGTTAATGTCTAGTTTTCTTGCTTATGAATCATGCATTTAATGACATACTAGAGGTGTAATGTAATAGTATTAAGTGCATAATTTTGTGTCTATATTTTCCCAACTTTATGTTAGTGAATGAATATTCTAGCATAAAGTAGATAGGAAGAACATACCTTGTGGAGAGAGACAAAGAAGGTTGCGAATTGATAGTGTGCCAAATGGAGACCATAACTAATACCATGTTGGATAGAGATCATAGTATGTGTATCATGGAATCTAAGAGGGGATGAGAACCCTAGGGGTGACCTTGTGTGCATATTGTAAATGATGTATGCATTTAGAATTTAGATATTGCATTTGACTAAGCACCTTGTGCTTGAGATTTCTCTTTGTTCCATTTGTGTTTCCTTTGTCGGGATAAGGACAAACCTATAAAAGAAGATAAGTGTAGTCAATGCTCATGGTATATGAAATTGAACTTTAACTTAGAAAAATAAGAATATGAGAATAGAAATGCATATGAAAAACAAGTGAATCAAGGATAAAATACACTTGAATGTCATGAGAGAAAATATAGAATTGTTCATGTGTTTGTTTCCTTGGAGATGGTTGGAAGAGTCAAGAGTGATCAATTATCAAACTAGAGGAAGAGTGTTGGGAGAGATTTTGGATTTTCCCTCCACCCATTGACACTTCCCCATAGATAAGTGTCACTGTAGATTATCACAAATCCAATAGAAACTAGTCACGAGATGAAACATTTTTCCAAGTATATTGTTGTCTTGCATATGACCTAGGTGATATTCCTTATTTGAAGCAGATAGAAAAGATGTAAACCATGAAATAAGAGTAATTAGTTTCCTTTCTCAAAGTATGAAACTTGTCACTGATTTTGTTCATATTGTATTGGATAGTATCATGTAACTAAGTATCTACTATTAGATTTTGATAAAACCTATCACTAAGAACATGTTCACCTATAAGGTACTTGTTTTCCCCAAGATAGAACCACCTAGGTGGGACACTAGCACCCACCATTCCTATCTACACCGGTCATTATGTCCCTATGATATTTTTATCCCAAGTCTAATTCTGAGCCATTTTGTAGTGTACCATTTTGTGTCTGGTTTCGGACTACCGAGAGGGTGAAATAATTGTTAGGAAATTAATATTATTAGTGTGAAAATTAATAATGTATGTGGAATTATATTATCTAGATGATAATATAATATTGTAATAGTTATATTAAAATGAGTTATCATAACAATTCATAGTGATAATGTTTATTATTTTTGTGATCTCACCGATATGCGAGTATTCATTGGAGATAGAATAGGGATTATATTTTTATCAATTTGTTGTAGATTGATATTGACTCCACCATTCTAGGAGCTTAATAACCTTTATATTGTAATCTATCTCTCAAGAAATTGAGTCTACAATATAGCGTGATTATTAATATTTCTGTGTATTTACATTAGTTGAACTTGTGTTCGGATCCTACGCTTTTAACACCGGTATGGGAGAAATATGATCTTATGAGAGTCTTGAGACTTTATTGATTAGTAATACTTTTGTCAAGCACTGTGCCATTTTGTGGAATTTCTTTCAAAGAAGAATGACTTGATTTGCATTCATTATTTTCATCTACCAAGACTATGGCCATTCTCCCTCGACAAATTTGTTATCTTGAGGTAGATTTGATTTCTCCAATGCATGCGTATGTAAGAACATTGTTTTAGATAAAATTCATACACTGGGTCTGTTATACCCATGGATTTATAGCCATATCATGGTATATTGTTGACGCTTCTCAACTCACCTTATGCTAACATCTGCATATGCATGCTCTAGTTTTTTGAAACATGTCTTATCATATACATCTCTATTAAAACCTTAATATTTTTGATTGAAATAGTTTTGTATGTGCATCCATGTGTTACTTTGGAATACGTACATCGGGTTGTACTCGATGCACTATTAGTGGATCTTAATACTAGTCATGATATGCACACTTCATATAAAATAGATTGAGATAAATATGTGGAGATCGGATCAAAATTTCTACACTCACCAATATTACATGGTTTCTTTACATGATCTAACCGGATCCTCCTAGTCTTATACTTACCACCACTATCACTAAAGTGTTCCATGTATTTCTCTTTTATTTGCATGCATGTTACTTGATTTTTTCCAAAATTGTCTAATATTATGTATCCTTCAACATTGTCACATTAGAGTATAATACTATAAAGTATTTATTTTGTCCATGCAAGATTTTATATATATTTTATTGTCATTGGTCTATAGGTAAGTCGGGTAGTGTTGCTTCAGTTTTATATGGTTTTCTAATTGTTTGGTCAACTAGAGTTAAGTCATCACACAATAGGATTTGTTTTTAAGTCCTTTTCATTATATTATTTGAGTATAAAGAAGAGGGGACAAAACCAAGTGAGGAAAGAGAAAAATTCATAAGGTTGGTTTACTTTTTTATTTTTATTTTATTATTTTAAAGTTTTAATCTTTTTAGTATTAAAGTATTTTATTTTAGTTTTTATTTATTAGATGATTTTCTAGTATTATAGTTATTTTTTTATTAGGGGTAAATAGTTTTGAAGGGACTATACCCTGTTACAAAACGTGCTCAAAAGCCAAATATAGCAGAAAAAGTCCATAGTTTTGAAGGGACTATACCCTTTTACAAAAAAGCTCAATAGCTAGATTGATAAGGCCAAAATATGTCTCGTTAGTGTGCAATAAATGATCTTATTTTACTCTCCTTTTTTTTTATCAAGTTTAACTACATTTTGTGACTTTTGTTTGATCTAGTATAAGTTAGGATGTAATTTTCCATTTTTTCTTGAATTTAGTTCTAACGTATAAAAACTCTATAATTCCTAAAAAAGTGTGTGGAAATTTGGTTTTTGTAATAAAACCGGTCACAATCAGTCAAAATAAAGAAGTGTGAAACGATCAACATGTTTTTAGGAGCATTGGCTTCAATACGGCTTAGTTCTGGAACTTCCAGACTTAGTTCCAAAACTCCATCACATAGTTTATGAGCTCTATCACTTAGTTCCGAACTTTCAGACTTAGTTCTAGAACTCCAGCACTTAGTTCCGGAACTCTTACGTTTAGCTCTGGAACTTTCATGGTTAGATCTAGAACAGTCCCCTTTAGTTCTAGAACTTCTCCAAAGTTCGGAACAATGGGAATCTGTTTATTTTGATGAAATCTGATGATAAAGAAATCAACGAGCCTTTCAATCAGGAGAAGATCAGAAGATTTCTGATTCTTCATACTCGAAGATCCAGGGATAACTTATCAGACAACTATACATCCAACAAGGTTCCAAATTCAACATCTATTTTGGGCACTATTCGGTTCCATCTGAATCGGTAGAACAACTATGGCCATAAATGCATCTTTGAATGAAATATATATATAAAGACATGTAGATAGATTTAATATATACATACTGATTCATAGAGATAGATATAGAAATATAAAGAGATACAATAAGTTTTTTTAAGATAGAACATTTCAATAATAAAATAGACATTTTGTTTTAAGAGAAATATACTTTGTCAAATATTGATTCGAGGTGGAGCAAGGGCCCTTTCCTCTAAGAACCATGGTCCTCATTTTATTGGTATTTATATTTCTAAAGAAAATAGTGTAGATCTATTAATTCTGTAAATGCTTTTGATTCTTTAAGTTGAACTCTATTGTATACTTGTCCCTACAGGTGTTATAGACTAGATTTTTATTTCCTTGTAAGATTTTTCACATCATTTTCAACCATGTGTTTATTTCCAAGAAAAGTGTGTTTACTTCTGTATCGTGTGTTTATTTCCAACGCAATCTATTTACTTCTGTATGTGTGTTTATTTCCAGCAATTTATTCCAGCAATGAGTGTTTATTTCAGAAAGTTTCTTGTAGCATAAATATAATAAGGATTTGGCCATGGAACCCTAAGGAAACTACATAAAACCCCTAGAAAAAAAAAAAAAAAAACAAACAAATTCCTAAATCACTAGGATTCTTCTTGTTGCATATAGCTTTAGACACACCCCTGGTTTGAATATGACATCAACAAAGAGTTGATTAAATGAAGGGAATAATGACACCCATCATTTTTGACAATGTTCTTTGGGAAGACACTAGTTAGAATTGTCTAATTAGGTGTCAACAAGAGCAACAATCATACATTTAGTAATTGAAAAATATTACCTACATTATCATAAAATTTATGAGTAGAATGAGAGACTCCAAGGGTCGATTTCTTGCAAAAATATCTCGAACAAGAATTATCAACATCCTCTGGTTAAAATAAGGAATTCGACCAAGAATTAGAAGCACCATTGTCCCATGTTAGATAAGAAGTAGAATATCCACCTTTGGAATTCTTGGATTAGTCACCAAAAGGAAGTGGAACCTTTAGAAAAAGGATTATATTCCAAGACCTATTTAGAGCAAGTTTTGATTCATAATTGAGTAGTCAACCTCCTACTCTTGACTTCGACCTTCACCAAAGCATATCACATACCACATTGATTGGGAGAAAAATCTAGAAAGTAATACAGAAATGGCACGAGAAGATGAAAGAGAACTTGATAGGACTTTTACTTATCCAATTTAGTTGGATGATGATGATGCTCCTATGAAGTATATTTCACCTGCACATTTACCCACATTTAGAGGGATTTCATCTAAAGATCTTGACCAATTTCTATTTGAATTTAAACTACTGTGTCAGAATTATGATTACAAAACAGATAATTAGAAGCTCAAGTTATTTCCATCTACTCTAAAGGATGCAACAATGAGGTGGTTTATGGGATTAACATCTAATTCTATTACCACTTGGGCACAAATGGAAACTTCCTTTTTAGACAAGTATCAAGACTATTGTAGAGGGAGAAACATGAAGGAAGAATTTTTCAAAATCAAGTAGGAGGAGGATGAGAATATGGAATATTATTTAGATAGATTCCTCTTTGTAAGTAAAAGATGTGGATTTGTACTACAAGAAGAGTTAAGAAAAACCATTTTTCTTAAAGGTCTGGATGATGAATCCAAGGAAGCCCTTAATTTAATGGGAGGTGGAAACATTGATCAATTAAGAATGAATAATATTAAAGACATTTGTAGAAGCTATTCAAGAACAAGGGGTGGACCTAGGAAAGGAAAAATAGTGAAAATTTTGAATCCGGATATGAAAAAAGCGATGGATGAACTAGAAAACTTTAAAAAAACATTCTATTTCAATTAACCTCCACCATGGATGGATTGTAAGCTAAAGAAAATGCTAAAAGCGAACCATTAGATATGTATTATCCTAGATCCAGAAAAAAACATGCAATAAGAGATTTTCCTCTGGATAAAATAGAAATGTGTCTTATATGTGAATCTAGGGACCAAGAGAGTAATGTTTGTTCTCTTCTTCCATTTATAAAAAATTAGCTTAAACAAACCAACACTCCATCCATAGCAGAAGAAGTAAAATTTTTCCAGAGATAACCTAGCCAGGGGCAGTTCATGCCTAGGTCAGCTCCTAATCCCTTGATGATGCCATGTGCTATTCAACAAGTACCACAAAGTTTGGGACAACCACCTTTGGCCCCTCAACCAACTTAGAATCCCTAGGATTAGGAAGGACAATCTTGGTATGCTCAAGGACACCAACAACCATGGTCTAGTCAAAGTAACCCGTATGATTGGTCACAACCTAGGTCGATCCCTAATAACTATGCTCAGGGGAAGACATATCCCAATCAGAATCAACAAGCCATAATGGGTTCCCAACAAAAATTCACAAACTAAAAATGTGGTTCAAACACAAATACTAGCACAACCAGTGGCTAATCCTAGAAACAAACAAACAACTCCTATCTATGGGGTAGAACAAGAAAAACCAGTTGATCTTAATGCCATGGATTGTAAGGATATTCAAACCAGATATGGAAAAATAATTAGTAGTCCACCTATTATAATTACTGAAATGACAGAAGAAACTGAAACCCCTAGTTTGATTGTTCCTAAGAAGGATGAAAAATAAAAAGATAAGGAGCTAGATAGAAACTCTACTAAAAATCCATTCCTAGAGAGATTTAAAGAAGTCATAGAGACCAAGGAATCTAAGTTGGTACAAGAATTGAGGAAATTGAATATTGAAATACCATTGTTGTAAGAAATCAAGGACATTCCTAAGTTAAACAAGTTAGTCAAAATGCTATGTTTAAAAATACTTGGAAGAAAGAAGAAATACCCAAGGACTATTAAGGTAGATGGGAAACTTGCTGATTTATTAGCAGGAAAACTTTTACTTCCCAAATACAGAGATCCTGGAAGCCCTGTTATTTCTATCTCTATAGGGAATATAGATATACATAATGTTTTGGTTGATTTGGGAGTAGCTATAAATGTGATGACAATAGACACTTTGAAAACATTACCATTAATAGTTATAAAACCTACTAATAGCATATTACGGATGGAAAATTAGTCCAGAGCAAAACTAGGAGCTATTGAAGATGTGGCAATGATGGTGGAGTCATGGGAATATCTAATGGAATTCCTTATATTGAAGCTAAAAGGTAAAACACTTGGTTATCCGATTATTTTGGGCGAGACCATGGTTAGCAATGATCGATGCCTTAATTGATTGCAGATCGGTGATATGACTATCTCAAATGGTATGAATTCTAAGAAAATTTCCTTATATCCTTCTCGCATAACCTTTTATTGATAATAAAGAAAAATTATGGGTAGATGCTCCGATACTAATAAGCAAAAACCTATCTTCTTTGGCTATGATAACATTGCGGGATCAGTGCACGGAGGTGGAAGATATGACTAATAAACCATTGAATGAACACCAACTATCCTTGGAACAATCGGGGATAGTTCCGAATATTCAGACTTAGTTCGGAACTCATAGATTTAGTTCGGAACTCACGATTTAGTTTCAAAACCTTCAGACTTATCTCCAGAACCACAACAACAACAATCCCATGTAAATGCAAATAATTTCACTCCGGAGGAATGAGATTTATCTTGGGGAGGAGTAGAAATAGCTACGGAATCAGTAGCTTTAGTTTTAAAGATATCAGGAAATGGTGAGGAATTTCTGGAAAATAGTAGTGACAAGGAGTTTGACTGACAACAAGATAAGTATCATAACTCTTCCTACTATCCTTTATTCAAGTATTATTTCTCAAGGGAATTTTGGAGATATTGCTACATATCATATGTTATTACCACATCCATGTCCACTAAACACCTTAATGGAACCCTTTCAATAAATCAGTTCCTCACACACCGGAACCAAACATTTTGAGGTTCAACTGGGTAAAATTTTGAACATTAATATCTGGTTGAAGAATGATGAAGAAACTAAATTGTTTGATATTATGAAATATCATACTATATATTTTCTTGGGACTATAAAGTCATGAAAGGAATCCATCCATGTATTTGCACCCATCACATCTATACTAAAAACATTAAACCAGTTAGGCAACCTCAGAGAAGGATTAATCCAGCCTTAAGGGACATACTCAAACAAGAAATTGAAAAACTATTACAAGTAGGTTTTATCTACCCTATCTCAGATAGTTAGTGGGTGTCTCATCTTGTAATTGTGCCTAAAAAGAAAAAAATGGAGATTTTTTTTTGATTATAGGGAACTAAACAAAGCCACACTGAGAGATTATTTTCCCTTACCATTCATAGATCAAGTTTTAGACAACCTTATAGGTAAACAATACTTTTCCTTCTTGGATGGCTTTAGTAGATATAATCCAAATTAGAGTTATTACGAGGATCATGAAAAACTAACTTTACTTGTCCATGGGGTAACTTTGCCTACATGGTATTGCCATTTGGACTATGTAATGCTCCAAAGCAACATTCCAAAGATATGTATTAGCAATTTTTGTAGACCTAACGAATGATTGTGTAGAGGTATTCATGGATGAATTTACTATGCATGGAGACACATTTGATGATGCTTTGAAGAAGTTGGAAAGGTTATTAACAAGATATGAACAAAACCATTTGTCTCTTAGTCATGAGAAATGTTTGATGATGGTTGATGAAGGGATTATATCAGGACTCCACATTTCAAAAAGAGGAATTCAGGTTGACCAAAACAAAATCAGGATTATTTTAGACTTTCCTGTTCCTCAAACCCCCATAGATATCAAGTCATTTTTAGGGCATGCTGGATATTATAGGATTTTATCAAGGATTTTAGTAAAATTGCTGCCCCCATGTTTAGTTTACTTACCAAGATTGTGAATTTTGTTGGGATGAAAAGTGTCAACATGCTTTTGAAGAAATTAAAGAAAAATTAATCATTGCCCCAATATTGAGAGGACCTAATTGGGAGAAACCTTTTCACATCCAAATAGATGCCTCAAATAACTCAATTGGTGTAATTTTGGGATAGAAAGATGAAGAAGGGAAAATGTATGCTATTTACTACCTTAGTAAAAATATTACTCCCACTGAAATAAATTACACTACCACTGAAAAGAATTTCTTGATGTGATCTATGCAATTAATAAGTTCAGACATTATATTACAGGGTACAAAATATTTGTACATACAAATCACTCAGCAATTAGATACTTAATGAACAAACTAGTGGTTGGAGGTAGGATAATTAGATGGTTATTAATTTTACAAGAATTTGATATTACCATTGTGGATAATCCAGAAAATATAATGCGGTAGCTGATTTCTTGTCAAGATTGACCATTACAGGAGAGCAAGATCCAATAAAAGGAAAACTTTCCGGATGAACAATTGTTTGCTATTTCAACTGATAAACCATGGTTTACTGATATGGAAAATTATCTTGCAACAAGGAAGTTTCCTCCTTATTTCACTAAGAAATAAATGAAGAAGTTAATCAAAACTAGTGCATAATTTAAATGGTTAAATGGAATGTTATTTAAATGTGGTCCTGATTTGGTTTTACTTTGACATACTCAGGGCATGTCATGATGAACCAAGTGGAGGACACTTTTTAGTAAAAAGAATAGTTCACAAGATACTTGGCACTGACTATTATTGGCCATCTTTGTATAAATATGTGAAGAGATATATCAAGTGGTGTGATCCCTATCAAAGGATCGACAACCAACCTTTACCAATGAAATGCCTCTGAATCCTCAAGTAGTGATTAAACCATTTGAAATGTGGGGGATGGATTTTGTTGGTCCCTTTAGTCCTCTTTCACAAGGAAAGGAGAACATTCTTGTGTGTACTGATTATGTGACAAAGTGGGCAGAGGTGTAGGCTTTAACAAATGCCAATGAAGTAGTTGCTGATTTTATTTGGCACGTAAGTATGATGAAGTTTGGTACACCAAGGAGTATAGTTTCAGATTAGGGGCCACAATTCATGTCTAATATGATCTAGGCCTTCACAATGTACTATCAAATCAATCATAGGAATTCATCTCCCTATCACCCATAATCAAATGGACAAGTAGAAGTAATAAACAGAGAATTGGAAAACATCCTTACCAAAACAAATAAGCAAGTAGAAGAGATTGGGTAAAGAGACTACCTACGGTTATCGAGGATTATAATACAACTTGGAAGAATACACTAGTATTTTTACCATATGAGAGTTAGTCTATGGGAAAAATCCCTTATTACCTATTGAATTTGAACTACAATCATTGAGGACAACAACTAAAGTGGGTATTGAGTTGGACGTACCACAAAAGGATAGAATTCTTCAACTCAATGAATTGGATGAGTTGAGAATAGAAGAAATTCAACAGACAGAGATAATCCAAGATCAAAGGAAGTAGTGATATGACACACATATAAAGAAAAGGTAATTTAAGGTAGGATATTGGGCATTCTTGTTTGATTCTAAGTACCAAGCAATTCAAAGGCAAGTTGAGAACTAGATGGTTAGGACTGTTGGTTGTCAAAAAGGACTTTAATGAAAGAAAGCTAGGGGACAAAGTCCCTCCTATTTAATGGGAAAGGTTCCCTTATTTAAAAGTAAAAACCTATTTATAAATGTACAACATTTAGTTTTAAAGAGGAACTCTGATATCATGGAAGTGTTTTAAATGACTGATTATCAATACAAAGGGACAAAAGAACTAGGAAGTGGGAAAAGGAAGAGTAGCATTCTCAGGAAATATAGATAGCAAAATAATTCCTTATAAATGCTGAACTAGGATCATATAGAACAAAATCATTTACGTTAAAGCCATAAGATGTTATTTCATAGAATTTTTTTCTAGAGATGACATCCACAAGAATACAAAGCTTTTTGATGTAAAAGAGATTAATGATTTAATAATTTTAATAGATAGGAAAGAATGAATAACCACAGATAGAAATAGAAAGATAAGTCTTCTTGTATTGATAGCTTTTTAACTCTTTACACTTTGCCAAAATAGTTAGAGTTCCAACCCTTTAGAATGGAGTGGAGAGCTCATTATATAGCTTACAAATTAGTTACACTTGGTAATCATTTCTTTTAACTAAAAGATTAATTAAGGAAATGCTCAATACAATATCCTTAATTAATTTACAAAGAGCTCAACACTTAAAAATAGAAGGAGAAAAAGAGAATCCAGAAGAAGAAACATCCGATTATGGCTGAGGCGGGCCCACTGATTTGAGGATCCGATATCTGAATTTCTTCAATGCTTTAGCTATCTCCATACCTCATGGGATTGATGTGTTGGTAGTGAGATTTTTCCATATCTTTATCGAACTTGGTATGCCCCGGTATTCTTTATTTTCCTTAGCAATTACAGATTGAAGGAAGCAAATGTCCTTTATCTTCTCTTTGGTAATTAATTCTTCTTTGAACAAGTCTTCCTTGACAAATGTTCTGAACTAAGATTTGATCTCTTGAAGAGAGAAAGGAACACCTAAGGTTTCATCATGAAGATGGCAATGAATATCTTTAAAAGTAGAGGAAACACAAGTTTTGAAGGATTCTCCTTTCTACCACATGTTATTTAACTCACCCAGTGCTTCTTCCAAAACCTTCATCTTCCATTCTACACCAAAAACCCATGCCTTTGACAAGTTATTCTTGGCATCATCAAATACACTATTGGCCAATAGGATCTTCTCATCAGCTTGGCCCATAAGGTGAAGATCTGTAATACAACTAGTCCAGAGCTTTAGCTCTTTATCCATAACCCTTATTGAGGAAGTGAGTTTCTACTGTAGATTAATCACCTTCTCATTGGCCTTGAAGGCTTCCTCAATGAAATTCAAGCCAGCTATAATCATATCATCAACCATGGCTTCCAAAGCCTTTCCATAAGTAGAATACTTATGTATATCTTTGATGCTCTGAACTTCATCCTGGCTAAGAATCATGGGGGGTGGAAGAGCATCCAGTGGGGTAGGGTCTAAAACCTTATCTTTGGCCAATAGTGACTTGATAAAGTTGGAAAGAACTTGATTCTGTTCTTCCAACTGTTCTATAGTTTTCTTTCCCTTCTCTACTCGTTCAATAACCTTTGTCACTATTTCTTGAAGGTTATGAACCTCACTCTCAGGAGTGGATTCCCCCATTGGGATTCTAGAAAGCTCTAAATCAGAGACCAAGAGATCTTGCTCTGCCTTATCAACCTTGGGATTTGTAACCTCCAAGAACTGCTGGCCCTGAGCATCAGTTACTATCCTTGAAGTGGTCTTGGCTCTCTTTGCTAGAGGGGGAGGAGTAGTTCCTAGCAGGCTGCCACAACATCAAAATTAGGCCCTACTATCCGAGAAGAATATCTTCTCTTCCTGTTGTTAACCATGGGTTGTACCCAAGAAAAATTAGAAGAAAAAGAATGAACAAGAGGCCCAAGAGCAAGTGAACTCATGGCACTTAGAGTATTGACCACTATTGCCTCTAGCAGAGAAGTGGAGGGAGTATCAGGAGCTTCCTTTGTGAAGGAGTCTGTGATACTAGGAGGCTCTGCACTAGACATTTCCTTTTCCTTTTCAATAGTAACTTCAGGAGTTCTGCAAGATTTGGCACTTCACCATCATCACTCTCACTAAGAACAATAATGTTCTCTCGGTCCTGAAGGTAGCTCTGGATGCTCAAGAAGAGGTTCTTCATCAATTGGTTCTGTTTAACCTCTTTGATCTTCTTTTGGTATACTTGAGTAGGAGTAGATGACTCAGGCTCTTTCATTGAGGAAGAATGAGGGGTTTTCTCAAGAACCTCGGTACTAGTTGTATGTGCTTCCTTCCCTGGTGTAGAGGTGTCTCTGGAAGAAGATCCACCCTGATTCTTTTTGAACTCATGAATCTTCCTATCAAGCCAAACTTTAGTTCTTACAAGAACAGGGGCCATAATCTCAACCAAATCATCTCTCTCTTTTTTGTACCAATCCAGATCCTCCAAAGGAGTGTGTTTGATTGTTGTCTCATATTCAAAGGACTGTAAGTCCTCATCATCATCCTTAAGTCCCTTAGGAACTTGGTAGAGATTGAGATCTCTAATGTGTTATAGAGAGAGTCTACCATAGTGCCTCGTCTGAGCCTCAAAATCATTTGCACAATTAGCCCAGTAGTCTTCAGTATCTGGCCTGTGATGATAATTTATCCTGAGGTTCTGATCAATAAAATTCTTCAGATCAAAGCAAGTTTTGGGTCTGAAGAAATGAACAGTGATAAAAGTAATGGCAATTTCTACATTTTGGGCATCCAAAGCTGTTTTACATGTATAGTTTCCCAAAGAGATAGGGAAATGTAGGCCAATGATCTTCTTGTCTTTGCATGTCCTATGTAGCTTATCAAGCTACCTGCATACTTCAACCAGGGCCATTTTATCACTGTAGAACATAGGGAGCTTGAGAGGTGTGCTTTCATAGCCAGCCAACCTGATGTATGAAAACCTCCTGAATTGGATAAAGAAAGACCCATACTTGGCTATAAGGTTCATAGCTTCATCAAAAATATCCTAGCAATGTTTCCCTCCAAGAGTCTTATAATGTACATAGTGAAAGCATCATTGACTCTTCAAAATTGTGATTGCTAGCTTCAAGGGTAAACTGAGGGTAGTATGCATAAATAGGCTCATTCTTCTGGCCCTCTATGTAGGTGAAACCAAACCACTACCGGGATGCAGCCAGGTATACATGAGATAAGAAGTCATATAGAACTTCTTAGTCTGTTAAACACTAGACAACTGCTCAGTCAAATTCATGCAAACAATTTCAGCCCAATTAATGTTCTACTTGCCCTCGCAGATGATGTTTATGAAGGGGCACATCTAGAAGTGAAACTCATTGGTGGAAGGCAACCCCATGATACAGAGAGAGAAAATAATAAATTCAGACAACTCCTCATTAAAATCAACCCTGTATAATGCCTTAGAGAGTTGGGATGCTCCCTTCTTAGGGTTCTTTAACCATGATTTTGCTATACCTTCATGCCTTGTATTTGTCACTTTCTTGGTCGAACAGGGTTTGGGCTTGGGCACGAGTGAAAATTATGGAATTTTCAATTTCTGGAATGCGCAGGCAGCAATAATGGCGGCAGTATCTAGTTTCATGATTAATTCACCATGCACATTGGTGAGTTCCTTAGTATCCGGGTTAAAATGGGCTCCGCAGAAAGCACCATGTCCACACACTGTACAGAGATAGGAAAACCAGCCGTGTATGCAAGTCCACTGTCACTAATCATTTGTGCCATGGGAGTAGGATTAGAGCATGTTAATCTCCCCAAAATCATGAAATCTAAGTGTCAAACCTCACTGTCTTCGATATATGGTACGTGAGGAGTCAAGAGGTGATACATGTTCTTGGCCCTGAAAATTGATCTTGATTTTTGTAATGTGCAGGGGATAGCCTTCCAAAGATCAAAATCATGACGAGGATGTAAAGGGATACAGGGGCACGAGCAAATGAATTTTAATGGAAAATATTTCGAGCAAGAGAAGGCAAGCGAGCAATGTAACAAATGCGTAGGAGGGAGTCCAATTAAATAGCCATTTTAGGAGAGAGAAGGTTATTAAATGTGCATTAAATTCACCCTACACTGACTCAAAAAGATGAAAAGTGGGGAAAAATAGCCCAAACGGTCTTTGGTACATTTGGGACATGAGGGATGCAAAGACGTGATCCAGCCCGATGCGGGCGATGTAGGAAAAGTGGGCCAAATGAGCACGGGCGGTATATGAAATTAGATACGTGAAGGATGCAAGGACGCGAGGGATGTGAGGATGTGATCCGGTTGATGTAGGAAAAGTGGGAACAGAAAGCATAGATGCATTTGGGACAGATGGGACAAAAGTACGTGAAGTACCCGATGCGGCGATGCGGATGATCGGGTAAAAGGAAGTCCGGGTGAACTTGGGACAAACAGGCCAAAAAGTTTCGAAAAATCTGATAGTTAAGGATTTGTGGGGAAAGCGGCGATCGGTGAACAGAAGGCCTAGAGGTACTTGGGACATGAGGGACAAAAATGTCCGACAGACCCGCAAGTCACCAAAAAGACTCCAAAAACTCAATTTTCACTATCTCTTCAAGTTTTCTCTTCATTAGAACATTACTAAAGGTGCCAACTCAAAATTTTCAAAATTCAGACTTTCAAAAGAGGGGAAATTTTGAGAGGACAATAGTTGGCTCTTTTTGGGGATGACTTGACTAGATCAGAAGAACGAGGCAAGACAAGAACTCAAGAAAAACTCAAGGGAAGAAGACCAGTGCTTATCCATTGGGCAAAAGAGTCAAGGGAAAACCAATACAGAAGACAACACACCCAAAAACTAGGAAAGGAAAACAACAGAGGCAAGGCAAAGCAAACACACCCTATACACAATATACATAGGAAAACATATTTCCTAGGACTTGAACAATTTTAGGTACTGACCACTATAAGGAAGTGGGAGAGAGGATCCATCCATGTAATCAAGATAGAAAGAATTTTCACCAACAAAGTGCCTGATTCTAAAAGGACCAAGCTAAAGAGAATCAAACTTACCATGGCTTCCTCGAGGTTCATGTCTTTTATCCCACATCAAAATAATGTCTCCAACTTTGAAATCTCTAGATCTGGTTTTCTTGTCAAACAAAGATTTCACCTTCTCTTGATGGGTAGATATTCTATCAAAACCTACAGCCTATCTTCATTCAACTTTTGAAGATACATGATCCTTTTATCTAGAGAATCACCTAAACTGGTAGTTGGGCTTCCACACCATACACTACTTGAAAAGGGGACATCCCAATTTCTCTTTTAGGTGTAATCCTATCCACCTAGAGAGCATCATAGAGCTTCTTGTGCCAGTTCCTCTGAGACTCATTAACAAGCTTTCTCACTATGGTCACCAAATTTTTGTTTGTTGATTCTACTTGACCATTCCCTTGAGGATAGTAATATGAGGAATGAGTAAGGGAAATACCATATCCATAACAAAAATCCATTATTTCAGCAGAAGAAAAATTTGAAGCATTATCAGTCACAATCTTGTTAGGTACTCCAAACCTTATTAGGATGTTCTCTTTGATGAAATTACATACTACCTTTGAAGTGGTAATTTTAACTGGGATAGCTTCCACCCACTTAGTGAAATAATCTATGGCAGTCAACACATGAGTATGCCCTACACTTGAAGATGGGTTGAGTGTTCTAATAAAATCCAAACCCCACTTGTTGAAAGGGTTCTTCAATCACAACTAGTTTAAGTGGCAAAGCGGCTAACTTTGGTCTTCCCACAAAATTTTGACAAGCTTCACATTTATCAACCCATTTTGATGCATCCTTAAACAAAGTAGGCCAATAGTACCCTACACGCAGAATTTTGTGGGTAGTAACAGTAGATGAGAAATGACCTCCACAGCTTGATCATGGAAGGCTGAGAAAAGCTTCTTTTGTTGCTCCTTGTCAACACATTTCAAAAATCTTCCATCTACTCCACGTTTAAACAAAGCATTTTCCCACAACACATATTGTGTTGATCTTAACTTGATAGCTCTCTTCTCCTTAGCAGTTAAGTGAGATGGACACTCACCATAGGTGAGGAAGTGGGAAATGTCAGCATACCATTCATCCATTGAGATGAGAAACAAAATAATAGGAACATCATCCTCATCCTTGGGCAACCCATGACCAGCTCCTTCAGTGATGAGTTCACATAGGCCTTTACCTCGGACTAGTTTAGTTGGTCTGATATCAATATCATATTCCTGAACCTTTGTGACCCAGTTTCCTCTCTTAGTTCCAAATTCTTGTTGTGTAAGAATGGACTTGATGGTTGTATCAAGTACCAGTATCACCGAGTGAGAGTTAAGAATATAAAATCAAAACTGCTTAACAAATTTAACCACTACAAAATCATGTTTCTCCATCATAGTATACTTCAGCTCGTGATTTTGAGAATATAGCTCATGAATGCAATTGGGAGCTCGTGGTCTTCAAAGTCTTTCTGGGTTAACACAACAGCCAGGGTACTTTCTGTGGCATAACAATAGATAATAAAGTCCTTGTTAAAATATGGACATGCTAAGATAGGAGTCCTAGCAATAGCTTTTTAATGCCTTTGAATGCTTCTTTCCCTTTAGGGGACCAACCAAACATTTGTTTTCCTTTCATCATCTGGAGAGATATTTAAATTTAGCTCTGCAAAATCAAGAATGAATCTTCTCAGGAAGTTGATCTTACCAAAGAAAGAATGCACTCCCTTTTTACTTGTAGGAAGAGGAATCTGTTGAATAGCTTGAACTTGTTCAAGATCAATCTTGATTCCTTCCTTAGAGACAACATGTCCCAATAATTTTCCCCTCGTGACACAAAAAGACAGACTTCTTAGGATTCAAAGAGACCCCATGTTCTCTGCATTTCAAAAGAACCTTTTCCAGATGCTGAAAATGATCTGCTCTATCTTTGGAAAATACAGTCAGGTCATCTAGATACACGACAATGCATTTTCCTTTCAGGATTCCAAAGGCCAAGTCCATAGCCCTTTGAAAGGTGGCACCAACATTAATGAGTCCAAAAGGCATCCTCTTGTAAGAAAAAGTACCCCAAGGAGTGGTAAAGGTAGTCTTGTGCTGATCTGCAGTGTTGACTTCTACTTGATTGTATCCCGAGAAAATGTCAAGCATGGAGAACATCTCAGCTCCCGTAACAGCTTGCAAAACCTGACCCATCATGGGTAGGGGGTAGTTGTCCTTTAGAGAAGCTTGATTCAGATTCCTAAAATCAACACAAATCTGAATCTCACCATTTTTCTTCCTAATAGGCACAATGTTAGCAATCCAAGTTGAATGATGAATGGGAAAGATAATCTTGGCCTTCAAAACTTTTGTATCTCCTGGAAAATGGTGTCAGTGATCTTTGGATTATATTGCCTTTGCTTCTATTTGAAAGGTTTAATCCTAGGTTTGAGAGGAATGAAATGTTGCATTTCTTTGGGCTGAAAGGCTTTCAGATCATCATAAGAATAAGCAAGTACATCAATGTATCTCTTCAAAATATTTACTACCTTCTTCTTTTCCTCCTAGTGTGCAACATTTCCCAATGTTCACCATTTTGGGGTCAGTAGAGCCCCCAATGTTAACCTTTTCATATTCAACAGATTGCTGAGCTCCTCTAGAAGCTTTAGCCTTAACATACCTGTCATGTTTATCAAACAATTCTTCCAGACTCACCAGCCCTTTAGGGATCTTGTTACCTTTTAGTCTGATGCACCCATCTTGATCTATCTCCTCTTTGACACCCTCCTCATTGGAAGATACACTTTCTCAAGGCAAATTTTCACTTCCTTCGAAATATAATTGTTCAAAGTTATCCCTGAGTTCCAAGAAAGAGAGAAAATGTTGATCATCATTGAAAACCTGCCAGTTGCTTGCATTATCTGGCACACTTGGTCTATGGATCATTTCAATGGTGAATTTATCCTGAGAGAAATCAAGATGAGGTATGAGAAAAGACCCTGACATGGCTAGGGAATCAGCCCTGGTGTTATTTTCCCTTGGGACTACCTCGATGGAGAAGGCATTAAGAAATTCAATAGAATCCCAAACCATATTTCTATAATGCTTCAACCTTCTATTATTTACTTGAAAAAGGTCTTTGATTTGTTTAACTAGTTCCGCATCTCCCCGAGCCAGAAGATTCTTCACACCTTCCTCCTTTACCATGTTAAGCCCAAGGATGAGAGCTTCATATTCTATTGTGTTATTGGTATTTTTAAACTATAGTTTGAATGAGAAAGGATGAATCTTTCCTTCAGGAGATATCAACACCACACCAGCTCCAGACCCAGCCGAGGAACAACTTCCATCAAATTCCAAATTCCAAACACCATTAGGATCATGAAGTACTACTTTGGGACATTCTGTTTCATCTCGGACATAATCATATAGTTTCCATGCCTAATATCTTCATAAAGTATTTGTGCTTTAGGATCATCTATCTTTTGCACAATATACTCAAATTACTTCTCAGACAACAACTTATTCATCTTACCGTTAACTGGTATGAGGGCATGTGACCAATCCATTTGAATTTATCCTCCCACATCCTTACAGAAGTTTCCTACTCAACAACATACCATATGAAGGAGGGATATTAGCCACCAAGATAGTAGCTAAAACCTTCTTTTCTGGTAAAGCAGCAAAAGCTACTTGTGCATCCTTAATCCTTCTAACCAAAGGAACCTCCTTACTCTCCATAGAATAACAGGACCCGTAAGTGCATGTGAGAGTAAGACCCAAAGAATGAGCCACTTTGGAAGGCATGACATTATTCGATGCTCCTAAGTCTATGAAACAGTTGCTGAGTTTATGGCCAGTTATGAGGAGGGTTACATAAAACAATTTGATTTTCTCATTAGGTGAGGTGACTACAACTACAAGATTTGGTTGGGGTATGGAGGATGTAGTAGGCAAAATACCTTTAGAAGAAATGGGCAAAGTTCTAGAATGGGAATTGAAAAAGTGGACCATTTTGGCAAAGGCTTTTGGATGAGTTTGATAGTACTCAGCCTCTAAAATTTGGATTTTTTCTTCTTAAGGTGATTGATGATATCAAAAGATCTATAGGTGGATGGGCTATCAAAGACTAGGAATCCTAGGCTTATTAGGTTTAAGATCCGGAGATGAAGAAATTTTAGCATAGAATTAGTAAAAGAAGGATTAACGAGAACTCACCTTCTCGTGTGTGATATAGTGGGAATAAGAGATCCTCTTTTTACAACAACGGGGATAGTCATGGGATGATCCTTGTACCTCTTAGTGGGCTGCATCACTCTCTACTTCTTATTTGTCTGTTCCTGAGTCATAACAACATATGAATCACTGTTCATTTCTGCTACTACTTCATCATAATCATCCTCTTCATCAACACCTTCAGTGGTGAAGAAATTAACTTGAGATCCCTCAAGTTACTCCAGTTTTCATCACCTCTTCCTCGGGTTCTTCAAAATATTCATTAATCTCTTCATCTTCAGGTCCTTCAACCTCACAAGTTGCATTAACAGGGACCTTGATGGGTGGTCCCTCAATTTCCAGCCTTTTCTGAGAGGAAGGAAAATGATTTCTAGGCTGAAAATTCCTCCTTGGAACATCTGCATAAGGAACATGCTGAGCCAATTGTTTCTTGATGGTAATGAGGTCATTAGCAAGCTTTTGAACTAGTGGATTTGCATTAGCTCCGGGAGTAGAAGAAGAAGAAAAAACTCTAGATTTGGAAGGATCTCTTTTCAACTTACCAGACATGATCAAGTCATCTTCAATGCTAATAGCTAATCTCTGATCCTCATCCAATGTTGCAAGGTTGGCTCTCCTCAATGCATAGCTAACTTTAGGTAGTTGAGTGTTCAAGAAGAATTTTTTTGAATTTGATCCATAGGCTAGGTATCTGGTGGGATTTTGTTAATCAACTTGTTGAACCTGGCCAAAAATTCCCTCATGGGCTCCTGTGATTCTTTCTTTATTTGAGAAATATGAGCTAGCAAAGCATGCACATCTTCTGTAGGTTTGAAACGGTTCTCAAATATTGTTCTCATCATGGTCCAACTAGTAATGGCCCCAACAGAAGATGATAGAACCAATCTACCACATTATCTTGCAAAGTTTCTATAAAAAGTCTCACCGAGACATCTTCATGCTCAACTCTGAGGACTCCACATGCAACTATGAAAGCTGCAATATGCTCATCAGGATGCACCTTTCCATCACCTCTGAACTTGGGGAATTTCTTCTTGTTACCCCTAGGTAACTCATGCAAAGGTTGAGGAAGGGCAAGAGGCCCAACACGATGGCCCCAAGGTAATGGAATTGCCATCCTTGGGAAAACTAATTGAAGAGGAACTGAAATGCCAACAAGGATCAAAGCATGGAGATTAGGGCTGAGTTGCTCTTGAGGGCTACCACTCACAAGGGTTCTGTTTTCATAGGAGGTGTGCTTGTAGAACGATCTCTTCTATTTCTTCCTATTGAAGGAAGAGGGAAACATTACTGCTCCAAGAGTTTAAACTAAGAATCTTTGATATCGAGATCCCTCCTTTCGTGGGTAAATCTTAGAGTTGCGCAGATCAAGCAATGATCAAGAAATGTTCATTAAACTCTGGAATCCATGAAAAATAAATCCCCAAAAAGAGTCACGAAAAACAGGTTGGTTGTCAAATAAGGACTTTAATGAAAGCAACAGTCAGGGGACAGAAGTCCCTCCTCTTTAATGGGAGAGGTTCCCTTATTTAAAGGCAAAAACCTATTTACAAATGTACAATGTTTAGTTTTAAAGAGGAACTTTGATATCATGGAAGTGTTTTAAATGACAGATTATCAATACAAAGGGACAGAAGAACTAGGAAGTGGGAAAAGGAAGAGTAGCATTCTCAAGAAATATAGATAGCAAAATAATTCCTTATAAATGTTGAACTAAGATCATATAGAACAAAATCATTCGATTAAAGCCATAAGATGTTATTTCATAGACACAAAGTTCCAGAGATGACATCCACAAGAATACAAAGCTTCTTGATGTAAAAGAGATTAATGATTCAATAATTTTAACAGATAGGAAAGAATGAATAACCACAGATAGAAATAGAAAGAGAAGTCTTCTTGTATTGATAGCTTTTTAACTCTTTACACTTTGCCAAAATAGTCAGAGTTCCAGCCCTTTAGAATGGCGTGGAGAGCTCATTATATAGCTTACAAATTAGTTACACTTGGTAACCGTTTCTTTTAACTAAAAGATTAATTAAGGAAATGCTCAATACAATATCCTTAATTAATTTACAAAGAGCTCAAAGACTAAAAATAGAAGGAGAAAAAGAGAAGCCAAAAGAAGAAACATCCGATTATGGCTAAGGCGGGCCCACTAATTTGAGGATCCGATATCTGAATTTCTTCAATGCTTCAGCTATCTCCATACCTCATGGGATTGATGTGTTGGCAGTGGCGTGAGACCAAGTGCCTAGAGATTTTTCCATATCTTTATCGAACTCAGTATGCCCCAGGTATTCTTTATTTGCCTCAGCAATTATAGATTGAAGGAAGCAAATGTCCTTTATCTTCTCTTTGGTAATTAATTCTTCTTTGAACAAGTCTTCCTTGATAAATGTTTTGAACTGAGCTTTGATCTCTTGAAGAGAGAAAGGAACACCTGAGGTTTCATCATGAAGATGACAATGAATATCTTTAAAAGCAGAGGAAACACAAGTTTTGAAAGATTCTCCTTTCTACCACACGTTATTTAATTCACCCAGTGCTTCTTCCAAAACCTTCATCCTCCATTTTACACCAAAACCCATGCCTTTGACAAGTTATTCTTGGCATCATCAAATACATTGTTGGCCAATAGGATCTTCTCATCAGCTTGGCCCATAAGGTGAAGATCTGTAATACAACTAGTCTAGAGCTTCAGCTCTTTATCCATAACCCTTATTGAGGAAGTGAGTTTCTGTTGTAGATTAATCACCTTCTCATTGGCCTTGAAGGCTTCCTCAATGAAATTCAAGCCAGCTATAATCATATCATCAACCATGGCTTCCAAAGCCTTTCCATAAGTAGAATACTTATGTATATCTTTGATGCTCTGAACTTCATCCTGGCTGAGAATCATGGGGGTGGAAGAGAAGCCAGTGGGGTAGGATCCAAAACCTTATCTTTGGCCAATAATGACTTGATAAAGTTGGAAAGAACTTGATTCTATTCTTCCAACTGTTCTATAGTTTTCTTGCCCTTCTCTACTCATTCAATAACCTTTTCACTTTGTTTCTTGAAGGTTATGAACCTCACTCTCAGGAGTGGATTCCCCATTGGGATTCTAGAAAGCTCTAAATCAGAGACCAAGAGATCCTGCTCTACCTTATCAACCTTGGGCTTTGCAACCTCTAGGAACTGCTGGCCTTGAGCATCAATTACTATCCTTGAAGTGGTCTTGGCTCTCTTTGCTAGAGGGGAGGAGTAGTTCCTAGCAGAGCTGCCACAACATCAAAATTAGGCCCTGTTATCCGAGAGGAAGATTTCCTCTTCCTGTTGTCAACCATGGGTTACACCCAAGAAAAAGTAGAAGAAGAAGAGGAAGGAACAAGAGGCCCAAGAGCAAGTGAACTCATGGCACTTAGAGTATTGACCACTATTGCCTCTAGCAGAGAAGTGGAGGGAGTATCAGGAGCTTCCTTTGTAGAGGAGTCTCAGTAGTCTAGGAGGCTCTGCACTAGACATTTCCTTTTCCTTTTCAATAGTAACTTCAGGAGTTTTGCAGGATTTGGCACTTCACCATCATCACTCTCACTAAGAACAATAATGTTCTTTGGTCCTGAAGGTAGCTCTGGATGCTCAAGAAGAGGTTCTTCATCAATTGGTTCCTGTTTAACCTCTTTGATCTTCTTTTGGTATACTTGAGTAGAAGGAGTAGATGACTCAAGCTCTTTCATTGAGGAAGAATGAGGGTTTTCTCAAGAACCTCAGTGTTGGTTGTATGTGCTTCCTTCCCTGGTGTAGAGGTGTCTCTGGAAGAAGATCCACCTTGATTCTTTTTGAACTCACGAATCTTCCTATCAAGCCAAACTTTAGTTCTTACAAGAATAGGGGCCATAATCTCCACCAAATCATCTCTCTCTTTTTGTACCAATCCAGATCCTCCAAAGGAGTGTGTTTGATTGTTGTCTCATATTCAAAGGACTATAAGTCCTCATCCTCCTCCTTAAGTCCCTCAGAACTTGGTAGAGATTGAGATCTCTAATGTGTTGTAGAGAGAGTCTTGCCATAGTGCCTTCGTCTGGCCTCAAAATCATTTACACAATCAACCCAGTAGTCTTCAGTATCTAGCTTGTGATGATAGTTTATCCTAAGGTTCTGATCAATAAACTTCTTTAGATCAAAGCAAGTTCTGGGTCTGAAGAAATGAACAGTGATAGAAGTAATAGCCCTTTCTACATTTTGGGCATCCAAAGTTGTTTTACATGTATAGTTTCCCAAAGAGATAGGGAAATGTAGGCTAGTGATCTTCTTGTCTCTGCATGTCCTATGTAGCTTATCAAGCTACCTGCATACTTCAACCAGGGCCATTTTATCACTAGAAGAACATAGGGAGCTTGAGAGGTGTGCTTTCATAGCCAACCAACCTAATGTATGAAAACCTCCTGAATTGGATAAAGAAAGACCCATACTTGGCTATGAGGTTCATAGCTTCATCAGAAAAATCTCCTAGTAGTGTTTCCCTCCAAGAGTCTTACAATGTACATAGTGAAAGCATCATTGACTCTTCTAAAATTGTGATTGCT
Source organism: Taxus wallichiana var. yunnanensis (assembly GCA_018340775.1). Classification (NCBI taxonomy): domain Eukaryota; kingdom Viridiplantae; phylum Streptophyta; class Pinopsida; order Cupressales; family Taxaceae; genus Taxus; species Taxus wallichiana. The sequence continues at coordinate 382,233,205 of CM031242.1, forward strand.
AGTTTCAAGGGTGAGCGAGGCAGTATGCATAAATAGGCTCATTCTTCTGGCCCTCTATGTAGGTGAAACCAAACCACTACCGAGATGTAGCTAGGGTATACATGAGATAAGAAGTCATATAGAACTTCTTAGTCATTGAACACTAGACAACTGCTCAGTCAAATTCATGCAAACAATTTCAGCCCAATTAATGTTCTGCTTGCCCTCACAGATGATGTTTATGAAGGGGCACATCCAAAAGTGAAACTCATTGGTGGAAGGAAACCCCATGATACGAGCAAGAAAAATAATAAAGTCAGATAGCTCCTCATTAAAATCAACCCTATATAATGCCTTGGAGAGTTGGGATGCTCCCTTCTTAGGGTTCTTTAACCATGATTTTGCTATACGTGCCTTGTATTTGTCACTTTCTTGGTCGAACAGGGTTTGGGCTTGGGCACGAGTGAGAATTATGGAATCTTCAGTTTTGGAATGTGCAGGGCAGCAATAATGGTGGAAGTATCTAGTTTCATGATTAATTCACCATGCACATTGGTGAGTTCCTTGGTATCTAGGTTAAAATGGGCTCCGCAGAAAGCACCATGTCCACACACTATACAGAGATAGGAAAACTAGCCGCGTATGTAAGTCCACTGTCACTAATCATTTGTGCCATGGGAGTAGGATTAGAGCATGTTAATCTGCCCCAAAAATCCATGAAATCTAAGTGCCGAACCTCACTTGTCTCGATATCTGGTATAGAGGATTCAAGAGGTGATACATGTTCTTGGCCCTGAAACTTGATCTTCATTTTTACAATACGCAGGGGATAGCCTTCCAAAGATCAAAATTGTGACAAGGATGCAAAGGGATACAGGGGCATGAGCAAATGAATTTTAATGGAAAATATTTTGAGTAAGAGAAGGCAAGTGAGCAATATAACAAATGTGTAGGAGGGAGTCCAATTAAATAGCCGTTTTAGGAGAGAGAAGGTTATTAAATGTGCATTAAATTCACCCTGCACTGACTCAAAAAGATGAAAAGAAGGGAAAAGTGGCCCATTCGGTCTTTGGTACATTTGGGACATTAGGGACGTGAAGATACGATGCGGGAAAACCGGGCCAAATGAGAACAGGTGGTCTAAGAACTTAGATATGTGAAGGACGCGAGGGATGCGATCCTGCCGTGCGCACGATGTGGGAAAAGAGGGAACAGAAAGCCTAGATACATTTGGGACAGATAGGAAAAAAGTACACGAAGTACCCGATGCAGCCAATGTGGACGATTGGGTAAAAGGAAGTCCAGGTGAACTTGGGACAAACGGGCCAAAAAGTTCTGAAAAATCGACAGATTAAGGATTTGTGTGGAAAGCGGCTGATCAACGAAGAAAAGGTCTAGAGGTACTGGGACATGAGGAACAAAATTGTCTTAAAGACTTGCAAGTCACCAAAAAGACTCCAAAAAATGTAGTTTTCACTATCTCTTCAAGTTTTCTCTTCATTAGAATATTAATATAAGGGGGTGCGTCTCCGAGCTCACAGAGCGATCGCCTCCCCTGTGGATGGGCAGACCCCATCCGACTAGGGTAGTACATGAGGTGCTATCCAGGGAGCGAGAGGACTCTGATCGAGTAAAATAGTTGGCCTCGCATGATTTGGGGTTGATGACCTCACATGCGTTGGCCCACAAAAAGATCTGGGGTGAGTTGGGTGAGTTAAGCACATAGGCATAAAATGGGTGACCTCCGGGAAGTTCTCGGTGGCGTACAAATGCAACTCTTGAGGGCTGACTAGTGAGAAAGAGTTATGCATGGGGAATTGAAAGGAACATGTTGTGCACCTAAGGATGTCTTAGAATCAAGGTTAGCCGAGGTGGGTTGGTGAGCAAAGTTGGTTGCACTTAGGAATAGTGCAGGGTGTCTTGGAGCAAAGAATGCACCCAATGTACATGGAGCAAGTTGGGAAACTCATGAGAGCAATGCAGTGGTAGAGTGAGTTGGTTTGAGCATGAAGACCTTGCATGATAGAGGCCTTGTGTTGAGAGTGCAGCAAGCCTAAGGAGGTAGATGAGCATGAAAGACATTAAGACCAACGTGGTGAACTCACACCCACACCAAGTGGAGCATGGAACACTTGGTGCACTTGGACATTCAGAGGATGGGGTGTTTAGGAGACCTTGGAGATATACTCTACCCTTGCAGAGTATGTCCATGTAGAGATGTGCATCATGGATCAACAGTGGGACTCTAGAGTTAAGTGACAGTGGACTTGGGGAGACCTTTGAGGTGGCAACATCCTTAGAAGCAGAGTTCATGTGGGAAGAAGCCAAGACACATGACAAAGTGAGACTAAGATCACGAGGTTGAAACAAAGGAGAAGTAACTCGGATGTGAGCGAGCCAAGTATGGCGAGCTCCTTAACCTTGCAGAGGTTAAACAATGCAGATGAGTCGAGTGCTCACATAGATGTATCGGAGGTGCAATAGAAGCATGGATGCGAGTGGGTACAATAGTAGTGGCTGAGACTCATTGAAGTGGAGAGAGGATGGTTTACATGGTGATGCGCAACATGGTGGTTCGAGAAAAGGATATCATGGATACGGTTGCAGTGTGGTGAGCTGACAACTAAGGTAGAAGAATCGAGTAGGAGTCAATGCGGTCTGGGCAGATGGGTGTCTCAAAGAGTAGGCATGGTGGTGTCAGTGGCCATGGCATCGGGGCGAGATTAGAGTTGGGATCGAGCTGAGGGAAGAAGAGTACCTCACCCACATGTGATGTGGTCTACAAAGATGGTGAGATTTTAGTGCTCCCCGCAGGATCTTTGGTGTTGGACTTGGGTGACAGAATAGTCAACAGGTTGGGGTGAGTAGAGGCTCACACTTGGGAAGGAATCACAAGGAGGACTTCCCCCATTGGTGCCCGCATAGGTGATCAACGTGGCATATTAGGCGACTCATGGATGGATGACAGAAAGGTGCATGTGATGTTCCTTAGCGACATTGTGCAAAATAATTGGGTGTTCGACAGTGAGCCGGCCGGCCAGCGTAGAGAGGGTCGGTGATGAGTTAAGGAGGCATGATTTTTCATTTCCTCGGGTGAACTAAGAAGGCATATTAAGAGCTCTTGGTGGTTGTATGGGCAGCCGTAGCATTCAGCGAGTGGTGTTCGGAGAAATTATATGGGCAGTCGTGTGAAAGGTATTAGAAGGGTTCACTTGTGCATAAGTTGGAGATGCATTGGGAATGGAGGTGGATGAAGGCATAGTCCGGGATGCTGGAGTAGCTTGTTCCTCTAAGGCGAGCAAAAAAATGTAGTGTCTCGGTCAAAGCCGCATGTTGGCTAGTGAAATCATGCGTAACTAGCCCCATGACATCCGTATCAAGTTGTTGAGTTAATGTTGTGCCTGATACGTAGTCCGACAACTATTATTAGAGCATTTGAGGTGATGCTCTCTCTGGTATGTAGAGTGACTACAAGCATTGGATCTGGAGTTGGGAACAAAGTGTAAAATAGCGTGAGTAGTTGGCGAAAGAGCTCTCAACTTTAGTGTGTGGGATGTTAATTGAGGAACGAGTTGGTAGACTAGGGAGCCAATGCAATCAACATTGTTGGTGATCGGATGGATTTAGACACCAACATAGTTGAACAGCTGAGTAGAGAGTAGATTGATGTGTGTTTGTGAAGAAGTGTCGATTAAAGTTCCCAACGCGTTATCTTTGTGAGTTGTTGTTGGAGAGCAGAGTGTAAACCAACGTGAGAGTTGGCAAATGGAGCTTCCAACTTGGGAACAAAGTTGGGCCAAGTAGAATAGAGTTGTTCAACACAGAAATAGACTGGTGTGTGCTTGTGAAGTAGCGTCAGGTTGAAGTGCCCAATGTAATGTGCGGCTGAGCAGAGTCATGCATGTTTGCGGGAGTTGGTTGTTGTACGAATTGGATCAGGAGTTGAGTCTTGTGAAAATTGGCAATCAATGGTGTTGGTGATCGGAAGGTGGGACACCAACACAACTGGATCAAGAGGAGTAGTTATGTTCCATGTAAGAAGCAGACTAGCGTGGGCTAGAGGTTGGTGTCAGTTCAGAGTGATCCAACAGAGTATCAGGGCTAAGTTGAGCCTTATTGATGTCATAGTGGAATGAATGAAGCCAGTGAACTTTCTCAGAGTTAGACCAATGGTTGATGAGGAAGGAGTCATGTAGTTGCGATGTGGTCGGCATGGCATTCGGTGATAAGGGTGTTTTAGACCCATGCAGGTGTCAAGAGTTGGCACTTGTGCAATGCAAGTAAGCCAGTGCAGGTTGCTAGAGACTTTGTGGGAGAAGAAGGCCAGTGTTGATCAGAACTCAGATGTGGAGGAGGCGGAAGGGAAGCATGTAGTGTGGGCTGGGTAACATCACTGAGGTGGATAGTTCATGTGAAGGCTAGTGCAAAACTAACTCCAAGTAGCGAAGAGTGAAGGGATAACACTTGGTAGAGTTCAGGTGCAGAGGTAGAGTAACTTGAAAACTCGATAGGTGCGTAAGCATTGAGTAGCGAAAAATCCCCAGAAGTTGTTGACAGACTTGTGCATTGAGAATGGCTGAATTGTAGTGTTTGTGAAGTGATATCAAGTTGATACTCGAGCCATGAAGTGGAAAAAGTGGCTCTCCCTTGGCAGAATCAGAGTGGTGATTTTGTGAAACCTCGCAATTTCAGGTTGGCAATAGTGGTAGTGGCTACATTTCCAGAGTAAAGCAAGTGTTGCATTTTCAGAAGTGCTGGTTGGTTGAAAACAATGGTGAGTAGATCAGTCAGGTTGTAGTGAAATGAGGTATTCCTGGTGAAGAGTTTTCCAGAAGATCAACATCAGAGGCACAGTGGTGGTATGGTGTTGGTAGAAGTGTTGAACAAGGGCAGCATTGTGGTGAAGTTGTGGTGAAGTAGGCCCCTAGATCAGGTGGAGAATTTCATGTTGCGGGTGGAAGCGTGGTGTGACCAGGTCTAGTGGCAAGTGAAACCTTGCAGTGGTTCATCAATCAGCGTTGAGGTTGTTGGTGGTTCTCCAAGTTATGCAGTGATTGTTGTGCAGGAAGGGCTCAGAGCTTAGCAGAGCAGCTTGTGCATCATGTAGAATTCCTAAGTGTTGGTAGGAATTGCAGAAGGGGTATCCCATCAGACATTGAGTTGGATGTTTGGTGAAGTGTAGTTCGGAGTTACAGAGAGCTACCATGGTAGAATTGTTGAGTGATTTGGCACTTTTGGTCCCGAGCACAGGGAGTTAGCGCAAAGAGATGTTGAAGAGACTGAGTTGTGTTATGTCAGCAGTGACCAATGTGTTCGTTGTGTATTTGCATGTGAGTAGTGCATTTACATTTTGTCACAGTGTTGTGAACACTGGAATCCTTTGTGTAGGCTTGTGAAGTCTAGCAATGGTGGTGTGGGCATCATCACTTTGAGTGGGGGAGAATATAAGGGGGAGTGTCTCCAAGCTCATAGAGTGACCACCTCCCCAGGATGGGCAGACCCCATCCGACTAGGGTAGTGCACAAGGCACTATCTAGGGAGCTAGAGGACTCTGGGCGAGGAAAATGGTTGGAATCACATGCTTGGGGTTGATGAACTCACATGCATTGGCCCATAAGATCTGGGTGATTTGGGTGAGTTAAGCGCGTAGGCATAAAATGGGTGACCTCCCGAGAAGTTCCTGGTGGTACACCAATGCAACTCTTGAGGGCTAGCTAGTGAGAAAGAGTTGTGCATGGGGGATTGAAAGGACCATGCTGTGAGCCCAAGGATGTCTCAGAATCAAGGTTAGCCGAGGCGGGTTGGTGAGCAAAGTTGGTTGCACTTAGGAACAGTGTAGGGTGTCTTGGAGCAAAGAACACACCCAATGTATGCGGAGTGAGTTGGAAAACTCATGAGAACAATGCGGTGGCAGAGTAAGTTGGTTTGAGCATGAAGACCTTGTATGATAGAGGCCTTGCGTTGAGAGTGTGGCATAAGCCTAAGGAGCCAGATGAGCATGGTAGACATTAAGACCAACGTGGTGAACTCACACCCACACCAAGTGGAGCGTGGAACACTTAGTGCACTTGGACATTCAGAGGATGGGGTGTTCAGAAGACCTTAGAGATATACTCTACCTTACGGAGTATGTCCATATAGATATGTGCATCATGGATCAGCAATGGGACTCTAGAGTTAAGTGACAGTGTACTTGGGGAGACCTTTGAGGTGGCAATGTCCTTAGAAGTAGAGTTCATGTGGAAGTAGCCAAGATGCATGACGGAGTGAGACTGGGATCTAGAGGTCGAAACAGAGGAGAAGTAACTCAGACGTAAGCGAGCCAAGTGTGGCGAGCTCCTTAACCTTACAGAGGTTAAACAATGCATATGAGTCGAGTGCTCACATAGATGTATCAGAGGTGTAGCGGAAGCATGGATGTGGAGTGGGCGTAGTAGCAGTGGCTGAGACTCATTGAAGTGGATAGAGGATGGTTCACATGGTGATGTATGACATGGTGGTTTGAGAAAAGGACATCATGGATACGGTTGCAGTGTGGTGAGTTGACAACTAAGGTAGAAGACTCGAGTAGGAGTCAATGTGGTCTGTACATGGATGGGTGTCTCAAAGAGTAGGCACGATGGTGTTAGTGGCCATAGCATTGGGGAAAGATTAGAGTTGGGATCAGCCGAGGGAAGAAGAGTACCTCACCCGCATGTGATGCGGTCTACAAAGATGGCGAGCTTGCAGTGCTCCTTGCAGGGATATTTGGTGTTGGACTTGGGTGACATAATAGTCAATAGGTTGGGGTGAGTAGAGGCTCACACTCCGGTAAGGACTCGCGAGGAGTAACTCCCCGCTAGTGCCCACATAGGTGACCGGCATGACAACTCAGGTAGACTCATGGATGGCTGACAGAAAGGTGCATGTGATGTTCTTTAGTGACATTGTGCATAATAGTTGGGTGTTCGAAAGTGAGCTGGCTAGCAGCATAGAGAGCTAGGTTAGTGATGAGTCGAGGAGGCATGAGTTGTGCATTCCCTCAGGTGAACTAAGAAGGCATAGTAATAGCTCCCGGTGGTTGTATGGGCAATCGTGACATTCGGCGAGTGGTCTTCTAGAGCAGTTGTATGGGCAGCTATGAAAGGTGTTAGAAGGGTTCACTTGTGCATAAGTTGGAGATGCGTTGGGAATGGGAGGTGGATGAAGGCATAGTCTGGGACTGTTGGAGTAGCTTGTTCCTCTAAGATGAGTGAAAAAAATTAGTGTCTCGGTGCCGCACATTGGATAGTGAAATCTACCGCGTAGTTAGCCCCGTGATAATTACTAAAGGTGTTGTTATCCAAAATGTGTCCCTACTCATTTTTGTGGCTAACTCCTTGTGTTCTTACCTCTCTTGTGCCTCAGTCTCCATTTTTTATTTTTAGGCACTCAAATATTTCTAAAAATGGCACCATTGGATAGAGCTCTCTCTCAACTTTCTAGAAAGGTAAAGTTTTCCTCCTAACTCATATTTTTCAAGCTATGGCTCAGCGGAGTTTTTGTGGGAAATTTTCCCTTAGGAGGCCCATGGCCAATAGGAAGCCACCACATGGCACTTGGAGTGGTGGAGCGTGGGGAAAATTTGAAATTTTTTCTAAAGACCAAACAGGGAAAAATTCAAACTTTTGCCCGCCGATCCGATTTTGGCCTGTTTTTGCCCTAAATTTTCAAATTGCCATATCTTTCGATCCAAAGCTCAGATTTTCACGTTCTTTATATCAATGGAAAGCTGGTGAAATTATCTACATAATTCCAAGGTAAATTTTTTATTTTGGATGAGTTTGGAGAGAAAATCAAGAAACGCCTCTAGCACGTGGTAATGGCCAGAAATGACATTTCAACAACTAGTTTTAATGCAAAATGGGTCGCATTCTTCTTCAGCATAGCCAAAATGTCAAGGCATGGGTTTGTAAGGATGCCCATGCTGTTTTAATGCATCTTCATTCAATGGGAATGGCTTCCACATTTTTTACACGTTTTCTCTCTCCTAGGCTCGACCCATGCATTGTAATAGCCAGATTTGGCTCATTTTTGGAGGTTGGACATGTTTTTGGATAGCAAGCTTCTTCTTTCACCTTCAACAAGTGATTTTTTCAAGTATCGACCTTCATGATTGTAACAGTTTTTGCCTCTTTGATGTTGCAAATGCAAGGATTTTGACAAAGTGAAAATGACAGTCTTGACTCTGTGATCAATTTTCAGTCCTTTGTTTGTATTGTCTTACTTCATTTCAGACCTCTAATTGTATCTTATCACTGTGTATGATGTTTCATGTTGCATTTTATGAAATTGTGTCAATTTTCATGAATAAGAAGTGTTCACCACTCCTTTGGTGTATCACCTAATAGCTTAGTTTCAATTTTTACACTTTATCTCTCTCGTCTCCTTGGAATTTAGAGTAGGATTAGGATTCAAACCTCTGTAATTGTACAAATAATGAGATCTGATCGAGAGGAGTTTGAGGAACCAGCCTCTAATCTGGAGATTCCTCTCTCATTCTACAAGTCCCACACTTGGAGAGAGGTTTCAATGTTGTGCAATCACACTGGATGCCTGAAACATCAACTTAGAAACCTGATTTGCATCTAGGGGTGCTTTGCTGATTTGCCACAACAGTTTTGGCATGCCCGGTGGGACATAGAAGTCTTCATCTTCATTGCAAAAAAATTGATGTGCATTTGTTGCAAGTTTCTTGCTTTAAAAGAGCTATAAATTACACATCTAGCGACTCCAAGGAAGAAGAATCAGCTGGTTTTAGTAGTGCAGACCTGAAAACTCATGAGAAGAATCACTACAAGGTCAAGAGCTAGAGAAGAAGAGGTGTTGTTTGAATATCTGCAGTTATCTCCAAGAATAAGGCAAAGTGGGAGGAGAATCCAAAGGTCTCCATCTCCACCAAACAAAACTCTCTCAACTCCTCCACCTGGTAGGCCTTTCATTCAATCAACAAGGGTTCTAAGACCAATTAGAATGGCACAAAACAACCCCTATGTCAATTTCACTAGCAGCAGCCCACTTGCTCTCAATGCACAAAATCTAATCCCAGTTGCAGCATTGAAGAACATTCCATACTTCACTGGAGAAAATCAGACCTCACTTGGTGATCATGTTAAGGATATTACTAACATTTGTGCAATCCAAGAGATCAATGAGATGCAAGTTACTGTCAAACTGCTGGCATCTTCATTCAAAGGGAAAGATTTGCAATGGTTCAGGAGTCTTGCCTTAGGTTCTATTCAAAATTGGAATCAGCTATGTATAGCCCTCTATGAGCAGTTTGGGGAAAAGGGAGACAACTTGTCCCTTTTGGAGCAGCTGACAACTATCAAAAGAGCTCCTAATGAGCAGCTGACTAATTTTAATTTCAGATTTCAAAGGACTTGGGAGAGAATTCTAGTGGCAGTCATGCCAACAAAGAAAGGTGCTTTTCTTTATTACCTTAAAGCTTTAAATTCTAATATTTCTATGTTAATTCAGTCCATGGGAGGCATAACTATCCCCATTGCTTATAGCATTGCCTTTAGAGCTGAAAATTGTTTGATTCAAGCTGGCAAACTAGCCCCTAGACCTCCCATGCCATTGTTTCCAAGTTTAGAGAGCCCAAACACTAATCAAGCACCTAATTTGGCTCCTTCTCCCACTCCTAGAAATTAGAGTTCAAATGAAGCTTCTACTTCATCTCCAAGTGCCCCGAATGAGCTTCAAGAAGTCATGAAGCAATTGCAAAATTTAGGTAATGAGCTGGTTACTCTCAAGAGGCAACAAGCCCAAAGTTTTAGACCTTCCTTCTAGCCTCAAGCTCAGCCTAATAGGCAGCCATATCAACCTCATATACCACCCAATCTAGCTGCAAATCTAAAGCAAGAAAGGCCTCCTGCCAACAGACCATTTCAGCCCTATAATCCAAATGCTATATCTGCCTCTAAGGCATTGGTGCCAACACAAAACAATGTTTCTCAGGAGTATGATTGGTGTTTTCCATGCAATGAACCTCACAACCAATCTATGTGCTTCAACGGTGCCTTGAATCAAGCATTAATGGTGACAACTACTGGTGTGGAGGGTGAGGGCAGTCAAGGAAACAACCAACAACAAGAAACATTCCAACAGCAATCAGCTCCAAATGACACCACACTTGTGAACTGGCAGGTAGAGGATTTTTGTGGCATAAATCAAACAGTCTCTCAAGGTGTTGCAGCCAACACAAGGTCAAAAAGAAGGAATTTGGGTGAAGAACAACCATTAGCTCCAACCAATCCACAACCTTTTATGGCTCCACAAATGGTTGGCAAACAAAATCCAGTTGTAAATGCACAAGGGCAGCCAAGAACAGCTCCTAGACCAACTCAAATACCAGTTGTTGCTACCCACATGCAAGGGATGAATATGAAAACCAAGGGACAACAAAGAGATCCTTCATCACCATTTAGTATCACCGATCGGATGAAGAAGACAAATGTAAATATATCAATGTGGGAATCCCTATCTATCCCAAGCCGAGAGAGATTTGCTACAAGTGCCCATGAAGGATGCCAACTTCAAATCAGCAAGTCCAAATACAAGAGAAGGTGCTCACAAATGCTGCCCAGCCTGAAGGGAATCATGGAGGATAGCAAGGTAAAATGTTGAAGCCCCCTCCTTTTTATGTCTCATTAATCATTGGAAACCAATTGGTGCACAATTGCATGATTGATTCCGGCAAGTAGCTCAGTGATGCCCAAGAAAATAGCTGATCAGCTAGGACTTCAATATGAAACCATATCCAAAGGGGTAGTGCAGTTGGATGGGACAACAGTAACAACAGTTGGGGTGATTAGAAACTTGAGTCTTACCTTGCATGCATGTCTAAATGTTGTTGTTTTACAAGATGTATCAGTTATAGACCTTCCACCACTCTTTGCCCTATGTTTGTTAAGAGATTTCATAGCCAAGATTGGAGGATATTTGTCTGCTGATTGGTCACACATGCTTTGTTCAAAACGAGGTATGGAACCAAAGCTACAATCAGGTCTGAACCTATTGCAAACTTCCACATTGAGCCCTACACTCCAAGTCAAGATCAATGCCAACTATTCGGCATTTGATCAAGAAGATCACCCAAGCACTGATGAAGCTGACACCAAGGTTGGAAGCATCCCGGATCTAACTCTTGATGAATGGGCAAACAAGGTGCATGCTTTTGATCCTTATCAAGAAGTAGAAGAATCTGAGCTAGGGGTCTATTGCATACATCAAGAAGATCAGCCCATTCCTAGCATCACCAAGTGAAACCACAAGGATGATAATGAGGTATGATAGATGTTTTTTGATGGATCAAGGAGTAGATAAGGTGCAGGAGGTGGAGCTATGCTTATTTCACCTCAAGGAGTAAAGTACTATTCAGCTTTTAGATTTCAGTTTGCATGCTCCAATAACACTGCTGAATATGAAGCCTTGGTGCAAGGGATGCATTGGGCAATAAAGAGAGGAATAAAGAACTTGCAAGTCTTTCGTGACAGGTGAATTGATTGTAACCCAAGTTAAGGGGCAGCATGCTTTATCAATAATAATCTGCTCAAGTGCTACAAGAACAGCAGTGTGGGGACCTCATTGAAGATTTTGAGGGCTTTAGCATAAAATCTATTCCTAGAAAAGAGAACCAAGCTGCTGACAGGCTTGCAGTAGTTGGGGCAGCCTTTGACGTTGTGGAGAGAATTCAAAAGGACAAGGTACAACCAAACATCCATGTGATTATGAGGCCTTCAGTGCCGGACAACAATGTAAGTTGGCAAGTATTTGAAAATGATCAGCAAATCATCCATTTCTTACAAGAAGAGGTGAGTTCTCACCAAAAATCGAAATGTTGGAGCAGCAAGATGGTGACCAGTGGTGCGATTGAGAACCAAAAACTACCAAAGGGGCTTATTTCTTTGGAGTCCATTTTCAATCCTAATGATTAGTTTAGGAAGGAGAAAGAAAACATCCAAGTGAAGGAATAAGATTCAAAGTGTCCATCTCGGTAGGAGAAGGCAAATCACTCCAAGTTGGAAAGATGACAACCGAGCAAGAAAGATATGATTTTATACAACTTTGTTAAGAATTCCCTGATGTGTTTGCTTGGACTGTGAAGATTTAAAAGGTTTCAATCCCAAGTTATCTCAACACACCATTGAATTGGATCCAAATACTAAGCCCATCAGGTAGAAACAAAGGCCAGTCAACCCCCACATGGAGCCTCTCATGAGAAAAGAATTGAATAAGTTGATAGAATCAAGAATCATATTCCCTATCAAGAATTCTAGTTGGGTTTCCAACTTGGTTCCAAATCGAAAGAAGAGTGGGAAAATCAGATTGTGTGTTGACTTTAGAGATTTGAATAGAGCATCTCTTAAGGATCATTACCCACTTCCTTCCATGGAGAAAATTTTACAAGTTGTTGCTGGCTCCGAGAGGTTTTCACTACTTGATGGCTATTCAGGGTACAATCAGATTATGGTGAAGGAAGAAGATCAGTTCAAGACAACCTTTTACAACCAAATGGGGAACTTATGCATACAGGAAAATGCCATTTGGGTTGTCCAACGCTGGAGCTACCTTCCAAAGAGCAATGGACATGGTGTTCAAAGGTTTGATTAACAACATAGTGCTGATATATCTTGATGATATCACTGTTTTTTCAAAAAATACAGCAGACCACCTCTCTCATTTGAGACAAGTGTTCCAAAGGTGCAGAAGATTTGGAGTCTCCTTGAATCCTAAAAAATGTATTTTCTTAGCTCATGAAGGAAAGCTCCTTGGCCACATTGTCTCCAAAGAAGGATTAGCAATTGATCCAGAAAGAGTTGAAGCCATAAGAGCACTACCATTGCCAAGCCACAAGAAGGCCCTTCAAAGTTTCTTGGGGAGAGTAAATTTTGTTCGGAGGTTTGTCCCAAATTTTGCAGCCCTTGTCAGACCTATCACCAAAATGTTAAAGAAAAGCATGGATTTCAAATGGACAACAAAAGGCAAGGAAAGTTTTGAAGCAATCAAAGAAGCCATCTCTCAAGCCCCAACTCTCATCAACCCGGATTTCTCCAAGGATTTCATCCTCTATGCGTTTGGAGGTGATGATACTATTTCTGCAATTTTGGTACAACGAAAAAGGACAATGATGAACAGACCAATAGCTTTCTTCACCAAAGCCTAGATGACTATGAGGTGAGATATTATTTTATTGAGAAGCATGTACTTGCACGTGTCGAAGCTTGAAGAAATTCAAGCATCTAGTCTCAAACAACAAGGTTCGGTTGTTGGTCTCTCATGTGGGAGTAAAGGACTTCCTCCTTAACAAGGATTTGAATGAGAAAAGGGTAGGTTGGATCACTCGTGTCATGGAGTATGAAATTGAGATCAAGGTCACCAAGCCGGTAAGAGGAAAATGATTGTGTGAGCCGATTCTAGACAAGCAAAAAGGAGTATGTAATAAAGAAGAGGTTGTTTTGACATTCAAGACAGCCATGTGCAAGGTAGCACTCAAGAAGAGGATAATGTTGTCCCCACTCCTTGCTGGACCCAAGGTATAATGCACTTCCTAAGCACGAGCCTATGCCCTCCGAGAGATGAACAAAACACAAAGAAGACACTTGATTGCGGGATGTCCCATATGCCATAGTAGACGGTGTTTTTTCAAGAAAGATGTGAATGGAGTGCTGCTTTGAGATGCATTAGCACAAATCAGATTCATAGGGTGTTGGAAGAGTTCCATGGTGGACCAGTTGGTGGTAATTTTGCACCAAGAGTGACAGTTCTAAAAATCATGAAGGCTGGTTATTATTGGCCCAAGATTTTCAGTGATTGATTTGTGTGGATCAAAAGGTGCAAGAATTGTGCATTCTTCACAGGTAAAGAGAGGCTTGCTGCCCTTCCATTGCATCCAATTTCAGTTGACCAGCCATTCATGTAATGGGGTTTGGACTTCATTGGAGTCATTAATCCCAATTCAAGCCAAGGGCATAAGTGGATTTTGACAGCCACAGACTACTTCACCAAGTGGACTGAAGCAGTAGCACTCAAGGAAGCAAATGAGTCTAGCATCTTAGACTTCTATGAGGGGATAGTAACCAGATTTGGCATACCTGCTACAATAATATCAGATAATGCATTAGCATTCATTGGATCCAAGGTGACTGAGTGGGCTGTCAAGAACGGGATCTACCTAAGTACTTCATCAAACTACTACCCTCAGGGTAATGGCCAGGCTGAATCTACAAACAAGAACTTGTTGAGGATCATTAGGAGGACTCTTGATGAGAATCAGAGGTCTTGGCATACCAAACTGAAATCAGCCTTATGGGCTGATAGGATAACTCCCAAGAGATCCACAGGTAACTCTCCATTCAGGCTTGTTTATGGAAGAGAGGAAATCTTGCCCATGTCACTTGAGTTGCCAACATTGGAACTCATGAAGTAGTTAGAGTTCTTTAGAGTTTGGGCCCATGGAGGTGAGACATGCGAGAGTTGATGGAGCTCCAAGAGATCGAGATCGTGCATCCCAAGCAATGGAGAAGGATCAAGCTTTGATCAAGAAGACCTTTGACAGGAAGGCCAAGAGTAGATCTTTCCAAGTTGGAGATCTAGTGTTAAAATGGGATGTAGATAGAGCAAAACCGGGAAGGCATTCAAAATTTTATGCCATTTGGAGTGGCCCATACATGGTCACAAAGTGTAAAGACAACAATGCCTTCCAATTGTCTTCATTAGATGGCGAAGAACTACATATTCTAGTCAATGGAATCTATCTAAAGCATTGCTACTAAAGGGAAATTCTCCACCTTGTAAATATTAGCTTAGGTTTTCATTCCTCCAAGTGCTTGTGCACATTGTTTTTCTGTAGGTTGTTTTGCTTTCCCTAAGTGCTTTGGCACAAGCTTGCTGTCCCTGGAGATGTTTTACAGTCCTTACTTCCATTAGGTGATATTCCATCTTCCTCCTTGCAACATTCTAAGTCAGTTGGGGTTCCAAACAGAAAATTTTATGACTCCATGCCCAATGGTCTGCTTCAGGCAACTGGTATCTTCATCTAGCAGGCAGATGACCCCTCTGAGTCACCAAAATTGTTATCCAAAATGTGCCCCTGCTCATTTTTGTGGCTAACTCCTTGTGTTCTTACCTATCTTGTGCCTTAGTCTCCATTTTTATTTTTAGGCACTCAAATCTTTCTAAAAATGGCACCATTGGATAGAGCTCTCTCTCAGCTTTCCAGAAAGGTAAAGTTTTCCTCCTAACTCCTCATATTTTTCAAGTTATGGCTCGGCGGAGTTTTTGTGGGAAATTTTCCCTTAGGAGGCCCGCAGCCAATAGGAAGTTGCCACATGGCACCTGGAGTGGTGGAGCGTGGGGAAAATTTGAAAATTTTTCCAAAGACCAAACGGGTAAAAATTCAAACTTTTGCCTGCTGATCCGATTTTGGCCTGTTTTTGCCCTAAATTTTCAAATCGCCATATCTTTCGATCTAGAGCTCGATTTTCATGTTCTTTATATCAATGGAAAGCTGGTGAAATTCTCTACATGATTACAGGGTAAATTTTGTATTTTGGTTGATTTTGGAGAGATAAAATCAAGAAACTCCTCTGGCACGTGGTAATGGCCAGAAATGACGTTTCAACAACCAATTTTAATGCAAAATGGGTCGCATTCTTCTTCAGCATGGCCAAAAATGTCAGGGCATGGGTCTGTAAGGACACCCATGCTATTTTAATGCATCTTCATTCAATGGGGAATGGCTTCCATGTTTTTACACATTTTCTCTCTCCTGGGCTCGACCCATGCATTGTAAAAGCCAGATTTGGCTCATTTTTTGGAGGTTGAACATTTTTTTTGGATAGCAAGCTTCTTCTTTCACCTTCAACAAGTGATTTTTGCAAGTATCAAACCTTCTTCATGATTGTAACAGGTTTCTACCTCTTTGATGTTGCAAATGCAAGGATTTTGACAGTGAAAAATGACAGTACAGACTCTGTGATCAATTTTCAGTCCTTTGTTTGTATTGTCTTGCTTCATTTCAGACCTCTAATTGCATCTTATCAGCCTATGTATGATGTTTCATGTTGCATTTTATGAAATTGTGTCAATTTACATGAACAAGAAGTGTTCACCACTCCTTTGGTGTATCACCTATTAGTTTAGTTTCAATTTTTGCACTTTCTATCTCTGTCTCCTTGGAATTTAGAGTAGGATTAGGATTCAAACCTCTGCAATTGTGCAAATAATAGATCTGATCAGAGGAGTTTGAGGAACCAGCCTCTAATCTGGAGATTCCTCTCTCATTTTATAAGTCCCACACTTGGAGAGAGGTTTCAATGTTGTGCAATCACACTGGATGCCTGAAACATCAACTTAGAAACCTGATTTGCATCCAGGGGTGCTGCTGATTTGCCACAACAGTGCAGCTCAAAATTTTCAAAATTCGGACTTTCAAAAGAGGGGAAATTTTGAGAGGACAATAGGACCCTATCATATTGAGAAGATATTTGACAATGGATCTATTCGGATACTTCCCATTGATGGCGGTAAAAGGACACTTTTGGTCAATGGACATATGTTAAAAATTTATAGGAACCCTCTTACTAGGGATGAATTCTTAAAGTAGATTGAAGTAGACAAAGAATTTGATCATATGGAAGAACCCATTTCTTCCAAAATTATCAAATAATCAGATGCATGGATCCAAAATAAAGGGAAGAGAATGAAAACCAGAAAATGGCATTCTCTTCCCCCCCAAAAAAAAAAAAAATAAGAAAAAAAGGGAAGGAATGAAAACCAGTAAATGGCATTCTCTTCCCAAAAGAAAAATATCTCAGAGATCAATTGAAAGCTAGCAATGGTAGTTGGTCTCCTCAATAAATGGATAATACAAAATAAAAAGAATTTGTTTGAATTCCAGCTGTCTTTTCTAACCGTTTTTCCTTTTTTCACTTTTAGGAATGATGAGTCATCAAGACGGAGGGATTACATCAGCAAGGATAGTAATTATGTCTTGAACTTATTAAAGGTTAAATTAAAAGTTTGCATGTGTGATTAGATTTGATTTAAAAGTCGGTATGATGAGTCATTTATTGCACATTATGATTAAAAGTAAGTAATCATGAGGATGATGTCGGTGGAACAAAAAGTGGCGGTGTATTTATAATTAGCTATCATTTGGGTGGAATAAACGAAGTTGAGAAGCAGTTGCAGAAGAACTTCAAGGAAGAAGCAAAAGAATTGTATTTGAATTCTATAGCTAAACCCATCAATTCTGCAGCTAAACACAACAATTTTGGAGCTAAACACAATAGTTACGTAACTAAATCTAGTAGTTCTACAACTAATTATGAATTTGAAGAAAGAAGAATTTGAATTGTCTTCTTTGACCATGGGGATTAAAAAGAAGTCAGAACCAGAGGATGATACACAACTTCTTGTGGATGGAGAAGTGGCAACCATTTTTGGATGAGAAGGGTGGCTAGAGTTCCTGAAAAATTTCTCATACAATAACAAATTGGTAAGATAATTTTTGTAAATTTAGAAGAATCTAGGAAAAAGGTTAGAAATATTATAATTCTTTTTTCTGTGAATACAATGAGAAATGTGTCTAGAATACCAATTGTGCATGTCCCAAATCCTGTCAAGGGAACCCTTAAAGATCTGGTGGAAACCTTGATACAAGAGGGGAATCTAAACCCCAATATATCTATAACACCAAGAAAATCATCAAGGGGGTCAGAAGAGCTAGCTTTCCCAAACCCTTTGACAGGGTAGCATTTTGGGTAGTTAAGTATTTAACTTGCGATGGTCAATTTGGAATTATGGGAAGAGAGGTCCTTAAGATGCTAATATATCTTAGGTATGGGAATTCAAAACCAAAATATATAGTAAATCTTCCAGGATTACTTTTTGACTCCATTTAGACAATGGATCGAGGGTATTCTGGGAGTTGGAATGATCAAACATCATGGGTTAGTCTATTTTGTATGCTAGAACCATTTTCTTTCAAAGAAAAATGGAGAAGAAACATGGGAAACATTTCATAACAAGTTTAATTAAAACCTTGATATTATCGGAGGGGGAATACCAACCCCTTTTTATCCTACAAGTAATTTGGAGATTGATGCCCCTACAGAGGAAAAAAGGAAATAGGTGGGGATAATGTACCCAAAAGAAGGAGATCTGGAAGAAGGATTAAAGTTGTAGAACCTACTATGCCTTCAAAAGAAAATCCTTCCTTTGCAACAGTACCAAGAGAACTAATATTTGTCTCTGACAGTGACAGTTCACCTAAGCTAGAGCATGAAGTGAAAATCAGAAGAAGCTCTAGGAGGAAACCCATTTCTAGACATTTTGAAGCTCCTCAAAGAAGAAGAGTTCATAAGAGGTCTAGGGAAATTTTAGAGGAGATGGAAGAACATGATGGGTTGGAAAAGAAGCTACTGATATTTTGGGTAGCATGGCCATGACTCCTCCTAGACCAAGCCAAACTAAGATGGAGAAAGAAGATGAAAGATTTGAAGAACATGATTTTCAAGAGTTGGGTGAATCAACAACACTTTGTCACATGAAGAAGAGGAATTGGCATCTTGGAAACAGAAAGGGAAATCCCCTTTGGTGGAAGAGGAATTCTCATTCCCCAAGGAAATTTAAGAAAAAGAGGAGAAGAAGAAAGTTAGACAGGCTCTATTTTTGTCCAGAGCACAAATCATCATTAGAGAAAAGAATGAGGAATTAAACTTCTTCAAACTCAAATTAGAACAGAGGGAAATGCTCATTGAGCAACTAATAAATCAGCTTATAGATAGGACTAAAGAATTGACAATGGTCAAACAACAGATGATGGAAAAATAAGAAGAATGTCAATTTTCCAAAAGATAGAGTGCTATGTCAACAATATATGCATAGATTGAATTGACTTACTGGCCACTCAAGCAGTTGTGGGATGATACCTGCAGGGAACTTAATGAATTTAAAACATCAAATGAGGACCTGAGAAGCAAGATGGAAGAAGATAAGAAAGCAAGGAAGGAATGGGAATAAAAATCTACAAAGAGGAAGAAGACAAATTTAAATGTCTTGTAAAAATACAAATGGCTTGCATAATGAGTGAAAAGTTACTCACATGCAAGAGACCTTCTCCTGCACACAACATTTTTCTGGAAGAACAATTTATTCGATGATAGCTATCAAGAATTGCATGTGGCCTTCCACATGAAATAAAAAAATGAATCTGAGCTCATTAAAAGCTATTCCTCGGCTAGTGCGGAGAGCAGAAAAATATTCTATACGAATCCTATCTCTGCAATTTTATGCTAGAAATGAATATAGGTTTCATGATCAATTTATATATAGGGGAAAGCCAACTAAATGCATTTGTTTATGTACTTTAGAATCAGATTGCATGGAAAGAGAGGGATTTTGAGCATCTATTAAAATCTAGTTCATCTGGCATCTATATGAGGTCTCACTATGGTAAACCATCTGTCTTTGTTATACATTTTAGATCCCATGTCTTTGATATTTGGTTAAAGGCACATTATCCGGCCAATTTATAGAAAAGTATTGATACCTTCACCTCTTATCGGGAGGAACGCTTTGAAGAAAATTATAATGGATGTTTGAATAGATGGGAGTTTCTCACGGTTTCATTGAGAAGAAGAGAAGTGATATCTCCCACAAACTTAATACGGAGCTCTGAAAGAGCTAAAGCCTTGTGTACACTAATCCCTCGTGTCAATAAAAACACATGCGAATATGGATGGGAATGAGAACAAGGCCTCCTCTCCTTCTCACTCCCATGTAACCATGGAAAAATAAAGAGCCTCAAGATCCCACTCTATTTGAGGAATGGCAGAGGAAAGTAGAAGAAGGATCATGGTATAGTACTTCTGAACTAAAACACTGTGATATTCAATTTCAGCCATTTGACCTGAGTAGTCAATTGGAATGCATAATCCACAACCTAAGATTTGAAGAGTAAATTTTGTAAGGGGAATTACAAACAAGTAAGTACGGGGAGATGATAAGGCAAAAAAACGTCTCGTTAATGTGTAATAAATGATCTTATTTTACTCTCCTTTTTATCAAGTTTAACTACATTTTGTGACTTTTGTTTGATCTAGTATAAGTTAGGATGTAATTGTCCATATTTTTTTGAATTTAGTTCTAACATCTAAAAACTATGTAATTCCTAACAAAGTGTGTGGAAATTCATTTTTGTAATAAAAAAGTCACAATCAGTCAGAAGAATGAAGTATGAAGCCATCATCATGTTTTAAGGAAGAATTGGCTTTAATACGGCTTAGTTCTGGAACTTCTAGACTTAGTTCCGGAACTCCATCACATGGTTTATGAGCTCTATCACTCAGTTCCAAAACTTTGGGATTTAGTTACAGAACTCCAACACTTAGTTCGGAACTCTTGTGTTTAGCTCTGGAACTTTCACGGTTAGATCTAGAACAATCCCCTTAGTTTTGGAACTTCTCCAAAGTTCCAAAACCAACGGAATCTATTTATTTTGATGACATCTCGATGATAAAGAAATCAATGAGCCTTTCAATCAGGAGCAGATCAGAATATTTCTGATTCTTCATACTCAAAGATCCAGTGATAACTTATCAGACAGTTGTACGTCTAACAAGGTTCCAAATTCAACATCTATTTTGGGCACTATTCGGTTCCATCTGAATCGGTAGAAAAACTATGGTTGTAAATGCATCTTTGAATGAAATATATATATATATATTTCATTCAAAGATGCATTCATAGCCATAGTTTATATATATATATATAAAGACCTATAGATACACACACACACACACACACACACACACACACACACACACACACACACACACACACACACACACACACACACACATACAGATACATAGAGAGAGATATAGAGAGATACAATAAGTTTTTGTAAGACATAACATTTCAACAATAAAATATCCATTTTGTTTTGAGAGAAATATACTTTGTCAAATCCTGATTCGAGGTGGAGCAAGGGCCCACTCCTCCAAGAACAAAGATCCTCATTTTATTGGTATTTATATTTCTAAAGAAAATAGTGTAGATCTATTAATTACTCAGAAATGTTTTTGATTCTTTAAGTTGAAATCTATTGTATACTCGTCCTTGCAAGTGTTATAGACTATATTTTTATTTCCTTGCAAGATTTTTCACAAAATCTCCAACCGTGTGTTTATTTCCAACAATCTATTTACTTCTCTATGTGTGTTTATTTCCAGCAATGAGTGTTTATTTCAAATGGTTTCTTGTAGCATAGATATAATAAGGCTTTGGCCATGAAACCCTAAGGACACTACATAAAATCCCCGAAAACAAAATAGCAAAAACTATGGTTAATTACTAAATCACTAGGATTCTTCTTGTTGCATATAGCTTTAGACACACCCCGGTTTGAATATGACAACAAAAAAGAGTTGATTAAATGAAGGGAATAACGACACCCATCACGAGATAATGCAAGAAATACATCAAGGTTGAATCAACATCTAGAATATACATGAATGTTCAACTATAGTTATCCGAGGAACTATACAATAAGACCAAAACAATAAAAAAGCAGAATAAAGCAAAATGAAAACAACATCCCGACAACATCAAAACAAAAAACCCGAAGTAAGGACTGTCCTTATAGTTATTTATGTTAAAAATTTATTTTATTTTTATAAATCGTAAAATAATAAAAAGTAATTAAATATTACTTTTTAATTATATTTTTTTGTGGTTAAAAGTGTATTGTGAGTTCTTTAAAAATAATCTTTTTGTTATATTATTTTTCAATTTTTCATTGTACGTGTTAGTGTCACATAATCATCTTGTGATGTAAAAAATGTAGGGGTTTTACATAGCAATGAAATTTAAAGACTTGTTATGCTAAGCAAGTAGCCTAAACAAATGGAGGTTGGAGGAAATGAAGGAAGGAGGCGATCAACGCCCATCTATAGTTACCAACGATGGGGTTGAATTTTTCTATGGTGACTTCATTTTCAGTTATGTGTTTACTTTTCTTTGATATACAAAATAAGAAAAAAAGTTTGTTCATGTTTTCTTGTGCATTCCTAAAGTAAACTCTTGAATGTGTTGTAATATGGTGTGAAAGGTGCGGAAGAGTGAAATAGATGTATAAGAGGGCGATAAATACATAAATCCTCGACTTTAGATATCCTCTTGTTGTCATACTTTTTGTTATCCAAAATTTACCCCCTTGGAGTAACTTATGATAACTTATGTCTTCTCTTCACTTGGAATTGTGTCGGCTTAGAAAATTGAGGCAAAATTGGAACAATTGATGAGCTCTTACCCCTTGTTCACCTCTCATTACTTGGTAAAATTTGGTGTATATTTTATTAAAAATGGATAGGGGTATCGAAATTGGTCTTGGGATATCTTATTCCTATTCTTAAGGCTATTAGTTCCTAAAAATCCCAAATAATTTGACTAAGTTTGGAGAGGAAGAGAAAAAATGGCATCTTTTAGTGTTGTGTGGATGTATATAGTGTTCTAGGAATAAGAGTTGGAGCCAAATTGAATCTAGACCACCACCCCTTTGTACTACGAATAAATCAAGGTCCATAAGAACTAGAGGTTTGATGAATGAGAGCTGCAAGACAAAGGAACAACCTGCAGAGACAATATAAAGGTAGGTCATGGTTGAAAGGGAAAAAGATGTGGAAGTCAAGCAAGCCGCAAAGGTTAGGACAAAAACTACACAAAAAGGAGATACCATATTCAATGTTATGTGGATAGTGGGGTTCATGTGAGCACAAAGAACACATGAGGAACTTGTTCCATGCGGGGTTACATTCTCTCGATGGGTTATAGAACCCGCAACACAATGGCCAGAGACATGCGATAGATGGGGTGATGAGGTGTGAATGGATCGGAAAAAAGTGGGCCCGAATGAACTAGATGACACAAGGGCTATGGAGACATGCATTCCTCATAGGCATGAGATGCCCAAATTTTGAAGGCTAGGGTGACAAGTGAGCTCAGGCCGAGCTAACCAAGCTTGCCGAGTTGGAGCAAAGCATTGTGCGAGAGTTAAGAGCCCGCGAAGCATAAGGAGCTACAGGAACTCATTCCCCATGGGAAAAAGTTCCCCACAAAACATAAACACCCGTACTATAGACAAAAGACACGTGCACAAGATCAAAAGGGGGAAATATTTTTTTTAACTAATGGTAGAGGGGGTTATATCTAAATCAAATCAACCAAGGACTCGGGATAAAGCAAAAGCACAATGGTTGAGAATTTTATAAATAGGCATCAACTACTCCAAACCCGCATGAGTATTTCTCTCCCCCAGTTCACTATTTTTCATGAAACTTGTTTCATTGAGCTCGTATTTTTGTCCATTTCCTCATGAAATCATTAAATATTCGAGTTGGTGGGGAAATTGTGGAGAAAAGACAAAGAATGGCCCATATTTAAAATATATGTCCAAAGTAGATTTAAATGGGGTAAATTAGATAGGGTCATAGTTTTATTCATCCACAAGCCAAAGGACATTGAAGCATGGGTTTTATAGGACATCCCATCCATTCTCTAGGTCATTTAATGCAAATTTTGGGTGGTTGAAGCAGGAATTTGAGACCCATCTCTCTCTCTCTCTGATATATTGTAAAAATGAGCTCATTTTGTAGAGTTAGACATTCTCCAGCTGCTCCTTTATTGTCTAAAGGTATTGCATATGTATTATGAGCTAAACAACCTCCATTTTGAGAATTTTCACAAGGAATACATGCATTTTTCTTCAATGTAATGAATTATGTCAACATTCAATCAATATAATCAAGTTTGTGGTGACTTGACAATTCTATCTTGTGTTTCTGACCTCTACATTGTAGTTTAAGATATTTTGTGCTTTTTTATTGTTTCTTAAGCTCGGGTGATTGTGTTTAATTGAAATGTCGGTATAGATGTGTGTTTATGGACTATGATATTGCAAACATCCTCTCTATCTCCATTTTACTCCATTTTAGTCTTGGAGAGTGTTGAAACTACCCTTATCTTGGTGTTATCACCTCCCTTAGTGTAGGATTTACTTATTTTCATGCTTTCTCCTTCTCCCTAGTCCCTTGGAAATCATAAGATATGATTAATTAGCTACTTTTCTTGCATTAGGAGTAGTGTAGTGCTTTGTTTATGAATAAGAACAAACTTTCTCTAGGCAGTTGTCTCAACTGCAAGGTCCCACACCCTGAGACAACTCCATGTTAGAAAATTAAATTGATTTCCTAGACAATTCACTCATAAGCATTCAAAGGGTGCTATAATTTTGCACTCATTTTTTTGGCACGCTCGATGGGACCAGAAGTCAATTATTCCATATTTATCAAGATTGGATGTGTGTCTTGGTGAATTTATAGCCTTTGGAGGATCTACAATAACACATTTGGTGAATCCCATGGATACAACCGTGAGGTTTTAGCAACCCATATTTCCCAAATTCATAAGAAGGATCCAAACCAGGTCAAGAATGAGAGAAGAGGGAATATTTGAGTATTTGAACCTATCTCCAGGAAGAGGAAGGAAAGGAATGTAAGTTCAAAGATCTCCATCTCCACCAAATAGCACTCTTTCAACACCTCCTCCTAGTAGGCCATTTCTTCAATCTACTAGAATTCTTAGACCAATAAAAATGACTCAACAATAACCGCCAAATCCTTTTGTTAATTTCACAAGAAGTAGTCCACTTAATCTCAATGCTCGAATTCAGTTCAGGAAGCATTAAATAACATTCCATATTTCACTAGAGAAAATCACACAACTCCAATTGATCCCATTCAGGACATTGTAAATGTCATGCCATACATGAGATTACTGATATGGATGTGGTAGTGAATCTTTTAGCTTCTTCTTTTGAAGGAAAATCTTTGTAGTGGTTCAAAATCTTGGTAGAAAGATCAATTCAGAATTGGGATCAATTACACACATGCCTTTGTAACCATTTTGGGAAAATGGAAGATAATTTATCTTTATTTGAACAATTGACTATAATCAAAAGGGCACAAAATGAACAAATGGCTGATTTTAATTTCAGATTCCAAAGGACATGGGACATGATTCCAATTTCCATAAGACCAACTGCTAAAGGTGCATTCCTCTATTTCCTAAAAGCTCTTAATTCTGATATAGCTATGATGATACAATCTATGGGAGGTACAACATTACCAAGAGCCTATAACATAGCTATTAGAGCTGAGAATTACTTAATTCAAGCTGGTAAACTTACACCTAGGCCACCTATGCCTATTTATCCTGAAATGGGGAATCCTAGTTCTAGTCAAGCACCTATATTAGCTCCTATCCCAACTCCCAAAAATCAAAATTCTAATGAAGCTTCCACTTCTTTTATCACCTCAACTGAGCTTCAGAAAGTCATGAAACAATTACAAAATCTAGGTAATGAGTTGGTAACAATTAAGAGGAAACATTCCCAAAATTTCAAACCTTATTAGCCTCAAGCCCAACCAAATAGGCCTCCTTATCAACCCAATAGACCTCTAACTACAAATAAAAACCAAAACCAAGGAAAATATCCCATTTCTAGGCCATTTCAGCCTTACAATCCTAATGTCACCTCTTCATCTAAAGCCTTAGTACCAGTCCATAACAACTTGACATAATAATATGAATGGTATTTCCCTTGTGGTTAACCTCATTATCAAGCAACATGCTTTAAAGGTGATTTGAATCAAGATTTAATGGTGTAAAATATTGGTGTGTATCAAGAAACAAATCAAGAAGGAAATCAACAACAAACAAGAACTCAAGAGGCACCTTCAAGTGAAACTTCACTCATGAAATGGAAAGCTGAAGATTTATGTGGGATAAATTAGTCTCCTTCTTAAGGTGTCATAGCCAACAAAATATCTAAGAAGAGAAATATAGTGGAAGGACAACCATCAAATGCAAGTGATTCTCAACCTCTTATCACACCTCATGGAGTTAGTAGTTCAAATTCAACTCCAAGCTCATAAAATCAACCTAAAGGACCTATTGTAACAACCCATGTGTAAGAGAAAGTTGTGCCAAGAAAAGAGAAAAAAAAGTATAGTTCATCCCCTTTCAACATCATTGATCACATGAAGAAAAAAAAATGTAAGCATTTCAATGTGGGAGTATCTAACCATTCCAGGACAGAGGGATTTGTTACGGGAGATATGAAAAACTTGTCCATTTGAAATCATGTACCCATGGATCAAGACAAGGTGGTAACTAATGCAACTCAATAAGAATGAGGTCATCCAAAGGGAAATATGAAACCTCCATTATTTTATATATATTTGATCATTGTGAACAACCTCATATACAACTTGCATGATATATTCGGGAGTAAAAAAATCAGTGATGCCTAAGAAAATTGTAGATCAACTAGGTTTAAAATATAAGACTATCTCGAAAGGAGTAGTAAAATTGACTGGACAAAGGTGACAACTATTATATTGATTAAGACATTGAATCTTATGTTGTATGCATACCCAAATGTCATAGTCCAACAAGACATATAGGTTATTAACCTAAAAATCACTCTTTTCCTTGTGCTTGTCAAGGGACTTCATGGCTAAAATTGGTGGGTACATATTACCTGATTGGTCCCACATGCTTTTTTAAAAAATTATGGAGCCAAAGATATAATTAGGTCAAAGCCAATTGCAAACTTCCACATTAATCCCCATGTGTCAATTCTAATCAATGCCAATTGCTCAACTTTCAATCAAGAGGACTGCCTAAGTACTCCAGAGACAAACACTAAAGTTGGAGGCATTCCAGATTTGAAACTTGATGAGTGGGCTCACAAAAGACATGGCTATGATCCATAAATAGAAATTGAGGAAGCTGAATTAGGCATCTATTGTCTACATGAAGAAAACCCACCTCTCCCTAGCATCACCAAACCAAATGAAAAAGATGAAAATGAAGTCCGACAATTATTCTTCAACGGTTTAAGGAGCAAGCAAGGTGCTAAAGGAGGAGAAATTCTTATATCTCATAAAGGAAAAAAATACTATTCATATTTTTTTCTTTCAATTCAGTTGCTCCAATAACACAACCGAGTATAAATCTCTAATCCATGGGTTACATTAAGCGAGGAAAAGAGGTATCAAGAACATGTAAGTTTTTGGGGATAGTGAGTTAATTATCAATCAAGTTAAAGGGAAGAATGACACTAAAAATGATCTCCTAAAGAACTATAAGAACCTGGTAAGGGATATAATTAAAGACTTTAAGGCATTCAACATCAATTCCATTCCCGAAAAAAATAATGAGGTCATTTGTGAACAAACTTGTGGCAATTGAGTTAACATTTGATGTGGTTGAAAGTATCAAGAGAGATCAAAATAAACATCATATAAAAGTGGTTGTGAGGCTAGTTATTTTGGACCATAACACTAGGTAGAAAGTGTTTGAAAATGAACAAAATATCATCAATTTCCTTCAAGAAGAAGTTGAGTTTTCTGTAAAAATCAAGACAAATTGGAGCAATAGTATGGTGATCAAGTAGTCTAGCTGAGAAAAACCAAGTTTCTAAAAGGCTTAGTGACCCTAGAGTCAATATTCAATCCCAATGACCAATTCCATAAAGAGAAAGCTAATATCCAACTTAAGGGTGAAGATTCAAAGTCAATTTCAGTTGGAGAAGGTATAGTGCTCCAAATAGGAAAAGTAAGTACCCATCAAGAAAAGTATGATTTCATTCAAATTTTCCAGAATTTATGGATATATTTTCTTAAAGCTATGAATATTTAAGAGGATTTGATCCAAGATTGGCACAACATATTATTGAATTGGATCTGAAATATAAATCCACCAGGAAAAAACAAAGGCCAGTGAGCCCTCATATTGAGCCTCTCATGAAGAAGGAATTAAACAAGCTCATTGAGGCAAGAATTATCTTTCCAATCAAGCACTCTTCATGGGTAGAAAATCTAGTGCCAGTTAGGAAAAGAAATGGGGAAATCAAATTGTGTGTGGATTTATAGGACTTGAACATAGATTTACTCAAGGATCATTATCCACTTCCTTCTATGGAGAAAATATTACAAGTAGTATTCGGTTCAGAGATATTTTCATTGCTAGACGGGTATTTAGGATATAATCAAATCATGATGAAAGAGGAAGATCAGTTCAAAACAACCTTCACTAAAAATGGGGCACATACGCTTATAGGAAGATTCCATTTGGGTTATCAAATACAGGAGCAATATTTTAGAGGGCTTTGGACATGGTGTTTTAGGGATTGATTACCAATATGGTTCTTGTTTATCTTGATGACATCATGGTATTTTCCAAAATGCACTGATCACCTCTCTCATCTCGTCAGAAAGTGTTCCAAAGATGTAGGAAGTTTGGAGTATCTTTGAATCCAAAAAATGTATATTCTTGGTACATAAAGGAAAGCTCCTAGGTCACATTGTTTCTAAATAAGGTTTGACCATTGATCTGGAGAGATTTGAATCTATTTTGGCACTACCTTTGCCAAGTCACAAGAAATCTCTCCACAACTTTTTGGGAGGATCAATTTTGTCAAAAGATTTGTACCCGACTTTTATAATCTGGTTAAACCACCGAAAATGATGGTGAAGAAGATTATTACGTTTAAATGGACAATGGAGGGGAAAGACAGTTTTGAGGCCATCAAGAAAGAAATTTCAAAAGCTCCAACTGTCATCAATCTGACTTCTCTAAAGACTAGACTTCATCCTCTACGCTTTTGGTGGCTTCGATACAATTTCGTAATCTTAGTGCAATCGAATAAGGAAGGATCGAGAAACTAGTTACCTTATTCATTTAGAGTTTAGAAGACTATGAGGTGAGGTACTCTTTCATTTGGAAGAATGTTCTTGTTGTTATAAGGATATTAAATAAGTTCAGAATCTGGTTTCAAATAACAAGGTTCACTTGCTAGTTTCTCATGACAGAGTCAAGGATTTTCTCCTCAATAACGACTTGAATGAAAAAAGGGTTAGTTGGATTACCCATGTCATGGAATATGACATTGATTATAGATATGTGAGTATTCTTTGGAGATAAAATAGGGATTAAATTTTTATCAATTTGTTGTAGATTGATATTGACTCCACCATTTATTCCAGAGCTCAATAACCTTTACATTGTAATATATCCATGAAGAAATTGAATATACAATATAGTATGAATATTAATATTTCATATGTATACGTCTCAATGTTTATTTTCATCATTCAAACTTGTATTTAGATCCTCCAATTTTTAAGAATACTAACACGATGATTTCCCCCACTCATTTAAGGTGCGTGAGATAAATGGATGCAAATGCAACCCAAATGAGAAAAAGTAAATCTGGCAAAGCACATCTAAAATATAAATCTATAGGGGAATAGGGAATTTGTATGGTAACAACCATGATACATGAAAAACAATGGGAAAATATATCATAAAGTGTTAGTGACAAACAATCATGAAAAAATGTAATAACATCTAGTGAAAACATGTAGTATCATAGAAAAGAAACACAAGTAGTTGGTGGAATATATGGGACACCACTTAGGATGTCACAAGAAAAGAAAGAATGTCAAGGCCATTCAAGAAAATAAGTAAGAAAACATAGGTCATATCCCAAAAAAAATAGAAAAAAATCACAATATAATAAAAACTAGTATGATCGAGATAACCAAGGTTGGAAGTAGGCCTATAAGAAAAATTCTACACATGAAGCACCCATTAACATGTTGGGATGATAAATCATATGTCAAAACTTGTATAGCTAAAAAATAAATGAGAATAGTAGATATTACAGTGATATCACTTGAATATTGAAAGATATGGAAGGTAGATGCCCCCAAGAGCCTCAATGGGACTCGTAGAGAAGAGTTTCAAGAATTGTGCATTGTGTGATAGCCTATAGATACCCTGCATTCACCAAAAATTACCATGTGAATGTGCATGTATCTATAGAAAAAGGTAGAACATATTATGGATCAAACTAGCATGGTAAACAAAATGGAACATGGTGTTGTATAAGCAAGAAAAGATACATCTAACCAAGATATAAGCTAATGTGTTTTAGAATTTTTTAAATATTTGAATGTTTTTGTATTATTAAAACATGAGATCCTATGAATAGGTAAGGGAAGTAAGGTTGCCCTAGTGTATGTGTGTGATTTAACAAATATTGAAATATAAATGTTAAATTATAATTAAGTAACAAAGTGTAGATATAGATAATAAAGTACAAATCTGACACAAGCAAGATAATAAATTTGGAACCCTAGTAATAAGAGAGGAGGTAAAATAATTAGTTAATTCACAATAATCTTGAAGTCATGTTGAATCGGAAAACTGATGAAACAAGGAAGTAGAATGTTACAACCAAGCCCAAAAAATTGTGTGAATGCTAGAAATGTCGGGACTAGGGTGCCTATGTAGGGTCGGGAACTTGGGAAACTATAGACCTCATCCGGGCACCTGTTACTACTCAAAACCTCAGAAACTCAGGTTTCACATAATCACAATTTTTTCATTGAATGTCACCTTTAGTCACTTGTACTTCGTTGCTTCATCACCAAATTCACCTGAAACCTGCAAAGAGAAAGAGCACATGTAAAACCCCAAAACACATCAAATCCTAAAAATAAAAAGATGCAAAAGAGGAGTTAGAATGACCTTGTTGGTCACCCGAATGAGTGAACTTATGATCTAAGCATTGTACTACATTTCAAACTCCAGTAGTTTTGCGTGCGTACGTGTAGAATCGTGTCATAGGTGGCTCTTGTGCAAGTTGCATAGATAACGAGCAATAACTAGATAAAAAAATGTAGATGGATGTGTGCATGGAAAAATTAACGTCCCCTCATATGAAGTGCATGTACAAGAATACAGCCCTTGTACCTTGTGTGAGTGTTAGATGGATGCTTGAATTCTCTTATAATGGCCTTTGAATGCAACCTTAGGTGGTGATAGTAGATTCTTAGTGCTTGCTCCTTTATTATGGTCACATAGCTTTGTATTTATATGATTCCCTTGCTTGAATTTCATAATTAACCACTAAAATGTTGACCACCAAGAAAATAAGATGCCAAACAACTAGAAAGAATCTAAAAGATAAGAGTAAGATAAAAAGAGGTTGGGGATGCCCATAAGGGATGGGGGTGCCTAGCAGCACTAGAGTCATGGCTAGGCACTGCTATCCAAAATTAGAAAAACTGAAGTTTCAAAATTCAGCCTGAGAAAGAAGGTGTGTAAGACCAAGAAGGAAACTAGAAATAAAGCAAAGAGGCTAAAGAAAGTGGTCAATTAGCACTTTTATTGCTTAGGAATCATATGAATAGTAGTATGTGACTAGGACCTAGAAATGTACCCAAAGTGCATGATTTAGTGTCTATATTTGCCCCCACTTTATGTTGTTGAGTGAATGCTTGATAACATAAAGTAGATAAGATATGTGTACCTGATAACCATGTAGATCAATGGTGAAAAGCGTGCCGAGGAGACAACAAAAAGCATGGAGTGATAAAAATATGAAATATGGATGCTAGAGAAGAGGAATTGAAAATGACCCTATGAGTGAGAGTGTATGTGTAGATGTCACATTTTCCCTATTTCTGATGTTACTTGATGCTTTATTATGTAATTGTTACTTCCCATAAGGAAGAACCTGCAAAAGAGAGGAGCAAACGAGTAGTCAAACTTGTGTGTATGAAAAATTGATCAAAACACGTAAAAGTGTGTAAGAAAGTATGAAAAGGAACATGTGAACATGATCCATGATGATTGAAATAGATAGAAAGGATCTTGAAGATGTTGTAGAAGAATGAGTTTTTGGGCGATCTCACTTTAGTTGCTCCAAGTGTAAGTTTTGTGGGATATCTCATGCCAAGTGTGGAAGAAGTTAGGGATAAAGGTCTAGTATTATTATCCAACCTTTGAATGCTTCGCGAAGTGTAAAAACCCACTTTGCGCAGATGGTGTGTGTAAATTTGATCCATTTTTATCCAATCGAGATCCAACGTGAAAGTAGAAAAGAAGAAGGAAAAATGCATGCATGCCGACTGTGAAAAGACTGCATGTCCTATAAAATCCTTTGTGTAATTCGCTATGAAATGTGTTAAATTGAGAAAAACTATGTAATCCCCCTTTCATAGGCACCTAAGAAGGGTCAGTCGGGGTACCCAAGTGTTACTCTGTCTCTATGTCAGGCGTTGGTGTCTATGTTGTGCTAAGGACCCAAGTCAAATTTTGGGCTGTCTTTGTGACTAAATGCTATGTTGTACCAAGATTACTAAACTGTGCTAAAATGTGATCAGTAAACTACTATATGGGGTGACTGATTCACCTAATTATGCCCCCTCATTTAGGGTGCATGCAACGTCGTAAGGAGTATGCATCCTAAAGGAAGATCGACACACTATGCTGAAATTGATGCCCTACAAGGGGAGGGAGTGTCATTGGTAGAAACCAAGGCACACACTAACAAAGTGGTTAAAAACAAGTGTTAGTGCAAACAATACAAATACACATGTAGAAGACAATATGTAAGCTAGTAAGCAAGAAGAAAATGTGTAATCTAACGCATAAGAAGAAAATATAGACAGAGTAAAAGTGGATTTCAAACATGGGACATCACTCACTATGTCTGAAGACAATTAGGGCTGAAGTGGCCAAAAGCATACAATTTTCACATAAGAAAAACAACATAGCCCACAAACAAGGGAAAATAATGAAAAACAATGAAAAACAGCCACAAGCAAGATATCAGACAACTATGGTAGCATGGAGTTCCTGCAAGACCAATGTTACACATGAAGCAACCGTTAGCATGTTAGAAAGATAGAAAGTATGTCAAAACATGTATGATCCGATATGATGTATTTTTCTAATATGAATATGAAGTAGTATAAATTGAAACAATAACACCTTTAATGTGTATGAAAATGGATGCCACCAAGAGCCTATTGTGGGACTTGTAAGAGGTAAAGTGCCAAGCATTCATGCTCCATGTAACAATTTGTGTAAATTATATGAGCACAACTAGAAGGTAAGTAAATTCCCATGTGTATATAGAAAAGATAATGACATATAAAATATCTATCTAACATAGTAAGAAATGTATAACATGCAAGTACAAGTAAGAAAGATCATGTGAAACCAAGATATTTAGTATGTTTTGAGTGTGAATGGAATGGAATGCAATGCGAGAGTGATAGGAGCAGTGTGCCCCCAAGTGAATGTGAATGAGAAAGCATGAGATGAGGTTCATTTATAAATGACCCCTCAACAGTCAAGAACAAACCATAGAATAAGAGTGCATCCTCAGGAAATGGTTTTAATTATCTGTTAGAAAGATATGATCGATAAAGCATAAATTTTATAGAGTGAGTGAGCATGGTGAGGTTCATTTCAGATTTATACCATCATAATTCGAGTATGAACCATGGAACTAGAGTGTATCATAGGGTAGTGTGTCATGATGAAAGTGTGCTAGAGAGATGTGTTGTGAATGCGCTTAGTGTGAATTGTGTTGTGTGTATGATGTGAGGTTCATGAATTTTGTGAGCCCTCAATAGTCAAATGTAAACCATAGCACAAGAGTGTTTCATTGGGTAATGATGATACAAAAGTGTATCAAGAGGTTTTTAATAATACTTAGAAAATCTTAGTCATTAAGCACGAAGCATTAAGTACACAAGATGATAGAAACATTTAATAACAATGCAAGAGGAGAATAGAAGTGATGGCCCCACAAGTGTGTCAATGATGGAAATCTATGTGGGGATGTGAGAGGTACCATGCCATTGTGGGAAAGAATAATTTGTGTCATGATAAGTGAGAGGGCCAACCCATTGGTAGGCAGAAGCAATAGTAGGACCATCGCATTGTGGCAGAGTTTGAAATGGGTCTTGAAGATAAAAGTAAGGAATAGTTTATTTGAAAAAAAATGATTGGCTTTTGAAGTGGTGGAATATTGGGTAAGGATGTATCAAAATCAGTAGGAGGTGTTGAACTGATCTTTTTATAGGAGGTTGCTTAGGTTAACTTGATAACGTTGTAGATGACTTGGGAGGAGGAAGAATGATACTAATTTTGAGAGGCGGTTGCATAGTTTCAAAGTGGATTGCATAGGTAGTGCTTGAGTGAAGGAAGAAGAAACATTAGAAGTGATGACTTGATGCTCATTAGACATAAATGAATCATATTTAGGAACCCATTGAGATATAAAAAGTGGAGAGGACCATGTAACTAAATCCTGTGCGGTGAATGAGATAAAACCTTGATGCTCAAGATTCTTGATTCTTTGTTGTAGAGCATAACAATAATTGACATTATGTCCATTGATTTGATGATAATTGTAATATGGAAGACATTGATATTTTGCAAGCCGATAAGGAGGATAACAATGAGTAGATAAAAAGATGATTAATTGATGAGTTATGAGTTGTGGAATAATATCTTGTTTCTTAGCATTGAGTTCAAACTTGAGAGGTGCGGGGTGGTAAGATTTTAGGTTCACTAATATGAGCACATGTAGAAGACATAAAATGAAGATGAGATGTAGAAGGAGAAAAACATGAGCCTCAGAAACATCCTTAATATGTTGGATTTAAGATTTAAGAGATATAATCGTGGATTTCATAGCTTGAAATTTATCTTTAAAAAAAAGAAGAGTGGAATGTATGTGTAAATAGATTGATTGGAATCGAATCGGGATGATTAAAGATAACACTTGACTTGAGCAGGTGGCGTATCTTTAGGAATATACTTGGTGTCTAGGGATTTTGAATAACCTCTTTATAAGGTGAATGCATTTGAAGTAATTTAGACAAAGAGATTTGACGAACCTTAAGATCCATGATAGAAAATATGATGTGCTATAGAAGGATCTGAATGATTGATCATGAGTGGGGTTAACCAAAATGATTAAACAAATATTAAAAAATAAATGTTAAATTATAATCAAGTACCAAATGAAAATATGGACAATAAAGTACAAATTTGACACAAGCAAGTAAGCTAATAAATATGAAACCCTAGTTAATAGAGGAGGTAAAATACTTAGCTAATTCGGAATAATCCCAAAGTTGTGTTGAATTGGAAAAATGATGATACAACAAAGCGAGTGTCACAATTGAGCCCATAAAATTGTGTGAATACTAAATATGTCAGGACAAGGGAAATTATAAAGGGTCGGGGAACCTTGGGCACTTTGAAGACCTCCTCTGGTCACTTGTGACTTCTAAAAACCTTAGAAACTTAGTTTCACGAGAATCACAAGATGTTTGCTAGATGTCACCTTTAGTCATCCGTACTTCATTTCTTGATCACCAAATCCACCTAAAACCTACAAGGAGAAAGAGAACTTGCGAAACCCCAAAACCCATCAAATTATTAAAAAAAAAAATATGCAAATGGGGATTTAGACCGACACTCGTGGTCACCCAACCGAGTGAACTTACGATCCAAGCACTACATTACATTTTAAACTCTATGTAGTTTTTTTTTTTGTGTGTATAATTGTTTCTAGGTGGCTCTTGTGCAAGTTTCACTTAATAGTGAGTAATAGATTGATGTAGAAAATGTAGATAGATGTGTGCATCAAAAATGAACTCCCCCTCCTATGAAGTGTATGCATTCCATTTTTTCTCATGTGTGAGTACTAGATGGATGTTGAATGCTCTTATAATAGCCTTTGAATGCAACCTTAGGTGGTGATAGTAGATGCTTAGTACTTGGTCCTTTATTATGGTCACATATCTTTGTATTTATATGATTCCCTTGTTTGAATTTCATTATTAACCACTCAAATTTGATCACCAAAAAATAATATTCTCAATAGTTAAAAAAACCCAAAAGATGCAAGAAAGATACAAAGAGGTTGGGGCAACTAAAGGGGACAGGGGCCCCTGGCGCCGACATCCTAACTAGGTGCCGGTGTCCAGACTAAGAAACAATGAATTTTTGAAAGTTAGACTGGGAAAGAAGGCATGTAAGACTAAGAAGGAAACTAGAAAGAAAGTAAATAGGCCAAAGAAAATGGTCAATTTGTAATTTTCTGGCTTAGGAATCATATGAATAGTAATATGTGACTAGGACCTAGAAATGTACCCAAAGTGCATGATTTAGTGAGGGAGAATACTATGGAGTCCATGATCCCAACTACATGATTAATAAGTGTAATAACAAAAACAATATGAGTGTGGTCATGAGAAGAATGTAGAATAGGTGGAAAAATGATAAGAAATAGCACAATTTGGGAATATAAGAAGCATTAAAGTTGTGTTTATGAGAAACCATAGAAATAAAGCTAGAAAGAGGAGGATTTATTTCCCCCATGGTTTAATAGAGTAGATGGAGTTAGATCAATAGCAGAAAGTCATATTTGATGGAGAAAGGAAAGGTTGAATATGTTAAGACCAAATCCATTATCAACTAAAGCACGCTTAACAATCACATTATGAATGTGAGCTGAATATACAATAGAGGAGCATTGTTAATAGTTGTTTAGAAATGAGTAATATAATCAAGATCTTATGTTCTAGATGAAGATGAATGGGAGCTATGATAGCTAGGATATGTGAGAAACCTAGATAGATATTGATAATGATCCCTGAGATTCAATATGATGGATGAAATATGTTGCATTCACATCCAAATAAAGAAACCCTAAGGTTACTAGGGTTAGGGATACAATGAAGAAAACAAAATGAGGGATCCTATGGAAATCTAGGGTTCAATCAATAAATGTGTTCACCAAATGATTTAAAAAAATTAAATATTAATTAGAGGAATGAGATTAATCGAATATGTCGAATACAAAAGATATAACATGTAATAGAAATAAAGTACAAGTAAAAAAAGAGTAAGTGAATATCTAATAACTTATTTTCTTACGTGTCTAATCTAGGCTAGAGTGATAGTAAAAATGACTTAATCTAGGTTTTACATGCTCCATCTAGAAAAATGTGATCTAAAAGTGTGTCAAAAATACCATCCAAAAGAGGATATTCTTGCTCAGGTAGTAGTTTTTGAACATGTCAAGAGAGTCCTAGTAGTGAGTGTGGACTGGTTCTTTTATGATTCATCAATGTCACCATCACTTCACTTTTCTCTCTTTGAATTCATGATAGGGTTTCTTTATCACACGTGTACTGTAAAATAAAAATTAACTACATTTACAAGGATCAAACACACATTAGATGGAATAAAATATACATATTCTTGAGTTGGGCTGACCTCGATGGTCACCCCAATGTGATTATCATTGAGCACCTTTGCACTAGATTTCAAACTCAATGTATTTCTAGTGTATGTGTGATAGAACTATGTTCCTTGAAGATAGTCTGTCCTTGTGCTAGTCACACCAAAATAACATGATAACAATAATTTTCCACATGATAATGTGTGTGATGAAATTTAGAAATCACCCTTCCTATCAATGACTGAAGTAGCCCAAATTCAATCCTTAAATGTTAATCTTTACCCAAGTACTAGATAGGAAGTAATAGCCCAAATTTCTAGCCCCTTGGAATAATAAAGAATATATATATATATATATATATATATATATATATATATATATATATATATATATATATATATATATATATATATATATGATTCCTTTACTTGAATATTGATATTAACCCTAAAAGCAAATCCAAAGTGATAATAAAAGGTTTAGAAAAGACAATGGTCAATGTGACATTTTAAAAACATAAGAGAAGAGGAAAAATGACGAAGTTCCCAAAGGGGATAGTAGTATCGACCACTATTATCCCTATTGGATGCTAGTGTATGAAAGTATTCAAGGATAAAATAGGAAGTAATGAGTTGGATCACATGTTGTGTAATGTATACAAGTAAAGGTGTAGTTCCGAGAAAAGTAAAGGGTGAAAGTATAAAAGGATAAAATAATGTAAAGTAAATCAAGTGTTGTTAAGGTCTAGTGTTCTTACGTACGAATCATGCATATAATGACACACTAGAGGTGTGATGTAATCATAATAAGTGTATAATATAGTTTCTAATCCAAATGATATTTATTTTTTAGGGCTTCCCATCCATGGCTAGGGTTTGAGATTACATTAAAAATGTTTAGAGAGCTTCACAACATGAACAAAAACTAGGGTCTAATAACAAATATTGACGGGGTTCTTCATTAGTTTTGCTCACTAAAGAATTGATAAAATAGAAGCCGTGGGAGATATAAACTATTAAGAAGTAAAAAATCCATGAACCACTAGATTTTATATATCACAATGAGAAGCTGTTGAAAAATACATAACCACGAGACATTGGAGAAAGTTGCATATAATTGGGAATCTCTGCTAAACACTACAAAAAGCCGCCAAAGATTGAGGAAATATGTGAAATACGTAAAATCCATGAAATGAATACAAAGACCAAAATTAAAGATATGGAGTCACTATCAAAAGGGGTGACTATTGGGTATTATATGCATTATACACTTATTGTAATCATTGTGATAAAGAAAGACACATAGATACATATACATGGATATAGATAGAGATAGATGGATAATGTAGACACTAAATCACACACTTGGGTACATTTCTAGGTCCTAATCACATGCATTATATTCATATGTTTCCTAAGGGAGAAAATTACTAATTGATCACTATATTTGGCCTCTTAGGTTCCTCTTTGGTCTCCTTCTTGGCCTTACACACTTTATCTTTGCGTAGTTTGACTTGTGATACTTCACCTTTTCTCGCTCTGTCACTAGCTCCTAGCCGAGAATCCGAGTGCTAGCCATCATTGTCCCCTCTGGGTGCCCTAGATCTCTTTTTATCTTACTCACTCCTTTTGGGTCCTTTCTAGTTGTTGGGCATCCTTATCTCTTAGGGGTTGGTATTTTAGTGATCAATTACGAAATTCAAACAAGGGAAACATATAAATATAATTTTATGGGATCAAATTAAGGGACACGACTCTAAACATCTACAATCACCATCTAAGGTCACATTCAAAAGCATCTAAAGATAATCATTGCATCCATATAGTTTCATCTAAGGGACAAGGGCTAGTTATTTTTCATACACTTCATAGGAGGGGAACTTCATTTTTCCATGCACACATATATCTACATCTTTTATATCTAGCTACTTGCTAACTATCAAGTGTGAAAAACAAAAGAGCCACCTAGGGGACAATTCCATAGACACATACATATAAATACATTGGGTTTGATATGTAGTGTAACACTTAGTCATAATATTACTTATTTAACAATTGAGGATAGTCTAACCCCTCATTTGTATTATTTTCTTTTTGGGATTTGATGCACTTTTGATGGTTTTTCAGGTGGTCTTATTTATTGCATGTTATCATTCCTACATCATAATCATTGTACAAAATTATAGTGATAGATAGCAAGGGATTCAAACAACTCAATGACCCTAGAAATTCATTTCTAGAGATCTTGCGTAGATTTTGACACATAGTTAGGGATATTAGTACTCGGCGCCACAAGTACCGGTCAAAGGACCTTGGTCCTGCTTCTCCTACACTTCTACATTTTTCTAGGCTCGGATCCAACAACCCACACTTTGGTTGTGTTGTATTCTACTTCCACACACCTATGTGATATTCACAAAATCATCCAAGTGACCTAATTATTAATTGTACTTAGGGTTTCTACTTGAAGATTTATTGCTTCATATATCATATCTAGCAGTTGGTTATTATTGTTTTTATTAGTTACTCTACAATTAAGATCTTAACAAAAATCTTATTTTTGTTAAGTCATTTAGTGAACCCATATCATTCGGGTACTCTTGGATTCTTATTTTCTTCTATCATGGGTCGTAAAGTTTCTCAAATGTATTCGTCTGATTTAATTAAAATGCATCCCAATTGCCAAACTATTCTGCAAAAATCCTTAGACACCATGTATCTTCCTAAATATACGTTGGCACACAAAATAAGCCCTATTTTCGATCATCTATCTGACAACCCTAACCTTCATGATCCTCCATCCAATCAAACCTTATTGGAGTCAATTCAAACTTTGCATTCTTTATTTTATGACTAATTTTAGGCTATGGAATCCACAATCATATCTCTTAAATCTGAAATGCAAAAATTCAAAGACAATTCTTAGGCTCATGTTTGTTCTCCTTATACATCTCCTCCTCATTCTATGTCTTCTACATGTGCTCATATCGGTGATCCTCATCTAAATTAATTTCTTTCCCATCTACTCGAGGATATCCTCCTTATTGAATTGAAAAAAATCAAGGTTGCCCATATTGAAATTATCATCGAATCAATGGACATAATGACAATGACATTTGCATATGCTCTACAACAAAGAATAAAGATTCTTGAGTGTAAAGGATTTATTATCACATTACTACACAATGTTTTGTTACATGGTCCTCTCCACTTCTTACATCTTAATGGATTCCTAAATCTTATTCATCTATGTCTAATGAACATCATGTTATCACTTCTAATATGCCTTTTTTGGCCATTCTAGTGTCTCCTATTCAATCTGCTCAACCTCCTATTAAGGATGGTCCCACTCCTCCTCCATTCAATTTATCGAGACATTACCAATTCAATCTAAGAAACCTCCTCTAAAGCTTAGTTCAACATGGCCTCCACTCAAGTCTTCCATAGCATAATCAAATAAGCCTCCATCGTGCATGGTCATTCCCTAATCTCCACTTTAGCATCTAATCACTTTTGTTAAGGAAAATAATGCTTACATCGATTCCCTTAGCATCACCACATAGATATCCATATATTATGCACTCAAGAGGCATCACACTTATTCTTCCCCCTCTTAGCATTGATAGGTGGCTATCATTTACTAATATTACACTCGGTGCTTCATATTTCCCATCTTCGAGCGATCTTACACAACTTGATACATTATTGCATCATCAATACCCTATGAAAAAATCTTGTGCTAAGGTTCCCACTTGAGTGTTGAGGGCATAATACATACATGAACCTCACATGCTACACACTTCACACATTACACATCTACGAACATCTTCTTACATCAC
Source organism: Taxus wallichiana var. yunnanensis (assembly GCA_018340775.1). Classification (NCBI taxonomy): domain Eukaryota; kingdom Viridiplantae; phylum Streptophyta; class Pinopsida; order Cupressales; family Taxaceae; genus Taxus; species Taxus wallichiana. Next base: position 382,274,241 of record CM031242.1, read on the forward strand.
CCGCACTTTGTACTTTCTACACCTGCACATTCTACACATCATACACATTCTACTACTGCACATTCTACACATTTGGCACTACACACTACACATTCTCACACTCAACACATTCATAGCACATATTTCTAGTGTTGCATTCTCAAACTACACACTTTCAATCTACATCATTCTAGCACATTCTCTTTGTGTATCATACTACTCTATTCTACATTTTACGCTTCATGATAAAACATTTTCTAGCACATATATTCACTACCCAATGATGCACTCTAGTCTCGTGGTTCATACTCGACTGTTGAGGGTTTTAATATAAATTTAACCTCACCACACTTGCATCATTCTAAATTCTACACATTCACATATTTCTACATGCTATGCTCCACATTTCATGATCAATCTCTCTAGCGTCTTATTCAATATTTCTAGAATATTTCTACATTTTATGATCAATATTTTATAGTGTCTTGTGCACATATTAGACATCCTATGCTCCATGCTCCACAATAAATATTTTTACCATGTCCCATTCAATATTTCTAGTATCTTCTTCTTACACATCACACTACACCATTCTACAATCTACACTATGTGCTCTATTGGTCGAATCTTTCTAGCATACACATTGATCGAACCATTTCAGCACTATTGTTCTATGGTTCATTCTTATCACCGAGGGGGCATGTATAAATGAAACTCATATCATACATACACATCCCCTCGGAGGGAATACTGCTCCTATCATACTCATACTACATTCCATTCCATCTCATCCACAACATATTACATATCTTGGTTGTATTTAGTCTTCCTTATATTTTCTCATTACATGTACACTTTATTACACATGCTAGTCATATAATTTGTATGTCATTATCTTTTATCATATACACATGCGTGTTTACTTTCCTTCTATTTGTGATTACATGCTCTACATATATCTTTACACGTAGCATGGATTTTTGGTGCAGTATCTCATACCAATCCTACAACGGCTCCCGGGGGCATCCAATTTCGTACACACTACATGTGTTATTGTTTCATTTTTCATAGTACACTACTCTATCAAGTCATACTCACTTGGACATACTTTCTATCTTTCTAACATACTAATGGGTGCTTCATGTGCAACATTTTCTATACATGTCTATTTTCTCTCATGGTTATCGATGTTTGCTTACTATTTTTTACCATTGTTTTCAATTATTTGGGGCATTTTCCCTATGCTTTGTCTTGTGTACACACTATATGCTTTTTGCCACCGGGGCCTCTCAATTGTCTTACGACATCATGAGTGATGTCCCATGTTTTTGACTTACTTTTCACTATTTACATTGTCTTCTTGCTTATTAGCTTACATTGTTTTTATATATACATGTTTTTGTATTAACACTTGGCTTATAGAAGTTGTTTGCATGTGCCTTGGTTTATACCAAGCATTTTCCATTTGCATACCGATAGTAGTTCAACATGGGGTCCTCTTTTGGGCTACATCCTCCTAGTGACATTGCATTTGAATATTTAGACAACCAAAGGAAAATACAAAGCAATAATATTAACACAAATAATAATCACTCTATATTATTCCACTCACTGAAAATACATATCCAAATTTTTAGGCATATATTACTCCTAAAATGTAGGAAGAAATTATAACAATATACACGAGTTGTTCTAACAACTTGTAACAATATACTAGTTGTTAACAATACAAGATATATTGTTATAATAACAATATATCTATTTAAAACTAATTTACCCAATGTAAATACTAAATGCTAACATTCCCCCCTTAGTGTTTACATAGAAAGAAAACACATCTCAAAAACTAAAAACATAATCGTATACCTCTCGCATATTACTAGCTTGGATCTTGCTAAACATGATCAATCCACTTCACCACAATGAATCCCATACTGAATGATCACACTTCCACTGATTTTCCTACATACACAAACTCAACAGTTCTTGCTTTCACTTATAGTGAATCATCTTTCACTAGTTGATCTATGTTATAAGCATGACCATCGAAGGATATCTCTAATCGTGAGGATCACTCTAGTTTAATTACCATCATATATAATTGTTCTTAGATTCCAAAATGCACATCCTTCACATTTTAATCACAAGTAAGGGAATGAAACCACACACCATTTGAAGCAAACAACTAAAATAATATAAAAAGGTGTCACCGGTGCTCTATGTGACCCCATCGTTGGTGACTAATGAGAGGCGTTGATCACCCTCCATCCTTCGTTACCTCCATCCTCCAATAATTTTTCTACTAACTTAGTGGAAGGTATAGTTGAGGACGATACACGATCCCTATCGCAATACAAGGCGGGTCAAGGGAAGAGCCCCAAATCTAGGAAAAATTTTCATTTGCGTTTACTTAAAAATAAAGTTTTTATTACACCGAAAAAAGCACTCATTTGTCTCTCCGTTTTTAACAACTTTTGACTCTTATGATGACTATGGGGACAATAATTTTATCATTATTAACAATGACATTATTACAACTTAAACAACCAATTTGATCATTTATTGACTATTAATAGTGATATTCACTATAGACACTTTACAAACTATGATGCCACAAAAATGAACAAAACAATACACAAACTTATTCAGATAAACACACTAGTCCATAGAATCTGCCAATTTTGTGAAGCAATCAAGGCAGTTTGGAGATGATCTGATGGGTTATTGACACTTGATGTAAATTACAATGCAATGTTGCACACTCACCACTGATTTCAAACCCGAGACAATTACTTCTTAAATTCCAGTCTTGATGTTATTCTTGGAATAGGCCGATCTAGACATGAGTGTTAGAGTCGTTAGAGTTGCTTAAGAACCACACATGAGAATACATAATAGAATTCAACATAGTCAGCAGGTATCTCTTTCCAAATGCATCTATGCTACCAAATAGTGGGAACTGAACAACAAACAAATATGTAGTTAAAGATAATGCAGGCATCAGAAATTGTTTCAATTGGAAGTCAAGATAAATCTGATTTTCTATTTCATACATCATCTCATTGACTTGAGGCTTGTATGAATGCTTTGACACTCACGATCATTGAGTATTGCATTCATATGAACATTTAAACACCGACTCCACTCGAAGCTCAATGCATGCAAATACATGTGCTGTCGAGTATAAAACAAAAAATTGTAATCTCTAAACCAAATAAAATGAAACAACAATGACGATAATATAACGACAACACCCAAATATCAATATACAATGCTTCTAAACAATATTCCCTTTGCAAATCATTTATGCGTTTCCTTATTGGGAATTGTGACTGTAGTGAACATGAAATGAGAAAGATATAGGAAATATACAGAGCTTTGGAACAACTGGATCCATGAAAATTTTCTCCTTCCTTTATCATGGCGGATCTTCCATCTCTCCCATCAGGCCATCAATATGCTCGATAGCCAAATCTGGAGATTTGGACAGCCGAAGGAAAATAAAGCAATAATATGAACACAAATAATAATTACTCTATATAATTCCAATACTGCAAATACATAGCCAAATTTATAGGCCAATATTGCTCCTAAAATATAGGAAGCAAGTATAACAATATACACTAGTTATTCTAACAAATCATAACAATAAACTACCTGCTAACAATACGAGATATAGTGTTATCATAAAAATAGATCTATTTAAAACTAATTTACCATAATACGCATATGATGAATAGTAACAAGTAATTTACCCAATGTAAATACTAAATCCTAACATCGCATGCACCCCAAACGAGGGAGCATCTATTGGGTGAATTATTCACCCCATTCAATAGTACAAAGACACAGTTCAACATAGTTCAACACAGAGGCAACACAATCTATAGTATTAGACAACACTCAGAATCAAACTTGGCTCCTTACTTTAGCACAGACACTAGTGCCCATAATCAGACTTGGGAACCTAGGTGCTTCTGTCCCTTCTTGGGTGCTTGAGACCAGGGGGTGGATACAAATTTTTCTCATTATTGGAATAGTTCACAACAGCTTTACACAACAGATTTTATAGGATAGTTATAGGCCTTAACACTCAACATGCATCCATTACACCTTATTTTATACTCTCTCATTGGATCAAACTAGATCAAATTTATACATTCCATCTGCAGTGGTTTTTTTACTCCGGGAAGTAATCAAAGGTTTGTGATGACACTAGACCTTTCTCCCTACACTAGTTCTTCCATAGTGCAATATCGCCCAAAAAACTCACATTTAGGACAACTGTCGTGATATTGCCCAAAAAACTCATTCTTCAACAAAATATTTAAGATCCTTTCTATCTCTTTCACTCATCACGATCAGTGCACATGTTATTGTTTTCTATTTTCACCATTTTCATACTTTTTACATGCATTTCATAGATTTTGATAAAAATATTTCTATACACATGTATTTGACTACTTGTTCATTCTTCACTTTTGCAAGTATGTCCTTATGGGAAATAGTATCCAACATCAACTCATATCAATAACACTTCAAAGGTCTAATGCGGCATCTACGTATATACTTTCACCCTTGGGTCATCATCATCACTTTTTACTTCCTCTTCTCTAGCTTCCACGCTTCACTTTTTATCACTCCATACTCTTTTGTCTCCTCGAACTATCTTCTTCATTAATATACATGGTTATCAGGTACACATCTCTATCTACTTTATGTTATTGAGCTTTGTATCACCAACATAAATTGGGGAAAATGTAGACACTAAATCATGCACTTGGGTAGATTTCTAGGTCCTAATCACATGCATTATATTAATATGTTTCATAAGGGAGAAAAGCACCAATTGATCACTATCTTTGGCCTATTAGGTTACTCTTTGGTCTCATTTTTGGCCTTACACACTCTATTTCCATTTGACCTTTGATACTTACGCGCCCTCGTCTCCTCTTGGTTCTCTAGACCTTTTTTATCTTACTCGCTCTGTTTGGGTCCTTTCTAGCTATTCAAAGATCCTTATCTCTTATGGGTTAACCTTTTAGTGATCAATTACAAAATTAAAACAAGGGAAGCCTATAAATATAATGTTATAGGATAAAATTAAGGGACCAATCTCTAAGCATCTACTATCACCACCTAAGGTTGCATTCACAAGCATCAAAAGATCATCATTGCATCCATTTAGAATCATCCTTGAGGGAAAAAGGTTGCTTATTCTACATATACTTCATAGGAGGGGAAGTTCATTTTTCCATGCAAACATCTATCTACATATTTTACATCGAGCTACTTTCTAGCTATCAAGTGCGCATGGACAAGAGCCACCTAGGTCATAATTCCACACAAACACACAAAACTAAATTGGAGTCCGAGATGTAGTACGGTTCTCGGTTGTAAGATCACTTTTGTGATTGAGGACAGTTTAAGCCTCATTTGCATTATTTTATTTTTGGGATTTGATGCACTTTTGAGGGTTTTGCAATGGTCTTATTTATTGCAAGTTATCAACGACAATAATGATCACTATGTGATTTTATAATGAAAGACAACGAGGGATTCAAACAACTCAACGACCCTACAAAATTCATTTTTGGAGATCCCACATAGACCCTAACACCTAGAGAGGGATCCTAGCACCCAGGCACCATAGTACTAGTCCAGATGCCCTAGTCCCTGCTTCTCCTACACTTCGCATTTTTGGGCTCGGTGTAACATCCTACACTTCAGTTTTTTTAGTCTTCCACTTCCACACACCTCTAGTGATATTTACAAAATCAGCTAAGTGATCTAACTCTTCATTGCACTTAGGGTTTCTACTTTGTATGCTTTATTTCTTACATCATATCATATCTAATAGTTGTTTATTATTATTTTATCCGTTACTCTACAATTAATATCTTAGATTTTTTTTTATGTTTTTAAAATTAGATACAATAATATATAGATATTGAGAATAAGAGAAATAATAGAGTGGAAGTGAGTGAGAATGGGAATATAACACCCACACATGTAAGACTAACACACAAGGAAAAATAAACAAGGGTATTTTTTCTTTATTTCTTTTCTTGATTTACAACATCACATGAGATGCTTATAAAAACATGGACCCATGCGGAGACAATATGATGAGAAATTTATTAGAACCAAAAGTAGAGATGAATCATACTACCAAGCCTATCTACAAGGCTTGTAATGGGGGAGAGATCATCATTACAACTACCACTTATCACTCCACTAAGGAATCTTAGCTAGCCTTTGGTTCCTCCAAGATGAAATACACCACATCAAATTTGATAGGCCCCTTATCCCTAAATTATAACACATGATTATGCCTCCACTAATACTAGCCACGAATTCCTTTAGTTCCTCCAAAGAAATAACACACAATATTGCTTATTCCTCCCTTCACTAACAACACCTTATCCCTCCAATAATAATGATGTAATCTCACCCCAACATGATGAAACTTACACACAATCATGATAACACAATATTCACATTAATGCCACATTTTTTTAATTATTGGCAAATAGTTTTTTGAAAGGGACTATACCCTTGAATACAAAAGAAGGCCTGAGAGCCGGAATAAGAGTGAGAAACAAAGAGAATGGATCAAGATCCAAGTGTTACAATGAAGCTCAAAGTAGCTCAGAAACAGCTACACAAACGAGACATAACAGCAAAACAACAGCAAAAAAACAGCAAACCAACCGCAGAGAAACAACAAACAGAAGCTCTGCGACTGTTACCCTTACCCAGGCGAAGCGTTACCCTTCAGAGTGGTAGATTTTTTCTTTTTGCTGACCGTTACCCACCCTGATGGAGCCTTCGCGGTTGGAGAAGAAGACAAAGGAGGAGTATTTTCCTTAGTCGCAAATGTCCCATTTGGAACAGCCAAGTTGTTCTCCTGAGAGATATATTTTTCATTTTCCATGCTGCCCTCAGCAGCTTGTGAATTTTCCATGTTTCTAACAATCTGAGTTTCGGATAAATGAGATAAATTTGTTGCAATTTCCTTGCTGTTGGAAATAGGATTTTCCAAAAAGGAATTTCAGGGACAAACCCAGATTCATCCTTAGCATTTGACTTTGAATCAAGGTCCTCTTTTGCATCAAAAACCAAATGTTCCGGGAGGGCATCCTTCCACCAACTGCGTTTCTCATGCTGGCCCTTTGCCAACCCACAAGCAATAGAGGTATGACCTAAACAGAAACACTTTCTGCATCGAAATGGAAGGCCCTCGTAATCTAAAGGTTGTGACCAAGTTCTGTTTTGCACCCTAAGATCAATGGTTGCTGGGAGGTTTTTAGCCGTGTCAAGTTCCACCAAGATTCGAGCATAGGTAGTGTGGGTGTAATCAGAAGTTTGAGAGTCTATAAACAGAGTAGTTCCCAAGGTGTTTCCAATAGATTTCAAACATTCACCGCTCCAAAATTGGAGGGGTAAATGGGGCAGTCGGATCCAAACAGGTTTGCATGAAAAAGACTCAGTGAGCGGGTTAAAAGAGGGGAACCAGGGTTTAATGATCAGGTACTTAGATTGGAAAACCCAAAGCTTGGAAGCGATGGAGTTTTTATCAGCAATTGAAGAGAAAGTCACAATGAAGATACCTTTAGCACACGGATATAAGTCTAACCTCCCAACGAGCAAAGGAGTCCAGTGCTTGGAAATCCATGCATGTAGGTCAGGAAGGCTGGGCCAGAGTCCTCCAAATCTACAGATCAGAGCATGTTCCTGATAGTATTTTTCAGTTGTAATGACCTCCTCCCCAAATGTTATGCATGGAGTAATGTCTGCTGGCTTCATAGGAGAATCCTTACCTCTTAATGCATCCTTGAATGAGGTTACAGTGGGGCCATGAGTAGATGCGCCTTTGCCAGTCCCGACAAGAGCATGGTGAACTCCCAGGACAGGTGCTCCATCACCACCAGGGGGAGCTTGACCGGTGATTGTGTCGTTTTCCTTAGAGGATGCAAAAGCAAGATTAATCCAAGAAAGGGCCGAGTCCTCTTGATCTGGGGAAGGAGGACCGCTGCCCACCCTAGTCCTGGTGTCTCCCGTGGATCCCATACCCGCAGCCACATTGTTTTCCCGTCCAGGAGCAGAGCCGCCACCATGGACGCGATTAAAGGTACGCCTGGTAGCGACCATGGAACAGACCCGGAATGGTCGCGGAACAGCCGTGGAACAATCGCAGAACAGCCGCGGAACAGTCGCGGAGCAATCTCGGAGCAGTCGCGGAGCAATCTCGGAGCAGTCGCGGAGCGGGGGGAAAAAAATTCAAAAATAATACATTGATGCCACATTTACTCAACAAATAATACACAATATAATGATATAAAAGTATAGCCACAAAACAAGGATAGAAGAAAGGACATCATCCACCATGTACACAACTATCAGTGATTACATCTTATTCCATTATGTTACTTAATCATTAGCACGTGAATCGTTTAAAACACATAATTATGTAATATTCTTACTTCTCATTTTGTAAATTTTCCATTTCGTTATGACACCTTATGCACAAGGATCCTACCTTAATTTGCACTTCTTATGTATACCCCAAGATTTAATCATGAGGTGCATAAACTAAAATTCTAACGTCTTTAACACAATTGAATTCCTTTGTTTTACCTCATTGATTATACCACGTTTAATGTAAACAAGTTATCTACCCTGTTTCAAAATTCACACATATCTCATTTCATTTACACCTTTTCTAACATGAAGTACATTTTAATCATTTGTGTTGATTAACATAGCTACTTTATGAATCCCAACTACCAATGGAAATTATTTATACACACACACGATTCTTGTACAACTCTTTATTTTAAGATAAGGATTCTTGTGCATAAAATACATATTCCACATGAAAATTCATTTTAATTTCATTACATAAGGGGATTAACATGGAGTTAAAAGGGATAATCTTAGGTTTAAGAGTGGACGTGTTCCCATTTTCCCTTTTCATTATAATGTTTCAACACTAGGGACAAAATATGCTCACTTATCATGTTATTACAAATAACTATGTAATTTAAATATTTAGTTTGCATCATTCGTAATATGCATATGAATCACATTCCACTTGTTCCAAGTTAGGATTCCTAGTTTTCAAAAGCTATGTTACACACGAAACAATTCGCTTTACTTGTATTAGCATAACAAGGTTTAAGTTTTAGTTATAAGTGGAGAGCTTTAGTCTCATCTTACATTTTTGATACCTTATATTAGACACAATTTTGATATTGTTATTTATTGAAAATTCCATCCGCATATAGTGTCTAACAAGGTCCTATGATTAGGTTATTATGCTTACACTTAAAGGGAATTATGAATGATTTATTTAAATTTGTAAGGTCTACAACACACTACAAGGTCAACACTATAATAATTAATACATTCTTATCTCATAAGGTCTTTACATAACTAATGGTATGCCCATTGATAATCGTCAAGGTAACAATTTAATATGTGAGGGATTAATCTGATGAAACACAAGAGTTTAATGAATAGGTAAACTAGTACACCGAATCTACTTGCAATAATTAGATCTCTCAATGTGATAATTCATTAGTTTCATCCTCCAAAACTACACAAGAACTTGGTCACCCATTAGGGTGCAAAGAAAAATTGTGAATTGAACTCAATCTTATCCAAGATTTGATTAGAGATGTGACACTTAGAAGTGTGGGTATTAATCATCCAAGGAATGGTAGAGTATACATATTGTGATCATGCCTCGTGTAAAGTTACTCAGGGTAAGGAGTAGTGTCATTGTAGGTTCTTCATATGATGTTAGGGGTTCAAATATCTAGTCACGAATCAACTAAGAGGAGGAACACATAACATAATTATTTAGAGAACTTGTTTAGTTTCCTTGTTTTATGTGGTCTACTTTACAACCACATATTTTAGTTTCCTTGTTGAAGGGGTCCCACAAAATTTTTATTCCCCTTATAAACAAGGAAACCCTTGAAGTCAACAAAAATCATTTCTCAAGCGACCATGAATCAACCTAAAAATACCTTTCTCGGAGCTACTTATTGTAATTTCCTAATTCATCCTTGTTGAAGAACAAGTGGCCTATAATAATCTTTTACAAAACTAGTTCACAAAGTGGTTATATTGAAACTGAGGGTTGGTTACAATTACCATGGTGAAACTCTAAAATCATGTGGTGGTATACTTCTATTTTATAACAATGATCTCTAAACTATAAACACCAAAACAAACTTCCAACTTTTGGCGCTTTTCCCAAGCTACAAAAAAACCAATTGGGATCATTAACACATTCCATATAATAATCAAATGACCCTATGAAATTAGTCTAAAGGTTGATGTGATATTCCACATCACTAGGGAGCATAATGAAACCTTGACTTCTCCTCTATGAGGGTTAGAGAGGTATTTTGCATGTCACCGTAAAACCTATATTTATTATCTTTTGTAAGGAGTTTAAGTGACATGTTTAAATGAAAACTTATGTTCAACTCACTAATATGAAGATTTCCTTGATTAAATTTCATCATCTAAGTTTTCCATCGTTTGAGACATGATCTCGAGAAATGTTAACGCTCATAAAGGTCATTCAAGTTGTGTGGAAAGAAGGTAAATTCGATGTTTTGAGAAAAAAATTCAGTTAAATTAACCCAAACATACTCTTCATATGTTTTTAATTTTTGTGCCATTATGAATGGAAGACTATCAATGCAAAAATACTAAATGTAAGTGATAAAACCATGCATGTGAAAAATAGAATAGAAGTGGGTATGAGGGGTGCTCCGGTATTTTTGCATGCATTCCAAGAGACCACATCTTTTTGAGACATATTTTCAAACCGTTCTTGTGCCTTCGGATGGTTACACATTTTATATACATATCTATTAAGGATGTGAAAACTCTATCATCCAAAAAAATCAAATTTCCCTTTTTCTTTGATGGTTTCGCATACTCTATTCCAAAGCTCTTATTTTAGCACAAGATGGAAATGTTGGAAAATATTTAATAATTTGGATTTTAAAATTCCAATAAAACCTATCCTAGTTGATTGGATGAGTTTTCTTGGCTCTTGTAGAGCACATAAGAATAATTATTTGATATTATTTACAACTCTTATTTTGAGTTGGATATTCTAAATCCTGAAACTTATGTTGTTCTATCAAACATATCTATAAAAGAGAGCATGTTAGGAGAGGTTTAAAAGGTAGGGGAAATGACCAAGGATAGAGGAATAAAAGATAACTGCATGTAGCTAGATTAAAGGACAAAAATTGTGAGTGCTTTTGTGTAAGAGGTAACACACACCTATAGACACAAAAAAATCTAAGAAAAGTTAGAGGAAAAGTCTTGGAAGATGAAGGCAATAAGGAGGGTTCTGGAAAAGAATGGGAACTTTGGATTTATATGTGCCACTTTGTTTTAGTTGAAAGGTTCCAAGGCCCATTCAATAAACCCCTTTTGAGAATCTTATGCAGTCCATTAAGCCATATTTATTAGAATTTTTTTATCAAATAGTCAATGTTACTTGTCTACACCTCCACATTTTGCATACAACTGACTCGCCAGGAAGTCGCAGCTCTAACATCTTACAAAATACCCTTCCCATTTTTCTTGGATGGACATCCATACGCTACTCCAAAGATTATCATGTTAACATAGGCTAGGCGGATGTTGGAAAGGCTATGGTATTTGGATTTGCACTTTCCCAACACATTTTATTTGTAACATCTAAGATGGAAATAATAATCCATTTCATTTAATTTTTTTTTATCCCGTGTTGGGAAGACTAAACTCCATTTTTGACATCCTTGCAGTCATGGTGTAAAACCCTTGTTATGATCAAAAAGTTTAAGGGATTTTTTAAAAGCATACCCTTAATATACAATCAAGCTACCAATGTTCAAAATTATTATTTAGATTAGTGCTTGCTAATCTAACATAATTAAAATATTCATAATCCATTTGATAACATATAATAACCATGTGCGTTATAGGGGTATATCTAGAACTCCATGATCTCCCTTAAGTCACTATAACTCGAGTGTGTACATTTTTATATACTTGGTTTAGCCTTTTATAGGTTATGAGAGCTATATGCATCTCCTAAGTTCCTACCTGGAAGAAATTCATGCAACTTCCATACTATATCTAACACTATTTATTTAGGGGATGAGTGATCATAAAATGTAGTCAAATAATACATTTATTTTGCTAAAATTTTAAGCATTGCTTTACAAAATTATTTTTGAAACCTCACACTATCCTACAAAACTCATCTTCCATCACCACACAACCATCTCAATATATTTATTTAGATTCCTTGTTGTTTAAGAAGGTGAATTAGTTAAGAAGAGGGAGAGTCCATTATTGGCTCATTTCCTATATGTAAAGAATCCTATTCATACCATCTTAGGATTCCTAAGGGAAAAATAAGGACCACGTAATGATTACCCTTCATGTAGCCATCCTAAGTTGGCATTAAGCTAATAATGTAACAAGATTACATAGGAACATTACGCCCTATGCTCTTTATACATAGGTTACCTTAGTTGATTAATGGAACTAAGCCATCCATAGAAAGTCATTTTAAAATTATTATTTCATAATACTTAATAGGTTTCCATAAGAGGGTCATAGTAACTCAACGAGTTACTAACTAATATTAGTTCCTCTTGTCGTACTATTAACAACTTAGTAATTTTTGTTAGGTGTAGATTAATTAAAAAAATTCATACCAAGTCATTTAAATACATTTACTTGTCACGATTAGTCCATTATTACTATAAAGTACATAAATATCTTTATTTCATTTACTATATTATTTTTTCGTTTATCTATCAATATTCATTTTGCTTTGATTATTCTATCTAAATTAATGAAATCAGAAATAATCACATAACTTAAGAAATTATCACTTAATTAATAAATCAGCTTTATAAGTAAAATATCTACATTTTTAGTTCAAATAAGATAAGTCATAAGACTATATTTCAAATAAGGGACAAATATCTTAATCTTCATTAATAATGATTTACAATAGTCAACAAGAATAATACATTGGGCCATAATTCCCTTTTTAAGATGTGATGATATTTCAATCACATAATCAAATTGATTACAAATAATCCTTTCAGATTTATTTCCCAATAAACTCAAGATGTAAAAACAATCAAAAATCTAATCCAAGTAGTTACTTCAAGTATGTTGGCATTTCTTGCAAAACTGTAGGAGAGAGAGATAGATATGGGTCAGTTCATAAGAACTGGCATGAGTTTGCATACTCTTATTCTATGTTGTAATTATAATGAAATAATAGAATAAGAGATCAACTAAGAACTATTCTTAATCAATGAGTTATAATTGTAAATTCCATAGTTTATATTATGAAATCTACCTTATAAACATATCTTAATGAAACTTCTTAATTATATAAAAACATTATGTCCACTGTTTATCGTATACAACCAACCTAATATGAATTAGACATTTAGACAATAATGGGTCATTTACTGCATCACAAATATCAATTAAAGATGTAATAACTTACAATATAGCAACTAGAAAGTTCATTGATTAGTGCATTGTTTGTCTCATTTATATCATTCCTATGATTAATAAATTGTCATTTAGATATGATTTGCTAATGCATGGGGATGCTTTGTATAGTTATATCTTAGTGATTTTAATGTAATTTCCTTACTTTTTCTCATGCAACCTGATTACCGTATAACTTCCTACTAACTTCCTTCATGAGAGAAATGTGATGATGTGTGTAAGGAAATAATGAATTTTTATTTCCAATGTAATTAAGAAGTCCGAGTTTGGAGCTAGAATGCGGAAGCAGAAGACTTTTTCCACCTATCGACCTATAAGTATGGGACTTGTTTCTAGTAGTCCTATAGGAATTTATGAGTCTTGATCAATATTGATTAGTGGGAGATGTTAGTGCTTATTATGGTGTATTATGTAACTGCTTGTGTCTATATAAAGACACCTTCTTAAGAACACTATAGAAGTTGTTATTTTAGATATAATCTGTAATATATAGCCTGTTGTATTTAACACTCTTCTTTTCACGTATTGGATATGTCATGGAACTTATTTGAATTAATATAAGTGAGCATCATTTTGAGGATCTAGAGCTGTTGATATTTCCTCTGTCCCAAGGGAGAGCAAGGGCCCACTCGACCAAGGAGATATGAGGTTGTTTACATTCACATACACATATGGTTTTCTAATAAGTTTTACTACAATCTCTATTTCAATATGTTTCATGCAATCTCTATTTGAACATATTTGTTTTCCTATTGAAATTTCTATTTAGAATGTGTGTTTCCCTTTATGCAAAGTCTAGTTAGCATGTGCTTTTACTTCTACTGATTTTTAGTTACAAGTGTGCAATTTCAATTCTGTTCTTTCAAATTCTATGTGCACATTTCCATTTAAATTAGAAGTATAGATTTTAGACTTCATTTCATCACAATAACTTAATTTCATAGATTTACATTGAGTTTCCATAGATTAGTAACCAACTTAGAAAGATCTCACAACAACCCCCAATAGAAGACCCAATAGGAAAACCGCTACATAAAGCCCCATTACATATATCCTAGGACACAACCTCGGTTTATAATGACACTAACAAAAGATCCTATTAGTTAAATTATTAGAGAATACAATGACCCATCATTCATAATGCAGGTGGTCAATAATGACAACGGTCTATCTAACAACTCATATTTTAGTGGAGTTGAACTTCATAAGGTTGCAACAATCAATCATAGCCCAATTAGAACCTCAATCAACTAAAACTAATTAATTACTTCTTATTTTAGAGACCCTTTTTGAGTTGACTACACATATATATTATCATTGTTTACAAGAACATCTACAATTCCCAAAATGTCTAGTCCCAAGAAGGGAGAGAGAGTTCATCAATAATAAATAAAAATCATCAACTGTATTACACATATTAGAAATAAATAATAGAAGGATACATAAAAATTTATTTCCTTCCTAAGAATTCCCCCAACTAACTTCAAAAAATCATGCTTAGTTATCACAAAATCGAGCCATTGTTTATATATATCAATATTAGTAACCCAAAATTGTCAAAAGCAAAAGCATATACACACAAAAAGAAAATGTCATTTCCTTAACTATTATTAACAATCAATGGAGGTGAACATTGTTCCTAGAATTACCATATTCGAAAATTGAAAGCTACAATCAAGTAAAATGTAAAGTCCAGTTTTAAGTTTTACGTGACCTTACTCTTTTCAAGTTTCTAATCACCCAACAAAATAAGAGAGTGATTTAACCCCAATATGTCCTCGAGGGAGAGGATTTCATGAACAAAAACAATCCCTATTTTTATCAAATCAAATTTCCCCAAAACTAAACCTAGTTTTTAAATAACAACCCAAAATCTATTTAATCCACACACTCAATAGGGTTTTACCTCCATCATTTATTCATATCAAGAGAAAGAATTATAACAACAATGCTTTAAGAAAGAGTTGTAAAAATAATCAAGTTTGTTTTTATGTCACACAAAATCCTTATTTAATTTTCCAAATATCTCATAATAATCAAAACCAAAATGTATTCATTTCATTTTTTAGATTTCGATAATAATCCAAAAAAAAAAACATATTCATTTCATTTTCCATAATTCACATACTAATAAAAAAAAAAAAAAAAACATATTCATTTAATTTTCCATGTTTCACATAATAATCCAAAAAAATTTATGTATTAATTTTATTTTCCAAATTTCACATAATAATCCAAAACCAAAACATATTCATTTAATTTTCCATTTCACACAATAATCCAAAACTAAAACGTATTCATTTCATTTTCCAGATTTCACATAATAATACAAAACCAAAACGTATTCATTTCATTTTCCAAATTTCACATAATAATCCAAAACCCAAAATGTATTCATTTTATTTTACATATTTCACGCAATAATCCAAAACCAAAAACATATTCAGTTACATCATTAAAATAACAACAAAGAATAAGAGTAGAAAAACCCATGCATGTGTATTTTTCCTCGAAACTTCTCTAGCACTTTTCCAAGTCGAAAACCTCAAAAACTACATTTTCCATAGTAAAAATGCCATCATATAGGGAGATAAAAATAGTGAAATCTCCATACAATAGTCACCAAATAACTATTCCTAAAAACTCCATGCACAACCCTCAAATAGAGCCCTAAACACAACCGAATGAAAATGAAACAATGAGATTACATACATGGCCTAGCTTCTCAAGGAAGCTAATGTTTCCCAAGATGTCTCTATTGTCCAAATTAAATTCACACCAACCTTCTTAAATTTCATGCCACTTTGTGGATTTTGAACCATTTCAACCATAAAACTTATGCTACAAATATGCCATGCAACTTAGGTTTAACCTAAGTTCTAAACTTTAAAAACCACATAGTCCGCATGGTGGGGTGGGTCGAATCTCCACCTCTCAAAATCAACCAATTACTAATGCCACGTAAAAATTAAACTAAACTCCTTTACAAAAAAAATAATTACAAAAACTAGATAAAACACTCATTAGCAAGAGGGTGTGTTGATATTAATCACATTTCACAGTGCTTGGAAAAATTTCATGGCATATTTTTAACATTTTAAAGACTAGGAAAACTAATTCATGGTACATGTTTCCTTCGTAATGGTGATTGGTCAATAAGCATCCATCTTAAGTAATGCCCATAAAATGGTTAAATTTTTATAATAAAAATCTTAATAGTTCAATAAATGAATTTAATTAAATCGGGATGTTACATACTTCCCCTCTAAAAATAATCATCATCCCAATGATTCAATTATCATCATTTCTTATATATCAATCATAAGGAAATTTCATAAATAAAAATGTACAACAATTCATTTTTCTCATCAATTCGAAATTTTTCTAGAATTTAACTAATCAAAGTTCTAAAATTGGTTTTATCATCCATACCTCAACAAGTAATTACCCCAAAAAATTTAGTGTGGCTTACATTGCCATTTATTTATAATAAGTAATGAATAGTTTTGAAACCAAACCATCACAATTTATCAACAACAATAGTTCTGCATTTACTTGAACAAGAAAGGAAAAACAAATGTCATATCATTCATATTCTCCCAAGTTGCATTGTTTTCAAAATATTGGTCCCATTAGACCTTAGATTAAGGAACTTCTCAATTTCTGAGACACACAATTTGTGAGTTTCCAACACTCTTATTAGTTAAACTATGATGATTCCCGTGTCCTAACATATAATGAGTTCTAATTAATAATATATGATATATCATAAACATACTTTTAAGCAAAGATATATGAAAAACATTTTGCATCTTGGATAATGTGGGAGGTAAGGCTAATATGTAAGCCATCGAATTATAACTTCTAGGACTTCAAAGGGTCTTATATATCTAGGAGATAACTTGGTAGATTTTCCAAATGAAATATAACTCTTTTTGGGTTTTACCCTAAAAGGACCTTGTCTCCTTTCTTAATTTATCTCACAATCCTTTTTAAATCAAGGTGTATCTTTTCTTCATATAAACAACTTTTTCAACCACTTACGAATGAGATTAACTTTCTCTTCCATTTCAATCAACATTTCTAGACCCACCACCTCTATGTCCTCTATGATATCCCATATAATAGGATATCTACACTTTCTACCATACAACACTTAAAATAAAGCCATTTTTAGTGAGGAGTGATAAGTGTTATTGTAATAAAATTCAACCAATGGTAGATATTTCCCCATTTGTATTACTCGATCCAAGCTTTACATTCTAATAATGTCTTCCATAACTTTGTTAACTTTTTCTATGTTTCCATCAATTTCAGTATGGTAGGAAAAACTAAAATTCAATTTTGGTCCTAACGTAGAGTTTTATGTTTGTTAAATCTGAGAGCTCATCCTTGGATCCCTATCTAAAATGATTAGTTCCAAAATTCCATGCAATAAAAAAATATCATGCACAAACCTTTTTACAAGTATTGGGAATCATCCTTAAGATTTCTTGGTATGAAATGAGCTACTTTGGTTAGTTTATCCACTACTACCAAAATCATATCATGTTTATTTTTGGATAGTGGCAGTCCTTGCAAAAATTTCCATGTTGATTACATGTCATTTATATTGCGAGAATACTATGAGGATATAGTAGACATGTGGGGTGCAAGTGTTCCAAATTTATACATTGGAATTCCAAACAATGCACAACATATTCTATCATATCCTTCTTCATCCCTTTCCAAAATATTTTTGTTTAACATCAGCCAACAAATTTGTTACTCCTGAATTCCCAAAATATAGTGCATCATGAAATTCTTGTAAGACTTTCACTCTAAGATCATTTCCCAAGGGCACATATACTTTTTTGTTAAATCATGAAATTCCTTGACTATCGAACCTAAAACCATATTATATTCTATCATTCATATTTTTTTCTAACATAGTTTTCACTTGTTGATAGTAAGAATCAACTTGAAGTTATTTCTTAACTTCTTCCTTAAATGAGTTTTAAGGGTCACAATTGTGGAAATATGCTTCCTACATATCAGAACATCAACCAATTGATTTTATTTTCCTTGATGTAACTAATATCAAATTCATATTGGGATAGAAATTCCAGCCACCTACGATGTCTTGCATTTAAATTGGGCTGCATAAAAATGTATTTCAGCCCTAAATGATTTGTTTTCAGTTCAAATGGCTTTCCTAACAAATAATTCCTCCATACTTGTAAGGAATGGACTATGGAAGAAAGATATAAGTCATGGGAAGAATAGTTATTCATATACACCTTCATTTTTCTACTTTCATATGTAATTACGTGGTCATTTTGAAGAAGTATTCCACCTAATCCTTCACTTGAGGCATCAATAACCATGGTAAAGTTTCCATTGGGATCCGAACCTTTAATATAGGTGCAGATGTAAGTTTTTCTTTTAGAAAGTTAAATGCACTCTCACATTTGTTAGTCCATACAAAAATTTTATCCTTTTTCTATAATGAAGTAATTGGTCTAGCCAATCTTGAAAAGTTTTTAACAATTTTTTTGTAATAGCCAACTTTGTCTAATAAAATTTCTTACCTCATGCAACTTTTTGGTGTTGGCTACTCAGTAATAGATTTTATTTTTTATGGGAAAATAAAAATCCCATTCTTTTTTATGATATGGATAAGATATTGTAATTCACTTTTTTGATAGATGGTAGAAAAGGTTGTGTGGACCCTATTCCATACAAAACAAAGTTTACAAGCTATTGAATAGAAATTATTCATTCAATACATCATACTAGCACCAAAGGACTATAACATAGTAAAAATAATAGTAACCAAACTAAAAATATAATGAAAAATAAACTACCAAAAAAACCAAAGTCACAACCAACCGAAACATAAAGTCATCGAGATAGAGGCTAGAGAGATCACTTTGTTGTTGCATATCCTTTATAATTTTTTTCCATTCCTTTGCGATACTTTAAATAGATATCCCTAATTTTTGTACTCCAAGTTTTCATCATCTAATTTCCTCTTCTTAGGAGGACCAAAAACATGTGATCCAAAATCCTTTACCTTACTTTGAATGTGCACCAAACAAGCCAACAAGTTAAGGTGCTCCATAGTAGTTGTAATGTTCAGAATATCCCAATCCCTCATTTATTTCAAGGAAATATTGAACCAATACACTTCCATCTATGAATCTTGACAGCTCTTCTAGAATGCATCTAGTCTATCACTATTAAGATGAATGGCCATGTCCTCAAATTTATCTTTCATGGTATACTAGTCCTTGAGAATAAATCTCAACATGATTTTATTAAGCTTTAAATGATTTTTCATTTGTTCCAGGTCCATAGGTGTATTGCCACAACGATCCTTACATAATTTTCTAGTCTCCAAATCAGTTGTAGGAAATACATCCACCTTTTACCAACCTCCTTTAGTAAGTTCATTGTGCACCACATTAATAGAGTTATGAGAATGAGACTTAAATTTGTGATTAGAATCTACAAGAAGATATTTCTCCCATTCATACCATTCATTATTTATTGATTCCATAGAATTATTAGACTCTTTGGGAGGGGGCTCATTAAACAAGCCTATAAGTTTGGCAGATTTGGTAAGATTCATTGAGCCACACTTGAACATAGACAAAATAAGGCCTTAGTGGAGGGCCACCTTGATCATGTCTTTTTGAACTGATCAATCATAGCACATAAAGCAACCTAAGAAGGAAATAGGGATAACACACATATTACCATGTCGATGTGGTGAGATTAGGTAGATGATAAGAAAAGATTATCAACTACCTCCCTTCTAGAGTGACAAATTAAATAAGGTTTAAGGAAATTTCACCAAATATTCAAGGCAAAGAGTCCCTTACAAAACTTGAGAAATGAGGATAAATTTATTCCCCCAACCAACAAATATTTCACCTCTATAACTTTATTTCTTTTAGTTTTAAAAAACTCCCTACCTTTCTTACTAAGCTCCATTACAGAGGAAATAGAATCAATGGAGATATTAAGATGGACTCCCCTCATAGTCACTAATCCTCCCAACCAAGTTGGTGGCATTTTATAAGCCTCCCTAAAATTCTTACTCATATTTTTTTCATAAGCATAAAAATATTAAAGAAAAATCCATACATGTAGCTTCAAATGTTTTCCACACATTTTTGGTAATACCACTTACATTATCTAGTTTGGTCCAAACTAGATTGCCCCCATGATCACACTAGAGCAATTGCAGAAGAACAAATAGAGAAAAATATGTTTCTCACAAACTAGCACCTAATAAAATCATATCACAGCTTTGGGCAGAACAAAATGACAAATAGAGCACCTCAATCATTCAAATGTGTAGCATAGAAGTTTTTACATTATAGTCATTATGGATAATCATAGGACACACTTCGATATTATTACAAAAACATCACTCCATGAAATTAAGAAAACAAAATAAGGACCATAATTTAACATTAATCCCCTCTCAAAAAATCATATATTTTCCTTGTCATTATAAAAGCGTCATTTTTATTATAGTAATCATAGAGGGGGTCTAGAAAAGAATCATCTTCCATCACCATCATACCATCCATAATAACCCTTTTATTAGAAAACAAATCAACAACACGCTTCCTTCGATATAAGTATCGAGACAAGATATATCATCAAATCCAAGAATAAGCAACTTGATACCCTCAATGAAGTCCTTAATGGATATAGAAGTGCACTTTTAATTTGAATTTTGTTAATGATATTTAAGGAGTCACCTTCAACCACCAAATTCCTAAAATTTCTATTCACAACTATTTTAACTCCCCAGTAAGAAGCAACTACCTCAGCTACATGATTGGTCTGGTTACCTAAATTACAAGAGTAGCTAAGAAAAAAAGAACCCATATGGTCCCTAAAGACCCCACCAATATCAATTTTTCTTGGATTCCCTTTATCCGCTCCATCAAAGTTCAATTTCACCCATCCATACAGAGGCTTCTTACAAACAACCATCTCCCTTGAATTAGGAAAATTATTCTTCATTTGATCATGAACAAAACCCCAATTTATAAAGACTTTTTCTTCTTACACAAAAATATATCTTATTTCCTTGAAGAAGGTAGATTTTTTTAACTATATTAATGCATCTAATATCTAATATTTTAGTTTTCCCATGTTTTCCTTTAAAAATCCTTCTATTTCTCTTCTTCCACATTTCGCAACAAAAATGTAAAAGAGAGAAAATCCATAAGTTCTTCAACCCTAGGCTTCTAAAAAGGACAACACCATTTTACCCAAGCTAACTAGATAGAACAAGAAAAGACCAAACTAGAATCAAAGAGGGATAGAAGGGACCCTCGAACAACCAAAGACAAAGGACAATGTAAAAAGAGGTGTGAAACATTTTCCTCTTCCTTATCACATAGGACACATTTATTCACCATCTGAAAACCTCTTTTGTTAAGGTTATCCAATTTTATAATTTTAATATGGAGCACCAACCACAAAAAAACATTAACTTTTGGGTTAACATCTTTATTCAAAAATATTTCTCATTTGAAATCCACATCAATCATATCCTCTTCGAAGAACATATCATATGCACTTTTTACACTAAAAATTCCACTCTCCTCTTTGGACCATATAATGTTGTCATTTTCTCCAATCCTAACCATCATACCCCCATTCAAGAGAATATTTTTCCATCATCTAAAAGGATCATCATCATTAAAAATCCTTAACTAGGGATCCATACTTACTTTTAAATGCTTTTTGTAAGTTAGGAAAAGTTTCTTGTAAAGGGGAATCACCCAACAATTTATCTTTCCAAAAATTTACCCTTCTCCCATTCCCTATTTTCCACTTACACCCTTTAGACAAAGATTTTTTTCCCAATTAATAGCCTTCTAAAAGAAAGAACAAAAAAAAGTGGGAGGATAGAAGCACCAATAATTAAATCTTTAATCATCCCAATACTATTTTTTTAGGATTTTAGTCCATACACTTTACCCTTTATTGGTACACTAAGTCATCTTAGTAAGTAAATCCTTATTCATTTTTTCCCAATCTCTCAAACCCAATCCTCTAAACTTCTTTTTGGCCATTGTGTGTTATTGTTGTCATTGATGTCAAGTCCATTAATGGAAAAGGGTGTCATGGTGTTGTATGATTCTCCATGAGGTGTTAGTGGGTGGTTAAACATGAAGGTTGATTGGTAGTGTCAAGTTTTGTCGAATCGTATGTTGTTATGAATCATGGTTTGGCTTGCATAGTCATGGCTTGAGTCCTACTAAGAAATTTTAAGGTTTTCATGAGGTAAAACATGGTAATTAGGTGTCTTAGAAGTGTATATGAGTCTCGTATGTGGTCAACATGGTCGGTTTATGAGGTGGCATGCTTGATTCATGTCATTCTTGGCCTATTCCTAGCCCTGGAGCATGTAAAATGAGATGGAGGTATCTATTTTGGAGCTTATCAGTCTTATTAAAACATGGTAAAAATGTTGTGACAAGGTATATCAGGTGTATTATGAGTTTCAAGTCAGCATTCATTGATACAATGCTTTTATGAGGTCCTTGGGAAGCAAGTAGGTGAGAATAGACAATTTGGCACATGTAATTCTTAATTGATGGAAAATTTCAAAGATATTTGGGATATATGGTGAGTATAGTTAATTAGAGGATTTTTTCATGATGATTCATGACAATTTTTAGGTCATTCTGAATAATTAATTGCAAGATATTTTAGTTTTGGTAAAATCGGGTAATTTACAGTGTGATTTTGAGGCAAAAGTGGGCCTTTTGATGCTCGTTGTGAGTTGTGTGATTTTCATGGGAATATGAGATATTTGGCATATATTTTTAGATCAGTTATAAATTTTTATAAAAAATAATGAGGTGGTTTTATTGTCACATTTTTATGAACGATTGTTAAGAAGATAAGTTGCTTTGAAACCCTAGCTAAACCCTAGCTCAAAGTGACTTAGCAAAAGAGGTATGTTGAGTAATTTTTTTCCTTTTGAAAGTTTTATGATTTTATTTTGTAGAGGAGTCCTCCATATTTCCATAAAGGTTTATTATTGCATGTGATTATATGTGGGTCCCATCTAAAAATGCTAGTTTATGAAGAATTTTGTTTTAGGACAAGGTTGTCTAAAGAAGTTGAAAAATAAATGGAAATTGTTTTTAGTATGGGAGTTTTTATTTATTTCCATGGTGGTTTCATGTCATATTGATGTATATAAATTGAAAAGTGTGCCCTATTTGTGAAGACTAGTCAAAAGATAGTTTTGGGGTAGTTCCAAGAAGTTTGCAGAGATGGTATTGGTTGAAGGCATTCCACTTGGATTTGGAAGGAGTTATAATATTTTTTAGAAAGATAATTAATAGATATTTCCATATGTATAGGTTATTTTTCATTATAATAATATTTTATGGGTCATCCAGGTCAGTTTATGAGGAAGAAGATTTTTGGTTTTCTAGGGAAGGATTGCTTAGACTTGAAAGAATGAAGTGAATGAATTATGAGATGGATGAGTTGATGCTTGTTATAAGTTGGAGAGTTAAGAGGGATGAATTTTATTCCTATTGAATGAATTTTTAGGTCTTCAAAATTGCATCAAGAGTGAAAACTAGTTGAGTTTTCAAAAATGGTTTATGGGTAACTTGATTTGGTGAAGAGGAAAATTGTTTTCTTTTGAGCATATGGACATTTCAAGAGATAAAATTCATGGATGTTATTTAAAGGTCCCAAGGATTCCATTGAGTAGATAAAATTCATAGTTATGTTGTTATTGGGTTGTCTTGATGCCTAAAGGTAAAGACAATATGATGGAAACAACTATTTGGTGAAGGATATGAGCCTTTTGTCTTGTGTTATGAATTATTTGATTGGTCCAACCTAATTAAAGACCATGGATGATGTTATTATTTTTGGGAGTACTTTACTTTAGAATAGTGCTATGATTCAATAAAAAACCAAATCATGTAAATATGAAAGTAAACAATTCCCCAAAATCTACAACAGTGGAAGCATATACTAGAAAATCCAAATAAAAACAAAGTACACACACATAACACAACATGTACCGTGGTTCACCCAATGTGGGCTATGTCCACCAAAGATAGAGATCTCAATATATAATAATAAACAAGAGTACAAATCAACTCTTCCCACAAGAGTACAATGCATCTCTCCAAGAGTATCTCCTCCTCCATATCTCTAAATGGATCTACATGAGTGCACTACAACCATGCCTTTGAACCACCACCAAATCTCACATAACCAGGAACTATTGTATCTTTTAACTGCAACCAAGCTCTCCTATGGATCTGCAAACAAGACCTCTCAAATGGGTCTACCAATGTCCAACCATAATTATGCACCAAGAATTACTTCTCTCCTCCATCACTGCATCAACCTTTGAAAACAAGAAGACAACCTCCTCTACAATATCTAGGTACTATTACATACCCAAAAGCTATCCAATGAGCTACAATAATAGATCTACAATACAAGATCTCACAACAACATGTGGATCTACAAGAAGAAAGAAGAAACTCTATGTGCTTTACATACTATGAAAGCCATTACATTGAGATAGAATAATAAAAAGGAAATATAGTAGAAGACATTACCCTCTTCTCACCATTTTCATGTACCTTCCATTTCCTTCTATCCAAATTTTCTCCACGGAAGATTTTTTTTCATATAACCTTCTTCTTCTTCTTCATCCTCTCAAATAAGGATTTCACATGCAATAATAATCAATTACATGTAATTATCACATTCTAACCCTAGCTCTCTAGCTTATAGAGGCATATAAAAACTTAGGGCACCTTAGCTATGCATTTACAACCTTCAGATCACCTTAAATCAAAGGATGGATCTAATCCCATGTCAAAAATAAAAATAAAAAACATAAATGCACAGGTAATCGATGTCGGTTCCTAACCAATGCCGGTACCTCCTGTGACTGATGTCAGTTCCTTGGTTGATGTCGATTACTTATGTAAACCTACAAGTTTGTAAAACATGAATTTTGTGAAGAAATTTATCTCCACAACTCAACAGATTATGCTATAGTACACATATTTAATTAATTTTGGGGCTTGAATAATCATGGTTTTCGCTCATCCTAGTAATGGAGTTTTGAGCTTATCCGGTGCAAGTTTGATGGTTTTGGACATGAAAAACCTATATGGGTTATATGTCAACATTTTAATGAATATATTGGGATTTTATTATGTTGTGTTGGTCTAAATTATGATGTATGACTAATTTGTATTGTGTTTTAAGGAAGAGAATCTTATAAAAGAAAGTTTTGAGTTCATTTTTGAACCAATCATGCATGGGGAAAAGTGTGACCCAAGAGAGAGAGTGAGTAACAGGTGTGAAGGCATGAAGTGAGAGTTGAAGAAGTGTTTAATAGGTTGAGGAATGATGAATAGGATGTGTGTAAGATTTTGAGACCAATACAAGCTCATGAAAGACTTAGAGAGAGTGAGTTGAAGAAGGTGTACTTGAATGAGGGTTTGAAGGAATTTGGAGCTGAATTTTATGATCACAACTATCTATGGTATCAACATATTTTTAGTGTTCATACTTCTAAAAATATCGTATGACGAGTCATATTCATACGAGTCTCCTATTGCAAGTAATATCAATAAGGGTTTAGGGGTTGGTGCTCCTTGTGGGGTTGGTGTCTCACTAAAGAAATCTCTTGTGATGTGTAATATTCACTTGATTCTTTGTTGTGTGTAATATAAAAAAAAAAAATAGTGGGTTTTCTTACCCTTTAGGTTTTCCACTTACATCTTGTGTCTATGTGTTCTCTCTCATGTGTTATGTTCATTTGAATGTATGGTGCACACTTAATAAGATCTCATTGAATGTATATGGTTGAATGGATGTTAATGGTTGCTAGAACTAATGGTAAATGAAGTAATAAATTTTAGGACTGATTCACCCCCTCTCATTCCATTGTTCTTCCAACAATTGGTATCAGAGAAGGTCCTTGAGAAGCAAGTTTAATCACTTGAAGGAGATTATCTTGAAGCAAAAAGCCATGGGTAAACCATCGATGTTGAAACAACCCTAAAAATTAGAATTATATTGCAAGGTCTATTATTGAGAGTTTTCAAGAACAAATCAGTGCAATGGAAGATGAGCATAGTCAAGCCATTCAGGTTTTGGAGAAGTTTTCTAAAACCTGAAAGGTCAAAGAAGAATATTACAACAGGTATGAATATGAGTTGAGATCACTAAAAGCATATTTGGAGTAGACACGCAATAGTAATTTGAAGACATATGAATGGTTAAAGAAAAGTTTATAATCCCTAAATTATATGTTGGAGAACCAAAGAGCTACAAATGAAAAATCTGGTCTTGGCTACAAAGAATAACATTCAGAGAAGCATGAAGTGAACAAATTTAAACCTAGTGATGTTGTTAAAACTATGAAGGATGCTAAAGATCTCAAGAAGGTTATTAGGCATCTAAATATAATGAAGTCTACAAGTTCAATGGTGTTTTTTTCTCTTGCAACACTTTTTGTCATAGAGATAGGGATTATAGGAGGTTTATTAAGAATGCATTTCCATGGAGCAATGGTTGGCATGATCATTCATATCAGTCAAAATAAATTATATGCTACAATTTCCATAAGAAGGTTCATATTACTAAGAATTGTCATCATGAGTCTCCTAATTAGATTTGGAAGAATGATAATAAGTATGGAGTTATGTGCTATAGTTGCAATTAAAATGGGCATGTAGCTAGATATTATCATCAAAAGGGTTCTAAACAAAGGAATGATGATTCTAGAGGTAAGAGTTCTTCTACTTGTTTCAAGTGTAACAAATTTGGTCACATTATAAGATACTGTAGAGCCAAAATGAATACCTACAAAAGGAAGGATGATGTCAAGTCTACACAAGTTGAGAAAGTGAAAGAAGAACTCAAAAGGAAAAAAGGTGATCCTAAAGTTGTTGGTACTAGTCATGATGATCCTATTGCTCATGAAGGTCTATTGATCTTGTAGATCCTCAAGAATTGTTGTTTTCTACTCATGAAGTTCCCAAGAAGAGTAAAAGATAAGAAAAGGTTCATATGTTAAGAAATGTGATGAAGAAGCTTGGTGTCATGTCCCATATGGACATGGATATTTTACCCTGCTAGGTGATTACAAATGTTTATGGTTCCTCCATTAGGCTTCATGGAGCCATCATTCTATGTGTTTGAAGCATGTTGATGAAGGTGGTCTATAGAGTATGACATATCATATCAAGGTATGTTGTTATAGTCTCAAAGTTTTTCTTGTAGTCTTACTTGGTTTCTCAAGTAATGTTAGTCATTGTCAAAATTTCATCCTAAAGTATAGGGACTTCTAAAAGGTGTCCATGGTTTGATGTGTCTAGTCCATATGAGTTAATAATCGTGTCAGTACATAAAGTGGTATGTCATGCAGTCTAGTTATAAAAATGCAAGTGATATGAATTTGAGGTTGAGTTCTTAGTCTTGAGAGATTCATGTGGTTAAGAGAATATGAAGGATGGCCTACAAAGTGATACGAAGCATATCAATGTATAAATATTTGTATCTCGAGTTATTGTATGAGAGTTTATGGTTATTTCTAAAGTCTTGGAGAATGCATTTGGAGGAAGTTGTCAAGTCTAGTGGAAGTGTTCTTTGTCTAAGATATGGTATTTTTAAGCATGAAAATTTTGTGTCATGATTCAAGTTGTTAAGGTCTTTTAGGTCAGTCAAAAGCCTATCTTGAGTAATATTTCAAGATGAGAGAAGTGTCATTGGTTAAAGTGAAGTTATCTATATGTTTCAGTAGTCTTATAGCTTATTACTTGTCATCACAAGTATTTAAATTCTAATGTAATGTAAAATCATATATCACTAAAACTAAGTTATACGGTGTTACGAGTGTTGTCGAGTTCATGAATTATTATCTTTTAGTAAGTAAGAAAAAGAGGTATGACTAAGTATGCATATGGCTATGAGATAAAATTATTGCATATTGAAGATATCACTCACATAGATGTAGAGGTTGTATGAAGTTATGTGAGTCCATTAAAATATAGAATGAAATGTTACATATTGTGGAAGGATTATAGATCTTATATAGAGGAATCATGGGTTAAAAATGTATGATTTGGTAAAGGAAAGTAATGTATAAACTTGATGATAGGGAGACAAGTCTAAATGGTGTAAATATCAAGTCTGAAAGGAAGTTGTTTGAGTCGGCAGGTGCTCTTGCTCTTATGTTGTATTTTTATGACAATCATCTACGCTTTCTGCTATGAATATGATACTATTCTAACAGGTTATAAAAATGGGTTTCTAAGTTATTATATAATCTTCCAAGATTGCATATGACTGTTATAGGTATTATTATGATAACACAAGTTGAGGGGAGTTGGTGTCACTCTTCCATCAGACATAAGGGTATATAAATACCTAATTCATTAAGATGTGAGGAACAATTATTAATAGGTCTTATAATGATGGTTTCATGTAAATATTACTAGTTATAAGGGTACAATGACTGAGAAAGAAGTGAAAGGTAACCTACATGTCTGTGGGTGGTGTCAAAGTTAGGGAGATTTTTTTGTGCTCAAGATCATGAGCAAGGTGACATGAAAAGTGCTTGGGAAGAGTTAAGAGTAATGCAAGATCTACTTGGTTGATTATTTTATTCTAGTGTGTTGGATTTTTTCTTGATAAGATGTTGCAAGTTCATGGTAGTCAAAATATGGTATGCTATAGGTTTTTATAGATCACTAAGACAAGGGGATCTTGATTTGCTTATCTAGTAGAAGTTTTAGATGTCTAGAAGGTATGTAAGGAAAGGTGATATGTTACATTCAAGTCCATTCCAAAGTTATATGGTTTCTTGACTAAAAAAGTTCAAGGTAGCATGTTTTTGAGGTTGAAAGGACTAAGAAAGTGCTTTAGGGTAGATTCAATATGGTTGAGTCATCTCTATGACTCATATGCAAGGTAAGTGGTCCTAATTTTGTGTTTTCAGTTAGAGAAGGATAATATGGTCTAGGGGGATCTATAAGGAGTATATTCATGTTTTGTATTGGTTTTCATGGTTGGAAAACATTGGTCTAAATTTATCTGAAGATGTGGTTTAAGGAAAATGGTCCTAAAGGAGGTTTTGCAAGTATTAGAGGCAAATTTTGTGATTTCTTGCATGGTTCAGACCTAGATGGAGATGCTTAACATGAATGAAGACAAATTGAAGTGGATATATTCTCAAGGGGATTTATTTTGAGGCTCATTACAAGTCCATGGATCATTCATTGCTGTTGTTGAGGTCAAACAAGAGAAACTACAGTCCAAGGGGGAGTCATTTGAGAAAGTAAGTTGAGTTTGTGCATTATTTCCATTGTGTCATGTTGTGTGTTGTAATTTTCCATTAATTTTTATCATTTTATCCTTTTTAATAAATTTTAAAGGGGAGAGAAGCATTAGAAACATGGAAATGAGTCATGTAGGTGTGTTGGTCATGTTGGTTTCCATCAATGTTTCTGAAGGTGGTTGTCATCAATGAAAAAGGGGGAGATTGTTGGCCATTATATGTTATTGTTGTCATTGATGTCAAGTCCATTGATTGAAAATGTTTCATGGTGTTGTATGAGTATCCATGAGGTGTTATTCAGTGGTCAAACATGAAGTTTGATTGGTAGTGTCAAGTTTGGTGGAGTCCTATGTTGTTCTGGAGCATGGTTTGGCTTGCATAGTCATGGTTTGAGTCCTCCCAAGTGATTTGAAGGTTTTCATGAGGTCACACATGGTCATGAGATGTGTTATAGGTGTATATGAGTTTTTATGTGGTCAACATGGTTAGTTCATGAGGTGTCATGGTTGAGTTAGGTCATTTTAGGCCTATTCCTAGCCTTAAAGCATGCAGAATGAGATGGAGGTATGTGTTTTGGAGATGATCAGTCTTATAAAATCATGGGATTAATTTTTTTACAAGTTATAACATGTGTATGATGAGTTTCAGGTTAGCAATCAGTGATGCACAACTTTTATGAGGTCCTTAGGAAGCACGAAGGTGAGAACTTGTAATTTGGCGTAGGTAAGTCTTAATGACTAGAGAGTTTCAAAGCTATTTTGTATAGATGGTGAGTATGGTGAGTTATATGATATTTTCATGATGCTTCATGACAAGTTTTATGTCATTATGAAGAAGTAATTGTAAGATACTTGAGTTTTGATAAAACTGGGTAATATACTGACTTCATTTTGAGGTAAAAATTGGCCTTCTCGATGCTCATTGTGAGTTGTATTATTTTCATGGGGATCTAACCTATTTATCATAGCTTATTTTTTCAGTTATGAAGGCTTAGAAAAAATAATAAGGTGGTTTGATTGTCACTTTTTTATGAACGATTATTAAGAAGATCAATTGCTTTAAAACCCTAACTAAACACTAGCTAAAAGTGACTCGAGAAAGAGAGGTATGCTGAGTATATTTTGATTATTTTGGAAAATGTGATGATTTCCTGTAAGGTGTATTAGTGTATGAAAGTGTATGTAGGCCACACTGAAAATGATAGTTTCTAAAGAAGTTTAGTTTTGGACAAGGTTTTACAAAGGGATTATAAAATAAATGGATTTTTTTAGTATGGGAATTGTTCTCAATTTCCTTGATTGTTTTAGGTCATGGTGATGCATTTAAATGGAAAAGTGTACCCTATTTTTGAAGACTAGTAAAAGCGAAATTTTGGGGTAGTTCTAGTATCTTTGCAAAGATGGTCTTGGTTGAAGGCCTTCCAATTGGAGTTTGAAGGAGTTAAAATATGTTATGGAAAGATGATTTAGATATATTTCCATTGGTATAGTTTTTTTCTCATGATGATGAGATTTTATGGGTCATATAGGTTGGTTTGTGAGGAAGAAGATTGTTGGTTTTCCAAGACAAGATTGCTCAGGATGAAAGAATGAAGTGAATGAGGAATGAGATGGATGAGTTGATGCTTGCTATCAGTTGGAGAGTGAATAGGGATGAATTTTTTTCCTATTTAAGGCATTTTGAGGTCTTGAAAGTGGCATAAAGGGTGCAAACTAGTTGATTTTTCAAAACTAGTTTCTGGGCAACTTGATTTGGTGAAGAGGAAAGTAGATGTGGTTTGAACATATAGATGTTTAAAGAGGTATAACATGCATGGATGTTATGTATAGGTCTTGATTATTCCATATATTTCTTACATCCCATAGTTGGGTTGTTCTTGGGTGGTCTTGATGCTTAAAGTTAAAGACAAGGTGCTGGAAACAATTGTTTGGTGAAGGATACAAGCCTTTTCGCTTGTGTTATAAACTGATTGATTGGTAAAAGATAATTAATGACCATGGATGATGTTTTAATTTCAAATTACAAATTATTTATGAATTTTAGTGCTTGAATAATCATGGTTTTGGTATTAGTGGTTTTAGCTCATCTTAGTGATGGGGTTTTGAGCTTGTTTGGTGCAAGTTTGATGGTTTTGGGCATGGCCGACCTATATGGGTCATATGTGAAAATTTTAATGAATGCATTGGGATTTTATTAAATTTTTTTGTAAAAATTATGATGTATTACCAACCTCTATTGAGTTTGAAGGAAGAGAAACTTATAAAAGTAAAGTTTTGAGTTCATTTTTGAACTAGATGTGCATGGGGGAAAAGTGTGACCCAAGAGAGAGTGAGTATCATATGTGAAGGAATGAATTGATATATGAATAAGTTTTTAAATTTTTAGGAATGATGAATATGATGAATATGATGTGTGCAAGATGGTGAGACCATTAAAAGTCCATGAAAGATCTCGAGAAAGTGTGATTGAATGAGTGTTTGAAGGAATTTGGAACTGAATTTTGGGATCATAATCAGTTGTGGTATCGAATATTTTTAGTGGACATACTTCTAAAAATATATTATGATGATTCATATTCATAGGAGTCTCTTTTTGTGAGTAATATCAAAAAGGGTTTAGGGGTTGGTGCTCCTTATGGGGTTGGTGCCTCATTAAAGAAATATCTTCTGATGTGTAATATTCACTTGAGTCTTTGTTGTATGTAATATCAACACATATTTTACTGGATTTATTCCCTTGAGGTTTTCCCACTTACATATTGTGTCTATGTGTTATCTCTCATGTGTTATGTTCATTTGAATGTATGGTGCACACTTAATAAGCTCTCATTGAATGTATGTTAATGGTTATTGGAACTAATGGTAAATGAAGTAATAAATTTGTAAGACTCGATTCACCCCCACCATTGTTCTTCCAATACTTCTCAAGTTTACGGATCTTCTCCCAAGATATGAGGAGAATTTTGGATTTTCTTTCCACTTCACTCTGTAAGAATATTTTTTGGATTCTTTCCATTTTTAAGGCATAGAAGAAGGAAGCCTATAAATAGACATGATGTAAACTAGAAAAAAATTCAAAGATATTTTCAATAATGTGGTGTTTTTAGCTTGAGATAGGAGGGATCCTTTCCAAAAAATTGATCAAGCAAAAATATTCAATCAATAGTATGAGGTTTTTCGATGCCAATTGACATTACCAAGTACTTGTAAGGGAAATTTTTTTATCTCACATTCCAAAATATGAGCAATTTTACGACAACTCTAATTTGGGGTATTTATAAAGAAGACTAAAATTTAACCATATTTAATTTTCTTATTAGACACCTCTTCATAATCCCGAAGGGTTTGTTTAAGGGCTATAGCTTCTAGAATTGTAGCTTCCCCTACAAGAATAATATCATAAAAAAGTGTTGATCGACCAAATTTTCATAGTTAATAGCAAGAGGAATACCAATAATTTGATTCTCCTTTGTAACATCATTCAGATCCCTACTAAGAGATTCAACCGTAAGAATGAATAAGAAGGGAGAAATAAGATCACCTTGTCGCAACCCTCGAGAGTTAAGAAATAAATCACACAACATTCCATTAATTAGAACATAAAAATGGATGTGGATATGAAATTATGAATCAATAGATGGAAAGGGTTATCACAACCAAACTTACTAAGAAATGTATCCATAAATTCCCAAGAAACCCTATCATATGCCTTTTCCATATCTAATTTGATCACCATAGCCTATTTTTTACTTTGTTTTATGGAATGTAAATTTTCCTGAATGGTGACAATCCCATCTTGGATTTGACATCCCATAACAAAACCACCCTATTGATCGAGATCAAAGATGGAATAAAAGTTGTAGCCTAAGATCTAGAACTCTTGTACACATCTTATGTAAGGTATTACAAAGACTTATAGGTTTGAAATTTTTAATTCCATGGAATTCTGAGTTTTAGGAATTAATGTGATGAAAGTACTATTTAAATCCTTTAGCATCTTCTTATTCACAAAAAATCCTATATAACAAGACAAACATCCTCTTTCACAAGGTCCCAGAAAATTTGAAAAAAGAAAGCTAGGAAGTCATCGGGGCCCAAAGCTTTATTCAGATCATAGTCTTTACTACATATGCTATCTCTTCCAGAGAGGGAATTATGAAATATATGAAATCTATCTTATTTATTTATGTTACAATCAGATTGGATGGATAGAAGGTTACTAAAGAAACTAACAACTTCCTATTGAATATCCATAGTTTATTCCATAATGGATCCCCCATCCACCTTGATTCTACGAATCCTATTTCCATGTCTACACTTAAGAGAATATATATGAAATAACTTGGTGTTTTTGTCTCCTTCTTTTAACCAAGTGATTCTAGAATTCCACCTCAATAAAATCTCCTCTTTAGCCAAAATATCATGGTATTCAAAGAAGGATATCCTTTTCCTTCAACTCAAAATTAACACTCATTCAAATATCCTCCCATTCTAAATAATTTTGAAGAAAAAATAACTTTTGCTCCAATTTTTCTTGGACATGAAGATTTCCCCAAAACTGTTCTCTTGTTCCAATGTTTAATATTCCTTTTAATATTAGATAATTTCCTTGTGATTATGAATAATTCATACCCCTTTATCTTGATGTTCCACCAATATTTGACAAGATCCTTAATTCCTTCATGTTTCAGCCACATTTTCTCAAACCTAAAAGGGATTCTTCTTCTATCATCTTATTTCGCTATGAATAGGATAGGATTGTGATCGATTCTATTCTTGGAAGAATAGAAAGGAAAATATCCTTCTTGAACCATTCTAATGAAGTCAAAAACTTTTCCAATCTAACATAAATAAGTTGATCTCCCATTCTTTTATTAGTCCAAGTATATTTTCTTCCTTTTAGATCAATGTCCATCAAGTTGTTAGTAGAGATAAAATTTTGTAGGTATTTGGTAAATGATTATCCTTTTACTGACCTCTAAGTACCGTTATCTCCTCAATGCTCAATTTTATCATGATTATGAAGAATCATAAACATTAGTGTAAAATATTTGTACTCATTCTCCTCTATGTGCTCCAAGAAACCCCTCCACTTTGCGGTTCGGAAAAATAATCACCGAAGGAAGGATTTATAAGCCTTTACAAAATTTGAATGCCCTTTTTTAATGCTTGAGAGATCGAATGCTTCAATTCATTTGAATGGGCTTAGGGGTAATTTTATAGGGTTCTCCGACCCTATTTGTAAAGACATAATATTATCCTTTATTTTTATTACAAAATCCCGTATATGGGATTAATAAATTTTAATTTTAAAATTAGTGCATTTAGAAAACCACACAAGCCTAAATAAGGATTTAAAAATAACAAATGGATTAACATCCGATGAATCCACCCATGTAGCACATAGGAATAAATTTAATCCCACACTATATGTGGGCTCCTTAACCGCTCCACCCCACGTACCCCAAACTCCACATGGGCCACTTTGAGCTTTCCGCCACCGCACTATCCACCCAAAAATCCTTGTATGACTCAAGTGCTTCACTCGGATGCACTACACACAACTAATCTAGTTGCATTGATAAATTTCCATTCCTAGTGCTATCTTGGCTATCTCTTTTTGAATGCCGAGCTTTAAGAAGGGTTGATTTTGTTTGGTAGTATGTGTGGGAGTAATCCCTCATTGATTAGAGTTTTGATGTATAGGGGCGTAAAATAGCCTCGCAACCTCCATGTTCACTATGGATTTGGCCATGTTGATACGCTCATTTTCTTGTCTCCTTTATGAATAGTTGAGTCTAGATTTGATGTACATCAGTCATCCAACTCGGCATTACCAAGCTTGGTGATTTGGCCATGTAGTGTGTTGGTTGTTGATCTTGTCGTACCCAACCCGGCTTATATCTCACACTTGAAATTGTTCATAACTTTCTTACTAGCTTGATGAGATACTTGAAAATATGGTGATAATGTGGTGTAATTAAAAACATGATGTAATACAATGGTCGGGTCCCCTCTCGAAATAAGAGTGGACCCCAATTTTGAACCCCTTGTTTGACCAACGAAGACCGGAGGCAAAGACCAACCTTATTTTTCTCCGCCATTATTGCACAATGTCATTTTTTAATTTCACATCAACCCTCTTATGATTTTTCAATGTTCTTTGGCACTACGTTACATGTGCCTTTATTTTCCCCTCTCGACTCCTATTATCGTGCAAGTGCACTATATCTTGCACATTCGGTGTCCATTTTGGCCCGTTCAAAATGAGCCGAAATCAACTCTAAGCTCTACTATAAGAAATAGGTTCAAGGAGATCTTGGGAAAATTTTATGCCTAAATTTTACCTTGGGATCAAGAACTCAAGCTTCAAATCACAATGATGATCTAGTGGTGATGAGTGTGGCAGATATCACAAAATTTGTGTAGGACTTATCCAAACACATGTAACACTAAAAATGGTGTAGGTGGTAGGATTATCATATAAATAGGGGGAATGAATGCTAAGTGACTGATGTAGCCCACATTACAACATTGGAGGTTTGTGTGGCTAGACAAAAGGGAGAGGATTCGGGGCTCAATTTAGAGACACATCTTTGGAATGATCCATAAGTCCGACTACTTCGGCACCATCATCTAAAAGTATCAACCTACCTCCATCTATGTAAGGGGATGCTTGAGGGCAGTTATTTTTTTTAGAGTTCTATTATATGTGATGATTTAAAATTTTATATATATATATATATATATCTGTGTGTGTGAGATACCATTGTTTTGATGGTACGATTTGTTTTTGATGTTTATGTAGAATGTATTTTTAGTTTAATGATTCTATTTTATTATGTATGCAAAAATATAAAAGCATTTATGATGAAGAGAAATGAATGATGAAAGGTTTGCAATTAATCGTGTAGGTATTCTATAAAAATTGAATGGGATGGGGGCTAGTGATAGGGCCAATACAAGTAATGAAAGATAAATGAAAGTGGGGATGAGAGGAGAATGATGACCATTTCATCCAAAGTAGGAAGTCATGACCATATAAACCAAAGAGGGAAAGATAAACCCAAGCAATATGAAGTAAGAATTACCAAAGTATCCAAGGTAGGAAGAAATGACCATATAAACCCAAGTAGGATAAATAAAATCAAGTGAGAGATGAAAAGAATTACCAAAGTATCTAAGATAGGAAGAAATGGTTTTATAAACCCAAGTATGATAAATAGACCCAATCATGAGATAAATAGGAATACAATAAGTAAGATAAAGTTTCTCAAGGATAATGTATAAATGATTGATATGCATCATTGATGATGTCATGACATCATGTTGGATTTTTTGTAAAGTATGAATTGTGAGCTCCTTAAGGTTTTCTTGTATGATGATGATACCTTAATGAGCTTAAAATCATTTATAAAAGAAGGAATCTTTGATCCTATTTGAGATCCATACAAATACATCACGAAAAATATCATCAAGGGAGGGATGAGGGAGTTCATGATGAGTCTAGAGAGAAATAGATGATGGCATAAAATGATATGATTAAAGGAATCGGATTGATGCTTAAGAATGCAAGGAGAAGGTTATTGGGCTCGGTGTTTATGGGATAGAACCTAACAAGTATCATTTGTATGTGATAAAAAATTGTGATGAGAATTAAAAATTGGTTTTGTAGAAGAAGAATTTGTGGATTTATTTTTCAATCTCTCCACAATTCCACCTCTAATTTGTTTGTATTTTGTTGATATGATCTATAATTGAAAAAATCATTTCTAGGATCCTCATGCCATATAAAATATGGTTTAGCTATAGGAAAGATAGAAATCACAATTGATGAAGAGCTAGTAACGATTTTATAAAAATTAGGTTCACAAAGGTGAGATGTGGAGAATTATAATGGGAAGGGGTGGGAGATGTATAATGGGTGGCATGGAAGGGACAAATAAGGGAGTAGACTATGGCTCTGTATTAGTTCACCAATTAGGGAGTTTATTTCATTAGAATTTTTTTAGATTCAAAGTTGAAATAGGTATCCTCTTCATCCATAAGATCATATTCCTTTGGATCTAAGGTAGGACATGTGTCTTGCAAGGAGATGGTGATAATATTTATGATGCGACTAAAATTGGAACATAAATTGTCATGACAGAAAATATTTTTTTATTCTTAGCTTGGGAATAGCCCACTTAGAAGGGATTTTCGAGAGAATAAATATCATCATGGTTAGGTGTAGTAAAATCGATAACACATGAGTCAATGATAGTCTCAAATTGAATGAGATGTTCTAATGGAGTATGCTTAGTGTGATTAATAGTGATAGGGATGTAGTCAACATCCTTCTTGTATGACAAAGGTTGAAAATTAGGAGGTAATTGAGAGATGATGGAATCTGGAAAAAATAAGTATTAATCAATGTTAATATTATCGGTCTCATAATCATCCAAATTGATAATATTGGGTGGAGTATTTCCCACAATATCAAGATGACAAATATAGCCATGAAGATAATCTACTAGAAAGTTGAAGCATTGATATTACTACAATGAGATGGTAGGAAGTTCTTCCGGGGTGGTAATTTTAAATTTCCTATGTTGCTATAATAGCTCAAACTTCCAAGGGTTGGTATCTCCTTGAAATTTATATCTAGGTCCTAGATATTCAAAATTAAGACATTGATAGGTGGATGATGAAACTACGGACATGTGATGAGTGCACGATCACCCTAGAAGGATATTATAGGAAAAGGGGAAATTGAAGACTACAGATTTGACATGAATGGCAGGATGGAATAAAGTGATAGGGATCCAAATGTAAACCTTAGGGGCATATTTCTATGATTGTAGCCTTGATATGTGATCCTATTAGATTTGAGGTTGTCAAGAGAATGAGTTTTTGAGGTTACTGTTGTCACTTGGATCATGCACTCCGCCAGATTGTTAGATGATCTAGTACAACATGGGAACATCCCCAAGGTGTGGGACCTTGGCTCCTTAAGATGAACCTCTATAAAATGTTGAATTCTTGCTAAACTACATGCATCCGATGAAAGACCGGGCTGCAAAGCCTATGGTATTGAGAATAAACTATAACTATTCAAATCTTCAAGAAAAAGGAGAGAGATAATTGATAAAAATTAAATTGGAGATGCACTAATAGTTAAGGAATAAAAGGACCAGCTTCAAAAACACAAAATATTTAACAGAAAGATAATGATGTGCACAAATTTCTACCTTTTCTCTTAATAGAATTTCTTTGCATAAGGATAGAAACATAACAATAAAAAAGGGATTTATATCAGGTTCCACAAGTATTACCAATACACTTTATTAATCACAACATGTAACTTGTTAGAGAAGAAATAACTTATGCAAAGGTAAAATGGATTATTTAGTTATTAGGAAAGAAAAATTCACAAGTATAAAGTTCTCTATTGATATACATAACACATAAAAGTGAAAGAAGATCAAATCTCAATTCGCATAATAATATTGAGGCTTAATCCTTTATAATCGATCAAAAGTCCTTGTACAAAGCCATAAAATCCTCATTCACCTACTTTCCTTCTTTTATCTTAATTTTGATCGAAGCCCTAGCTATTCGCCCTTGTTATCCGATTTTCTCAACTATAGAGAAATAAGTATCATCAAATCTTGTGGATATTGCAAGAGAAGTTGAATGGGTTAGCTATGTGATTTTATGGAGGATGGTTGTCAATTGTTCCACCTTACTCTTCATCTCATCTTTAGTGACCTTTTCCTTATCAAATTTTTCTAGAAGGTTGCTGAGAGAAATATGAACATCTTACTTAACACCTTCATGAGTTTCCTTTGCAAGAGAACTTCAAAATTTGGTAATATTCTACAGTGATATCTTCTTTTGATTTATCAACATTTGGGGTTTCTTTCTCAACAAACCTTTCCCCTATATGGTTGACTGATATGTGAGAAATAATTGTTGGCCTCTTTACCTAGTGTTAGGGAGTCAAATCTAAGGTGCTAAGATCGAAATCATCCCCAATAGGTATCTTCTTCTTTCTCTTGGGGTTTTCCTACTTAACTATAAAGGAGTAGAAGAATAATAAATTAAGTATTCACATGATTATGAAGGTAAAAGTATCGTGGTGGTAGAATGAATGGTTGATGAAAGAGAAGTTATTGTAATAGTCATAAGTGGTAGCGAAGGGGTGAAAGGTGGGGAAGGGGTTGAGAAAATGGATAAATGAATGGATGAAATAGGAAGAGTGATGAGAGAGGAAGTGAGAAGATATATTTGAGGAAAAGAAGTCCCTAGAGTGCAACACCAATCTAGACCATCCCCATATGAGATGGAAGGAAGAGAGGAAAATACTTGAGCCATGGTAGGAGATGAAGTGAAATTGGGAGGGGAAATGGGAGGAGAAGAAATGGAAGATGTGAGAGGCAGATGATATGGAGGAACCAAAAAGGAGTAGGAAGGAGGAGGAGGTGACTGCACCACTTGGGTGGCGGATGGTAGGAAAACACTCATATCGAAGATACCTATGGAAGGAAAAAAGAAGAAAAACTAGAACCTATGCACACAATTTTGATTATACAAGGTTTGGGAGTGGGATTTCCTTATTTTTTAGTAGTGGGATAACCCACCACTATTTTTAATTAAGTTTTGATAGTGGAATCCCATTTTAAAACCTTTAGTGGAATTCCCAAAAAAATCAGCCATTGGTGGGTCCGATTGAGAATATTTGTTACACGCACCCTAGAGCTGGTAATTTCCTGAAGTGACCAATTTATTTATCACAACAGATCATATTTTATGTTCATTTTATCATAAGACAATCCAAAACCTCTTCATCATCACGAAGGCCCTTGGGTATATATGAAATTCCATACTTGGTTATCTATTTAAAAGTTAACATGTAGTAATCCGTTTCATGTACTACTACCTCGTCCCTACAATTGATCCAGATATATTCCAATTGTGGTATATGGACACCAGTTGGTCCAATTCTTCCAACCACACCCCAATAACTAAAGCTAACTCATGGGTGATATTTTTTTATCGTCATTTGTTGCATCTTACCCTTGACACTTTTAGATTTATATGATGATGCACATATGTATCGACCCAAATTCAATGGAAACCGAACACCCACTTTGGCTTGGTTTTCTAAATTTTGTGGATGTGGAGAAGTTGTCAAACCAATTCCATTAACACCCTTTTTCTGTGGTAAACCTTGGCTATTTGTAGGGAGCACCCCAAAATACTCCCACTTTAAGATACATGAAAGTTGGGAATTGTAGGAATATACACCCCAAGTCCCGACTACATTTCATGCGATATCTAAGATTATTCGACACAAAAAGTTCTCGTTCAAAGATACACACGAGGTCGAGAAAAAGGAATCATTTACTCTCTTAAAGTGCCTTGACCCTTCTTTCATTATTAGCCAAGGATGGAAATTGTAAATATGTGATGCATTCCTTGCCACAACGAATGTCAATCCTAGATAATTCCTCATTTCGCCATTGCATATAAAAAAGATAAGAAGTCATATAAAAGTTTCCTATAGTTTGGAATTATAGCATTTGAGTATGTATGGCATCACAAATGTGTTCTATTGATTGAATGAGATCAATTTTTTTGCAAATAGTGGAAATATACAAATACATCCATTCTTGAAAATATTTTGAAGAGGGTATTCTTATCACTTTGCTCAACAATGTGATTATATCATTTACTTCCTATATGAAATCTAAGCAAGGAATGGTCTTTGGAAATCTAGTCACTGTTGGCCTAGGCTTTGCTAGGTAGATTTTAATAAGGACCTTAATGTAAGTATCAATTTTTCTTTTCCATTTCTCAAGAGGATAACTGAGAGAGATTGAAGCATATCCCTCGACAACAGGAAGTTTAAGAAAATACTTGAAGTAGTTAGTATCTAATTTTATTCCAAATATCTCATCTTGATCTTTCACTGTTTGGGACTCTAA
Organism: Taxus wallichiana var. yunnanensis; assembly: GCA_018340775.1. Classification (NCBI taxonomy): domain Eukaryota; kingdom Viridiplantae; phylum Streptophyta; class Pinopsida; order Cupressales; family Taxaceae; genus Taxus; species Taxus wallichiana. Next base: position 382,316,114 of record CM031242.1, read on the forward strand.
ATCATAGGGTGCTACTATAAAAGTATAAACTTTGGACACTATATCAAAGGTGAAAATCAAAAGCCAAAGTCCATTGGCATAAATACTCTTGATCCAAGTAGTCTTAGATGGGGCTCTGAATCTATCCCAAAATTATTGCAATTCTATGTGGCCAAGGTCAGTGTCTCCAAAATTTTTGAGGTCCAATGTGATACTTGAAGGGGGAGACACCCGTTGGAAACTATAATTCATTTTCCCTTTACCCTTTGATGATGAATCGACATTTGGTTCTAGAAATTTCTCTGAAATATCTATGAAGGTCCCTACAACTAAGGGTGGGAGTAGGACCTTGAAAAACAACCCCGACTTCTAAAATACACAGGCATACGTTGAGCCTTACTTTGCGACCCCAAACTCCTAATCTGAATTAGGTAGAAGTTTTTACTTGATTCTCAACTCTTGACTTCCAATTAGGTCTTGGTGGAAGTCGTTAATTTTTTGCATGCTTCAAATTTCATTTTGAACTACGGTGGAAGTGAAAGAATACTTTTCAATCCCTAAAACCTCGAAGTGATCTCAATCGAAGTTACTATGTGATTTTCAACTTAGAAATCCTAATTAGGTGGTTGGAAACTAAAAATTCTTCAATTTATCGTAAATGAAGATTTGAAGACTAAATTTCACCAAATTCACAAGTGAAGAAAAAGGAAAAACAAGGACATTAAACCAAAAAAATAAGGAAAGAAACCCTAAAAATAAACTAAAAACAAAATTAACAAGAACACCCATCATGCCACAAGAAAATGAATAAAAATGCCTCAAATGATAATAAAAGAATTGCAAAGAACAATTAAAACACTAGATATGAATAGAAGATTAAGTGTGTTGAATAAAAAATAATGAAAATCACCCGAAAATACGTAAGGGTATGGTCGAAAGTTGACGGGGTGTTGGCAAGTCAGCGTACAAAAATGTCAGATGAAAATGATGTGTAAAATTTCGACCTTAAATAGAAAAGGGAGAATTAATTACCATGTAGGTGACATGTGTGCCTTGGTGGAAATTAATGCACCGATTAAGCATCGAATTCAGCTCCTCTTTTTCAAATTCATCGGATTTTGGGTTTGAAAGTCAACTTACAAATTACATGTAATTTGTAATTTTGATCTAGTTCTTTCCTAAATCTATGGTTTTGACTAGTTCTTTGATGACTAGTTCTTTCCTTGATTTATGGCTTGATCTACGACCTTGAACGATTCTTAGATTGTTATTCCTTTCCTATATAAGCAAGGCCCATTCTCATTTTATTTCATTGAGTTCCAATTTCAAAGGTGCCAAAACCCTAGAATACATGAAAATAATAAACCCTTGTTTGCAAAGAAAAACTTACAAATGGATTTCTACATCATCTATCACTCGATACCTTGAAAGGAAAAATAAGAAGATTGTTCCAAGCCATGATCTTAGATGATAATAACACACCACATTATATTTGCAAAAAAAAAGATCTAAAATACCATATATGGAAATCCATCATAATCCATAATGATCAATACATTACAATATAATGACTTGAATTACGCAATAAGAAAGATGTACATACGGGAGGAGGGAATTGCAACTACTACCTAAATCAGTGGTGAAGAAATTCCATTAACGATACTGGTAGTTAAGTTAACTCTATAAGACTAGTAAGCTAACTCCACATGACCGAGAAGCTAACTTAACACAACTAGTAAGATAACTCCACACAACTAGTACACCTAAGCAAGCTAGCCAAACAAGTGTAGGGCTAACACAATTGTAAGAATTATCCTAATAAATAAATAAAATAATAAATAATAACCTACAATAACATTGTAATCACTACCCCAAAACCCGAAATGGTCTCTCTGCTTTGTATTTCAAGTTTTGGAAGTCAACTTACAATTTTCATTTAAATTGCAAGGCGGAACCCAAAACCTGAAATACACTTGTGGAGTTGGGATTCGTGTTTTAGAAGTTAGTTACAACTTATCATGTAAAGTTCTAATTAGATTCTGAAACCTACAATACACATGGGGTTTGGATTTTGGGTTTCGAAGTCAACTCCCAATTTACAATCCTATCTCTGATTCCCGAAATACACTAATTTCCTTTATATTTTAGGTTTCAAGTTTTGAGAAGCAATTTGCATGTAAATTGTAAATTGATTCCCAAAACTTGAAATTTGAAATATAAAGAAAAGTTTGAAACTTAGGAGAAAAATTTCAATTTCAAAAAAAAAAAAACATTTTGGTAATAAAGGAAAAAAATTGCAAGGAAGTATTTCAAAAAGAAGGAAAATTGGAAAGGTGACTTGAAAAGTCAATAGTGACATAAGTGTCAAAATCTTCATCTATGAGGTATCATTTAATCATGGTGTGTCTAATTTTAACTGAGATAAAGAGAGGAGGATCATGAACACAACATATAAGCTCATCAGGATCATAGAATCAAGAGAAAAGTAGATACATATAAAATGATTGGTGGAAAGGTTAGTGGAAATCGATAACTCTTTGAATTGACACATGATTTTTTCTTTCAAACCATGTAGGAAAGGTTACTTCCCCAAAGTGGGTGGAAAAGGAATGTTCATTATGAAGAGTGCATACATAATGCTCTCATGATGTTGGGGTGAGGAATGAATTAGTTATAATAATGAGATTTGAATTGAAAGGTAATAAATTTCTATAAGAGGGTCCAAATATTCATGGATGGTTTGTGTAATAGTTTGAACCCGGGGATGATTGGCCTGGATAGGTTTTGAAGAAGAAGGGATGGAAAATAATTTTAAAGTGTGAATTGTTGTTGGAATTTTTATGAGATCATCCATGGTAAGGGTACTATCATAACGGATGATGGCGTAAGCATTGTTAGAACAAAAGGTTGATGAGATCAACCATGTAGGATTTTATACACAAGGGTTAATTGTGTTCATTTAGATTAAGGAATAAAGGATAGAGGCTTGTTAATGACATTTTTTCAAAGAAGATCAGGGGCTAGATGAATATATAGGATTTATTATTAGATGAGGAAGGGTGAGATGGATTGATCAAGGTGATAATAAATTTATTACCATCCATATCAACCATACTTCTACTAGATGCATTAATAGAGGGATATGAGGTACCAAAAACATTAGAAGCCACATTTTTAGCCAAAGAAGAATTAGATTTTTATGATTTGGAGTGGTCGGGAAGTGGGCCATTATAGATTCTAAGGAATTCATTTTGTTGATAAACCACTTCATATCGATTACATTGTTGTGATTTTTCATGTTCCTTGATAGCTTCAATTATCCTTTTTTGAGTAATGGATTCATGATGAAATTTATTATGGAGGAAGGCATCGTAAAATATCGAAGAGAATGAAAATGATCATACAAATGGTTCTAATTGGCATGCCACCAATAAATTTTATTTTCTTCATGTCATTGAGGAAGAGGTTGAGAAGGATCTACAACTAAGTGAATGGTTAGGGTAGATTCACCAAAAACTCTTCCTTGACTAGAGGATGGTGACAATTAGTATGGGAGGGGAATAGAGTTATTTTTATTTGGGGGTATATTGATCGATGTTATGAATAGTTCTATTTAAAAAAGTTCCTTGAGGAATATTCTTTATGAATCATGTCATTAACAATATTCTAGTTTTTAGGACGCATGAGGACTTGAATTTTCTACGAATATTGCTGATTTGGAGAATGTTTGTAAAAACATATCATGAGGTAATATTGGTGTTTGGAATATTCAAATACTTCTATTGAATAGGTAGGGGAGAAGGACCTAATATTATATTGAAGGTGATGTATAAGTGCTCTAAGGAACAATTGGAACAAACTTCCATCGAGGATGTTATATTTAACCATAGTGGATAAGGTTTTCTAGTGTTTGATGAAATTTTGTGTAGGTCCATTGTTTATTTTCTTAAAATTTATGAAATCATTGATGTTATTCTAAGGAAGATCATGGTATTAGAATTCACTAACTATAGTGGTAACCAAGCTTTCTAGCTCAATAATGGAGTTAAATGGGAGAGTGTGGTACCAATCTAAGGAATCTATTGTAAATATATTGACTAAGGGTTTGATGGTAAAATATGAATTAGTTTTGACCCAATATTTATAGAGATTTCTAAAATCATTGATATGGAGATTGGGGTCAGTGAAACCATCGTAAGTGACAGCGAGTGATACCTCCAATTTCCATAACATAATGTGGGGAGAAAGAGGCTCCCTTTTAATGACTTGAAGGGTCTTATTATGGATGGGAGGTTGTGCAACAAGAAATCCACTTGGTCCAACCGGAAGTGTATGAGGCTGACCTAGATTTTATGTTCCCATGAGACCATTTGAGGTAGAATAGCAAGCTAGGCTAGATTAGTTTAAATTTATAAAAATTGTTTTACATTCATAATCTATTTTTGACTTAGGCAATTAATGAGATACATGATAAGTTGGGTAGAATAAATATTGGAAGGAACATTGATATTAATAGTTGGATAAAAAATTATCCATTTGGAGGAGGCTCAACATGGTTGATACATGCAACCAATTTTTTAGAAATATAAACCTCAATATGCTTGCATAGAATTTTAAGTGACTCTCCTACGTACTCAGGAGATTTTTGCAAAAAAATTGCATAGTAAGGGTATAATCACATTCAAGGTCATCCTCAAGTTCCCCTTCTTTTTAGTTTCAAAGAGAACTTTTCAAATGTTGGATATGGTTTTAAAATTTTTAGGTGGGGTATTTGATTTCCTTGAATTATCTCCTATGGAAAGAAATTCAGTGTAATGAATTACCAATGCAAGGAAGTAATCATTTTGAGAATCATTAAGGTCAAAAAATAAATGGATTAGCTAAGGATGTAGTGGAATCACTAAGTAAGTACTATGTGATGAGATAGAGTTACCTTGAAGAGGCTTGCTAGAAGTGTATTTATGAAAAGATAATCCATGCAAAATGCTTGCATAGGATTGGATGGAATCCAAAGATATTGGTTGTGAAAATGAGATAATGTAGAATGAGATCTGCCATGAAAAATTTTTACACAAGGGGTGATGGCATTTAGAAATATTGGTTAAAATGTAGATAGGATCGAGCATGTAGTAAGGTTCTACACAAGGGATGATCACATATTGAAAGATTTATTAAAACAAAGACATGATCATTTTTGAAATAGGGTTCTACACAAGGGCCAATGACATCTAGAAATAAGGAAAATAATAAAATAAATTGAATCTAACCTAAGTGGAAGAAGAGTGAGATTCACATCAGGTTCACTAGAGTGTATGACAAGTAAAATATAAGTTCTTAGATGGATTCTCAAATATAGGGATTTAATCTAACATGAGCCACATTGTGAAGATACAAAGGTTCTTAGGCGAGTGCTAGTGTCATAATTCTAGAGGATAACGACACTAACTCTAGGATAGCTATATTTTTCCAAGTCCTACAACTAATATAAAGATAGGTATCCTAATAGGATTTAGAAATAAGAGTAACCATGGGGTGGATAAATCCAATGGGCATAATAAAATAGGAAATACACTTAGATTAAAATGAACATATATCTACTCTACTATATAGCAATTAATGACCAATATACAACATGTACAGAAAATAAAAAGACTACATAGGGTTAGATATACGTACATGTAGTGTGTGTGTGTGTGTGTGTGTGATAGAGAGAGAGAGAGAGGGATACCGTTGATGCATAACCTCCCCATAGGAAACAACACTGAGAGAGAATCACTATGGGTGGATAAGAGGAAATATATACAATATCTCTAGCCCTAGCTCACTATAGTGACCCAAATTCAAATGAGATAATCCCCAAGACTCAAAGTTCACTAATTTAAGTGTGAATTAGTGTGATAAAGAGAAATTATAAGTGTAGAAAAATGATTAAAAATTGGTGGTATTACATGGTGAAAGGTCAAGAACATATACCCAATACCATTGTCTATGGGGAATGGTATCAGCTATGGAAAAGATAAAATAGACACCATCGCCCATGGGAAATGGTGTCTCACCTTTGGGGAAATACTAAGGTCAAAGGGTGTTAAACATGAGGACTAGATTCCATAAAATAAAAGGAGGTAAATAAAAAAGGTATATGGTGACAAAAAAAAGAGGATGATAACATGTAATAAACATAAGCAAGTGGATATAATCGAGATAATTCAATATAGTGGGTGTAGTGTGTGGAAAAAGTGAATAAATAAGGTAAGGATATGGTAACTAAGGTAAATAGAGACATCTCAAAAAAATTTAGTATATCCCACATGAGCTTGTTCTAACTAGAGAGAAAAATGTATGTTTTGGATTCAATTTTACAAACATAGACTTTCCATAAACCTTGTTTGGATCGGAAGATTCCTTAATTCTGGAGAGCTTGGAAGATGACCACATTACTACTAAATTTTTGGGTGGAAATATTTGGAGGGGCTAGTGAAGAGTTTTATGAAGTTTTTAGATCTCGAGAAGAATATTTTTACTTATGCGGCCTTTTTGGTTTTACTTTTGTAGATTTTTTTCATATCTTATGGACAATATTTAAAATTTTGGGTACTACTGAATAATATTACAAGAATTTTTAGAATAGTAGAAGAAGGGTTTTATTAGGCATGGGGAATAAAAATATCCTTTTGGTATCATGTTAACTTATTTTGTATCTTTTTTGTTCCTATGATATCTCTTCTTTTCTTCATTCTATGAAGGTTTTTATAGCTTTGTTCACATGAAATTCTTTTTAACCGTTATATGTATTTAATAAAATGGTGAGGTAACCAATAACCCTATTTCACCAATAAAAAAATATTATTTAAATTTGATTTTAATTTTTTGAATACATATAAAATTATGTTTACAATGTTATGTATCTCATATAAATCCTTTACATAAAAAAATATTTCAAATGTGTTGTTCCTAATTTCCATGTAAGAATTTCATCTATTTCATTAGGATTTGTCAACATACGGTTTCTAATATTATGTAAGCATTAAATTTTATCTTGATCATCTATTAAAACCTCTTCTCTTTTACTAATTTGACCTTGAATAGGAACTTTATAACCATTCACAACATGATCATATTTAGAATTTTCAATAAGAAAGGTTAATACAATATTAAAATGAACATGAGTCTCATTAAGAGTCGTAATTTTTTCCATTATAACTCTAGGATGAATCAATGGAATTAGAAAATATCAATCAATTTTTAATACATCCTAGCACTAATTATAATTATATTCTCTGATCTAATCAATTTGTGTTGAGAAGAGAAAATGGTTAAGTAATAGCCATGCACAGAGGATGAAGACCACACGTAGGGGTGCGTGCAAGATAACCACAAAAAGTATTAAGATATTAGATGAACTACATAAAAGGATGCACAAGAGTAGAGAAAAGTACAAATACAAGTTAATTCCCAAAAGGTATGCACACGAGGAAAAGGGAGATCAACGTGCAAAGGTCTCGCATGAAAACCCTAGGTTACAAAACTTAACCAAATTTCCTAATGAAGGCTAAAAGTTGGAAAAGTGAAGATGGTGTAGCATGCAAAGCACATCCAAAAATAAGAATGGAAAGGATAAATCATATACAAAGAAGCATATCTAATTATAGGATCAAAGCACATATAAGGCTGAGCTATTTATAGCTCTATCTTGAATTAAAACATGAGTTTAAGGGCATGTGACCTATATTTAGGACATCTATTGTTAGAGTTAAAGCATACAAGGGTTAAGGACAAGTTATCACCCAATATAAATAGGTGATGTACTCTTTATAGTTTAGTGCGAAAGTATGCAAAGGTTAATAGTGGAAGAGACTAATAGGGGATTTAAATTATGTGCCTAGTGAATGTTGCACGTATGGATGTAATCGTCTATGAGTATATGTAATGGCTTGATCATGTGATGGATGAATTATTCTATATTTTGTTGTTGGTTGATTATACTCATGAATGATTTATTAAGTTATGTTCTTGCATATTATCTTTGTTATTCTTACTACAATGTTATCTTTTCACATGAGATGAATGATTAAATGCATAACACACATCTTGATAAGTAACTAAATAGGTACCTAGTGGCTGCATGTGTTTTGGGTGAGCATTTAGACATTTATCTAAATGAAGTGTCAATGTGCCCAACTAGGTATTGGTAAATTAAAGACTAAAATTTGGTTCTATTGCCAAAACTTCTTTTCATTATGCTCATCCAGATGTGGTATGTATATGGCCTTCCGACTATCACTAGAGAATATTGAACATTGGGTGCATATTGGCTAGGGGCGAATTTTCTCAAAGATACATTAGTGGATGGGATTTTAATATGTTCAAGTGGGTAGAAGATAATCTATATGATTCATTATACATGAAATTCTTCAGTTTATTCCTAGTATATGAATGGTTACTACCTTATGCACTGAATAGGTTTATTTGGTTGGGAAAGAAGAAAGTGTGGAGCCAAGATAAGTACCAAACACTCTCTGATTTGGATGAACCATGGACATGGGCTCTAGATCGCTAGTGGGAAGGTGTGTTACATAATTATACCCTGGAGTACACAATTTCAAAATATTCATTCCCATAATAAGCAGATTTTAATTTTTTTGCACGATCCAAGAGGATCATACTTACACACGCTACCTTTAGCAATGAAGATATTGATGATTGAGTTGGGGATGGAGAACTTACCTATAGAATGATAAAACCACACCACGTGTGTAGAAAAAAAAAGGTTTGGGAAGGATGAAATTTTTCCAAGTGGAAGAAACAGATAAAGAAGAAATATTGTCTAGATATAATGATGTGTAAGAGAGGGAAATTAAAGAGGAGCTTAGAATGAGAGGAATGGGGCCAAGTGGAAGTGGTGAGAACCCTACGAAGGAGAGGGGACATAAGACCATGTACCTTAGGTATTGGGAAAGAAAAATAGAAGGAAGCTTTCAGCATTTGATGGAAGCAAGTCCGAGGAAAGGATCGTAACCTTTGGCATGTACTAACCCAGATCTGACACCTAGTCCTTGCACTTGGTGCTTGGAATTAAGAAATTTTAATAGAATATAATCATAGTGACAAAGAGAAATAAGGTAACCAAGGTTCACCATGTTGGGTTAGAGATGTAGATAGACACATTTTAGTATCGGTGTAGGAGGAAATCCTAGTGGAATCTCAGGATCGGGATCGACTTCACTCTAGGAAAAGGACAATAACAAACAACACAACAACCTTAATAACCAAGATAAAAACCCCCTCGCTTTTTTTGAGATGTCCCTTCATTTAACATAATATCGAGGTGTGGAAGATGTAGCAGAGCATGTGCACAAGTGTAGAGGGAAAAAGGAGTAATGGCCCTTGAATAGAAGGCTAGTTATTTTACTACAACACTTTAGGGTCGTGCACATAGTTGGTATAGGAAGTATAATCCACATCAAAAAACTGTTGAATATGATGCATTGAGCACCACTTTCTTGGTTGAATTCCACATACCTAAATTTGAGAAGTATATAATTAGCACACTAAAAGACATTCAACAGGGTTTAGATGAGAGTGTTAGAGAGTTTGATGCACATTTCACGACCTTACTATCTAATATTTCCTATTACATTCATAAGATTCAACATGCACAATGGTTTTTAGAAGGCTTGTGACACCTTTCTGAAGAGTGTTATCACATAAGACATTCACCGACTCGTGTGAGGAATTGGAAGTAGCACTACACACAGAAGTGGTTAGGATCATAGACACGGGTTTAAGTCCATTTCTTGAGGCCTAGATTATAGAAATGGACACTCAGTTGGAAAAGTTATCTCCAATTCAGCTCGCGAGATGCATATTGGACTATGGTACACTTTGATTATGAAGTAGAAGGGTATTTAAAGGATATTTTTCATATCATTCCCGCTAGTCCATCTTGGATGAAAGCACACTTTTATTGGATTTACGTGATATTGTGTTAGGTATCATACTTAGCTGATGCATTCATAGCAATAAATATTATGTCGATTTTATAATCATGTTGATTTAATTAAATATAAGGTTGATAATTATGACTTGATTTTATTCTGTTGAACTGCTTCACTGATCATCATTACATTTATGTATTGATTTTACTTCTACAATGATGTGCAGTTACTTAAATTCTATGATCCTTATGATTTTAATTTTGGTGATGACCATGTACAGTCTTAATAATTTAATGGTCATATTTTTAGATGGAAGAATAATATTTACGTTAATAGGGTCATAAACCTTGGTTCTTAATTAAATGTCTAAGCCATTAAGCATCCATATGAAACATTATTACCTAGTTCGAGAAATGAGAATAAACCTGGTAATACCGAATATGATATATACATATACATACGTATATCAATGTATACACACACACACACACACACACACACGATATATATACATACATACATACATACATACATACATATAGACATAAATATATATATATATATATATATATATATATATATATATGTTATGGCCTTTGATTTTAATTTAATGTGGACCTTTATAAGGTCGAGGCCATAATAATAAGGGTAAAGTTTTATGTTGAATGGGTTGGTGGCTCACCAAGCCCCACCCGAGATTGTAGAGAGCAAACTATCTATGTTACTTGCTAAGCCATGTATAAACTTGGCACTTCAATCGGTGAACATGTTGACCTAGTAAAATTTGTGAAGTTAATTTGAAACAGTCCTTGAATTTTAGATGGTGGATAATCACCCAAATGGGGGTGGAGATTTGGTGGCAGGAAATAGGGTTCACCAAAGTGGCGATCGGTTAACAAGGAGATAGAGAGGAAGATAGGAGGGATATGGTAATGGTAACATTAATGAAATTCAATTTTTACTCCATAGCCCTTAGGAGAAGCATAAAGCTTCTCGAGGAAGCTATTGCTAAAATATGAGTGTTATTTTGGGATCATTTTCTGGTTATTATTTTTTCTCGCCATGTGAGTTCTACATGTAAATTTGGCATGTTTATTTTCATGCCATCTTGTTTTTGACTCTACATGTATTCTTATAAATATGTGATATTTTGGGGGAGTATTTATGGCTGATGCAATGGATTTATAGAATCTTTTGGTTCGATTCAAAGATATACTCTTTTCTGGTGAGTTAATAGAAGATTTCTTGAAGGAAGAGTTGATCTCGGTTGACTATGAAGAAGGTGATAAGGAAAACCTCTACAAATATTTTCAGGCATGGAATCATTCTCATGTTCATCTTTATCATTTATTGCATTCAAATATTTTAATGGTTGCAAGGTGAAAAATGGTCTTCTTTGCTAATGTTTTATCAACAATGAATTGATAATGGTTTTTGTGCAATGCTAAGTTGTTTATCTTAGTGTAAATGCATATCTGGGTTGATTATATTTGGTTGCACATCTTATTATCTTTGAATATTGTTAACGAGTGTGGTTTGGCTATATTACGGCCATATTGATAGTTTGGCCATAATTAAAGTGACGATATGTATGTATGCATTGTGTATTCTTTACCTTCGTATTTTCTTTACTTGGATAATACTATGTTTGTATAATATCTCACCGAGAGGGATTGAGTTATTATTTATCTGCTTTTGATAGATTTTCCAAGGATTAAATGAATGTTTGTTTAGTCACCATGTGTGTACTAAGCTCGATCCAGTTATGGTTCTTATGAGTTTGTGTATTTTGGATATATATATATATATATATATATATATATGTTTTTATCTCAGTACTCAATGTAATACTTCCTTAATTAGAAGTAGTATGGATTTATGGGTGTTATATTACTTAATATATGAGTTTTAATGGTTGACATGAATGGTTGATGTATCAACTATGGCAATCTATTCGGCTTTGTTAACACAACTATTTTTTAATCAAAATGTTTGGGGTTTTTAGTTGTGTATATTTTTGTGGCATATTTTAGCTTCAAACTCCATCATCTTAAGTCTATGTTTTTCCATAAATGAAAATGGGTGCCGAGCGACTTACCCATATCATATAGTGGTAATCATACTTCGATGCTTACCTGGTTGTCTTCATTTTCTTGAAATGACCACTCGTAGTTAATGCTTCCCGGGATTTTGCTATCCCAACTCTATCTAAATATTCTTAATAATGGTTGATGTCATTTTTGTTTGGGTTATAGTCAAAACCATAAGGTGTCAATGTATACGGTTTGTGGGAATTTTATGGATTTGGTTTGAATGTCTAAAATTCTAAATTGACCTTAGACTTGGTCAATCCCTTTTTGCCATGAGACATGGAAACAATGTTTGTATTTTATTTCTATATGATGGAATAAATGTGTTTTAATGGTTAAGGTAGTTTGATAATATTAAGGTATTGTGATGGAATATTTTATTATTAACATTACGAATTTTGATTATTATTATTATTATCAAAAAGGGACTTAAGGACTTCAGATCTATAAGCTTATGTAACACTCTCCACAATATTTTCTCTAATATCTTGAAATTGGACTAAGGGAGATATTGAAAAAGTTCATTTCACCCAATCAAGGGGATTTTGTTCCATGAAGGAAAATTTTGGATAGTATCATAGCCATTCATGAAATTTTGCACTCGGTGGAGAAATATAATAGGGAAGTTGTGTTGATCAAGTTGGACATGCACAAATCTTATGATCAGGTGTCATGGGAATTCTTAGATATGATTTTGGAAAAATTTGGGTTCAGCCCAAAGCTATCCATTTGTTGAAGGAGTGCACCTCCACATTGATCTTCTCATTTCTTATTAATGGAAATCCTTATGGTTTATTTAAGTTTGGTAGAGGATTGAGATAAGGGGATCCCTTGTCTACTTTTTTATATATCATTTTGGAGGAATCACTTAGTAGAATCATCAAAAGGCTATGTTGGAAAGAAGAATCAAAGGCATCAAGGTCACTAATGGGGTGGATCCTATTTGTCTTCAGCAATTTGTTGATGATATAGTCCTACTTGGCCAAGCTGAGGTGAATGAAGCTAGAGAGTTTAAATAAATCACTAAAGTCTATGAGGAGGCCTCAGGAAAAATGATAAATTTCCATAATAGCTCCTACTTTTTCATTAATGTTCACCTTGATCAACAACAAAGGATAGTAACTATAATGGGTTGTAGAATCAAACCTCTCCTTGACTACTACCTTGGCATGCCTCTTTGTGATAGAAAGGTTTCTCTTGATATTTGGAATCCCCTAATTGAGAGATTCCAAAGGAAACTATCCTCTCGGAAAGGAACCCTTGTCACACAAGTGGGTAAAGATCAACACCTCCAAAGCTCCCTTTAAGGACTTGTATTTTTATTATGTCGGTTTTTAAAGTACAAGGAAAAATTAGAAGTATCATCGAGAAAATCCAAAGAAGATTCTTGTGGTCAGGAATGGAGGATAAAAATATAATTACTTTGGTGGTATGGAATAATGTTACAAAGCCAAAAAGATATGGGGGAATAGGTTTAAAAATCCTAAAAATCATGAATGAGGCCCTAGTTGCGAAAATAGGCTGGAGGATATTTAAAGAACAAGGGCTATGGCTGGATATCCTAACTATGAAATACTTGTTGACTATTGGCGTAAGGAAATATCTGTTAGATCTTATCAATATTCCTAGGGGGTATATCTTTTGGAACCATCTTAGTCAGAGTAAGAACCTCCTTCTTAAGGGAATCAGATGGAACATAGGGAATGGTAATGAGGCAAGATTCTAGGAATATGCCTGGATGGATAGGAAACCCCTTTGTGAGAATGAACCCTAGAATGATCTCAGGATATACTATAGCTAGATCTATGGGGATAAATTCAAGGACTACTGGATCCTTAATGCTCAAGGGAAAACATGGATGACTATCCCCCTACCAACTACAATGGCCTGAGAAGACCTTTTGAGGAGTTAAATGGTAGACTAAAAGGTATCCTTATTCCCTCTTGCATGATGGAGGATGAAATTAGTTGGAGTAAGTCTACTTCAGGTGAGTATGAAGTAAAATATGGATATGAGTCTCCTTTGAAAATGAGGAGGAAAATAAAGACTATTCTAAGATTTGCGAAGATCTATGATTCCCAAAATAAACTTTTTCATTTGGGGGCCGCTTTGATCAAAAAATTTACCATGGATAATCTAAGGAAGAGAGGCATGATCCTCATAAACATATGTTCTCTCTACGAAGATAATGAGGAATCAGTTTATCATTTGTTTTTGGAGTGCAGGTTTACCTTTCAAATCTGGTTGAATTTCTTAGCATCGTTAAGGTTTACCTACCCCTACTTAGAATTTTTAATGGACTGATGGAATAATAAAAGCACCTTTAAAATTCAAATTTAAAAATATGTCATGGGAGTGTTTGGCACCACATATTCTTTGGGGAGTTTGGATTGAAAGTAATAATAAGGTCTTTTGAAACAAGTCAACGAATATCCCTAGAGTTGTCAAGAAAAATTAAGTAAAATATTAGAGACAATATAGAGATCCAAAAATACAAGTGGGATGATTCCTTAGCCACATAAGATTATAAAATCCTCCATTCACTTGGGATTATTCTGATCAAGTCGGTGGGAAAAAAATTATTAAGAAGGATAGGTCTAACTTTAAATGGGAACCACCCCTGGGACTAGGTTAAACTCAATTTTGATGGTTCCGCAAAGCTTGGAGCTGGTAAGGCCGAGAGGGTGGTATTATTAGAGACCATGTGGGTAAGTATTTTATTTCATTTTTGGACCTCTAGGGAATAACTCAAATAATTATGTTGAAGCAAGTGCGGCTATGAGTGGCATTAGGATAGCTAAAAGACTTGGGTTCAAGAAAATTATTATAGAAGGAGATTCCCTGTTAATCATTAAATCTATGGAAGGTAAATGCAAGATAGGGTGGAATGTCAAAAACATGATTTTGGAGGCTCAAATTTTGTTATCCAACTTCGATGATGTGATCTTACGCCACTTGTTTTGAAAAATTAATGACAATGTTGATGGGTTAGATAATCAGGGTAATGACTTAGTGGATGGCATGAATGGGTTGGAAATGTTCCTTGGAGCCACGTCAACCAAATCATTAATCATGAAAATCCTAGGCAGGACAATTCACATGAGCCACGAGAGATCTAGTGGTGATATGGAGAGTTTTTTTGGGAATAGCTATAAGCCCAAAGTGACGGTGGTGAAAAAGATAAAAAGAAGTTTGGAGTGGGATAATTCGAGTATCCAAAATTTGAGAAAACATAGTATCAAGGTTTCTCAATGGGGGCTATCACCTATAAATGGAGCCTACTTCTTTCATGTAGATTAAACAAGATGCTACTATCTAGAGGTTTCTCCGTAAGGGTGGGTTCACTGAGTATATCAAGAAAATTAAGGGTAGTAACCTTGACCTTGCCCTTGATTTTAAAAATCATGGGACCATGATAGAGTGAATCTTATAGGTATGGAATTGAATGTTATGGAGTAGTTAATTTCGATATCATGGGTATGTCTATGGAGGTTACGAACTTGTTTAAAGAAAAAAATGTAGGAACCAAGAAATTTTGACTTTTTATGCCTTGGTGAAATAGTACACCTATTTACTATGGCATTTCTCGAACGAGCCTTCGAACATTGGGTGGATGTTTACAAGGTATTCATGAGGTACATGAATCTTGAGGGTAAATTTTGCAATATTTACACCCACCATTTGTCTATGTTGAATTATTTGAGGCATAACTAAGCCATGAAATTTCCCTTTTTTTGTTTCTCTCCCATTCCATTTCCATCTCGGACTTCAAGGATGATAAGGTTGATACCCTACTCCACCATTGGCTTATCTTGTTTCTTTTCCAAAATGGTAACCCTTCCCTTCCCCCAAAACTACAGGCCATTCTTCCAAATGAATAAGTTCTTGCTAGTACTTTGAGAAGGATTCAAATCCCTAGGGCAAAGGCTAATGAGGATGTTGCAGTCGGAAGCCATTTCGATTTAAGGAAGGGGGAATCTTCAAAGGGCAAGGGTATCATGGGTGACATTCTTCAGGATGGTAGAAAATAGGATAAAATGGATAACATGTAGGTGGCTATTGATACCTTTCTCAACATCACTAAGCATCTTGTGTAGGATATGAGGGAGTGGCATCTCAAAGAAGTAGCCCAAGATAAGAGAATTAATGGTATTCAATCGACTACATTATGCAAGATCAAATGCTCTCTATTATGAAAGATTAGGTCGTTAAACCTGAAAATTAGATTAAGCGAGGCCGAGATGGAGACCCAGAAGTATGAAGGAGGAATAAGAGCCAATGGAGACAAGACATGAGAACCGAGAAGAGGAAAATGACGCTCAATCTCACTATCTCGGATGATGATAAGGAGTCTACAGAGGTTATGGATATCAAGAAAACAAATCGATGAATTTGGATCAGATCCCTACCAATGCGGAACAAGGCCCCATCTCTCACACCGTGAAGCAACTAAAATAAGAAACTTTAGCCGACCTTTGGCGATCTGGTCTCGTTTGTCTTGTATGTTTTCTCGGTTTGTTTGTCTCTAGGGTTTTTAAAATATATATATACTCATATTGGGAATCTTCTAGGCCTTTTGTGCCTTGCCATTTTCAGTGCTTGTATCTTGGTCAAGTTGCTTTGTCCATGCTAGGACCTTGCTAGTTTTGAGGCTAACCGATTAGCCTTGATCTTTTTGTACTATGGGTTTTTGGTCCCCCCAAAACCAACCTATTACCTAATCTAAAATAAAAAAATAAAAAAGGGACTTGAGTGATTTTATACTTTCTTCTTCTTCATGAGACAATTATTTGGACCTTCATTAAAGGTTTGATTAGAAATATTTTTATCTTTTGACTATGTATTGGAATACATTATTAAGGTTGAAATAATGATGAATGTCTGATAAGTAGATAAATACTTACCTCGTTGTTATTTTATATCCCCGATTTTATGGGGAAACATAATTAAAAATGTTTATGAAATTTGAAGTCCATGTTTATGATCTGATCTATAATCTGTTATAAGCTTTAAATGATTTGAGTAGAAAATCATATGTTCCTTTCCTTATGACTTATGAAAGTTAGGAAAAAGAAATATAAGGGAAATAGTGAATGTTCTCTTATGGGATTCTGAATATGATAGAATATTTGAATTATGTTCATTGAAATATTTTGGTGCTATAAATTGTAAAGATAAGAGTGATGACTTTTTCATGCCAGTTCTTTTGAACTAATCGTTGCCTAACATTTTTACAGATGGTGGAATTTAAGTCTTATCTAGAAAATGATTTTTAAATGAGTATGTTGATTTTTGTTTATTATGACTGAAATTTGGGTTTATTACATGCCATATTGTAAAAAAAAAAAAAAAAAAAAACTTACGATTCATTTCTTAAATTTTGTTGGAAGGCATTATGGCCTCTAAAGTTATTGTATAAATTTTGGAAAATAAATATAAATTTTGTATTCAAATTTGGATAATGAGGTGTAATAAAGATCTTATTTGATCATATAGAATATTATAGTTCTTTTGAATCAACAAGGAATTATATTGTGATTGACTTAAGAAATCTGATTTAATGAGTTATGTAAAATCAGATAGTTGTTTGAGGAACATTTATAAAATTATATACTTATGGGAACTAACTTTAAACAATTAGGTAAAATTAAATCTATATGAAGGTTTATGAGTTATGAGCTATTAAAATATTTGAATGTGGAATATTATTCTAGTCACATGCAAGAACTCATTCTGTTATGGTAAATGCTTGATGACTATTTAATATATAGTCCTAATAATGGATTTATACTAATAAGTATGAATATATACTATTATGTTAATGAGTTCATATAAAAAAGTACTTAAGAAATTTAATGACATTGTCATAATTTAAATAAATTAGGGACTATGTGAAAAATGTAGTCTAATGCTCTAATTATATTAATCATGCTTAATGAATGTCTATAAATAAATTTATGGAAATGATTGCGATTAATTATCAAAACCGACATATGGACCTTATGATCAAATTCATACATGATAATGTATCATTGAGGATTGAAGCTAAACCTATCATAAAAATAATTCAATGTAATGAATAAGTGGGTTTATGACACTCTTAATGCATGGGACTCAACATGCCAACTTTGGATGGCGATCATAGTGCGGTGTTTATAAAATCACATAATACATTCAATGAATACTACCATATAGTAGTTATCCTAAGTTGTCCCTCGAGCTCCATTTATTACACATGTCATAATCAATAAGGAATTGTGTTATGCTAAGATGCAAAGGTTATTTGTCATGTTTGGTCAAGTAACCTCGACCAACTTATATTGGCTAAAGGGAATAAATTGATCGCATGATGATATAAGTCATTGTGTGAGAACTTTATCTCCCATAGAAACCTAAATTAGCATAGGCATGATTCATCACACGGGTTGAGAAACTTTTTTAACTTTTCTCGTAGCTTGAAATTAATTTAGTTTAACTAAAGGATTAAATTATGATAACTTAACCAAGTGACATTGTGATGGGACATATTTTTTTGACGAATGTGTTGTCTAGAAATTGAGCAATACTTCAAGAGAAGGGTGGAACCCTAAGTAATTTTGTCTTTTTCTCCATCTAAGTCTTTTCATCCTCTATAATTGCTTCGGCTATATACAACATGATATTGTACCTATTCTTATGTGTCATATAATGTGTGATATGAAGAAAT
The DNA here is from genome assembly GCA_018340775.1 of Taxus wallichiana var. yunnanensis. Classification (NCBI taxonomy): domain Eukaryota; kingdom Viridiplantae; phylum Streptophyta; class Pinopsida; order Cupressales; family Taxaceae; genus Taxus; species Taxus wallichiana. The sequence goes on from CM031242.1 coordinate 382,334,824, forward strand.
TTCTTTTTACCTCTATCCAAAGGCTTAGAGGCTCCCAAATTGCAGCTAGCTAGGTATAAAGATATTCTTGTTCCAAGGTCGAAATATTATCAATGTTGGAGGCTCAGATTCCCCTTTGATATTATATCTTGATGGTTGTTTCCTCTATATTTATCTCATCACACAAAGTCAAGCTCTATCTCTTCTCAATGTTTCACAATCTTATAACCATTTTAACTAACTTAGAAGTTATTTGCATCCTTCTTCCTATGAAGTAAAAAATAGTCTTCATGCATGTGTGACATCATCCATTAAAAAGTTGTGTAAGCTTCCCAAAGAAAGGTAGCTCAAACATTTAAAGTACCCCTACTCCTAAGGTTTTCATATTGTATCGTCAAGGACTATCTATCATTTTGTAGTCCTTATATTCAACTCTCACAAGACATCCTTATTGATGTCTACCTCATGCACTTGCACTCGATGATTATACTCACCAATCTTACATTTTAAAAGTTGTGATGCCCATGGTTTTCCTACCACCACCTCCAGTGGATACTACATCTTAGAGAACCATTATTCAGTGACTCTTCCATGAGATTCATGTTCTTTGGTGCTCTCTTTTTCTCATTTTATATTTTTCACTTCCTATGACTTTTAGTTCCTTTAATCATATGAATTGTGTTCCCTAGGTGCTATAAATAAACTACTTACTTGTTGAACTTTACCTGCGGTGTTGGAATCCCAAACTTCTTACTCAATTGTTGCACTTTTCTTCAACTTCATGCGCTAGCTCAATCATGAAACTTTGTGCCCTAGTACTACATATTCACTTGCAAAAACCCTATATTTTTTCCTTTGCTTCAAACACTTCACTTAGCTTCCTCATCTCACAAGGATCCCTTTGTTGTCAAGTTTTTTTGCATTATCTTTTTACTTAATTACGTATTGGTTCACACTTTGTTTGTAGCTCTTTGGTTCATTCTTTAAGCTTTGCACTTTTTCATAATTGAGATCTGTTCCACACATGTTCGGAATAGCAAGGTAAGAATAATTTCAATTGAACTCCTATTATATATTTTATAATTTTCAATTACATTAATTAAACTTCATTGTAGTCATTTTATACCTTTAATTAACAAAGAAATTCCCATGCGCGTTTACCTATCACCTAATGGGTGCTGGGCACTCACCCAAGGCATGTGTGGGTACCAAGCCCATCCTTTATGTGATTCTTGTGATAATGCATTATCTTATGACAGATATTCAAATGTAAAAGAAATGAAGAAAACATGCGTTCACTCTGAGAACCTATGATGATTTATCACATCAATGCATACATAGAAGAGAAATGACAAACAACATATAGAAATGGTACATACACAAAGGAAATATACTAAGATTATTCTCATGAACACAAATGTGATTTAGAACAAGTTGCCTTATATTCATATTAATGAGCTGAATAACCACATTACATTCCTTAAGGTCACAATAGACCCATATAACAATGCAGAGAAAAGTCATGCATCAGAATTACCCTATGTCCTTCACATTACAAAGATGAATATAGACCCATCCCTCTAAATATACCATCACTCCTATATTTTCTCTAATCCCAGCCCATAGAATTCTCCATTATATTTTTGTAGATCTTCACCTCTCTTCCACCAGTCTACCACACTAATCACTCTTCTTTTTCTGCTACCCACGCACCTCAATATATAGCTTTTCCACCTTCACTGCCATGCTTTCGAGGTAACAAGTTAGATGTCAAGTGTCCAAGTGGTCCTCCAATGGAGCATACCTCCTTTGATCCAAGATCTCCACTCTATGCAATGATTTTCTTCTGGAACCTTCCATCGCATGCATGGAATATTCCCTTTTTGATCCTACAACTACCAAGATGGCACCTTATCCACTCTGCATGCTATATGGGTCACAATTTTCTCATGTGCTTCCTAGAACTCTGAATATGGCTAAGTCACAAAACCTATCTTGCCTTGGGCCTACACCGTATGTTCTATAAAACCCTGTTAGAACCCTTCCTTGTGTGCCTTCAACCCACGTTCCCTTATTCAAATAGGTCTCGCATGCCCACGCGCCTTCTTTTAATTAGCCAAATTCTGGGGCCCAACATCACCCACACCATGTGTGTTCTCCATCCTCAGAAACACTCTTCAATAGAATAAAGAATGGCGGGATCTTAAAATGGTTAGAAAGAAAGAATAAAGGAATGAAGAATTGGGAGAAAGAATGAAAGAATGGGGAACTTTTTTATTTTTAGAGGAGAGGTAAATATTTACCTATCTCTACCTCTAACTTCTCCCAAACATCAACCTCATTCTGGGCTTGTTAATAGAGGTCATCCACTAGGGTGCTCACATCCTCAAAAATTATCTCCTCCCCCTTGGCGCTCATGATCTCAACGATACCTTCCAACTACTTTCCCAAGTCTTCAAGAGCTTCCATCCTATGGGTGATTTGGGGTATAATTCCTTTAGCCGACTTTTGATCAAGCCTCACAAGGTCTCGATTGCTTCTAAATTCTTCTCCACCTCAGCTAGGATCTTATCTCTTTCCGCTTTATTCCCCTTATTTTTATCTTGGAACTCCTTGAGTTTTGTTTCATGGGTGGAAACTAATATGCTTACCACTCTATCCCTATCAAAGCACAATTTTCATAAGTAGCTTCAATGACTTGCACAACGACCTTCACCTCTGTAAGAAGTTTAGTGTATCAAGCCACAATCTCAACAACCTTCATCTTTTCCTCTTTCTCTTGGCATGCATGTGCCTCTTCTGCAAACTCTAAAGTGAGTGGTCACCTCTCCATCATGAGAATGCGAGTAAAATATTCCAAAATTACAGGGGCTGATTCATAATTCTACTCGGATGGCGCTAAGTCGAGTGCTTTAGGAAAATGGCATCTATAATCATCTCCACCTTCTTAGAAACTTCACGCACCTTATATTTTTCTTCTTTCAGCTAACACCTCAATTGATCAACAAACTTTGGCCAAAGTAGTGTAAGTAAATACATCGTCAAGTTCATCTAGTTCTAACTAAAGTGTGAGATGTCAAATGGGATTTGATTGAATGAATTCTAGGTAGAAACTTAGATAAACACTTGTAAAATCAAATTTGAGAAGGGCACTAAAGGTATACTTTGTATACAACTCAAAAGAGTAACCTATGGGGATTAGTGAATCTAGTTGACGCATAACTATGCACATGCTTTATTGATTTGTTATCTCAAGTACTCAATTTAAATGTTATATTGTACATTTTAATCATCGAAGGCATATGTTAGTTTTAGGAAGTTAAAAAAAATCATGTAATTCGATGATTTGAAAAGTAGGTGTTACATGTCCACACATGAATGTGCACACATTATTAATAACTTGAAAAAATTTCAAAAGAACTTTGAGGTCTCAGAATCTTGTCATCTTTTGAAATGCTCTATGTAGAAGTATGTATCCTTGTATTGTAAAATTTGTGATGCGCATACTCATGACACAACCAATTTTTCCGATTGAATATATTTATGACGCTTTTGAAATAAGGTTACTCCATAAAAGTGTAGAGAGTAGATCACATGTGTAAGAGGGACAGAATAATTAGGGATCACAAAATGTCACATGTTCGTTAATAAATGGGGCACCAAGTTCTCCTTTCCAAATTACCACTGCAAGATCATGAGTACGACAAATAAATCACGTTGGATGCAATAATTGATGGATGGTTGGTAAGAAATATTCTCATTAATACATGCATGGAAATAAATTTCCTAACACTAGATACTTGGAACCAGATGGGAGGCTGCCTTTGACCATCCTCAAATGTGTTGTACATGGCCAACAATAAAAGGGCCATGTGAATTGGGGTTCTGAAAAATGCTTTTATCACTATTTAGGGAACCAAGTATAGTGGTGAATTTTAGGTTTTGGAGATCATGGAAGTAGAAAAATTCCTTGCATTGCTAGGTCATCTTTGGGTTTATGCTAATAATGTAGACCTATGCTTTAACAAGTGTTATGTAAACTTTGAGAACAAAGAGGGGCATATTGTGATACTAATGGATTGCACAAATATTGCACCTTACATAGATCCCATCAATGAATAATATCTTAGCAAGATATACATGCATATGATGCGCGACTGAAGAATATGGAGCCATCAAAATATGACACGATTTAGTGGGAAGATGCACAGTCCATAAGTGACACTACTAGTGTGGCTTGTGATAATTGGGCTCATGATACTTATGAAATGATTGGTCACAAAGTTTGGGGAAGAGTAACAAGGGTGATTACATCAAGACCAGGTTTGCGGTTCGAGAAGGTAAGTTTTCCAAAGTACACTAGAGAACAAAAGCCCAACTCATTTTTGTGTGGCATAGAGGAACAATGGCGTAATGAGGGGGATAGAATAAATATGCTAGTATCACATTGAGAGGAATAAAAACATGTTGGTGGGCTATGCATAGGATCACTTACTTGGTTGGCATGAGATCAAAGTGGCTTTCTTGACATAGTTGTTTAGAACAATCTCCCTTCATTAATATAGGATTATGATGGGAAGACTTCTCCCATGGTATATATCAACAATTGCAAGAGAGGAATTATACGAAGGGGAAAGAAAATTTTCCAACATCCTTGTGGGTACATAAGTTTAATTCTACTTTGTCTTGGTGCATGCATACCTGGTACATACATGTTGAGATGAAGTAGGAAACAATAAATTTATGCAAGAATACTTCAAGTATCACCCATATTTTTATTAATTTTTTAATAAACCACCGGTTCATGAAGATGTATAGATCATGAAGCACATTGCATTAGGGGATAATGTGAAGGCTGAAGAATTTATGAATCATTTATTTGGTGAGCATGATATTGAAGTGTGTGACAACATGGTGGAATTAGAGGATACCTTGTTAGGATGCACTTGGAAAGAAAAGGAGAAAGGAAAGCTTGTCTATTTGATAGAAAATGAAGAGGTCCAAAGATTTGGATATCAATCACACGCACAGTGCACAAGATGTATTGGACTCAAAATATGAGCAAGCACAATCCTACCATGTATCATTTATAGTCAATTTTACTCCCATTATAAGAGGAAAGAATCCTATGTGCACCGGCCTATCACCCGTAAGAAGTTGAGAGCTCACCCGAGGCACGTGCGGGTGTTGAGTCTCTCTTTATGTGAGTTTTTAGTGGGAAGAATTCATCAATGATTAGTATAGGAGTATTCAGGAAAGAAGTTTAGACATACAAGGATTACAGGGCTCAGGACCCTCCAGATCCTTGTAGTTTCTTCAGACTGTGTGTTTTAAAAGACTCCATAACATATAATATAACAAAAAGAAAGATACAACCATTCATTCATAACATGAAAGGAAAGAGAACTTCTATGAATGAAATATACATGAAACCAACTAATATTCATATCTAATTGCAATCGGTAACTTTGATGTATTCATCATTTCATTACAAAGAGCCGTAATGGGAAGACTGCAGTCATGCACATCACTAGGCTTAGACAACTATGCAAAAACAAAAAAGAAATTACAATGCTAAGCTCAATACATTCATTTCTACATCATAGCCCCACTTGTAGTAATCGTGCAGAGTTTTACCCATGTTAACTCTCTCTGTGTGTATCTCTCCTATCTTTTCCTCTTAGGTTTCTCCCCCGTTTCTTGGTCCACAGAACTTGTATTTATCACCTTCTCATGCTTCCAACTCACCTTGTCGTGCCCTCAGATCCATCACGAAGTTTCAAATGTGGTCATTCAACGAGCATGTTTCCTCAGGCCTAAGCTCTCCACTCTATCTCATGATGGTTTTCTAGAAGATTCCTTTACTGGCATGCGCTTTCCTTGGCCACCTATTGCCAAGATGGCATGTTATCCACACACAACCGATCATGCTTTCCACATGTTCTACCTTTGTTTCTTAAATCGGCTAAGTCCTGAATCTCCTTTCGCGTGCCGCACACGCTATATGATTTCTTGAGCCTTTTCTCTTGTGTGCTTTTTCCTTACATGCCATCCTGTAACTGGGGTCATGCGTGCCCATGCGCCTTTATAATTAGTCAATATTTCAGGGGCCTAACATCACCCCACACTACACCTGTTCTCCACCCTTAGAAACATTCTACTTGACCAAGGTGCAAGTTGGTTCAATGGAACCAAGATGTAGATAAATATTACAAAGATGAATAAGGAATGAAAGAATAGGGGAAATAATGAAGAATGGGGGAACATTAAACCAAAAGGCTAGGGAAGTCCTTCCACAATACTACCTCCAAATTATTCCGTGTATCGACCTCGTTCTACGCCTTCTGACAAAGATCGTCAACCAGGAGGTTTACCTCATCAAAACTTAGGCCAGCTCCCTGGGTGCCCAAAGTGTCCACAATTTGTTCCATATCTTTACCCAGGTCTGCAAGCTTGTCCATTCTCCTAGTAATTTGAGGATATAGTTCCTTCAATCATGTCTTGGTTGAGCCCCTTAGTGCCTTAATCTCCTCGGATCTTCTTTCTACTTCCACGGACTCTATCCCACTCCGCCTGTTTCCTTTATTCTTCTCCTAGAACTCTTTCAGCTCTACTTCGAGTGTGGCAACCAAGGAGCTTGCCACCTTATCTCTATCCACACATGTGTCATATGCGGCCTCAGTAGATTGGGAAGCAACCTTTACATCTGTGAGCACCTTGCTATACTTGGAAAATATTGCTATCACCTTTAACCGGTCCTCCTCCTTCAAGCACACGGCTACTTCCTCCATAGATTCCAATGCCAAGGGTCATTGTACAATGGAAAAGTGACAAGCGAGCATGGGAATCTATAAGTAACTATTCCTCACACTCAACCTCCCGAGGTCATGCCAAGATAGCCGATGGGGAAGGAATATACGTGGGTACCGACAAACTAGTTAGGCAATCTTATATCTTTGACGCGCACTAATGGAACTCGTGAATCTAAAGCAAAGAAGGCCCTCCTAACTTGAACCGGTGTGATAGATCAGTTGGTGAGGATGACTACTCGAAGTATCCAATCAATATTGAGCTTTGGCATGATTCGATCTATGGGTTGTGGGATATGTGGAAAATGACCTGGGATTGTTTCGTCCTATGTCTCCGAGATAGGGTCATAAGATGGATGAAGGATATATAGTGGATTCTATGGGTGATTCTTTCGTCTAGTCCAAAAATCTTTAGCTTTCTTAGCTGTTATATCTAACAAGGATAGCTGTGTGATAATATCTGGTGGAAGTGGAGAGGACCTAAAAACTAGTGTCCTCAAACCCGTGTCAATGTTCAATTGATTTGTAGGTCCATTGGGTTGTGGGATATGTGGATCACAACCGTAAGTTCATGGTCATTGTGGACCTCCTATGGTCATGCACAGAATTAATCCGTAATCCCTAATATCTAGTAGTCGTATGCCTTTTCGGCCTCTATATTCAGAACTAAAAGTTGTGAGATCTTCTTAGAGTACCTTATAGGCATTCTGGCAACTTGAATTCTTAAGCTAGTGTTTATGTCAATGAGAATGTCTCCTACGTCTGGTTATGGGACCAAAGGATCACAACCGAATGTTTGCTCTCTTTCAAGCCCTTCTATAGTCATGCGGATATTTATCTAGGGTAATCTAGTAGTTTGGCTGGTTTTGACCAAAACGTATGTGCTGCTTTTTCATCTTCTATGTTTAGTCCTCTTAACTACGGTTGATTTCTTGTAACTCATTTGTTGTTCGAAGACTTGGATTCTAAGATTCTGGTCTATGTTAGTTATTGCTGTAACAAGATTGGGTTGAGGCACGATTGGCTCGAATACGTATTCTCTGGGCTCCCTAGGTCCCATGATTGTCATACAAAAGAAACAATATAAATCTAACTAAAGAAAAGTAAACTAATTATGTAAAAGTATATCCACAACATATATAAATTCTTCCTTTTTTGTATTTTCGATAAACTATTGAACAAAATTGAAAGAGCAATTTTAAAATATCTAGAAAATGACAACTAAGCTAATAACAAAATAAAACAAACAAAGTAACCGAGTATAGCTACTTGCCTGTGTAGTTGTGAATCTATTCTAAATAACCAAATAACTGATCTAATCTATTTGAAAGACCTCGATCTTACCTCAGAAGTGAGGAATGAATCATAGTTTCTCAGAAACTATCAATCCCCATAGCTTCCCCGGTAATATCGAAAGTGAGATTAACTGAAATGAAATGATTCACTACTCTATTTGATATGTTTTAACTAAAACTTTGATAGCTTGAACCTAGATTTTGTAGAACAGTGGCGAATCCGATTGTGTGTGGCTTTGTCCCCTCAATGTGGTCTCCTCATTCCTTCGTGCTCACATGAATCTAGAAAAGTGTGTAATGCTAGCATCAACAGAAGTAGGTATTGGAACAATGACAACTTTGGGTGTAGACTGAATACAATGCGAGTAGGAGAGGGATAGCGCAAGAGAACAGAGCTTGGCTTATGCAATTCCTAGCGGGATTTATTGTGAGTCATGCAACACAAAACATCCAAAACCTAAAACTATTCTTCTTGATGAACAAAACCTGCAACTCTAATGGCTTCAGACTAAAAATGAAACTATCTTATCTCAATTGATTGTATGAAACAATAATAACACTAAAACAAGAAGATCATGTGGCTTCTAAATAGCAAAACAAGACTAGCTATGCATGCAACAAATGAAAACTATTGAATTCCTAAGCAAAACTGAAAGACTAAGCTATTGAAATGAGAAAATGAGAGACAAATTTGAGGGGCCATTTGCTTGAAAACCAACTAGCTATTTATAGAATTCCCATTTACCCAAAGGTGAAATCCAAATTGAACTCCTTTACAATAAACAATGGAAAAACACTATTCCAGGGAACCAAAATCATAAATACAAGCAAAGGCGGTGAAAAAATTTGGTAAATGTTGAAATTTTACATGAGTCGTGATAAAAGGAATGTTCTGGAAAAATGTGAAGGACCGCCGCCACCCGAGGGTGGCAGGGTTTCACTCATCAAGACCAAAAGAAAGGAAAAGAGGGGGAAGAGCAAAACAAAGCACACAGAGGCTAAGCGGGGCATGCGGGATGTTAATGTACACTTGGAGAGCTTTTTTGAATCTCGAACACCTTGCGAGGAGACCTGTATCATCATTGGGGCACATGTGACATTGTTCCAAAGACATACCCTTACAATTTTGGGTACATACATATTGCCCCCTCGGAGAAGTGTTTTAGCCATGAAGAGGCGTAAACGGTGGGTTTGAGTATGGCATGTGTGAAATGGGAGGTTAGAAATTATACCTGACACATTCATGTGTCGAAATGATGCCATCCAAAATTCCCACTACTTGTAAAATGAAAAGAGGACTCAAGTGCAGATAGATAAAATAGATCAAAAAATAAATACTAAAATAATATGAAGTGAGGACTTACCATTTGTGTGGGGATAAGAACTTACCTCCATCGGTGCTCCAAACCTGACGAAAGGGGCATTCAAAACGAGTCAAGATGCTATATATGTAAAAATGGGCCCATTTTCCTATTCATTTGCGCATGTTGATTTGATTGATTTTGAGCTCTGGGACCCACGGTGATAGTTTTTGATGAGAGTATAGTCAAAACGTTCGTGACAGATAGTGATCATGCCTCCGTGAGCGAAACATCGACCCGCAAGATCATATGTTAGTTCTTCTTGATTTAACGTTTTTACCCCCAAAATGTTAAAATGATGAAATATTTTTCATGGGGGGATTATTTTTGAAAATGTCAGTGCTAATAGGGTCACTTAGGGGGCACCTAATGGGTAGGCTTTGTTTTAGTCAAAATAGTCATTTTTTCGTGTTTTTAGGCATTTTTTAGGGCACGTGACCCATTTGGAAATGCGGGACACCAACCGTCGCCCGAGTAGGTGGCTCCTAGTAGGACCGCCACCCTTTAAGGCGGGTGGTTACTGGAACCGCCACCCTACTCAAGGTAGCGGTCCTTCAAAAATGCCAAAATCTCTTGTTTTTGATATAGACCGAGTCCGAGGAGTTCATAGAGCCCAATTTTGTATTTTTAGATTCTTATATGTTTTAATGATTTTTTCCAATGTAATTTGAATACTTACTCTCCTCATTTTGCATGTTTTTGGGTGTATAGGGCGAGAGGAGGAATATATCAGATGGAGCTAAGAGAGTGTGTGATTGGCTTCTAGCAGTGTTGGATGCACTTTCTCAGGATGAGCAAGATACTCTTCAGAGGGCCGACATATTGTGTATATCACGGGTCCCGCATGTTGCACCTTCTAGTCACATACTTTGTGACTTGTTTTCATATTGGGATGCTGATCGAACACTTTTTGATTTCTAGGAGTCAGGGGTGAGTGGACTATCACCCTGGAGGATGTCTACCACATCTTGGGAGTCCCGATCATCGGGAGATGACTCACACTTGAGACAGTGGGGTCACGCTCAGATAGCTCAGTGGGCTACATACATGGGAGACGCAGTTGTCTCCACTGGTTTGAAGAAGGGGGTGAGGGTCCGTTCCATTCCTAGCTTGCCTATCCCCTTGATTCGTCAGGCCATTATGGGGATCCTTGCCTTGAGATTGATCGGGGACAAGGAAGGAGACACTTTACTCTACTGCTGGTCCCCTATTATTGTACAGATTGAGGCACATGGCGGATTTATGCCTAGGGAGCTGATATACTTGGGACCACCTACCATGACCTATATACCGGGTGGTCCACTTACGAGGATGTCTTTGAGCCATCCGACCACATGGTTATGAGTTGGGTCTAAGAGCGTATCATCCCTTATGGGAGAGGTGTAGAGGTGGATAGATCCCGAGCCGTGAGGGCACCTAGATGGATAGATATGTCGATCTTACAAGCACCCCACCAGCCATTGCTTCCCTAACTACTGATGATATGGAGGCCACGCCTTATTAGGCCATGGCAGGGTTGTGGGGTGAGGAGACCCTCACTTTGATTTCCTGCTCTACTATAGGGCAGCTTGTGGACAGGATCTCATAGAAGGTGGAGACACACACACCCTTTAACCGAGTGCCTCTTAGATTGGCCTTTATACATTTATGCTTTGTATTGGTCCCAATGTTTAGATTAGTTGGGAGGCTTTGGGAGGTCCTAGAGGTGATTGGACCATTGTTACTCAAAACCGGTGTCCTATTATAGGCGGGTATATACACTCGAGGAGATCTCGGTGCTCCTCGGGCACCCTTACTTGATTCATTTCCACATGTAAATTATAATGTTGTTTTTATATGCCTTTTCAGAATGTATGCAATGGAGAACAAATGACACAAATGCTTTCTTCCTTTTTGTATTTCGTGATGCTGATATATGATAATGCAAACACAATGTGATCTTTGAACTTTAGTTTCTGTAAGCAATTTTTTGGTACTTCATATTTGTTTTGAAAAAATGTGATGATGAGTTGATATGATGAGCAGATGAACTTTCCCCACTCCTAACTCCACACAACTAGTAAGATGCGAGGGCTCACCACCGAGAGCTAGAAAGGGCACAAGCTATGAAATTTGTTGAATGGTAGTGATGAGAGATAGACAAAGATTTGGTGGAACCAAATTAGGATGCTACAAACCTATTCTACTCAAGTGACTCCATAGTTTAGAATGTGACTTGCTTTGTAGTTTATCTAGACTTAGATCCGTAGATGGCCACATGGTTGACAAAATCTGGTTTTCGGGGTTTTGGACTCTCTTGGAATTTTGGACATCTGATTCATTTGTTTTTGACTCAAGATTTCAAAGGTTTATTTGAACTATTTGCTTATGACCTTCAACGTTTATTGTCAAGAGGACCCCTACACCTTGCCCCATGCTACTAGTAAGAAGCATGGGCTTATCACCATGGACAAGGCATAGGCGAGTAAGGGCATTCCCATCCTTTCCCAACCCTACGTCACTAGTAAGAGACACAAGCTCATCACCGAAGGTTGGTAGGGCAAGGAAATGTGTAAAAGTAAAATTTTCTGTTTGATCTACATTTGACTTATTTATTTGAGAAAAATGTCAGTATGTTCTTATTTCCAAAGAGATTATATATATGGGGATAGATGTGACACCATGAAGCTTCTAGAATAGACCATAGGAAAGACACCTATCCTAGGAAGAAACAAAAGTGAGAACAAGCATGCAAGCCTTGGTATGGCTACCATTAAGACTTTGTCATATCTAGCTTTATTTGATGAAATGATTCTTGAAATGGTTGATGATGTTATGAAAATGAAGAAGTATGATTCGAATGCTTATGCCAATACCATCAGAAGTTTGTAATGAATTGCTTAAGAATAAGTCCCTTGATCACCAATTTGTACAAAACGAGTGAACAAAATGAACCTATCTAAATGAAGATGTAATGTAGATATAATTATACAAATAGTGCCGACGCTTCATGTGTAAAACCGTTTAAGGTGCAAGGAATTGATAGTTTCACCAAATTCCTCACCTTCTAGTGTGCACAAGAGATACACACCATTTCCATAGTCTTTCATGACTCGGTATGGGCCCAACCATTTGGGCTGGAATTTCCTTCCTTCACCGGTCTTCTTATCGATCCAGGCCTAGTCTTAAAACTAGATCTCCTTCATATATTTCTCATTCATAGACCTTTTTGTTATACTACCAGCACATCCGGTCAACATAGACTCTATGCCACTATTCAGCATCTAATCTAGCCTCATCTAGGCTTTCTAGTTGGGAGAGATGTGCTTCTCTATAAGCTTCTTCATCCAAAATCCCTTGTAGTGAGATGCGAGACTGGGTATTTCAACCTCAAGTGGGAGAACTGCTTCTGCTCTGAATACCAATGAGAAAGGAGTTGCTCCTATTGGTGTTCTTATTGAGGTTCGGTGGGCCCACAAGGCTGGATATAACTTTAAATGCCAATCTCATTTGTTTTCTTTTACTATTTTGAGGAGAATAGCTTTCAATGTCTTGTTTGTTGCTTCAGCCTGCCCATTAGCTTGAGGGTAATACAAGGAGGCTTGTATGATGGTTTATTTTAAATTTACTACATAGCTCATGGACCTCATCATTCTTAAAGGAAGTGCCATTATCTGAGATAATGATTTGTGGGACACCATACCTACAAATGATCTGGTTCAAAATGAACTTGGCGATCACGGCACCTAGTATAGTGGTAAGAGGCATAGCCTCTACCCATTTGGTAAAATACTCGGTGGCCGTGATTATGAAGTTATGGCCATCTATTGACAAGGGAGAGAATTTCCCTATCAAATCTAGGCCCCATGTAGAAAAGGGCCATGGAGTAGCGATTGGTTGTAGAGCTTGTGCTGGCATGTGAATCTCGTGGGAAAATTCTTGGCATTTATGGCACTTGTGTACAAACTCTACTATGTCGTGTTCTAGAGTGGGCCAAAAATAGCCCATTCGATGTATTTTGTGGGTAGTGGCATGACCACCAAAATGGCCTCCACATATTCCACTGTGAGATTCGTAGAGAATCTTCTTGGATTCTTCTGTGTCAACACACCTTAGGAGCATTCCATCGAAAGCCTTACGATAGAGCACTTGTTCTATAATAACGTATTTAGCTACGATAATGCGTAACCACCTTCTTTGTTGTGGTGTAGCACCTTCGGATATGTATGGTCCATGATATAAATTAATAATATCAGTATACCAAGGACATTCAGAGATGGGAGGTCTGGTTTCGATGTAATATATGCATTCATCGGAAAATCTAGATCTACTAGATCACCTCCGTCTAATGGGTTGTCGGCTAACCAATCTGCAATGATTTGTCCCTTAATGGACTTCTAGTTTACAAAATTTAATTCAAATTCACCCATTAAGGTTATAAAGCATCCAACCTTTTTAGACAAGGACCCTTGCGTGAGGAAAGTTCATAAATGGTCTGTTTTTACAATGACCCTTGTTTCTTGGTTTAGCATGTAATGTCTTAAGCATTTGGTTAAATACTATGGCAAGGCATTCTCATTCTGCCTATGTATAACATGTGTTCATAATCAAGCAACGTTCAGCTAATAAAATAGATCACACGTTCTCATTTATTGTCGTCTTCTTGAGCCAACATACAGGCTAGCGAGACATCCATAGCTCGTGAATATAAGATCAAAGGATGATCTGGTCTAGGTGGCATTAACGTGGGAGGAGACAGTAAGAAGCATTTAACTGCTTCAAAGGCCTCATGGCATTCCTTTGTCCAAATAATGCAGCAATCCTTTTTCAACAAATTGTTGATTGGATGAATAGAAAAACTCAAGTCTGGGATGAATCTTCGGATTGCACCGAGCTTTCCAAGAAATGATCTAATGCTAGAATCGTTTGATGGTGGGATCATTTCAAGAACAGCCTAGATTTTGGCTGGGTCCACATCGATCCCTCGTGATGATATAATGTAACCTAGGAGTTTCCCTCCTGTCACACCAAATACACATTTTTCTAGGATTTAGTGTGACTCCGTATTCGATCAAATGTGAAAGGATGATGCGAGCACTTCCGGTGATCACAACACTTCTGGCTTTGGCCAACAAGTCATCTACATAGGATTCCATGATTTTATGAATAAGATCATGAAATATGTATGTCATTTCCCGTTGGTATGTAGCACCAGCATTCTTGAGACCGAATGGCATAACAACATAGCAATAAGTTCCCCAAGGAGTTATAAACATAGTTTTGGCTTGGTCTTGTTCAGATATTCTGATTTGATTATATCCCGAGAATCCATCCATGAGAGACAAAAGCTCAAATCCAGTTGTTACATCAACGATGATGTCAATGGATGGTAACGGAAGTCATCCTTGGGACATGCCTTGTTAATGTCTCGAAGTCTATGTAGATGCATATCTTCCCATTCTTTTTGAGAACGGGATGATATTAGATACCCACTGAGAGTAATCAACTAGTTTGATGAACCCTACTTGGAGAAGCTTCATTACCTCTTCCTTCACCATGAGAGCTACCTTGGGTTTCATTGGTCTCGATTTTTGTTTAATTGGCTTTGCATCTGGTTTGGTGACGAGGTTATGTACCACGATGTGTGGTGTAATTCCCATCATTTCTTTATAATTAAATGCAAAAGCCTTTTGATGTTCTCTTGAGGATTCAGTGTGTATCTCTATCTCTTCTAGAGTTAGCGAAGATCCTAGTTTTAAGATCTTTGGTTCTTCCTCCATTCGATGTTAATATCAATTGTTTCTTCGATTAAAGAAGTGTTACCTTCTTCAAACTCAGGCGGGGCTAGAGGTAGTTCCAGATCTTCTCCATTCTCTACCGCGTATATGTCGAGCTCCTTTTGTGGGGGAAGCTCTATCATGGGATTTCCAAAGTAAGAAGATGAATGTGGGATTAAGGACAAATCTACCATGTGATGGGTGAGATGTAACTCTGCATAGGTGTTTAGGTAATCAAGAGTGGCTCTATCACTATCAACGTGATCTAAGATAGTAGATGTATTCTTAGTGATGTTTGTTAAAAGAGGGTTTGACATTTTCTTTACTAATGGTTCAGTACGAAGGGATACCATGAAATGGGTGTCTTCCAACTCACTGTTTGGAGTGAAACGTGAAGCTGAGGTTGCTATCGAATCTGAGAAGGTTTTGTTCTCACGGGATTGCTTCAATTGATATGAAGTTAAATCCTTTGCTCAAATCTAATACCGTTGTTTTGTAGAGTTGTAAATGTTCAACTCTAGTCTCATACACCTCAGAGACTTGGTTTTCTACTAATTGAGAGTCTCCTAACACCTTGATGTCATTAACACCGAGCCTCTTAGCTATGATGAGGCCAAGGAGGAGGGATTCATATTCAATTTTGTTGTTTGTACATTCAAAATTTAGTTTAAAGGTGAATGGTAAGATCTTTCCCTCGGGAGAAGTAAAGATCACACCTGCCCCAGCCCCATAATGACATCTAGCTCCATCAAAATGGAGAGTCCAATATTTACTTGGGAAGATGGATGTTGGGACATTTACTACGTCTATTTCTTCTACTTTGGTTACTTCTACCATGCGAGTTCCTCTTCCTGGAAGAGAACCAACTCCTAGGGTACATCCCATACCTATGGAATCAAATGGTAGGAAAATTGGTAGATCTTGTTCTAGAAATTCAACAATTTTTGCGGTAGTTCCTAATGACACTATTTCTACAATGTTAGCTTCATCCTTGAGAGTGGGATGCTCTTTGATTAGGTTCAACTCTCTAACTCATTGTAGGTATTAATTTTTCTTCCGGTTTTGAGTCGGTTGGCTTGTTAAGTTGGTTTGTTGGGAGTTCAAACTTAGAGTGAATGCCTGGCCTTTTCTTCAGGTCTGCTAGGTGTATATCGAATGGTTTTGGATCACCTTTTGCTACGAATATCTTTCCTAAGTGTAGAATCTTATTTCTTGAAATAACGTAGAAGGGATTGCCTTCATATGGTGTATCCATGGTCGGCCGAGGATCATATTATAGTTGGTTTCCCGATCTATAATATAAAACTTAGTGAGGATTGTTTTGGGTCCTAAGGTGACTGGTAGTATTATAGTTCCAATCGAAGTGGCTTTAAGGCTATCATAGCCTCTTAGTGTATTCTGAGTCATGGAACAATTTGTTTCTCCATACCCTAGCTTTTGAAGGAAAGAGAAGGGAACTATGTTAACTACTGCCCCATCATCAACCATTGCGTTTAACGTAATTGTTATAAACCCACACTTGTAAATGTAAGGCCGGATCACCTCTATGCAATCTCAGCATCTGTTGGCATTTTTTTATGTCAAATATAAACTCGGTATCCCTATCCGGCTTCCCTGGAGGGTGAATATCAAAGTCTATATGGTTTACTTGTGTTTCGGGAGGTGGAGTGATGTTAATTAAATGACCTAAACCTAATGCTTCTAAAAGAGCAGCCCTATGGGTAGGAGAGTTCTTCAATAAGTCCAAAAAGGAGATGTGAGAGAAGGTCTTTGTTAGGTCATTAATTAAATCATAGGCACCTATGGGTTTTACTAATGGTTGTTGAATGTTATCTATCTCTAGCGGGTAACTTGGATTTGGCTGAGAGGAATACTCTCATGTCCTTGTTACGGCTTCCACGTGTAGCTCAGTGTCTAACTCCACTAAACTGACTATCTTGGGTCATAGCTGATTTCCTAATTGCGGTGCGATAGGTGGATTTAGCGAAGTCGAGGCTTCATGATCATTGTTTCCTATCATTGCACCCTTGTTCATCCCTTTTGGATTTAATTTATCATGATTTGGGAGCGGATCATTGAAGATCTTGAGGGGAGCATTTTGAGGGGAGACTTCTCCCGTGAAAGTATTTGGCAGGTGATGCAGGATCTGCTAAGAACATATCTATGAAAAGTTGTCTTTGTTCTTCTAGCAAACGTTGCATGAATTTATTGTAATCACGGAAAGTTCTAGTGTCATGACCTCAAACTTTGTGGAAACCACAATACGAGTTGGGATTGTAATTCCTAGGTTGTTGGGTTGGCACGTGTTGTGGTCCAAAACTCTGATTAAACCGTTGACTATTAGGATTAAAGTTTTGCATTTGTTGTCTTTGGTTTTGGTTTTGGTTTTGATATCTAGTTGAATTTTGACTTGGACCCTATGTCTGGATCTTTTGTTTTGTTGTTGTTGTTGTGGATGATTAAAATCCACCGAGTTGATTGTCGGGGTAAAGTTGTTGTTTCATTGATTGTTAATCGGCGGTGGAGTATTTACAACATTTGCCTTTTTTTTTGGTCAGTTACTCCATCTGTTGTTATGCCCGTGATTTTTGTTAAGGATTTTAGGTCCTTGATTGACATTTGTGGTAGTAGGATAAGTCGTAGTATTTTGGTTGGGGATGATTAACCTCCCATTTGTTCCATACATCTTGCGACCACTATCTATTGCAGCTTGATCTATTCGGAGGGTGCTCTCAAGTACTTCATCATAAGTCCTTAGTGGGAACTTCTAGACTTCTTCCTTTATCTCTCTACTGAGAGAATGAAGGAATAAATCACATAGTTCCATCTTATCCATGTTTGGAGCACTTGCTAGAAGAATAAAGGACTATACGCCATCTTTGGATGAAATGAGCAACAGATTCATTGTGTTCTTGCTTAATATGCAAGAATTCCCTGATTCTGTTCTCAACAGTTTGTTCATGTCAAACGCCTTGATGAACTCTAAAACGAGTTGTTTAAATGAATGGATGGAAGCTTCAGGTATTCTGTAATACCAATCGAGGGCAATGCCCTCTAAAGTTTTGGGGAATATTTTAGCAACAACCCCATCCCAAGGGAGTAGTTCTCGAATGGTATGGCATAGGCCTTAATGTGTGCATTCGGGTCTCCTCCCCTTTGTATTTGGGAAAATCAGGAAGAGGTCTTGGAAGCATGATGCGCTTCATATAGTGAAGTCTAAGGGCTCTTTCAAATATTCTAAATAAGTTCCTATCACATAGGTTTCGACCATCGATGATGCCTGCTGAGGGGGTGGAGGTGGAATGGGTTGTTGATATGGCATAGCGTATGCATTTGCAGGGACATAAGGAAATCCTTGTGGTTGAGTGAACATGCCGGGAGAAGAGAACATATCTCCTTGTGGTGACTTGGAATACATGTTTAAGTATGGAGGAGTATTGCCCAGGAATGGATTATTTTGTACTAGACCGGGAGGTATCATATTTTCCACTAGGAGTGACATTAGAAACATGGTTCTAGTTGGCATTTGTTGTGAATACTGAGGAGGCATGCCCAATGTGCCTATTCCCGTGAGGAGGTCTACTTGGCCAGGATGATGTGGAGGGTTGGGGATTCCTACTTGTCCAAAATGTGAATTTTATTTGCTTGAGCAAGTTCTAACCCTCTAACCTTTTCAGCCAAGGCTGAAATGACCTCTATTGGTGAAGACACGGTATTTTTCCTTACGGGAATTTGTTGTGTCATTTGAGGCTGCAAAGGGGTATGATACCCTGCTATGAATTGGTCATTATCCTGCCAAGTTTCACTAAGGGCATTTCCTATAGGTAGTGGTATGGAGGTGTTTTCTTGAAAAGAGACCTCGGTCGTGTTTGTAAACTTCCTATAGGTGGGTACATACTCTGAGAGCATTGTTCACTCCTGGCATAATGCACTGAATGTTCATCATCTAAAAATAGATATGGATCTGATTGTCTACTAATTTGTGGTCTAAGAAACACCTGAGGAGATGAACCAGATTCTCCCATAAACGTCATGTTGTTCGAGCCTGAAGGCTCTGGTTGTTGCATTTGAGCGAGCTGATCCAACTCCTCTATTTGGAAAGAAGAACTATATCTAGTCCTTGGAGGCGGAGTTTGTGTTGACAATCGGTTAGTTGAATAGTTGTCACCCCATGCTGAGAGCGAGGGTGATGGTTGTCTATTCAGTTGATCGTAGTATGCTTCAAGACCTAGGAGAGGTCTGCCATATGCATCGAATCCCGACATATTCGGGGGTATATGAATACCCATAGAATAATGGGAAAGAGCGAAGGTGGATGGAAGAAGTGAAAAATAAAAGAGGAAGAACTGTTTCGTTTCACGTGGTTCACCAATTTTGTACGATGGAAAAGTGACAAGTGAGTGTGGGAATCTACAAGTAACTCTTCCTCGCACCCGACCTCCCGAGGTCATGCCGAGACAGCCGGTGGGGATGGAATATACATGGGGTATAGAAAACTAGTTAGGTAATCTTATATCTTCACGTGCACTAATGGAACCTACAAATCTAAAGAAAAGAAGGCCCTCCTAACCTAAACTGGCATGATAGATCGGTTGGCGAGGATGACTAGCTCAAGGCTCCAATCAATATCGAGCTCTGGCATGATTTGATCTATGGGTTGTGGGATACGTGGAAAATGACCTGGGATTGTTTTGTGTATGTCTCCAGATAGGGTCATAAGATGGATGATGGATATATAGTGGATTCTATGGGTGATTCTCTGGTCTAGTCCAGAAATCTTTAGCTTTGTTAGCTGCTATATCTAACAAGGATAATTGTGTGATAATATCTGGTGGAAGTGGAGAGGATCTAAACACTAGCATCCTCAAACCCGTGTCAATGTTTGATTGATTTGTAGGTCCATTGGGTTGTGGGATCTGTGGATCACAACCGTAAGTTCATGGTCATTGTGGACCTCCTATGGTCATGTGTAGAATTAATCCCTAATCCCTAATATCCAATAGTCGTATGCCTTTTCGCCTCTATATTTAGAACTAAAAGTTGTGAGATCTTCTCAGAGTACCTTACAGGCATTCTGGCAACTTGAATTCTTAAGCTAGTGTCTATGTCAATGAGAATGTCTCCTGCATCTGGTTGTGGGACCAAAGGATCACAACAAACATTTTCTCTCTTTCAAGCCCTTCTACAGTCATGTGGATATTTATCTAGGGTAATCTGTAGTTTGGCTGGTTTGACCAAAACATATGTGCTTTGTCATCTTCTATGTTTAATCCTCTTAATTATGAGCTGATTTCTTGTAGTCTATTGTTGTTCGGAAGACTTGGATTCTAAGATTCTGGTCTATATCAGTTATTCTGTAACAAGATTGGGTTGAGGCACGATTGGCTTCGAATACGTATTCTCTGGGCTCCCTAGGTCCCGTGATTGTCATACAAAAGAAACAATATAAATCTAACTAAAGCAAAGTAAACTAATTATGTAAAAGTATATCCATAGCATATATATAAATTCTTCTTTTTTTTGTATTTTTGATAAACTATTGAACTAAATTGAAAGAGAATTATTTAAATATCTAGAAAATGACAACTAAACTAATAACAAAATAAAAAAACAAAGTAACAAGTATAGCTACTTGCATGTGCGTAGTTGTAAATCTATTCTA
The DNA here is from genome assembly GCA_018340775.1 of Taxus wallichiana var. yunnanensis. Lineage (NCBI taxonomy): Eukaryota > Viridiplantae > Streptophyta > Pinopsida > Cupressales > Taxaceae > Taxus > Taxus wallichiana. Next base: position 382,355,686 of record CM031242.1, read on the forward strand.
AATAACCAAATAACTGATCTAATTTATTTGAAAGACCCTGATCTTACCTCAGGAGTGAGGAATGAATCATAGTTTCTCAGAAACTATCAATCCCCACAGCTTTCCCAACAATATCGAAAGTGAGATTAACTGAAATGAAATGATTCACTACTCTATTTGATATGTTTTAACTAAAACTTTGATAGCTTGAACCTAGATTTTGCAGAACAGTGGTGAATCCGATTGTGTGTGGCTTTGTCCCCTCAGTGTGGTCTCCTCGTTCCTTCGTGCTCACGTGAATCTAGAAAAGCATGTAATGCTAGCATCAATAGAAGTAGGTATTGGAACAATGACAACTTTGGGTGTAGACTGAATACAATGCGAGTAGGAGAGGGATAGCGCAAGAGAACAGAGCTTGGCTTATGCAATTCCTAGCGGGATTTATTGTGAGTCATGCAACACAAAACATCCAGAACCTGAAACTATTCTTCTTGATGAACAAAACCTGTAACTCTAATGGCTTCAAACTGAAAATGAAACTATCCTATCTCAATTGATTGTATGAAACAGTAATAACACTAAAACAAGAAGATCATGTGGCTTCTAAACAACAAAACAAGACTAGCTATGCATGCAACAAATGAAAACTATTAAATTCCTAAGCAAAACTGAAAGACTAAGCTATTGAAATGAGAAAATGAGAGACAAATTTGAGGGGCCATTTTCTTGAAAACCAACCAGCTATTTATAGAATTCCCATTTACCCAAAGGTGAAATCCAAATTGAACTCCTTTACAATAAACAATGGAAAAACACTATTCTAGGGAACCAAAATCATAAATATGAGCAAAGGCGGTGAAAAAAGATGGTAAACATTGAAATTTTCTAAATCCCTTATGTTGTCATTCCGTGTGAATAGTCTTGCCTCCGTTTCCACCATGACCTTGTTTAGAGCATTACATACTTGCTCATTTGTGAGCTCCTGGGAATTTACTAAGGGGTTGTCTCCCTTAGACTCTGTAGCGTGATAAGCACCTTTTGGCAAACTTCAAAGTATAGCTCATCGATGTGGGATTCAAATTCCCAAGAAAGCATCTTCTTGGTTCTGGGGTACATGCCCTCCTTCTCAAATGATCCCATGGCTATAAGTCTTTCTGGTGGGTACCGTGCTCTAGAATCGTGCACGTAGCACCTTCCTTGAGTCATCCACGTAGCCCATTATCTACCTCTATTCTACATCTAGAGGTCTTCTACTTGAGCATGCACCTTTGGGGAAGTTGACTATCAGAGCGGGGCCTCCTAGGCTGTCATGTTCCCTTTCACCGCTCTTTTTCTTCCCTTCCTTTAGCACTATGTCTGCGGTCCACTCTAATTCCTAGTCTACAAGGATCTCGGGCATCTTCTTCACTTCTCACTCTGCCACTTCAATTATCTGCTCCTTTGTAAAATTTATGGCCCTCTGTCCCCCGACATCCCTCTCATCTACCTTTGTATCTTCAGTGCTTTCATCTCCTTGTGCGCCTTTCCTCGCCATGTGAATATGAACTCTTGCTTTTCTTCTCCACTCTCCTCCTCTGAGTCATAGAAACTAACTATGCGAGGTTCCAAAGGTTCCTTGTCTTTTTCTGGATCTTTCTCCTCATCACCACCCTCTTCACTCTCATCCTCTCCTTCTCCCAGATATCTCTCCAAGCTTTCGGTTGCCTCCAAGTTAGCTTCTTCATCTCGCCTTCTGTTTCTTCCCGAGAGGTTTCTTCCGGTCGATATATTTTCCTCTTATGACTCCTCCAAGGTGGTGGGTTGTTTGGGTGCCCCTACTTCTAATGTCTTCTCCTTTACTGGGGACTTCTTCCTCCAAACATAGGTTCTTGGCTTGGTTCTCGTAGAAGGCATGCTCATTGTCTGAGTAGTTAGTACACTTGGTGCTCCTTCCTCTCTTATGCCCCTCTTCTTAGACAATGGCTTCTTCATTCCCAAGGGGTCTTCAGGTATGGAGATCTCATCCACCAAGTACATATCATTTTTGAATTTTGGCCTTATGCACATGTATACGTGCGTCGCGGATCCTCCAGTAATAGGAAGTGTTATTGGTCTAGTCATGTGGATCTCGTGTGACATGTACTTCTCCATGTACGCATGCTTACCTCTAGGATAGTTCAGTTTCTTCCTCATATCCCTGTGTTCTTGGTCCAATTTTCCTAGCTCCAACCTTATCTTTTTATTCTTTAAATTTGTTCACTCCTGCTTGGAAGTACTAGGCAGTGAATGCGAAAGGGAGCTTACACCAAGGGCTCCATGATTCATCAACAAGTTTGAACCTACCCAAGCAATAGTGTTGGTACACCGCAAACTCAGATTCTCCTTGTGTGGCTGCTAGGAGTTGTTCAGGGATCCTCCACTCCCCCGAATGCATTTCTCAAGCATGTATACCATTTTTCGAGCCGCGCTTTGTGGGGAGCTGTCATTATATCACATGCATACTTTTCAAACCTCTTCGTAGGTGAAGGGTCTTCGGCTGGGTACTCCCACACAAACTTATCTGGTGCATCCGGTACTCCAACTTCTATAAATACTATGGTGAGTAGGACATTTCCAAAGAGGATCATGTCCCCTTCCTTTACGCACTTTACAATTTCCTCGACAATGTATGCGACAAGTTGTAAATAGTCCCCTCTGCAATCTTCCTGCAGACATGTAGCCATGGCTTGTTAACTTGCGTCCACCTTTCTTAGCCATTCAGTTTCATTACTAGGTGTGCGGCCATCTTCATAATTGGGTCCTTGATGTCTAAGATTTCATAATACCACAACCCTTTCTTGCAGGCATACTCTGTGATGGTCTCCTAAATAGCTTCCTTGTCACCAAGGTCATCTTCCAGGCTATCTCCCTCGCATATGAGGCCTGTAAACTATGCAATCAACTAGGGAGTTACGCACATCTTGCGCCTAGAAAAGTGGAAGTAGTCCTCATGCACCCGAGACATCAACCACTAGTACAAGCGATCGGCTTCCCAAAATAAGGCAACTCATAGAGTTGTAACAACCTGTCATGGCCAACTTGACCTTCACATCATCATTGTAGATGGGAAACCCTTTAGGTGTTCACTTGTTGGTTGGGCGTACTAGTTCTAATGTCATTTCTTTCTCTATAGTGCTTGTGGTGATTATAGTCATTGACTAGTATGTTTCTCAAATGGGATTCCCATTCCTTTCCCATCATCACTCCGTCAGGGTACTACATTTCTGCATACCATTATTTGTTTATTTCCACCTCGGGTTCTAGTTATTTAGCCTTCGTTTTGCCCTTCCCTTTCTTCGGTGCCATGGTCGAGGTAATTGTATTACTCTAGTCCTCTCCTTATTACTCTACTTTCCTTCTCCCAACCTTTGATCTTAGATCCGTGATACAAATCTCCTAAACCCGTGCCCTAGTTTGTCGAACCCTAACTTCGATACATTCTTCACAAGACAATGCCTTTTCACTTCATTCCACGCCCATGTAATTCCTTCCTTCTGGTTCACAATCTCAAACTGGCTCTTTACTTGTTTGATCACATAGATCTTCTCTCTGATCAAATCTAAAAATTCCTAGCTTATATCTTTCGCTTATATCTCCAACTCTTCATTCTCACAAAGTAAAATGAGAGTTCCCGACCCTCTATTTATAGTTTTTCCTTTTTCTAGTCATTAAATGCTACTTTACCTACCCCGTACTTTGTTCATTTAATTTGGCTTTTAAAAAAAAACCATCTTCAGTGCCTTCACTCACATGCCCTTCCTACGTGAAAACTCCTCCAACCTTCTAGCGCGCAACCAAACCAACCTAACAAGAGACTCTTACGTTCACTCACCCTCACCGAAGGCGCTTCTCTTCTGTCATTCTTGATTTTTCCTACCTTGTGTTGCTTTAAATGCACTTCATTTTATTTTGTACATGAGATATATGAGTAGCTTTACCATGGCACCACCATTCTATCTTTTCTCTTCATCTCTCTTTTAACCGGCTACTTAACAAGGATCTTCAACACAACTTCCTTGGTACTTTTAATCATGCGCTTATTCACTTTTCTCCACCCCACACTTAAACGATGTGCGGTCCTCTGCACTCATAAATTCTCTAAAATAGCAATAATGTTACCAAGGCTCGAGGCATAAAACAAAAAAACAATGCGAAAAGGAAACACAAGGAAAGGAAAAATGCATAAAGGAGAATTCTAGACTAATTGGCAAAACTACCTTATTTACAAACACCAAGAAGACTTATTTATAGTAGGGCTTTAGCCTACTGCCATTGAAGTGTCCAGAAACTCTATTCTATCTAGCACTTGTAATTGGCACGCGCCCAAATCAAGGATGTACTAGATTGTGTAAGGACCTAACCAATGGACTCTCAACTTCCTAGGATGGTGAAAAAATTTAGAATCATATAGTAACACCATCTGCCCAAACTCAAACTTTTTGTTTCTAATATGGCAATCATGCTAAGCCTTTTGCTTTGTTTGGCTCCAATGGGTAAGTGATCATCTCTCATCTAGTTTCATTAGTTCATCATTTCTTTCTTCCAATGCTTGTTCATCAACTAATCCTCCTGTACGTGCAATTCACAAAGAAGGTAACATAAATTCAACTAAAAAAATAGCTTCCATGCCAAACACCAATTGAAAAGGTGTGGCTTTATTTAGTCTTTTATACATAGTCTTGTAAGCCCATAAAACTATTGATACCTTGTCATCCCAATCCTGTCTTCCAACATCACAGATCTTGGTGAAGGTATGCATTAGTATTTTGTTAAATACTTCCGTAGTTCCATTTTCTTGTGGATGGTAGGGCGTAGTATTATGATGAGCCACCATGAACTCAGATAGTAGGATCCTCATGGTCTCATTTAGAAAATGCGTACCCCTATCACTAGTCAAACTCAAAGGGCATCCATACCTTGTGATAATGTTCTCCCATAGGAACCTCACTGTCGCTGTTGCTGTGTAATCTTTAGTTGGGGATGCTTCCGCCCACCTTGTGAGATAATCTATGCAAGTGATGACATAACGTGACCCAGTCCTACACACTGCTGGTGTAATAGGTCCTATAAAGTCTATCGCCCACTTTTCAAAAGGCTTCGCACTAGGAATAGGATGCAAAGGCATTTCATCTCTCCTTCCTAGTTTGCCAATGCACTGACAGTGGTCACATGCTTTACAATAATCTCTACAATCTTGTACAAGGTTTCCCACCGAAACCTACCATTATAATCTTGCATGAGGTGGCATGACTTGCGTAATGCCCACCCGCACTTCCTCTATGTGCTTCTTCCATGATGGACAGTGTGTTCATGTTCTAACACACATCTATGCAAAACTTCATCACGTCCCAATTTTTATAAGTCTCCACTAATCAACATGATTTTTTCTCCAATGCCCTCATTCCATTTGGCACCACACCTTCTTTTAAAAATATAGCAATCTCTTCCAAATCTGAGGGTGCGCGCCACAATCTAAACAGTTACGCATCTGGCATTGTTTCCTCAATACTTTGCGCATCCTCTCCTGAATCAATTCTTGATAGATGATCAGGTCCATAATTGCTTTTTTCAAGCTTCACTACAACGGTGAACTCAAACTCTTGAAACAACAACACCCATCGACATATGCGCCCTTGAAGAATGGGCTTGTTTACTAAATAATTTAATGCCATGTGGTTAGTGTAGAATAAAAGGGTATTGCCAATGATCTGTTGAAATTTCAAAATCACATAGATCATTGACAATGCCTCGTGCTCGGTTGTGGTATAATTCTACTCTGCTAGTGTTAACTTCCTACTCGTGAAACAGAGAGGATGATCAACAATCCCCTCACCTAGTTCTGCACTACTGCTCTAATTACGGTTCTTGAGGCATCTACATGGACATGTAAAGGCTTGTCCCAAGAGGGAAATCACAAAATAGGCATGGTAATAAGCCTATCTTTTAATGTATCAAACACTCTCTATTGCGCCTTTCCCCAATGCAAGGTACTTTTGTGTCTAAGAAGCTCCTCTAAAGGCGCGACGATCTTGCATACCCCTTAATGATTTTTCTATAATATCCCATATGTCCAAGGGATCCACACACTACGCTCTAGCTAGTAGGTTCCCTTAACCCCACAATAACTACTCGCAACCTTAGCGGGATCTACCAAAGAAGCCCTCCTTACATATGTAATGCCCCCAATAAAGTCCCAAAGGGTGTAGTAAACACACACTTCTTAATGTTGAGGGATATCCTCAACTACCTACACCTTTCAAACATTAATCTCAAGTTGTCACAATGGTCCTTAACCAAACCATATACTATCCAATCATCCAAGTAAACCTGAATAAACTTATGAATGAATTCCTGGAATGCTTGCACTACTATGCGCGAAAAGACAGTAGGCACATTTTTCAACCCAAAGGGCACGACCATGCATGTAAAACTTCCCACTCGGTGATGAAAGTGGTCTTCTCCTAATCTTCCTTTGCAACTGACTTGGTGGTATTCTAAAATCCATCCGTAAAGGAATATATTTTGCATGCCCAAATGACTCCTTCCATAATTTCTTCGATGAAGGGGATCGGAAATTGATCAATGACACAAAATACATTCAATTCCCTATAATCCACACAAATTCTAATCCTCCCATCCTTCTTGATGCTAATTACCATCAGACTTATCCATTTTGATTCTTCTACTACCTCAATGATCCCAGAAGCTATCATCTTATCTATCTCCTCCTTAACCTTTACATGTAAGTTGGGATTCATTCGGTAGGGCCTTTTTCTAACCGGGCATGCACCTTCCTTCATTTTTATCCTCATTTCCCCCAAGGAATGGTGGAAACCTTTTAGCTCATGGTACCCACACAGAATAAATCCTTGAATTCATGCAATAGATCAATGATCCTTGATACTTCCTTCTTCGTCCAATAATACCCAATAATAGCTTCCTTAGGTTCTTCTCCTGAACTAATGTTAACCTTCTTTGTCTTTAAAGGCTCATGGTAGGCACATGCATGAGCATCTACACTACCCACCACTTTGTGCATCCCTAAAGAATGGATAGTATTTAAAATCTCTGGTTCCTCTCCATCAATCACATATACTAACTTTCCCTTTTCCTTTTCCAAACACGCGCGCTCAAGATGGGATTATTCTGTTTCTTCAATCTCTTCGAAGCAGTGGTTCACTTAGTAGTTCCAAAAGCCTATCTTCCATTCTGGTAGTATCCTCCATTGCAAGCCACTTGATACCTTGCAAGGCCTTATCAACCGATGGTTTGGTACTCTGATACTCAAAGGCTTGAATAAGATCAGCCGCAAGCTCTTACCAATTCCTTGTTTGGCGGCATGTCTCCGAATGAATGTACCATGCACGTGTATAACCCTGTAGTGTAGAATACAACTTGTGCACCCAGAGGGATGGTGGTAAGGCTTCCGCACCTTCTCTCTAGACCCATTCACACTCCTGGATATGGAAAGAGGTAGGCTCCTTCCCATGGTACTCCTTGATGATGGTGGGTATATTACTTCTAGAAAATCTAACAGAGAGAGCAATTCTTACCTTCGTACCATTTTAAAGGCTCTCTCGATGCGTGGCCCACCAACGAGTTGTTGTGCTAAGCAAGACATAACTCAAAGATCCCACATCATTCCTTTTCATTTTTTCACTGAGCTTCTATCTCCTGCAGAAAGATCTCAGGGAAGGCTCCTCTGAAGTACTTGGGTAGTTATTTACCCCCAAGGTGCTGAACCATGTGTGCCTTATTTACCTTGGTCACTGATCCTCTCAACTACTATCCCATTAATTCATAAGTCACATGCACCAATTATCACATGCCAGGTTGGTGGTATCACTCACTGAATGAGCATCCTCAAAATGGATAACCCTGTTAATAGGGTGTACCATCTCAGGGTATCTGATTGAGTGCACATAAATCTTGTCCAAAACCTCTTCTCCTAATGGTTCAATGTAGGGTGCTGACTTCCCATCAACTAGGGGTATAATGACCCACTCCTCTTTGTTCTCAAAACTGATGTACCCTTTGTTGAACCAGAGGTCCACTTTCTTCTTATAACACCAAGGGCACCCAAGTAGTGCTGGGAAATTGTCCACCTCGGCGAGCACCAAGACTTCAAGTCCCCAGTAAACTTGGCTCCCTGGATAGTAATAGCTGCATCCTTCAAGACACCGATGGGCATTTCCTTAGTCTTGTTTTCCATATAAAACACATTTGAAGATGGTTTTAATATAGGTCTCCCTTCCGATGCCATGCATCTAAAGTCAAAACATTGGCCTCCGCACCAGTGTCAATGAGTATATTACTAAGGAGCCATCCATCCACAACTGCATTCAATGTAATCTCCTTATCATAGTCGAGGCTGTGAGAGGGAAGGTTTACATGCAAGACCTACCTCTCATGCTCTTCTCATGTGTATGCTACCTTCTCCCTCAACCAGGATCCTAACAAAGGAATGATGTTCTCCTACCTTAGCATTTTTCACACTTCCTTGACCTTGTCTAGGTCATCTTTTTGTGCCTTGATCCTCCTTCCTTGTTCCTCCCTCCTGGATTTCTCCTTTAGACACTTTGAATCTCCCCTCAGGGCATCAAATAACATCCATGATGTCCCGATATATCTTGTTTTGATGTGCGGGTCCTGGTACTTTCCATGAATGACCTCTTCTCTTGAAACGAGGCTCTTCTGTCTTGGTATCTCTCTTGCGTGTGTAGCTTTTGCCCTTGTTGTTACCAAAATAGGCTCCAAACTTTCATCCCATGTTACCTAAGGCATCCATTGTATGTCTTCCTTCTTGATGCTAACCATCAGAACGCCTTTTTCCTTCTAGTGCTGCTGATTCATATGCTCATATAGCTATGGGCACTCCTCATACTTATGCTTCTTTCCACACCATGAGCACTGCAACAAGTCCGAGAACTCACGCTTGTAATGTTCTATAGATCCACAATTGAAACATGTCCCTCACGGGAACTCACTCCTTCCTCCATGGTTACCTCACCCACAAAATCCCCCTCGAAAACCTTTTCCTCACGTGCCTCCTTCTACGCACTCCTCATAACGGTGATCATCTTTTTTAGAACTACTAGCAATGCTGGTTTGGCACACCCCATGATCAATGGCCTCTTATATCTGATCAATGAGCCTACAGTCTTTAGTATCATGGGTCGTGGAAGTGAAAATCTTACAATAACAGGATACATTCTTTTTGATCACATGTTGTAGAAAGGGACATCTGCTAAGATCATGGTCCCCATGATAGATTTCACAATCTAATGTTACAAAGCGTGTACCATCCTCCGGGGAAATTATCCTTAACGTGCCCCTCTATCTCACAATTTATACACCACAAACCACTGTGATTCTCATGGACCAAGTTCACAGATAGCTTTTCCAAATGTTTAGCCATAAGCAGCAATCTAAGCCTCCAAGAATGGGCTAATGCCATTATCGATATCGCTAAGGGCTTCGGTCTCGCAAGACAACCTCCAATGCTTCACGCAGATATGTGAAAGTCTTATGAGACAGGGCCCTTCTAAAAGGGGTGATCTATCCTCCAACAAACCACTGTGTATGCTGAGAAGGATGTATATCATATGATAATTTAGACAAGAGAGTCTTAAACCATGCATCATACTCCTACACACACTCTACCATTCCTTGTTGTATCTCCTTCAAAGTGCTAATGCTTTTTTGCTCGAACTCAGGAATGTGGAACTCTGCCAGAATGCATTCTTTAAGGTAGTGTAATCCACCACTATTTAATGAGGATCATACTTTCTATACCAGCTATGCGTGTGCCCTTGCAACATGGTTGCAAATTGACTAGCCTTTCATTCTAGGGTTGTGATACCTTTCGCGTGCCATAGTAGTTCACACTTGTGAACATGTTCCGCAGCATCCTCAATGCCCCTGTAATCTAGTAAGTGCAGAGACATTTCAAATAATACTTGAGGTGGTGGTTGGGGTCCTTATCTTGAACCAGAGCCTTGGTTCCCTCTGGTGTTTCCTCCACCGCCTGATCCACCAAGTCCTGTACCTCCAGAGCCACTAGATCCACCAGAACCACTAGGTCCAATAGGGCTTATAGGAGCTATGCCAAGTGCCCCCATGGTCCCACTAAACTGTGCACCAATGATCTGTGATGGTGCCCCACCACCGCTACTTTGTCCCGTGCCACCCCCTGATGTGAGACCAAAAGTTTGTACACTTGCCCCTTGTCCAAAAACTCCTCCAAATATTGGAATATGTGTAGCCATAGAAGAAGGGAATGTAAAATTGTATCTCCTAGGCACGGATCTGTTTCTTCCACTAGTTTCAACTAGATCAATACTTCTTCCTAGTTCAGAAAACCAAGCACCAGGGCTCGGTCACTGGGTGGGTTCAGATATGTGCCAATGACTCTCCTTTCTCCATGTAACGAACTCTCACCAGAAGCTAAAGGGGTCTCCTTCACGCACTTGCTAAGATGAGGTACCATAGACTACTCAGGCTCCACGTCCTCCACGTGAACCTCAATTCCTTCCCGTAACATCTGCTTCCATAGATCCATCACACTAGCAGCTTCATGTCATCTAGTAATCTCCCTTTCACGTGCTTCACCATACTTGAGTTGTCTTTCTTCTCTCTCCTTTTCTGTCGTATCATATGCCATCTTTCTCCATCCGAGCTTCCTTACCCAACGACTTAGAATGGTTTAGCCAGCCATTGGGAGTGCTTCTAAACTCATGGTAACCATCAATATCTTCATAGCTAGAGGGATAACACGTAGAAATGATCCCCTAGGTTCTCGTAGAAACTCAAACTCAGCAACCTCTGGATAAGAATACATGGAAATGGTGTATTCCAGAGTGTAGCTAGCTAGTACTCCTCCCCACTAGTGATCTACAACACGGGTCCATGTCAGATCTACATCTTGCAACCTTTGGTAGTCTTCTTTGGTCCATATCCGTGATCCATAATGCCAACTTGATCTAGATGCATAGGCTGAAAGCCACCCAAATAACTCTACTGGGAAGCAGTAGAAAAGGTCTCATATAGATCATGGTAAAGATTCTCCTCTACCCATCTATGTGCATCAAACTCAAGTCCAATGTTGAATCTCTCGGGAAAATTCATCCTCCATGATTTTGAACCATGATTCAACATTTTCCAATGTCAACCAATCCGTCATTACTCTTTACGAGATCATGATGCATGTTATATCCCACTACAACTTTGAAAAGAGGTCCCAAAGAACGGAACCAAGATGTAGTGAATTTTACTCCCATTATAAGGGGAAGGAATCCTGCGCAGCACCGGCCTATCACTCGTAAGAATTTGAGCGCTCACTCGAGGCACGCACAGTGTCGAGTCTCTCTTTTATGTGAGTTTTTAGTGGGAATCATTCATCAATGATTAGTATAGGAGTATTCAAGAAATAATTTTAGACATACAAGGATTACAGGGCTCAGGATGGCCTCCAGATCCTTGTAGTTTCTTCAGACTATGTGTTTTAAAAGACTCCATAACATATAATATAACAGAAAGAAAGCTACAACCATTCATTAATAGCATGAAAGGAAAGAGAACTTCTATGAATGAAATATACATGAAACCCACTGATATTCATATCTAATTGCAATCAGTAACTTCATTATATTCATCATTTCATTATCAAGAGACATAACAAGTAGACTGCAGTCATGCACATCACTAGGCTTAGACAACTATGCAAAAATAGAAAAGAAATTACAATGTTAAGCTCAATACATTCATTTCTGCATCATAGCCCCACTCGTAGTAATCCTGCAGAGTTTTACCCATGTTAACTCTCTCTGTGTGTATCTCTCCTATCTTTTCCTCTTAGGTCTCTCCCCCCTTTTCTTGGTCCGTAGGCACTTGTATTTATCACCTTCCCACACTGCCAACTCACCTTGCCATGCCCTTAGATCTGTCACCAAGTGTCAAATGTGGTCCTTTAGTGAGCATGTTTCCTCAGGCCTGAGCTCTCCACTCCATCTCATGATGGTCTTCTAGAAGATTCCTTTACTGGCATGCTCTTTCCTAGGCCACCTGTTGTCAGGCTGGCATGTTATCCACATGCAACCGATCATGCTTTTCATGTGTTCTACCTTTGTTGCTTAAATCGGCTAAGTCCTCGAATCTCCTTTCGCGTGCCGCGCGTGCTATATGCTTCCTTGAGCCTTTTCTCTTGTGCACTTTTGCCTTGCATGCCATCCTGTAACTGGGGTCCCACACACCCATGCACCTTCATACTTAGTCAATATTTCAAGGGCCCAACATCATTGAAGATGAATAAATTCAATGTCAAAATTGAGATCCCACAAAAGAGGCAATTATTGGTGACTATTAGTTTGAACTTTTAGCCGAAAGAGCTACTATGAGAATTTCAAGATATTTTTACCATAGGATACCATGATTTAAATGGTGTGTATCCATCGATATCAAAAATGAAAATCAAGCTCAAGGATGACACACGACCGGTTTGGAAGAGGCCTTACTGGATGAATCCTAATATTTGCATCAAGGTGAAGGATGCATTTGATAAAAAAATTGAATGAAACATTATTCACCCCATTGAAGATTTAGAATGAATAATCTCAATGGTTATCAACATTAAAAAGGATAGAAGCTTAAAGATTTGTGTCGACTATAGAGTTTTGAATTCTTCATGCGTAATTGACCATTTTCCTACACCATTCATCAAGAGATCCTAAAAGGTTTAGCAAGGTGCAAAATCTATTCTTTTAAAGATGGATTTTCAAGATATCATTAGGTAAGGATTGTCATGATGCAAAGACCAGAGAAGATAACTTTTGCAATTGAATGGGGATGCTTAACTTACACCATTATTCCCCTTTGTTTGAAGAATGTACCAACAAAGTGTTCTCACACATTATTACTCAATCATTTAAAGAATTTATTAACAATTTTATTTAGGTATACTTAGATGATTTGATGGTTTATGGATTGGTTAAAGACCAATGTGAATTCTTGAGGTTGATGTTTGAAATATGTACACATATTAGCATATCCTTAAACATTAGTAAGTGTATCTTTACAACACCATTTGGCACTTTACTTGGACACATTATCTATAATAAACGATTGTTGGTAGGCCCAACTAAAATTTTATTCATCTTGGGATTAAAGGAGCCAACCGATCGAGTGAGGTGCGTGGATTCCTTGGACATATTGGTTATTACCATAAATTTATCAAGGGGTATGCAAAGATTTCCACACCACTTGAAGAATTGTTAAAGGCAAAGGGAAAATTTTATTGGGGTGATGTGCAACAACAAGTGTTTGAAATTTTAAAGGAAAATATGACCCCCGCACTTATTCTACATTTCCTTCCTAGAATAAACCATTCCATGTTCATGTAGATGCCTCTAGTACAACCATTGGAGAAGTTTTAGCGTAGCTTGGGGAAGGTAATGTAGATCATCCTATTTGTTTTTCAAGTAGGAAGTTGAGTCGGATGAACAAAATTATACAACCATAGATCATGAGGTGTTTTGAATGTTTTATGTGATTCACAAGTTTAGACAATATCTTCTAGCAATACTATTTATTTTCTACATTGATCACATGGAACTTAAATATCTAGTTAACAAGCCAATTTTACAAGGGAAAATTTATCGTTGATCCTTCTGCTCCAAGATTTTTATTTATAAGTTATAGTTTATCCCATAAAATCAATTTGGGACCATATAATTCCTCACAATTAACTCTAGTGAAGACACCCAAAACATGAAAGACACTATGTCGATACATATTTGTTTAGACTAAACCACATGCTAGCTAACTTAAAATATATTGCGTACTTTACACACACTATTTTCACATGAAGTTCAAGATCCTAAAGAAGAAGAATCTAGTGATTCTCTTAGTTCCCTACCAATTAATTGGAGGGGATTTATATAAAATGGGTAGAGATAAAGTATTGCACATGTGTGTGTTCGAGCATAAACACGAAGCTATAATGGAAGAGGGGCATGGAGGAATTACAGGGAGGACACTATAGAGGTGAAATAATGACACACAAGATATTACATGTTGGCTTATGGTGGGAGGAAATTTATAAGGATACCAAGGAATTTGTCAAATCCTTTTATCATTGTAAAAGGATAGGAAAATCAAGAAACTAGGATAAAATTCCATCATGTGACCCATAACAAGCATAAAAACTTTTGAGAAGTGGGAAATTTACTTTATTGGACTAATTACACCAACTACATAGAGAACATGCACACATTACATTATAACATTCACGGATTATTTGAAAATGTGAGCAAAGGGTGTGCCTTTAAATTTTTTTCATCAGAGCTACAACAACAAAGTTCTTATGGGAAAACATCATTAGTAGGTATGGTTATCCATTGATCCTTACTAGTGATAGGGAACTCATTTCTTGAATGAGACAATTAGAATACTATTGGAAAATTTTATGGTAGCACACCATAACACTACCCCTATCACCTAAAAGATAATAGTACCGCAGAGGCCTTCAATAAAATTTTGGGACAAAGATATGTGATGTAGGGGAAAAAATGGGGATGATAAATTATTAGGTGTGATATGGGTATATAGAAGTATGTATATGAGGTTGAATAAATCCACATATTTTCAATTATTGTTTAGTGGGCGTAAATATTTCCTACAGAATTTGTGTTACCCTCCCTACATATGCGTGTGTAGGAGGACTTCATTGATGACAAGGTAGTAGAAGAGTGTAATGATAAACTGATGCAATTGGATGAATGGTTTGTGATCACAAGGTGGAGTTAGAAGAAAAATAAAGCTAGACAAAAGGCTCAACATGATAGGCGTATTAAGAATAAATATTTTACCATAGGGAAAATGGTACTTTTATGATGCCAAGTTTACACACCATCCTAGGAAGCTCAAAGTGCATTGGTTGAGACCCTTTCTAGTAACCAAGCTACTGGAATTAGACACATATTAGTTGTGAGCTCTAGAAATCACTAATAATAAGAACGTATCAAATTGAACTTATACCTCCTCGCATGTGTCTCCTTGGCAAACCTCAGAATGGGCAATGACTTGGATGGTCCCGAACTTCTTGAAATGTAGGTTCTCTCTCCAATGTGAGCAAGACCTATGTTGTGAAAATGATCCATTCATAAAATTTTCACCAAGGGCTTTGAGGATGATGTATTTAGGAATGAGCAAAGTGGTCTTATACAAATATTAGGACTTGATGGGAAGGATGCTCTATGTAGTAATAATGTAAGAGATCTAACAGGATTTTTGCTTATTTTTTACGAGGGGAAGGATTTATTTATAGCCTTAAAAATGAGATTATTTTAAAGTGTTTAGTTAATCATGGTTTGAAAAAGTGGGAAATATTAGGTGAGTGGGGGACATGAAGAGTGGATAGGAATTAAACATGAATTTTTAATTCATAAGTGGGGGACATGGAGAATAATGACATGTGAGGAAGATTAATTAGGAATTGATAAGGTTTTATTAATTGACTAATGTCAATTAATTTCTCATGGGTTTTTATGGGAAATGGAATGGGAAAATTAATTTATTTAGGAGAGGTGTGAAATTGGGGTGTCTACATTTTCCCCTCTTTAGAAGGGTACTATGAAAGTAGTGTCTTTTCAAATAAAGTAGAAGAAATTGATGAATATGTCCTAGGCAATGGGATTTAAGGTCTTGAAGATATTATTCTTAAATAAGGTGTTCCTTTCATAAGAACTTATTAGAGGAAAAAAAGAGAAAGCATTCTATAATAAAAATTAGAACACAATTTTTCTTGTGAGAATGGGGGAAGAATTCAATCTACTTTTTCTAAGAAAAAATAGAGAAAATGTTTGTTTGTGAGAATGGAATGTGGTGGGTGATTAATATATGGTATCATCCATGATAAGAACACCATGGGAATATGTCATTAGAGACGGATGTGATGATGACCCCAAGTAAGAGGGCTAACAATAATGGAACAGATGACATAGATCTTGAAAAGAGGAGAGATCACCATTATGGACAAGAGGATGAGAATGGGGTTTAAGATAATGGAGTAGCTATGGTGCAAAAATGGGGAAGAATCAAACCAGCATATAATCCTAGTTGTGAAGATGTGTTAAAGGACATAATGAGTGAGAATGGAAAGAGAGAAAAAGGAATGGATAGGAGTAGTGGTTGATAATGATTAGGTGAAGAATGGGAAAATATTATGAGGAAAAAAATCATAGGTGAAGGAAATAATGGTATGGAATAGAGCGGACAAAGATGGAGGAGGAGAAAAAAGGAATGAGAGAGTTAGAAGAGGATAACAGAGAAGGATTATAAGGGAAGAAGGGAATTAGAAAGGACAAACAAGAAGGAGAAGACGATATGAGAGAAAATGATGGAGTGGAGGGTAAAATTAGGAAAAGGGAGAGAATGATGCAAAATGAAGGTAGTGGAATATAAAAGATAAAGTGAAGAGGTATGTATGAGATAAAGGGAGAGAAATGATGGAAAAATGAAGGAGATGAATAATTTAAAGAAGACAAAAGAGATGATAAAACAGAGAAAAGAAAGAAACTATAGGAGATCAGGATGATGTGGAGAAGATCATAGAAAGGAAGAGAAACTAGTACAAAATGAAAAAGTGTAGAGGTGGTAGAGAAAAAGAAGAGGGGGAGGAAGGTTAAAATGATAGGGGAGGAAGAGATGATAGGGTGGATACATGGAGAAGATAGAAGGGACCAAGGCATTATGGAAGGAAAATAAAATGAACCAGACCGCATCGAGATGTATGTGGAAGGTGAAAGGATAAAAACACTGGATAACAAGAAAGATACATGGTAATGATTGGGAAGTAAGAAGGAAGAAAGAGGTAAAATGGGGAAGATGTAAAGAATTAGGGACATAAAAAGGAAGAGTGGGAAGGAGGAGAGGACAAGAGAAAAAATGATGCAAAAGGAAAAGAATCAAGAATGGGGATATTATGTGGAGAGTGGGTAGTAGCAAAAATGTAAAGAGAAGAAAGAGGGGAGGAATTTTGCAAAGTGGAAAACCTATGGAGATGTGTGAGATGAGGATAATAGGATTATGAGAAAATAGACAAAGGATGTATGATGAAGATTATAAAGATATGGATAAGGGAGAAGGGAGATGGTGAGGTAGGTAAGAAATGACAAGAAAGTTTTGGGTGGAGAAAAAGGAGGGGAGGAAAGAGATAATGGATGATGGAAGAGTCTATGCCAATGAAATAACATTAGGGGAAGACCAACAATAATTATTGTTGGTGAATGATAGGGGAAAGAGTGGAGAAAAGGTGGAGAAGGACAAAGAGAGTGAAAAAGGAAGTGGAGAATGATGATGAGTGATTTTAAGGGGTTGACCAATAATAATTATTAGCATGAAATAAATGGAAGATGATGATGAAATAATGTTAAAAAGATACCAACAAAAATGATAGGTGGACATGGGGGTGGATATGTGGGAGAATTCAAGAAGATGGAGTGGAAAGAGTAAAGAAAGGAGGAGTGATGATTTGTGACAAGATGAAGGCAAAGAGAGGATGTGGAGGATGAGGATGAATGAGATGAAGGTGAAGAAACAAGATATGGAAATAGTGGAAAAGAGTGGGAGGACGAGAGATGGAACAAGGAGTGGAAAATGTGGTAAAGGAACACGGTTGAGTAATGAGGGATTGATTAGGATTCACAAGATGAAGTTGATGGACACACTTTATGATATGATAGGTTGACAAAGTGTAATGGTAGGAGGAAAATTTGGTCAGGTGGGGGGAGACCAGGAGGAAATAACGATCAATGGAAAGAATGATGGGTGAGAAGTAAGAAAATTCCGAATGACAAATCCATCTTAAGGGGAACCTGTAAGTAAGACAGTCATGTGGTGGAAGTGATTAAGTAATATTTCCAAGCAAGGGATGATGGAAATGAAGAGTGGGAAAATAGGAGGTGAAGTTGGCAAGAAGTGAAGAGGTGGTGAGAGGATGTGATGATGGGGAATGACAAGAAAAAGTGAAGGGTGAGAATGTGTAGTGATGGGGGAGTGCAAGATGACAAATCATCCTTAAGAGGAACTCTTAAGTAAGATTGCCATGCCACATGAATGGTTAAGTAAGATCACCAAACCAACAGTGATGGTGAATGGGAAAGAAGAGAAAACAATGTAGTGTGCATGGGGATAAAATGGTTGGTTAGAGAAGATGATGATGGTGAGGGGAGGGAAAAATAGTATGGAGGGAACTTGTATGGATGGGGAAGTGCAAGATGACAAATCATCCTTAAGAGGGGCTCTTAATTAAGATTTTCATGTTTTACAAATGATTAAGTAGGATCACCAAGACAAAGATGAAGAACAAGAATAATGGGAAGAAGGTCCGTGAGGTAAGAGATGACCTGATTTATTGATGGAGGTGGGGGAAGAATGTATGAAAAGATGTAATAAATGGGAACCCTTGAGTAGATTTTCCATACTTGAGAATGCGTAAGTAATATTAACAAATAGAAGATGGATACTATGAAGAATGAGAAAAGAGGAAATAGTGTATGTGAGAATGGAACAAGGGGTGAGAGGAGGTGATAATAAGGAAGGAAATAAAGGAGTGTAACATGAATGAATGTAGGAAGATATATAATTTAGAATGTATATTGCGAGGGGAATCCTTAATTAGGATTCCAATGTGGTGGGAGTGATGTGGAAATAATGTCAAGTGGAAGAGGTGGAGCGGAAATAAATTTTTGGTGGTGATCTTCATCTGATGAAATAGGAAATGGTGGAGAAGTTTCTACAGTAGGAGGATCTTAGAAAGATGGATTACCTCAACTAAGATTCCCGCACTATATGGGTTATTAAGTAAGATTTTTAAGCTGAAACTAGAAGAGTGAAAAGGGAAAATCATAAAGAAAAAGAAGGAAGATACGCAATGTGGTGAAAGAGGACAAGAATGATGAGAAGTACAAGGTGTGAATAAATGAAGAGTGGATAAAAATGAGGAGGGAATATGAATGGAGAAAGGCCATGTTGACCATAGCGTGGGAGGAGTCAGTAAGATAACAAATTCTACCCGAGAAATATCCTTAAGTAGGATTCAAAATTGTAATGGTGATCATGTAGGATTCCAAAATTGGGAAATGTATCAATAAGGGTGAATGGATGGGGTACAACGTAAGTTTTCAATCATAAAATAAGATACTCACATGACAAAATAATCTTAATTTTAATATAACACATAACAGGATGCATCATGATATAGAAGATCATGATGACTAGACTGTAATATGCAAGAGAGCATAGATAGAGGCCATAAAAAAGATATGATGCCCCTATACGATATGCAGTCATATAAGAGAAGTAGTGATATACAAAAGAAGCATATTAGAGGGAACACCAAGATACATAAAATCAAGATGCCCCTATAATATATCAAGATACAAGATAACAAATAAACTTGTAACTAATAATGCAACACAAGAAATTTCAAACATGTCCCTAATGTGTTCCACAATGATGACTGATTAGATGTTCCCCCAAGCAGGGATATAATGATTCAAAATGGATTGGGTCATCATCCTCAAACAAGGAAACAATGAGAGCCATAATTTTCCCCAAGCAAGGATTCACACGAGGGAGAAATGATTTGTGTTAAAGTCGTAAAGTGGTTGGAACATTTATTAGGGAAACGAGTTCAAAGTTTGAATTGTGTTGATTTTTTTGACATGTTTAGGATTTCTTTGATTATTTGAATGTTTTCTTGGATTTTGGATTTTTTTAATTTATTTGTATTTTGAGATTTTTTGAATGTTTTTGGATTTATTTATGATTTTGAAATCTTGTTGGATTTTTGACATTTTTGAATGTTTTTGGAATTTTGAATGTTTTGAATTTTTGAGATATTTTTTGTATTTTTGGAATGTTTTAAATGTTTTTGGATTTTGTTTGAATGCTCATACTAGAATGTAACCTTCTTATGAGAGGTGATAAGCTAGGGTATCATCTCGTATGTACATTGTTCCTCATGGTAACTTATGCTTCGAATAATATTAAATTATTCTCTCCATTGGTAGTATATGTTGGTAATGACATGATGATAATAAGTCCAGATCTGTTCTTGACTTCATGCAACTAGTAGGATGATAGGGCTCATCACCGAGATTCAAGAAGGTCATGGGATGTATATAATGAATATAGAGACAAGTGCTAACAATGATCCATTTGAGAAATTCTGACTTAATTCCTCTTAAATTTATTGAACCAGTTTTGAAATGACTTTCACTTTATAGGCCACTTACTAGACTTAGACTGCAATGTGACCTACTAATTGGTAAGATTTTAGTTGAAGGGATATTTCTCTCTTCACTTAGGCATCTACATTAGTTCTTGGGGATTTTATAATTGTAAAGACTTTCATATTTATAAGATTTTGTATTTTTGTAATGACCCTTATGCCTTACCCATGCCACCAGTAAGAGGTAAGGGTTCATCACCGAAGACAATACGTAGGTGATTATTAATAATTTTCTGTAGTTTTATGACATTTTTTATGTTTTTTAATTTATGAATCACCCTCTAGTATTTTCCCGTGCCACCAAGAAGAGGCAAGGGTTCATCACCGAAGACAAGACGTAGATAGGTAAGGGTGCCTACCTCCATTCCCGCCTCACACTACTAGTAAGAAGTGTGGGCTTAACACTAAATACTATGAAGGATGAAATGTGTGAAAGTTAATATTTTAAAGTTCTTTGATTTATTGATTTGTATTATATTGCTTTTTATTTAGGAAGGAACATCTCGCCTCAATCTCATCTCTACACGACTAGTAGGACACGAGCGTTCAACACTAAAGACTAAGATGGGAAGTCAAAAAAATTGGGTACATAAGTTTAGAGAGTTTTTGTGAAATAGAGGACTACTTTTGAGGTAATATATTACCATCAATAAGCTTCTAGGTATGACCATATGCGAAAGTAGCTGAAAATGAGAGAAATTATAAGAAGTATGAGATACACAAGACTTGATAAAATCTATATTAACTCTTGTCTCATGATAATGAGAATAAGAATATATGCAAATGAAGTGAAAATTTTAAAATTATTTGGAGATGAGTCAAACAAAGGGACCGTATAAGGGGGATTTTTCTTAGGATAGAGAGCATACATTAGTTCATACAAGACTTGGTTTTGGGAAACATGATATGAGGGATTTAGAGTTACAAGGGTAGGATGGGCAAGGTAAATGGTATTAATAGAAAATTTTCAAGGAAACTGTTTGTTTCCATAAGGTTATCAAAGAAATTATGTGTAGTGTGAGTGTTAGGTTAATTTATGCATCATATTACCTTAAAATATTTAATTATTTAATAAGGCAATTAGTTGATATATTGTTATATAGTTTTATAACAATATTTGTCATTTTATTACATAGGTTATATTGTTACATAGTTGTAACATATTATTATTTGTTTTTATTTAATTATTGTTTCTTCCCAAATGTATTTTGGACGTCATTGTGATTTTTGTTGTCACTGTCAGGCAACCCATTTATTTGTTTGTATATTGTTGTCCAATATGTATAAATATTACATCACTCCATTGTAATGGTTTCTTAACTTCACATTAATAAAACATATAGGTTTCCATCCATGTTTTTGAAATTACATTTGGTGTCAGAACAGGTTGAAGGATATTGGAGGATTGCAATAGAGTTTGAGGAGCATTGGAGAAGCTTGTGCAAGAAAAGGAGAGCCAGAGTTGCCTCTAGCAACTTCCTAGCCCCATCCCATGTAATACCATCATCAAATTCCTCAAAACTGCCATCAAATTCATCAAAACTACCTTTATTCATTGCAATTAAGGTTGAGGAGGATTGAATACACCAAGGAAGAGATTACAAGCTCAAAGGAAGGAAGAAAATTGATCTAAGGTGCCATACACACTCAAAACCACCTTCATTCTCACCAAAAATGCCTATCATTTTTTCTCTTTACTGGAATTTTTCTCAAAACCACCTTTCCCAAACCATGGTTTTTTAAAGAGGTATGGTTTTACAGTTTGGGAGTGCTTAATTACAATTTTCTCTTTTACATATTTGTTTAGCTTAGCCACCAAGTGGCTAGCATAGATTTTGTAAGACACTTCCCATCAAGAGAGGTCAAGGAGTCAAATCCCCCTCCCTCACTCACTACCAAATTTGGCAGAAAATTTAGTGGAACTACTAACTTTAGCGGTAAATTCAAATTTAGTTATAACTAACTAAATTTAGCAAGAAAAACCCTATTTTAGGAAAACATTTTTTCCTCCACTCTGCATATTTTTACATTTTGAGCACATTTTTGTCAAAGGAGGGCTACCTAAAAACTTCATTTTGAGCTATTTTTTTATGGTTTTTCCTCAGCAAGCTGTATTGGGCTCCAGAGGCCACTAATGCCCGCAAAACAAAAAAATTTGCCTCTCATTCAATTTTTTTCTAAATTTTTGAATGTAATTACATGCTTCAATATATTGTACTAATTTTTAGGTTTCCATAGTCAACCGCAAATATTGTAACTGCTCAGAAAATGACATAGAATTGTAATAAAAAATAGTAAAAATTGGTTCTAAAACACTCACAAGATCCTAGATCTCATTTGCAGCGTTTCGGTATACGGTGCCTCTAGAAAGAACTTACAAGTAAAGCCATCACGACTACTACTGCACTTAATGCCTAATATAGCTGCAACAACATCGTCTGGGCATCGACCCTTTAAATCAATGGGGAGTAATAAGGACACAATGCACACACTATGAGTCATCCCATCCGTCTGTGAACGATTGCACAACATAAATCCAGACTGAGAAATTATCCAAGTATATAGAAAATTTACGTGTGCGTATGAGTATTTTTCATTGATCCGTGTCAATAATTACAGACACTCTTCAAGACTTCTTGATACCACGTATTAAACTCTTTCATGTATGTTAACGCCTCTTTCACGTAACGCTGAGTATATAGAAAGGGAGAGATTCTTCCATGTACCTCTGAGTATATCAAAATGGTGCATATATAGAAAGGTTCGGTATATCATATTGATGGTATATAGATTGGGAGACCTTAGACCTGGAGTGATAAGAGTCAAAACATGTTAGTGATTTCTAAAAAACAGTCACCAATGCCCCCAAATTTTTTCTTCTAGATTCACAACTACTCAAAAGAAACAACTATGCTACATGGAAGACTAAAATCAATACACAACTTCAGTTTGAAGAGATTTGGACTATTATGAATGGTACTTTGACCAGATCAACTACTGATACAACACAACAATGGTAGTTTGATAAAGCAGATCAGAAGGCCAAACTCATCATCTTGTTTGGAGTTTTTGATGATGTGCAACCCCACATTCGAGATGCCAAAATAACCAAAGAAGCATGGGATAAATTACACATAGTATATGAGGCCAAAAACAAGAATGTCATACTAAATTTACAGAGTCAGTTACATACAATACTGAAGTTCAAGCAGAATGAGAAAATTGAAGCTTTCTTAAGAAGAGTTGCAGAGGTTGAGGGCTTCACTTCTAGCCCTAGGAGAAGTGGTCACAAATGATGCTCTCATTCCCATTATTCTGAGATCACTCCCCTCTTCTTACCATATTTTTGTGACAATGCTAAATGTGTCGAGTATGACAGCTTAGTTTTGACAAGCTGGTAAACCTACTGCAACAAGAGGAAGCCATACATAATAAAGATGATGAAGAGGAGCAGACACTTTCTTCACATCAAAAATGGAAAGGAAAAGGTAAAGGAAAACCTAATTCCTATCAAAATTCCCAACATCAGAATTAGTATCAACATCAAGGGGACAAACAATATAAGAAGCAATGTCCAATTTGTAAAAGAGGACATGAATTAAAAGATTGTTGGTATAATACTTATAAGAAAGGTTCATCATGCAATTGTGGACCTACACAACAACAATCTCATAAGGGACATTCTAACTACAATCAAGGGAAGAAAAGGGGAACTAGAAAAGAAGACCCCATCAAAGAAGGTAAAACATTGTTGAAAGCAAGAAGAACATTCAAATAATGAAGAATTCTTGTAACCGCTTGATCAAGTGAACCATCCACATCATCTAGTAATGTATGGTATGTTGATTCGGGATCCACTCAACACATGACTGACCATAGATACTGGTTTACTTAAATGAGGGACACACCTTTGAAAAACCATGTTTCGTTGGGAGATGATTCTTCATATACGCTTTAGGGATTAGGAAAATGTCTCTACCCGTTAATTCACACAACTATAGACTATCAAATGTATTATATGTCCTTGGGTTGACAAATAATTTTATTTCAGTCAATCAAATCCTAGATCACAACTTAAAAATTGAATTTGATAGTCATTCTAGAAAGAAAACATGTTTAATTCGAGACAAATCATGAGGCTCAAAAATAGTTGCAAAATCCTCCAATGTGGGACACATGTTCCAGCTTGATTTTGTCTATAGAGATGATCAAGCACTTGTGGCTAAGACTCTACCTCGGCACGCTTATGGCATTGAAGACTTCATCATGTTAGTTTCAAGTAGCTCAAGACACTTCACCAAAAATAATATGGTGCATGGGATACCATATATTTAGAAGGATATAAAAAGTGTCCTCACTACCTAACAAGAAAAAAACACAGAGCTTCATTCTAGAAGAGTACATATCAAGCTCATGGTAAACTTGATCTAGTTCATACTAATCTTTGCGGTCCAATGCAACTAAGTCATTCTGGATTTCAATACTTCATGCTTTGTGTTGATGACTATTCAAGAAAAATGTGGATTTTTTTCTTCACAAGAAAAGTGAAGCTTTTAAAACCTTCAAAAATTTCAAAGTAGCTATTGAGAATGAAATTGAACATCACATCAAAACCCTCCACTCAAATTGAGGGGGGGAATTCACTAGTAATGAGTTTAAATACTATCTACAAACTCACAACATTCATCGACAAATGCCTCCTCCAGACACCGCAGCATAATGGTGTTGTTGAGAGAAGAAATTGTACTATCATGGAAATGATGCAATGCATGATCGATGACTATGGACTTCCAAAGAAATTCAGGTAGAAGAAGAAAAAATAGAATAGTATATTTGTTGAACAGAGTGCCCACGGTTTCTCTGATGGAGTAACACTACAAGAAACATGGTCAAAGTGGAAACCATCTATTACACACCTTAGAGTATTTATGTGCAAATAAAGTATGCACATACCCAAGAAAAAATAAAGAAATTGGACATGAAGTCACAAACTCATCTTCATTGGGTATAGTGAAGAGACTCTTGGGTATAGATTGATGGATCCAAAGACTAGAAAAGTCTACACCAAGATGAGATGATAAATTTTTGAGAAGAAGGAAGCAGTCTCCTCCTCCGTGACTCACCCGATTTAGATTCTTCATCAATTGTAAAAATTGAAGCTAATGTTCCCACATATGATGAAAGTGATGATAGGGATGATGGTTTTGATATGATAGAACTATGACCCATGGGAACAATTCAGCATATGCCCAAGTGGTGTACTAGCACATTACGAGATGTAAGAATTGATGTTCCACCAGATACATCCACCCCTAGACCATGGAATCACAGTAAAGAAAGAGAAGAAGTGAAATTTTTTTGATGAGTAGAGTTATTGAGTCTGATGAGCCCTCTATAGTCCAAGAATCCCTACAATCAAAATCTTGGAAAGATGTCATGGACTTTGAATATAGTCAGTAATGAAAAATAACACTTGGTAGCTTGTTGTTCCACTAGGGAAGAAACCTATTAGATGCAGATGGATATTCAAAATGAAGTACAAACCAGATGGGATAGTGGAAAAGTACAAAGCAAGACTAGTAGCAAAGGATATGCACAAAAATAAGGCATTGACTATGAGGAGACATTTTCTACCACAACTAAGATCAAGATGATCATGATGATCTTTGCTCTAGTTGCACAGTTTGGTTAGAAAGTCCATCAGATGGACGTATAAAATTCCTTATTGAATAGAGATTTACAAGAAGAATTATATATGATGCAACCTAATGGATATGTTATACCTCATCAAGAAGTAAATGTATGCAAACTCAAAAATCTTTATATGGCCTCAAACAGTACCCCGGGTATGGTATATCAAAATTGATGAGCATCTCATACAACATGGATTTGGTAGAAATCCATATGATCCCAATCTTTACCTCAAAAATAAAGGGGGGGAGATTGTGATTGTCATTGTTTATGTCGATGATCTAGTCATCACTAGTAGTTCAATGAAGATGATTGATGCAACGAAGAATGATCTTAATCAATCATTCGACATGACAGATCTTGGGCTAATGCACTATTGTCTTGTATTGGAAGTATGATAAAAAGAGAATCACATCTTTGTTTCTTAGATGAAATATACCAAGACAACGCTCGAGAAATTCAGGATGATGGATTGTACACCAATTTCTACACCTATGGAGAACATATTGTAGTTATCTCATTCAGATCCATCTCCTAAGGTAAATTCCCCTCTCTATCGCCAGCTTGATCGGGAGTCTCATTTACATGACCTACACTAGACCGATATCATCACAGACTAAGCTATCTATCTAGGTTCATGCAGGAACCCAAATTTTTTCATTGGAAAGTTGCAAAGCGCATCTTGAGATATCTTAAAGGATCATTGGATCTTGGTATAGAATACAAGAAGAATGAAAAAATCTTCATTTCGGGATATTCGGATTTAGATCATGCGCAAGCAATATTGATGATAGAAAATCCACTTCATGATTTGTATTCTTTATGGGATCTGGACCAATATCATGGGGAAGCAAGAAATAACACTTTTTTTTTCATTCTTCCATAGAATCCGAATATCATTCAGGAGAAGTCATGTGAAGTGATTTGGCTATGTCACATCCTCGAAGTACTTAGAATACCATAGATGAACCAACCACCATGTATGTTGACAATTAAGGTGTTCTCAAACTTGTTCGCAATCCATTGTTTCATGAAAGAACAAAACATATTGAAGCATAGGTTCATTTCATATGCGAACATGTGTTGAAGCACAATATATAGCTTCAATTTTGTCCAACAACTAAACAAAAAGAAGATATTTTCATGAATTCACTTACACTTGACAAGTTTGAGTTGTTCTCGTGAGAGTTCCTCTCCTCATCCCTTGAGGCAATGCAAAATTAAGGGTGGGAACATTAGGTTAATTTATGCATCATATTACCTTAAAATATTTAATTATTTAATAAGGTAATTAGTTGATATATTGTTATATAGTTTTATAAAAATATTTTTCATATTATTACATAGGTTATATTGTTACGTAGTTGTAACAATTATTATTTGTTTGTATTTAATTATTGTTGCTTCCCAAATGAATTTTCGAAGCATTTGTGATTTTGGTTATACCTATGCAACCCATTTATTTGTTTTTATATTTATGTCCAATATGTATAAATATTACAACACTCGATTGTAATGGTTGATTAATTTCACATTAATAAAATATACAGGCTTCCATCCCTATTTTTGAAATTACAAAGAGCTCTAGAAGTCACCATTTAGTAAGAAAGTATTACAAACTAAAATTTATACCTCCTTATACATGTTTATGTTGCAAACCTCAAAATGGGAAATGATGCATATGGGCTCGGACTACTTTAAATGTAGATGCATCGTTAATGTTAGAAACCTTTGTTGTGGCAATGATCGATTTAAAATTTTCACCAAGGATATGAGGATAATGGATTTGGGATGGAAAAAGTGGGATTGCGCGAGGCATTAGGATGAGAAAAATGGGATGCTCTATACCACAAGAGTGCAAGAGATTTGATTGGATTTCAAGATTTTTGTGAAAGAGGGGGTAAGGTTATATTTATATCCTAAAAGTGGGATTAATTTGGGGGTTTTGGGTAATCATGATTTGGAAAATTAAGCATGATTAAGTGAGTGGGAGACATGAGGAATGGACAAGAATTAAACTTGAATATTTATTTGCAAGTGGGGGACATGGGAAATATCTAGCATGTGAGGAAGATTAGGTTTAATTTAGGGATTGAAGCAGTTAATTAATCAATGTACATTGATTAATTAAGTGCAGATTTTTGTGGGAAATGGGATGGGAAATTTATTGATTTAGGAGAGGTGTGAAATTGGGGTGTTTACATTTTCTCCTCTTTGGAAGGGTGTTATGAAACTAGTGTCCTTTCAAATAAAATAGAAGAGATGAATGAATATGCCCTAGGCAACAATATTTAAAATTTTGAAGAGATTCTTCTTAAGGAAGGTGTTCCTTTGATAAGAAATTATTAGAGGAAGAAAAGATAAAGCATTCTCTAAACAAAAAGTAGAAAGTCTTTTCTCATGAGAATGGGGAAGAATTCAATAGAATTTTACTAAGAAAAAGGAAGAGAAGATGTTTGTTAGCGATAATAGATGATGGTAGGTGATAGATGTTTAGTATCCTCGAAGACAAAAATGCCATGGGAAGATGTGATTAGGGATAGATGTGATGATTCCCCATTGAGAGGACTAAAGAGAATGGAAGAGATGACACAGATCTCGAAAAAGGAGATTTCAAATCTATGGAGAGGAGTACAAGAATGGGGTGTAAGAAAATAGATCGATCATGCGTGCATAAATGGCGAAAGGATTCAATTGGCCTTGAATGCTAGGTGTGAAGATGTGTTGAAGGACATAATGATTGAGAGTGGAAAGAAAAAAGGAATGGACAAGTAGTGGTTAATTATGGGAAGGTAGAGAATGTTAAAGGAAAAATCAAAGGTGAAGGAGACAAGGGTATGGAATAAAGTGGATGAAGACAGAGGAGGAGAAAAAAGGAAAGAAAGATGTGGAAGATAAGAAGAGAGAAGGATGATAGGTGAAAAAGGTAATGATGAAGGACAGATAATAAGAAAATTGGATGAGGTGAGAGAAGATGATAGAGTAGAGGGTGAAATTATGAAAAAAGGAGAGAGAGATGCAAATGAAGGTAGTGGAATATGTATGACATGAAGGGAGAGAAATGATGGAAAAATTAAGGAGATGAGGAAGATGAAGAATTTAAATAAGATGAAAGAGATGATAGAACAGAGAAAATAAAGAAACTATGAGGGACTAGGAAGATGTGGAAAATATCAGAGAAAGGAAGAGAAACTAGTACCAAATGAATGAAAAAGGTAAGGATGCTAGAGAAAATAAAGGGAGTGGAGGCGGAACATGAAAATGATGGGCGAAGAAGAGATGAAAGAGTGGATACAAGGAGAAGAATGAAGGAATCAAGTCATCATGGGAAAGATAAGGGTAGAGAATATGCGATAGACCACCTAGAGATGCATGTGGATGATGAAGGGGTAAAAAGACCAGACAACGAGAAAGAGACAAGGTAACAATGGGGAAGTAAGAAGGAAGAATGAGGGAAAAAGATGAAGAACATAGAAAGAGAAAGGGAGATAAGCACGAAGAGTGGAAAGGAGGAGAGGACAAGAGAGGAAATGATGCATAAGGAAGGGAATCAAGATTGGGGATATGTTAGGTAGAGTAGGTAGCATCAGGAATGTAAAGAGAAGAAAGAGGGGAGGAATGACACAGAGTGGAAAATATGTAGAGATGTGTGAGATGAGGATAAGAGGATTACGAGAAAATAGACAAAGGATGTATGATGAAGACAATAAAACATTGAAAATGGTGAAGGGAAGATGGAGAGGTGGTGAAGAAAAAGAGAGGGAGGGATAGAAGAGGAAATGCTAGTGAAGGGACATTAGGGGAAGACCATGAATAATCATTGTTGGTGAATGATGAGGGAAAGAATAAATGAAATACGAGAGAAGGAAAATGAGAGTGAAAAAGGTAGTGGAGAATGATGATGAATGATTTTTAGGGTCGACCAAAAATAATTATTAGTGTGGAAATGGAGGAGGATGTAAGAATGTTAGGGGAGACCAATACCAAAGGTGGGTAGACATGGGGGTGGATATGTGGGAGAATTCGAGAAGATGGAGTGGAAAGAGTAAAGAAAGGATGAGTGATTATTTTTGACAAGATGAAGGTCAAGGAGGATGTAAAGGATGAGGATGAACAAAGTGGAGGTAACAAAACGAGATATGGAAAGAATGGAAGAGAGTGGAATGGAGAAAGATATAACAAGGAGAGGAAAATGGGGAAAGGTAACATGATTACGGATAAAGATGGTGGACGCACTCGTGATATGATAGGTTGAGAAAGGATAATGGTAGGAGGAAAAATTGGTTAGTAGGGAGACCATGAGGAAGATACGATCAACAGAAAGAATGAAGAATGAGACAAGGGATAAGTCTAGAATGACAAGTTCAACTTAAAAATAACCCTTAAGTAAGACTCATACGGTGGAAGTGATTAATTAATATTGCCAAGAAGAATATGGTGGGATGAAGAGTAGGAAAACAGGAGGTGAAACGATGTGATGATGGGGAATGCTAAGAAATAACTTATTGTGATAATGTGTAGTGATGGGGTAGTGCAAGATGACAAACCATACTTAAGAGGAAATCTTAATTAATATCATCATGCCGCATGAGTGGTTAAGTAAGATCGCCAAACCGACAATGATGGAAATGGAGGGTGGAAAACAAGAATGGTTTGTTGGAGCAGATGATGATGATGAGGGGAGGGAGAAATAGGATGGAGGAAATTTTATGGGATGGGGGAGGGCCAGATGGAAAATCAATCTTAAGAGAGACTCTTAAGTAATATTTCCATGTTGTGTGAATGGTTAAGTAAAATCGCCAAGCCGAGATGAAGAAGAATGATGGGAAGAAGATCTGTGAGGTAAGAGGTGACATGAGTGATTGATGGAGGTGGGGGAAGATTATATGACAAGGTGGATTGAAGGGGAACCCTCAAGTGAATTTTTCATACTATGAGAATGTGTAAGTAAGATTACCAAGAAAAAGATGGATACTAGGAAGAATGAGAAAAGAGGAAATGGTGTATGCGAGAATGGAACAAGGGGTGAGAGGAGGTGATAACAAGGAAAGAAGGAAAAATAATAATGTAAGATGATTGGATGGATAAAGATATTTTGTGTAGAATGTAGATTGTGAGGGGAATCCTTAATTGGGATTTCCTGTGGTAAGATTAATGAGGTAAGAATGTTAAGTGGAAGAGGCAAAGCAAAAATATGTTTGTGGTGGCGATGGTCCTCAGATGAAAGAGGAGATGGTGGATAAGTTTCTACAGCGGGAAGATGTGAGGAAGAGGTTATACCTCAACTAAGAGTCCCACATATAAGGGGTGATTAAGTAATATTTTCAATTTGAAATTGGAAGAGTGAAAGAGAAGAACACAAAGTGGTGCGAGGGAAAATAATGGAAAGAAATACAAGGTGTGCATAAATGGAGGGCAGGTATGAATGATGAGGGAGGACTAATGAATAAAATACGGTTGATCATGGTGGGGGATGAGGATTTGTAGGATTACAAACTCGCACAAGGAATATCCTCAAGTAGGATTCCTAAACCGCAACAAATGATCAAGTATGATTCCAAAACTAGAAATTTTATTAGGAAGGGAAATGGATGTTGTGCAAAGTAAGTTGTCAATCATGCAGAAGATACTCAAGTGACGAAAGCATCGTAATTTTAATATATTACACAACAAGATGCAACATGATTTACAATATCATGATGGCTAGAATGTTATGTGCAAGAATGCATAGACAGAGGCCATAAAAAAATATGATTCCCCCGTATGATATGAAATCATACCAAAGAAGCATATTAAAGGGAACACTAAGATACATAAAATAAAGATGCCCTTGTAATATATCAAGACACGAGATATTAAAGAATAAACTTATAACTAATAATACAACACGAGAACTTATAAACAATGTCCCTAATGTGTCCCACAGTAAAAATTGATTTGGATGTGCCCCAAGTAGGAATACAATAATTCATAATTGATTGGGTCACTATCCTCAAACAAGGAAACAATGAGAGTCGATTTCCCAAAGAAAGGATTCACGCGAGGGTAAATGGTTTGAATTTGATAGCCGTGAGGTGGTTGGAACTTCCATTGGGAAAAAAGTTCAAAGTTTATCGTGTGTTGATTGTTGAGTTTTTGAATTTTTGTGAGCTTTTTGGATTTTGTGAATTTTGAATGTTTGTGGGATTTTGAATGTTTTTGGATTTTTTGAGATTTTTTACATGTTTTGGATTTTTTTAGATTTTTCACATATTTTGGGATATTTTTAAATGTTTTTGTATTTTTGAGATTTTAATTTTCAGATTTTTAAAAGGTTTTTCTATTTTTTTGGATTTTTGACATGTTATGCTAGAATTCAAACTTATTATGAGATTTGAGTAGCTAGGGTATCATCTACATGTACATTGTTCCTCGTGGTAACTCATGCTTTGAATAATACCAAAATTCTCACTCCATTAGCAGGATATTCTGGTGATGATATGATGAAAAGAAGTCCAACTTCATTCTTGACTACACGCAACTAGTAAGATGTGAGGGCTCATCATCGAGAATCAAGAAGGACACACGATGTAGATAATGAATACAAAGACAAGTGCAAACAACGATCTATTTGGGAAATTTTGACTCAATTCCTCTTAAGGTTATTGAACTAGTTTCGAAATGACTTTCACTTTATAGGTCACGTATTAGACTTAGATAGTTACATGGCCTACTAATTTGTAATATATGAGGTGAAGGGATATTTCTCTCTTCACTTAGGCATCCAAATTACTTCTTGGAGATTTTATAATTGTAAGCACTTTCATATTTTATAAGATTTTGTATTTTTGTAAATACTCCCCATGCCTTGTCCCATGCCACCAAGTATGAGGCAAGGGTTCATTACCAAAGACAAGATGTAGGGGAGTATTTTTTATTATTTTTATGATGTTTTTATGGTTTGTAAATTTATGAATGACCCTCTATGATTTTCCCCATGCCATCCATAAGATGCAAGGGTTCATCACCAAAGACAAGACTTAGATGAGTGAGGGTACCTCCCTCTATTCTCGAAACTACTAGTAAGAAGTGTGGGATCAACACCAAATACTGTGAAGGATGAAAGGTGTTATGGTGAATTATTTATAAATTATTTTATTTATTTTCTTACATTATCATGATTTTTTCAGAAGGAATGTCTTCCCCCAATATCATCCCCACACAACTAATAGGATGCGAGGGTTCAACATCGAAGACTGAGATGGGAGGTCAAATAAACTGGGTAAAGAAGTTTAGAGATTTGTTATGAAAGAGATAAATTATTTAAAGTGAATAGGTTACTATCAATAAGCTTCTAGGTATGACCATAGGTGAAAGCATCTAAAAATGGGAGACATTATAAGAAGTATGAGATTCACAAGACTTAATAGGATCTATATTAACACTTGTCTCATGATGATGAATATGAAGATGTGATTTTTATAATGAGAATATCTTCCAATGGAATGAAACTTTCAAATTATTTGGAGATGAGTAAGACAAAAGGAAAGTAAAAGTGGTTTTCTCCCGAGAATAAAGTGAACCTTAGGAATAGAATTTCTTTAGATGGAGTGCATTCATTGGTTCATCAAGTAATTGGTCATTATGTGAAGGATCTAGAGTAGGATGGGTGAGGTCACTGGTGTTAATAGAAATTTTTCAAGGATAATGTTTGTTTCTATGAGATATTCAAAGTTCTTGTGCGTAGAACCTATGTCATTTTCAAGATTGGTATCATCGTCAATACTTGAGATCAATATAGGAGCTGCGAAGAAATGTTTTGAAGTTGAGGCCATGCTTACTAGGATTTTTACTATAAGTGATTGGATCTAAGAGACCTTTTTATTTATACCAATTCGTTTAACCTTCTATCACATGTTTTTCATCATTTGATGAGCTTTGGTAAATTGAGGGGACTCATAACAGAAACAAAGTTTTTCATCGTACAACCAAGATCCTGAGGAACTTGAAATATGTTCATCGTCAAGATGAATGAAATTTTTCCAAACTAACTCGACCCAAATTGTAAGGGAAATGGGTTCAAGATGATAAACATTAGGTTTTCCATAGTTATGTGAGGATTACTTATGTAAAATGAGTTCACAATGTCTTGAAATTTTTATTCACCACATCCTTTATCAATGATTTTAGATGTATGTGTCGATTTGAGCACTGTAGGTACCTCACATGGTGTGGAAGGTAATTTGGTAGTTTTGAAAGATGGAGAGAATGGGTTATAAGAAGAGGAGGGTGGATTAGAGGATAAAGCTTGATTAACTAAAGGGGATGGTATTTTAACAGAAGAGGTATTGTTAGATGAGGAAGGTTGATTAGGTGAAGAAGATGATTGTTTAGTGGAAGGGGAAGTGTTTTAAGATGAAGAGGGTTGATTAGCGAGAAGAGGATGGATTGGGAGACATTGGTTGATTAGTAAATGATGGATAAATATTAGATGATGGTTTGAGTATGTTTGGGAAGCGTATCTAGATCGATACATATTTTTAGAGAAAGGGATGATGCATGGTGGAGCATATTTTTATGCTGATGGACAATAGTTAGCATTTTTATACTGTCCTTCAAGGAATTTGTAATACTTGAAGGGTTGGGTGTCAACACACAATGTGAATTCCTTATCTAAGTGGGGGAATTTAATACACTAGTGGAATGTGGATGGAATGGCTTTCATGGCATGAATCCATGGTTGACCGAAGAATATTGTATGAAACTTCTAAATCTACCACATGACATAACGTGTCTAAAGTGATTGGTCCAACCATAACCGGTAAGGTGATTTTTCCCACGGATTGTATTTCATTATTATCATACCCATGAATGGTTATGACATAGTTTTGCATGTCTTCTTCAAAGTGTAATTAAAAAATCGTATTAGTTTCATGGAGCAAATATTCAATGTTGCTCCATTGTCGACTAATACACACTTAATCTTGTGATGGGTGATAAAAGCTTTGATGTATAAGGATTGATTGTTAGTAAGGTTGGGATTAAGAAGGTCAGCAAGACCGAATGATATAATGGGATTGGGTGTTGAAAGATTTGTGATCAAATCTTGGAATTGTTTTTATTTAATGTTTTTGGGACACAAGCTTCATTCAATGTTTGTGTAAGAATACGTTGTAATGCGGGAGAAGACTTAAGTAATTCCATGATGGAAATATGTGTTGTGGTATTTTCCAATTGTTTGACAATGTTGAATGAAGACGTAGGTTGGGAAGTGGAAGTGGTTGTGGAATTAGATGTTGGATGAGGAGGTGGTATGGGAGAAGAAGTAGCATATTGTTTTATAGTAGGGATCCATACTTTTTGTCTAGTGCTAATCGCATAATTAGATTTGATCTTTATCATAGCCACTAGATCTTGATTATAGTTTATGGTTGAGATGAATGAGTCATACTCAACATTGTTTGACGATTGGACCTTATCCTTTGAATTTTCATCGTGTTTAGGGAAGGGGTTTTTAAACATGTTTAGTTTTTCATTGGGGTTTTTGTATTAGAGGTATTTTCAACCTCTATATCTCCATGTTCGATCAAGTCTTGTACATAATGGCAGAGTTACATGCATCGATCTATAGAATGTCCTTTGATGCAATGGTATTCAAAATATTCATTGTCTTTATACTTGATGATGGGATATGAGATCATATTGGCATTTTCCAAGTGACAGAAGACACTACATAAGCTTTCTCCAAGTGGAGTGAACTATCTTTGCCTGAGGTCTTGAGAAAAAGCCTCCTTTCTAGGAATGAAAATTGGTTATTTATTAGGTTTAGTTGTGTTTGGTCGATTCTTTTAATTGTTTTGAATGTATTGAGAATCATTAAAGCCATCATTGGCTACATTTTTGTTTCAATTGAAGAATTTATATTTGTCTTGATTTTGAGGGGTGTACTTAGGGGTTTGGTCGCTAAAGGGATTTTTAAGTAAGCCCTTCAAAATGAGGGATTTCTCAATTTTTACCCCTTTTTCAAAGAATTCTATGAATTTTTTCAAACAATGCATCTACATGTGAAATGATACCTCTATGATGAGGTTTGGGATGAAGATGTTGTTAACCTTCGGAACCTTTCGATGAAATCACTAAAATGATGGTGCGGTTTATATCCCTTGAAGGCCGTTACATTACTATTCCCACCAAACACCTGGTTTTCCTTAATCACTTCAAGAGAAATCTTGATGTTTTTTTCTCACTACCTGTTGAATTCTATGGAATGATCCATTCTTGATTTTCAAAAACATTCTAGGGCCATCCCCCTTCACTAGGGTCTCATATTTCTACTTCATAAGCACTATCTTATCAATTTCTCTGTCATTCCGTATCCCCAAAGATCCATCCCACTCCCTCACACAACACACCCACCCCCAACCTGACCAAATCTCCCATTATTAGGAATATAAAGGATAAGAACCCTGCACCCCATAGAGTGACCCCACCTACCTCTAGTCATGTCCTCCAGAGTAACAAGGATATGGAAATGGTTCAAAATCTCTTACATATCAATAATGTAGGATAGGACATAGCTTCCCAGTAGGAGAGGGACAAGACTCTCCTTATAATAGAAAATTTGGAACATGAGGTTGAAAATATCAAGAAAGAGATACAATAGCTAAACAAGCAAAAGGGAAAAAGAAAGATAAATGATTTTACAGATTTGGCACTGATTAGACTAAAGAGATTTATAGAAAATTGAACTCTCTGGATAATAGACTAGGAAGAAATAAGGATAGACAAAACAGCACCATGGTCATCTTCAAAGCAATCAAAGTGAATTTCTTGAAAAACATGTCAAAAGCATCACTTTCTTGAGTGGAGTCCCTGGAGGATAATTTAGGCACTGAAAAGGAGAGAAATCAGGTCATATCGCAACTAAACGTTAATGACCCAACACATGTCACCACTCTGGTGCTATTTACCTCCCTGTAAATGATCAAATCAAGGATTGAAAGGGCCTCGAAGAAATAATACCTTTTGGGTAGACTGGAGGAGTTCAAGTTGTTGTTTTATTTCTATTAGTTTGTTGTTTAGTAGCAATTATGTCCCTGTTTTGCTTTTTATTAGTAGATTATTTTTTTACTACTATTGGACTTATCAAAATATCTGGATTTAAATCTTTTTGATGCTTTTCTTGTTTATTTTTCTATTGATCCTTTGTTGTAACAGGGTATAGTCCCTTCAAAATTATTTGCCTTTAATAAAAAAGATGTTGTTAACCAAAACTACCCCTTGAGTTTAATTTTTGATTTAATAGATCTAAAAAATGGACTTAGCCATTTTTACAATCCCGTGATGGTTAAACAATCATCAATTTACACTTCCCAAATGCATTGGCCATTGGTATTCCAAAAACAACAACAAGAGCACACTTTGAAAGCAATGGTAGGTTAGTTATAAAATCTTACCAACATTCATTTAGCCAATCAAATTTAGCATCGTAGTCGGTGGGGACACATGGGAAAATCTTAGAGGTCTTGGCCCAAGGGCCACGTAGCTACATATCACCAATTGGTGGGATATATGTCTCTTTTCAAAGGGCGATGGGCTTAAAAGGTTTATAAGTTTGCATGATAGGCCACATTTTATATTTTGTCACTCTAGAAAAGTTAGACGAAGCAAAAAGGATAGTTGGTAGCCAAATTCAAAGACACAAAACAAAGATAAGATCCATGATACAAAGGAAAGCAAAGGGGACAAGTGGCACATTAAAAATCCAAAAAAATTCTAAGTCCCCAAGACTTAGAAACTGCGACGTGAATAACTACATGGTATCATTTCATTGGTTCACCTTTGAGCGACAAAAGTGAAGGCTAAGGAAAATATGATAGCCCAAGGTTACGTGGAGATTTCTTATTATCTCACATATCACCATTTTTAGGTGAGGCTGGAAATCAAAAGGAATGACATGTGAAGTGCATGGAGCCTTCCCATTGGTTTGCATTTCACAATGGTCAGTCGAGGGTAAATTACAAAGAAGGGTGGTTGTTTCTTATTGGTTCACGTTTCTAAGGGTAATGCCAGACAAGGTTATGAATGCAAAGAAGCATGGAGCCCTTTCATTGGTTCATGTATCATAGGGACTGATAAAGGAAAAGGACAATCTATCAGTGCAAAGAGGCATGGCAGCTTTCTATTCGTCTATATTTTTTAACACACAGACCTTTTTAAAGCCAAAGCAAAAGCCCGCAAAAGGTTAAGAAGAAAGGAAATATGGAAAGGAAAGAAGCAGAGCCCAATATTGTGACCCAATGAGGGAATGACACTTGGAAAAAGGTAAAGCAAGCACACGTCATAGAGTTTGATCCCCTAATCAATCATACTGCTGCCACATGTCAAATCATGTGCCTCCCAACAGAAAATCTTCAAATGGCCATATCTTTTTGATCCCGAGCTCATAATTAGACAAATCTTATATCGTTGGAAAGATCTCCTCAATACCTTCAACTTGGAATTAAAAAATCTGATTTTTGTGGATTTTGGCAAGTTAAAATGGAAAACACATATTTTGGAGGAAAAAGAGAACTATTTTGGCATGCAAATGATCAAATCACGTAGCTCAACCACCATAACTAATGAGGCATGGATTTATTTGCTTCTACAGACGAAATATACTAAATGATGCCTCTGTAAGGTGACTATGTGTTTTTTAAAGGATTTAAATAAAAGCTGTTGGTGGTTTAAGTTGAAGAAAGTCGTGCCCCTTCTCTTTTCTCTTGTTCTCTTTCTTCCTTCTTTTTAATTCGAGCTATATATTGTAATGGAACTAAAAAAATTGTAATGGAACTCGGTCAAAATTGTTCCAAAGCAGTTATGCACTATCAATCCTCCATTTTTGGACTTGGCAATGTGTTATAGTACCTTCCTTTGCATTTGTAATGGTACGTGCATCTTTTATTGCAATAAAATCTGTTTTGTGGCACATCTTGTTTGCCCCAGCTCATTTTACATGCAACCTTGCCTCTCTTTTACTTAATGTATTGTGTTGTGCATTTTTTCTCCCTTTGTATGTTCATTTTTGATGTGTTTCATGTGAGAACAAATGGTAAATGAAGCTTTGGGTCTGTGTCACTTATGTTTGGCCTCTCCCTTCTCCAATTACTTCACTTTCTCCCTCACTAGAGTGTCTCTCACCCCTTTTCTGGTGCTATCGCTACCTAACTTAGGATTTCCCTTCCATGCATCTTTATAACCCTTTCTCTCTCTCCCTAATCCCTTGGCATGGTTATTTTAGGATTAGTTAACTGTATTTTCTTTTCTAGGAGTAGTTTAGTATTAGAATAGGTAGAGGAAGTGGGACTTCTCCTGAGGAGGTCCATTTCAAGTCTACAAGTCCCACAACTTGAGATATGGTCCCATGTTAGCAAAAAGTAGGGATCTATGATTTGCAATTCCTAGGTGCTACTTTTTTACGATAATAGTTCTAGATCGCCCGATGGGACAGGTTTAAAGCACCTTACCACTTCATTTCATCAATTTGGTGTGTTCTTGGTGAGATTTGGCCTTTGGAGGCACATGAAAAGGACATCCGGCAGCTCCAACTGATCAATGACCCACTCTCTAAGTTGTAGACCTTTCCTTCCATCAAATCCCATCCATTTTTCCTTCCACATCTTCCATTTTTCTTCCATTCTATGAAGTTTTGCAATCATGACTTCATTCCCACAAAGTCAAATTCACATTTTTCAGCAATGCAATTATCTTCTAATGAGCTTCAAAACTCCTCCATATCATCATTATGATCATATTCAAAACCACTATGCTTACCCATATGAGAAATATTAAAACTAGTTTGGGTATGGAGCTTATCAAGAACAAGGGTATGCATATGGAAATAATAGTTATACGGATCATGTTTATTTTTTGATATGATTCAAAAATGGAGGCCCAAATGGTGCATTCAAGGGTTATATCATAGATGAAAGCATTCGAGAATGTGTTGTAGGGAACCTTGTCCATGGGAAGGCCATTTTCCAAGACATTATAGTCCACAGGAGAAGCTTGATTTCATATTTGAGATGCTACCCCAACTTGCACAGAGGACCATGGAGATAGAATCCTATGAGCATGATGCGAGACAACCTTGTAAAATGGTAAGTTAGTTACAGATCCTTATTCTTATTTTTCTACTTCCTAAGCTTTATCATTTCAACGTTGTCAAGTTCCAAACCCAACCAGTGCATGTTGCCCCAAGTATGGATTTCCTTTCTCCATCTTCTAATCTCCCATCCCATCTCAATTCTTCTTCCCTTTTCCCTTCCAAATAGTCATCCCCTCCAAACAAACAAGAAGTTCCACTACCTCCACCACCAAAAATAATAGCAAAACTAGTTGTAACCCAACCCAACCCTCCTCTTGTAGTCCCAAATTCATCTTAGGAAGAAAACAATCAGAAAACTAGCCAAGCGAAACAAGATGAAGATCCCCACAAAGAAGAAATGATAAAGACTTTGAAAACATGGGATCTTATGTTTAGAGTTGAAAGAATACCCTTGATGGTTAAGCCTTCAAGGAAGTAAAAATTAAAGATTTAGTGGTGGCCAAAGTCTGATTATGTTGTAGAACAGAGAAAGAAGAAAAGAGTGATGATCAACAATCAGATTGTTCAAAATGTAGTGTTCACATTGACACCATTTTTTTAGAAGTTTTTGATCATACACCCATTGCAAAATCAGTAGAGAAAAGAGAAGAACAATCACCTCTAGACTTAATTGAAGAGGAGAACCTGGAGGAGACCAAACCATATTTAGGAGCACTTAATGAAGATGAAATCATTGAATTTTTTTACTTTCATTTGGAAAATATGACTTGTTTAATGAGTCCATAGTGGAGGAAGACATCCAAGACGGTCATGTTGTCCAAAATAGTCCTCTAAGGTAGTAGATTAAAGATTTTGATTTATCAAATTTCATGCTAGAAGAAGAGGCTATTCAAGAACAATGTGGTCTTCAAGCAACAAAGGAGGAACTCCCAAGTGAAAAAAGTTGTAGTTGATTGCAGTGATGTACAGGTAACCTCATTAGATGCTACAATAAAAAATAATGAGTTGCATGATGAAGAAGAGTTCCATGTTGCCAAGGATGAAGGAAGAGAGCATGAAGTTTCCATCTCTCACATACCATTCACTAAGATGACACCTTAGTTGTCTGTAAATGTGTAAGAAGAATAAAATAAAGTTCTAGATAGTCACCTTTTCTAGGAAGGCTTGCATAAGAAGACTTCCTTATTGAACTTGGAATTCAAAAAATGGGAAAATCTAATGGACTAGGCCTTTCCCAATCAGATACTTGGCTTCATTAGATCCAAGGGAGGAGCCACCACCAGTCATGCTTACTTCTGAGCATGAGGAAGATCTTAAAAATTCCAAGGATCAGCTATAATGCCTCTTCAATCTAAATGCAAAGCAACTAAAAGATGTATTTCATATGTTTCCAATTTATACCTTGATGATTTGGGTGGAAAATTAGCTTGTAGTTAGTTTTTCACCACTGCTGTACATGGTCATGCTTATTGAAAAATTAGTTTCATGGTTTCGTGTTTTGAGGAAGGGAAGCTAATTCTCCTTTCTAGTGTCGATTTGTTTAAGATTTCAATTCCTCTTGTTAGAGTATGGTAGGGTAGGTCATTTTTAGTAGAGGATGTGCTTATGCACACTCGCATGATCCACTTGGAAGATGTATGATTTTACATGTTTGTATATAATTTTTGTGTACTTTGTTGATATTGCATAGTTCATTTCAGTTTAGGGAAACTTTCTTGGCCAAAACAGATAAGTACGGCAGCTTTAAGGTTCATTTTTGACCCCAAAAATTAGTTTTAGTCGAGAATCCTTGTGTTTCTTCCTTGGACAAATGCGTTGTTTTGGGACTATTTGAATGTTTCGAATCAAAATCTCAAGAAATTAGATTTAAGAGTAGACAAAGATAGCCCAAGTTCAATTCGAGTAGTGTTAATGGCGGAATCAGATAGTTAGAGCAATTTTAAAGCTTCATTTGGAGCTCCACATATCAAATTTAAGCTTCCAGACCTCTCTAAGTTCATTTCATGCTTCATATAGCCCAAGGGTAAGAAATTTCAATATTGTAGATCATTTTTTTAGTTTTTTTCCTTGACTCCATGCCCAATGGACTACATAAAGGCTACTGATCTAATCTAGCAAGCACATTACCTTGAGAGGTTACCAAATTGTTATCCAAAATTACCCCTAGGTTAGTTTTGCATTTAACATTTTTTAAAAATGGACTTATCCATTTTTACAGGTCTGTGACAATTAAATAGCCATCAATTTGCATTTCCCAAATGCACTGGTCGTTGGTATTAAAAAAACAAAGTGGCGGACACGCTTTAGAAGCATTGGTGGGTCGGTTATAAAAGTTTATCGACATTCATTTTCCCATTATCTCCTTTTATAATTAACCCTTGTGTTTAGAAGCAAAGAGCTACGTGGTGTCATTTCATTGGTTCGCCTTTCACATCTTGAAAAAAGTGAAGGCTAACGAAAATATGATAGCCCAAGGTCACGTGGAGATTTCTTATTGGCTCACACTTCGTTGTTGTTAGGTGTGGCTGGAAATCAAAAGGACTGATATGTGAAGTGTGTGAAGCCTTACCATTGGTTCACATTTCACAATGGCCAATCGAGGGAAAATTGCAAAGAAGTGTGGTTGTTTGTTATTGGCTTGTGTTTCTCGGGAACTAACAAGATTCTGAATGCGAAGGAGTGCGGAGCCCTTTCATTGGTTCACATGTCACAGGGATTGACAAAGGAAAAGGACAATATGCAATGTGAAGAGGAATGGAAAATTTTTATTGGTCTGTATTTTTTAATACAACGTACCTTTTTAAAGCCAAAGCAAAAGCACGCAAAAGGTGAAGAAGAAAGGACAGATGGAAAAGAAAAGAAGCGATCGATATTGGGAATCAATGAGGAATGATACTTGGAAAAAGGAGAAGTAAGCACACATGGCGAGAGGCCGATCCCCAATCAATCGAGGCTACCACATGTCAAATTCATTTTCCTCTTGTGAAAAAATCTTTAAATGACCATGCCTTTTGATCCCGAGCTCCAAATCAGACAAATATTATATTGTTAGAAAGATATTCTTGAGCCCTTCAACGTGATTTCATAAAAATATGATTTTTATGGGTCAAAATGTAAAACATGACTTTTAGAGGAAAAAGAGAAACTGTTTTGGCATGCAAACGATCAAATCGTAGCTCAACCACCAAAATTGATGAGGCATGGCTTCATTTGCTTCTGTAGGATGAAATAGACTAAATGATGGCTCTGTAAGGCACCCATGTACTTTACATAGGATTTAAATGAAAATTGTTGGTGGTTAAAGTTGAATAAAATTTGTGCCCCTTCTCGTTTCCCTCTTCTCTTTCTTCCTTATTTTTATTCGAGCTATATATTGTAAAAATATTTCATTTTGAAAGGGGGACATTCAAAAACTATAATGGAACTCTATCAAAATTGTTCCAAATCAGTTTCGAGATGTCAAACCTCCATTTTTGGACTTGGTATTGTGTTCTAGTGCCTTACTTCACATCTGTAATGTTTTGTGCATCTTTAATTGCAATAAAATCTATTTTATTGCACATCTTGTCTACCCTAGATCGTTTTACCTACAACCTTTCCTCTCTTTTACTTAATGTATTGTGTTGTTCATTTTTGTTGTGTTTCATGTGAGAATAGATGGTAAATGAAGCTTTGGGTCTATGTCACTTAGGCCTAGCCTTTCCCTTCTCCAATTACTTCTCTTTCTCCCTCACTAGAGTGTCTCTCACCCCTTTTCTAGTGCTATCACCACCTAGCTTAGGATTTCCCTTCCATGCATCTTTATAACCCTCTCTCTCTCTCCCTGGTCCCTTGGCATGGTTATTTTAGGATTAGTTAGCTACATTTTCTTTTCTAGGAGTAGTTTAGCATTAGAATAGGTAGAGGAAGCCACCTTCTCTGGAGGTCCATCTCAAGTCTACAAGTCCAACAACTTGAGAGATGGTCCCATGTTAGCAAAAAGTAGGGATATGTAATGTGAAAATCCTAGAGTGCTAATTTTTTTGTGATAACAAATGATGACCAATTTCCCTTCTAGTATAGAGCAAGGAATGCACTTAAAATCCCTTGCCATCATTGTAAACATTATGCAAAGTTCTCATTGGGAATTTTCTTGGTGTTTAAAAGTTCAAGCATGGTTACTTTAGAGTATATGTTAAAGGATAAATGTTTCACATATTTCTCAATAGATATGCAAAAGTTGTGATTGACCCTTTTGGAAGATGAAGGAACCAGTCTAAGGCTTGTCCTCCTAAATTTTTAGGAAATAGTCGTAAAAGATATACGTCATGGTAAGCTAATTCTAACATTACATGAAAAATTATTTGACATGTTTGCAGGGGTCACCTTTTCCTTTATATTTGTCAAATTTAGGAGTTTCAAAGGATGACAGAAATGGTAATCGTAACATTTCCTTATCAAATGGGTAGGGGCATAATTCTTCAAAATTAAATTATTTTGATTATTTTTGTAGCCCCTGAATGGTTTCTTTCATATTTTTCCATTCTTGTGTGAATGGAGAGTCGTATGTGATGGGGTATCAAGGACTTCATGAGTAGGT
Source organism: Taxus wallichiana var. yunnanensis (assembly GCA_018340775.1). Taxonomy (NCBI): domain Eukaryota; kingdom Viridiplantae; phylum Streptophyta; class Pinopsida; order Cupressales; family Taxaceae; genus Taxus; species Taxus wallichiana. The sequence continues at coordinate 382,400,311 of CM031242.1, forward strand.
TGTTCTAGATTGTGATCATGTAACTTTTCAGCTCTAGAAGTCACTTGCTCGAGTTTCCTTGTCAACTCTTGGATTTTGGTAAATAATTCTTCGTTTGAAGAGTTATGTAGGTTATCTATTGTTGCATTATGGTGACTTGATTCACCATTTTCTATAATTTTGGTTAAGTTTTCTCATCCCAAAATTAGGAGGTAGTTTTTCTCCCATGGCTAGGATGCACAGTAGGTATTCGTTCTTGTTTTGTTCTAATAACTTATCTACTTGCTCATGTTCTTTGTGAGTGAGTTTTGGTTGCGTAACCTCTTCATCATCATTTTCATGGTTTAGATGGTCTCTTTGACTATGTTTCAATACCATGATTAGATAGGTGTGTGCTTGATTAAGATTTTAAAAAAGCTAGGAATTTTAGGAAAACGTAACTTAGTGTAAGATAGCACGGGTTCATTTCAGATTTGGATTGAATAATCTCTTGAGTGTTGATGGAAAGAGTAAAATCAAACAAGTTAACTCAATATAGTTGTGATATAGCTCAAAATGAGCTATGAGGGGATTTTTGTCAGGACGTAGTTTAAATAAACTTGACAATTGATGACATATGGAGTGAGCTCAAATAATTCACTCAATATTAGTTGGATATAGCTCAAACAAGCTATGAGGGATTCATGTTTTAGTTTAAATAAACTTGATGATTGATGATATATGGAGTGAGCTCAAACAAGTCACTCAATATAAGTTGGATATAGCTCAAACTAGCCACTGATATTAGTTGGATAAAAATCAAAAGCTATGTGGGATTTTTATATGTACGGAGCTTAAGCAATCTCAAAAATTGATGACATAAAGATTGATCTCAATCAAGTAACTCGATATAGGATTGATATACCTAAAAATGAGCTATGATGACTTTGTTGCTTAGCTAATCAATATAAGGTTTTTTGTTTTCCTTTTTATTTCAATCATTCATTTTATGTTGGGGTAGTTTGGAAATGTGTTTTGGAACACACTAGGACTTAAAATTTACAATAGACACATTTGTATCATCCAAGTTTTATGATATATAAACTGATAAACTAACTTGTTTTCAATCACCAAGAATTCATGTGTATCTGATCATTTTGGTTCAAGAGGAAGATCCATCAGAAATAATCATTGTTTTATATGCAACATGCAATATGTTATGAAATGGACAGATGTAGGTTCTTATCACTCCAAAAATATACGTCCTTTGATATACCCTAGTCCCGATATACTTAATATTGTACAGGATAGAATTGGTATGGGGAGCCCTTAGTGTACTTGGAGGAGACTCACAAATTCTCACTTAATCGCTTAAAGTGAATCACCACATCCAAGGAAGGATTTGTGAAAAGGTATAAGGTTATGGGGGATGTAAGTATGAATGGTGTCCTTATTACTCCTCAAATATTTATAGAGACGATGCCCAAAATTCATTTTTACAGCTATATTAGGTGTTACTCATAGTACTCCCAATCACGAAAATGCCACTTGTAAGTGGTGATCATAGGCGAGGTAGATACTAAATGTTATTTTGAGATTGGGTCTCAATGTGCAATGTAAATGTGAATGTTGGTGGTGTGTGGTAGTGAATTCCACATCACCGGTGTAGTGTAGGTGGTGATGAAATCCACTTTCGCTACATGCAAAGATAAATGATGATGTGATTAACAACAAAGTTCTTTCCAACTTAAAATAAAATCACTAGCGGAAAATGAAAGCGTACTTGAGTGTGGTTTTTTTAGTGGTTTCAGCAATTGTTCTTTGACTATGGTAATTTTGTGAGAAGGTTTAATTTTTTTGTTTTGGAAAAATTCCAAGCAATATGGTCCTGTATGAAACAAATTAGTAGTTTTCTTGTAGTAGAAGTGTTAGAAAATGATCGTGGCCATTTTTTATTTTCTAGATCACTCGAAGGTGTAGGAAAAGAGTATACATGGTCGTGATTGAAACATAAATTATTAGAAATGAGACCGAAAATCCAACAATGATCAAGAAAATGAAACTAATCTAGTTAAAACAAATTAGAAGTGTTAGGAGAAAATAGATGATCATGGCCACTTTTGATTTTCCGTTGCTTGAAAGTGTAGGGAAAGAGCATACATAGTCATGATCAAAGTAGAATGTTTTATAAATGCTTCTCGAATATAGAAATAATTGAGAAAAGGAAACTAAATCTAGTAAAATGTGTCGATTTAATTAAATTAATTGTGATGGACGAATGTGTGGACAAAAGATATCAGTTTGAGTTTTGTAGTGTCTTTGGCTAATAAGTCCTACAAATAGTTGTTAGTAGTTTTCCAAGGAAAACAAATATAAAATGATCAAATACAACATAATCATGTTTCGATTCTCAATTTCATTTGTAACAAGTGCGAGAGAAGAGCATGCGTGTGAAGGGTTGCGATTAGCTTCACAAAAAGGAAAAACAAAAACAATACGTTGAAAAAGTCACAAAAAGCATTAGACAATGGCACAAGGTGATTAAATGAGAACAAAATGATTAAATGATGACACCAATTTTTAGAAACGTCATATAACCTTGAATTCACAACTTTTACGATGTGTAAAAACACCGGAAAAGAAAAGTGATAAGGGTTTGGGCGTGTATATGTTTCGATAATGAGTCTTTGGATGAAAAGGAGGTTGATCAAAGTGTTGTAGAGTCCACCTACAAGATCAAATAACACAATTAGTCACGTAGTCAAAAATATGATAAGAACAATTAAAATATCATAATATTTTTGTTTTGTTTTGAAAGTGGCCTAATTAGAGAAATAATAAATATAATTAATCTAATTAATTAACAAAAAAATTGTTTTGAAAAAGAAAGCCTAATGAGTTTTGATTAAGAATATTTTGGATCAATCAAGAAAATTAATGATGATATTAGCTTAAATCAAGGCTAAATTAACTAAGTACTAGACTAAATTAAGTACGAGATCAAGTGAATCAAAATTTCCTAAAATGAATGAATTAATAACCTAATGAAGTGAAAATGTTAAGTGTATGCGAAATAAATCAATATTAGAAAGAATTATGAAGACACAAGTCAAATGAAATCTAAGAACAATTATCCAACTTAATGGAAGACCGAAAGAAATGAAATGAAATAATAAAGCTAAGTGATAGACTAAGAAATATTGTAAGGAAAGAAAATAGTTTAATTAGCTCGAACTAGAAGAGGTTAAAAACTATCGTTTAAATTAATATAAGAAAATTATAACCAAAAATGTGACCCTAAAAGCCAAACTTGAGAAAATGGTGTGGATTTTTTTTTTGCTTGTGTATTCGGTGTGTATTTTTTTCTTGTGGTCTGTGGAGTGTGTAAAACATTGGGTTGTGTTGCGAGTTGGAGATGGATGTTGGGAAGTCATGATAAGAGCTACGATGGATCTATGTGTGAAGTGATTCAGGAGATAGGGGTCATGTAGGGTGAGTGTGTGTGGCCGAGTAACTCAACCGAGTGTCCAAAGTGGTAGTGGGAGGGTTTGTATGGAGTGATTGGGGATGAAATTTGGGAGGTTGGTTGGGTTGGGTTTGCGGGGAGTTGGGAGGTATGTGTTTCTTGGAGTTGGGTGTGGATGGGATTATTGGGTGACAGAGTGGTTAGGGGTTGTGAAGTGGGTTTGCATGGGATTTTGGGGGTTGGGGATGCTTTGGGAGTAGCTCGGGGTGAGGGGATAGGTCTAGGGGCAGCTCGGTTGGGCATGGTTGTTAATGAGTTAGGTAGAGGGTGAATGAGTTGGGGGTTGAGGGTCAAGAAAGCTTGGTTGAACCTAATGGTGAGTAGATTAGGATGGGTAGATATAGGATCTCAGAAATTTTAAAATATTTTTGATATTTTTAATTTTATTTGTTTTATTTGATTTTAATAATTGATTTTTGTTTATTTTGTACATTTATACAAATTTCAAAAATAAAACCAGAAATTCACTATTATAAAACCGATCAATATAAAACTAGGAGATCAAAAAATAAAAATCCCCACCCCAAGACTAATATAGACTACTTAATCTTAGTTGTACCTAAGTAATAGACCAAACTCAACAAATACCACTAAAACGATTTTTTTGTTCTTATATTGCATAAATAAAATATATTTATACTACAAATTAAAACAAACGTATACCCATACAAAAAGAGTGAAACTAAAAGAGAAATGCTCATATATATATATATAACTATAAATCAAGACTTTTTTGGATTTTTAGATTTAGGATACCTACATGATTAGAAAATCAAAACAACAAAAACAAAAATTTATGACTTATTAGTCATCAATTCCTTTTTTGGGTATTCTCAATATCTACACAAGATAGAATAAAGTGATGAAAAACAACAAGCACCAACTGCATACAAATTTTTTAAACAAACCAAGATATGTATGTAAGTATAAACGAATGTTAGAACAATTACAAGAAAGGATTATTTAAGACATGAAAAAAAAAGAAACAACAGATGAATGGATCTCCTTGAATAGTTTCACGATAGGGTAGCGGAGTATCCATCACTATCAAAACCTGCACATACACGATAAGACACCACAGAGAAAAGTATCTCCCACAGAGTAAAATTTAGCTAGAGAATACCATACAAAATAGAAAATGAAATGATAAGAGTAAATATCAAGAAACAAATCATGGATAAAATAACATGTAGCGATACCAAAGGTAGAAAATTATGGGTAAGTTCCACACGGCGTGCCATAATGTGAGCTCTATAAATCACCGATTCGCAAGAAAGTATTACAAAATAAAACTATACCTCCTTTCATGTGTTTCTGTTGAAAAACTCGAGAATGGGTGATGATGCGGACGGGCCCGGACCACTTGAAGTGTAAGTGCGTCATCAATGTAAGAAAACCTTCATTGCAGAAATGATATATCCAAACTTCACACCAAGATATGGGGATAATGTATTTGAGATGGAAAAATTGGGATTACATGGGCATTAGGACAAGATCAATGGGATTATCTATACAACAAGAGTGCAAGAGCTCTGATAGGATTTCAAGCTTTTTCTGAAAGAGGGGGTAAGGCTCTATTTATAGCCTAAAAGTGGGATTAATTCGGGGGTTTTGGGTAATCATGATTTCAAAAGTAAGCATGATTAAGTGAGTGGGAGACATGAGGAATGGAATAGAATTAAACTTGAATATTTAATTCACAAGTGGGGAGATGGGGAATATTTGGCATGTGAGGAAGATTAGGTTTAATTTAGGGATTGAAAGATTAATTAATCAATTAACATTGATTAATTCAATGTGGATTTTTGTGGGAAATGGAATGGGGAAATTAATTGATTTAGGAGAGGTGTGAAATTGGGGTGTCTACATGTAGAACATGTTTCATCATTGGGATTATTATCCTCATCATTAATCGAGACTAATAAAAGAGATGTGTTAAATGTTTTGAAACCAATGTCATATCTCATTGGGATTTTCTATATAAGTGATTAGATCAAGGTAACCTTGTTCATTCTTACTGAGTCCTTTACCCTTCGAGCACATGTTTCTCATGATCCTATGGGATTTGGTAAATTGATGGGATTCATAACATGAAGCAAACTTGTCATAGTATAACCAATATCCTGAGGAACTTGGAATATGTTCTTCATCAAGATGATCAAACTTCAGCCAAATCGATTCACCCATGATATAAGTGGGAGGGGTTCTGATGTGGGAAACATTGGGTTTTCCATAGTTTTACTGATGTGGAAAGAATTCTCAATGTTCTTGAATTGGTACTCACCACAACCTTTATTGATTATTTTGAATGCATGCGTCAAGGAACTAGTAGGTGCCTCACATGGTGTAAAAGGTAGTTTAGTGGTTTTAAAAGATGGAGAAAATGGATTATAAGAAGATGAAGGTGGATTAGAGGAAAAAGCTTGATTAACAGAGGGAGGTGGTATTTTAATAAAAGAGATATGTTAGGCGAGGAAGGTTGATTATGTGAGGAAGATGATTGGTTATCGTGTTAGGGAGGGTTTTATACGAAGATGATTGATTGATAGATGAGGTTTGATTAGTATTCGATGGTTGACTACTAGATGATGGTCAACTAGAAGATGAGTGTTGAGTATCTGAGTCATGATGATGACTTTTGTATGATTCTGGAACATGTTTTGGAAGCGTATCTTGATTGATACATGCATTGTTAGAGAAAGGAGTCATACTTGTTAGAACTATAATATTAAGTGTATCATAATATATAGTTTATATTTAAATAATATAGAATAATCTATATTCTTATTATTTAAATATAAAATTTATATTAGGTGGTTAGTTAATCTAATTAACTAACTAATTAAATCGGGGTGTTCCTGTCACTTAAGAAGGTCATAACCCTTCGGTTATTTAAATATGACCATAGGTCATATTCGGGATATATCACATGAATCAGGTGATCTGGTAAAAACATGGAATAAAAGTGAGGAGGGAGTTACTAGACTGGTGGATGTAAAAGTTTCTCACATAGTGGATTTATTCTCTGTGGTTTTTACCCATTTAGGGGTTTTCCACGTTATATGTGGTGTTCTATGTTCAATATGTTATTTAATTTATTTTTGTTGTGCAATTACATTTACATTTATGTTATAATGTTGAAAATTACATTTAATTAACTTGGTGAATACATTTTTCACCCTCGTCCCGACATATACATGGCGGAGTAGATTTTTTCATCGATGGACTATAATTGGTATTTTTGTACTGTCCTTTGAGGAGTTCTCAATACTTGAAGGGTTGGGTGTCAAAACATAATGTGAATTCCTTATCTAAATGGGGTAATTCAATACACTCATGATATGTGGATGGAATGGATTTCATGGCATGTATCCATGGTTGACCGAGGAGAATGTTATACGAAACTTCTAAGTCTACCACATGACATAACATGTCTAAGGTGACTGGTCCAACCATAAGTGGCAATGTGATTGTGCATGTGGATTGTCTTTCATTATTATCATATCCACGAATGGTTATGATATCATTTTGTAAATCTTATTTAGTGTAACTAATACATCATAATAGTTTTATGGAGAAAATATTCAATGTTTCTCCATTTTCACTAGTACACACTTAATCTTGTGATGGGTGATAAAATATTCTACATATAAGGACTAATTGTTAGCAAGGTTGGGGTTAAGAAGGTCAAATGGAACCGAATGATAAGAAAGGATTGGGTTTTGAATTTTTTTAATAAAAAAATGGAATTGTTGTGAGTTGATGTCTTGTAGGACATGGACTTCATTTAATGAACGTGTAAGAATATGTTGCAATGCTTTGGAAAATATTTTAGTAATTCCATGATGGAAAGATGTGTTTTAGTTTTTAATTAACTAAAAATGGGAAAGATGTGTAGTTAATATAATCTAGAACGACATGTAAATGTAGTAAAAATATATAGAAATGACCCAAGCAACTATAAAAATGGAAATGCTAAACCCTAAAGTGCAAGGAGAGTTAGAATGAACTCAGCTGATTAGAGGAGCTCATTGGACTATGTCGTAGAAGTGATTAGAGAAACAAAAGTAGGAACGACTATGCAAAGACCCCGAAAAGGATGGATCTAAGATGTCTAGCTCGTGCAGGAGTGCATGTGGGCGCTCGGTTTATAGAATGGGTGCCATGGTCTTTGAAAAAGTTTTGGAATTGAGTTTCACAGTTCGAAGGTGGTCCAAACCCTCATTTTGTATCGCATCAAATTCACTACACTATGTCGGTGTGTGTGATAATCCCATATGATGAAAATACCTTGAAAAGATCACAATAAGTATCAAAACCCTAAAAAATAACAATGCAAATGAATAGGTCTGACTCACCTCATACTACCAAACCTTTGGGCTTACTAACTGAGTGTTGTACTACAAGACCCAAATGTAGTTCTTGTGAGTGTGTGCATCATGTGCCCTAGGTGCTCTTGTGTCAAGTAACACTTTGTGAAGTAGCAAGTAATAACTAAATGTAAAAATGTAATAGAATGTGTGCATGGAATAGAATAGAATCCATCCCCTATTCTTGTGTGATTCAAATGAACCAAAATTTTCCTTGTGATGGAGCTAATGGATGCAAATGATCTCCAAATGGATGCAACTCTAGGTGGATGATAGCAGTGACTAGTGCTTGGTCCCTCATTATGGTCCCATAACTTAATATTTATAGGGTTCTCTTGATCTAATTTCATAATTAACCTCAAAATGGCCGACCACCAAAAAGATAAGAAGTTAAAATGGCCAGAAAGTGCCCCAAAAGTGGTAGAAAGTTCAAAAAGGATCGAGGCATCCTTAATGGGACCAAGGCACCCATGGGTGCCCCAATACTAGCCTATGCGCCCCTGTCAAGGCTAAAATAACACAAAATGATAGAATCTAACTGGGCATGTGGGTGCAAGAGGTCAAGAATGATGAAAGAAAAAAAGCAAGATGGCCAAACTACGGGGTTAATTAGTACTTTCTTCAATCAAAACCTTCTAAATAATAGTATGAGACCATGAATAAATAGTATCTAAAGTGCATGATTTAATGACGACATTTTCCCCACTTTATGTTGGTGAGAAAAAGCTCAGAATATAAAGTAAATAGAGATGTGTACCGATGCCAATGTAGATTTTAGTAGAAAATGTGCCAAAGGATTAGAAAAAGCATGGAATGACAAAAATATGGAGTGTGGAAACTAAAGATGAAAATGTGTAAAAAAGTGATGAGAGTGAACCTAGGGTGGAAACACGTGTATAGATGTTGATGTATGTGATGTATCGGGATGGTTAGTAAGGTGTGTGTTATCATGAAGTGTTGTCATTCATGTCGTCATTGTTGTTGTTGCCCCTATTTGATTACTTTTTTTTTCATAGAAACCGACTGCGCAAGGAGAAAATAATCAAGTAGTCAAATATGTATGTTTGTATGTGTAAAAACACAATGTAAAAGACACATGTAAAAATATGTATTTGTAAAGTACACAAATGAAAAAGTGTAAATGGAACATGTGCACTGATCCATGTCGAGAAAGAGATTGTAAAAGGATGTCTTGTACTACCGGGATTTTTTGAGCGATCCGACACCATAGGATGAAGAATTATAGGGAGGAATTCCACTGTATCATCCAACCTTTAACTACTTCCCTAAATGTGTGAGAATATATTTCTATACATCCTATTTTTTTGGGTAATCCAATGCCACTGGCTAAAGTAGTGTAGGGAGGAACACCCACTGTAACCTCTGAGCCTGTAACTACTTCCCAGAGATATTCTAAGGACAACATATCCTCAGTAAATGTCATTTTGTATGGATTTCATAGACTGGTCTAAACCCACTCGCTGTATGTAACCCAAAATGCCAAGGGCGGAAAGTGCATTAAACTAAACTGGTGTAAATGCGTTATGCCATATGTAAAACCCCAAATGATTCCCCCCTGTTTTGGGACGCATGCGACATCACTAATAGGAGAATGTGGCCCCAAAATAGGAACAACCACATGTACTTTAAAACTCTTCCCTACAAGAGGAAGAGAATGTGCTTGTCGAAAACTAAGGTATGCACAAATAAGAAGGCTAGTAAATACAAGTGTTAGTATGAACAAGCATGCATATATAAGACAATGTGTAATCTACTTTAAACAATGTGTACACTACCAAAAAAAGTAGTAATGATAACACACAAGAAGAAAAGGAAGCCACACAAAGTGTGTTGCAAACATGGGACATCACTCACGATGTCTCCGAAACAAAAGGCAATCATGGTTGTATACAAACCAAAAAAATTTCACACTAAACATAGGGCAAGGCACGGAAATAAGAGAAAACAATAGACAAGCAATATAACAAACAAGTATGGAAGAAAATATCCTTTCATAACAAATGTTGCACATGAAGCACCTGTTATCATGTTAGAAAGATAACTAGTATGTCAAAAGTGTGTATAACCAAGTAATGTAAAGTGCTAAGTATAAAATGAAACAATAACACCTATGAGAGTGAGCGTGGATACTCCCAAGTGTAGAAAGGGTATAAGGTGATTATTCATGCCGCGTATAAGAGACTTGCATTTGTAATCACAACTAGAAAAAAATGTGAATGTGCATGTGTGGATGATATAGATAAATGACATACAAGTAATCTAACTAGCATGTGTAATAAAGTGACCATGAACAAGTTTAAGTAAGCAATAGTAAAAGCATCCATAATATGTAATATGTTGTAGATAGATGGAGTGGAATACAAGACGGAGTGATAGGAGCTGTGTGTGCCCTCGAATGAATGAAAATGTATGCAATGAGGTTCATTTGGTTTTCCCCCTCAGCAATTAAGAATGAACATTAAATGAGAGTGCATCATTGGGAAATGGTCGAATAGTGTGTGTTATTTCTAGCATATTGTGATGATTACATATGCGTAGTGATGAGGATATGTGAAATACATAAGATATGTGCATTAACCTTATAGCCAAAGCATATATCACAAAAAAATGAATGTATGAGTGACAATTTATCCATAAAGTGTGTATCACTACAAGATGAATAACAGGAGTGTGTGATGTAGCCTAAAGCATATACAACTACAAGATGAATAGTAGGGAGTGGTAATGTATCCTAAAGCATATACACCTACAAGATGATAGAGTAGGTGACCATTTAGCCTATAACATATTTCAAGATCCTAGAAATCTCACACGATGAAAGGTCAAATGATGATCACGTGAGTAATAAGGTCCATTTGGTTTGTAAACCATTGATAGTCGAGTATTGAACAAGGAACTAAAGTGCATCATAGGGTAGTGAGTACAGCATGAAGAAGACAATATAATATGTGTGATGATAATAGGCGACCATGTGAGGAGTAGGATGTGGGATATACAATGTATTAGATGCAATGTAAAAATGCACAAATAGACTAATAGTGGTAAATACATGCTATGTGATATGTATGATGAGTAGTATGTAATGTTAGATGTAAGTGTGACACATGTATGATGAGGACTAGTACGATATATGATGCGTAGATGTGTAAATGTCAAAATGATATATTCTAAATGCAACATGTATGATGTAAGATGTATATATGTGCAAAGGTCTAAATTATGTAGATTAAATATAATATGTATGATGTATGACCTAGATGCATGAATAAATGTAGTGTGTAATATATATAGTGTAGTGTGTGGGGTTCATGTGTAGTAAACCCTCAATATTCGAGTGAGAACCAAAGCACAAGAGTGTGTCATCAGGTATTGATGATGCTATAGTATGAATGAATATGCGAATGTTATGAAATGGATGTGTGATAATGCAAAGATGATATATGAGTAGATGTTATGATGATGTATGCGTAAATGTTAAGAGTGTGATGCTATGTTATGCAATTATGCTAGAATTGGGGGGGTTGTTGGATGTTATGCCCCCCAAGTGTGTAAGATGAGGGATGTAATCGTTAATGTCATCTAGAAGATCATCGCTCTAAAGATCATAGTCGAATGGATAAGCATTTATGACTTGATAAGAAATAGTGTCTAGCTGATCACATAATGAGCCATTAAGGTGTAAGTTCTACATGCTCATGGCATATTCTTCATCGGTAAATTGAGGAAGAGGACAACCGTGTGCATACCAACAAGTAAGATTTTGTGTATATCCAAGAAAGGAAATATTGAAAATGAATATACACCCAAAATCCATGGGGAAAGAGATGTTTATATGATCAAGATCAAGAGTTCCCCCAATGTAATCAAGCCATGATTTTCCTAATGTAAGTGGAGAAGAGTGAGGAGTGCGTGAGAGATAGATTGTGAGATGGAAAACATGTAAACCATAAGTAGAAATAATAGTGATGAAGCCATAATATAAATGAGGATCATGAGGAGGGGGATAAAGGTCCCTAAAGGAAAGAACGATTTGGGCTAAACCCTCATGTGTACATATGGTTTTGTCGCATGTAGGATCAAATGGAATATGTTCCTAATTTGATTCATTCATGAAGATGGTACAAGTGAATGGTGGGCATGCTAATGTAGGTGGTACATATAGAGGTGTAGGTGATAGAACGATGTCCATAGATTGGATAGGCCCCCGATAAGTAATCATTACAATAGTAGTAGTAGGTGGCACAGAAGAAATAACATCTATCACATAAATAACACCTTCAAATGGTGGTAAATGAGGTGGTTCTTTGATAGGTTGGGGCTCGTTTGTAATATATGTGCATGGAATAGGCAAACTAGTATTATGAGCTCCTACTGCAATACTAGAATGGATCACATTCATGAAAAGTGATGTACTCAATTCTTTCATGTAAGAGTATAGTAGAGGAAAAAAATTGCATGGCATGAAGTCATGACCTACCAATTACAAAGTTGTAGGAGACTGGGAAATCAACAATGAAAAAGATAGTGTGGACAGTCTTAGGACCAACAATGATGGGAAATGTAATGTGACCAAGACATGGATGGAAAAAACCATCATAAGAACATAGTGAAATACTAGATGGACTAACGTCACAAGCAGAAAGACCTAAAACTTCAAGGAATGACATAGAAACAAGTTAAGTTTAGATCCATTATCAATCAAAGTGCACTTAACAACTACATTATGAATATGACATATGATATGTAGAGGCGAGTCATTATCAAAAGTGTGAACATCAATGAGAAGGTTAGACTTGAATATTATGTATGAAGATAATTCATCGAAAACACTTTATAAACCAAGTCTAGATGCATGTCAAAGATGAATGCGAGTGGTAATAAGAAAATGTTGGACTCTATATAGTAAATTAGGATTTGTAAGAAAATAACAATCGATTGAGATACTCATGATGACCAAACCCTAGGATGAAAAATAATGAATGAATAACTTAGAAGCATTAATTATTGAGTCGGGTTCACCAAAATGATTAACTAAAAATGGGAAAGATGTGTAGTTAATCTAATCTAGAACGACATGTAAATGCAGTAAATAAATATAGTTTTAACCCAAGAAATATTAAAAAATGGAAATTTTCAACCCTAAAGTACAAAGAGAGTTAAAATGATATCACCTAATTAGAGGAGCTCGTTGGACTATGTAACAAAATTGACTGGAGAAACAGAAAGTAAGAATGACTGTGTAGAGACCCTGAAAAGGATATATCCAAGTTGTTTAGCTGGATTGGAGTTCCTAGAGAGGGACTAGGGTGCCTATGGGTACTTTGGTCTATAGAATGGGTACCTTGGTCTATATAGAAGGTCTAGAATTTAGTTTCATAGGTTTTGCAGGTGGTACAAAACTCTCGTTGTGTATCACATCAGATTTGTTGCAGACCGTGCAGTGTTCCGATAATCCCGATGATGAAAAGACATGCAAAAGACCACAAGAAGTATCAAAACCTAAAAACAAAGAATGTACGTGAATGGGTCGATGACCTCATCTCATCATAACAATGGGCTTACTAATTGAGCACTGCACTACATTTTAGACCCAAATGTAGTTTTGGTGTGTGTGTGCATCATGTTCCTGGTGATCTTCTCTCGGTCATAATTTGTGAAGTAGAAATCAATAACTAAATGTACAAAATGTAATAGAATGTCTCGCATGGAATAGAATAAACCCCCATATGCTTGTGTGATGGAGATGAACCGTCCTTGTCCATGTGATGGAGATAATGAATGAAAATGATCTCCAAATGGACACAACTCTAGGTGGATGATAGTAGTGACTAGTGCTTGGTCCCTCATTATGGTCTCATAACTTTATATTTATAGGGTTCTCTTGATCTAATTTCATAATTAACTTAGAAATGCCTGAACACCAAAAAGATAAGATGATGAAATGGCTAGAAAGTTCCCAAAAAGTGCTGGGAAAGTTCAAAATAGATAGGGCACCTTTGGTTGTATTAGGGTGCCCATGGGTGCCCTAGTATAGCCTAGGTTCCCAAATCAAGGATAAAATAACATGAAATGATAGAAGCTGACTTGGAATGAGGGTGCAAGAGGTAAGTGTCATCATTATTTTGTTCCCGGAAAAAATTGATCAACCATGACCCCGCACAAAAGGAACAAGAGAAATCATGTTCAAACCCTGCAAACAAGTTGCAAAGGGATTCTACAGTGGACAGGTGGGGCCTGCGAAAGATCAAATGACCCCGTGCAAGAATAAATTCAAGAAACAACTCTATCGAGTGAACTCATGCTCCAAACCCAACAAATAGAATAAAGGCAGAGCTCGAAATGGAATAGCGAGGGGTCGGGAAGGAGAAGATAGTGTCAAAGAAGCCATAGGCTTAAGAGAGAAGGAACAAGAAATTTCAAAGTCTTCAAGCTCAAACAAGAGTAATGAGCCCAAAAACAACTAAGTATAGAGGAGACAATGGATGCTACCAAGTGTCCAAATAACAAAAATTAAAATATTCAATCCAAAAGGGGAGACTCGAACAAGCGCCAAATCCCCACGTGTCCTAGGCCCAAAGAGGGGTAGAGTCAACAGCTAAAATCCAAAAAAAAAAAGTGGACCCAAAAATTAGCTAAGTATGGAGAATGAGCGCCATCTCGCCACTTGTTCATGGCCTAAAAAGGTAAGAGCGGTGATTGAAAAGTCCAAGAGCTTATAGAGTCCTCCACGTGTTAACCTGATGCTCCTTCAAAGGCAAAATCCTGAGCGGATTTCTAAGTGAGCGCGAAGCCTCCACGCGTCTGGTTTCATAAAGGAACAAGGTTGGGGTTGAATAGTCAAAGCATTGAGACAGGCCAGTGATGGATGTCAAGTGTCAGCACGACGCTAATCCAAGAGTAAATTGGGGGAAAGTTTCCAAACTAGTGCCAGGCCTCTACGTGTCCCCAGTCAGATATAAGACCCCTGCCGAACAAAAATACTTAGCCAAAACATGAAGAAATTGAACAAGCCATGGAAGAAGCCACATGTCGACTAGCACAACTTCAAAAGAAAAATAAAAAGGCAGCCCTCAGACATGTGCCAGCCCTCCACGTGTCTGGTTTCAAAAAAAGGGGTCCGTTTTGGTAGCTGGTTCCTGCCATTTTGTACGGACTGATTCAAATTTCAAATGGGTATATCTTTTGACTCAGTGCTCAAAATCTAACAAATCGGCACCGTTGGAAAGATCTCGACCTCGTCTACACCATAGAGATCTGAAACTTTAATTTTGGAGAAGCTAAGTGGGTGAAAATGGAGAAATGTCTTCATGCCATTAATACAAGATCTATTTGCCCTAACAACCAGATCGGATTTGATCTAATCCACTGTTCCTCCTCCTTCGAGGTGCCAAATGAGTAATTGATACATACATGATAGATTGGGGTGGATTTGCAGGAGGCATTGATGATAGTAGTTGAGCTTTAAACTAGTTTTCCCGCTTCTCTCTCTTTCTTCCCTCTATGCTGAATCTATAAAGGAAGGGTCGGGACTCATTATAAAGGGTTGGACATTTATGTTTTGTGCCCTCCCTTCTTCTTTTTTCACAAAAGGAATTTTGGAGTCTTTCTAACCTCTCCTTTAGGTTGTAATGCAAGTTTTGCTTCTTGGCCACTGCAATATACTGTATCGACTCTTGAGCAATAATATATATGTTTGTGGATGTTTCTTGACCCTCTCATGTATTCGTTGTTGTTTCCCGATCTCTTATTGCATTTTTGGTCATCTATGCATAGTGTTTGTATTACATTTTGTGGTCTGTGTTAAATTGTAAAATGAGTGCCTAACATTCCTTTGGTGCATCACCTTGTTAGCTTAGTTTATTTTCTTGCATCTCCTCGACCCTGTCTCCTTGGTAAAATAGAGTAGATTTAGAATAGATCCTCTGTAATATATTTGTATGCACCTGAACAGAGGAATAGGAACCGACCTTAATCCAGAGAGCTCTCTCAACTTGCAAGGTCCCACACTTTGAGAGATGCTCCATGTTGTGCAATCACACTGAGAGTCTCAACCCATCTAGTTGCAGGCATTTAGGGGTGTTGTGATTCTGCACTAACAATTTTGGCACACCTGGTGGGACAAGAAGTCTTCATTTTTATCACAAAGCAAGATTGATGTGCACTTGTTGCAAGTTCTATCTTTTAAGAAGCTTTGAAACGCACATCTGGTGACTCCAAAAGGACAGAATCCACTGGTTTAATAGCCCCAGCTTGCCAAGTTCATGAGAAGAATACAAACAAGGTCAAGAACTAGAGAAGAGGGACGGTTTGTCTATCTGCATTTGTCTCTAGACAAAGGAGAAGGGGAGAAGAGCCCAGAGGTCTCCATCTCCACCAAATAGAGCCTTGTCAACACCTCCTCCTAGTAGGTCATTATTTCAATCAAGGGTTCTCAGGCTAATCAGATGGCACAACCAAATCCTTATGTCAATTTCACTGGCAGCAACCCACTCGCCCTTAATGCACAAAATCCAGTCCCAGTGGCAGCTTTAAAGAGCATCCCATATTTCACTGGAGAGAACCAGACTTCTCCTGGTGACCACGTTCAAGACATTGCAAATGTCTGTGCAATCCATGAGATCACTAAGATGGACATTGCAGTCAAGTTGCTAGCCTCTTCACTCAAGGGTAAAGCTTCACAATGGTTTAAGAGTCTAGAAGCAGGCTCTATTCGTAATTGGGACCATTTGTGCAGAGCTCTTCATGACCAATTTGGAGAAAAGGGGGATAACCTATCCTTGTTGGAGCAATTGACAACAATCAAGAGAGCTCCTAATGAGTAGTTGATAAATTTCAACCTCATATTTCAAAGGACATGGGACAGATTCCAGTGGTTGTAAAGCCCACAGATGAAGGTGCCTTCTTATACTTTCTTAGAGCTCTAAATTTTGATATTGCTTTAATGATTCAATCAATGGGAGGCACAACCTTACCTATAGCCTATAGCATTTCCATAAGAGCTGAAAATTGTTTAATTCAAGCTAGAAAACTTGCTCCTAGGCCACCCATGCCTCTATATCTAGAATTAGGAAACCCAAGCACCAACCAGACACCCACATTAGCTCCTATGCCTACTCCTAGGAATCAAAGTTCAGCTGAAGCCTCCACCTCATCCTCTAGTACCTCAAAAGAGCTTCAAGAAGTTATGAAACAAGCTGCAGAACCTAGGGAATGAGTTAGTAACTATCAAGAGGCAACAAGCTCAAAGTTCTAGGCCATATTAGCCTCAGACTCAGTATCAGGCTAGACCCCCATATCAGCAAAATAGGCCACCAACTCAAGCTACAAATCAAAACCAAAACCAAGGACAACCTCAAGTTGTTAGACCTTTCTCGGTCATATGATCCAAACACTTTCAACATCAAGGGCCTTGGTCCCATCATAAAATAATATGGCCCAAGAATATGA
Organism: Taxus wallichiana var. yunnanensis; assembly: GCA_018340775.1. Taxonomy (NCBI): domain Eukaryota; kingdom Viridiplantae; phylum Streptophyta; class Pinopsida; order Cupressales; family Taxaceae; genus Taxus; species Taxus wallichiana. Next base: position 382,417,633 of record CM031242.1, read on the forward strand.
TTGGTGTTTCCCATGCAATTAGCCTCATAACCAATCAATGTGCTTTAATGGTGCACTAACCTAGGCCTTGATGGTATAGACTAGTGGTGTGTCACAAGAGTCTAGTCAAGAAGAAAATCAGTAGTAAGGAGTTCAACAAGAAACATCTCCAAGTGAAACTATGCTTGTTAATTGGCAAGCTGAAGACTTTTGTGGAATGAATCAGTTCCCTCCTCAAAGTGTGGCTGCCAATACATGGTCCAAAAAGAGAAATATTAGAGAAGGAAAATCACCAAACTCAGGGAATCCTCAACCCTCCATTACTCCACAAGGTATTGGCACCCAAAGTGCAACTCCCAATATGCAGAGTCAATCCAAGCCACCTTCCAAATCCACCCAGGCACCGGTTGTGACAACCCATGTGCAAGAGAAAATTGTACCAGGTAAGGGGTAGAAGAAAGATAGCCCATTTAATATCATTGAACAAATGAAGAAGAAAAATGTGAACATTTCAATGTGGGAGTCATTGGCCATTCCAGACAGAGAGATCTATTACAGACTACTATGGCCAATTGGTCAAGCTCAAACTAGCCCCTAGCCAATAAGAGAAAGTTCTTACTAATGTAGCTTAGACTGGAGGAAACCATGGAGGACAACAAGGTAAGAATCTGAAGCCACCTCCATTTTATGTTTCATTGATCATTGGGGACAAATTGGTACACAATTGCATGATTGATTCGGGGAAAGTAGCTCTATAATGCCAAAGCAAATAGCTGATCAACTAGGTCTCCAATACGAAGTCATATCCAAGGGGTAGTGCAATTGGATGGGACAATAGTGACAACTATTGGAGTCATTAAATATTTGAGCCTCACACTGCATGCCTACCCCAATGTGACTGTATTGCAAAACTTATTGCAAAATTTTGCATTGTGTTTGTCTAGGGACTTCACTGCTAAGATTGGAGGCTATTTGTCTACTGATTGGTCACATATGATTTTTAGAACAAGGTATGGAGCTAAGGCCACTATCAGATCTGAGCCCATTGTAAATTACCATATTGAGTCTTATGTACCCAGCCCAATCATTGTAAATTGTTCAACCTTTGATTTAGAGGACCTCATAAACACTTGTGAGACAGATACCAAGGTGGGGTGTATCCCAGACTTGACTCTCGATGAGTGGGAGAACAAGAGGCATGATTTTGACCCCTATAAAGAGATGGAGGAGTCTAAGTTAGGAGTCTATTGTTTGCATGAAGAAAATTAGCCTCTTCCCAACATCATTAAGCCAAACCACAAAGATGACAATGAGGTATGGCAGTTATTCTTTGATGGCTCGAGAAGTAGACAAGGAGCCGGAGGAGGAGCTATGCTTTTTCCCCCAAGGTATGAAATACTACTCAGCTTTCTATTTCCAATTTGCTTGTTCAAACAATACAACAAAGTATGAGGCTTTGGTCCATGGACTGCATTGGGCAAGGAAATGAGGAATCAAGAACTTGCAGGTGTTTGGTGATAGTGAACTAGTTGTTAATCAGGTTTGAGGACAAAATGATGCCAAGAACGACCTGTTAAAGAGTTACAAGAACTAGGTATGGGACCTCATTGAGGATTTTGAGGCATTCAACGATCAGCTCCATCCCCAGGAAGAAAAATGAAGCAACAGACAGACTGGAAGTAGTTGGGGCAGCATTTGACATTGTGGAGAGTATCAAGAATGATAAACATCAGCCCCATATCAAGTTGGTTGTAAGACCAGCTATCCCAGACAACAACATAAGCTGGAAAGTTTTTGAAAGTTATCAACAAATTGTCAACTTTCTACAAGAGGAAGTTGAATTCTCCTCCAGGAATAAAGATAGATTAGAGCAGCAGATGGAGATCAAGTGGTACAACCGAGGACCAAAAACTACTAAAGGGTCTTGTCACTTTGGAATCAATCTTCAACCCAAATTACCAATTCAAAAGAAAAGGCAAACATTCAGGTAAAGGGTGAAGATTCAGAACCTATTTTTATAGAAGAAGGCAAAACATTGCAGATTGGCAAAGTGAGCACTCAGCAAGAAAAATCTGAATTTATTCAACTTTGTCAAGAGTTCCCGATATATTTACTTGGACTTATAAAGATTTAAGATGTTTTAACCCAAAGCTGGCACAACACACCATCGAGTTAGACCCAGGAGCTAAGCCTTTCAGATAGAAGCAAAGGCTAGTAAATCCCCACATCGAGCCTCTCATGAGAAAAGAATTGAACAAGCTAATTGAGGCCAATATCATTTTTCCTATCAAGCATTCGAGTTGGGTTGCTAACTTGGTACCTGTGAGAAAGAAAAATGGAGAAATCAGGTTGTGTGTGGACTTTTGTGATCTAAACAGAGCATCACTTAAGGATCACTACCCACTTCCATCAATGGAACAGATCCTACAAGTTGTAGCTAGTTCTGAGAGGTTCTCATTGTTAGATGGGTATTCAGGCTATAACCAGATAATGGTGAAAGAGGAGGATCAATTCAAGATGGCCTTCACCACCAAATGGGGAACATATGCTTATAGGAAAATTCCATTTGGACTATCAAATGTTGGAGCAACATTTCAGCAAGCTATGGATATGGCATTCAAAGGCTTGATCAACAACATAGTCCTGGTGTACCTAGATGATATCACTGTCTTTTCAAAAAATGTTGCAGACCATCTCTTTCACCTTAGATAGGTATTTCAGAGATGTAGAAGGTTTGGGGTGTCATTAAACCCAAAAAAGTGTGTGTTCCTAGCTCATGAAGGGAAACTATTGGGCCACATTGTCTCTAGAAAAGGGTTAGCAATTGACCCTGAAAGAGTTGAAGCTATCTGGACACTTCCATTTCCACAACATAAAAAGTCTCTCCAAAGCTTCTTGGGGAGGATAAACTTTGTTTGCAGGTTTGTACCTGACTTTGCTACTCTTGTGAAGCCTTTAACAATGATGTTAAAGAAGAGTCTTGCATTTAAATGGACAACGAAGGGAAAGAGAGTTTTGAGGCCATCAAGCTCATGCAATATCACAGCTCCAACTCTTGTTAACCCATACTTCTCAAAAGACTTCATGTTATATGCTTTTGGAGGGTTAGACACCATCTCAACCATCTTGGTCCAACCCAACAATGAAGGTTCAGAGCAACCCATAGCTTTCTTCAGTCAAATCTTGGAGGACTATGAGGTAAAATACTCTTTCATTGAAAAATAGGTCCTTGTTGTTATTAGGAGCTTAAATAAGTTCAGGCACTTGGTCTCAAATAACAAGATTCAACTACTAGTATCTCATGTTGGTGTCAAGGACTTCCTTTTAAATAAGGATTTGAATGAGAAGAGGGTAGGTTGGATCACCCAAGTAATGGAATATGACATTGAGATCAAGGTGACCAAACTAGTTAGAGGCAAGGGACTGTGTGAACAGCTCACCTCCAAGCATCAAGTTGAATCAGTAGGGGTGAAAAGGAGGCTATCCTATTTCTACAGAATGATCAAGAACAACCAGCTAATGATGCACCTGCTCCATGTTGGACCCAAGCCTTGGTGCATTACCTTCAAACAAGTTTGTGCCCTCTAGAATGGAACAAGGCAAAGAGAAGATACTTCAAACTACAAGCTATCCCATATGTGCTTGTTGGTGGTGTCTTGTTTAAGAAGGATATCAATGGTATTCTATTAAGATGCATTGAGACAGGCCAAATTGAGAGAGTGTTGCATGAATTCCATGATGGAGAAGCAGGAGGTCACTTTGCCCCTCGAGTAACAGCTCTCAAGATCATGAAAGCTGGTTATTATTGGCCTACAGTGTTCAGGGACTACTATTCATGGATCAAGAAGTGTAAAAAATGTGCATTCTTCACAGGAAAGGAGAAGCTAGCAGCCCTGCCCCTTCATCCCATTTCAATGGAACAACCATTCATGCAATGGGGACTAGACTTCATTGGGGTGATTAACCCAAATTCAAGCCAAGGCCACAAGTGGATACTCACTGCAATAGACTATTTCACCAAGTGGACTGAAGCAGTGGCACTAAAAGAAGCAAATGAATCCAACATCTTGGATTTTTATGAAGGAATAGCCACTAGGTTTGGAGTCCCTACCACTATTATATCAGATAATGCATTGGCATTCCTTGGTACAAAGATCACTGAATGGGCAGTTAAGAATGGTGTGTATCTTAAGCACCTCATCAAATTATTACCCTCAAGGTAATGGCCAAGTAGAGTCCACAAATAAAAACCTATTAAGGATTATTAGAAGGACTCTTGATGAAAATAAGAGGACTTGGCATACAAGGCTCAAATCAGCTCTATGGGCTGATAGGGTCACATCCAAAAGATCCACGGGAGCTCACCATACAAGCTTGTATATGGAAAAGAGGTAGTATTTCCCATATCATTGGAGTTTCCCACTTTGGAACTCATGAAACAGTTGGAGCTGGCTGAATTTGAACCTATGGAAATCAAGTATGTAGAGTTGATGGAGGTAGGAGAGGAAAGAGAGCATGCAATGCAAGTCATGGAAAAGGATCAGGCATTGATAAAAAGATTTTTGACAAGAAGGCAAGAATGAGGACCTTTCAGGAAGGGGACTTAGTCCTAAAATGGGATGCAGATCGGGAAAAGCTAGGAAAACACTCCAAATTTGATGTCATTTGGAGTGGCCCTTACATGATCACAGAGTGCAAGAGTAGCAATGCCTTCCAACTGGCTAAATTATATAGCAAAGAATTGTATATCTCAGTGAACAAGATCCATTTCAAACATTGCTACTGATTGGGAAGAAGTTCCACCCCTCTAAATATTAGCATAGGATTTTAATTTCCCTAAGTTCGTATGGACATTGTTTTGTTATAGTGTAGTTTTGTTTCCCTAAGTGTTGTGGCACAGGTTCTTTATTACTCTAAGTTACGTCGATACATAGTTCAACGTGCCTCCAAGTGAATGTGTTATCCCTTTCAGTATTCACGACAGAGAGATCCATAGTTGCATGTAATAGTTGTTATTTCAAAATAAAACAAATGCAGAGCAACTAAAAAGTCATCTTCGAAACAATCCATTCAGGGAAAGATGGTAGCCCCGGGTCAAAACAATTTTCTACTCTCATTATAATTGTTTCAAGATTTCTCATGAAAATTGAGAGTGTAAATGGTCAAGCTTGCAAATCGAGGGTAGGATCGAGATCAAGTCATTATTATTGACTTTGTGCCCAATGGATGCTTCAAGGTTACTGATCTCTTCATCTAGCAGAAGATGCCCCTGTGAGTCGCCAAATTGTTATCACTATTTTGTTCCCCAAAAATATTGATCAGCCACGACCCCACACAAAAGGAACTAGAGAAATCGCATTGAAATCATGTAAATAGGTTTCAGAGGGACTCTACAATGGATAGGTGGGACCTGTGAAAGATCAAACAACCCCATGCAAGAATAAATTCAAGAAACAGCTCTGTCAAGTGAACCCGTGCTCCAAATCCAGCAAACAGATTATAGGTAGGCTTGGAAATGGAATAGCATGTTTAGGGAAGGAGAAGGAAGTGTCAAAGAAGCCATAGGCTCAAGAGAGAAGGAACGACAAAGTTTGAAGTCTTCGGGCTCTGAAACAATACAGAACAAGCCCAAAAACTAAGTATGGAGGAGACAACGGACACTACCAAGTGTCTAAATGGCACACCTCCAAAGATTGAATCCAAAAGGGGAGACTCGAACAAGAACCAGATCCCCACATGTCCTAGGACCAAAGAGGGGGCAGAGTCAACGCTTAAAATCCAAAAAAATGGATCCAAAATTCAGCTAAGTATGGAGAACGAGCGCCAGCTCGCCACGTGTTCAGGGCCCGAAAAGGTAAGAGTAGCCATTGAAAATTCCAAGAGCCTGTAGAGGCCTCCACATGTCAACCCAACGCTCCTTCAAAGGAAAAATCCGAGTGGATTTCTAAGTGAGTGCAGAGCCTCCACGCATCCGGTTTCATAAAGGGACAGGGTCGGGATTGAATAGTCAAAACATTGAGACAAGCTAGCAGAAGATTCCAAGTGTCAGCATGATGCTAATCCAAGAGTAAATTGGGGGAAGGTTTCCAAACTAGCGCCAGGCCTCTACATGTCCCTGGTTAGATATAAGACCCCGCCGAACAAAAAGACTTAGCAAAAACATGAAGAAATTGAACGAGCCACGGAAGAAGCCACATGTCAACCCGTGTAACTTCAAAAGAAAAATACAAAGGCAGCCCTCAGACATGTGCCAGCCCTCCACGTGTCCAGTTTAAAAAAAGGGGTCCGTTTTGGTAGTTGGTTCCCACCATTTTGTACGGACTGATTCAAATTTCAAATGGGCATATCTTTTGACTTAGTGCTCAAAATCTGAAAAATCTGGCACCATTGGAAAGATCTTGGCCTCATCTACGCCATGGAGATCTGAAACTTTAATTTTGGAGAAGCTAAGTGGGTGAAAAATGGAGAAATGTCTTCATGCCATTAATACAGGTTTATTTGCCCCAAAAACTAGATCGATTTGATTTAATCCGTCGTTCCTCCTCCTTTGAGGTGCCAAATGAGTAATTGATATGTATACACGACATATTTAGGCGAATTTGTCGAAGGCATTGATGATAGTGGTTGAACTTCGAACTAGTTTTCCCACTTCTCTCTCTTTCTTCCCTCTGTGTTGAATCTATAAAGGAAGGGTCGAGGACTCATTGTAAAGGGTTGGACATTTCTGTTTTGCGCCCTCCCTTCTTCTTTTTCACGAGAATGAATTATGGAGTCTTTCTAACCTCTCCTTTGGGTTGTAATGCAAGTTTTTCTTCTTGCCACTTTACTGCAATATATTGTATCGACTCTTAAGAAATAATATATGTATTTATGTGGATCATTCTTGACTCTCTCATGTATTTGTTGTTGTTTCCCGATCTCTTATTGCATTTTCACTATCATCTCGTGCATAGTGTATGTATTACATTTTGTGGTTTGTGTTAAATTGCAAAATGAGTTCCTAACATTCCTTTGGTGTATCACCTCATTAGCTTAGTTTATTTTCTTGCATCTCCTTGTCCCTGTCTCCTTGGTAAAATAGAGTATATTCGAATAGATCCTTTGTAATATATTTGTATGCACCTGAATAGAGGAATAGGAACCGGCCTTAGTCTAGAGAGCTCTCTCAACTCGCAAGGTCCCACACTTTGATAGATGCTCCATGTTGTTCACTCACATTGAGAGTCTCAACCCATATGGTTGTTGGCATTTAGGGGTGTTGTGATTACTCGCACTAATAGTCGGGAATGAAGAAAGGAAAAATACCAAGATGGCCAAAATATGGGGGTTAATTAGTACTTCTTCACTAAAAAAACCTTGTAAATAGTAGTATGAGACCGGAACTAAATAATATCTAAACTACATGATTTTTTTATTATATTTTTCTCCAATTGTTTCTCAATATTGAATGAATTGGGTGAAGGTGTAGGATGGGAAGTGGAAGTGGTTATGGAATTAGATGTTGGATGAGGAGGTGGTATGGGAGAATAAGTAGTAGATTGCTTTGTGGTAGGGATCCAAAATTTTTTCTATCTAGTGTTTATCACACAGTCAACTTTGATCTTTATTGTAGCCACTAGATCTTGATCATAATTTATAGTTGAGATGACTGAGTCATACTTAAAATTGTTTGATGATTGGATGTTTTCCTTTGTGTGATTTGAATTTTTTCATGTTTAGGAAAGGGATTTTTGAAAACATTTAGTTTTTCATTGGGGGTTTTGGTATCATAGGTATTTTCAACCTCTATATCTCCATGTTCAATCAAGTCTTGTGCATAATGGAGAAGTTACATGTATCAATTTATATGATGACCCTTGATGTGATGGTATTTAAAATACTCATTGTCTTTATACCAGTTTGGTTTGGGTTTCCCTTCTTCGATCACCTAGACCCTATAATTTGGTTTGGGTTTCCCTACTTTTTTCTGGAGGTGGAACCAACTCCCAAGTTTGATTTTGAATTAAGGAATTGTATTTATCTTGCATTGCATTGATCCATTTCTCATCTCGAGAAGCTTCTTCAAAAGTTTGCGGCTCAAGTTCATACAAGGTCATTAATGCATGGTAGGTATGATGGCTTCTAGTCATTTTCTTAAGGTTAATAGGATTTGAAGTTTCTAACATAGATAGAGCCCAATTTAATTTCTTAGTGAGGAAGATAGGAGTTTCAAAAACATATATAGTATCAAAACATCATCATGACCATTTACTAAATCAGAATCAAAACCATCATTTAGAAGCATTTAATGAAGTAACTTCAAGAGAAGAAGACAACACATGTAAACCTTTCACTAGATTATATCTAGACATTTCATATAAGCTTCGATAATTAACATGTCCTAACCTTTCATGCCATAGTTTTGAATTATTCAAACTTTGAGATATAAAACAAGATGCAAAAGAGAAATCATCAAAAATATATAGACCATTTCTTTGAATTCCTTCAGCTATTATACTCTCATTACTATCCTTGATATACCAAGTATCCTTCATGCATGGATTCTAGTTGAGTTCATACCTCTTTTGGATGTTCGATATTACCAATGTGTAGAAGGTACTCATCGTTCACATTGCGCAGAATCATAGAAAGAACCTCCTGCATTCGTTGCAAGAATGCATTCATGTTATCTATAGTTTCTTGATAACCAGTGGGAGCAACCTTAGATCCAGAAACAATCGTCTAGAGTTTCCTCGCCATAAATTTTGTTTTGACCCAAATGTTGTAGTTAGTTCCATTTAAGATATGTGTTTTGTCAAGACTAGACGTCATTGTTTTCCCCCACTCTGTAAAACACACCCCATTATAATATACAATGTACCACAGAGTTAGATACATATTTATAGAAAAAAACAACATTTTTAATAGAATCAGATCTAAAGAAACTATTTGATCATAACTAATTTTTTCATTACAATACATACGAATTAACCTCCCATGATCAAAATAATAACCCAAAATATAAAGAAGCTCTGCATTATGCCCCGATTTATTTTAAAAATGTTTCGACCATAAAGAAGAGAAGAAGAAACCACCAAGAATGCATAACAACTTCAAATTTCTGAAAAATTTAATGTAGGAAAATATTTGTCCAAATTAAATTTGATGTATAAATAATTGTCATGATGGCTTATTTTTTTGTTTGTCTTGACGGTCATTTGACCATCAATTTTAACACAGTGAAAGTTTCCTAGAACCTATGAGATTAAATTTGACGTCTAAATGACCATCATACTGCCTTATGTTTGGTCTGTCGTGATGGTCATTTGACTGTCAAATTTAATGAAGCCAAAACTTGCTGTGTATTTCCAGAATGTGAAATTTCAGAATTTATTCTTCTATATAATATTAGGGAGGTTATATTTTAATACATTATAATAACCTATTATAATTTATAATGTAAAAATATATACACTTTAAAAAAAAAAGGTAAATAGTTTATATAATGTAAATAAAAAACAACATATAGTTCATAAAAATTATAAACTATAGTATTTATTTTTATATAAAACACATAACCCTTATTAAAGGGGTTTAAAGGACATAGACCAGGTTAAAAGAATTTTACCAGGTGCAAGTAGATTTATGAGAGTACAAATTAACTTGCATATTTTACAGAGGGGACAAGTAATTTCACCCGGCCAATGAAATAAATTGAAATCCCTATTTTCATGAACCTTGTCTCCTCCCTTCATTTACTCTTAATTTTACCTTGCACACATTTGAAACTATGGAAAGATTGAAAAATATTTCATATAATTCCTGCAAGCTAAAAACTTTATAACTTTTATGTGGCTATAACTACCAATATTTTAATAAATATTTACCACACTTCACGTGGGCCACCAATAAACTAGTTTTTTTTTTTTTTAATTCTCCATTTATACCTAGGAATTCCACATTTATACCTGAGATATTATCCCATTTTATTCTCCACTCCCACACTTATATAAAAGAAAACCTTGAAATAGGTTTATTTATATAGTTTTTATAAACTATAAGATATAAATGAATGGGGCCGCCTTACATGGATAATATAAATGGTTAGGGACACATGTTAGGTTTAAGTTTGAATACTTATTTTTAAAAAATATAAAATTATAGTTATTTTGTTATACAAATATATATTTTTGTTTTTTATAAATTATAAAAGATTACTATAGTTTTAAGACTATAGTATTTACATGAATTTATTAAAGAAATAGAAAGGACCCTATTTAAAGGGAGCTTGACAACTATAGATGACTCCTTAATAAAAATATGTAAAAAAATTCAAACCAAGATATTAGAGCAACTACATTATTTTGTCCCATTCCATGGGTCTTTAACCCCGAGCCAATAGGAAAATTTTAATTTTCCTATTCTCGAGGAAAATTGTCTCCATATGAGAGACCTTGTGATTTGAATTTTTACATGTTTACCTGCCGCATTTAACCTGGGCCTACATATACATTACAAACTATACAAGAATTAATAAAATATTTCTTAAACATTTTAACCTTTACATATGATATTCATGCCCAGGTAAAAAAATTATTCTAGAGCCCCTTTCACCAAGGGTTTCAAGGACTGGGGTCCACCACAATTTTCCTGCAAATACCAATTCTTCACAAAACACACACAATTTTAGTTTGCACAAAAATGGAAAGAAGAGGGCCTCGATCAATTTAAATACCCTTTCGAGTTGGTTAAAAAACCCATAAAAATTAAATATATTAAATACAATAACTTAGACCTAACCTATTTAATTTAAACCATGCTCTAATACCATGTTAGAATTTAGAGGATTCTAATTATTACAAATTTAATCAACCAATGCATTTAAATATTAACATAAACCATAAAGCATTAAATGTTAAACATTATGCAATGTAATAAATAAAATTACATAACATATTAATTAAGTAATACATACCAAAAGTAAAAACACAATGACACAGTGTTTATAGTGGAAAACCCCAAATAGAGTAAAAACCACTGTGAAATAACCTTTTACTTTCCAAGAACCAAACTTACATCCAATAACTTTCACCTCCTCCTTTCAACCCTAATCACAAGGGTAAAATAATATTCACCTTTGATATTTCATTTGAACATATCAAATGAGGACCTATAGTCCTTTTTATATTAGGTGATCGGGTATGTCTCTGACCCACCTTTTCAACCTTATTGGTTGACACATATACCTAGGTTTATAATATTTAATATTAGAAATATAATAATTTCATGATATTAAATATTTAATCGAAAGTATATACCTAGGTTAGCATATTTAATAATAGAAATATAAATATTTCATATTATTAAATATTAACCTATATATATTAGTGATGGACCCATATACATTAAGGGTTGGCCAGACAACTTAATCATTATGTTCCAAAAATGTGATCATATTGACACTTTCTAAGTGGTGGATAGATAAGCTTTCTCCAAGAGGATTGAATTTTTTTCACCTAAATTCCTGAGTAGAAGCCTCCTTACTAGGAATGACGATGGGTTGTTTGTTGGGTTTATTAGTTTTGGGTGGACTATTTTGGATATTTTGAACATACCGAGAATCGGTAACTCCATCATTGACTACATTTTTATTCTGATTGAAGAACTTGGATTTATAGTGATTTTGAGGGACATCCCTAAGGGGTTGGTCCTTAAATGGTGTTTTAAGTTAGCCCTTATAAATGAGATATTTCTCAATTTGTGTCCCCTTTTCAATAACCTCTTCAAAAAAATTAAAAATGCATCTGCATGTGAAATGATAACTCGAATTGAGGTTTAGAATCAAGATGTTGACTAATTTCCTTACTCGTATAAAGCAAGGTAATCTACTTACGATCCCTCACCATCATTGTAGAAAGGATACGAAGTTTTCATTTTCCCTTTGCTTATTGTTGCAAATGTTGATCCCGGTTACCTCAAAGTCTAAGTTAAAGGAGAAATGTTTAAAAAAATTCATTTATATATCTACCAAATTTATGATGGACCCTTTAGGAAGATGAAGGAACCAATATAAAGCATGTCCTCCTAACCTCTTAGGAAAAAAACATAAAATATATACATCGTGGTAAGATAATTCTTGAAATTGCATGAAGACCTCCTTTACATGGTTGTGTTGGTCATCTTTTCCTTTGTATTTATCAAACTTGGGAGTTTTGAAGGACGAAGGGAATGATAAACGTAATATTTCTTTGTTGAATGGATAGGGATAGAGTTATTCAAAATAAAATTGTTTTGACCATTTTTGTAGCCCTTGAATAGTTTCTTTCATACTTTTCCATTCTTGTGTGAATGGAGAGTCATGTGATGGGGTATTAAGGACATCGTTAGTAAGTTGCTCTATATTGTGATCATGTGACTTTTCAACTCTAGAATTCATTTATGTGAGTTGTTTTGTCAACTCTTGGATTTTGGCAAATAATTCTTCATTTGAGGCATTGATAGGTCATTTGGTGTTGCTTTGTGGTGACTTGATTCACCATTGTCTATAATTTTTTGTCCCAAAATTGGGAGGTAGCTTCGCTCCCATGGCTAGGATGTGAAGTAGGTACTCATTTTTGTTTTGTTCTAATAGTTTATCTACATGTTCCTACTCTTCTTGACTGAGTTCGGGTTTGTAACCTCTTCATTGTCATTTTCATGATCTAAGTGACCATTCAAAGGGTCTCTTTGACAATGCATAACTACCATGGTTAGATAGGTATGTATCTGATTAAGATTAAAATAAGATAAGATATTTGGTCAAACATGATTTAGCATAAGCTAGTATGGATTCATTTCAGATTTGGCTTGAACAATCTATTAAGTGTTGATGGAAAGAGTGAACTCAAACAAGTTAACTCAATATGGGTGTGATATAGCTCAAAACAAGCTATGAGGAGATTCGTGTTGGATGTAGCTTAAATAATATTAACAATTGATGACATACAAAGTGAGCTCAAATAATTCACTCAAGATTATTTATATATAGCTAAAAACTATGAGGGATTCGTTTTGCGGTGTAGCTTAAATAAGCTATACAATTGATGAAATACGGAGCGAGCTCAAAAATTCACTTGTTATTGGTTAGATATAGCTCAAAACAAGCTATGAGGAACTCATTTGCGATGTAGCTTAAATAGGTTATACAATTAATAACATACAAAGTGATCTCAAACAAGTCACTCGGTATTGATTGGATATAGCTCAAAACAAGATACGAGGATTTTTGTGGTGTAGCTTAAATAAGCTATATAATTGATGACATACAGAGTGAGATCAAACAAATCACTCAATATTGGCTAGATATAGCTCAAAACAAGCTATGAGAGATTTTTTTGTGGAGGGAGCTTAAGCAAATTCAATAATTGATGATATAAGAAGTGATCTCAAACAATTCACTTGATATATGTTTGATATAACTTAAAATGATTTATTACAAATTTTTTGATAGCGTAAGCGAGCTAATGGGTTGAAATCAATGTAAGGTTTTTTGTTGTCTTATTGATTCAATTTTTTATTTGATATTGAGGTGGTTTTGAAATGTTTTTGTGGAACACAATTAGGACTTGAAATCTACAACAAACACATTTGTATAATCCAAGTTTAATGATATATAAAATGATAAACTAACTTGTTTACAAGCATGCAGTCATGTTTATCTGACATTTTGGCTCAAAAGGAAGATCCATTGGGAATAATCATTGTTTTATTTATCATGCAACAGAAGTATGTTATGAAATGGGTGGATGTAGGCTCTTATCACTCCATATAGATGCGTCTTACGATATATCCTAGTCCTGATATACCCAAATATATACGGGGAACCCTTAGGATACTTGGAAGAGACTCACCAATTCTTACTAACCTGCTTGAGTGAATCACCACATCCAAGGCAGGATTTGTGAAAAGGTGGAATTTGATGGGGAATGAAAGTGTCTATGGTGTCCTTATTACTCCCGAAGATTTATAGGGACGATGCTCAAAATTTTTGTTACAACTATTTAGACATTACTCACAAAAAGTAGTCTCAAACATAATAGCATTACCTATAATCGGGGACCAAAGGTAAGGTAAATACCAAACATTGTTTTGAGACTAGGTCTCAATTTGTAATGTAAATGCAAATGTTGGTGGTGTGTGGTAATAAATTCCACATCACTAGTGTAGCGTAGGAGGTGATGAAATCCACTTTCGCTAGGTGCTAATGTAAAGGATGAAGTGATTAACAAAAAAAAAATTCTAAATTGAAAGAAATCACTAGCGAAAATGATAACATATGTTAAGTGTGCTATTTTGTGTTTTTTATTTTTTAGAAGTGTTTAGATCGTTCTTTGATCAACCTGTAGAAAGTGTTAGAAGTTTTCTTTTTTTGTTTGATAAATTTATCAACAATGCGGTCATGTGTAAAATAGGTTAGTATTTTATCATGCATAAAGAATGTTAGAAAAAGAAAAACTAAATGATCGTGGTATTTTTGATTTTCTAGATCGCTCGAAAGTGCAAGAAAAGAGCATACACGGTCGTGATCGGATAAGCTATTAGAAATGTAAATAAATATAGCAATTAATCAAGATTACATAAAATGAAGTTGAATATAATAAAATGTGGTGATTAATTAAGCTAATTGTAATGGACTAATTAGCTAGCACAAGATATCAACAAGAGCATATGCGTGATTGCGGTGCAATTAGCCTCACAAAAATAATGACGACAAAATAGAAGCCCCAAACCGTGATAAAGCAAAGAAGTGGATGTCATAAAAAGATGAAATGTGGACAAAAGGTCACGAAGAAGTGAAAGAAAATAACTGAGATCGTCCAATAATCCTATAACCGCAAGTGCCACAATTAAACCATTAGCAACAACAAGGAAACAATCGAATAATGAGAAAGATGATAATTTGAGAAAATGAAGCTAGCGAGATATTCGTATAAAAGTAACTTTATTATTTCAAAATGAGGAATAATCAACACGAGATAACCTAAACAATATTTAGCAAACTATGACAATTTGAATGTAAAGTAAGAAAAAAATATTTGGCGGGCTCGAGTGGCTTCCAAAGATTAAAAACGACATAGAACATAGAGAAACACAAAATAAATGGTTGACGATACTATGTTGGTGAAATGTCATTGCTAATGTCTTGCAAGATCAAGATTAGAAGTTTGCACCTACACAAAATGCTATAAGAATTATCTCAAAAAAAAAGTAATATGCTAAAAACAATAAGTACCATACAAAACCACAAAATTGATCTCGAAAAATATTCTTTAATATCGTAAATCATTGGACAAGAAGCCACAAAATCAACATTAAAAAAATCAATCGTTTAAAATTTTTAACAATTGCGCATAAATACACCAAAAGAAACGAAAATTGTTAAACGACCCAAGAATCAATATATATATCTAGTTGATGGTGATTAAATTGATCGAATGGACGAATTTGAGTGAAGTCTAAAGAGATCTAAAAGGCTTAATTAGAGAAGAAGTTAATTAAAAAGTTGAGTAAAAAAATAATAAAAAATAATAAACAAGGGACAAGCCTATAAAATTGGATGGATTATTTAAATACAATAAAGTAAGCAAATATCTAATATTAACTATATGTATCAATATTAACAAAACCAACTAACCTTTCTAATGACCTAAATGTATGACTGAAATCGACTATGGGGTTATTCTAATACCGTGGTGACGAAATGATAACGAGAATTGATTTATAATGAGGTGACATGTAAAGAGGAAATTAATTAAAATGCCTAGATAAACAAAAAAATCAATAAAAATAAGCAATCCCGAATCTTAAAAAAGGTTGAGTGACGATTTTAATCATAAAAAAAAGAAGAAAAGAATAAAACACTTAAGAAATCAAATACTTTAAAATATCACAACAAATAAATACCTTAAAAGATCATATCAAAATTCGTGGCAATATCGATGGTTGGGATGAATATGGTTGGTACCAGTAGAGGGTTGAATGCAAAGAAAAGGAAAACCAGCGTTCCTTTTCTATGTGAGCTCGGTCTCTGGGTGATGAATAAAAACAATAAAGACTAGCGTTCCCCAACGGTGCCCATGCTGTCGCTGACAAAAATTATCCTTGAAGACGTCAAGAAAGTATTCAACACCAGCACTAGCACTTCATTGATAACTCCAAACTATGGATGTGAGTGTGCGAGAAATTTCTAAATTATGTTGTCTTTCACCTACTTCTCATTTCGTGGGTATCATAGGACTAAAAATGGAAACCAGATGGTATGACGATTGAGTAGGATGGAGGCTTTGGATGGTTTAGTTTGATGGATCAATTCGACACAAGGTGGGGCAAGTTGGATGCTCGGTCGAGGGAGTAGATCAGGAGGAGACGAATGAAATAGGATCGGTGATGAAATTTAGGATAGATGGGGCCGATAATTCATCAATATATTTACAAAATTTTATAATAATTTCATCTAATATAATAATTTGATCCAAGGGAGAATAATAACGGCTTGGATTCTCATCAAAACAAAGGAGTGAATCAAAAACTAAGACACATTGATTGGCAATGCAGAAAAATTTGGTGAAAAACATACCTGGTAACTATTGTCACCTAATAAGTTCTTCCAAGGAAAATGAGATGTAGGTGTAACTTGTAAGGCTCTCGTGGCTTCAAGGACTATATGAATCTATAGTTAATTAAAGTAAACTTAAATAATTGCATGTTACTTGAATCATATAGAGTAGAAAGATATCAAAATGCAGATCATTTGGAATGCTAGTTTAGAGATGTATAATTTTTTTATCATCAAAACCAAAAATCAAAAACCTTGTTTAAAAAGAAATACTAACATTACTCCCTGAGTCACACTAGATCTAGTTATAGTTAGCTAGATTAAGAGGAAACTCAAGCTGCTATAGAGAAAATTATAGATCTAGTTCACTACAACAGAGTCTTGTTTGTGCAAGCGCGAAGAAGACACCAAAAACACCGAACACTAAATACGAATGTTAGTAAAATAGATCTACTTTTTTTTGCTATGAGAAAATCTTGTGAACAACATAAGATTATGAATAACAATGATAAAAAAACGTAGATCGATAAATACTCAAAATCCACTAAAGCATATGTCGCTTAAATGAAACTGGACATACTAATAAAGAAAGGGAACTAGATTTTGAGAGTATCAAGGAAACAAGGAAAAACAAGAACTACATGCTCTCTCCGAACCACTAAGCGACAACACTTCCAATGTGATCCACCGTTATCCGAATCGTAATGAAACACCTGTAAACACCTCGCACTTGTATAAAAAACACAAATGAAACTTCTACAATGTACAAGTTAGTTGAACGCCGATATTTTTATGTGAAAAATCATCATAATAACAAAGAAATGATATACAAGACAAAATATTTAAGAACATGAGATTAGTAATGAAGGGTGTTGGTTCATCCCACTAAGCATGCGAATATGAGCCACATAAATCACCAATAATAAGAAAGTACTAAAACTAAACTTATACCTCCTTTCATGTGTCTCCTTCATAGACCTCAAAATGGGAAATGACTTGGACAGGCCTGGACTACTTGAAATTTAGGTGAGCTCTCCAACGTGATAAATAACTTCACTACGGTGATGATCAACTCACAAACTTTACACCAAGGATTGCGAGGATGATGGATTTAGGAATGAGAAAAGTGGGATTATGTATACATTAGGATTATATGGGAAAGATGCTCTATGCGGTAAGAATGCAAGAGCTCGACAATATTTTTACTCGATTTTTACTTAGGAATTAAACATGAATTTTTAATTCGTAAGTAGGGGACATGGAGAATAATGACATGTGAGGTAGATTAATTAGGAATTGACAAGGTTTTATTAATTGACTAATGTCAATTACTTTCTCATGGATTTTATGGGAAATGGAATGGGAAAATTACTTGATTTAGGAGAGGCATGTAATTGGGGTGTCTACATCGATTCAGGTGTTGGATGACACGATGTTACTTGGTTACTTCAATGGGAGTGGGCTTAAGCCCTATTATAAATAAGATTCTTATGTGTTTGTAATAATGCAGTCTTGCCATTTACATTAGATTTTCCTTTCTTTTTTACTTTTCTTTATTGTAATAAGCATGTTCATGTGAAGGAGATGATTACTTTATTTTAGGTTGATGCGCAGAGGACCGCACATGCTTTTAGTGTGGGGTGAAGCAGTTGTAGGTGCATGACATGAAAAATGGAGGATAAAATTTGTTGGGAGGGTGGTGAACAAGTGCGTGATGGGTAAGATGATGGTGTTTGATGGAAAATGTGTTGGTTCGAGAAATAATTTTTTTTGAATGGATGGATATGGTGCGAAGTTTTCTTGAAGTTGATGAAATTTATCAAATAAAAAACAACATGAAAGAAGAGTCGCATAGTGTAACATGGGGAGGAAGTGAAAATATAGGCTACTTGCCAAGTAGAACAGAGAAGGATATGTGTGGCACCAAAAGATGTACATAAGAGGGTTTGTAGATTGAGAAGTAGTAAAGTGCTAGAAGGTTATGGACTGTCACATGCAAAAGGAACTCTTTGAGGTAGAAAACATAAGAAAAAGCATGGGAAAAGTAGAAAATCTCTTTAAAACTAAAAATGGTGGTAGGTGAAGTGTAATTAATGCGGTTGAAAATTGTAAAATCTATAATAGGGGTTCAAATTGAATTATTCTTACCTTTCTATTTGAGAACTTGTGCGAAAGAGATCTCAATTAAGACAAAGCGTGAAGCGTGAAGAATGAACCAAAGAGCTACAAACAAAGTGTGAACCAGGACGTATTGAAGTAAAGAGAGAACGAGCAAAAACCTTGACAATAAAGGGATCCTTGTAAGAAGAGGAAGATAGGTGAAGTGTTTGAAGAATAGGAAACAATCTAGGGTTTGCAAGTGAAGATGTAGTGCTAGGGCACAAAGTCTCACAAATTGAGCTAGGGCACAAAGTTGAAGAGAAGTGTAATGATTTAGTAAGAAGTTTGGAAGTCCAACACCGCAGGGACAAGTTGAACAAGTAATTAGTTGATTTATAGCACCTAGGAACACAATTCACATGATTAAAGGAAGTAAAAGTCGCAAGAAGTGAAAAGATAAAACGGCACCAAAGAGAGCACCAAAGAACAAGAATCTCATGGAAGAGTCACCTAAATAATGATTCTCGAGATGTAGTATCCACTGGAGGTAGTGGTAGAAAAACCATGGGCATTGTAACTTAGAAAACGTAATATTGGTGAATATAATCATCGGGTGCAAGCGCATGAGGTAGACATCAACAAGGATGTCTTGTGAGAGTTGAATATAAGGACTACATAATGGAAGATATTCCTTGACAATACAATATGCAAAACCTTGGAAGGAGTAGGGGTACTTCAAATGTATGATCTACCTTTCTTTAGGCAGCTTGCACACCTTTTTCAATGGCTTATGGCATGCATGCATGAAGAGTATTTTTACTTCATAGTAAAAGGATGGAACTAACTTCTAAGTTAGTTAAAAGGATGACAAGGTTGTGTGACATTGGGGAAGAGATAGAGCTTTACTTGTGTGATGAGATAAAGATAGAGGAAACAACCATAGAGATACAATATCATAGGGGAAGTTGAGCCTTCAATATTGATAATATATCTGACCCTAGAACAAGAGTATTTGTGTACCTAGTTAGCTGTAAATTGGGAGCCTCTAAGCACTTTGGATAGAGGTAAAAATAAATTTCTGCATATCACGCATTATATGACACATAAGAACAGTGTACAATATCACCTTGTATATCGCCAAAGGAATTATAGAGGAGGAAAAGACTCGAGATGGAGAAAAGAGATAAAATTACTTTGGGTTCTATCCTTATCTTCATTGTATTTTGGGAAATTAGGGTGCCAGACAGGCCATAAGACAATATGTTAGATCACCCCATTGAAGACAAGTCTCTAGAAAAAATGTTCGTCAAGTATACTTGCGATGTCATAATTGCATATCCTTACAAAGCACACCTTGAGAAGTGGTATAGGAGAATGCAAGAGGAATTCAAAAATGAAAGGAAAGTATCTCATAAATTTCCATCATTAATGAATGGCTAGGAAAATTTTGCAGTGATGCAACACTTCAAACTTTCAAGATTATTGTTGAATAATAGGGAAATGGGGCCATGGTGTAAACTACCATTTGCATTCACAACCAAGTATTTCTAGTACGTGTTGAATAAAATCAAGGACGTGTAAGACTTGAATTTAAATGCGAGAAAGGGTTGATGAAGACTACCATATGATATGTAATAAAAATGGGTATGTATCAAAGGCAACATATGTGGAGACTATAGAAATAACAGCATGGACCTTAGTCCGATTATGACCCTAGTAGTTGGAAAGGAGGTGTGCAGAGTTTATGACTATCTATGACCAAAAATGAAGGATGGGAAGGAGGTCAACTTGCATGACATCAACATGCTACTGATTGTAAAAAGAAGCATAGGGTAAAGATCCCTAAATGAAGGTGCAAAGAAACTCCTGAGGAGGAGGAAGAGGAAGATTTAATCGAGGAGAAGCTAAATCACAATAAGAGAAAAAAAGATGATAGGATAGCACTTGGAAGAAAGAGTCTTGTCTACAAAGAATGAGACCCCAATTGAATATGATCACAAGCTGAGCATGACATATGAAGACAACTCCCACATTGTCCATAATTTGGATGAGGAAGACGAAGAACAACCATTCAAAAGGAACCGTGCATGATAAATAAACAAGAAGAAGAAGTGGAGGAACATGAATAAGATCATGTGTTGGAAGAATAACATGAATGCCCCTGAACAAGAAGAGAAGACACACAATGCGCAAGAAGAAGAGAATAAGGACAATGGAGAGCATGAGAAGAAATAAGAGGGTGATGAATAACAGGTAATTAGGGAAGGCCTAGGTATTAGAGGGAGATGATATGAGATCATTTCAATATAACACAAGAGACCCCACTAAAGCCATGCGTAGGAGGGAGGAAGTGATAGAAACCTCCACAAGCACCTCGATGTCCTACCTTGATGACCACTTAAAGGATCTAATGGCTATATTTCAAATTTATGTACCAATGGAATACCTATTATGTTGGGAATTATTTAATAAGGATGAATCCCTCTCATGCATAAGAAAGATGATCTCTTGGAACATGCAGAATCATATGGATGACTCGAGTTTGAGGTGAGAAAAGATTCATTCTCGAGATGAAACTAAATAAGGAACAAGGAGGGTGTTCCTCTGTTATCGACTCCACCAACCTATCAAATCAACAGGAATGAAGAACACTAAACAAAATGGCCACCGAAGTTAGAAGAAGAAATGTCGACAAAGGGTCCACGAGTTAAGAGGATGCACGATAGGATATATAGTGAAAAGGGTTAAGGATCCAATAACTTGTGGAAAACTTGAGTGGTGATAAGAATATAACAACTGGCACATACTGATAAGGTTATTGATATTGTAAGCAATATCACGCGCACGTCCTAATTGGTAGCACAAGCCAAAACCGAAACATGAAATAGAAATGGAGTATCTTGAATAGGTGGTACACTTGTTGCTAATTAAGGAGAGAAGTGGGCCAAGGCTTACAATAATAGAGTTGGCAAAGGTGAATAAGGAGAAGGTGGAAAATAATATTGAATATTATGTTACTCTTAATGCATGGCTAAAATACGTCACATATAAGGAAGATAAAATTATCGATAATCACAAGACTTTACGGCAATTTTGAACACATGTACCACAAATTAAGAGGTAGAATTAAGAAAGTGCAAGCCATGTTGAAGATAAATAAGGCCGAATGTGAGAATCTGATGTAAGAAGTTGTCTAAAAGAGTGATATGATGAAGTAAAAGTGTGATACAATTGAGGAAAGTCAAATAAATCCATCCTATGGTAATGTGAAGGATGTATACTCTAAAGGGTCTTTCCTCGAGACTTGGATGTGGTGGTTAAGGAGCTATAGGAGAACGTTGGAGAGATAATGATTTTTCCTTTTTGTCTTAGGTTTTCATTGATGTCAAAGGAAATTGATGGAAAATGATGTTTAGGTTATTTAGGAGTATCTATGAGGTGTGAACCAAGGTCAAGTCCGAGGTTGATTGGTAGTGTCTAGTTCTCGTGAAGGTCTATGTTATCTTGGTGCATGGTTTAGCATGCATGGTCATGGTATGAAGCTCCAAAGTTGGTAAAAGATTACCATGAGGTAAAAAATGGTTGGAATGATATGAAAACATTGTCTAAGTTTTTGCAATGGGTCAAGAAGGTTAGTTCATGTGATGTCATGTGTTGTTGCCATCATTTTAGGCCCATTTCTAGACCTAATGCATGGTTTTGGATAGAAATACAAACTATGGATTAGGAAATTCATTTATGAGCATGAGAAAGGAATTGTGACATTTCATAGCATGTTTATGAGGAGTTTCAGGTCGGTAAGCATTTGTTTCATGATGTTTCATGGTCCTTGGGAAGAAAGAAGGTGAAGACTATTCAAGAACACATAGGTAAGTCTTATTTTCTATATATTTTCAAGCATATTTGAGTATGGATGAGAATTGGGTTAGTTATAGGAATTATCCATGATGCTTTAGGTCAAGTTTCATGTCAGAATGAATATATTTTATCAAGTTATGATGATTTTGGAAAAACCGAGTTCTAAAGAAGCAAAATCCAGCTTGATATGGGAACTTGAAATGCTCACCCACTCACATAAAATTTGTATGGGACCCCGTGTCTTTGGGGGATTTTTTTCATGGAGTCTTTAAGGATTTGCAAAAGTAATGGGATCAATTGATTGTCATACATTTATGAACAATTGTTAAGAAGTTAAGTTGGTCAAAACCCTAGCTAAAACCCTCATAGCAGAGTGACTAGAGAAATATGAATTTTATGGGAACCAAATGACTTGAAATGAATTTTTATCACTTGGTCTTGTAGATAATATTTATGAGATAATTTTGGCATAGGTTTCATGATTTAGTTGTTCTAGGAAGTGGGAAAAAATCACTTATTTTGTTGAAATTCATAGTTTCAAGGTTGAGATGGAAGCTTCAAGATTTTCTAGACAGCCATGAAATTTTTTAGGTAGGTTTCAAATAAATTATGAGTTACATGCCCTTAAATTAGCATTACCGATTTTGTCCTAGAAGGGCTAAAAGATAGTCTTTTGGTTTGAAGTGAGTTTGATAAAAAAAAAATTACTACATCTAATGGTCATGGATAGTTGATTGACACTTGGTATGATGTGATATAGTCCTTGGTATGATTTGGAGTGATGGTTTTCATTGAATACCTAATGCCCCGTAAAATCCCTATTTGGCTTTTCTAAAAGGCTTAAAGGAACAAGTGTGTTTGGATGAGTTTCTCCACATAGGCTATGCATTATAGTGCTTGAGCATTTTGGTACAAGTATACTTTATGTGCTCCACATTATTTTTGATATAGGAAGTGGTTTTTAAGGTGATGGAGCATGTTTCTCTCAAGATTGGTTCTTGACTCCGGTTGGCTTTGAGTAGTTTCAAAGATTGGTTGTGTTGAAGGCATTTCACTATGAGTTATAACTTTAAGTGAATTGTTTAGGAAAGTAAACTCATATATATTTCAATCGATATACTACTTGTTCCTTGATGAAGAGTTTATAGGTGTGAACCAAATTTCGATTTTGAAGACCTATGGTTGAGGTCTTGAAGCCGATTTAGAAGTGTTAGAGCATAATTCATTTTGTGGTTTTTTGTCGTGACCGAAAGGTTATAATGAGTTTCATGAGTTATATGAAATAAATAATTTATTTTTTATGTGTCATTTATTTTATGGTGATGATTCTTGGTACTGCAATTCATTCACTTTTGGAAGGTGATTTTCAGGAGTTAAAGACCTAGTTTGAGATGTTTTCTTCTTGGACAGATCCATCATTGAGATGGCATTTGTAGATGTTCTTGAGCATATTGATGATTCTTGGAGGTTTTTCTTGAGTTTCATGATGATTATGGAGTCTTGAAAAAATTGTTTTATTCCTTTGTAAGACCTTGTGCATTCATTGGATCTTGGAGAGTGTATTTTGAGATAGTTTGAATGTCTTAGTGCTTGGTGGAATTATCTTGACCCTTGCCAACCTAATTGGGTATTTTTGTGTGTTTTATGTTTGGAATGACTGAAATTAGTGTTCTTATCTTACTTGTGGTCATTATGGGGTGTGTCAAGTATAAAAGAGCAGATGTTTGGTCATTCGTGAATTGTGAAGACATAGAGGATGTGAGCGCGCTATAGGAGGTTAATGAAGAGTGAGGATAGGTCAAAGAATGATTTGAGGATAGGTATAAAGGACTGAGGAATATTTAATAGTAGGTGTGCAAGTGAAATTGATATATTCATCCTATGCAGAAGAAGAATTAAGTGAGTTAGTCCAAGAGGATTTTGAAGAGGGTTTGGTGTGTTTAAAGCTGAATTTAGATCACTATCAGTTGTGTGATAAATATATCATCATTGATAATCCATTTTTAGGTTTTAAATTTTCTTCTTGATCACTTTATGGGGTTTTATCCTCTTTGTAGGATTGGTGTCATACTAAACTAGGGGTTGGTGCCTCACTAAATAAATCTTGCATGATGTGTAATATTCTTGTAAGTCATTTTTATAAGTAAAATAAGTAGAGATTTCAGTGGGTTTTTTTCCTTGAGGATTTCCCACTTTATATTCAGTGTTCATGTGTACTCCCTCTTATTTTTGTTCTTTGAATGGATGTTGCACACATAATAAATTCATAATTAGTTATGGATGTTGAATGGATGGTTTGAATGTTGATTGCATATAGTGGAAAATTAAATAAAGGTTTTATAGGAATGATTAACCCCTCCCCCTCTCAGTCCATTTTGATTCTAAAAATTGCTATCATATTTGGTCCTTGTGAAGAAAGCTTGAAAAATTGAAGGAGATCCTCTTGAAGCATAGGCATGACAGATAGTCAGGATCCAGTTGAATTTAATCCTCTTGTCGAAATGAGAGCATGCCCGAAACCATTAGGCTTTTATATTTGACAATTTGTTCTTGTTTTTGCACTCCCATTTCTAAGTTTTCACCTGATTTAGTTGATGAGAAGCATCATAAAGGATATATAATTGGTTCTCATGTTTTTCTTGAAGCATATTTTCCTTAAGGTGAAGAATAATAAGTTAAAATAACCTAGGAGTAAAGATTGAAGGTATTTTAGATGTGTTTGAATCCATAAATTGAAAGGATAAAATAGATGTGTGTCTTGAAGACCTAGCACTTGAACACGAAGATGACCTAGATGAAGCAAAATGGTTTGAACATATAAATAAAAAGGAGTATCATGAACTTTTAATCATGGATTTAATCTATGAAGTGGTAAATAGGTTTATGTAACATTGACTCAATATGAGATGAAACTTAGTGTGTTTGAGGTAAACAATATGGAAGTCAATCCCTATATGCCCAAGGCCTATCCAAGTAACAGTGATCATGAGTGTGAATATGTATACATCACCATCAAAGGAAGAATAGAAGGAAATATTGTCATTATTCTAATCTTTTGTTTATACTTTGTGTTTATCATTTCTTGTTCAAGAAAAGTGAACACATGTTTGTTAATAAAAAGATAAAGAATCATATGTAATCTCAAGTGTCAATGTATGCAATGGAAATCCACTAATAATAAGAAAGTAAAGTAACTACTATTATGCATTCTCCTCTGTGTCTCCTTCGTGAACCTTGGATCGTGTTATGACTTGGATGGGCCCGAACTGATTGGAATGTAGGTGCCTTCTCCAATGCGAGACAACTTTGCTACACGAGACAATCGACTCAAAACATTACACCTAACAAGAGAGGATGGATGATTTAGGGTTGGATGAAGTAGGTCTTATGTGGGAATTAGGAAAATATGGAGGGGATGCTCTATTCAGAAAGAATGCAAGAGCTATGATAGTATTTTTGCTTATGTTGAAAGGGGGTAAGGCTCTATTTATAGCCTAAAAATTGGATTAATTTGAAGTTTTTAGTTAATCGCAATTTGTAAAAGTAAACATGATTAGGTGAGTGGGGAGATGATGAGTGGATGGGAATTATAATTTAATTTTTAATTCGTAAGTGGGATGACATGGATAATAATGACATGTGAGGCGATTAATTAGTTATTGACACGATTTAATTAATTAACTAATGTCAATTAATTCCTAACGGGTGTTTGTGGGAAATGGAATGGAAAAATTAATTGATTTAGGAGGGGTTTGAAATTGATTTGTATACATTTTCCCCTCTTTGGAAGGGTACTATGAAAGTAGTGTCCTTTCAAAGAAAGTAGATGAAATGGATGAATATGCCCTAGGTGGTAGGATTTAAGGTTTTGAAGAGATTCTTCTTAATGAAGGTGTTCCTTCAATAAAAAGTTATTGGAGGAAGAAAAGATATGGTATTTTCTAAGCAAAAAGTATAACAAACTATTGCTTGTGAGAATAGAAGAAATTATTGGAAGAGGAAAATAGTATGGTTGTACGAAGGGGGAAGAATTCAATCTACCTTTTCTAAGAAAAAAATAGAACAAACTCTTTCTTGTGAAAATAGAAGATGGTGGATGATGAATGTTATGGTATCATCTAAGAAAAAAATACCATGGGAAGATGTGATTAAGGATGGATATGATGATTCCCCCTCAAGAGGGCTGATGAGAATGGAAGAGATGAAAAATATCTTGAAAAGAGGAGAGGTCAACACTGCAGAGAGAGGAGGACGAATGGGGTGGAAGAGAATGGAGCAACAGAGGTGTAAAAATGTGGAAAGAATGCAATCAGCCTTGAATGTTAAATGTGATGATGTATTGAAGGAATTAATGAGTGAGACTGGAAAGAGAGAAAAAATGAATGGCCATGAGTAGTGGTTAATTATGAGTAGGTGAAGAATGGAGAAAAGAAACACTAGAGGTCAAGACTTAAGGGAAAAAGGATATGGAACAGACTCATGAGAGGGAGGAAGAGGAAAGGAGAGAAAATAAATAAGAAAGGAAATGAGGAGGAAGGACAAGAAAAAAGTGAGGAATGAGGTGAGAGGGGTATGAGAGTCGAGTGGTTGGCTTAAGGAAAAGAAAGGGTGTAGATAGAAAATGACCATGAGAGAAAATGATGGAATGAAATGGATGTCAAGATGAAGAGGAAGAGAGAATGACGCTAGGGGTAGAAATGAAAGTAGGAAGCATGAAAGAGGCAGGAAAATGAGATAAAAGATGACTGTGACAGATAAATGAAGGGGATTACAGAAAAAAATAAAAAAATAGAAAAAATAAGAGATAGTGAAATGGAGATAAAAGTAGTGAAAAGGAGGGAAAATGAGATGAGAGAAGATGATAGAGCAGATAAAATAAAAAATTATAGAGTCAAGGGAAGGAGGAGGAAAGGGGTGTATAGAGGAAGGAAGACGAAATGGGGGTGAAAGCATAAAATGGGAGAGAAATATGCAAAATGAAGGTAAGATACTAAAATATAAAAATGCATTATGGAGAGGTATGTATAAGAGGAAGGGAGAGAAATGATGGAAAAATGAAGGAGATGATGAAGATGAAGATGGATATGAAGAATGAATAAGGAAGAGATGATATAGAAGATAAAAGAAGAAGACATAATAGATGAGGAAGTTGTGGAGAAGAACATAGAAATGAAGAGAATGTGGCACCAAAAAATGGAAATGTTAGAGGTGGTAGATAAAAGCATGGAAGGGGAAGAGGAAGGTGAAAATGATAGGGGAAGAAGAGATGACAAATCGGCTACAGGAGAAGATTGGAGGATCCAAGGCGTTGTGGGAAATACTATAAAAGGCATAGAATAAGGAACACATCGCATGGATATGCATGTGGAATATGAAAGGATAAAAAGACATGATGACAATAAAGAGACATGATAATGATAAGGAAGTAAGTAGGAATATTGAGGGAAAAAGGGAAGGAAATATAAGGAGAAAGAGAGACAATAAGGAAAAGTGATAAGGAGGAGAGGAAAAGAGAGGAAATTGTGCATAAGGAAGGGAATCAGGATTGGGGATATTCTATTGAGATTGGCTAGCATCAAGAATGTAGAGAGAAGAAAGAGGGGAGGAAATACATGGAGCGGAAAAACCATGGAGATGTGTGAGATGAAGATAAGAAGATTATGAGAAAATAGATAAAGGACGTATGATGAAGACAATAAATATATGGACAAGGGAGAATGGAAGATGGAGAGATGGGTAAGAAATGAAAAGAAAGGGTGGAGGTGGAGAAAAGGTAGGGGAGGAAAAAGTGAATGGAGGATAGACGATGAAATGTCAAGAAATAATGTTAGGGGAGACCAACAATGATTATTTTTAGGGAAGAATAGGGGAAAGAGTGGATAAAATACTTAGAAGGACAAATAGAGTGAAAAATGAAATGGAGAATGATGATGAGGTAATCTTAAGGGGAGACCAACAATAAATATATGTGTGAAACATGAGTGGAAGCATGGGGATGGGGATTGAGGAAACAAAATATGATGACGAAAGAATGTTATAGGAGACTAAAAATAATTATGGGTGTGGAACAGGGTGTGAACAGGTGGGATAATTCGAGAAGATGTAGTGGGAAGAGTATAGAAAGGGTGAATGATGATTTGTGAAAAAATGAAGGAGAAGACATGATGCAGAGGAAGAGGAGTAACTTGAGATGAATGTGAAGATCTGATCATGTGATCATTGACAACTTCTTCCAGGTGGGATGTTATTTAAGAATATATGTATATTCAAATTTGTGTGGTTTGGAAAAGAGAGAGAAGAGATAAATGTGCTTTCTACGGTTCAATTGTGTCAACCATCATCTGGGCATGACTTCCAACATATAGGTTGCCCTCATTTTTAAATGTGAGTTAAAATGCAACATATAAGGATGAAATGCAACAAATTTTAAACCCAAATCCACAAATTATATTCGATGAGAGAAATAATGAATAGGCAAGAGTATGTCTTTCACTAATGCAATACAAAATAAAAAGAAGTGTGTTTTTAATCCAAACTACAAGTATCACTAAGACAAGTAGGAGGAGGAGAATGTTTCCAAGGGAGAATATTTAATATGAAATATATTTCAAAAATAAATCAGCACAAAATTATTCCCTAAGAATGAACAATGAAAAGAAACCAAATAGGTCCCACCGGAATGCCAAAATGTTTCACCGAATAGTGTGCGTACGTAAGAGCAAAACATATAAGGTAAGGGTAAAGAGGAATACCCGTGAATGAAGGTGGAATGTAAAGTGTCCGTGTTCGATTTCCCGATCCAATGTTGATTTCAAGAACTTTTTTCTAGGAGGAACTACCTGTGATTACAAACAAGACTACAAAAGGAATATTAAACAATATATGTCAGTGTACTACCTACCGTATGCTAGATCCGGGAAGTGTGGTACTTCCTAGATGGTTATCAATCCACTGTTTAAAACAACTTAATGCAAGAAATAATATGAACCAATAATGTCCTATTGTAGTTGATATGATTTAGGTATCTCATTCAAGTACAATAAACAAATATAATCTAACATGCTAGGTTATGATCAGATCTGGAAGTCAAACAAGTAAATAAAGTGGTTGGGATAGGTCGAGTCAAACTTTAAATGATTTGGGTTGTTTGGATGAAAGGTCTGAGGTTGTTGTTATAGGTAGGTTTATCAAATACAGAGACCGACGTCGGTAGGGTATGACCAATGTCGGTTGAGAGGAAATCAACGATGGTTTGGGTTAACCGGCGTTAGTAGGGTTGAGTTGGTAGAAACTTAGTGAAGGTGGATTTTGGTGATTCTCTGGGATTTCCCAGGGAATGGACAGATAATGGGGAGGTAGATGACAATGTTGGGGGTAGTCATAGGTGTCTGGAGTCAGGTATGGGAGGCTGGGAGGTTGTAGGTGGTTGGGTAAAGGGATTTTCAGGGAGGTGAGAGGTGATGGGATGCAAAGGAGATTAGAACTCCCAAAATAGAGATGAAGAAGCTAATCTAAATAAATATCGAAGGTACAAAGATCCAAATGTACTTACTGGTGTTTTTAGACCTGGTGGTTAGATGGAGGTGGTGGTTAATCCATGGAACCAAAGGGTCGGTCCCCATAGTTTTGCTTCTTGGAATGTTACCATAAATGATTTCCTTTCAAATCAGTGCTTGGTTATTGGTTCAGGGTGTCTAGATGTGCCAGAGTACTCTTATGCATGCTTGCATGCATATCTCTCTTCTCCAAGACTTAAATAATTCTTCCAACCTCTCAAACAAGGTTACCAAAATGAATATATGGTAACCGACGATGGTTTAGGGTGACCGGCATCGGTTTAGGGTTGACCGAGTCGATTAAGGCGGGAAATCCTAGGTTTACTAAAAATGACAGATCTTGGCAATCTTTTTTTCCAACTCTATCTATTCTCGCGGATTAAAATATAATGTTGTGCTTAGATAATCGGAAAATGGTTAGAGGGAGAATAGGCATGTGATTTTAGGGTTGAACTAAGTCTTAGTTAATTAAGGTAGGTAGGACTAAGTCTTAGTTAGTTATGGTGAGTGGATATTGAGTCCTAGTAAAAGGAAACATGCTAAGAATAGGTTTATGATGAGGTGTCTAGGTGAGGTGCTAAGAATAGGTTTAGAAATTGAATATTAGGAGACTCGTAGTTTTTAAAATGAATTTATTTAACAAATGAGCTATAGATAACTAATGGAATTGGAGAAAGAAACGAACCGCACATTCTCTCGTTAAAGACTAATGCTCTGTAAAATAAAGTAATTGAAGTTTGAACAATAGGAAATTTTACACCTTATGTGTTTAATTTTGTTGAAAACTATAAGGTCTTACAATGGAAACCTAAATGTAATGAATATGTAAACCATGAAAAGGCCATGTCATGGATTATTCCTATCCTAGGTTTCTTCTGTAATTACATCATTATCTTTGTTTACGACATTTAAGTACAACATTAATGTGTACCCTATGTTATCCTATTGTATGAGTGGGTTCATGTTTATGTAAGTGTCCTACATGATGTTAAGTTTCTTTATTTGGATCCCATGTGGTGTTGTGTAACATGTAATTAAAGTCAAAAAAATTATTCCAATAATTTTATTGTTGTATTTTGTGTTGAAAATGTGGGCATTACATATGGTATCAGAGCAAGGTTCATGCTCTCAAACCTCTGGGATAGATTGGAGTTGTGATGATCTTGCATGGTGGTGGTGGATATGGGAAGAGTAATGTGATATATGTTGTGATGTGACCAATGTTGTAATTGTGATATTATGAATGCACATGTTATGCATGTCACTTAGTGTGTATTTGTTATCATGTTGATGTGTTTGTGATGAGATTATTTTCTCTCCTTTTTGTGGACTCAATGAGGATTTCACGTGTGATGTGCCACCTTGTTGTGTGTAAAAAGAATGTTATTGTGGATTATAAAGTGTTGGAGTGTTTTGTTATTATGTGATATGAAGGTGTGTTGATGTGTTGCATGAAAAAATTGGTGTATAGTGAATTGGATTTTATTGTGATGTCACCACCGTGTTGTGATGAATTGTGTGTGTCACCATGTTGTATTGCAATTGACTATATGTTGTAATGTTAGTCATTGTTTTCATCATACGTATAATTCATGTAATATGTGATGGTTCATGTCATGAATTAGGGGCATATGGTGATCTTATGGACCCTATTGTATAGTGCTTGCACTTGAGTGCATTATGTGGAGACGTGATGTATCAAACCCGTGTGAATAACAGTAATGATTTTTTTATACCTTGTATATATACCATGCGTAATACGCTATGTGTAATGTGTGTGAATCATCTTTGTGTCTGTAATGTAGTTATGTGTTAGGTTTTGAACCTTACACTAGACGACCCTATGTGGAACAATAGTTAAGAGTGTATGTGTGGAGAGAGGAGGTGTGGACCAAGTTTTCATAATCTTGAGTCAAGTCGAGTGAAGAAGTGGAGTCTTATATGGCCGAATACCCACTTCTATCTATTTAGTATACTTTGAGTTTGCTCAGTATATTGTGGATGCGTACCACCTTAGGCTCAACTTATGCAAGCTAGTGTCCCCTACTCTCTCCTATTGGGTTGGCCATCGAACAATCCTATGTGATTTTTACTATGTTGATCTTTGTGGGAGTATGGAGGGATGATTCAGGTAGAGATGATGACAATTACATTATTTGATATACTTATTTCTAGTTACATGTATATTTTTACGAGCTAAGGCTCGACATCTAAGTGTCAACAACTCAATGAGTACCCCTTTGGTGGCGGATAAGGCCACGTAGTGATTGTAATGTGCTATTTCTATATACGTATTTTATTCATAAATTGATCATTATCTCTTTTCTTCTCAGAACCAACAATTTTCTTGATTGATGTGTGCTTATATTTTGGGCTTTTTATTTGATTGTTACACTAACATGCAGATTTTTACACTAACTATTGCTAATTAGCCCTTTTTGTTCTTGGTTTTAAACTTTTTTCATGTTTAAAATTTTAATAGCCTTGCCCAATGCTTGAGAGATTTTGCCACTTGGCATTTGAGACGGATTGTTATGTTGGTTCTAATGTCGTAATGTGTTGGAATAAGGTCATGGGATTCACCATGGAGTGGTGGAGCCTATGGAACCGCTTCGTTGTATGGGGGTATGCCCCAAGGAGTTATAGATAACTAGTGGGTTGTTGAACCACGAGTTATTATGTCACTTGCGTGGGGGTGACATGGCCTTATATGCCCAAAGCCATAGGGTGACTCGGCCTCATTAAATGGAGAAAGGAGATGGGGCTCTATGGTTGAGTGACCTGATATTATTTATGGGGCTCTATGGTTGAGTGACCCGATATTCTTTATGGGGATCTATGGTTGAGTGACCCGATATTCTTGATGGGGCTCTATGGTTGAGTTACCCGATATGGAGAAATTAGGTGACGTGGCTCTATATGGTTGAGTGACCCGGCTTGGTTTTGGCACTATGATTCTTTCTCTTTGGGAGGTATATGGAGTTGATTGGTGATGCTTTGGGAGGTATATGGAGTTTTTTTGTGATGCTTTGGGAGATATATGGATTTGTTTTGTGATGTGTTGTGATGTGTGGAGTTGGTATTATGAATTATGTGTACTCTTGTGAGTCTTGTTAGACATTGTTATGATTGAGGATTGACGCTCCTCTTGGATTACTATGTACTATTGGATATTGTCTTGGCACTATGTTGGTACAATCATGGTTTTTGGGTCATGTGATACCAGTTGTATATGTATCAGCATGATGATTATGTTTGATAGTCACATGTGTGTGTTAGATATTTGCCTATGACATAATTTGTTGAAATTTTTTTGTTATGTGGACTACTTGGTTATCTTTCCATGGTGGAATTAGAGGTCTTGTGATGTGATACAATCGTGAAAGTATGTAACAAGATGTCTCATGGGTCGTTTGTGTTGTGTTGAGTGTTGTGTGACATCTTGAGGCCAATTACTATTGGGCACCCACAAACATAAGACAATTGAAATTATAAACAATGAATATTAAGAGTTTGAGATTAAGAAATACTATAAAGGAAAAAGATAAATTAAATAATAAAGAAAAATATAACCAACTACCAATCTTCATATAACCTTAAAGTTTAAGATAATTCAAAAATTAACTTGCTTGTTTGTGGTAGCATTGTGCATATAAGTTGTTTTTGTTAAATGACTTGTGTCATTATTGACTTTCTTTCTTACGTATCCCTCAAGCTTCAGTGTTGTGTCACATCGAGGATGATGCTCTTATAAGGGGAAGGAGATGTAATACCCATGATTTCTTCTCCCCCTCCTAGACCTATCACGTCCTCAATGTCCTTTTAGACTGTCGTTTTCCTAAGCCGCTCTTAACAATGAAAATGCCATATTTTTGAATTCCAATTTTATACGCATCCGTCCAGGTTTGAGTCAATTTATTAGCTTGGATATCACGCAATGGATTCAGAATGCATAAGGCATATGGACTGTTTGACAAAGGATTAAAAAAATATGCTTTCGTGGACATCTAGAATTTATTCGATCTGCACAAATGGTTTCATTAAAATATTCATTCTTTGAGATTTTTACCTCATGAAATGAAGAGGAAATGTATGTTTTTCAAATGTGTTAAGGTTTGAGAATAGACTCTTCATTGTGAGCTTCCCTGATATATCCTCCTCAAGGTTAAGACACCGCCATTGAGTAGGGACTCGAAGCTCTAAAGCAAATACACTTAGCAGGCATTCATTTTTCTAGCATCCTCCCAACCTGTGAAAATAAGATATTCTACAAGTGTGGGCAACCATGAATATTTATAGAAATAGGGATTTACTCTATCTTGGCCGCATGTATATCTTTAAGAAACTATCATTCTTTTTTTATTTCCCATGTTAGCTCAACCCAGAGTAGTTGCATGGATCTGTTGGCTTGAAAGGAATATGGGAAGCTTAACAAAACCTTCTTAGAAAACAATCCTTCCCGTCACACACACTTCTCTCGTGGCATTCTCTATTTTTTTCGGCATAAATATCTTTCTCACCTTTAGTATATGATAGAAACAATAATATATGGTGCTCTTGTTAGGAGACACTAGGAAAAATACCAGTTTTGTTTACCAAAATCCATGTATAAAAGCTCATAAGTGTTTGATATGTTAAACAAAATGCCACAAAGGAGCATAGTCTTCTAATTTTGACGGTTACATGAATTATCGGAATGAGTTTTCCCCTAGAGCCTTGATAACTTGAATCAAAATCAAGTGATTGATGTAAGACTAGAACCATACCCTCACTAGCAATATACTCAACTTGTGTTTAGATGAGAAAACTAAAAAAATAAAAGACTTTAAACTCCAATCATTGTGCATTGTGCATGTGTATATAGCTTCACCCCCATAATCCTTGTTGTTATCTTCCCAACCAAAGACTACCAAAAAAAAAAAAAAAAAATAGAACACATGGACATCCATCAAAGTATTTTGGAAAACATATTTTTACCAATTTTATTCCAAAGTGTCGTAGTAGGATTTATACAAAATGTAAAGAAGATGCATGGTGTGTGAGTGTTAGAAAATTCCATGTTTGGAGGAAGCAAGCACAAAACATGTGATTTTTTTGTAAAAATGTTTGAATAAAGCATTGGAGCAGCTGAAAGGACCCTTTGTATGCTTTAGTATCGGGTGTGGTTGTTTAGAGGAAAGGCTAAGTTTGTATTATATCTCATCATGTGACTTCAATGACACTATGGCCAACTATTAGTTTTGTGGAGCTCATCATGCTTGGTCTGTGGCTTGCGCTTGGTGACTATGGAAAGTTATGCGGTCTCGTCAAATGTGAGGATCATGGGATTAGCGTAAAAGGTATGGATCACTCTTCCTCTCGCTTCAAACTAAGCATTTCATCATTTATTTTTTTAAGTGTTGGATTTCAGCATGTTATATATATATATAATATATATATATATATATATATATATATATATATATATAAAATGCAAATGAATGAATGACATGACTTTTACCTTTCCCAAAAATATTTTTCCTTAAAATCTTAAGCAAAAAAAAAACATTAGGCCTTGGAACCATGTGCATGGAGTGCCATGTCGAATGGTTAATGGGAACCAAAACCTCAAACAAGACCCATGTCGACCAAGACACCATGAAGTTTCTTAACCAAGATGACTAACATGATTAGATGCCTTAACAAGGTGAGATTCAATACCCTTTTTACACTTCA
This sequence comes from Taxus wallichiana var. yunnanensis, assembly GCA_018340775.1. Lineage (NCBI taxonomy): Eukaryota > Viridiplantae > Streptophyta > Pinopsida > Cupressales > Taxaceae > Taxus > Taxus wallichiana. Next base: position 382,453,414 of record CM031242.1, read on the forward strand.
GTCACTCTTGGTGACGTTTCCACTTTATGAAATTGTGATTGGTTTTCGCTTACAAATGTTGTATCGAGTTGGTGTAACTGGAAAACACCTTCACCTAAATCTAGTAGTTCTATGTGAAATGGAAACCAACTCTCGCCAGTAGAAATAGTTTCGTAAGTTAGAGTTTCAAGTGGACATTGGGGCCCACCAATCTTCGTACAATGAAGTGTTGTTCATTGTGTTCATGATAATTGGGCTCAAAGTCACCTTCATAAATTGAACCTTGTTTGACGTAATCAAATTCCGTCAAATCTGGTGAGTTCTTTGTTTATAGGGGAGTAGGTAGGAATCAATGAAATTTATGTTTGAACATTAAAATGAGTGGTTTTGGAAACCATATTATAAGCACTTTAGTTGATTTGGTTAGTTTTCACACACTCACAACTTAAGCTAGAAAATCTTCCTGAGCATCCCATTGGTTATATAAATTACTCATGAAACCTTTTTATAGCATTGAAGTGTGTGTAGAGTATTATTTAATCAATTACTTTGTATGAAAGGATTTTGTAATATATAGTTTTCTCTCCTTCCCTTCTCTCTCTTAAAATAAATATAAAATTGGGTGGTCTTGGAAACGTGAATGGATTAAGAATGCAGATGATTTTGAAATAAAATTAAAATGTGTATCTATTGAGAAATGGTCAAAATATTGTGAGTAGAAAAGAAAATGTTTTACAACTTTCTCTCTCTTCCCTACTTTCTCTCTCTTGAAAAATAAAGAAAATGAATGTGTGAGGAAATTATCTCTCCTCTCTCTCTCTCTCTTATATCTACCTCCCTTTGTACATTGTTTGAAATTACTTGAAATGATGAATGTCTTATTTGTGCTTGAGTGTAAGGGTTTTCCATACTCATTCCTAGGACTGACGCAACGTTGGTTGCAGGTACTCCGAACAAGAGGAATTTTCTAGATGTGATATGTTGTAATTAATGAGTTGTCATTGTAAAGTTGTATTTATCTTGCATTACATGTATCACCATAGAATAATGATATGTATTGTTCAAAAAATTGTTCTTGGTATATTTTGAAAAGGGAATACCAATGTGGCTATATTTTATAGTGTCAATTGGATGTGAAGTTGTATTCAATGTTGTACCTATGTTATAAAGACATTAAACTAATCTTTTGTTATGATAATTATTGGTATAATTCCTTAACAACCACAATGCTAGGTAGAATCTCCTCTCATCAACACTAACGAAATTAAAAGAACGAGTTGTGATGCCTATTTTACTTACTCCTCCCATTTGAGTCTTTTTCTAGGGTATAAAACATTGATCGTGTTAATAAAATACTCTGACCTCATTAATCATCTCCTTGTTTTTCACCTAAGACATCTTATTAAGGACTATTTCCTTGATATTTTATGATGTGGTACATATATGTTTTGAAACCTATCATATTGGGATGAGTGAGGTGATCATGTCTAGGTGTTGTAGGTATGACCATATCATGAATAAGTTAACCCCATCTTGTGCATAATTTCCCTTGGTACCCTAGTGGGTGGCCAAAGCCTTACAAGATAGTTGGTGGTTGTACCTACGATTGATCTCTTGTGAGATCTAAATTATGTGAGTGGAGACTACGTGTTGTATTACTTGTGTATTTACCCAACAATTGAAATAGGTCCTTAGGAGGCTTTTGTAATGCTTAATATTATTTGGGATATCTCTCTTGCAATATACACTTAATACTTGTGTGTCTAAGAGCAATGAAATGAGTTGTCTGTGCGAGGTCATACTCCTTGTAGTCTTAGATCCCTATGTGTTACGTAAGTGTTATAGGAATATATTTGTTCCAAAATGATGTTATACAGGACCAAAGTAATCGTGTAAATGTAGTTAGTGAAAGGGTAAATAAGATTAAACTAAGTAATGACCGCTACAAAAAAATGGTATGCCATTAAATGATGTCAAAACCAACTAAAATGTCAAATGTGATCATAAAATGAATATAATAGAGTAGAGCTCAATGACTAATACAACAACCTAATAAATTGAAAAAAAAAAAATATGATGCATGATCACATGCTTTGTTTGCATAAATGTGGATTAAACAACGATGCTAATGAAATAATAAAATGTAGCCTTGAGGATGGGATACCTTCAACTGTAGCCAAGGTCTTGTGAGTTAAGGAGATTGCACTCTAGTTGGACTTGTAAAAGTTAGTAGAACCCTTGGCGTAGATAGGAATATATTAAATCTAGGATCACTCAAGAAGTAGAAATTTATGGTCGAAACATGTAATTAACCCATTGTTATTAAGAGTAAATCCTTAAGGTGATGAAACAAAAGTAGTTTGAAATGTGAAATTTGTCACTGAATTTCAAAGAAAAATCTCTATGATGGGAACACATGTGTAATGTACCCTTCCATGTGCAATATGATTGTGAAAATAGGAATTCCTAATTGAGTAACAGATTGTGAATCAAGAATGATACAACTTAATTAGTTAACCTACATAGTTGGTTGTAATAACTTGAAGATTAAAAGAGTGTATTGTTAGTATTAAACAATGCTATGAAATGAACTCGGGATAGGTTTTCTATAGATCTAGTAACCTTCCTTTATCTTCCTGTGAACTTTCCTCCTTGTAACGAGGGTACTTTTCCAAACCAAGTAAACATGGATCTCTCAAACAAATCCTTAAGTCAAATATTAGAATATGCATGTGTGTATGTACGTTCCTAATCACAATCATGCTATATAAATTTATTTCCACAACAAAAACGAGCGAATTCTATTAGAACCACTATAGGTGAAATGTTAAAGAAAAACATGCAGCCTAGTTGTAAAGGAATGAAGGATCCCATGTTATGTGTTCTTCAGAAAATTATAGTCAACTAAACAAATTTTGAGAAACAAACCTTTAACTTAGGAATTGAATATTAGGAGACTCATAGTTGTTTAAAATGAATTTATTTAACAAATGAGCTATGGATAACTAATGGAATTGGAGAAAGGAACCAACCATGCATTCTCCATTAAAGACTAATGCTCTGCAAAATAAAGTAATTGAAGTTTGAAAAATAGGAAATTTTAAACCTTATGTGTTTAATTCTATTGAAAACTATAAGGTCTTACAATGGAAACCTAAATGTAATGAATATGTAAACCATGAAAAGGCCATGTCGTGGAGTATGCCTATCCTATGTTTCTTACTATAATTGGGTCATTATCTTGGTTTACATCGTTTGAGTAAGACATTGATGTGTACCCTATGTTATCCTATTGTATGAGTGGGTTCATGTTTATGTAAGTGTCCTACGTGATGTCAAGTTTATTTATTTGGATCCCATGTGGTGTTGTGTAGCATGCAATTAAAGTCAAAAAAAAAATTCCAATAATTTTATTGTTGTATTTTGGTGTTGAAAATGTGGGCATTACATACACCATAAAAATAACAAATCCACTAACAAAATTAGGTGTATAAAGGTAACAAGAGTTTATTTGTTATTTGTTGATTTCAGTCCCTTAGTTTTTAATTATGCCGAAAGGTGTTTCTCAGTTGAGATCGGCCTGGCTGATTCTGACATACATCAAATAATAGAGGGACCGTATTTCGCAGATCCTAAAGAAAGAGGAAAATATCGACCAATGAAAGGGATGCACATGGATTGTGCTTCTTAAGGAGTAAAATTGGTTGTTGATGCGAAGAATTTGTTTGAGTCATAGATGGCTTGGCAGTGAAGGTTGTGATTTCTTTCGATGCACCATACGCATTAATTTCGGGCATGTTGCCAAATTTCATGATGGCACTTTGATAGCGGTTTGGTTCCTGTAGCACTCCACAGATATGCAGAACTTAATAGATCTGGATTTTGTCTGTCACGCAGCATATTATTTCCAACACACGCAGGTTGATGTGTCACGTAGGGACTGTGGTTTAGGGTGTTGGACTTCAGAGACGGAGTTGACATCCTTTGTAAACGAAGAATGAATTTCAAGCAGCTTCGACAAAATTAGGTAGTGACCATTGCTTGAGTTTGGGGATTTTAGAAGATGAAGCAATCAGAGGCTGTTGATGTTGAGTTTCGTTCTTCTTCTTCACAATCTGAGATCGAGCTGGTCTCTTCCATCGCCCAGCCAACAAATTCTAGTTCCATGATTCAGATTGTTAATGAACACCTCTGAGTGATAGCTTTTCCATACTTCCATTTCCGAAAAACAAATTTCCTTTAGCTGGCCCTCCTCACCCCAACCGAATATTGAAATAACAGAGGCTCCTTCCCAGGTAGATTACGGAAGGAAAGACAGAGTCCCTTTTTTGTTAAGGATATATTAGGGCTATTTTCACGTATGCATGGGTTTCTGCAGTCAAACTGTTCTCTAGAAAACTCTCGAGGGAGACTCAATAGCGTATGTTCCTTTCCCATTTAAAGTGTCTGGCCACTTTATCTTGGGACTGTGGTTATTTTCATTGATAAGATTTTTGGTCATATCCAGAGAGCATATCTGTTAAAATGTTTGCTTTATTTTGAGATTGTTCAAAAGGAGTACAACGATCGAGTGAGGGTGAACTATATGCTTATTCCGTGGATAGTTGGAATGTTGTTGAGGATGGGTCTTCCTTCCCACATCGCTCCTAATAAAGTTCACCTAGTCCTGTGGTGCCTATTTATGGCTCACGTCACAGTCTTAGAGCTCAAAATTTACGGTCAATGGTTCACAAAAGGGAAGAGGTCTCTGGCTCGAGTAGCGAACCCTTCCACGCATTTATCTGTTATTGGAAACTTCGTTGTGGCTCGTCTCGCAACAAGAGTGGAATGGAGAGAAGCTGCAATGTTCTTCTTTACCGTTCGATTGGTTAACTATGCGGTGGTATTCATCACACTTTATCAGAGATTGTGCTCGTATATCACAGTTTCCAGAGAGATATGGTTGTGGTTCTTTTTATTTGTTGTAGCTCCGAGCTCGGCGAGCGCTGCATGGAGGTGATATCAGGATCATTCGATACAGGGTGCATGGTGCATGGTGAGTAATAATATTAATGAATTCGATTGAAATTTTTTTACATGTAATTCAAATTAATTATTTGGTGGGCTCCTACTTTCTACTGTAATTTGCAGAGAATGAGATTGAATATTTTCTGTGATAATATGGGAAATTTTTCAGTGATTTGGTGGTGTGCGCATACCCAATGAGGACAACATCGATTGCTGCAGTGAAATATGCAGAGGAGGTGAAGCATCCGATTGGTGGGAGTTTACCATTAGTTGTGTGTTTGGCGTCAACAGGAATGGTGTTACTTCTGCTGCTCTTAACTTGTGCAAATATGGTTGTGACTAGGGACCCCTGTTTCCAAATGACTCTATGGAATAAATGGGCAATTACGAAACCGAAAACTAAACTTATCTAGAAGAAATTGTACAAATGTTTCTCTACAAAAATAATACTTCCCCAATACATTTTTTGAGATTTTTGCCGTAAAATACGTGCAAATATTTGTAATGACCTTCACATAAAATTTGACTGTCATTTTTTTATATATATTTATACATAAATTCTTTTAAAATATATACAAATGTCTTTAAAATAATTAAATAAATATATAATAAATACGAAACCGAAATAATGTTTGATAGGCATATGTGGCATTCAAATTTAACACGTGTGTAATTCATAAAAAATCGGATGGTAGATTGATCATGGTCGTGCATGCGCCGATACACAAATTTTTGTCCGATCACGTATCACTTTATCAATCTTCTAGGAATTTCATAAATTTTTTCTTGTTTAGAATCTTCAATGCCAAAATTCTTAAATATAAATAAAAGCACAAGTTTGGCCTTAAGCATCTTGATTATTCATGTGTCGGAATGAAGATCACCTTTCAATTCGAAATTATCGTTCAAAAAAAAATTTATAACAACCACGTAAGTAACAATTATGGATTTGTACATACATTAATATTAATCCCAAATTATAATAATCACATTGGGGAAAGAGAAGATGTTTCTATTTGTGACCATTGTTCCACATAAAAAATAACAAGATTTTTTCTAAAATGCAATTAATACTACACTTCCTATTTCACAACACTATTACATGATTGAAAATTGTTACAATATTACCAATTTACCATCTATTGTGGCTCACCTTCATATAAAAAACTAAGTATCAAGGCCCGCACAATTTCTTAATGACACCAATTGAAAAGTTTATGAGACAAAACTCTAAATAATCACTATATTATTTCACTCAAAATATGTTCACACATACCACTCTATAAAATTATTACAAGGTCAACAACAAATCCGTTCACGCATACCACCTTCACTTCATCTCGATCCTTACGCCACATGCAGGCTCCAAATATTTTTTTAATTTTTTCAAATTAACATCGCCATACCCCAACGAAAATATTAAATTAACTAAATATGACTCCTAAGACAACATAATATTTCACAATCCCTAAGAATCTCGGCTCTTTCATTTTTTATTGTCAAACTTCAACAAATACAATGGCCCTCCTTGGAATCCAAATAGCCCCACTCATGTTCCCGTACCACCAATCTCTAGAGGCGACCGCAAACAACTTCCTTTAAAAATGGCCTAGGCCCTTACAATCCACAAGTCTCGAGGCTTTACTTTACATCAGGTAATTGTAGATATAGGTTCTTCTAAATGGCATGGTCTTACGTTTACCGCACTTTCCAAAGTCTCCTCACTACAAGACTTGCACATTTTACCTCCTTTCTCTTTTGAATGTTACTCCAAAATGTCCCTCACCCGTCACCTCCTCAAAATAAAGGAAGAGGCATCTCGTTTGAGAAGTCTTTAGTTCTCCGCTCTGTAATATAAAGTGCTCCACTCCATCTTTCCCCTGCTCCTTACAACATATACATTCATGATGTGATTCCACGTTCCCTTCCTCTTGTAGTTACAATTTTTTAATACTTCATAAATGTCTACACTTACTTTCAATGGTGCTCTATTACCGTTTCATTGTTTATCTCTCCGCTCATGCATCACATTTAAAAAAATTTGTACTTCTTCTTAGATCTCGCTCGCATCCACATCACACGATCCGTTGTGCGATTGCTAGTTATTAAATAAATTTGTTCGTCATAACATTCTATGTGAGTTCATTTTCCACTGCTTCCACATAAGAATTCAATAAAGTAGTCATTTCTTTTTCAATGACGAGGCGTCTTTGAACTTAAGATTATTCCTTTGTCTCCTTTAGAAATACAAATTAAACTTTGTTTTTGTTGGTAATGGTGCATTGTTCTCAATTACAAAAATTGGATTGTCCTACCATCTAATTATCCAATTTGGAAAATGTGTGCTTTGTACATCTCATCTCATTTGGTCGAATCCACTAGTGAAAACCAAAACCAAGGGGAAAAAAATAAGAAAAAGTTAGAAAGAACAGAAATGTTTTAACAATAGGATAGAAATTGCTTTCCATGAGAGCTACGTACGGCTCTCATCAAATACATTCCACACTGAAATAAATGTGCGTTCTTTGTTTTTTTCACTCCCCCATAATTGGTGGTTAGTTTTTCAACGGATTTTCCATGGATTGAATTGCAATAAATTAGCAATTCATGCGATACTCGTTTCCTCCGTTCCCCATATTATTAAGATCCATGTGACTTTCTTGTTCAAAACCGGACCAGAACAAACCTTTCCAATTCAATGTGAACTCCATTCTCCCACAGACATTACCATTTCAGTGAAACCTCTTTTTGTCGCCATTGATGCTCATGGCATATACTGTTTTGTGGGGCCAAACAGTCTCCACCATTATAGAGAAAGAAAAACATCCCCGTGACTAAAATATAGCTAGTCAAACAAATGCCTGTGTGTTGTTAGTGCCCAACCGCTATCACCGGCTTTTAATGCGCCAAACATGTCACATGGTCTTCTTTCTCACTTTAATTAAAGGAAAAGAAGATTACACATTACCGCGCGCCAAATTTCCAAGGAATGATTTTGGTGGGGAGTCACGAAGATCGACGGGTGACGGGACCCGATGCAAAATCAAAGTTAATATGGTGTTCCACATCATTGTCCAATCTTGTCTTTAAATTGCAGGGGAGTTTCTTCGATTGTTTATCATTATCATCATCAGTGTGAAATGATGAAGACATTTCCGTTACTTTTAGTTGCGGCGGTTGCAGTGAGTTGTTGTTGTTGGGGTTTCGAGGAAGAGGAATTGGAATGGCGCCCTGCGACTGCTACCTGGTATGGCAGCCCCGACGGAGATGGAAGCGACGGTAAAATTCTTTTACTTCATTATCTGTTTCATGCTACCTATAGAGATCTGTAATGGATGATTGTTTGCAGGAGGTGCGTGTGGATATGGTAGCCTTGTGGACATGAAACCCTTTAGAAAGAGAGTGGGCGCAGTGAGTCCGGTGCTGTTCAAAGGCGGCGAAGGGTGCGGAGCGTGTTACAAGGTGAAATGTCTCGACGATTCCATATGCGCCGACAGAGCTGTGACGGTGATTGTGACGGACGAATGCCCTGGCGGTTACTGCGCCTTTGGCAGAACCCACTTCGACCTCAGCGGCTCCGCATTTGGTCGCATGGCCGTTGCAGGCCAGGCCTCCTCCCTTCTCAACACTGGAGAACTCCCCATTCTTTACAGAAGGTATACAACACACTACTCTTCTTTCTTTCTGTTTTACAGAAATCTTAAGTAATGTTAATGCAGGACAATATGCAAGTATCCGGGCAGAAACGTCACTTTTCATGTGAACGAAGGCTCCACCGACTACTGGTTTTCCATTCTCATTGAGTACGAAGGCGGCGATGGAGATGTGGGAGCCGTGCATTTAAAAGAGGTATATTTATACTGTGCATTAATCGGATGTGAACTTGGTTACAGATATGAATCATTGTTTGGAATTGGTACTTAAGTGCAGGCAGGGTCGGAGTCGTGGATGGAAATGAAGCATTTGTGGGGAGCAAACTGGTGTCTGTTAGGAGGGCCAATGAAGGCGCCATTTTCTCTGCGCGTCACCACCTTGTCTTCTCAGAAAACGCTCTCTGCAAGGAACATCATACCGCACAACTGGTTTCCCAACGCCACTTACAAATCACGCCTTAACTTCGACGACTGAACCGAAAAAATAGTGAATAGATTGAGTGCCGCTCGGTGGCAGCGCCAGCTATGGTGCTGCGTATCAGCAGTGGATGGAGTTTGAACTGTAAACAGCCATTTTAATTCACTAAACAATGTCTATGCTTTCAGAAAAATATATCAATTTACAGCCTATTCTCGTCCATGAAAACTTACTCTCGTCTTTTAAATAGAATAATTTACAGTAAACAACTGATCCGCACAAAAAATAATGGAAAGAAAACACGCAGGGACAGTGACAGTGAGAGTGAGAGTGCCACGGCACCAACTAACTTTATCTGTAGTCGCACCAAAAGCGTAGCTCGCTTATGAAATGACGGGACAAGGCACGCTTTAAATTCCTGTTGCACCGTGGGTCCCGTGATTTCTGACTGTGGTGGAATGTGCATAATATCAATGTCTTGCAAAACATTTATATACCTACTTGATGCTTTTCTTTTTCAAATTGATAAAATACGTTTTGGTGTTCCAAAATATATGGGAGGGGAGCCAGTCACGGTGCACCCTAACTTTGGGTGACTATTTGCAACAGCACAAAAACCAGACGAATCACAAAAATCCGTCAAAAGAAGCGCGCGCAAATTCTCTACACGACCATGTCATTTGCCAGCTCAACAGACACGTAGACCTCCGTACGCCTGAGCTGGAGTGTGAGGTGTCCAAAATTCGTGTTTTCCCGCGCTTGACCAAATCCCGTGCATGTAAACCCCCACCGGTTGAGATTTTTGATGCCATTTAAGGCGCATTAACGGACTGTACACTGAGGACAGCGAAATCCAGGCATAGGGATATGGTCGTAGTAAATGTTTTTGGCGCCGTGTCAGGGAAGCAAACGGATTGATGACTCCCTCCGCGCGGATTCATTGCACTGCTCAATATGGCGCCACCTACTCCCAAACCGCCTCCAGCACCCACACCGTATACCGCTCGAACCAGCAAAGCACGCACCCTAACTTTGGAAGCCATCGGACCAGGAGGGGAGTGTTTACAGTTGTGGCGTGATAATTTTCAACAGCACAAACGTGTTCATGCTTACGGCTACGGCGTTGGGAGCGACTCAAACTTGCGACTTCTTTCTTCAGCAATAACTCAGTGTTTCAAAGACAATCCTTCTGATCTGCCATCTTCAATCTTGCCGTGGATGCTTCATGACAGGTTTCGTTCGGTTCTGTTCTGTCTCATTTACTTCTTTTAGACAAACCCTCCTTAGTCGTTTTAAAGTGAATTTCAATTTGATTTGGTGGTTTTACATATGAAAACTCGACGCTTTTTTCTCGTGACGCGTCTTGCAGCAGGGTGGGGAGGAGCTCGCTCGGCCGACGGAGAATGATCCACGCAGATGCAGACACATTCCTTCAAATGTGTTTATCAACACATCAAAAGAGCTTGGAAATTGTTTGATTCTCTTCGAATATTAACAGTCGATTCGGTTCTATTAGGTGAGGTTTTAACCCTCACTGAGGCAGTGATAGAAACAATTACTATTACTTCTTCTGTACTGGTAGATGATGTTATATGTCTTCCTAGTTACGTGATTCCTTCTCGCAAAGACTTAAACTCCTATTGTTTCTGAAAATTACAATATACTGAACATTAAAAAACAGCTGGGTGTTCCATAAAATGTGTCAAAAGAAGTGCGTGAGAGTTGAATCTTTGTGCAGGTTGAATTTATATAAAAATATGTCAAACTAAGCGCGTGAGTATTGTATCATTGTATCGTTGTAGCATTCGATTGTGCTCAACTGAGCGTGCTCAAAGTGTGATTTTTGCTCTCACGTTTCCATTGTTGTAGCTATGTACACGGACGCTTCCATTCTTTTAAAGACATTACTGTATGAGAGGGGATCCAGTCCCGGTGCACCCAAACTTTGGGACACTAAACTGAACATTTAAAATCACCACTTAATCACAAAAATCTGTCAAAAGAAGCGCGTGAGAATTCTCTACAGCCCCATCTCCTTCGCTGTTTTCGACAACTGTGAAATCCACGCATAGGGATATGGTAAGTTTAACAACAAAGCTGCCTAATGTTTCGGCCTGAGATTTTTGTGTGTGGGTGTTTACACTGACCACCTCTGTGTTGGGAGCTAGTCATACTTCCAGAGTGTACTTACTGCTTTCTTTCTTCAAAGAATAATATCTACTTGAAGTGATATTTTAACTTTGCTTCCTTCAAAACTAGAAATAGTCATTTGAATCTTGCCGTGGATGCTTCAAAAGAGGTTTCGCTCGCACACTGCTCTCTTTCTTAGCCATTTACTTCTTTTATGGTAACCCTCCTTAGTCGCTTTTAATGTGAAGATTGGAAAATTGTTCATATTTAAAGGTAATCAAGTGGTTAGGCTCCTTGAGCAATAGTCAAAATGGAGTTGTTTGATTCAAACTACACTGGTATGCATGTGATTTATAATCGGATATGATTTATAACTGAATATATTTCAATCATAGTTGATAAAAGCCTTCGAATGTTACAAGAAAGTCAAGACGCTGATTTGTCAAAGGACAGGGCAACCCTATTATTATTAGTAATCGATTCGTATAATTTGGTGATTTTACATATTAAAATCTGATAATATAATTTGTACTTGTCTTGCACTGGTGTTGTTATGCTTGTTGGAGTGACTGATAATGGAAGTGCATATGCTTGTTGTTATCAACACATTTTTTAGTTTGGCAATTGTTTGATTCTTTTTGAATATCTACAGTCCATGTGCTTCCAAAGAGTGAGGTTTTTACCCTCATCGAGGCAAAGTGATAGAAACTATTGCGTATTTCTCTTTTCTACTTGTAGATTGGGTTATTGGCTTCTGTGTGTTACTTTAATGACATTTACCATTGATTGTTACTCAGTGTAATTTTCAGAAACAATAGGAGTTTAAATCTTTCAAAAAGGTTATCACATAACTTGGAAGACATATATATTCATTCAGTAAACATTTGCATTGTCCATTACAAAAACATGGCCATACAATATACTTGGGCCATATAACTACTACTACTATATTGTACTTTTTAAATCGAAAGGCCAATTCCACACATCAAAAATTCAGCCCTCAAAATTAAATATTTACTTTCGAAAATATTATTTCCAAAATCCGAGGAAGGGCGGCGTTGAATCAGCAGTTGAGGTCAAGCCGGGTGTTACTTTGCAATTGCCTCCCAATGTTGACATCCCTCGTAGGCGTAGTTGAAATGGATCAAACTTGAGAAGCATTCACTCCGACCGCAAAGATTATGTGTTGAACGATAAAGGGCAATGTATGCCCATTAATTCTCTTAAGATTGGTGTTGATCAGAAAAGGATTAATTGACTGCTCAATCTCCTTTTCCTTTCTAACTCTCTTCTTGCCTTCTCAAACTCCTTCTCCTTTATCGCTTGATCCCTTTGAATTCTTTCCTGTTCCTTTTCTGCTCCCTTTCCCCTTTGCTTTGAATCAACTTTTGGTGCTCCTTTGTTTTCCTTCTATATTCTTTTTCAATCTTTTCCTCGCTCCTTCCTCTCCCTTTCAACAATTCGCTCAAATTCTTCTTCTCTTGGATTTGTTCCTTTTTTCTTTGCTTTAACTCATCTATTTCTTTTTTCTCGTTCTCTTTCTCAACCGTAAGCTCCATGTACTCGATCTGCTGTAATTAGTAGAGATTCCCTACGCTCAATCTTATACCGTAAGCACTATTTGACCTTGATGATTCTCTAACCTTTTCCACAGGAGTTTCAAGAATCTACCAAGAGTTTTCTCGTCTCTGTTTGCCTCACAAGTTTGGTTCGAATCCGCCTCCTAATACCCCCGCATCATTATCTTCGCATCATTATCTTCGTGTTGACCGATCACAACATAGTAGTGCACCAAATCTGAGTCATGAAATACTGCTGGTTGAGAGGGTAAAGAGAGGCTGACCTCTTCATTATTGAAGTTCAAGTTGACACCAAGATTAAGAGCTGCTTCTTTCATCCAATCGGGTGGGCTTTCTTCTGTGGGCAAAGATAGTGATTCATCGATTTGATTAATTCTGTTTGGAGTTTCCAATTGTTGAGCAACACATTCATTTATATTTATCTCCATCTGCTGAGGTTCTGATTCTTTCTCCAATTGTGTGTTAGGGACCATCTGAACATCTTCACTTCCCTCTAAATCAACCCTAGATAGATGAAGCATATTTTCTCATTGCAGACACCAACATCATCTTGAAAAGATGTGTCAAATGTTCTCCTTGGTGCCATGTCTTCATCCAAGGCATTGGGATTAAGAGGCCATATCCCTGTTCTTTTGAATCCTAATTTAATGTTGTTAGGTGTAAGAGCCATTCTGAATGCTTTGCTCCCTAACTCGCTAATTCAGCCCTTTTCACATCTATCCCATGGTTTCGCAACTATCCATTCAAGGCTCTCTCCTCCTTGAAGTATGTTTTGAATGGAGCAAAGACACTCACATCCAATGGCTGTAATTTATGAGAGGTGTGTGCAGGCAATGTTAATAAATCAATCCCCAAACTCCTGGCTTCTTGAATTGTCCCCAAAGCAACATGTGAACCATGGCCATCAAAAATTAGTAAATGCCTATTGGTAGGAGACACTCCACCAGGTATAGATGATGCAAAGTGATGTAACCAGTTCATGAATAAATCTTTTGTCATCCATGCATGTGATTGTGTTGCCATGCAAGCTCCAGGCTCACAACCTGCAATATAATTTTCTAAATGGCTCTTCCCCTTAAAAAGATAGAATCCTGGAATGCTTTGTCCAACAACATTTACACAACACAATATGGTAATCCATTCTCTGCTTTTTGGGATGATATATGGCACACTCCTACTACCCCTTTTAGCAAGCACTCTCATACCGCAGCCTTCCTCCGCTTGTAATCCAGCCATCACAATTCCATATTCGGTTTGGTCCATATGGGTTGGCCTCATAAGCTTTAGACAAATTAATGTAGAAGGAACTGACAATTGATGGCCTCAAACACACTGCTCGATCCTTATCAAGCCCTTCAGCTGTCCTTAATGTTAGATCCGGGTGTCTTTTTTTAAAACCTGCCCACCATGACTTACCCGGAAAACCATCCGTGAATGGGTTAGACCTTGTTTCGCAGATTTGTGCCACACATGTCTTAAGTTGTATAATTTCTAACCCATGTCCCATGTCAGCCATTTCATGACACCAACTCACTATCTCCATCTCTTCTTCTTCTGTTAGAATTGTTGGTGGACCCTTTCTTTTAGTGGTGGTAATGCCCATTAGCCATGAAGTAAGGGTGGTTGCTGGTATACCCCATTTTTTTGCAGCAGCGCGTGTAGAGTATCCATAATCTTCAACATCTTTCATGGCATTATTCATATCAGACTTGTTCCAATCAGATCTTGGCTTTGACACATTTTGTGTCGAAGGGCTCACTCTTATTGCTTGGACATTTACTTCTTCATGTGGTGTGTCATCGGCATCTTGAGGTGGGGTATTGATAGCCTCTTCTTCACGTTCTTCACTTGGCGGAAATCTTGCTCCCCCTAATTTTGGCACACGCAGTCTTACTCTTTTCGGAAGTCCGCCTTCTCCTCATGATGTCAATAAAACCTCGCTAATATAGTTAAATTCAACAAACCGATGTAACTTACAACAATGAGATATTCAAAGATATTGAATCATCAAACGTAATTCTCAAGTGCAGCCATTTGATATGAGTGCCTATGTTCTGAGCAATGGATACTTCAAAAATCAAAGGTAGATGAATATTCACAAGTAATTCTGAGCTAAATTAATGAAACTGTATACTTTATGCTGCCTCTAAATGTAGATGAATATTCAAAAGTAATTGAGCTAAATTATCAAATCGTATACTTTATGTCACAAGTAATTCTCTACACCAATCTACTTGCAAAACTAATTCATGTAAGATGTATATCAACAAGTAATTCCAGTCTAAAGTAATGAAACCTGCAGATGTATGTGTACTATTAGATTTATATTTACAAGTAATTCCAGGCTAAATTGAAGAAATATGTATATATATATGCTTACAAAAAATTACATGTTCCACATATATTTTATGCTGCCTTTTCATGTAGTTGTATATTTTATGCTTCATTTTCACGTAGCTGTATTATTTATGCTGCCTTTTTTGTCGTTGTATATTCTATAGATGTATATTTAGATCCAGATGTGTATTCTGTAGATGTATCTTTACAAGTAGATGTATATTTCTTATATATCTATTTGCAAATACAGAGCCTTTCCGTAATTCAGCCTGGAATTTCTTGTAAATATACGTCTACATAACACACGGCTACTTGTAAATATGAAATACAGGTTTCATTAATTTAGTCTGGAATTACTTGTTAATAAACATCTACATGAAAATTACTGGTTGTTTATTACTACCATATACCTATGTGTGGATTTCGCTGTCCTCGGAAACAGTGATTGTTTTAGTGATAAGTGGCAGCGAATACAGTAAACTGTGGGGGGTTCTACTAACAGCTACTGGTACGCACCATGAAAATTCAGAATTTGAGACACCTCACACTCCAATTCATGTGTACGGTGATCTCGCGTGTCAAATGTGTTGCAAAGGAGATGGGGTCAGAGAGAATTCTAGTGCGCTTCTTTTCGACGGATTTTTGTGATTACAATGTTTTTTTAATGTCCACTATAATCCACCAAAGTGTGGGTGCACCATGACCGCTCCCCGCCATAGAGCCTTCCGTAATTTAGCCTGGAATTTCTTGTAAATATACGTCTACAGAACATACAGCTTCTTGTAAATATGAAATACAGATTTCATGTATTTAGTCTGGAATTACTTATTAATATACATGTTACATGAAAAGGCAGCATAAAGTATGCACCAACAGGTGGAACATACATCTACTCGTAAATATGAAAAGGCAGATTTAATTAATTTAGACTGGAATAACTTGTTAATATACGTCTACATGAAAAGGCAGCATAAAGTATGCACCAGCAAGGGGATACATACTTTGACTGTATAAATGTGAAATACGCTTTTCATTAATTTAGACTGGAATTACTTGTTAATATACATCTTACATGAATTAGTTTGCAAAGTAGATTGGGCTGTACAGA
Source organism: Taxus wallichiana var. yunnanensis (assembly GCA_018340775.1). Taxonomy (NCBI): domain Eukaryota; kingdom Viridiplantae; phylum Streptophyta; class Pinopsida; order Cupressales; family Taxaceae; genus Taxus; species Taxus wallichiana. The sequence goes on from CM031242.1 coordinate 382,469,626, forward strand.
AATCTCAAGCGCTTCTTTTGACAGATTTTTGGGATCATCAGGTTTTTTCCCATATGGAGATGGACAATAAAAAAAAATTAAAATTAAATGAATGTGCATCAATATAAGAACAGAGTTAAGAACTTACTGTATGTGGCACTATGATGTGGAATAACAGTTGATTATGGCAGCTTGGAACTGTAATTGTCATGCACTAGCAAAATAGCTCTAACTGAATAAAATTTCACAGCAGTTGAGGAACTAGATTTATAGGAGATATGGAAAGTGTTGTAGTTGAGTGATCCCTGTGCTTTTTTTTGATTGGGTAAAATTGGTTGATCCTTGTGCTTGTTTTTGATTGGGTGAAACTGATAGGGGTGGATCAAGATTTATGATATTTTATTTCAATACTCATATGTGAAGTTCAATTTGATTTGATTTCTCATTTCAATTCAATGTTTGTTTCTTGAGCCTCACATTTGATCAAAATATGCAGGTACATAATTTATGGGAGTAGCTGGGATGGAAAATGGTGACAAAGTTAATGCTTGAAAGACAACTTGTATCTGAAAATGGTGCACTTTGGACTGCTGCTTGTGAGAACCTGGCCTAAAGTGTGTGAATGACAAGACCTTTTACACAGTAAACAGGGAACTTAAATTATGTGAAATTTGACATCAAATTGATATGATGATGTCATATCTATTTTGTATAGGGATGAAATACAATAATATATCTTTGTATTAAATACATGTTGACTTTAAATCTGGCAATTTTTGAAGTGTAATATATGTTATTATATGTTAAAAAGCCACACTGACTATTCTACTGTTGACAGATTCATGGCTGTACATGAAAAGTGACAGACACATCAGTTTTTGAGGATACTTTGTACATTTATAGGATAATATTCATTCCATTATTAATATTTTACTGTGCAAAAGCTGACAGCAAATACTCCCACTACCCTCACCACTACTGGGTAATGCACCATGATTGGCTCCTCTCCCTATACTCGTGCTTCTCTTTTTTTCAAACCGACTAAATACGGTTTGTTAAACGGAACATCCCCCATAAAATAACTAACATGTGACAATGCAAGGCGTCAAATAAACAATCTTGCATTCCACTTTATAATTTCTGCCCATTTGATGTTATTTTCGAAAAAAAAATATATATTTAATATAGTTGCAATTAAATAGCTAAGCATAATTTCGCCTCATTGACATAAAAATCCCTCGTGGCGGCAACGTTAGGTTTATCCTTGGTAACTCGATCATCATCCTTAAAAGTGACCATAATGGCATCTATGAGGTGACTCGAAATTGTTATTAAAGTTGATTTGTTTTGTTGGAATAGTAATATAAGATATAAAAAAGAGTCACCGCCTTATAAGAATATGTAAAGACATACACTACAACACAAAAATAAGAATCAACTTTGAAAATGCCACGTAATAGGTGCAAGACCCATTTTTGTAGAAATACACTACAAATGATGGCTCAACCCGCTCTTTCTTAATTTTTTGTTTTTATTTTTATTTTCATCCAACCCTCAATGGGAGGGCCTACAATAACATGTTAAACATCACCGATCATAAAACAACCTTGCTCCTTATTCAATTCGAGGAATCCATTTTATGAAATATCTTGGTTCCCCCTAATGAAAAATCCATTATATCTTACTACTTTCTCCAAGGGCTTCCTTGAATCAAGCCATTGTCATTTGTCTTTGTGGATACAACTTGCTAGTTGCTAACTCCTCTATATACTCTACTATGTTATTTAAAGTACCAAGGCCGACCTTCTAATCATATGAAAGCATAAATAAATATGATATGTCGTGTTATGAGATAATGTTAGCCACATATTCACTATACACATTATCTCAAGCTAACATTATATGACCTAGGACTAAGGGCGTACCATGTCACTCCCTTTAAAGCAACATTGTCCCCAATGTTGACCATTTCAAGAGGCTTCTTCAAATAAGTATAGTCCTCAATGTTGATTATCTTTGGATGTCGGTACAAGAAATCTTCCTCCTCCCATGTTGCAACTTCATTGTCTTGATTCTTCCACTTGATTAGATACTTAGTAATTACTCTCTTTCTCACACTCTTAATGTATATATGAAAATGTCCTCATGTTTCAAACTAATTTGGCCTTCTTTATCCAACTTAGGTAACTCTATAGCGGATGTAAAAGAAACATAGGATGAAAAATGGATCCTTGTAGGTTATGGTGAGGATATGGTGTTGGGAAATGTTATTGTATTACTTTAGGTTCTCCCCAAGCCTATAAAATGACATATATATTTATAATCTTATTTACTTCACGGTGGTATTGTATAAGTTTCCATCCCTTAAAATACTCGGACTTTCATGGCTGAATTATTGGAACTTGGATACTTTCCCCTATTGAAATTATCACACACGCAGCACGCGCACGCGTGCGCACACACACACACGCACGCACGCACGCATATGACACACACACACGCAGCGTACACACACACATACATGCGTACGCACACACACATACGCACACACACACACGCACACACGCATGCACGCACACACGTGGACACACACGCTGCAGCGGGACACATCACACACACGTGTATGTGTGTGTGTGTGTGTGTGTGTGTGTGTGTGTGTGTGTGTGTGTGTGTGTGTGTGTGTGTGTGTGTGTGTGTGTGTGTGTGTGTGTGTCTAAGATGTATGTATATGTATGTATGTATGTATGTATATGTATGTATAACACACATTTTCGATGTTCTCATTTGGTTTCAATTTCTCTCAAAATTTGTATCATTTTGCACAATTGTTTAAAGCTTTTTCATATGAGCTCTCGATATGTTTTGTCACTTTGCACACATTGTGGGGTCATTCATTTGCATGCGCACATTTGTTGAAGAAAAGATTTGGGATTCGGGATGCATACAACTTTTTCACTCTAATAGTTTATTTTTCATGTCATTCACACATTATTATCCTTGAGTGTGTTCCTTAAGGGGCATACCAAGAACAAACAAGTTGGTTAGAAGTACATTGAGAGATTCATTTACTTCATGTTCCTTAGATCATCATAAAATGCTTTACTACCCTCTTATATGAAAACCTTCACACATACTTACAACACCTTCATATTACCTTCACATCTAATGTTAAGTATTTGTTGTACTTCCTTCCCATTCCACTTTAGGACCTTCATGCTAGCAATTACTAGGTGACGGTATCATCCATAGTCGATATTGTCTAGTCGACATTATGTTATCTCGTCAGATCGAAAATAGTTAATGACTTTATATTATGATCCCTTATTAATACACAATATTCAAGTCATTTTATCATACAACACATCATTGCTTATTGGTTTTCGAGTTCTCACCAAGATACTCTTAAAAGTTTTAAAGGTTTAAAGGTTTAGAGGATTTTATACTTGAAGGTATACTTTAGAGCATTAGGCTACTTGGAGCCACAAGAATAGGAGATACACTAGCAAGGCATGTCAAGTATTTTGAGTCCCCAAATTAGATCCACTTAGTTCTTCCACCTATCCCTTTTGTGATCCACCCACAAAAATTCTCTCATACTTTTCTACTAATCCTAGGGGTGGTTAATGCGTTAATAATTCCTTCAAAAGGTAAGTATCTCTAACCTTTTATTCTTTACATTTGGATTTATTGATTATGATTGATGTACCGCGTTATAGACTAGGATATAAGTAGCATGTTATGACATTATTTTTAATATCTACCCTTTACTTACAGCCTCCACTTGGTCTTTACAACGTGTTGGTGGTTAAAAGTTTATTCCTATGACATTTCCTTCACTTTTAAGACACCATGTGAATGCTTCTCAAGTATCTTACTTGTTACTTGAAGAAAACCTCTAGAGTGATTTGGTTCTCATCTAATTCCTACTCGTAATGCTATCATTAACTATTCTAATCTAACAACTACATGGGAAAAGGGAGAAGGGAAAAAAATAAAAAGAGTTGATGATACATTAAGAGTAAAATGGATTCAATGATGACTTCCTCTTCTTGATTCAAAACAATACTCCATGAATACAATAAAAATGAAAGACCACATTATAATAAAACATGTAAGAGGTAAGAAACACAATTAATTAGAGGGAAAACAAGAAAGAGCTACAATAATACATTAATATGAAAGTATACACATCTAAAATTTTAAACATAAAATTTAGAAGCTCGTATATTTAGTAAAGTAATGTTGGAAGCAACATGAAACAAAATGTGGTCCAATCACGTCCAAAAGAGTAGATCCAAAGAGTCCTAAAATATAGGCATTTTCTCTATTCATACAATACATAAAAGAAATGGGAGAGGAAACAACATTGCATCACAATCACTCCACGATCATAAATGTTCCCATATTACTTCCAAATATTAAATAAAGAATCTTAGATGAAGTGACCCAAAATATCCTTATGAAAACCAAAGAATTTGGTAGTAATAAGTCAATTTGGGGGATAATTTTTGAATTAAATGTCAGCCCAAAATATCTTATTTCATTTCCTAAATGTTGGAAGATAAAATTTCATTGCATTTTATTTGACAACCCCATTGAAAAAATTTCCCCTTTTTGGTCAAATTGGCCAAAATAGACAAATTTGTCAAAATTGCTCATTTTAAAGTTCAACTTTTAGGAAGGGTTTCAGAGCCCTCAAAGCATTTCATAAGTTTTGGTTATAGTCAATGGTAAGGTATCATAATTTTCTCTGCATTGTATAATTTAGCAAGCATTATGGGAGCTTTTGAATAGTCTTGGGAGAGATTTCTTCCTAGGCACTTTTTAGGGAAAAGGAGTGTGCATGATTCATTGAAGATTCAACTTCGGTGAAGGGTTTTAGGAACCTTGTGTGGTGTTGGGATCTCATATTGTGGGAATTGGAAATATTTTGGAGGCTACTACATGGTGGAATAAGTAAGGTAGAGTTATGGGAGTATAGAAAGTGGAATCTTATCATCGACACTTTGGTGACATGGTATTTTTACACACGAATTTTACAACTGAAGGTTTCAGGCACCTCGAGTAGATTTGGAAGCCTAAAAATCTAAAGTGAGATTAAATTCAATGCTCTTCATGACCCAAAATTTGGTTCGACTCGTGTTTGTTGAAAAATATTCCTATAACTCACTCATTAGTAATCACTTGTAAAAATGGAGGTACAAGAAAAACTTACCTAAAAACAATCATTTTAATACATCCTAAATAGGTTCATTGGATTAATTTTCCTATTTTCATGTGAAATCATATATTATACGACCAAAATTCATCAAGTACGGACCCCGAGGCAAAGGAAAGTCTCCGAGAGAAAAAAAGAGGTTGTGCAAATGAAGTTTCAAAATACGCTTTGACGCACTAGCACACTTTTCTTGCACCATTGCACCTTAGGCACACTTTTGAGGTGCGGTTGTGCCCAAAAAGTGTACCTATATCTAATTGATGGAGAGAAATAAAGTCAAAAATAAAAAAATAAAACAAATTCATGAAATATGAAGGTAAAGTCAAGTGTGTATGGCATGTGGGCCCCCAAACTTACCCAAAACGCACATCTAAACCCCATTTGAACCTTGGGTGCACTTTTGAGGTGCAAGTTTACCCCAACAAAGGCACATAAGCTTGGTGGAAGCACACTTCTCATATGCATTTGCACCATGCACTTCCACTTCCCATTTCCACCACTTAACTTGCAAATAACTTGTTTTCCCTCCAACTATCCATAAATTGCATTCAAAAACTCTTTGGGAGACATTAAAACCCATTTAGAGATGGTTTTCATCCTCGCATGCCTTTGAAACTCATCATGTGCCCTAGTAGCTCGGAAGATTTTTCTTCATATCTCATGATCCCATGGATGTATTAATTGACTTGATTAATTAACTAATTGCTTATTCCTTGGATGTATTAATTGACTTGATCAATTAAATAATCATCACGGGGTAAAAAAGACCCTTATTTAATTAATTCAATAAACTTAATATAGCTCATTGGTGTCCTTATTTAGTTAATCTTTTAATTAATTAATAAATTTATACCATCCTTTTCTTGGTGGCTCATTTCACTAACCTAACACCATAAAATCTCATCCAAGTATGTCATATTTACACTATAACAGTCTCATAACTCCTCTCAAGCTTAAGCTTCATTTCCTTGATGAAAAGTCCAACATTAGACTCAAAATGTTGGTTATAATAAACTCTTACACAATATATCCATAAAATAATTTCACTTATATAATTGTGAGATGAATATCAAATCATTAAATCCTATATCACCAAAACCTCTACAAATTAGAAGGTTTGGAGGAAAAGAGATGGGCCTCTGAAAAGGAATTTATTTAGAGAAACCATGTCAAGTTTTTAAAGAGTGGAACCCATCATGGCCAATCACTCCCTTTTATGAAGACATGTGATGGAGATGGGTCTCCCCTAAGTGAGGAGTTATTTTTAGCACCCCCTTTTGAGGAGGGGGTGTAATTAGAAATTGAGGAGTGTAACGCTCAAAATTACAAGAGCTAAAAATGAGGATTTTTTTAACACATAAACATAATAACAAATTACACAACTGCAATCATACAGATTTATTTAATCAAATTCATTAATCAATTTTGCTCTTTTGATCTATCCGATAACATCCATGTAAGCCATGTGCGGTTGAGAAGGGTGTATCCAGATCTCCACAATCTCCCTTCGTCACTACTTCGAGTGACAATGCTTACTAACATTTCGGCTCAACCTTTTAAAGGTCATGGGAACTATGTGAAAGTCCTTGGGTCTACCACGAAGCTAGTTTCCCAACTTCGTATTCGATATCCGACCATTGTCTACCTCATGTTTAGTATTTCAACTTCCCATGATCAGGTTACATACAATTTTTTTTTATTTAATTGGAGGACTAGGTGATCAGATAATGCACAACCATCAATGCATTACTTTGGCCAAAGTTATCCGCCGTGCAGGTTACGGCTAAAATCAAGACAACACACTAGTCTTATGAGTTTTAAGTCTTCCACCACCTCACAACTATCCCTTTCATAGTTATCTAGATCTTTATAGTTTGTTTTTATTTTATTTCCAATTAAACTTATCTTGCAAGAGTTTATATTGAGATAGATGCCAAATTCCAACTAGGATCTTTATGAGATAAGTACATTCATTATGCTAAAATGTAACTATATCAGCATTCTGCATGTAGTCATCCCTTAATATGCCTAAAGGATCTTTTCATCTATTTATCATCCTTGATTTAGTCTCTTTTTTTCTTGATGTTTGATTTTTAAATTTAAATTATCTTTTCAACGATACTCTTCCATTTTCTATACAACAGATTTACAATCTTATCATATTAATACCAAGTTTACTCAAAGGCCGAATTAAATATATATTTAAACATGTATATTTAATTATTGCTTCCATTAGCTATGCCACTAAATAGCTTATTTAATTTAGAAATTAAAGACAATTGATTGTTACAATAATTGCCCAATTATCGGCTTCATACATTGATAACTATCAAATAAATGTATTCAAAAATTTGTGAAAAGTAAGATTTCACAACTCAAGTATTCATCATTTACTCATATTGAGATATTATTACACATAAAGTAATCATCTCTTTATTAAAATCATATATTACATATGTCGTTAAGGCGAAATATATATTTGGTATAATAATTCTCACATAGTGAGGTTTGAATATTTACAATGGGTCCAAGATCCCAATAATTCAGCCAAAAATTCAAGGATATCATCCTTTCACCAATTGAAATCCAAGTATCTCATTTAGATCCATGCTACGATAAAACTTCACAAGACATGAGTTTCCGCACATTCGAATGTAACGGCTAATGGTCTTGCAAGACTGGAGTAGTGGTATGATGTCAGTTCAAAATGAACTGGCATGAATATTAACTCCATTTTCTGATGTAATTAATTAATAAAATATGAAAGGATATACATGTTGTTTTATCAACAAGCACATGGTAATACAACTGAAAATGTATTACTACCTGGTTTCTATAAAGATACAGCTATGGATGCACACAAATAGAACAACCAATTTCTATTTCAGCGATCATGTTTCCCTCTAATCACAAAGGTCAATACATCCGTATTCCAGCTTCAATCAATAAGCATTTGACATTTAAAATTTCTACATAACTTCGTAAAAACAATATGATTAAGAAGAGTATTTTTTCAGTCAATGAGCAGCTCTACAAATTAGCACAAATATCACCATATTTACATCACTTTAACATGTTCTATTTGGTAAACAAACATCCCAACCAACAATATAGCAACACCATGGTTACATCATTTAAACATACTCTTTTTAGTAAAAGAACAACTAATAATTTCTTTCATAAGATATCATTATTTTAAACCCAATCATGTCTCCAATTACTCCTTGGTACATCTCCGTCAAGCTTTCCTGGCTTTCATGCCCTTACCAAGACAAACAATTTCTTTTTTCACGCCTTACAAGAATCCAAATCATATTGCCAAGTTGGAAGTTACAGGCTAAATGCCATTTTTTTAATTATTCACACATAACAAGACACCCTCATTTATATATGAACCGATTTAGTGGTCCATAATAATAAAATTTCTGGAAAATGCAGCCCCATGCAAGAGCTTTGACACCCACAAATTATCATTCAAAAGATCTCAATAAATTAAAAATTAGACTTGCATATAACAACCAAGAAGAAAAATGCAAAACCCCAACGGGTTGCATACCCATATTGATTGGGTTACCCAAATCGATTCCTTTATGCAAATCGATTTGCATACCCAATTCGATTTGTTTCTGACAAAAACAAAACCAAATTTCAATTTAATAAAATGAAAACCCACAAGCACAAATCGATTTTAAACACACAAATTCACAAAACGTTTTCCTTCTTCCTGTACAGGAAAAAACCAACTCTTTTCCTTTTGGGTATAATTTATTATAATGCAGATAAGGACTTTGTAACCTTTCTTTTACTTTATTTTTGCTGATCAAAACCCAAAACCCCATTTGCGTATTTTTCTAGGTTAGGTTAAAACCACACAAAGAAAACTAAAAAATACAAAATCCATCAATTTCCTTTTCATACTTCATCTCCAAACAATTAAATCAAAAGTTGTCCACAATTTCCTTGATTGTCATTAAAAGCAGATTTTGTATTTCCTTTTTTTTACAAATAATGCAAAGCAAAGAAAGGAGAAGATATTCATTCAAGTAAACCTAGAATCGGCAACCTTCTACTCTTCCCGCTCCAATAAGTTGAATCCTTCTTTCCTCCAAAACTCACGCAGGTATTCCGGAAGGAGAATGAAAATAGATGAAGGAAAAATATAATGAAAGAACTATAGTTGGGCAGCATAGTGAAGAATTTTCGGGCTTCCCAATGATGGTACATGTTTTATATCATGCCGCACACTTGTGCCATGTGAAGGTGTTTCACTTTATGAAACCCATAAATTTCAATAACTAAATAAAACTTTTGGCTTACATGCCAAATCCCTCTAATATATATATACATACTAATTAATATTTCATACATTTTTTTTTTACTTTAGTTGTTACCCAGCTTAATGGTTAAGTTAAAATTAACCTTCATAATACAAGTCCACATATTTCCAACAATATATTACCATAAAAATTAGTTGAATTTCCAGGTTTATATAAAACATTCCAATATGAAAATCACCAAGTCCGTAAATAATAATTTGAATATTCTCATAAAGCTGGCTTGATATAGCATTGTCAAATTAAACAGAGACAATTATCATCGTGGTCATGCAAAAGTCGAACAAAACAAAAGATGACCAAACCGATTAAAATAAAGTAACCGGAATACAAATAACTGAAAGATTCACTATCATTTATGAATCATTTTACCTATGATTAAGGCCTAATCATGTTTTAGGAAGGATCATCAAGGTGGGTGTAGGGTTATTTGTTCCACAATGTCATGCCCCGTAGCATAAGTGTGGGTCATGATACGACGAACTAAATGAATTTTACACCCAATGATGATCTTGTCTAATCATGTTTAGACTTAACCGTAGTTAATTTAACTTACAAGAAATTTTGGGATGTTACAAGGAGGATATGAATACATGGTTCTTAAATGTTCGAAAAGGTGATCCTCCCTTAATTGGTCAAGAAAAAATTAAAAATGGAACAACTTGGTGCCATGACCAAGAGTAAAGGAGGTAGGTCTAAGGTCAAAAGAAAAAAATGGAATATGAGAGATTGGTGAGTGTTGGGTCACAAAGAATGTTAGAGGATCTACTTTCCCATTATGGTAAAACTTATGGCGCTTAGCTTTGTTTCCACCTTGGGTGTGTTAATGGTTGTCTTCTTACTTGACCCTTTTCTAGTAGTTTATTGTCTTTTGGTTGATAGTTTATTGTGGTGATCATTTTTAGTGTTTTTCGACTCATTTTTGTTTTTGTTTATTCACTTTGGTACTCTTTGTTTCTCTAAGGATTGCCCCTGGTTGTGTCCCACATCGGTTCATAGCTATGGTCAAAATTGTTTACCTAATAATAATAATAATAAAACAAATTCTATATTAAGAATTAATAAGCACAAAATAATAATTATACCATAATAATTACCTAGTCTCGTACGGTCATGCGCTAATATCTATAAAAATGCACCAATGTGTAAACATAAGCACATACATAAATGAGGTTGATGTGATAAGTTTGATGTGTTGTCAATTGTCACGTCAACCCAAAATAAGAGTTATTTGTGAATTAAATGATTTTTTGCAAACCATTACATCGTTTTAGTAGTAGTTGAGTTGGTCAATGCATGCCTGTTAAAGTTGGGTAATGGGTTTGAATCATAATGTATGTGAGGTTTTTTTTTGCTGAAATATGGTGTATTTTTCAGCAAACTATTTTTTTAAAACAATTTCAAGAAAGGGACAAAGGAAAGAAGAGATGGAGACCTTTTTCCTTCATGAAGAATGTATCCTTCTTATGGATGATGGTCTTTCCGTTTGGCTCTCTCGGGTAGGTGGCACGAAGTTTACTTTCATTTGATTAAATATGTTACTCTAGATGGTAAATTTAGGAAGCTACACACCTACCATCTTACCTTGTTTAATCGGTTTAGACACCATAAATGGATTATTTTACCTTATTTTCTATTTAAATCCTTGAGTGCTTCGGATAGGGATTTCTAGGCCGAAAAGATTGTGTATCCCTTACATCATGCCCGATTCTCGCTTCAGTATAAGGTGGTTAGACCCAAACTTTGCAAATAGGTTGAGCACAATGATCTTAGTGAGGACTCGAGATGACCATGTGCCTTTGGCTCATCTCAAAGCCAAGCACAAGGCCCATACCCTCAACCTTGGGGATGGTGGGAATGATTGTAATGTTGTGGCCAAGGCACTATTAATTAGTAATAAGCAAAAAATTGTTTACCTAAATACAATATGTAAACAATTGGCTCTCCCGTGTAGGTGGCTTGAAGTTTACTTTCATTTGATTAAATATGTTACTCTAGATGGTAAATTCAGGAAGTTGCACACCCACCATCTTACCTTGCTTAATCACTTTAGGAACCATAAATGGATGCATTTACCTTATTTTCTGTTTAGATCCATGAGTGTCCGAGATAGGGATTTATAGGTTATAAGATTGTGTCTCCCTTGCATCATGCTTGATTACGCTTCGTATAAGGCGGTAGACCCAAAATTTGTAGATAGGTTGAGTGTAATGATCCTAATGAGGACTCGAGATGATCATGTGCCTATGGCTTAGCTCAAAGTCAAGCACAAGGCCCATACCCTCAACCCCGAGGATGGTGGGAAGGATTGTCATGGCGCGACCAAGGCTTTTGCAAAATATTTCCATGGTTAGGAAGTTCCAAAGGTAAAATTGTTTGTGGTGAGAAGGTTATAGACTTTGATAAATTTTCTTCTTTTGAGCATCAAAAGAAGAGAATTGATCTCTTGGAAAAGGTGGTTAACTTGCTTTTGAAGGTTAATAAGAAGCTCATTAAAAAGTCAAGGCCGACTATGTGGTTCAGAGTAACGCTTGTCCATCATTTTAACGTTCACTGTTATGAATTATAAAATTCAAACACACGTTCAAGTTTTAATAATTGTTCTCTGCCCAAACAACACAGTTTGGATCACACAATTTCTTTTTAAAACGAATGTTCCCTGTTCGCATATTTACAATATGGAACACACATTCAATGCCATTCAATCTTATAACAGATTCTATATGCTGCTGTAAATGACTCGAGGAACTACCGATCTTCCATTTTCATGGCTCGGAGTTTCAACGATCCTTCATTTCATGACTCGGCAACAACCGATCCTTCATGTTCATGACTCGGCAACAACCGATCCTTCATGTTTGTTTATGCATGGTATATTCTATATACCTGTTCTCATAACCAATTCCGGTTATCGAAGTGATCCATTTAAGAAGCCTATCTGAATATCTGTTACTGATATTCATCTGACATCCTGCATCTTAAATTAAGTGATAAGGACAACGCAACCAGCAATTGCGATACTTTGGCCAAAGATTTTCACATGCTTTGCATGATCATATTCCTGGATGTGATACACATCTACGGAATACGTCCTTCACTTCACTTCACCTATTATCTAGAATGGTCTTTCCTTGTTCCTACCAAATTTTCGTTTAAGGTTAGTTTAAACTTCCAATTACAATTAGTAATATGAACGAGTATAGGAAGGCACTCCCGGTAACTAAAGATACGCAGACATACAGTGTCGTTTCCCCACGACCCGTGTGTCTAGTTATCTTTAGTATTCCGGAGTCACTCCGTATACCCGATCATACTCTATCCCCTCGCTAAGAGTTACACATTCACCTATGTATTCTAAATGTTTTAATTCAGTGAGGGCATTGCAATATGTCACCGCAACAAGCAGTGTGTCGTCATGAAGACCCCGTCTTCATGGAGACACCTTGCTGTAGCTGGCGTATGCCAATGTCCTACGAATTCTCCCATCGAGAATACACATCCTGCTCAAGTGCTTCGGATATGATTTTAATAATTAAAATCAACTTTCAAAGATCCACGCCGATCTCTTGATCCTCGCTTTCAAGCATGGTTGTATAGGGCTAAGAGGGACTAAATCCGTCCATTAGCTTACTATGCATCTTCTCCTTCGTGTCGAAGGGCTACATTTCCCTACTTGGTTCACTTCTTAATCATTGGATTAAGCAAATCCCGTTCGACGACGTGATAAGTTTAACCTATTAAACTTAGCCAAGATTTTCTCAACTGCAACTAAATTCAGAATTTTAACTTATTAGACGTCATTTAAACGAGGTCTAATTCCCAAGAAATGTATTCATTTGTTCTCCTTAACGTTATATGGTTAAGGTCCATTAGTTATGGATATACTTATCCTATATCCTTTATTCTGAATTTATCAAACGGGATCATTAATGGAGTTCGAAAGCGAAGTTCGATTACTCCGAAGTTTAATTGATATTCCTTAGCTCCTAAGCTAATCCCGAATACCTTCCGATTATGGAATCATATTCTTCTTAATCCTTTTAATGTCAATTAAAAATTCATCTTTACCCAAGTATGAACTAATTGCATTTTTCAACTTAAAAGTTGCATTTAGGTAAGAATAGATATCAGTTTCCATTTAGCATCCATCCAAGGACAAATAAACAAATCCAAATCAAGAAATAACATTATATTTCCAGATTAGACAACAAAATCAAACTGATATAACTATTGAAAATATCACACTTGTAATTGTATTCAATATTTCAAGTCATAATCTGTACATTTGCCAATCCAGCTGATTGGGCATAGTTTATACAAAACATCCATACAACTCATGGACAGAAGAATATATTTTCTTCTTTTCACAATTCCTCGAAGAGGAAATAAAGCAACAATTTCAATACATCATCAAATCAAAAGCATCAGAAAACAACCAAGTCTTCATTCTAATCAAATTCCATCTGCAAAATGAATTGCACGGGTCAGTTCAATGAACTGAGCATATTAAGCACTTATCCTTAAAATAAGGTGCTTCAACTAACTGTCTCAATAAAAGAACCCTGCTTTTATGAAACGACAGTTAAACATCAATCACGAAATAGGCACAAAAGAAAGATCAGCATAACAACTGAACTATCAAAATATCATCACAATCAGCCAAGGAACTGCTGTCCTGTTTTCCACATAATCGTTACAAGTATCAATTCACAATATTTGAAAAGTTAGGAATACAAGTAACTTACAACAGATATAACACACTGTTATCCTTTCCACGCCTTTCAATAACAATGAATGCAAAGGATGAAACTAACTGAAATGTAATTCCATTACTTTCTTTTCAGTTCATGCGTCATATTAGAATCCAAGCAATCAAGTACAGACAAGAAAGCGAACAGCAATGCATATAGTTGCTCCCATCTAAGCACTATAAAATTCATTATTCACGAATTCCAGATTTCCAACTGAATGAAAGAAGAAAAGATCATTTTTCCAAGTCATTCATTCATATCTCTATTTCTTTCCACATGACTGTCCTAACAATGGAATCCAAACGAAAGACAATTCAAGATAACAGTTCAGAGTGAAACTTACAAAATCCACTCGGAATTCACTTACCGGAAGAATAATTTCATTTAATTTCGGTTCATACGAATACCCAAAACAGGTTAGTAAGACATCGTATTCATCATAGAACAAGCAATATCAAGATGCATACTATGTATTTGCTGAACTAGAAGATTCCATACTTCCTTCACTGTATAGTTACCCAAACAAACAGTTATACATCATGCAGTCAATAAATCACATAAATTCATAATCCTATGAACGTATCCCGTTCAAAATAACATATTATTCATTGTTGCTACCTACAGCAAGTCCAATGTTCTCATGACTATGAATTTCACCAAGTGAGAACAGCAGGCAGAAGAAGGATTCCCTTCCAAAAATGATTCTACCCAATCCATTTTCCATTTTCATAATAGTATGCACAACTCCAGAATGCAAAATCGGATGTCATTACCTTTAGCAAAATAAACCGTACAGGGTGGCAATACATGAACCTAGTACAGTCAAGACAACTCCCAAAGCATGACAAAATTTCATTGCATGTATTCCTTGCCCAGCAATTCAAAGCTAATTCGAATCCACCAAAACAGTCCAATCTCAAAAGACCGATCAGCATTGATCAACATAACTAATCATCATACCTTCTTAACAAGATCACCTTTATTCATTATAAATTCAGAAGGAAAGCTATTTCTTTTTCCAACTCTCATGAACACTCATATAAAAGTCTAATGCCCATTCCTTTAAAATACAAGATGCCATTTCCCCATAATTCAAACAGCAACAGAAGGAAGAGGAAGGTCTTATTTCCTTTAAAGAAAGCTTCAGTAGAGAAACGACCTCAAGCCGTTCTCACAACCAATACAATCATATCGCAAGTTCAGATGACAACAAAACAATAGTACAGCAATAGAATAACCCATACCGCTGTACGCCACATTCCATTCCACAAGAATAACCAGTTAAAATTTTCATATAATATCCATAACCAGCACCACATGGAGGTAATTCCATTCAAGAAGAGCAAGACAGTTAAACACAGCAACGGGGAAACGATTTTCCTATCATTTCCAAAAGAAAAGACAGCAAGGGTCGACGAACCCAATTCATAAAGCAACACAACTCATATAACGTGTATACCTCTCAAGATATATATGACGATTTCCCCATTATTGTCAACAAACCAACACATCCTGGAAGCGTTTCCAACCAATTAAAATGCAAGGGCAGATTAATCACAACAGCAAGAAAACGACTTTACCCCATTATTTCCAAAAAGGACAGCAAGTATGAAGGAAATCCAAATCCTAGCAACATAACATGACTGTATTTCCACTTCCTTTTACATGCAAGGACAATTCCAAATACAACAGCAAGAAAACAGTTACACAATAAGGAAATGATTTCGCAGCCTGTTCCAATTTCAAACAACACGAACAATGAAAGAGAATATCCATTTCAAACCACCATACATCAAACAACCAATACAGTAGTTCAATTTCCACTCGTTTCGTGCAAAAACACATCAAGGCCGAGCAACCAGAAGCAATTCATCTTATCATTTCCCAAAGAAAAGAAAGCAAGAACCAACAAAATCCAAGTCAAATCGACTCGACAGCAATCACGCAATCCAAACCCAAGAGCAGGGTTGTTTTAATGAGACACTTAAACAAAGCAAGAGTTTTTAAAGAGAAGGGCTTAACATGCCTGAAATCTCTTTTCCTGAACTCGAAGAAAGATCCGTTTGCTGCGTTATTTCCTTCCACAGACAAAGACAAACTTCCCAGAACTCCTTTCTTCTTCAGGCTTAACAACAACCTCCAAATCTCCAAGAAAATGTCAAATGCCAAGAGCTGGTTCGACCGAACCAGTGCCAAAAACCAAATGCAGAGCAACTTTGCCAAAACCAAATCGAAACAATGAAAAATCAAATTCCCTCATACACTTTCCAAGGCGAACTGGTCGCGGGGACCGAAAACAATTAATGCAATTAAGGCTCGCCTTTTTCCTTACTTTCCACGCCACCGCCACTTGAGTTGGCGAACTCAATTTTCAAATTTACAAGCAAAAATCAAATTTGGCTCTATCTCCAAATAGATGCCTCTATTTCCTACCTGCCCCGCCAAAACTGGCGCTGTCCACGTATGGACTGTTTATTAAATGCCAATGAATGCCCTTCCTTCATCCTTATCCCTTCCCTCCAAGGGTCTGCGCACCCCTTAGATTAGGATTAGTTTAGGTTGCATATAGTATTCAACCTAGGTCTTAGTTTAGCCTTAGGTTATTTTCCCCTTTTTTATATATATATAATTTAAAAATCCACTTAGGATAGTAGTGTAGGATGCATGTTAGGACTTAGGATTAGTTTAGGTTTAATTCACACTAACCACTAACACTAACAACTTCCATCCAGCCTCCCTACTAACATTCACGTTAATGCAGAGCAGGACGTTCCGTCCTTCGATTACGTGCCAAGGCCACCCGTGTCCAGGCATTTCTTGCCTCACGAGGTCCCAAGTTCGACAGTACAGGGTTCAAGAATCGAACCCCTGTCGTTGGCATCTACGTGCTAGCTGTTCACACCTGCAATCAGGCGCTGCACGTTCATAACAATCTCGGTTCGGTTCAAGTGTGAATCGACACAGAAATCACAAGAGGACCTCAGCATACTTGGATCAATGGAATTGATTCAAGGTATGCTGTCAATCAGTAAAGAGAGTTTAGCAAGTATACGACAATTTGTCGTCACATCAGCAAACACACAAGTACAATATTTGCTGTCCCATGCAATAAATCATAGCATACAAGAATCCAAGTTAGCAACACATTCTCTTAAGATCAGAACTTATCTTAACATGTTTGCCTTCATTTCATGAGCTATAATAGTATGTAAAACATTCACCAAGTTAACATACAAAATCAGAGTGTTACATTCTTCCCTCCTTAAAGAATCATCGTCCCGATGATCAGATTAAACAAATCAAGGAGTTCCTAGGACAAAGTTCAGTTATTGTCCTTTCATTCATAAGTTCATACCAAAAATGATTCTTCTTAAAAACAACGTTTTAAGACAACTGTACAATAGACTAATAATTGTCTAAATTTGGTAGAATTATCAGTTCTTGAATTTCAAATTCAATTAAACAGGTGTGGAAAAGTAGATCTCATTTCTTCGAGATTTTCCCAAGTTGCACTTTCTTCGCTGAATCGGTCCCACTGACCTTACATTGGTTCACTTCGCGATTTCTCAAGTACAATCGCAGTTCCCAACACTCGAATGGGCTTAACCACGATTATTCCCGGGTCTTGACCTCGCAAGGAATTCCAATTTAGCACATGTGATAAATCATCACGTATTTTTCTTAAGCAAAGAAATATGAAAAACATCATGCATTTGAGACAAAGCAGGAGGTAATGCTAGACGATAAGCTACAGGGTTGATTATTTCAACAATTTCAAAAGGTCCCACGTAACGTGGCGACAACTTGGCAGCCTTGCCAAAAGTTATTGAGCTCTTTTTCGGCTTCACCCGAAGAAAGACCTTCTCTCCCAGTTTATAATGCCTGTCAACCCGCTTCAAGTCTGCATAACTCTTTTTCCTATTGGCAGCCTCCTTTAGATGTTCTCGAATCATTTTGATTTGTTGTTCCATTTCCATAAGGATTTCTGGCCCAATTACCTCTCTGTCCTCAACGTTGTCCCAGCTGACAGGGGTTCTACATTTTCTTCCATACAATGCTTCAAAGGGCGCCATTTTTAAAGAGGCATGATAGGTGTTATTGTAAGCAAATTCTACCAGCGGAAGGTATTCCTCCCATTTATACTGCTGGTCCATGCAATACATCCTTAACATGTCCTCTAAAACCTGATTAACTCTCTCAGTCTGTCCATCCGTTTCTCGGATGATATGCAGAACTGAAGTTCAATTTAGTCCCCAAGGCCGCATTAAGCGTTTGCCAAAACCTTGATGTCATCCTCGATCTCTGTCCGATATGATTAATTCCGGTATTCCATGCAATCTGAAGATTTCATGTACAAATCTTCTTGCTAGCACTGGTGCATCGTCCTTCAAATTACCAGCAATGAAGTGTGCCACTTTGGTCAATTTGTCGACTACAACCAGGATAATGTCATGCTTATTTCTTGACATAGGCAATCCTTGAACGAAATCCATCGTTATCACTTGCCATTTATACTGTGGAATACTGTGGGGATACAATAATCCAGCGGGGTGCATATGTTCCACCTTAACACGCTGACATTCCAAGCAGTGTGTTACAAATTCTACCACATCCTTTTTCATTCCCTTCCAGAAGTATTGTTGTTTAAGATCAGCAAGCATTTTTGTAATGCCAGGGTGTCCAGAAAAAGGTGAATTATGGAATTCAGTTAACAATTTCCCTCTTAAGTCATTTGCCACAGGTATATATACCCTGTTTTCGAACCTTAGAATTCCTTCATTATCAAAACGAAATCCCTTATACCTGATGTCCTGCGGGTCTGCAGCAAGTGCTGATTTGACTTGCTGGAAATAAGGATCTGATTCCAAGGCATCTTTCACCTCATCCTTAAACTGAGTTCTTAACGTTATAAGAGCAGAGATATGCTTCCTTCGACTCAAAGCATCTGCTACCCGATTTTCCTTGCCCTTAATGTAGCTTATATCGAAGTCATACTGAGACAGAAATTCTAACCATCTTCACTGCCTTGCATTTAGATTTGGCTGAGTAAAAATATACTTCAGCCCCAGATGGTCTGTTTTTAACTCAAAGGGCTTGCCTAAAAGGTAATGCCTCCATATTTGAAGTGCATGAACAATGGCAGCGAGCTCAAGATCGTGTGGAGCATAGTTCTGTTCATGTAACTTAAGTTTTCTACTTTCATAAGCGATGACATGGTTATTCTGTAATAGAATACCTCCAAGGCCTTCTCCTGAGGCGTCCGTTACAACCATAAAATCTCCATTTGGATTAGGTACAGTCAAAATAGGTGCTGTAGTTAACTGTTCCTTTAACTTTTTAAAGGCAGATTCACATTTGTCTGTCCAGATAAATTTCTTTTCTTTCTTTTCGCAGCGAAGTGATGATTGGGCAGCAATTTTTGAAAAGTCCTTAACGAACTTTCGATAATATCCAGCCAAGCCCATGAAGCTCCTCACTTCGTGCACATTCTTAGGCGCAGGCCACTCAGTTATAGCTGTGATCTTTGAAGGGTCAACAGCTATCCCATTTTTGCTTATAACGTGTCCCAAATAATGCACTTCTGCATCATAAAAGGAACATTTGGATAGTTTGCCATACAACTTCCTCTTTCTTAAGATTTCCAGCACTATCCTGAGGTGTTCTTGGTGCTCTTCGACATTTTTAGAGTATATAAGAATGTCATCTAAGAATACAAGCACAAACTTGTCTAAGTATTCTTGAAAAATATTGTTCATTAGATTCATGAAGGCGGCAGGTGCATTAGTCAGCCCAAAAGGCAACACCGTGAACTCATAATGCCCGTACCTCGTTCTAAAAGCTGTTTTATGAATATCTTCTTCCTTTATTCTCAGCTGATGGTACCCTGATCGCAGATCTATTTTTGAATAAACTGATGCTCCTCGCATCTGATCAAACAGATCATCAATCCTAGGAAGTGGGTATCGATTTTTGATAGTTGCTTTGTTCAGCATCCTGTAATCAATGCACAGCCTCAAAGTGCCATCCTTTTTCTTTACAAAATTACCGGCGCTCCCCAAGGTGAGACGCTCGGTCTGATCAGCCCCTTAGTCAGAAGTTCTTGTAACTGAGCCTTCAGCTCTACCAACTCAATGGTAGTCATTCTATAAGGTGCCTTAGATATGGGTTCCGTTCCTGGTTTGATTTCTATTGCGAAATCAAACTCACGTTTAGGCGGAAGACCTGGCAATTCCTCCGGAAACACATCACGGAAATCCCTCAACAATGGATATCTTTCCATGAAATCATTACCTTCTTCTGTATTTTCTGTCATTTTTACTGCATACAAAGTGCAGCCTCTGTTTTTAGCCCTCTTTAGTTGCATAGCCGTCAGTTTCCTAACTGCAACTTCCCGTTTTACACCTTGAATGACTGCTGCTTTCTGCAGGTCATCGAAGCAATAGATTTGTTTTTCATAACAGTCAACCTTTGCCTTATGTTCAGCCAACCAGTTAACTCCAATAATGATATCATATGATCCTAGAGGAGTGACATACAAGTCAACTTCGGTGGAGAAACTAGGCAGATCAAGAATTGCCCCAAAAAGGCACATTTCGACTGTATGGACAACATTATTCCCATAATGCACTGTCCATGTTTTATCCATTCTTGCAGCCTTTCTTTTTAATTTCATGGCAAGTTTAGCAGAAATAAAACATTCTGTAGCTCCAGTATCAAAAAGTACAACTACAGGTTTACCGAATAACTTACCCGTAACTTCTATGGGCGTCACTTGCTTTTCAGCTTGTCTGTTAGCCACTGCAGCATGTATCCTATGCTGCTGTCCGCGATCATCCTTCTTCAGAGGACAGTGATTCACATAGTGGTCCTTTCCACAGTTGAAGCATCCTCCAGCTGGCCCTTTTCTAGGCTCAAATTTATTACCAGCCTTGAAGTTATCATTCTGGCTTCCATAGGACTTCTGTCCAATGCCATTAACTTTTGTGAAGCTGTTCCGCACGCTATTTACAGGTCTATTCATCACAGGTTTCTTGTTGTTATCTACAACAATTTTGTTTTTCACACCAAACCTTTTCCAAGGTCCCCTTTTTGGTGCAAGAGACGAAGAAGGATTGGGAATCTTCTTCCTTATCTCTTCCCTGTGAGCAGATATTGCCCTCAATTTCTGTTCCTGTCTGATTGCCTTTTCGACAACTCCATCCATGGTGGTTGGGCCGTGGACATCCACTTCGCCACCAATGATGGGATTCAGTCCCATTATGAATTTCCGTATTCTGAACTTCTCGTCAGCTTGGTACTGCGGCACATACTTAAGAGTTTAGTAAACCCTTCCCATTTCCGTCACCACCGACACCTTCCTTGCGACTAGTTCTGAAATTCAGTCATTTTCCTATCAAAATAGAGTTGAGGCAGCCATCGTTGCCTAAAATAACCCTTAAATTGATCCCAAGTTATGTCTGATTCGACAATATTCAGCTCAACCTTACGGTTGTCCCACCATGATGATGCTTCATGAGAAAGCTGATATGCTCCCCATATCGCTTTAGTCTCTTCAGAGAAGTTTCTTATCGCAAAGTATTTCTCCATTTCACTGAGCCAGTTCTCAGCTCCGTCCCCAAGAGTTGTTCCATCAAACTTTGGAGGACTTATTCTCTTTATATCATTTGTAAGTTCAGCTGCTAATCTTGCCCTTTTATTTTCAGGGGGATTAGGAGCAATTACATTATTATCATCAACACCCGGATTCCCTCCATTGATGTTGTCCACAGGAGGCAGCTGATCATTTATTTCAGCTTCATTCCCTCCTCTTCATTGCCCATTGACTGCTGTTCCAGTACAGTCAAACGATCCCTCGTATCAAGTAGGGCAGCAAGGATTTCATCCAGCTTTTGGGCAGTTGCTGCTTCTCCACCCTGCAACGGGTTATTCGCAGCATTCCCTCTTGTCCTGACCATTTTCTGTTCAATAAGAAAATGTAAACCTTATTAATATCGTGGACTCATTAGGTCCAAGAGCTGCAACCTTCAGCTCTGATACCAAGATGTAACATCCTCATTTCAAAATACCAGAACAAGGGAATTTTTTTTTTTTTTTTTGATAACGTTCACTGTTATGAATTATAAAATTCAAACACACGTTCAAGTTTTAATAATTGTTCTCTGCCCAAACAACACAGTTTGGATCACACAATTTCTTTTTAAAACGAATGTTCCCTGTTCGCATATTTACAATATGGAACACACATTCAATGCCATTCAATCTTATAACAGATTCTATATGCTGCTGTAAATGACTCGAGGAACTACCGATCTTCCATTTTCATGGCTCGGAGTTTCAACGATCCTTCATTTCATGACTCGGCAACAACCGATCCTTCATGTTCATGACTCGGCAACAACCGATCCTTCATGTTTGTTTATGCATGGTATATTATATATACCTGTTCTCATAACCAATTCCGGTTATCGAAGTGATCCATTTAAGAAGCCTATCTCGAATATCTCATATCGATATTCATCTCGACATCCCGCATCTTAAATTAAGTGATAAGGACAACGCAACCAGCAATTGCGATACTTTGGCCAAAGATTTTCACATGCTTTGCATGATCATATTCCTGGATGTGATACACATCCACGGAATACGTCCTTCACTTCACTTCACCTGTTATCTAGAATGGTCTTTCCTGGTTCCTACCAGTCCTCTTTGTTTAAGGTTAGTTTAAACTTCCAATTACAGTTAGTAATATGAACGAGTATAGGAAGGCACTCCCGGTAACTAAAGATACGCAGACATACAGTGTTGTTTCCCCACGACTCCGTGTGTCTAGTTATCTTTAGTATTCCGGAGTCACTCCGTATACCAGATCATACTCTATCCCCTCGCTAAGAGTTACACATTCAATATGTATTCTAAATGTTTTAATTCAGAGGGCATTGCAATATGTCACCGCAATAAGTGTGTCGTCATGAAGACCCCGTCTTCATGGAGACACCTTGCTGTAGCTGGCGTATGCCAATGTCCTACGGAATTCTCCCATCGAGAATACACATCCTGCTCAAGTGCTTCGGATATGATTTTAATAATTAAAATCAACTTTCAAAGATCCACGCCGATCTCTTGATCCTCGCTTTCAAGCATAGGATAGTATAGGCTAAGAGGGACTAAATCCATCCATTAGCTTACTATGCATCTTCTCCTTCGTGTCGAAGGGCTGCATTTCCTTACTTGGTTCACTTCTTAATCATTGGATTAAGCAGTCCGTACCGACGGACGTGATAAGTTTAACCTATTAAACTTAACCAAGATTTTCTCAACTGCAACTAAATTCAGAATTTTAACTTATTAGACGTCATTTAAATGAGGTCTAATTCCCAAGAAATGTATTCATTTGTTCTCCTTAACGTTATATGGTTAAGGTCCATTAGTTATGGATATACTTATCCTATATCCTTTATTCTGAATTTATCAAACGAGATCATTAATGGAGCTTGAAAGCGAAGTTCGATTACTCCGAAGTTTAATTGGTATTCCTTAGCTCCTAAGCTAATCCCGAATACCTTCCAATTATGGAATCATATTCTTCTTAATCCTTTTAATGTCAATTAAAAATTCATCTTTACCCAAGTATGAATTAATTGCATTTTTCAACTTAAAAGTTGCATTTAGGTAAGAATAGATATCAGTTTCCATTTAGCATCCATCCAAGGACAAATAAACAAATCCAAATCAAGAAATAACATTATATTTCCAGATTAGACAACAAAATCAAACTGATATAACTATTGAAAATATCACACTTGTAATTGTATTCAATATTTCAAGTCATAATCTGTACATTTGCCAATCCAGCTGATTGGGCATAGTTTATACAAAACATCCATACAACTCATGGACAGAAGAATATATTTTCTTCTTTTCACAATTCCTCGAAGAGGAATAAAAGCAACAATTTCAATACATCATCAAATCAAAAGCATCAGAAAACAGCCAAGTCTTCATTCTAATCAAATTCCATCTGCAAAATGAATTGCACGGGTCAGTTCAATGAACTGAGCATATTAAGCACTTATCCTTAAAATAAGGTGCTTCAACTAACTGTCTCAATAAAAGAACCCTGCTTTTATGAAACGACAGTTAAACATCAATCACGAAATAGGCACAAAAGAAAGATCATCATAACAACTGAACTATCAAAATATCATCACAATCAGCCAAGGAACTGCTGTCCCGTTTCCACATAATCGTTACAAGTATCAATTCACAATATTTGAAAAGTTAGGAATACAAGTAACTTACAACAGATATAACACACTGTTATCCTTTCCACGCCTTTCAATAATAATGAATGCAAAGGATGAAACTAACTGAAATGTAATTCCATTACTTTCTTTTCAGTTCATGCGTCATATTAGAATCCAAGCAATCAAGTACAGACAAGAAAGCGAACAACAATGCATATAGTTGCTCCCATCTAAGCACTATAAAATTCATTATTCACGAATTCCAGATTTCCAACTGAATGAAAGAAGAAAAGATCATTTTTCCAAGTCATTCATTCATATCTCTATTTCTTTCCACATGACTGTCCTAACAGTGGAATCCAAACGAAAGACAATTCAAGATAACAGTTCAGAGTGAAACTTACAAAATCCACTCGGAATTCACTTACCGGCAGTAAGAATAATTTCATTTAATTTCGGTTCATACGAATACCCAAAACAGGTTAGTAAGACATCGTATTCATCATAGAACAAGCAATATCAAGATGCATACTATGTATTTGCTGAACTAGAAGATTCCATACTTCCTTCACTGTATAGTTACCCAAACAAACAGTTATACATCATGCAGTCAATAAATCACATAAATTCATAATCCTATGAACGTATCCCGTTCAAAATAACATATTATTCATTGTTGTTACCTACAGCAAGTCCAATGTTCTCATGACTATGAATTTCACCAAGTGAGAACAGCAGGCAGAAGAAGGATTCCCTTCCAAAAATGATTCTACCCAATCCATTTTCCATTTTCATAATAGTATGCACAACTCCAGAATGCAAAATCGGATGTCATTACCTTTAGCAAAATAAACCGTACAGGGTGGCAATACATGAACCTAGTACAGTCAAGACAACTCCCAAAGCATGACAAAATTTCATTGCATGTATTCCTTGCCCAGCAATTCAAAGCTAATTCGAATCCACCAAAACAGTCCAATCTCAAAAGACCGATCAGCATTGATCAACATAACTAATCATCATACCTTCTTAACAAGATCACCTTTATTCATTATAAATTCAGAAGGAAAGCTATTTCTTTTTCCAACTCTCATGAACACTCATATAAAAGTCTAATGCCCATTCCTTTAAAATACAAGATGCCATTTCCTCATAATTCGAAACAGCAGAAGGAAGAGGAAGGTCTTATTTCCTTTAAAGAAAGCTTCAGTAGAGAAACGACCTCAAGCCGTTCTTACAACCAATACAATCATATCGCAAGTTCAGATGACAACAAAACAATAGTACAGCAATAGAATAACCCATACTGCCTGTACAGTTTCACATTCCATACCACAAGAATAACCAGTTAAAATCTTCATATAATATCCATAACCAGCACCACATGGAGGTAATTCCATTCAAGAAGAGCAAGACAGTTAAACACAACGAACGGGAAACGATTTTCTATCATTTCCAAAAGAAAAGACAGCAAGGGTCGACGAACCCAATTCATAGCAACACAACTCATATAACGTGTACAGTCTCAAGATATATATGACGATTTCCCCATTATTGTCAACAAACCAACACATCCTGGAAGCGTTTCCAACCAATTAAAATGCAAGGGCAGATTAATCACAACAGCAAGAAAACGACTTTACCCCATTATTTCCAAAAAGGACAGCAAGTATGAAGGAAATCCAAATCCTAGCAACATAACATGACTGTATTTCCACTTCCTTTTACATGCAAGGACAATTCCAAATACAACAGCAAGAAAACAGTTACACAATAAGGAAATGATTTCGCAGCCTGTTCCAATTTCAAACAACACTAACAATGAAAGAGAATATCCATTTCAAACCACCATACTGTCAACAACCAATACAGTAGTTCAATTTCCACTCGTTTCGTGCAAAAACACATCAAGGCCGAGCAACCAGAAGCAATTCTTCTTATCATTTCCCAAAGAAAAGAAAGCAAGAACCAACAAAATCCAAGTCAAATCGACTCAACAGCAATCACGCAATCCAAACCCAAGAGCAGGGTTGTTTTAATGAGACACTTAAACAAAGCAAGAGTTTTTAAAGAGAAGGGCTTAACATGCCTGTAATCTCTTTTCCAGAACTCGAAGAAAGATCCGTTTGCTGCGTTATTTCCTTCCACAGCGACAACGCACAAACTTCCCAGAACTCCTTTCTTCTTCAGGCTTAACAACAGCCTCCAAATCTCCAAGAAAATGTCAAATGCCAAGAGCTGGTTCGACTGAACCAGGCCAGAAAACCAAATGCAGAGCAACTTTGCCAAAACCAAATCGAAACAATGAAAAATCAAATTCCCTCATACACTTTCCAAGGTGAACTGGTCGCGGGGACCGAAAACAATTAATGCAATTAAGGCTCTGCCCTTTTTCCTTACTTTCCACGCCACCGCCACTTGGGTTGGCGAACTCAATTTTCAAATTTACAAGCAAAAATCAAATTTGGCTCTATCTCCAAATAGATGCCTCTATTTCCTACCTGCCCCGCCAAAACTGGCGCTGTCCACGTATGGACTGTTTATTAAATGCCAATGAATGCCCTTCCTTCATCCTTATCCCTTCCCTCCAAGGGTCTGCGCACCCCTTAGATTAGGATTAGTTTAGGTTGCATATAGTATTCAACCTAGGTCTTAGTTTAGCCTTAGGTTATTTTCCCTTTTTTTTTATATATATATTTAAAAATCCACTTAGGATAGTAGTGTAGGATGCATGTTAGGACTTAGGATTAGTTTAGGGTTTAATTCACACTAACCTCTAACACTAACATCTTCCATCCAGCCTCCCTACTAACATTCACGTTAATGCAGAGCAGGACGTTCCGTCCTTCAGATTACGTGCCAAGGCCACCCGTGTCCAGGCATTTCTTGCCTCACGAGGTCCCAAGTTCGACAGTACAGGGTTCAAGAATCGAACCCCTGTCGTTGGCATCTACGTGCTAGCTGTTCACACCTGCAATCAGGCGCTGCACGTTCATAACAATCTCGGGTTCGGTTCAAGTGTGAATCGACACAGAAATCACAAGAGGACCTCAGCATACTTGGATCAGTGAAATTGATTCAAGGTATGCTGTCAATCAGCAAAGAGAGTTTAGCAAGTATACGACAATTTGTCGTCACATCAGCAAACACACAAGTACAATATTTGCTGTCCCATGCAATAAATCATAGCATACAAGAATCCAAGTTAGCAACACATTCTCTTAAGATCAGAACTTATCTTAACATGGTTTGCCTTCATTTCAGCAGCTATAATAGTATGGAAACATTCACCAAGTTAACATACAAACTGATATTTTTGTACTCGTTTGTATTTGAGGACTACAATTTGAGTGTTCTTTCCTGAATTTGAAGTATCTCACGAATAAATAAAGCTAAGCATTTCTGATCTTCATATTGAATGAGACTCCTTAAAGATCCATTGGAATCTCTAAAAAGACAATGATATCTTCCATGAATTTCATAGTACACGAGACACTTGAATATAAAATTCTCTTCATTTTCAGGTTCTAGAAAACACAACTGACACATCCGCTCATGTTGTGGAAGGCTATGATCAGATTCCATCTGAATAAGGCGAGAGCAAATGCGAAACTAAGCTAAAGGGATCCTTAGGCATGAAGGAAAAAACCTCTTCATGTATTCTGAATTTTATTTTGATCTTCATGAAGTAGGAATAAAATTGAAAATAGTGAAGAAGTTTTGGTTTCAAAGGCTCTTTTGGAGAAAACCATGTAACTTTCAAATAAGACTTAGTGAGCTCCTCTTGTATACCCCTGTTAACTTCTTGTTTAGTGAGTTGAGGAACATTAATAGAAAACCCAAGAGGAGGGAGTCTATCTATATCAATATTTAGCTTCTAAAGGAGAGTAGTAATTCTTGCATACCAACAAAATTTGCAACCCTTTTTGGCAAGTTGTATAGAAGATTGGAGTGCTAAATATGGATACTGTTTTGACCAGAAATTGAATCTTCCATGCATCGAAGCCGATGCATCATAGTGATAACATTGAAAATCAAAGAGATAAAGAGAGGACATACCCCAAACTCGACAAGAATAATTGAGTGAGGAACTATTCTTTTGGCTTGAATATTCTTTGATAACATGGAAATGAAAACTCTTTCCATACGATTGAAATCATTTTGTCTCAAATATGGACCCCAAACATCACATCCGTATAAAAGTGCTGGTGTAACCAATGTATGAAAAAGTCAAATCTTTGTCTGAATATCTTGAAATTGGAGTTGAAAACATTGTCTTTCCAAGACCGTCAATGTTGCATACCCTTTGCTCAATCTTGCTTCTATTGCCGAAACAAAGCTAAAAGGTGGACCAGAGAAAACCACACCCAAGTAGGTGTAAGAGTACACCACCTCAACTTGTTTTCCTTTGTACAAAAAATTCATTGTAGATGCTACTTTCTTGGTTGTATTAAATGCCATGAGTTTTGTCTTTGCAAGATTTACTTCCAGGCCTTTCTTATCACAAAAATCGCTCAATGCATCAAGTTGATTTTGAAGTCCTGTAATTGTGTGTGAAAGAAAAATAATGTCATCTAGCAAACAATAAAATAGCAATGTAGATCCCAAGGAGGCTACAACCATTCATGGTACCTAAGTCTGTGGAGATAAGATCCTCTAATTCATCAATATAGAGCCCAAAAAGTGTAGGTGATAGTGGACAACCTTGTTTCACACCTATGTTACTATGAATGTCATTAGTAGTGCATAATTTGGTATGAATATGCCCGAAATTCTTCTCATATAAAGTCATGACGAGAAATTACCATGCCAGGAAGACCCAAATATTTTAGCCTCTGAATCAAAAGATGTCTTGGTACTGTATCAAATGCCTTACGGAAGTCCACAAAACAACAATATACCTTCTGTTTTTTAGCCTTTGCTTCCTCTATAATGGCAACCAAAGTGAATATGTGATCATTAGTTTGGTGATTCCTCCTAAAACCTGCTTGACCTTTTGCCCTGATCCGTTTCTTTTCTGCCCATTGTGAGATATAATCATCAAGTATTGTAGCAAAAAGCTTAGCCAAAGTATGCCCAATCATGATGGTACGGTAGTTCTCTGGTTTAAGAGAATCTCCAGATTTGAAGATGGGATGAATAATATGGGAAGTCCAAGAGGGAGGAAGACCATGAGGAACAATAAAATTAAAAAGATTGGAAATATGGACAACAAGAACTGGACTATGATGGAAGAATTCAACTTTTAAATTTTCCACATCTTGGGCTTTATTGGAATTGAGTTTATAGATGGCTTTAAGGACCATCTTATCGGTGAAGAAATGACACTTGGGCGGTCTAGGATTCAAATGAATGGAGGGCTGATTGGGAGCATCATAGAGAGAGGTAGCATAGGTAAACCAGGTATGTGGGTCGGTAATGGCACAAATAGATTTTTTGGGTAAAAATGATCTCCGAAAGACTTGGGATTAAACCGGATTTGGTATATGGTAGCTCTTTGTTTATCATACAAGTATTGTCGTTTTTTCTTTCTAAGAATGATTCTATAAAGCTTTTGGGCCAGCTTGGCTTTAGAGGGAGTTTCGGTCATAATACGTTTAGTTAACTTGTGAACATTTTTACAATCCACATCGTACCAAGAATTTCTCGGCAATGACCATGGGTATGGAGCTGAGAAGTATGATTGGAGTGGGGGAAAGCCTTAAATGCAACATCCATAATTCCCTATGATAGTCTAGTAGCCCTCTCAACTGGGTCTAAGATATCATAAATGTTCATGAGGTCGGTTTTGAGGATATTAGTGTAACTCTCATCATATGCATGGTCAAAATGTATAGTAGTACGTTTTTGTGAGAGTACATGGGAGGATGTTGTAATAGGTGTGGCAAGAGGCGTACGAAAAGAGAGAATGGCATGATCAGTGAGAGGTGGGGGAGAAGTCGAAATCTGGAGATCATATATACTCAAAGAAAAAGATTTGCAGGATATAACATAGTCTACAACACTAGCTCCACCAGAATAAGGGAAACAAGTAAAGCCTTTGGAATTAGGGAAGTGTTTTGTACCATTCAAGATAACAAGATCATGAGATTCACCCAATTTGATTAGGTGTTGTCCATAAGCATTCACCGTAGAATCTACAGAATAATGTTGAAGCCCTGATTCATGTTGATCAACTTCATAAATCATCAATGGGTCATTGTGAAGATCATGATTAGCACACTGAAGGTGGCCAATCCGGGCATTGAAGTCACCAAGAAGAAGAACCTCACCAAAAGCCAATAGGAAGTGAGATAACTAATCGATATTTAATGTGGTTACGTCAATGAAGTGGGTTCCACGCCGAGATTAACGGTTGTCGGAACTCGGAAGTTAAATGAAAGGTTTTCAACTTATTCTCCACTTCCAATTTCAATTTCGTTGTCGTTCAAATCAAATCAAATCATAGGTAGAACTTTAGTAGTGGTGCCCGTGCGACTTGCCTAATCTCCTCTTCATTTCTAGTCCAAATCCAATCAAGGTTAACCGCCAAAATTGATACCCTTTCGCCACCAAAAGCATTCAACACTTTTCTATCTGACACGACATGCATCGAATTCCTCTTTTGGATTGGGCCCTCTACCTACCTTCTCATTTGTGATGCATTAAATAAGGATTCCCAAAGATTTGCATGTTTTTCTTCAATTATTGAAATCTAGTCCCTCTACTAAAAAGCATGTTATATAGAAGGGCCCATTTGTTGGGCACTCTATGTTCATGATTTAAGTTTTGATGTATAATTGTATGAGTATTCTTTATGGCGAATATTTTGTTTGAAATTTGTAAGATGTATAATGTGAGGTTATCCTTTAATTTCAATATCATAATATTCATATTTTGAATTGTTGATTGTCGACTTAAAAATTAGATATATTTTAATATATTTTCGAAAAAATCATTTGAAAGAGAGTTATATATAGAGTATACCATGGTTTATAGGACTCAATATTCCATACAATTATTGTTACTCTTTATATAATGGTCTTTGGTATCCACTTATAGACAGCTTTCTTATAACTCATAATATTATTGAAAGTAACAACGTTATGTGATTTTTCAAGCATTACTTTGATTCGTGGAAGAGAATGTGCACTTCTAGAATAATTAGTCGCTCTTCAAAACTTCATTTTCCTAAGCATTCCTATGGTTATGTAGTATTTGTTTACAAAAATAGGGCATTTAGCTCATTTCTCATGTGTACACTACCACATTTTGCATACTAGGACACTCTCAACTACATCTAGTGAAAATCACAGTATTCATAATACTTGGATGGACATCTCCAACCTTTTTTAATGCTCCCATTTTGGCACTAGTTGGGAGGAGGGTTGTAAATGTTGTGAACTCAAACATTAGATTTGTTAAATGAGAAGTTATGTATGCACCTTAATTTGACATTTATGTGGTACCTAAATAGTGCCACATCAACATTTAAAATTTATCCCATAATTAATTCATTATCTACTTAATATATATTTTTCTTTTAATATGTTGAATTAAAAGGTAAATGACATTTTTATTTGATCTAAAATATAGAATTTTAAATACAATAAAAAAGGTTGGTCTTAAACTTACATATTAGGAATCTAATCATCGTTAATATTATGTGTAATAGTGTTATTGACTATTTCGCACATTATTAATGGGTACAAGTATAAAAATATATAAATTGGACAACTTTCCATTTCAATTTATTCAAACATTAAATATATGCTTCATGTTTAATATTTATTTTTTATATAAAAACACCTAACCAAAATCTTAATTAGGGGGTAATGCATAACACAATTTGGGAGGGGATTGCTTTCCTCTTAATCTAATTTCTAAAAGGGGCTTGTTTGTAGTAAGAAGAATGTGTGGCACTTCTTCAACAAACCCTTTCTACATAATATCGTAAAATTTAGCATTAGCAATGGATGGCATTAGCATTAGCATTATATGAATATAATGAGTGTTTGGAATTGTGCATTGTCATTCAATCTACTCAAATGTCACAATGAAACGTTGTTATTCAAATTACAACATTGATTAATTGATAGATAATGAGAGACGTTGATTAGTTTGTCACAAGAAATATGGGTGTAGATGTATTCAGACAAGGTTTGTTGAGTTTTTTAACGCATAAAACTGTGCGGACTGTTGCTTTTAGCTTTGTATATTATTCGGTGCAAATTCTTTCCTTTTCACCTTCCGTAATGATAGAAAAATTCAATTTTTAGCTCCACGAGGTATTTTAATGGAAATCCTCTAGATTTTTAAAGGTGACGAAAATGCATCTCACTTTAACAAATATTGCAGCTTCCCAAAAGCCTTAAAGAGTGTATGTGGGAATTTTCACACATGTATGCTATATGTCTTTGTCTTAACACATTGTTGTTGGCTCTATTATGATCTAGCATGTTTGATTCCTACGAAGTAAAAGCATGGAAACACTTCTTATGAACAGGGGCGGCTCCCAAATAGCTATTATTATCATTCAACTATTTATTCTATTATTAAAATTTTATGATAACTTGAGTACAAAGAATAGTAACATAGGTAGATGAGCTATGGATTAGATTGATCACCCCGCATTTTCTCGATAGATCTCACCACCATGCCTTTCTTTTGATCACACTCGATTGATTTTCTTATACTTTCGAAGTTGGGTTGATGCTTTATTTGGGTTTTGTTTTATCTTGGCATTTAATTAGCAACCCATGAGCTATGCATTAGATTGATCACACATTTTTGATAGATCTTAGCCGCCATACCTTTCTTTTGATTACACTAGATTGATTTTCTTATACTTTTGATGTTGGGTTGATATTTTACTTGGGTTTTGTTTTATCTTGTCATTTAATTATGTTGCTGATTTTCATTTAAAACATCGTCGTTGTAATTTTCGTCGATTTATAGTTCACTATGATTGTGTATTAGTTTTCTTTCATGTGTTTCCTTTGTGGACTATGTCATAAATTTGAAAAGTTATAAGCTTGGTTAAATAACAGTTGACACGAATGTTGATATAAAAGCATTAGTAACCATGGTAACAGGGAATATTATATTGTTTTGGGTTTGGTCCCTACATGGTATTGCATTTTGTAATAATTTTGTGGATGACCTTGCATAACAAAATCCACATGCAACTTGGGGCATGGATTAATCATGTAAAGTGTTTTATATGACCCAAGTAAATATTTTTTGTATGATGGGTAAAATATGGTTTTTGAAAAGCTTTAGACCCATATTACAACCGTACGAAAAGAAAAAATGTAAAAGGCATATGAACATTATAACCTAGAATAAAGATGGAAACAAAACCATCTCACCCACAACTAATAGTTATCCCTACAAAATTGTTAGTGCTTTGTCAACAAACCGCCCTCACCATAAAAATGAGGGCATATGACCCTAGAAATTGAACCTTTCTTTAAAACCAAGATTGACCCTTAAAATAGAATTGAGTTTAGTTTCTAAGCTACTAAATTTTATTGAAAACGGATAAGTTTAAGTGGGTCAAACAACTTAAATACCAACAGATGCTCCTCTTTTTGTTAAAAACATAATAGAGTGACTTTCGTGCCCCCCACCATTTTTTGAGTACCATTTAGTATTTTTGAAAACCCTTTAGTAGAAAGATAGCTAGGAGCATCTAGTTTGGGATCCATTTTTAAAAGATTTTTTTAGCAAAGATTTTTTTATTTATGATTTTTTTAGTACAAAAAATTTATGTTTTGAAAAATAACGGAGCTCCGACCATGCCCCACCCCTAACTACCTCAAAAAATATCGAAAATTAGATTATTATTTTTTGAATATGTATAGAATTATGCCTAGTTTGGGCTAGTATAATTTTTTTAAAATTTCGATCACCCAAAAAAATGATACACCCCGAAAGATAGACATATTTACACTTCAAAAATAGCTAAAAAGGCATAGTTAGAAAATAAATAATATGGAAACCTTATATTAGTCGAAAATTTGAAAAATTATATTTGTACAAAGAAAAGACCTTGCTCTACGTCGTGGTATATAATTTAAAAAAATGGATTGATTGTTTTATTTTGATTTATCATGAGGAAGTGGTTTTTTTACATTTTCTTGTAAAACCACGCTGTTTTTGTGTTTGTGCAGAGTCCATGCCTCGAGCTTGGGATCTAAACTGATCCCAAGCCTTGAAGCATGGTTGGGAAAAAAGAAACGCAAAACATGTACACGTTATAACGCGTACGCGTTACGTGTAGTATAAACATAAAGCGTGACGCGTTATAATGCTTATGTGTTATGTGTAGTATAAACATAACGCGTACACATTCTATGTAGTATAAACATTATGTATGTTTTTGACATACTTGTATAAGTTTTTCATTTATTATTATTTATATTTTATTATTTCTAATACTTTAAATTTATTTATGTAAATATAAGAAATTAGGGTCACTCTACACCTTATGGAATTAGTCTCACAACTCCATGAGTCATGGTTTAAGAGATAGTTTTTAAAAGTATAATCTGGTCAGTACATAGGTAATTTTTCAGGATTTCAACATTCAACCTAAATCTTTTAGCATTTAACTTCTACAATCGAAACCCTAAACCATAGGCCATAAACCTAAACACTAAACTGTAAACCTTGAGCCCTAAACCCTAAACCCTAAACCTTTAACCATGATCCCTAGACCCTAAAACCTAAACCCTAAACCTTAAACATTCAACCCTTACCCATGAGCCCTAAATCCTGAGCCTTAAGCCCTAAACCCTAAGCCATAAGCCCTAAACCCTAAACCCTAAACCATGAACCATGAGCCCTAAATGCTAAACCCTAAACCCTGAACCATAAAAACTAAATCCTAAACCCTAAACCCTAACCCCTAAACCCTAAACCTTAAACACCGAATCCTAAACCCTAAACCCTAAGCCTTAAACCCTACACCCTTATCCCTGAGCCCTAAAATCTAAACCCTAAACCCTAGACCATATACCCTAAGCCCTAAGCCCTAAACCCCGAGCCCTAAACCATAAACCCTAAACCTTAATCCCTAAACATTAAATCCTAAACCCTAAACCCTGAACCCTGAACCATAAACCCTAAAACCTGAATCGTAAACCATAAACCCTTATCCCTAAACACTAAATCCTTAACCCGAAACCCTAAACCCTAAATCCTTAACCTCGATCCGTAAACCCTAACCATAAACACTAAACCCTAAACCTAAAACCTAAATCCTAAACCATAACCCTAAACCTTGAACCATGAACCATGAACCATGAACCCTAAACATTAAACCCTGAACCATGAGCCCTAAACCCCAAACCCTAAACCCCAAACCATATTTCATCAATATTTCCTAGTCTCGTGCCTAGAACCATCATTAAGTCTGCTTATAGAACTACCTTGTTTATGAGAGGTGGGACAAGTAACTAAATGGATATGACATCTACCTTGTGCCTTGTAATGCATATATTACACATCTCTTCCAAACTTGTTTCTCCCCACATATACTTGTGCTCTTGAATGTAAATTTATTCACACTCTAAAACAAATTTCACATTTCTCATATTTCCATGTACGGTATTATGCATGAAGCCAGGATGACCCATTGGAAGTCGGAAAAAATAACCATCACAACAAAAAATTAATCTTAAAGGAAATAAAAAAACATATAGAATATATCAATACAGAGGTGTAGGATCATAATTAAATTTGTGAGAACTTCTTAAAGTGTTCAAAATAAGCATAGAAACAAGGGAATGGCTAAAAACACTAAGGGGTTATCAATCACCTAGTAAATCTTTCTTGTTTAGTTCTAAATGGGAGTTACTTGGGCTACGACTTAGTGACCTTCCATTCATTGATAATTCCTTATATGATAAACCCATGGATGTTTTCAAAATCCCCTGAACAAAAAGATAGGGGTAGTCATCAATCCTAGTGAAGGGTGTGATGTGATTTCCAAGAAACTTGAAATTCATATAGATTTAGAGGTCATAACACGAATTTACAAATATCTTTATCATTATAAATGGAAGCCAAGTAATAGTGTCTCCTTGTACATCTAAGGATTGAGGACTACTGGGGTCTTTGGAAGGATTGGACAATCAAGAATATGACATTTCCCTCCTTCAAAATATCAATAGATGAAAAACATCAAATTTTGATGACTCTCTTTGAATGTTCTGCCTAAAAATTCGATGAACCCTGAACTCTATGACCTAAACCCTTAACCCTCAACCATGAGACCTAAACCCTAAACTATAAACCCTAAACCCTAAAACCAAAATAATAAATCCTAAACCCTAAACACTAAATACTAAACCCTAAAACCTAAACCCTAAACCCATAACCCTAAACCCTTGACCCTAGACCCTAAACCCTAAGCCCTAAGCCCTAAACCCTAAATACTAAATCCAAAGCCCCGAGCTCTAACCCCAAACCTTAAACCAATAACTCAAACCCCGAACCTTAAGCCATAAACCATGAACCATGAACCCTAAACCCTAATCCCTAAACCATAAACCCTAAACCTTAAGCCTTGAACCCTACACCCTAATCCTTGAGCCCTAAACCCTAAACCTTAAACCCTGAGCCCTAAACCCTAAATCTAGAGCCCTGATCTCTAACCCCTAAACCTTAAACCCATAACTAACCCCTAAACCTTAAACCCGTAACTCTGAACCCCGAACCCTGAGTCATAAACCTTAAACCATGCACCCTAACCCCTAAACCCTAAACAATGAGCCCTGAGCCCTAAATTGTAAACCCTAAACCTTAAGGCCTAAATGTTAAATCATAAAGGTCCCTAAACCCTAAACCCTAAAAACTAAATCATAAACCCTAAACCTTGACCCTTAAACCCTAAAATCTAAACCCTAAACCCTAAGCCCTAAACCCTAAATCCTAATCCCTAAGCCCTAAACCCTAAACCTTGAACTCGTGACCTAAACCCTTAACCCTAAAACCTAAACCCTAAACCTCGAGCCTTAAACCTTAAACCACCGAACCCTTTGCCATAAACCCCGAACCCTGACCTTTAAACCTTAAACCCTAACTCCTAAAACCTAAACTATAAACCCTAAATTCTCAACCCTAAACCTTAAACCCTGAGCCCTAAACCTTGAACCCTCAACTCTCAACCCTAAACCCTCAACCTTGATCTTTAAACCCTAAACCCTGAACCCTTTTCCCTAAACCCTAAACCCGACCTTTAAACCTTAAACCCTAACTCCTAAACCCTGAACCATAAACCCTAAATCCTCAACCCTAAACCTTAAACCCTGAGCCCTAAACCCTAAACCCTATACCATAAACCCTAAGCCCTAAAATCTAAACTCTAAGCCCTAAACCCTAAACCCTAAAATGTAAACTCTAATCCCTAAACCCTAAACCTTGAGCCCTAAACCCTAAACCCTAAGCCCTGAACCCTAGGCCCTAAGCCATAAGCCCTAAGCCAAAACCATAAACCTTGAACCCTCAAACATAAACCCTCAACCCTAAACCCTAAAAACTAAACCCTGAACCCTAAACCCTAAACCCTCAACTCTTAACCCTAAACCCTAAACCCTAATCCCTAAACCCTAAACCTTGAGCCATAAACCCTAAACCCTCAACCTTGACCCCTAAACCCTAAACCTTGAACCTTGAGCCCTAAACCCTAAACCCTTAACCCTTAACCATAAACCCTAAACTCTAAACCCTAAACCCTAAACCCTAAACCATGAACCCTAAGCCCTAAGCCCTAAACCCTAAAATATGAACTATGAGCCTTAAACACTAAACCTTAAACCCTAAACTCTAAACCTTGAGTCCTAAACCCTTAGCCACAACCCTAAACCTTAAGCCATAAACCCTAAACCCGAAATCATAAACCCTCACCCAAAGGAAAGTCCTAAAAATATCTTTCAAAGGTGTGGGAATAGTGTTTAAGGTGATCGATCGACTCATTTAGTTTTTATGAGAGAATACTTCCTTTGAAGGCCTAAAAGGCATTTTTGGCCATTTTGTAGTTAATTGAACACCCTTCAAAACAAGCTAAAATGAGCTAGTCATGTCACCGAGTTATCAAGGACCTTTATTTGTGAAGTATTAAGGCATTGTTTGTCTCCATAAGAGACATATGAGAAAAAGCATGTATGAGAACCATGAATTTGATTCCATGAAAGGATGATTTTAGAGTTAGGAAAGGTGAGGGGATGATCTTTATATGGAGCACCATGTTTCTATGAATGAGTAATCATCTGAGTTCACTTGATGCAATTCACTTGGTACTATTCATAACAACTCATTCAACACCTAGTAGTGTTATCAAACCTTAAGGAGGAGGCACATTGCAATCACCTCATTTTGGCCATAGGACATGAATCCCATTCAGGGAACAATCCTCTATCTACAAAGTGAGGATCTCTTTTTAGTAAGAAGTAGACAAACATCATAGAGTTAATTCATGGTCACTAAAGTGAATTATGGACCAAATTTAAAAAATAGTACCAATTCAAGCAGTGGTAGGGCCAAAATCCATTTTAGAAGGTTAAAAACATAAAAAATGACTATGTGCTTTCGCAAAACAAAGATCGACTACAATATATATGCCCCGAAAGTTTTAGGTCATTTGTTGAAATCTGAAAATGAGTAAGTACTCACTTGACATTAGATTTTGAAAAACTATCTTCTAGATTATAATCATTGAGCTACAAGACCACTTCCATAAGGTGCCAGTGACCTCGATTTCTTATATTTACTAAAACAAATTTAAAGTATAAGAAATAATAAAAGAAATATTGTACTTCAACATTTATTTTTGTAAGTATACACCACCAAAACACATATGCATGGTCCATACTTCAACATTTAAAAGAAAACTTTGAAATGCGTACGCGTTATAGGTTATGTGATTACCAAGCCAAACAAATTAAAATGTGAGCGCATTTTGTCTGTTTTCAGGTTTTTGTCCACTTTTTGGCCCCCCAACTTTGTGCACTTACCACTGGATATTTTTAAAATGTTTTTTTGAAATAATCTAGGTTGGGAGTTGACTTGGAATTGTGAAATTATATCCAATTTTACAAGGATACTCTCCTCGAAACCATAATCATTAAGCTAGTTA
This sequence comes from Taxus wallichiana var. yunnanensis, assembly GCA_018340775.1. Taxonomy (NCBI): domain Eukaryota; kingdom Viridiplantae; phylum Streptophyta; class Pinopsida; order Cupressales; family Taxaceae; genus Taxus; species Taxus wallichiana. Next base: position 382,509,273 of record CM031242.1, read on the forward strand.
GGCTGGGATGAAGTGGCGTAAGAGTGGAGATGAAATGTGGAGTAGGAGGCAAGAAATATTATAAGTAAAACTATAATAATCCTTTTTTCATTTGATTTTTACTTGAATGGTGGTCTCTGACCTCTTGAAAGGTGGAGAAGAGAGAATGTAAAGTTTAAAGGAGAGAAATGACAACATAAAATAAATATTTGGAAGAGGAGGGAGTACAAAAGAGGAGATCTAGAAGGGGAAGAGGCTTGGCATGGGTGTCCCTTAACATATTATTCTATATTTTCATTTGTTAGTTTGTAAATGAAGGAAAAAATATTATTACAATATTTTGGGAAGGAATGATATATTGGTGTATAGAGAAGTTGATCTCTTGGGATGAATATTAATCTTATCTTTCTTTCTTACGTCCTTCCTTTAGTGATTGCTCCCATCTCTCTTATAAACTAGGTTTTTCCCTTAATTTTTGGTGATATGAACGCTCTCACTCAAAGTTGAGTGCTCCCCTTATATAAAACTCAAATTTTCCAATTTACCTTTTGACACTACTAGTTGTGAAAATGCTTGTTTGCTAAGATAAATATCCAAATTCTATCATTTCTCAACACATTCTATTGTCTCTGTCCTAACTTGCTTATTTATACACACTGATGTGCCATCACATTTTCAATATAAATGTATAAAATAAGTATTCAACCTCTACTTATCATGATACTTCTTCCATTGCATACATTGTTACCTTGTCTAAAAATGTATAACATGGTCATGATGCAATATCTATTCCTAGTCAACCTATACAATCTTGAATTGATACATCCTCCAATTTTACTTTTAATTTGATTATCTTTATTGGATCATTTTATCCTCCTAGTTCAACCTTGTCATAACAAATCACATTAAGAATCCTATATAAGTATGTTAATATCACTTCATTTATTACCTCAAACTCTCATGAGCTCTCACCGCAAATACTAACACATAAGGCACTCAAGGATTCATAAATCTTCCCAAATTTGATGCATGTTCATTAGGAAATCACCAATACATTTCTCAATCACTCAACTAGGTCAAGGAGATTAAATTCCCTCGCTTCCAAGAATTTAGATCCCAATTCAATGTCTTTACAGGAGAAAAATTCATCCCAAGCATTGTTAAAGTGGTTCAAGTTACCAATCTAATTGTGTCCAAATAGATATCACATGCTAGGTGGAGAACTATCTTTGTGAAATTTGGTGCCAAATTGCAACTAACACAGGAAAAACAAATCCAAAACAAAAAACACACAAATATAACAATTATATTCAATTTAAAATATTTTACAAAATCGAGCTATGACTCTGCAAATTTTATTTTCTTTTTATTTCTCTTCTTGTGTCTTTTTCTCGCTTTCTATTTCATACAAATTTTTTTTTTTGCCTCATGTTACTGCATATGTATTTCTTCTTCTACAAAAACTTCAAGCTATGGCTCTTTGTCTTTTCTATATTCTCTTTGTATGTTGTTGCATATATTTCTTCTCCTCTCTCTTTCATTATTTTTGTCAAGCCAATTATATAGCTCCCAGTGTCTTTCAAAATACATTGATTCCAACATGGATCCAAACATAGATTAACTATAGCTCTTCACATCTTTTAATTATGCAAAAATCCATTTATAGAAATTTTACTTAAATGCCTCCACATGTATTTCTTGCATTGGTTGCAGTAGGGCTTTATATATCCTCCATTCTTGTACTTAGTCGAAACATGCCCACGCACCTTCTTGTCCTTACTCAATATTCGAGGCCCAACATACACAAAGTGAATTATCTATTTTTGATTCTTGAATGCATGGTGTTAGTAAAATATGACTGATAAGCACCGAGAAGATGGTTTAGGACTGGGAAAAAGTGTTCAAGGTGATTTTTGGCCATGATAAGCAAGGTAAGATGCTCAAATATGTGCTTGTTTACTAGAAGTGGTGGTCTTGAGTCCAGGGGGAGTGATGATTTGCTGAGTCACGAGTTGAGTGAAGTTTGGGAGTACATTAAAGTTGGTCCTAAATATACTTGAGATGTCGATTATGGACATGAGCCCTTAGGGTTTTTGGAGAGTAAGAAAGTTCATTGAAAATCCAATGATATGCCTAGACAAGTTGGTATGTGGTCAAGGAAGAAGGTATGATGGTTTGATATGCTTATTTTTAACATTGTTGGCATGATCTCAGAATGTATGGTTCAAATAGTACTCTGCTACAATTGATTCATGAAGGCTAAAATAGGGTTGAAGTAAAAAATAGCTATTTTTGCATGCCTAGAAGGTGAAAAATGGTGTTTTGGCTCTAAACAAGGTAAGATGATTCTTTCTTCATGTTTTATTGATGTATTCATATGGTGTAGATGTTTGGCCCAAGGGGAGCATGGTGTTTGCATTCTCACAAAAAGGAAAATAGGGTTTCGTGTGAAATTTCAAGGTTCTTGAGCTTGTATGAGATATTTGGTTGATGTTTATAACCAAATCATGATGCTATGAAGTTGTGGAATATGAAGAACATGTTGCTACAGGTATGCCTTTGTCATTAATGTAAAAAGGGGGAGAATTTCAGGTAGTTTTCCATCAATGAAAAAGGGGGAGATTGTTGGCATGTGGTCCTATAAGTGTTTTCATTGATGCAAAACCACATTAATGACAAAGTGGATGATGTTGACATGATGGTTCAAATGTGTTCATGATGATACAAGGAGATTCAGTGAGGATTATTTGCTCTTGCAAGCCCATTCAGTGCCTAGGTGATGTTGCATGGGGGTATGAGCTTCTTGGTTTCTTGAAAATAATTTTAACATGATGGATATAAGTTTTGGAGAGTTCTTGGGCACTCACGTCGATTCTGGGGTATAGATATAGGTGATGGACTATGTTTCAGATGCTCATCCGGAGCAGATATGGATGCTAGGAGGTATTAGGATGATTTTGGGAGATATATAAGCTCATTTATGCTTGTATGCAAATTGTATTGTGATGTATTAGGTATGTTTGGATCATTTTGAGTGCATTAATGATATATTATAGTTTTTTCCAGTTGACCTAGCTTCTATAGTGCAAAACCCTAAGGAGAAGCTATGAAAATGAGATAGGTTGGAGAGTTTGAGATATGGTGATGAATTTAAAATGATTGGAGATGTTATTATTATGTGTCATGGTGTTTTGAGAATTTTTTTAGGATGTTAGGATGTGAATTTTTCAAGTTATGTCACTTTGGTGAGACGGGGGTAAAATGATTGGAGATGTTAATATTATGTGTCATGGTGCTTTGAGAAAATTTTTAGGATGTTAGGATGTGAATTTTTCAAGTTATGTCGGCTTTGGTGAGACGGGGTTAAAACAAGGCCATTTCAGTTGGAATTATAACTTCGATGCTCACCTTGAATTGTGTGCTTTGTATGGGACATTTTGGATTTTTAGGAATTTTTATAAACTAATTTAATAAGGATTCATAAAAATAATGAAGTCATTTCATTGTCACATTTTATGAATGAATGTTAAGAAGGTAAACAACTATTTATGAGTTTGAAACCCTAGCTTGAAAGTGGTATAAAAAATGATTCTTAAGTGGAAAAAATTGCTTCCCGGTGAAAGGATGATGATTGGAACATGTATATGACTCCTTAATATTTCCATAAAGGTATGGTAGAGGTTATGGTGATGAGTGGACTCCACTCAAATAAGTCAGTTTATGAAGAATTCTATTTTGGGACAAGGTTGTCTAAATAAGGTATGAAATAAATTTCCATTGTGTGATGTATGTGAGATTATATTTATGTATAAATAGGTTTAAGGACATGTTGATGAAATTTAATTGTCAAATGAGCTCCATTTAGGTTGACTGGTTAAAGGGTAGTTTGAGACTATAAAAACCAGTCTTGATGAAATGAGCATAACAAGAGCTACATGTGGATTTAGGAGATGATTAAAGTTTTTGTTATCCAAAATTCACCCCTCAAGGTAATTTTGATAACATGCATCAAATTCTTTAGTCCCAAGCAAATAGATTGATTTAAGGCAAAAATCGTGTTTCTGGGGTCCCCTCGGCTTCTTTCTAACTCTCTTGTCCAAGAAGAAAACCCAGCAAGTTTTAAAAATGTGAAAAAATTGCAAAAGCCAAGCTTGGTGCCGAAAAAATGAAGAAAATCAGCTAAGTCCTAGTCTGCACAGCAGTTGGGACAGTTGGGACGTCGGGGCGTGAATCGGCGCGATAAGCCGCCAGGCAGTCCGCAGAGCAGTTGGGACGAAAGGACGCGGGACGCGAAAAGGCGAACCGGCCGAAAGTGGGAAAATTTGCCAAGTTTTGTTATCGCGCGGTTTGGGACAGTTGGGAAAAAGTACGCAGAGGATGCGAACCGGATGATTTGGCTGAAGTAGGAGTCTTTCGTCCAAAACAGTTTGGGACATCCGGGCCAAAGGTACGCGTGGGACGCGAACCGGCCGAAAAGGCAAAAAGGCAGCAAAAGAGGGACAAGGAAGCCCGAATCGGCCGAAGCAGGAGATTTTTGTCCGAGGACAGTTAGGACAAAGGGATGCGAGGGACGCGAAAGCTGAAGCGGCCGAAGGCAAAGAAGAAAAGTCAACGTTTGACCCGTGAAACTTCAAACGGCCATAACTTTTGACTTCGAGCTCCGATTTTCACAAAATTGGACTTTCTGGAACGAGCACGACGTCCTCTACGCCACAAAAAATAGATTTCTTATTTTTAATGAGGGTAGATATATTTAAATAAGAGAAACATGTTTGGCTCCAGTCAGTTAATGCTCATTCCCGTCAAATGACAGAAAACGCCTGCCAGACCCAAAACAGCTACCCGCACTCAGAAGGCCATAACTTTTGCATTTCTCAACGAAATCACACAAAATTGGTACCGTTGGAATCGTGGCTCTGAGCCCGACACACAGCAATAAAGAAATTATAGATTTGATGAGAAATTGGTCAAGATTTTTTAGAAAACGTGGCTGGGTTCATAACAGTGTTTCATTTGGTGGTTGGGAGTACAATTAAGAGGCATGGTCATCATTCTTTCTTTCTTTGCGTAACTCCAGGGACAGTATGGGGAGCCTTTTGCAAGTAATATATAATCATTTTACTCCATTTAATGCCTCTTACAGGTGGTTGAAGGACAGATTTCGGGATTTCCATTTTCCCTTCTCTTTCCCTTCTCATTTTTCTATAAATTGGAGTGTTGGGCTCATTGTAAAAGAGGAGAGTTTTTAGATAGCAAAGCTCTGTCAAAATTGCTTTGTGAAGCCAATGTGTTGCAGGCCCTTGTAGTGGACTCCTTGCATGGTGATCCAGCCCTTATCTTGTAATAGACTGAACTGATGCATATCATGAAGCAATAAAATATCGCCAGGTGGATGTATCTTCCCCTGCTTGTTTTCTTGCATTCTTCTCCCCCTTTAATCTTTCTACAAGAATATTGTGTCTATTATTATGTTCTTGCAGGGATCCATTATTATTGTGTATGCTTGGAATATTGTTGTGAATGCATTTTGCTAGATTATGGAGAACTTTCATCACCTCTTCTAGTGTGTACTTTATTTCTGTATTTCACACATTTGGAGACTACTCTCACACCCTCCTTTTCTGGTGTATCACCACTTTAGTGTAGGCTTTTATTTTATGCACTCTCTCTCCCTGGTCCCTTGGAAATTTAGATTAGAATAGTTAGTTTCCCCTACATTAGAGTAGATTGTGGCAGGTAGTTTAGGAGCAAGAACCAACTTTCTCTGGAGGTCTATCTCAAGTAGCAAGTCCCACAACTTGGAGATAGTACCCATGTTATCCAATCACACCGTGAGTTCAAGTCTATGCACTTGTATAAACACAGGGGTGCCTTGATTCACCGATAACAATTTTATTGGAAAAAGGATTCATATAGATTTCCATTTATATTAATTTTATCTCATGATGATGAGTTTTTCTATGGTTTAAAGGTTAGTGTTCGGACAAGAAGATTTTTTCTAGTGTAGGACATGACTAGATCTTCTAGATGTTTTGAGTTGATTGGAGCATGAGATGGATTAGGTGATGCTTTATATACTAGGAGAGTGAAGCGAGATGAATTTGGTATCTAATGAATCCATTTATAGGTCGTTATTGTTCTAGGAAAGGTGTGAATTACGATCTTTGAAATCAAGTTTTTGGGAAGGTTGATTTTGTGAAGAAAAAAGTTGTTGTGGTTTGAGCACGTGATTGTTTCAAGACTTATAAATTGATTATAATTGTTATAAAGGTCAGGGGATTTCCATAAATTTTTTGCATGACATATTTTGTATGTTTTGGAGTGATTTAGTGGAATAAAGATGTTTTTAGGGTCCCAAAGGAAGTAGGAAATAACTATTTTTAGAAGAACAAAGAACAATGGTCCCATTAAATAAAATATTCTGATTGGTTGGTGTAAATTGAGACCCTGTATGATGTTTAAATTTTAATTTTAACATGTTCTATTATTTATGGGTCATGACAAAGTATGGTTTTGATGTTAGGGTAATTTTATCTTTGTGTACATGGGGATTTGAATATTTTGGAGCATATAATGATGATTTTGTCTAGGCCAACCTACTTGGCTCACTTATGACTGTTGTGATAATTTTAGGGGATGTTTTTAATTATGCATTGGTATAACCAAAATTTTAATACCGATGTCATTTAGGTTAGATGAAAGAAAAACATATAAAAATGATGTTTTGGGTTTATTTTTAAACGAGTGATCTTAGAGGGAAGAAATGCAACCTAGAGGATAGTGATTTTCAGGTATGTGTGGATGATTTTAAGGTTGAGGAAGAGAATTAAATGTTGAATACTGATTAAATACATGATAGTAAGATATTAGAGCCAAATAAAGATCAAGAATAAAAAGATAACGAAAGTTTAATGTCCTAAGGTTTAAGCTTTAGGGTTTGTGAGCTGAATATGTGATCTCTATCAGTTGTGGTAGTAGAAAAATTAGAGATAAAATATCTTCAGGAGGATGATTTGGTGCTTAGTCATCCTAGGGGTTGTAGCCTCCTTTTGGAGTGGGTGATTCACTAAATTAGGGGTTAGTGCTCCTTGTAGGGTTGATGCTCTACTAAATTAGGGGTTGGTGCTCCTTGTGGGGTTAGTGCTCCTTATAGGGTTGGTGCTATACTAAATTAGGGGTTGGTGATCCTTTTGAATTTGGTGTTTCACTAAATCTCTTTTCTTTTTGTAATATAAGTAGAGTTTCAGTGGGTTTTCTTCCCCATGATGGTTTCCCACTTATATCTTGTGTTCATGTGTATGCTCTCTTGGTTGTGCTTATGTGGTTGATTGTTTCATTTTGTTAATAAAAATTGATGGATGGATAAATGTTAATGATGCATGTATGATAATCTAAAATTATTTTAAGGGTTTAAATACCTGATTCACCGCTCCTCCTAGTTCATTGTGCTTCAAACAAACTGAAAATACCAATCTCAAATGTCAAAAATAAGATCAATTACAAAGAGGACACATGAACCCGGGATGGACAAGAGTGTCGGGCATTAATTTCCAGTGTTTGTTGCTAGTGTCCAGAGATAAGTGATGATAAATGAGTGAAGAATGAGAGATGGGGATTGTTGTATCCTATCTAGAAGCTGTGTATGTGAGTAACAAGTGTAAAAGTTAAAAGCAATAAAGACCAACAAGACAAACAAATGGAATATGCAATGGGTCAAAGAAAGAATACTTTCCTTACGCAAGATCCATATATAATAGTAGTAAGTGCATGATTTTGTGTCTACATTTTCCCTCACTTTATTTTGGTTAGTGAAATTTCGGTAGCATAAAGTAGATAGAGATGCCTACTTGAGTGAATTCTAGAGAAGCCCATGTCATTACAATACATGAAGAGTGTAGTAGAAGTATGTGCCGATTAAGAACATACAATGTGAGGAACCATGGATTGATGTGTTGGCCCATGTGGAGTAATGAGAGATGTGGGACCGTAATGAGGAACACTAAACGAGATTGATGATTTTGATGTTGAGTGATTGGAGATTTTATTTTATTTTCACAATGATGGAGATGTGTTGGTGTTGGCGGTGATCGGTTTCAAACCCGATCACGTGCATGAAAAAAAGGAGGATTTGGGTGTCTTGCTTGCCAGAGAAAGAGTCTAGGTAGATAAGTCTAGTGTTACCCTCCAACTTTAACTACATCCCCAAAATATCTAGCCATTGCAGAGACAGAAAAATATCATATTTTGTTGATTTGGATCCATTTTGATTTGTTCGGACATGATAACACATATAAGATAAGTATAGGAAAGGAAATGATGTCTCATTTCTCCCACTCCATGGGTGTCATTTAAATGTATTGCTTCCATCTGAGGTCATCTAGAATAAGTTAAAAAATGTAAAGTAATTTTCCATGTTAGGTCATCAGGGAATGCGGTGATGTAACTCTAAAGTTAGGTCATCAGGGAGGATAAGAATGTTGTGTTGTGTCGATTTGATGAATGTGTTAGTAAATTTTTATTGAATGTGTGTGATTGATTGATTGGTTACTCATGAAGACATTTTATGCTTGTTTCCCTCAGGCTAGGTCATTAGGGGGATTCATTAGAAACTGATGTGAAATATTGTATGGTGTACAAATAAATGTCTAATAATGGTGTATTAGAAGTGTAAACTAAAAATGTAATGGTGTAAGTGGAATTATAATATGACCCCAATTTTATGCCCCCTTTTGGAGAAAGAGGGAGTAATGATGAGAACGAATGTTGAGCTGAAAGGAAGCGTGTAATGAAGTGATAGTGGATATATGATAGATATCACAAAAGTGTGTGTCTATTGAATGAGAGAAATGTCAAGAAGAAGTATAGTGTGTGTGAAATGTGTATGATACTATATTAGGCGAGAAATTTGAAAAGAATGTCATAAACAAGAGAAGAATCAAAGTGAGTATGCTCAAGATATGATGAAAACCATATGAGGCATATTAGTGTGAAGAATAAGTGTGAATAATGACTATAATGTGGTAAGTAATGAATATTTACTATAAATAGTAAATAGAAAAAGTGAATAGGTATTTCATTTGGTAATTGTGTGAGTGTGATTTTGAGCTCTAGGTGTGTGAATATGCCTCAAGTGAGAGCACCACAATCAATTTAGTTTGAGATGGTGGCAGTAGTTGTGGCGTAACGCATGACAACAAAGCTAGTAAGTGTGATTTTTTTCAAAAAAGGTGTCGAAATTGGTTGTTTTTGATGAATTGTTACAAAATATTTGTTATTAATTTTCTTGGAGTTTGAGACCTGAACAAGAGTGATGAATGCGCTAACAACCTTCCCGACACAAATTCCTAGGCATGGACACTAGTGACCTACTCCCATGTGCCCCAGTCTTACTCCTTGACATTGACATCCTAGAAAGCTTGGGTTAAGCTTAGATTATTATAGATGTGAAAGTTGGTGTTTGTTGATGTTAGAGGTAGGTGTGTTTGTATTTGTATGGTGATCTAACATCATGTTTGTTGTCATTTTGTGTTGTGTAGAGGGATATCCATTTGAGAGAGTTTTGTGGTGGCCATCATTTGAGTACATTGCTAAGGCCGAGGGTTTATCGATGAGGAGTGGAATGTTCTAGATTGTGCTTTGGCATGCATCATATAATGAGGATGGGGATGTGCCCCATAATATTCCTATGCTTACAACTTTGTATGAGAGAGGTGGTGTGCAGATACTTGCACCTTTTGGTTACCTACGGGGGAGATGAAAGTTACTCTAGAGGATGTGTATCACATACTTGTGATTACCTATTATTGGTGAGAGGGTTCAGTTATGATTGTGGATGATACATAGAGATAGATGAGAGATGCTTGGTAGTACTATATAGGGCCTTGAGTACATACTAAGGTCCAAATTAGCTTGATGCTATATTGAGGTCGGGGTTCGGTGATTGACTGAAGTTCATTTCCATGGTGATTGTGTCATCAATTGTAGTCGAGGGAGGTGGTGTAGGCATCTTATATAAGATGCATGATATTTTCCATCATATAGAGGAGGATGAGACGAGGTATGCATTGGCACATTTGTATAGGAATTTTTATAGATTCACACATTAGGAGCATGGGAGTGGTATTGGAGATATGACATTGTTACATGTATTGGCCTATGAGCATTTTATTATATTGAGGCTGGTGGGTGGTCCACAAGGAGAGTGGGAAAGGATAGACATTTATTGGGAGATGGATAGACATTAATGAAAGGAAAATGGATACGACACTTACATAGTGATGATAGATCATATGGGGCTAGAGGCCATGACTTGGAGGCCATATCGGTATTATAGAGGATGTCCAGAGGATGTAGTATAGCTATAGTGTATACAATGAGACTATGTGGTTGAAGGAACAATTTCACGAAGTGGCTAAGTTATTTCAAGTGGAACACGTATCATGATAGTTTTGTATGGCCCAAGATGTGACCCCAGAGCCATATATATGGTTGAGGGCTATTAGGGCACCGAGGAGGGCCAGAGCTAGACCAGGGCCTATAGTAGCACAACTAGTACCTCCCGAGCTAGACGAGGCTGATGCGGTGATAAAGCCAGTAGATATGGATGATGCAGCGTGTACAGAGGCCTACCGTGCATGGTGAGTGCCACATTGATGGGTGTTTTTATTTCTAGTTTTGTTGATGCAACGAGATTACCACGGGAGGAGTATAGGGACAAGCACACCCCAGATAGCATAACGGTAGTGGTAGTGGAGAGTGAGTATTTTTCTAGTGATGTTTAATGATTTTTTATTTGGTTGATCGATTATTTTTGTTTTTGTCTAATTTGTTATTTTACGGGTGTAGGTGATTCTTGTTGGTCATTGATCATGGACACACATGTCTACACATTGACGTCAATTATTTCCACTAATGCACTTATGGGTGGAGGTATGCTAGAGCATGTAGATGATATTGTGGGTGAGCATGCCCATTTGTTTGATCAAGTAGTGATAGTAGCAAGAGCGGCGTGTACCGTGTTACTGAGTGAGAGGGATGAGGCACGCAAGGGACGCGACAAGATAGAGAGGTTATAGGTGGTGGTATTTTAGCACATGATGTATTTGCATGGTACAGAGGAGCTTACAGGGTCACTCCATAAAGCAATGCTTGACCAAGAGCAAACTATTGCGTAGGAAGATAGAGATATAGGGCCGTGATCAACAACATAGATTTAGCAGTGAAGCTTCTAGTTCTAGAGCTCTTGTAGTGGTAGATAGTGATAGCGATGATGAGATATGACATATATGTACTCATGTAGCGATGTATGAGAGCTTTCCCCTAGTATTGGAAGTTTTTTAATTGTGATGGTGATTTATATTTATATAAATGGACTATTGGCACAATTTTGTTGTACTTGATGTGTTATTGATGTGCAGTGTGTGATGATGTGTTTGATTATTGTTGTGATATTTGATGTGTGGTATTGTGATGAATGTTTTATTTGATATATTTGATAATGTGTGGTTGTTGATGATGATTAATGATGAGATATTATATATAACTAGTGATGATGTATGCAGTGTAATTGTGATGTGTAATAGATAAATGATGAAAAGGTGTAATGTATAAATGATGTAATAGAAATGAATAATGTGAAAGAATATGAAAGGGTCGTAATAGTTTAGTGAATCATTTGTTAGCATGATGAAGAGAGGAGGGGGATAGTGATTCCCCTTAGTGTGTAGATGAGTAGGTTCATTTCTATACAAGACCCTCAACAATCAAGATTGAACCGTAAAGTGAGAGTGCATCATCGAGAAGTGATATGATAGTGTGTGTGAGATAGATTGATCGATAAGGAATGTGCCACAAGAGTGATGAGAGGTTCTTATTGTAACAAATCCCTCAATAATCATGTAAGAACCGTAAGAACACGAGTGCATCATCGGGAAGTATGGTGATAGAAATCACCTACTAGAGATTAAGCCAATGTGGAGAGGTGGAAGCATGTGGAATGAAAGTAACATGAGTGTATGATCCAAACTGAATGTCATGTGGAATGGTGTTAGCTATGGGTGATGCAAAGGTCATAAGTGAAGATGCTAAGGGTTATGGAAGCCAATGTGTAGTAGCAATATGACATGGTGGATGAGATGGTGTAGTAATGGATGGATGTGGTGGTAGATGAATAATGACCTTAGCACTAGATGAAGTTGATAAATCAATTGGAGTAACTGCAAACTTGCATGGGAGTGGAGAGATAGAGTGTTCTCGAGAGTGAGAACCAAAAGAAATGACACCTTTCTCTTCTAATTTTTGTAAGCAATCACAAAGGGTGCAACATTAGTTATCATAATGACCATTGATATGATGAAAGTTGCAATAAGGTTTATCATGTTGGCGTTGCAAGAAATTAAGAGGATGATGTTGAGTAGAAGGTAAATGAATCATATGCTTGCCAAACATGGTACACAACACATCATGAGGTCTAGCATGATGAGAAAAATGTAAAATCTCCCATGAAGGAGATGCGAGAATGTTTAGGTGGAGTCCGACGTGGTGGAGAAGATAAAGGACGCTTATGCAATGGAGAAGATTGATTTTTTTTGCGAGGTGGAGGAGATGGAGTCCTAGGAGGACATTGAACATATGGAAGAGGAGAGGAACTAGGTGATGGAATAGTAGGAGAACTAGGAGGAGGATCTATAATATGTGCAGTAATGAGATCATATTCTAAATCAATGACCTTATTGAAAAAGAAGTGTGAATGACTCACATGTATCATATTACAAGAACTCCTTTAAAGAGGGAATCAAGCCATGAAAAAAGATGAATTTATTTTCTAAGTCAATAGGTTGGAATACTAACGATGCATGTAAACATTGAAGTGTAAAATATAATCAATAACATGATCTGTTTTTCCTTGTGTAAGCCACGTAGATGATCATATGTGACTTTAGGGCCATTGTCGAGTATAAATCGTTGCAAAAAGTTTTTGTTCCATCTCACAATAGGTACTAATAGATCCAAAAGGTAAGTGAGTGTATTATTAGAGAGCATCAATAGTAAGACTATGACGAAAAGGATTTGAGAAACAATAGATCATTATAATATGAAGCCATGGAAAGACGGTAATGTTTGAGATGCAAATATGGATATCAATACCATCAAAAAATTAAAATGTAGGCATAATGAAATCCTCAAGAAATGTTGAATTGTGAATCTTTTTTGGAATACGGTTACCATAAAAAGAATTGTTATTGATAGAAGCATAATATGCCTTGCTTTCTAATGTGAGACATTGGAATTGATATTGTAAGTGGAAACCAACATGCATTAGTGATAAGATGTCCTCTAGAGGGATGATATAAGATGGAAATAGTGTATTGAGTGGTTGCAATTTTCCATTATGAGTGATCATGGGAATATAAAGAGGAGACTTAGAAGATGTCGATGCTAAGGGCACACTAGATATGGGTACAAAAGAAGTAATATGTGTTGAATAACATGGAGTTTCAATAGAAGGAATAATACTTGGCATCAAAAACATCATTAGGAGATGGAGTGATTGAAGGAGATGAATTAGGCATACTATTAGAAAAAATCTCTGAAGAAGATGAAAGCAGAGCGGGGATTCACATTTAGCAGTATGTAGAGAAGTAGAATCATGACTATCAGTGTCTCATCAAGATTAAACAAATATTCAGATGTAAGGATTTCATTAAGTGTATCATCAACATAGAATGAAGGAGGAGGAGAACTAGTATGTGATGTGTCATGTAGCATTTTATGAATTAGAAGGAGGATGCGATGTTGTTATAGAATCATTTGAACTAGTATGAGAAACAAAAGCATGTACATGTTTATTGTCATCAAGATTAAGCATCAAACTAATAAGATCATCATCTGGGTTATTATTAGAAATAACAAAAGATGGAACATGGTTAAATGAATAACAAGGTGTACAACGATTAAAGCTTTCCGGATCATCAACAATGCTAATGGTGTAATTATCAAAGCTAGTAGGCACATTGCATTCACTAGCTAAGATATTATTTTGAGTATCATATGGAAGAGTGACGTTGCGATATAGAGTGCTAAGTTCAGCTATGGTAGCCTCATCATAAATAGGATTAATGCTTACATGAGGCATTACTATCCTAGGAGGAGAAGTGCTATGCTTAGCAATTAGGGTTTTAGTGGATCATAGGGAAAATAGTTCTAAGCTACGGGTTCACCAAAATGATTTTATAAAATATGAATATTTTATTTAAATCTAAATGCAAAGATCTGCTACAAATGATATATAATGAAATATAAATGCTAATAATTTATTTAATATTAATTATGAAAGGAAATGAGAAGGGAAAGGTACTTATCTAAATTTCACTTATCCCAAAGTTGATCTGGGCTGGAGAAGATGATGGAATATATGTATGGATGGTCACAATTAGATACATAAAAATGTAGAGATGCTCAAAATGGTGAGACAAGGGCACCCGGTAGGGATAGGGGCACTGTGGGAGGTCATGTCCTCTCTATAGGTGCACCGGTCTATAGAAAAGGTCATGATTTGGTTCCAAAAGTGTAGCTATGACTTCACAGTTATTCTCCTTTTGTCACTATGTGGTTTCACAATAATCGTCGGAGCTGCTATAAACCAACAATTAAATAATTACTGAAAAAACCTCAAATAGACATCATATCCTAAAAATAAAAGATGTAAAATGAGGGGTGGGATTGTCCTCAGCTGCCACAATGGTGGAATTACAATTGAGTGTTACACTACATCTCAGATCTAATGTAATTTTGTGTGCTCGTGTGTGTAATAGTGATCCTAGGTCTCCCTCACACCAATGATGCCAAGATAGCGAGTAATAGCTAGATAAGATGCAAATGCATGGATGGAAAAGAATGAACTCCCTTTCCTATGCAATGTGTATGCGAGTAATGTTCCCAAATGAAGTTCCTTTCTCTATGTAGATAGCTAGCCATTGATAATATTTTTTTGCCCCTATAATGGTATGTATGTTGTGTTTATATAGGGATTTCTTATTTGAATTTCAACACTAATGACCCGACATGTCAACTAATACCTTAGGAGATGAGAGGGAAAATAAAAATACTGACCTCAAATGTCAAAAATAAGATAAAATACAAAGAGGACACGGGTGCCCAGGATGGATAGGAGCGTCAGTGCTAATATCTAGTCTTGGGTGGTAGTGTGCGAGACAAGTGGCGATAAATGAGTGAATATTGACTGAAAGCGATCCTCAGTAACTTGATCAAAACTATGTATGTGAGTAACAAGTGTAAAAGATAAAAGCAATAAAGACCAACAAGACAAGTGGATGGACTATGGAATGGGTCATCGGTAATTACTTTCCTTAGGTAAAATCCAGATATAAGAGTAGTAGTTGCATGATTTTGTGTCCACACGTGTGCTTTGGGTGAGTGTTTAATTATAACTAAATGAGGTATCGGTGTGCATAGATTATGTGCATACAAATTAAAGACTACATTTGGGTTCTGTTGTCAGGATCGATTTTCAAATTATTTGTTAGGATGTTGCATGCAGATGGCGTATCAATTATCTTTGGAGAGGATTGAAAGTTGGGTAGAAGACAACCAAGATAATTTTTCATAGAGGTATATCATTGGACTTGATTTCAATGCATGAAAGTGATTGGATGATAGTATTTATCACAAGTTGTATGAGATTTTTTCAGCTTATTTCTAGTAGAGTTTTACCAGTGGTTGGCAACTTATACATCAAACAAAATTTACTATCCCAAGCCAAGGGTTTAGGCGTAGGAATATTATCAAAATATCTTT
Organism: Taxus wallichiana var. yunnanensis; assembly: GCA_018340775.1. NCBI lineage: Eukaryota > Viridiplantae > Streptophyta > Pinopsida > Cupressales > Taxaceae > Taxus > Taxus wallichiana. The sequence continues at coordinate 382,525,068 of CM031242.1, forward strand.
GATGTAGATGAGGATTGGACTAGATTTGTAGATCACTAGTGGGCAGGTGTGTTGTGTAATTATACGTTGGAATATGAAATTTTGACGTATCGTTGTCTAGAGAAAGCTAATTTTAAGTTCTTCCATGTGCCAAGAGGATCCTATTTACATGTTAAACCCTTAGCTATCTAGATCTTGATATTACTAGGATTGGAGAGATTTCCCATGGCTATCTAAATCCCTACCACACATAGGGGCGGGAGCATGTGTGGAGAAGGATGGTGGCCATGGTAGGAGATAGACAAAGAGAAGAAAGATGGATCAAGTATAATGAAGTGCGAGAGAAGGAAATTGAAGTAGCACATGTTATATTTTTCTCGTTCATTTCAAATTAATGATGTTAGCTACTAAATAAAACTAAACAACTCGAGAAAATGGAGGGTTTAAGGTACCTCAAATGTGTGATAAGGACAAACGAGCAGCATCATAGTAATTGATCCTCACTATAAGCTAGATGAACCTATAAAACTAGAATAAAAATTGATTAGATGATATATGCGGGGGTTCCCAACAAAGCCGGTTCCAAGAAGTGTTACCTTCCTTTTATGGATGTCAACCCCTGTTTGATAAGAGAAAGAGAAGTAAATAATAGACGATATAATAGCATGCGAGAAAAAAAAATACTAAGGAGTCTAAAAGTACCGAGATGAATCTAAATGTTGATCTGATTTGAATAAATATAAATAGAATGGTACTTGACTGGGGTTGATGGTGACCCAAAATGTGGAGAGGCAGTCGAAGGTGACCTAGGTATGTGAAGATCTAGACAACAAAGTAAATATATAGACCTATAAGGATATGGATGTAAACCGCATGTAACAAAATCTTGTGGATGTTAGGGGATGGCCTATAGAAGAATGTCTGGGACAGAAAGGTAGAGAAAATGGAAGAAAATAGTGACCAAGATGGAATGGTTGACAAATAGAACCATAGTTGATGGTGAAAAGGGTGGTGCAACGATGAGGTTAGTAGGGTAGAACATGGCCAAGAGTAGATGGACCGAAAAAGCAACTGCGCAAGTAAGGAAACTAGAAGAGAAGGCTGATAATGGAGCCTTGAGTGCTTTGCTGAAGATGATTTGGTCCTGTAAAACATTATTTCTAACAAGATAATGATAGAAATAACATAAGATAACATAAGAAAGCAATATAAACCTCTCAAAGTCAAGTGGTGATCAAAACAAGCTTCCAAGGACTGTAAGAAGGTTGATGATGTTGCTAAGATGTTCTGTTTAAAGATGGATTCGTAGAATGCAAGAAAATCAAGTGTTTTGTTGTGCTGTGTGTTTATGTGTCCTTTTTGGAAAGAGAAGAACTCAATCTTACAGGGTTGATGTGGTCAGGTTGGGTCACTTTGCTAATGCAGGAAAATTTCCTTAATGGGGTTGATTTTTGATTTAGTCGAGATTTCGTGTCTTTAAGAATGGGAAAACACTTTAAAGATTATAGGTGAGAAGATGTTATTTATGGATGTGTCATGAGTAGTTAGGGGATAAAGATAGGTAGGATAAAAGCTAGAAAAGTGTAATGATGTTGATTTAGAATAAAAGAATCCTAAAAGGAAAGTTGATTAAGGCTAGTTAGCTAATGGTTATTGATTAATTAATGAAGATTAATTAATGAATGCTAATTAATGAGGATTAAAGGCGATGGGATAATAAATTAGCATTTAATTAAATTAATATTAAGGGGAATGAATTAAATTAAGGGGTCTAGCTAGGACCATGGTGAAATACACACACACGGCGGATAAGGATAGGGATATTGAATTTAGGTGTCTACATTTACCCTTGTCGGGTGGTTTGTGTTAACAAGCCATGATAAAAAAATTATGAAAGAAAAAGAGTATGATGAGGAGTGATAGAAGGTTGATGATGAGCTTCCCCTGAAATGAGGGATCGATAATGCAATAAGAAATCGATGACACGTTTGAAAAAGGTAGATGATGAAAGACGTGTGGGTGAAGAAAGATGGGTAAAAGGATCATGCAAGGAAAGATGTACCAAGTAAAAAGGATCAAAATAACAATAAAAACTATGACAGTGACTTCGATATCATGTGGGTAGGGGACATAAGTCAGTCTTAATGGAGTTGGAAGCAATGTTATGCGAGCCAGTGAGTGGAATAAAATCACTATGAAATGGAGAGAATCCAATGGGAAACATCTTGAATGGATGTGAGACAGGATGACCAATGGGTCATAGGTAAACATCAAACCATGTACAACTAAATGTGAAAATAATGCAAAATCCTTTGTTCATGAGGAATCGAGCGAAAAGGTATGTGTCCACAAGGGACGAGGATGAAAATAATGGTGCCCAAGATAGGACACAAAAAATGGCCAAGAGGGCAAAGTGAAAAAAATGGTGGTGAAATAATATATGCCCCAAGGGGGAGTAAGTATGGCCACAAAGGAAAATAGGGAAACGAATGGTGAAATAAAATTCCCCAAGGGGGAATAAGTATGGCCACAAGGTGGAATTTGAGTACAAGTTGGATAGAATTGTGAAATAAAAATTCCTGAAGGGAGAAAAAGGTATGGCCACAAAGGTGGACTTTGAGAGTAGAAATGGATAGAGTGGATGTTGAATTAAATTACTCGGAGGAAAAAAATAAATATGGCCACAAATGTGGAATTTGAGATGATAAGGGGATGATTCGAAATATTAAAATAAAATTCCCTAAAGGGATAATAGAGATGGCCAAAAAAGTGGAGTTTGAGAGAATATCCTAAGAGGTCAAGAAAGGGAAAGCAGAAGCCAAAATAAAAGCTACCAAGAAAAGTCAATTGGTGACTAGGGCCAATCGACAAAGATGACCCAAGGGGTTGACAATGACCTCATTTTGGTGGCTATATAATCCTGAAGTCATCGATGATGCTCATTTTCATGTGTAAAATTGACGAGAGAGATAAGAGTGATTAAGGAGAAAATTTAGAAATGAAGGCTACTGGAGCAAGCGAGAAAACGCCAGGGTGTGCAAAGGATGGTGAGTAACAAAGCCCAAACTTGTTTTTAGTTTAATTTTATGTTTTATGTTTTTTTTACATTTTATTATAAAAGGGATGATGCCAAGGGTGATCGACGGTGATCCGAGATGGGTTGACATTGATCGGGCCCTTAGGCATGTCAATTAACCCTAAACACATCGACCCAACTTGGGTTGGTGTCGAATAGGGTTAGATTGGATGATTTAGGATTAAGGTGGATTTTGGATGTAATCTTAATGACTTTCAAATGGATTCGGATTGGGGATCTGATGTATGTATGTTTGTTAGTGATTACAGGCTAGGGAGATGATGTACTTGAGTTATCGAGCACTAGCTCCATATGAGCAAATCGGAGGGATGTGATAGATATCGATTGGAATTGTCTATCTATAGTGGGGTTAGGGGTTTCAAGCATTATCGAGAGGATCCTAGGAGATGTGGGATTGATGATCGTATTAGTGGAGATATAGGATAGACAAAGTGCTACATTTTGTTTAGAACAGGGGAGATGACTATCACCCTAGTGGATGTGTATCACATACTTGATTTCCTATTCAGGGGGAAGATAGATCCCCATCATAGGTGACAACAGATTTTTAGTTTTTACATGGCTAATAAGAGTCGATGTGCCTCATATTAGATTCTCTTCTTGGCATTCTCATATGAGATGATGTACGATGTAGGCATACTTTGTAATTGTTTGATCTACTTGGTCATGATGGTTGTATCTTTTTATACATTTTTGGACTCTAGAGGAGCACAGTTTCCATGGGAATTGGATGGTGTGGTTGTAGACAGTGGATCACAAGATAGTATTTTATTTTGGGACTTCCTTGTTAACTCAGGTGTACCATGAGCTATTGGTGTATAGGGCAAGTAGGAGATCAACATTAGATGTAGGATTCTTGCTTCACTGTTGGGCTTACAAACATATTGTGGTGATTCATCCACCAGGGATTCCATGGGTCACTAGAGACCATATAGAGTTGGCAGTAGGATTTTTGAGATGGAGGGCCGATCACACCTTCTGAGATAGTGGGAAAGAGGAATGGCTTGGTATGTGGATCGGCTTGCAGATTTGGATATAGATAAGATCAGATGATGACCATACCATGATTTTCCCACATGGCTAGGGGTAGATGTAGAGTTGGCCGGTATAAGGTGGATGAGGTGGGTGTATGTGAGATGGCTAGAGATGATCGAGGTCATGCAGTTTAACCAAGTGCGATGACATATTGGAGTCATTTGGATGGTTCCTAGGGATCTGATTTTCTATATGAGAGAGGAGCTAGACAGGAGCCGATAGCTTCGACATGGTAGATCTGTTAGAGAAATCATAAGTGCCTTAGGATGACGATGACGTACGTAGGATTCAAAGTAGGATTCTCTCGACTGGATGACATCTTCTTGGGTAGATCATGTGGTTGTGGAGGGAAGAGAGGAGGAGGTAGAAGTTATGGAGATTGATGTAGATGCAACTCCAGGAGGCAAAGGAGATGGTGATGTAGGAGAGCCTGCGCAGAGGTGGCATAATTTCGTGCCAAGTTAGATCAAATGTGGATAGAGAGAGATAGAGCTCTAAAACAAAGGGATGCAATCATGTAGGATAGGGGCTGGTACACCACAGGAGAGGGAGGCCTACAGGGTCTGTTTTGGAGATCTTGCTACTATTCTCTGCTACCGAGGCTGTATGTGGTAGACAAGCAAGACTGCAAGGAGGAGGAGAGATGGCACCTCCTCGTATTATTTCAATAGATAGATATAGATCCTTAGCCGCAGAGGCTAAGTATTATGATGGGATCTTGATCAAGAAGCCTCCAAAGACCCTATGATATTGGGAGAATCAGAGAGGTGATCTGCAGCTAGAGGTGGGCCATCCTGGGGAGCACAACAAGTGTGGCTTAACCGCACCGAGGAGAGGGCCAGGGAAGAGGTGACAAGGTTGATAAATAGATAGAGGGACTTGCTTCTCAGGGGAAAGATTTTATACTTTTTGATGTACAATTTACTGGTTTTACTTATATATATACTTTGAGAGAGTACCCTTGGAGGTTGATGATGTATTAATACAATTCATTTTTATGATATATAAATGATTTTGACTTGCATTATATACTTGATTATATGTTTATTATATGATGTGATGAGCTGGGTTCATGATGTGATGATGATGGTATTATATATGTTGTTTTAGACTTGATGATGTTTGAAAATACGTGATGATTTTGTTATGATGATATAGTTTAAATTAAATGTGATGATGATGTTGTATGTTTGCTTTAATTTATATTTGATGATGATGGTGAAAGAAATGCATGATTAGATGGTTGGTTTGTAATGTATGATAGATGATACACACAGATGATGATATTGGATGTAAATGATGATAGTAATATGTTTTGTATTAATGATGATGAATGTATATGTATGGATAATATGTGATGTTAAGAAAAAGGGTAATTTGAAAATAGATGTGATCAATGATGATTAAATAGATATTAGGTAAGAATAAGTAAGTAGATGTGAAAGATGTAGTTGCGATAAGAATTGTAGATAAAGGATTATGTGCTCATAATAAAAGAGAGATAAGATAAGAGTATATATATTTGTATTAAAGGATGGATAAAAGATAGATGTGAAAAGAAGGTTTAGGATAAAATGCAACTTAACGATGGTGACCCATGGGTACAAACTATACTACATCATATCAAGGATCATGTGAGGAAAATATGCCTCCAATCGCATTGGAGGTAAACAAAAGGGGAATTTGGGTAACACAAGGCACATGCGACCAAAATAGATGTTAGCATATAACCAATGATAATTAGTTATACCAAATATCATAAGAGAAAGGTATGGAATGAACTCATAAACCTAACATCGACATGAAAAAGGGTTTGTGATGTAACTTGTATGCAGGAAGAGGGTTATCCATGAGTGGTGTTCCCTAAATCTATGCCCCAGCTCTAGGAAGGGGAAAGAAAACTGATCAATGCGGGAATTTTTCTAGAAGAAATTTGATCAATACGGGAATCTTTCTTAGGATGTTAATAAAATGGGAGGTTGATTAATGCGAGAAGCCTTCAATGCTATAATAAAAACAGCATCCATCCTTCAAGGGTATGATGTACTTTATATATATGATACCAATGGAAAGAATGATATACATGATAGTTGTCCTTTGACGATCGGTCTATTTATTCGATTTGATTTGATTTTCTTATTTTCTTCTTCTTCTTCTTTGTATATACACAAATTTCATTTGAGGGAGCATTCTGTTTTTGTTAACTTTTATTTTTGATAACAACATTCATGAATTTTGACTTTAACATGGGTAAGATCTAGGGATAGCTAGGTAGACCACTTAGAGGGGACAATGAATGTAAAAAGACACTCATAAGCCCTTTTCATGGTTTCAATAGGTAAACAAGGGAGTGATGTATGTAATTATCATGGAATTCTCACAAAGAAGGGAGAACCTATCCATAAGGAAAATGCTATGGGCAGAGCAGTGGTGCCCATATTTAAGGTCATGTCAAGGAAAGTGACGGTAGAACACATAATTCTAAATCATTACAATGATATATGGAAGATGTTAATGATGGAAGGATGATCTAATGATATGACTAAGCGCTCACTAGTAGACATGCTAACAATAGAATGGTCACAAGTGCAATGCGTTAAGAGGTTCAAATTCTAGTTTACCATCAAGGGAGGCCAAACAATAGGCTCCCAATGCATACTTATGTGTGATAATGTATGGTCCAATCTAATTGGGGAAAAATTTCCATGTTGGCTTCTTTCTAGAGTAGTAACATTCTGATTTTCTTTAAGGATGAGGTTGTCGACTTTTAAATTTACGTTGTTTGAGGTGATTATTGTAATAACACTTTCGAGGCATTCTTGATAAACATGATGCTTTTTAAAGGGTCGAGAGATTACATTCATCTAAAAATTCAAGTTGTGCTAGATGCTTCGACAATAATATTCATCAGAGATGAAGTCATGAAGAGACACGGGCAAGGATGGAAGTTGAACTTTGAGAGGAAAGATGGCTTCAAATACATACATGAGAGAAAAGGGAGTAGCTCTCATGGAAGTGTGGATGTTAGTCCAATAATCCTAAAGAGTGAAGGGGAGATGAAGAAGATTTAACCAAGATAAATTTGGGTTTAGGTTGGTTAAGATAAGTTGGATGAAGATCATAAAATATACGTAAGTAACACAACAATTGTCACTAAAGTGGTCTAAGGGTGAGATTATATGCCCACAATTGATGGTATTTAGATAAAGCCACGGTGTTCCCAAGGGAAGCACATGTATGGCCACATAGGTTTTCATAGGAGAAGAAGATGAGAAATATATTGGCTGAAAAGATCGGATGAGATGAGTTACATAAGACATGAGGATGTTAGGTATGGAAAGGAACTAATTCGAAACAAATTGATCCTAGAGAGAAGTTCCCATAGTGTCAAGAGAGCCACGGGGATAGGATGCATGGATGAGGAAGAAGATGCAAAAGGATCAATGAGAAGGTGGGAATTATCTCTCGGTGATAAAGATGTGGATGAGCTACTAAATTTCAAAAGAGATGAAATGGGCTATCTAGAAGGGATGATGGTGATAGATGATATGAGATCACAAGGGTAGTGTAGCAAGGCAAAAATATCGATGAATAATGGAGGTCCCTCTCTAGGAGGAACAATATATAGAGGAGTGGTAAGAATGGGGATGAGGATAAAGGAGAGGACCTAGTGACTCATATGGATGGGAAGGTAGAAATCGAATTTGAACTAGTCGTAGGTGTGAGATTGTAGATGGAGAAGGAATTTACTTGAGGAGTTTGTCTCTCTCAATAAGATTGTGGACAAAAATATGAAGGGACCTAAAACATTTAATATCATGACCCGGGGTGTGATGATAGGTGCAAATGCAGTAATAATAAAACCATGATGACATTAGACTATTTGGGTCAAAGGCCTTGATAGGTGAAAGTGTGATGACAGAAATTTGGAGTAAATGTTGGAGGACTTCTGCGCATAGGATTTTTGGATGTGTTAGGGAAATATTGTGAGATAATGTGGACGTCATGGGTGAGGGTGGATTATTTCTAAGTCTTTGTGCTTTGGTTTCAGTTTTGATGGTGATCAGTGTTCTAGAAGAAGAAGGGTTGGATGTTTTGGGTTGATTAGTAGGTGGAAGTGTTTTTGATGAAGGATATGATCTTAGGAGGGAGTTAGATTGTTTAGACTTGGATTATTTGATCGATCGTGATGAAGGATGTGGTCCTAGGATGGATGGATGTGGCCCTAAAATGGATGATGTAGGTTTGGTCTTAGTTGGAGGAATGTCTATCTTTTCGTGGGGGTGGATAAGGGATCGTTGTGAAAGGGTGCCAAGGTTCTTAGATTTGGATTGTTGAGGATTACCCTTAGAAGGAATAATAATAAATTTAACCAGGGATCTGAAGGCCGTGTTATGGCCGATGTATGAAGTAATTTTTGTTTGATTTGGTCTAAGGAAGGTGAGGATTGGTCTGATGTAGAAGGGTCTGATTGTGTGGATGAGAGGAGGGTCACCTATAGTTGTTGCAAGTTGAAGTGCTCTCCAATATTCTTTGAATGATGAAAGTGATGTGGAAGAAGAGGGAGATGATGGATATGTGGTCATGATGGTTGATGTGATGGGTAGGGGTAGAAACACGAAAGGAAAACCAGTATGTATTATAAGGATGGTATGATAAGTAAAGGTGGAATAGATGTAGGTAAGGTGGTAAAATCTAATGAAGTGGATGAGGTAGATGTGGGTGTGGAATCAATGATAGATGTGGGTATGGAAAGAGAGAGAGAGGTATTTGGATGATGTGATTGATGAGGTCTATGTGAGAGGGAGATGGCGTAGGTTATGGATGGGTTGGTGTAGAAACTAGGGGTTTTGTGGGAGAGGTATGAATTCCCTCCATATTTGTATTAAGTGTTTCAAGAGAAATTATGGATATGTTGGTGGATTTAGAAGGTGTGACTGGTGTGATAGTACATGTAAATTATTGTGCCCCAAAATATTAGCTAAGTACAAGAAGGTGCATGGGCATGTGAAACCTATTTGAAGAAGGGTGTGTGGGTTGAAGGCACGTAGGGTAGGGTTATAATAGTTTTTAGTAGAATACACAATGCACACACGTAAGACAAGGTGGGTTTTGGGACTTAACAATATTCAGCGTTCTAGGAAGCACACGAGAAAAGCGTGACTTGTCTAGCATGCGAAGCGGATAAGGTGCCATCTTGACGGCTTAATGGTCAAGGAAGGAATATTCCATGCATGTAATAGAAGGATCTAGAAATACATCATTGTAAAGAGTGGAGAGCTTAGATCAAAGGAAGCATGCTCCATTGGAAGACCACTTGGACACTTGGCAATCGATCTAATACCTCATAAGGAATGGCGGTGAAGTAAAAATTCTATAAATAGAGATGTGCGGTAGTAGAAGAAAGAAGTGGCAGGTGGTGGTGGAAGAGAGGTGAAGCTTTGCATAAATATCATGGAGGATTCTATGGGTTGGGATTAGAGGAAATATAGGGTTGATGGCATATTCAGAGGGATGGGTCTATGTTTATCCTTGTAATATGAAGGACTCTACATTATTATATGGGTCTATTATGGCCTTAAGTGAATGTAATGTGGTTATTGAACTCATTAATATGAATATAAGGTTTTGTTCTACAAGATATATGTATTCATGAGCATAAATCCTAGTGCATTTCCTTTGTGTTATGAATCATTTCTATATGTTGTTTGATACTTCTCTTTTGCTATCTGAATGGATGCATTGATATGATAACTCATCCTAGGTTCTCGAATGAATGCATGGTTCTTTTCCATTATTTTACACTTAAGTATCTATCATAGATGATGTATTCTCACAAGAATCACATAAAGGAGGGGCTCGACACCCACGCGTGCCTTGGGTGAGATCCCAATGCCCACTGGTGATAGGTCAAAGGTGCACACATGATTAGGACTCGTTGCTCTAAGGGTATAAAAATGACTACATCTTGGTTCCATTGTTGGGACCTATTTTCAAAGTTGTTATGAGAAATGGCATACATGTTGGTCCCTGTGATGCGTGATGACCTTGGAAAGTGTTGAAGCATGGTTCAAGAGCATGGAGGACACGTTTTCTCAAAGATTCAACACTAGACCTAATTTCGATGCACGTAGATGGAAAGAAGAGAACCCATACCATGGGATGTACGAGACATTGTTATGCTATTTTCTCGGTAGAACTATATGAATGGATTTTAGCATATGCATCCATATTGATCCGGTACTACAAATCACACGTATGGACCCAAGATGACTACCGGAGGCTATAGGATGCGAGATCCGATGGATGCGTGTTGTTGATCACTTGTGGAAATGAGTGTTAACCAATTATACTCTAGAATGCACCATTTCTACATATTCTTTCGAGAATTTTCATAAGGTTTTGTTTTACAAGATATATGTATTCATGAGCATAAATCCTAGTGGATTTCCTTTGTGTTATGAATCAATTTTATATGTTATTTGATAATTCTCTTTTGTTATTTGAATGGATGGATTGATATGATAACTCATCCTAGGTTCTCAGAATAAATGCATGGTTCTTTTCCATTATTTTACACTTAAGTATCTATCATAGATGATGTATTCTCACAAGAATCACATAAAGGAGGGGCTCGACACCCATTTGTGCCTTGGGTGAGATCCCAATGCCCACCGGGTGATAGGTCAATGCACACATGATTAGACAGTTGCTCTAAGGGTATAAAAATGACTACATCTTGGTTCCATTGCTGGGACCTATTTTCAAAGTTATTATGAGAAATGGCATACATATTGGTCCCTGTGATGCGTGATGACCTTGGAAAGTGTTGAAGCATGGTTCAAGAGCATGGAGGACACGTTTTCTCAAAGATTCAACACTAGACCTAATTTCGATGCACGTAGATGGAAAGAAGAGAACCCATACCATGGGATGTACGAGACATTGTTATGCTATTTTCTCGTAGAACTATATGAATGGATTTTAGCATATGCATCCATATTGATCCGGTACTACAAATCACACGTATGGACCCAAGATGACTACCGGAGGCTATAGGATGCAGATCTGACTTGGATGCGTGTTGTTGATCACTTGTGGAAATGAGTGTTAACCAATTATACTCTGGAATGCACCATTTCTACATATTCTTTCTGAGAATTTTCCAAGTTTGAGTTTCTGAGGGAGCCCAGAGGATCATTTTTGCGTGCTATTCCTTAGGCTATGAAGATCTTGGTCATTACCCTAAGTTTAGAGGCATTTCCCATGTCCGGCTAAGATTCTTTGAGCGCTAGGTGAGGAAGCTAGGGTGGAGGAAGATGACGGACATTGCAGCTAAAAAGGAAAGGGAGGAGAGACGAATCAAGTATAGTGAAGCTTGTGAAAGGGAGATGACTAGACAACATGAGGTTACAAGTGGTATGGATTTATGAAGGTAGACGTTGTGGGAAGGATTTGAGGTTCACACAGAGGACGTGGAACCTGAGAATTCTATGTTACCCCATCTTGGAAAGCATGGGAGAGAGGCCCCTTAGCTTCTAATGAGAGTTCATTGCATGGAGAAAGGAGAGCCATCGATGCGCATGTAAACGCACCTTGTGATGAACTTTGGCGTTTGGTTTTCCAAATAAAGGGAGAAGTATTGTTAACCCAGGTTGGTATCGGTGGGAGTAATCTGATCTACGCCCGTGAGATATAATTTATTATTCGTAACATCTCGTGGTCGTGCAAACCATTCTCGGTATTTGGAGGAATTTTTAGATAGGGTGCTAATACACAAGAATTGGGTATCACATCTAGAAGTGGCGTGGGCCACATAAGCCGGTAAATGCGGAAAATATCACAAACCATCGGTGCGTTGTTCGGGGGACATTGGGAACATTAGGTGCGACCACTTGTGCCATTTTCTAGCTACAAGAGGAGGATCTGGTGGTATACGAGGCTAGGGGACCTTGTGGACTTAGTGGATCCGGTGGGTCAAGAGGAAACCAAGGCTCTGGATCGGAGGAAAAGGGTTGTAGCCACCACCACAAGTATTTTTGAGATTTATTTACATTTACCGTACTACAGGGGGTATTGAGAATGTCACCGAGCATGTCCACAAGTGTGAATTACTATCACGTGCAAAGGGTATCACTACCCTCGAGTGGAAGGAAAGTTCATTTGCATTGATGTTGCAAGGGAAGGCACATAGTTGGTATTGGAAATATGACCCCATCAAATGGTGGTAGACTAAACCGCATTAAAAATGGCTTTCTAGCAGAGTTCCATATCCCTAAATTTGAGTAGAAGAGCATCAACACTCAAGGATATCTAATAAGGAATGGTAGAGAGTGTGCGGGATTTTGACGTGCGGTTTAAGACTATCTTGTCGAAGCTATCCTATGACATCCACCCTTCTCAACATGCTAAATGGTTTGTTGGAGGATTGATAACACCATTTAGAAGGGCATTGTGACACAAGAATTTTATAGACCCGCACGAGGCCTTGGAAGATGCTTTGCACGCTAAGGCTCATTGGGAACATTGATATTGGTGTTAGCCCTTTTTTGGAGGCTCAAATTTTTGCAATAGCCAAACAGTTGGAGAAGTTTGTCTAAAAATTTAGTGCATGAGGTTCGTAGTGGGATGTGGTGTACAGACTGTGAAGTGGAAGGGCATGCAAAGGATAGTTTCCCTTGGAAGTTGGTACGCACCATGGTGGTAGAATGTGAGCTTTGCCATGGGGATCATGATGCAAGTAGGTGTCCTCTACTACAATGCGTAATACGCAAGAATATTTCTTTCTTTTTCAAGATCTATATCCGTATTTACCCCATGATACCAAGGATTGGAGATTGATTAACCATATTCATAATGTTATTGATCTTGGTGTGCACCAGACAAGTCTTGCAAGTAGTTCTAAGGATGACGATCATCTCTATGAAGGGCACGTAGATGGAGGAGCGTGTGGAAGAGGATTTTATAGAGGATTTCATGGTCGTAGTAATCACGTTGGAGGACGAAGTGAATTCCCACAAGGAACCTGCTATAACTATGGATCTACAAAGCATTACAAGAATGTGTGTCCTAATCTATTGCAATGCTCGTGGTGTGGGAAGAAAAATAATTACAAAGAGTGTCCAGAGCTTTATGAGTATATGAACCAAAGAATACCCGGAAGGACAAAGGTGTTGGGATGGTAAGAATCAAGAAGGTTAATACTCAAAGGATGCCAAGAATGGAATGTAAGTTAGGAGTACAAATTGTATTGGTGACAATGCGAGAAGATACCATTCATGCTAAGGAGATGCCAAGAAAATGGATACTGGTTTCTAGAGAGGAAGTGGTACATGAAAATTATCCCGACCCTGCTCATCGAAGGAGGTGTATCAAGAGACTATGGATGTGATTACGAGTTTACAAAGGGGAGATCCAATGTCTAAAGAAACAATCAAAGTAGTTGGGGCAAAGAAAGAATGCTTTGAGACACTCCGAAGGAGGACCGAGATGAAGTCAAGGAAGTATGTAGGATATTAAGGCAAGAGAATATTATTTACTTGCTAGGAGAATGGCCGAGGAGAAGGTACCACGCATTGAGGGAGAGCACGAAAGGTGGATTTTTCATGTAAACCTTCCTCCTCACAGCCTTGATTATGATAAGGAGATTACTTTGAATGCATTTGTTGATGGCTAGATTTTGAGTAATATCCTCATCGAAACAAGAGCAGAGGTTAATGTTCTCACCTTAGATGCATGGCATCAAATGGGAAGGCACACATTAAATCCATCTTCAAATGTGTTGTATATGGTGAAAAAGGAAAAGGTAATGCCCATTGGAGTCTTGAAGGATGCAATTATCACTATTCAAGGGGCCAAGTTCACTGATACTTTGAAATCTTGGCACTCGCCCAAAGCGGATAATTTCCCAAAGATTACTTGGGCGCTTTTGGTGTTATAAGAACAATGTTGATTTGTGATTTAATAAGGGGTACATCAGATTCAAGAACAATGAAGAAAGGGTGTTTATCCCTTTAATAGATGGGAATTCAATGCCCTATACTAAGCCCTTAGGAGAGGAATTCCTCGATAGAATCTATTTTTTCTCCATCAAAGATCTAGAGATAATTCATCCCACAAAGGGAGTTATCCAATTTGAAGATGCTCAGTCCTTGAGTGATACCACTAGCATGGCATGTGACAATTGGGTGCATAGGACTTATGAGCTGATTGGGTGAAAGATGAGAGGATCTGTAACAAGGGTAACAAAGACACATTTGGTCAAACACCTAGGAGGAAGAAGTTTCCAAGTTACTCTAGAGGAGCATACTCTGAAATTTTCTTGTGAGAAATAGAGGCTCAATGGAAGAATGAGGATGAGAGAAGAGGAATACTCAGTTATAACCTACTCGGAACTATAACACATTGGTGGGATACTCATTGGGAGAACCTCCTAGAATGGCATGAGGTAAGGGTCGCATTTTCTATTAGGTTCTCCAGAGTAATGCACCCATTGTCATACAAGATTACCATGGTAAAAGACCAACTCATTTAATGTTTAAGCATGTGAGAAGGCCTGGATGGGAAGAAAAGAAGTGTTACCACCTTTGTTATGGGTGCATAAGTTGTATTCCACCTTACAAGGTTATGCACACACATGGTATATTCATTCGAGATGTGTCTTAGTCAAACAGTAATTGGAAGGAGCTGGTGGCTAATCTCATTCAAGATTTCAAGTATAGGAGCAAAAATCCATCAGTGGATAAGGTGTTGCAAGTAATCAAGCACCTTACAATGGGAGATAGTGCTATGGCAAAAGATAGGCTACTAGAGTTACTGGGTGAGCCTTATTTGGAGATGCACCTCAATGAAGAAGAATTAGAGGAAGTACAACTTGAGCGCGTGTGCATGGAAAAGGAAAAAGGAAAAATGGCCTATGTAGTAGATGGTGAAGAGATGGAAATTTTTGATGTTAACCATTCGAAGGTACCCAAGAAGTCATAGATATCATTGATGAGTGAGAATGCGCCTACCATGATAAATAAAAAACAAAGAAGGTTAACATTGGGATGGAGATAGAACCTAAGGAAGCTATCATTGGGGACTATTGGTTGGAAAAGGAAGTTTTGAAGGTCATTGATCTATTACATGAGTTCCAATATTTGTTCCCTTACGAGTACCATGAACTCCAAGGAATCCACCATTCCTTAGTGGAGATGAAAATAAAGTTGAAGGAAGGTGTGTGCCCGATCCATAAGAGGCCTTATTAGATGAATTTGAATTTGCACGTACGAGTCGAGGAAGAAATAGAAAAGATGATAGCATCTAGTATCAAGAGGCTATGGAGGAATTAAAATGGATAAGCCTAATGGTCATCAATAACAAGAAAGATGGAAGAATAAGGATCTGTGTGGACTATAGGGACATAAATGCAAAGATATGTGTGATTGATCCTTTCCCAACCCCCTTTACCGAATAAATTATGGAGGGAGTAACGGGTGCGAAGTCTACTCCTTCACGGATGGGTTCTCGGATCAAGTGGACAAGGGCTGCAGCTACCACCACAAGTATTTTTCAAGATGGATTTACACTTACTAGACTATAGGGGTATCTAGGATGTTGCAGAGAATGTACACAAGTGTGATTTACTATGGCACGTGAAGGGGATCAATACCTCGGAGTGGAAGGAAAGATAGTTTGCAATGACATTGTAAGGGCGCACGCATAGTTAGTACTGGAAATATGACCCCATCAAATGGTGGTTGACTAAACCGCATTAAAACATGCCTTCTTAGATGAGTTCCATATCCCTAAATTTGAGTAGAAGAGCAGCAACGCTCTAAAGGAGATCTAACAAGGAATGACATAAAGTGTGTGAGAGTATGATGCGTAGTTCAAGACTCTCTTGTCAAAGCTATCCTATCACATCCAACCTTCTCAACATGCTCAATGGTTTGTTGGAGGATTGATATCACCATTTAGAAGGGCATTGTCACACAAGAATTTTACAGACCCGCACGAGGCCTTGGAAATTTCCTTGCACACTGAGGCTATTGGGAGCGTTGATACTGGTGTTAGCCCTTTTCTGGAGGCTCAAATTGTTGTAATGGCCAAATAGTTGCAGAAGCTATCTATAAATTTAGTGTATGAGGTTCATAGTGTGATGTGGTGTACGGACTATGAAGTAGAAGGGCACGCAAAGGATAGTCTCCCTCGAAGTTGGTACGCAAATGGCAGAATGTGAGATTTTCCACAGGGTTCATGATGCAAGTAGGTGTCCTCTACTACAATGCACAATCCATAAGAATGTTTCTTGTTATTACAAGATTTGTGTATGTACGAACCATGATACTAAGGATTGTAGGCCGATTGATAAGATTCATGATGTTATTGATCTTGGTATGCGTTAGACTAGTCTTGCAAGTAGTTCCAGGATGATGATCGTTCTATGAAGGGCACAGAGATGGAGGAACGCATGGAAGAGGTTTTCATATAGGATTTCATGGTCACAGAACTACAATGGAGAATGAAGTGAATTCCCACAAGGAACTTGTTATGACCAGTGGATCTACAGAGCATTATAAACATGAGTGTCCTGATCTATTACAATGCCCATGGTGCAGGAAGAAACATAAGTACAAAGAGTGTCTAGAGCTTTATGAACATATGAACCAACATCACTGGAAGGACAAAGGCACTGGGATGGTTAGCATCACGAAGGTCGATTCTCAGTGGATGCCAAGAGTGACGTGTGAGTCAAGAGTAGAACCTGTATTGGTGACGACGGAAGAAGAGCCCGTGCACACCAAGGAGATGTAGAAACAAAGGATACTGGTTTCCAGAGAGGGAAATGGTACATGGAAAGTATTTAGAACCTGATCATTAGAAGGAGGTGTATCAAGATACTATGGATGTGATTCGAGTTTGCGAAAGGGAGATCTAATGTCTAAAGGAGAATTCAAAGCATTTGGGGTAAAGAAAGAATGCTTGAGACTCAGAAGGAGGACCTGGATGAAGTCAAGGAAGTATGTAGGATGTTAAATTAAGAGGATATTATTCCCTTGCTAGGAGAATGGATGAGGGAGAAGGTACCACGTGCCAAGGCTGAGTGCAAAAGGAAGGTTTTGCATGCAAACCTTCCTTCTCATAGCCTTGACTATGATAAGGAGATTACTTTGAATGTAGTTGTTGATGGTTGAATTCTGAGTAATATCCTCATTGAAATGAGATCAAAGGTCAATTTTCTCACCTTATATGCATGACATCAAATGGGAAGGCCCGTATTATAGCCATCTTCAAATGTGTTGTATATGGAAAACAAGATAAAGGAAATTCCCATTGGAGTCTTGAAGGATACGGTTATCACTATTCAAGGGGCCAAGTTCACTAGAGACTTTAAAGTCTTGGTGCTCACCATGGCGGATAATTTCCTAGCATTACTTGGGTACCCTTGGTGTTATAAGAACAATGTTGACCTATGGTTTAACAAGGGGTGTATCAGCTTTGAGAATAAAGAAGAAAGGGTGATTATCCCTTTAATAGACGGGAAGTCGGCGCCTATACCGAGCCCTTAGGAGGTTAAGTCCTCGATAGAATCTATGTGTGATCCATCATAGATATGGAGATAATTCATCCCATAGAGGGAGTTATCCAATTTGAAGATGCTTAGTCCTTGAGTGATACCATTAGCATGGCATGTGATAATTGGGCGCATGGGACTTATGAGCTGATTGGGTAACAATTGAGAGGATTTGTAACAAGGGTAATAAAGGCACATTTGGTCAAGCACCTAGGAGGGAATAAGTTTCCATATTACTCTTGAGTTGCATACCATGAATTTTTCTTGCAAGAAATGGAGGCTCAGTAGAAGAATGAGGACGAGAGAAAGGAACGCCCGATTATAACTTGCTCGGAACTGCAGGTGCACTAGTTGGCTACTCATCGGGAGAACCTCCTAGAATGGCACGAGGTAAGAGTCACATTCTCTATAAGGTTCTCTAGGAGCAATGCACCCACTATCATACAAGATTACCATGGTAAAGAGACCACCTCATTTCATGTCCAAGCGTGTGAGAAGGCTTGGATGGGAAGCGCAGAAGTGTTACCACCTTTGTTATGGGTGCATAAGTTGTATTCCACCTTACAAGGCTATGTGCACGCATGGTATATTCATTCAAAGATGCACCATCAAATAGGTAATTGGCAGGAGTTGGCAGATGATCTCATTCAAGATTTCGAGTATAGGAGTACAAAGCCATCAGTGGATAAGGCGTTGTAAGTAATCAAGCACCTTATAATGGGAGATAGTGCTATGAAAAAGATAGGCTACTAGAGTTGTTAGGTGAGCCTTATTTGGAGACACGACTCAATGAAGAAGAATCAGAGGAAGTACAACTTGAGAATGCGTGCATAAAAAGGAAAAAGGAAAAATGGTCTATGTAGTAGATGGTGAAGAGATGGAAAGTTTGGATGTTAACCATTCTGAAGGTATGCATGAAGTCATAGATAGTGCTGATGAGTGAGCACACACCTACCATGAGCCATTGAAAACAAAGAAGGTTAACATTGGGACAAATAAAGAACCTAAGGAAGATATCATTGGGGACTATTGGTCAGAAAAGGAAGTTTCAAAGGTCATTGATCTATTGTGTGAGTTACAGATTTATCCCCTTGTGGTTACCATGAACTCAAAGGTGTCCACCATTCCTTAGGGGAGATGAAGATAAAGTTGAAGGAAGGTGCATGCCTGATTTGGAAGAGGCCTTATTGGATGAATCTGAATTTGTGCGTATGGGTCAAGGAAGAAATAAACAAGATGATAGCATCTGGTATCATTGAGGTTATGGAGGAATCAAAATGGATAATTCCAATAGTAATGAATATCAAGAAGGATGAAATAATAAGGATCTATGTGGACTATAGGGAGCTAAATTTAGTATGTGTGACCGATCCTTTCCCAACCCCTTTACTAAAGAAATTCTTGAGGAGTGGTCGGGCACGAAGTTTACTCCTTCACGAGATGGGTTCTCAGGGTATCACCAAGTCAGGATTGCAAAGGAATACCAAAGAAAGATAACTTTCACCACTGAATGGGGAATTTTTTCCTACATGGTTATGCCTTTTGGATTCAAGAATGCACGTGCTGTGTTCTCGCGCATTTTGGTACAAGCATTTCAGGAATTCATCCATAAATTTCTTCAAGTTTACTTGGATGACTGGACTGTATATGGGTTGGTAAAAGACCATTGTGACTATTTAAGGTTGATGTTTGAGAGATTTCATTAATTGAGGATATCCCTCAACATTAAGAAATGTGTCTTTACTACTCCATTTGGAACCATGTTAGGACATATATATGTAAAGAAGGCTTACTAGTGGATCCCACGAAAGTTAAAGTTATTGTGAGATTAGGGGAGCCTACTAGTCAAAGCGTAATGCGTGTATTCCTTGAACATATGGGGTACTATAGGAAATTCATCAAGGGGTATGCCATGATTGCTTTGTGCCCTTGGAGAAATTGTTAAAACACAAGAGTGCCTTTCATTGGGGAGAGGTGCAATGAGGGCATTTAATACTTTGAAGGATAGGCTTGTCAATGTGTACATACTACATTTTCCTTGTTGGGATAAGCTTTTCCATGTGCATTTTGATGCCTCAAGGAGAACCATGGGAGCAAAGTACTAGCACAACATGGTGAGGGGATTGTTTATCACCCCTTGTGTTTTTCTAGTAGAAAGTTGACACCAAAGGAACATAATTACACAACTACGAGCACGAAGCACTTTCAATTGTCTACACACTACATAGTTTTAGGTAGTATCTTTTGGCAACACCATTTATATTCTACACGGACCACATGACATTGAAGTACTTAGTCAACAAGCTTGTTTTTCAAGGGTGCATATGTCATTGGGTCCTATTATTCCAAGATTTTGAGTTCATAGTGGTTGTAAAACCAGGGAAGAGAAATTTAGAACCTGACCACTTATCAAGGATTAACTCAGGAGAGGACTCAAAAAACATTAAGGATACCATGTCAGATGCATAACTGTATAGGTTGAAGTGCACACCCTCAGACTTAGAAGACATTGCAGTGTTTCTCAAAACAGGTGTGGCACTAGAAGGGATGAAGGATCTAGAGAGAAAGTAGCTAGTAATACGTGTTGTACCCTACATGTTGAGTAGTGGAGACCTATATAAGTTAGGATGTGATGATGTTTTGTGTCGATATTTGGAACATCAAAGGCACATGGAAATTATGGAGGAAGTGCATGGTGGGATTGCGGGAGGACACTATGCGGAAATTCAACCACATGGAAGATTCTCTTGGTAGGGGTTTGGTGGGAAACCATCTACCGTGGAATGTATTGAGTTTTACAAGGCTTGTGACCATTACTAGTGGCTTGGAAAACCCGAGAAGAGGGATGAAATGCACTTACGACCAATAGCCAATGTTGAACCATTTGAAAAATGGGCAAATGACTTTTTAGGGCCAATTTTGCTAGCCACACAAAGGACTGGTTCATGGTATATCATTACTTGCATTGATTACTTGACAAGATGGGCAGAGGTAGTGTATATGAAGGATTAAACTACAGTGACAATGCGGTAGATTTTATGGGAGGACATAATCAACAGGTATGGTTTTCCTTTAAGCTTAACAAGTGATAGGGGTACACATTTTCTCAATGAAACGGTCAGCATTCTACTAGAAAAATTTATGGTGGCAAATCACAAAACTACCCCTTATCACCCTCAAGTGAATGGAACTACTAAGGAATTTAAAATAATAATAATTCACAAGTTGACCAAAATATGTGACGTCGGAAGACAAGATTGGGATGACAAAGTATCCAACCGTTACATGGGCATATAGGATAAACTAAAAGAGGTTGAATAAATCCACACTATTTCAATTGGTGTTTGGCACAAAATCTATTTTTCCGGTTGAATTCAAATTACCATCGTTACGTATAACATGTGCGGGAGGATTAGGTGATAAACAAACAATGGAAGAGATGATTGATAAGTTGATGTAGTTAGATGAGAAGCGATCACTTGTTATATGGAGTCGAAAGATAGAAAAGAAAGAAAAAAGGGATGACATGATCATCATATTAAAAACAAGTAATTTGAGGTTGGGAAGATGGTGTTGTTGTATGATTCCAAGTAACTATGCCATCTTGAGAAGTTGAAAGTCCATTGGTTGGGACCTTACATCATCTTATACATCCTTGATTCAGAGCTATTTCTAGTTACAAGTGCTAGATGGAGCGAGATTCTTGGGTCATTTCAATGGGATTAGGTTGAAGCCCTACTATAAATAAGTCTTGTTGGTATTTGTAAATAAGGCAGTATTGCTAGTTAGCTTAGGATTTCCCTTTATGCTTTTCCTTTTCTTGTGTTTCCCTTTCTCATTGCTTGTTCTTTTATTTTGTTTTGTTTTGCACCTTGTGCACCGATAACCACATTATTTTCTAAAGTTGTGTATGCACGAGAGGACCATGCATATTTTTAGTGTGGGTGCGGTAGTGCAAAGTAAAGTATAAGCCAATAGTAAAGGTTGAATGGCCTAGTAGAAGGAAGCGCACAATATTGAGAAAGTGCATAGGGAAACAATGGATAATGAATTGAGGTGTTAAGAAGGCATGTAACAAAGACCACATACAAAGGATAAAGAGCACGGGGACAACATTAGGTAGGTAAAGGAAAAACTTAGGTAAAGGACAAAAGAAGTGCCTTCGGCACTATAGATGCGTGCATAAGAGAAATTTGTCGATTGATTTTTTTTTTCATGTTATAAGGTTGTAGAAGGGTTTTTGCATAGGATTGGCTACGTGGGTAAGGGTCCTTAAGGGGTGACCTAGTGGAAAAATATACATTTAATTTTAAGTACGTTGGTAGGTGGTATAGCATTTATTGTTGGAGTGGAGTAAAAATTTAAATATGAGGTCGAGCAACTCATTATTTTACCTTGCTTTATTACGAAGTTGAAGCACTCTTGTGAACTAGGGCATTCAGAGAGATTTGTGCAAATACAGAAGAATCATAGAAATCTAAGTGCGTGACCAGAGTAGATATGCAAAACAAAGTGGAAGGAGTACACAAGCATGGGATGAATTAGTTTGTAGTGCACCATCTTGTGGAAGGTTTTCCTAGTTAGGGTTTAGCAGCTAGGGCATGAAGATAGAAGGATTTATTCTAGGAGTTGAGTTTCAATATTGAGAAGAGTAGTAGAGTAGAGCAAGGAGTTTTAAATATTAAACCGACAAGAAGAATGGCACCAAATAAGGTGACCATTTCACCAAAGAAACAAAAGGGAAAGGGAAAAGGAAAATAAACCGCTATTGTCATGAGCTCTAATGAGGAATGGTATGCAAAAATGCGAGTACTAGATGGTTTGTTCTTTGGGAAATGAGTGGGTGTCACACTTAAGACAAATGGCCATGAGAGATTCCAACCATCACACAAGTACTAGAGAGAAATAAATGGCGTTGGAGCTATTTCCTCCAAATAACAAGAGGACACCAAATGGAATGCCAATATATAGGGATGAGGTCAAGATAAAGCTGAAAAGGTAGGGATATTGTAATTGTATGAGTTGCCTTACTTTGGAAAGTCCAAATAGCTATATCATTGGTTGATGTCATGTATGTATGAAGACCATTTCTACTTTGCGAGCCACAAGATGCACATAAAACCTAAGTTGATATCCAAATTCACTATCCCGAAATATGAAGGAGAATACATTGATGACAATTTGAGTGATAAGGAGGCCATCAAGGAAACAAAAGCAAGCTTATGACTACAAAAAGGGTTCGCGATACTTTGACATCACAAAAATTCCAAACCCTGTTATGAGGATGGCCGCATGCTTGGTCACCAAGCTTAATGATCAAGAAATATGGACACAAGTGAACAAGGCATGGTTGAATGTATGCTAAAAGATCTCAGAAGGGACCATCTATAACTTGTCCACCTTTATTGTGGATGAAATCATAAGTAGTGTGTAGGAAGGAGAAAATATCTTATTCAGAAATGTCCTCCTCACCATCATCTTCTCAAATATTAGAGTACCAGATGGACCAAAAAAATTTTTTTGGGAGTATCCAAAAGAGAACCCTCACTCGCGAAAAGGTTCAAGAATTATACTTGTGAAACCATGATGGTCGCTCACAAGGCGCACCTAGAGAAGTGGTACAAACAAATGTATGATGCATTTGGGGCAAAGTGGAGGATCCCGAGTAGTTTCCCACGCTTATGGATGGAGAGGTAGAGTTTGTAGTTTATCAACATTTCTGCATTGGTAGGTTTACATTGACAAATGGGACTAAGAGCCCATGGTGCAAGTTACCCTTCTCCTTCACCGCACAGTACTTCCAGCGAGGTCGGCAACCGGTTGAAGGAGGCCAAAAGGCTGAGGTTCAACCTTAGTGAAGTGGACCAAGACCATCACGAGCTGCGCCAGAAAGCTTGTATACCCAAAGAAGCATACGTATGTGGAGAAGTATGTCTCCCACGAAGTACAAATGATGAAGCCAATAACGCGCTAATTGCGGAAAGGCTGCGGCGAGGTATATATTATGCATAAGGCCTAAGTTTGAGAAAGGAACCTATCTAGAGAGTGATGTATCCTTTCCAAAATACCCCATAGGTTAGAAAAAGGCCACATCGAAGAAGAGGGAAAGAAAAGATAAGTAGGAGAAGAAGGCACCAAGTGTGTAAACTACACGATCAGTGGGTGCACCCAAAGCGATCATGAAGGCTAGCACTTACGTGCACGAGAAGAAGTCCCTAGTCAAGGTGAATACTCTAGAAGAATAGGTTCTAGAGCATGAAGAGCCCCTCACACATGAAGAATCACCAAGGATGAGATTTCCTATTAAGGAGAAGGAGAAAGAATAATCTCCTATGCTAGAGTCACCTTTTAGGAAGAAGCAGAAGGTGGAAGAAGAGGCAGATTTGGAGGAAACAGAGAGCCTAGAGGCCTACATTAGTGACAAGGATTACGATGAGCCTGAAGGAGGTCAAGACCATCTGGTATATGATATACATGACTCGAGGATGAGGAAGATGAAGAGGAGAATAATGACGAGGAGGAAGCAAAGGATCAAGGCAAGGGGGTGAGTGAAGAGGTAAGCACCAAAAATTAGGGAACCCCAAGCCTCACCAAGGAAAAAGTGGAGAAATCCGTGGAGAGAGAAGTGGTGGGAATCATTAAGGATTTGGTGGAATAGGAGTTGGAGCAAAGTGTGGATGAAATTTTGAAGGAAATAGAAGAAGAGAGCGTTGGGAAAGAATATGGCAACATGGGTGGGAATCCCAATTTGGTGGTAAGCTTACGAAAAGTTACATGAGCAGTGGGAAGGGCATAGTGGTATCATAAGGGAAAAGAATGGGATACATCAATGATCTAATAAAGTTTCTACACACGCTTCCAAAGCACCATACCAATAGAGAAAATACTAGCTATGTCTTCGTTTGATGAAGAAGATGCATATCCACGAACCAGAAACATGTTATTTTGGGCATTCAAGTACCATGTGGATGAACTTGAGTTCGAAGTAAGTCAGAGAGTGTTGATGAAGGTGCCAAAAACAAAAGGAGTAAATCCCTTAGTGAATTCTTAGCAATTATCGGATGAGCAGTGTTCATGTGCACTCAACAAAGTTTCAATTGAGATAGAGGCTAGATTGTTCAGAAGGAATGATAGAGTGAGATTCCTAGAGGAGGAATTAGAGAAGGAAAAGAAGGAGCTTACTAAGAAGAGAAAGGAATTGAAGCAGGAAGAGCTTATCAATGCATAGTTAAGGCGTGAAATAAAAGAGGAGAAAACAAGGGTGTGAGAGCTACACAAGAAGATTGAAATGATCACATGTGCTATTATTTTAAAGCATCCTGACTTAGTGCCACCCGAGAAAAATATGAATCAACCTTACGCATGTCCGGAGGATTTGACTCGCATCCTCACAATGGAAAGGTGGCCACTTTCCTTAGAGTCTACAGAAGAGGTGCTAACATGCCAAGAAAAGGAAGAGAAGATGAAGGTTTTTGAGATTGTTGCTCAATATACTAAACTCCTTGCAAAGGTAAAGGCTACCACTACGATTGATGAAGTGCTGCATATATGACAAATGTACTGATAGAGATAAAGTGGAAAACATCCTGGTCGCCACTCATGAAATGAAACTCAAGGAGTTTCAAGAAAATAATAAGGGGAACAAGGTAGAAAGAGATAAAATCCTAGTCGAGGTAGAAAATAAGTCAAAAACTATTGAGACCTTGTGAGGCTTGATCAAAATCCAGCTAAAGGAATTGTACCCCTAGATCACCCACATGATGGATGTGCTTGATGACTTGGGAAAACAATTGGAAAGTATTGTTGAGAAAATGAGTGCCAAAGGGGAGGAATTAAGTTTTGAGGAGGTGAGCACCTTAGTCAGAGACCTCTGTTAGCAAGCATAGAGCGAGGTTGATGCTTGGGAAAAGCATGAGGTAGAAATAGGGAAGGATTTCCATCTCCTTCAAAAATAAGCAATTGTTATCCTTCATTCTCACCATTCTTTCTTTCTTTCTCCCAATTCTTCATTCCTTCATTATTTTTCCCTTATTCAAAGCTTGAAATTCTTTATTCATTAAAGAGAAGTGTTTCCAAGGATGGAGAACAAGCGTATTATGGGGTGATGTTGGGCCCCGAATTTTGGCTTAGTACAAGAAGACACGTGGGTGTGCGAAACCTATTTGAAGAATGGTGTATGCGGGTTGAAGGCACGCGAGGAAAGGTTCTAGCGGTGTTTAGAAAAACACAGGGCATGCGCGTAAGACAAGATGGGTTTTGGGACTTAGCCATATTCGACATTCTAGACAAAGACACGAGAAAAGCGTGATTCGTCTGCAGCATGCGAGTGGATAAGGTGCCATCTTGGTAGCTTGATGGTCAAGGAAGGAATATTCCATGCATGCGATGGAAGGATCTAGAAAGACATCATTGCAAAGAGTGGAGAGCTCAGATCAAAGGAAGCATGTTCCATTGGAGGACCACTTGGACACTTGGAAACCAATCTATTACCTTAGAAGGCATGGCGGTGAAGGCAATATATATATATATATATATATATAGAGAGAGAGAGGGAGAGGGAGAGGGAGAGGAGAGGGAGAGAGAGGAGAGAGAGAGAGAGAGAGAGAGAGAGAGAGAGAGAGAGAGAGAGAGAGAGAGAGAGAGAGAGAGAGAGAGAGAGAGAGAGAGAGAGAGAGAGAGAGAGAGAGAGAGAGAGAGAGAGAGAGAGAGAGAGAGAGAGAGAGAGAGAGAGAGAGAGAGAGAGCACATGAGAGAGAGAGAGAGAGAGAGAAGAGAGAGTGCAGTATAAGAAAGTAGTTGAAGTGGTGGTGGAGGAGAGATGAAGTTTTATAGAAATATCATGGAGGATTCTATGGGTGGGATTAGAGGAAATATAGGGTTGATGGAATATTCGAGAGGATGGGTCTATGTTTATCCTTGTAATATGATGGACATAGTTTAGTTCCTGATGCATGACCTTGATCTGCATTATTCTATGGGTTTTTTATGGCCTTAAGGGAATTTAATGTGGTTATTGAACTCATTAATATGAATATAAGGTTACATTTTACAAGATATATGTATTCATGAGCATAAATCCTAGTGCATTTCCTTTGTGTTATGAATCGATTCTATATGTTGTTTAATAATTCTCTTTTGCTATATGAATGGATGGATTGATATGATAACTCATCAGGGTTCATTTTAAGAGACCTCTTGGAAATCATAGGTGGAAAATACAGGCTAATATCCTCGGAGGCTGGTTTTATGGGAAGGCAGCTTTTTGGGGTCCAAACAAATTTTTGCTTGATTTTTAAGTAGTGTGATACAAGGTTGCATATGTGCGGCAGGAGATTTTATGTTGCATGTCAATAAGGTTGTTAATATGCATCAATGAGGTTACCTAACATGTGACAAAAAACCTTGTTGACGTGCGACAAAAAAATCTCATGTCGCACGCCTGTAGCCTCATCCCTCTAGTCGCGCGACAATAAAATATTTGTGTCTCACGTCAACAAAATCTCTATTGTACATCTAATTCCTCCAAACTCATGTCACGTATCACCAAAATCTCCCTCTCCCATGTTAACAAACTCTTCTTGTCATGCATCTGCAGCCTCTCTTGCCCTCTAGCACGCATCATCAGCAGCTTTTAACCTCCCGTCGCGCATTTACTTGTACTTGATAATACATATGCCTCTAGGTGGTATGAGTGAGCTAGTAGTGTTATACCTAGTGAATAATCTAGGAATATATAGGGGATAGTTTCAAGGGTAGGTGAAGCCGACCCCTAAAAAAAATTAAACCGTAATTTTTAGGTGAACAGGTCACTGAACCGCACTAGAAAACTCACCTTTTCAATTTTTTTAAAAATAGAATATTCACTATATTACGAATATTCACCACTAGATTTATCCCCGTGTAACTCATCCTAGGTTCTCATAATAAATACATAGTTATTTTCCATTCTTTTGCACTTAAGTATATGTCATAGATGATGTATTCTCACAAGACTCACATAGAGGGTTTGGCACCCGCACGTTCCTTGGCGAGTGCCTAGCACCCGCCCAGGTGATAGGGCGACAACGCATGGGATTAGGCTGTTGCTCTAAGGATATAAAAATGACTACATATTTGTTCTATTTCTAGGACCTCTTTTCGAATTTGTTGTGAGAAATGGCATACATCTTGGTCCATGTGATGCGTGATGACAAAACATCTTATCCTGGAAAGTGTTGAAGCATGGTTCAAGATCACAAAGGGCGAGTCTCGCTTAAATATTCAGCACTAGACGACTTTAATGGATGTAGATGGGTAGAAGATAACTTGTACCTTGAGTTGTATGATACATTCTTCTATTTTTTTGGTAGAACTATATGAATGGATTTCAACATAAGCATTCAAATCAAGTGATCAATGATAGATCACGTGTATGGACCCAAAATGACTACCGAGGCTATATGATGTAGATTTGACTTAGAGGCGTGATGTTGATCACTGGTGGAAAGGATTCTTGACCAATTATACTCTAGAATACACCCTTTTTACCTATTCTTGCCCATAAGTTGCTGAGTTTGAGTTTCGAGGGAGCCCAAAGGATCATTTTTGCGTGTTATTCCTTTGGCTATGAAGATCTTGGTCATTCCCTAAGTTTAGAGGCATTTCCCATGATTGTCTAAGCTTATCTAAGCCTTTGGGTGAGGAAGCTATGGTGGAGGAAGATGGAGGAAATTGGGGTTGAAAAGGAAAGGGAGGAGAGACGACTCAAGTATAGTGAAGCTCGTGAAAGGGAGATGACTAGACAATGTGAGGTTCTGAAGTGTTATGGATCTATGGAGGTAGGCGTTGTGGGAAGGAGTTGAAGTTCACATAGAGGACATGTAACTTTGAGTAGTCTATGTTACCCCGTCTTGGAAAGCATGAGAGAGAATCCTTGAACTTCGATGAGAATTCATCGAGATAGAAAGGAGAGCCATCAATGTGCATCTGAACCCACCTGGTGACCAACCCCTAGCGCTTGGTTTTCTAGATCAAGGGAGAAGTATTGTTAACCCAGTTGGTATCGGTGGGAGTAACTGATCTACCCCAGGAGATATAATTTCTCATTTGGAACATCCATGGCTACATAAACCATTCCATTATTTGGAGGAATTTTCAGACAAGGTGCAAATACACAAGGTTTGGGTATTGCGTCTAGAAGTGGCACAAGACATAGAACTAACACTTTGGATAATATCACAAACCATCGGTGCATAATTTAGTGGGACATTGGGAACACTAGGCGCAACCACTTCAGGCCATTTTATGGCTACATGAGGTGGATTTGGTGGTATAGGGGTTGGGGGACTGGTGGACCTAGTGGATTTGGTGGATCAAGAGGAAACCAAGGCTCGGATGAGGAGGACAAGGGATGCAACCACCACCATAAGTATTTTCAAGATGTCTTTACACTTACCAGACTACATGGGTATTGAGGATGTTGTAGAGCATGTCCACAAGTGTGAATTACTATAGCGCGTGAAGGGTATCGCCACCCTTGAGTGGAAGGCAAGTTAGTTTGAAATGATGTTGCGAGGGCACGCGCATAGTTGGTATTAGAAATATGACCCCCATCAAATGGTGGTAGACTAAACTACATTAAAAAATGGCTTTCTAGCGAGTTCCATATCCCTTAATTTGAGCAGAAGAGTAGCAATGCTCTGAAGGAGATCCAACAAGGAATGGAAGAGAATGTACAAGAGTATGACACACAGTTCAATATTCTCATGTCAAAGCTAGCCTATGACATTCAACATTCTCAACATGCTCATTGGTTTGTTGATGATTGATAACACCATTTAGAAGGAGCTGTCACATAAGACTTTCCACGAGACCCACGCGAGACCTTGGAATCTTCCTTACACACTGAGGCTATTAGGAGAATTGATCTTGGTGGTATCCCTTTTCTTGAGGCTCAAATTTTTGCAATGGCCAAATAGTTGGAGATACTATCTGCAAATTAAGTGCTTGAGGTTCATAGTGGGTTGTGGTGTATAGACTATGAAGTGGAAGGGCATGCAAAGGATAGTTTCCCTTAGAAGTCGGTACATACCATGGCGGTAGAATGTGATATTTTCCATGGGGATCATGATGCAAATAGGTTTCCTCTACTACAACATGCAATCTGTAAGAATGTTTCTTGCTATTGTAAGATACGTATATGTACGATCCATGATACTAAGGCTTGTAGGTGATTGACCAGATTCATGATTCTATTGATCTTGGTGTGCGCCAGACTAGTCTTACAAGTAGTTCTAAGGATGATGATTGTCGTTATGAAGGGCACATAGATGGAGGAGTGTGTGGAAGAGGTTTTCGTACATGATTTCATGGTTGTAGTAACCATAATGGAGGACGAATTGAATTCCCTCAAGGACACTATTATAACTGTGGATCTACAGAGCATTACAAGCATGAGTGTCACGATGCATTGCAATGCTCATGGTGTGGGAAGAAACATAAGTACAAAGAGTGTCTTGAGCTTTATGAACATATGAACCAACATCACTTTGGAAGGAAAAAGGTTTTGGGATCATAAGCATCAAGAAGGTCGATTCTCAATGGATGCCAAGAGTGACGTGTGAGTCGGGGTAGACCTGTATTGGTGACAATTGCGAAGAGGCCGAGCATGCCAATGAGATGCCAAGACAAAGGATATTGGTTTCTAGAGATGAAGTGGTACATAGAAAGTATCCAAAACCTGATCATTAGAAGGAGGTCTATCCAGAGACTACGGATGTGATTTGGAGTTTAAAAGGAGATCTGATGTCTAAAGGAGAAGTCAAAGTAGTTGGTGTAAAGAAAGAATGCCGAGACTCAGAAGGAGGACTGGATGAAGTCAAGGAAGTATGTAGGATGTTAAATTAAGAGAATATTATTACCTTTCTAGGAGAATGGATGAGGGAGAAGGTACCACGTGTCGAGGTAGAGTGTGAAATGAAGGTTTTGCATGTAAACCTTCCCCCTCATATCCTTGACTATGATAAGGAGATTACTTTGAATGTAGTTCTTGATGGCTGAATTCTAAGTAATATCTTCATCAACATGAGTGTGGAGGTAAATGTTATCATCTTAGATGCATGGCATCAAATGGGAAGGCCCACATTATAACCATATTCAAATGTGATGTATATGGAAAATAAGAAAAAGGAAATGCCCATTGGATTATTGAAGGATGAGGTTAACACTATTCAAGGGGCCAAGTTAACTAGAGACTTTGAAGTCTTAGTGCTCACACGAGGTAGATAATTTCCCAACATTACTTGGGTGCCCTTGGTGTTATAAGAACATTGCTGACTTGTGGTTTAACAAGGAGTATATCAAATTTGAGAATAAAGAAGAAAGGGTGATTATTCCTTTAACAAATGGGAAGTTAGCACCCTATACTAAGCCCTCGGGAGGGAAGTCCTTGATAGAATCTATGTGTGCTCCATCCAAGATCTGGAGATAATTCATCCCATAGAGGAGTTATCAAGTTTGAAGATGCACAATCCTTGAGTGATACCACTAGCATGGCATGTGACAATTGGGTGTATGGGACTTATGAGCTGATTAGGTGACAGTTGAGAGTATATGTAACAAGGGTAACAACGATGCGTTTACTCAAGTGCCTAGGAGGAAAGAAGTTTCCAAGTTACTCTGGAGGATCATATCCTTAATTTTCTTGTGAAAAATGGAGGCTCAGTGGAAGAATGAGGACGAGAGAAGAGGAATGCTTAGTTATAACTTGTTCGGGCCTGTAGTGCACTAGTTGGGTACTCATCGGAAAACCTCCTAGAAAGGCATGAGGTAAGGGTCGCATTCTCTGTTAGGTTATCCTGTAGTAATGCACCCACTATCATACAAGATTACCATGGTAAAGAGACCACCTCATTTCATGTCCAAGTGTGTGAGAAGGCCTGGATGGGAAGTGCAAAAGCGTTACCACCTTCGTTATGGGTGCATAAGTTGTATTCCACCTTACAAGGCTATGCACACGTATGGTATATTCATTTAGAGATGCACCATCAAACATGTAATTGGAAGGAGTTGGCGGCTGATCTCATTCAAGCTTTTGAGTATAGGAGTACAAAGCCATCGGTGGATAAGGCATTGTAAGTAATCAAGTGCCTTATAATGGGAGATAGTGCTATGATAGAAGATAGGCTACTGGAGTTGTTGGGTGAGCCTTATTTGGAGACATGCCTCAATGAAGAAGAATCAGAGGAAGTACAACTTGAGCATGCATGCATGAAAAAGGAAAAAGGAAAAATGGTCTATGTAGTAGATGGTGAAGAGATGGAAAGTTTGGATGTTAACCATTCTGAAGGTATGCATGAAGTCATATATAGTGATGATGAGTGAGCACACGCCTGCCATGAGCCATTGAAAAAAGAAGGTTAACATTGGGATGGAGAAAGAACCTAAGGAAGCTATCATTGGGGACTATTGGTGAGAAAAGGAAGTTTCGAAGGTCATTGATCTGTTATGTGATTTTCGGGATTTTTTCCCTTGCAGTACCATGAACTCAAAGGCATCCACCATTTTTAGGGAAGATGAAGATCAAGTTGAAGGAAGGTGCACACCCAATCTAGAAAAGCGTATTGGATGAATTTGAATTTACGCGTATGGGTCAAGGAAGAAATAGAAAAGATGATAGCATCTCGGTATAATTTAGGTGGAGGAATCAAAATGGATAAGCCCAATTGTCATGAATATCAAGAAGGATGAAATAATAAGGAACTGTGTGGACTATAGGGACATAAATGCGTATGTGTGATTGATCCTTTCCCAACCCCTTTCTTGAAGAAATTCGGAGGGAGGGGTCGGCGCGAAGTCTACTCCTTCACGAGATGGATTCTAAGGGTATCACCATGCCAGGATTGTAAGGAAGACCAAAGAAAGAAAAATTTCTCCACCGAATGGGGAAGTTTTTCCTACATGGTTATGCCTTTTGGATTGAAGAATTCACCTGTTTTGTTCTTACGTATCATGGTACCAACATTTGAAGACTTCATCCAAAAATTTATTCAATTTTACCTTGATGATTGGACTCAATATGGGTTGTTAAAGACCATTGTGACAATTTGAGGCTGATGTTTGAGATATGTCAGCAATTGAGGATATCCCTCAACATTAAGAAATGTGTATTTTCTACACCATTTCGAACCTTGTTAGGATATATTATATGTAAAGAAGGATTACTAGTGGATCCCGCTTGAAAGTTGCGAGTTATTGTGAGATTAGGGAGCCTACTAGTCAAAGTGCGATGTATGGATTCCTTGGACATACGGGGTACTACAAGAAATTCATAAAGGGGCATGCCAAGATCATAGCACCCTTGGAGCAATTAATAAAACACAAGAGTGCCTTTCATTGAGGATAGGCATAACAGAGGGCATTTGACACGTTGAAGGATAGGCTTGTCACTGCGTCTATACTCGTTTTCCTTCTTGGGATAAGCCTTTCCATGTGCATGTTGATGCCTTAGGGATAGCCATGGGAGTAGTACTAATACAACCCGGTGAGAGGATTTTTATCACCCCTTGTGTTTTTCCAAAGTAGAAATTTGACATTAGCGAACTAGAATTACATAACTACTAAGTGCGAGGCACTTTATCGATGATCTACGCACTACATAATTTCAAGTAGTATTTGTTGGCAAAACCATTTATATTCTACATGGACCACATGGTATTGAAGTATTTAGTCAACAAGCCCATTTTGCAAGGGTGCATATGCCGTTGGGTCCTATTATTCCAAGATTTTGAGTTCACGGTGGTTGTAAAACCAGGGAAGAGTAATTTAGGACCTGACCACTTATCAAGGATTAACTCAGGGGAGGACGTGCAATGCATTCGGGATCTTTGTGCCATATGAGAAACTATTTAGGTTGAAGTGTGCACACTCGGACTTGGAAGACATTGTAGTGTTTCTCAAAATAGGTGTGGCACTAGAAGGGATGAAGGCTCTAGAGAGGAAGCAGTTAGAAACCACACCCTACATGGTGATTAGTGGAGACTTGTATAAGTTAGGACGTGATGAGGTTCTACGCTGATGTTTATTGGAACATGAGCACGTGGAAATTTTTAAGGAAGCACGTGGTGGGATTTCAGGAGGACCATATGTAGGAAATGTAACCACATAGAAGATTCTACTTGGTAGGGTTTTGGTGGGAAACCATTTACCATGCATGTATGGATTTTGCAAGGCTGTGACCATTACCGGTTCTGGGAAAACTGGGAAGATGGATGGAATTCCCTTACGACCAATAACCAACGCCGAACCATTTGAAAAATAGGAAATTGACTTTGTAGGGTCAATTTCGATAGCCATGTGAAGGACTGGTTTGTAGTATATCATCACTTGCTCGATTACTTGACCTGATAATGGGTAGAGGTAGCACTTTATGAAGGATTGCACTACATCAACAATTCTATATTTTTATGAGAGGAAATAATCAACATGTATGGTTGTCCTTTAAGCTTAACAAGTGATAGGGGTACAAATTTTCTCAATGAAATGGTTAGGATTTTGATAGTATAATTTATGGTGGCCCATCACAAGACTACCCCTTATCACCCTTAAGTGAATGGAACTGCTAAGGAATTAAAAAAAATACTAAGTCATACGGTGACCAAAATATGTGACGTCAGAAGACAAGATTGGGATGACAAAGTATCAACTATTCTATGGGCATATATGACAACCTATAAGAGGTTGGACAACGCCACACTGTTTCAATTGGTGTTTGGTGCAGAAGTTATTTTTCCGGTTGAATTCATGTTACCATCGCTGCATATAACACACGTAGGAGGATTAGGTGATGAAAAAGTGTTGGAAAAGTTGATTGATAAGTTTATGTAATTAGATGAGAGGCGATCACTTTCAAGATGGAGTCGAAGACAAAAAAATAAAAACAAAAGGAATGCCATGATAGTCATATCAAAAACAATAAATTTGAGGTTGGGTAGATGGTGTTGTTGTATGATTCCAAGTATCTACACCATCTTAGGAAGTTGAAATTCCATTGGTTGGGACCTTACATCATCTCGTACATCCTTGATTTAGGCTCTTGCTAATTCTGAACACTAGATGTAATGGGATTACCAGGTCATTTCACTAGGAGTAGGATAAATCCCTACTATAAATAAGTCTTCTTTGTATTTGTAAAGAAGACACTATTACTAGTTAACTTAGGATTTCCCTTTATGCTTTTCCTTTTCTTGTGTTTCCCTTTCTCATTGCTGTTCCTTTCTTTTTGTTTCTTTTTGTGCCTTATGTCGGTAACCACATTATTTTCTAAATTTTTGTATACACAGAGGACCGTGCATTTTTTTTAGTGTGGGGTGGAGTAGTGCAAAGTAAAGTATAAGCCAGTAGTAAAGGTTGAATGGCCCAAGTAGAAGGAATTACGTAAGATTGAGAAAGCACGTAGTGAAACGGTGGCTAATGAATTGAGTTTTCAAGAAGGTGTAACAAAGACCATGTACAAATGATAAAGAGCACATGAAAAACATGAGGTAGGTGAATGCAAAAATTTGGTAAAAGATAGAAGAAGTACCTTGACACTATAGACACGCATGTAATATTCTTTGATCAAACTCAATTTTTACACTCTAGAAGGTTGTAGAATGTTTTTCACGCAGGATTGGGTGCATGGGTAATGACGCTTAAGGTCGGCCTAGTGGAAAAAGCTACAATTATTGTTAAGTATGTTTGTAGGTGGTATATTATTTATTGCTAGAGAGGAGAAAAACTATAAATATGAGGTCGGAAAGTCATTATTTTACCTTGATATTACGAAGTTGAAGTACTCTTGCAACATCCAGAGAGATTTTTGCAAAGGTAGAAGAATCCTATAAATCTAAGTGTGTGACCAGAGTATATTTGCAGCCAAAGTGGAAGGATTACATGGGTGTGTGGAGAATTAGTTTGTAGTGTCTTTGTCTTGTGGAAGTTTTTCCTAGTTAGGGTCTAGTAGCTAGGGCGTAGAGATAGAAGGATTTATTCTAGGAGTTAAGTTTCGAGATTGAGTAGAGTAGTAGAGCGAGCAAGGATTTTAAATCTTAAGCGACAAGAAGAATGACACTAAAGAAGGTGACTGTTTCACCAAAGAAACATAAGGTCAAGGGAAAAGGAAAACAAACGCTATCATCGCGAGCTCCAAGAGGTGGGCACAATTAAGGCCAATGAGGATGTGGTAAGGGTAGTCTTGGATGTAGATGTGAGAGAAGTGGTAGAAGTTAAGGTGGTTGGTATGGTTGATGTGGGGATACATTTTGAAGGAGTCATAGGCACAATATCTAAGATGGGAATAAATAATGATGTAGGTGAGATAGATGTGGGGAGGTGTTTGGTGTATGGTGTTGATTGAAAATGGGTTAAATTTGTTTGGTGTGGCTGGTGAAGACTAATTTATTAGTGGTGGATTAGGAAATGGTTGTCTTAAGATGTGGAGTGGTGAATATTGGGTGGTTGTTAGGAAGTAGGAATACGATAAGGTGATTGGGATTAGATGGGAAGATCGATACATGAGGAATGAGAATGTTGGATGAAGTAGGGATGGTATAAGGTGATGGGGGCATAATAGGATCTCTTGGTTGGTGTGATTGAGAGGTGGTGGATCTATGGAGTAGGAAGTCATGGATGGGGATAGAAGAAGGCCTAAAAGCCGACAAGGGGTTTAGATGGGATATTGACCTTGGTAGACTTTTGTTGAGAACCATTTGAGGTAAATTTTGTTGATTTTTTAGATTAGACAAGTCAAGCAAACCATTTTTTTATGTTTTTGATTTAGAAAGGATGAAAAAGAAAAGCGGATGGATAATAAGGTACCTAGGAAAAGGCAATCTAGAGTTGGTTTAAGGTTGATATGAAAGTCTTGGGAGGCTTTGTGTTGGGTGATGAAATCCTAGTTAGTCCACTAGGTAGGAAGATATGTTGATTGATGTGTGATTTTTAGGTTGTGTGTGATATAATGTGAGATGCAAATTTGGTTAAATCCTATTTAAGCTATGTGATCAAGCATGATACAGAAAAGAAATGTTATTTTCAAACCAAATCTAGATGTGATCTTTCGATGAGGACACACACAAGAAAAGGTAAAATGTGATGCAAAAAGGAGAAAATAGGGAAAGATGAGGAATACCTAGATAATGATTTTCATTTTTATATGAAATTTAAGTGAATAGAAATCTAGGTAGCCAAACACAACATGAGCAAGAAAAAAGAGAAACCTTGTGCTGCAGGTGTTAACAAAAGATAGAAGAAGCATAAAATTGAAAGAAATGCAAAGGATCATCTAAAGGGTGGTCCCATCAGGCGTGTAAGATTTTTTTATAGTTTTCTTGTTCATTTCAAATTAATGATGCTAGATACTAAAGAAAGCTAAAATCAGATAAGGGAGGGTTTAAGGTACTTCAAATTTGTGATATGGACCAACCTGTCGTGAAAGTAATTGATCCTCGTTGTAAGCTAGATAAACTTTCAAAACTAGAATAAAAATTGATTAGATGATATATGGGAGGGATTCCCAACAAATTTGGTTCTAAGAAGAGTTACCTTCCCTTCACGGATGTCAACCCTTGTTTGATAAGAGAAAGCAAAGTAAATGATAGAAAATCGATAGCATGTAGAAACATAAATACTATTGAATCTGAAAGTAACTGAGATGAATCTAAATGCTAATATGATCTAAATAAATATAAATAAAATGGTACTGAATGGGTTGATAGCGACTCGAAATATGTAGAGGCGAGTCGATGGTGAGCTAGGTATGTAGAGATTTGGACAAAAAAGTAAATATGCAGACCCGTAAGAAATGCATAAAAGCCGAATATAACAAGCATGTGGATGTTAGGGGATGAACTGCAGAAGAATGTATAGGATAGAAATGTAGAGAAAATGTAAGAACATAGTGACCGAGATGGAATGGTTGATAAACAGACCACAGTCGATGGTGACTAGGGTGGGGTGATGGTGAGTGTAGTAGGGTAGAACAAGGCCAAGAGTAGATGGACTAAAAAAGCAACCTGAAAGTAAGGAAACTAGAAGAGAAGGCTAATAATGGAGCCCTGAGTGCTACTAAAGATGATCTGGTCCTGCAAAATGTTAGTTCTAACAAGATAGTGATAGAAATAATATAAGATAATACATGAAAACCTATCAAGTAAATCAGTTGAACAAAACAAAATTCTAAGGGTTATAAGAAGGTTAACGTTGTTGTTGATACACTCTGGTTCGAAGATGGATTCGTAGGATGCAAGAAAATAAAGCTTTTGTCACATCTATGTGGTTGTGTGAACTTTCTAGATAGATAAGAACTCATTCTTATAGGGTCTACAACAATGGATCTGGGTCTCCGCCGATCAGAGAAACTTCCCTAACAAGGTTGATTTTGTAATTTAATTGAGATTTAAGGTCTTTAGGAATGGGAAAAGTGCTTTAAATCTTGTTTACGAGGAAGAGGTTGTTTAGTGATGTGTCATAGGTAGTTAGGAGATAAATATATCTAGGATACAAGATAGAAAAATTGTAGGGATGTATATTTAGAATAAAAGCATTCTAAAAGGAAAGTTGATTATGGCTAGTTAGCTA
The DNA here is from genome assembly GCA_018340775.1 of Taxus wallichiana var. yunnanensis. Classification (NCBI taxonomy): domain Eukaryota; kingdom Viridiplantae; phylum Streptophyta; class Pinopsida; order Cupressales; family Taxaceae; genus Taxus; species Taxus wallichiana. The sequence continues at coordinate 382,563,332 of CM031242.1, forward strand.
ATGGTTATTGATTAATTAATTAATTAATGAAGATTATTTAATTAATGTTAATTAATGAGGATTAAAGGTGATGGGATAATAAATGGTCATTTAATTAAATTAATATTAAGGGGAAGAATTAAATTAAGGGGGTCTAGCTAAGACCATGGTGAAATACATGCACGCGGATAGACAAGGATAGGGATATTGAATTTAGGTGTCTACACTTTGTAGTTGATGAGAATGATGGATCAAAAAGGTTTTAAAGCTCTCGTGGAAGGTGAGGAGCCTCAACATCATGTCCTCCTGACCTTGGGAAAGCATAGTATAAAGTCCCCATCGGCTCCGGTGAGAGAGTATCACGGACAAAATGAGAACTACGGGCGCACATCGGCTCAACACAGTTACCTATCCCTTACGCTCGGTGTTCCAGATGTAGAGGTAGTTTTAAAGGGAAGTATAGTGAAGGTAAGTAGGCAGATACCAGTAGATATCATTTTATGTTAAATCAAGAAGTGCATCAAACTAGGAACACAAACATGGAAACATATCAAGCACCAATGTCGGGAAGTAAATTGTGGGGATTACTTTTAGGAGCGTCATCAAGACATTGTATTGGCACACATAGAGCTATAAGTATTTTTATAGGTGCTACAACAACTCAAATAGTGGGTTTCGATTCGGTATTATCTTTGGGACATAAGGAGTTCATCAACTAGGTCGTAGTCTCTGCGGTAGGGGGCATAGGAGGCTCGGTGGATCCTGTCACAAGCATCTGCTTGGAGGAAATAATGGTGGAGGATCTCGAGTCTAGTCCTAATCCGGGAAAGAACGACCACCACAACAACCACCACAAAACTAACCTCATCAAACACTACCACAACAGACACCTCAAGTCTACTTTGAGATGTCTCTTCACTTACCAAAGTACATAGGTGTGGAGGTCATGGCGAGTATGTGCACAAAAGTGAATTACTATTGCACACAAAAGGATTTATAGCTTCAGAAAAGAAAGTAAATCTAATTTTCCATTATTCTTCAAGGTCACACACATAGTTGGTATATAAATTATGACCCACACTAGACTGTGGTAGATTATGATGTTGTGTGCACATAATTTCGGATGAATTTCACATTATGGAGTTTGATAAATAGAGCATTAGCATGCTCAAGGATATCAAACAGGTTTTATCATAAAGTGTGAGGGAGTATGATGCGTGCTTTAAGACCCTCTTATTAAAATTTTCTTATGATATTCATCCAAGTCATCATGTATAGTGTTTTTTTGGAGGATTACTAACTCTATTCCAAGAGTTTTATATTATAAGACATATATGGATCCACTCGAGGCCTTAAAAGTACATTTGCATGTTGAAGTAGTTAGAAGTGATGATACAAGAGTGATTACATTTTTGGAGGCATAGATAATGAGATATGGCTTAGAAATTAGAGAAGCTTTCTATAGATTCAACACATAATACATGCAATGGAATATGGTGTACAACCAACGATGTTGAATAAAATACTAAGGATAGTTTCCTATGTAGGATGGTGCATGCAATGTTATAGTCTTGTGAAATATTTCATAAGAATCACGATGTCTAGAACCGACCTCTCTTGTAGCGTGTGACAAAGAATAATATATCCATGTATTGAAATATTTTTGATGTGCACACTCATGATACGAAATATTTCCAACTAATAAATCAAATTCATGAGGCTCAAAGACTAGCTTACGACAGAAATTTATGGAAAACAACTCTCAGTGCGGGAATCCCATCCTTATAAATAACGTAATAATAGAGGAGGTGGATTCCATTGGGGATATAGGAGTAGAGATTTTGGTGGTAGAAGTAGATTTCCATGTGGGACATGTTACACTCTTGAATCCCTAATCATTACCAGTGTGATTATCTCAAAATATAGTGTGTACGTATTGTGGAAAGGAACATAAGGTTGAGGATTGCCTGAACTTTTTGAGCATATGTGTAAGAAAAATAAGAAGGAAAAAGGCATGGTTATGATAAAGGTGTAGCATGTGAAGATTTATCAATGGATGTCTAATCCCGAGTTATAACCTATGTTGGTCACTATATGCTCTAAAGTAGCATGTGCATGTAAGCCTTTTAAGGCCATGCCACTCATCAAGAGAGAATAAGTGATGCATGCCAAATATCTAGAAGATGTACATAAGAAGCAAGATTATCATGAAACTATGGGAGCCATTAGGGAGCTGCAGGGTGAAATCTAGTGCTTAAAAGAATAGGCACATGAGAGAGAACATGTGAGGAACATGGGGCTTCCTCGGAAGGATGTGGATGCTAAGTAATATTTTGATAGATATAGGTGATGAGGTGAATGTGCTCACTTCGGATGCATGGAATCATATGGGAAGACTAACATTATAACCATCTTCAAATGTGTTGTATGTGGTAGACAAAATGAGGGATATCCCTATTAGGGATTTAAAGGATGATTCCATTACAATTGAGGGAGCTAAGTTTACTTGGAGAATTTCAGGTATTGGAGTTTGCTAAAAATATAACTTTCCATAACTACTTGGAAGTCCTTGGTGTTATGAAAAAATGTAGACCTATGCTTTAATAAGGGATATATTAGCTTCAATAATAAAGAAAAATGCATGGTTATACCTATGGATGAGGAAAGAGCTAAACCTTATGTTGAGCATTTGAGTGAAGAAGATATGAATAGGATTTATGCACACATGGTGTGATATCATGAGGCTGTGGAACCATCTAAGGAAGGCGTTCTTCAATGGGAATAAAATCAGTCAGATCAGCGATACCAAAAGTATTTCTTGTGATAATCGGGCCCATAACACATATGGAATGTTTGGGAATGATATGAAAGGGAGAGTAACTAGAATGATCAAGCCACACATGGTTAGGTGCATGGGAAGAACTTAGTTACCTAGATATATTGGTGAAGAAAATCCTGAGTCTTTCTTGCATGTTATGGAGGAACACTAGAAGAACAAAGGTGATCAAAGGAACATGTTGATTTATACCTTGTATTGAAACCCAATGCCTTGGTGGGAAACACATAGAGATAACTTGTTGGGATGGAGATAAGTGAGAATCACCTTTTCAACAAGGTTCACTTAGAGAAATGTTCCTACACATATCTATGAGTATGATGGGAAAACTCCTACTTTGGTACATGTTCATAAATATGAGAGACAATAGATGCGGGGCACAGGCTTTGCCACCATCCATGTGGGTGTATAATTTCTATTCCACCTTACATGATTGTGCGCACATGTGGTATGTTCATGTTGAGATCAAAAAAAAACTACAAGTTTGGGAGATATGATGCAGTTGGTACATACATTTGATTATTTTCCAATAAACCTCCAATCTAAGAAGATTTGTAAATCATGAAGTACATCAAATTAGGGGATAACACAAAATAAGAAGATCTCATTCTTAAGTTACTTGGAAAACTTGATTCCGAGGTACACATGGATACTAAGGAAATAGAGTAGATACAAATGGACCACATGTGGAGGGAGAAGGAAAATAGTAAAATGGTGTATCTCATTGATGATGAAGAGGTTGAGAACTTGGAGATTACCCACACAAAATGTGCACGTGAAATAATGGACACTACAAATGCAAAGGAACACATATATAATACTCAGATGAAGACCAAGAAGGTTAATATTGGCACTTGAAGATATACCTAAGGAAGTTATCATTAGGGATTATTGGTTAGAAAAAGAGGTAGAAAATATCATTGAGCTCTTGTGCAACTTCTAGGATTTGTTTCCATGAGGTTACCATGAGTTGAAAGGAGTGCACCCTCTTTGGTAGAAATTAATATTAAGTTGAAGGAAGGTGCACACATGGTTCGGAAGAGGCCTTATAGGATGAATCCAAACTGTCACATGTGTGTCAAAGAAGAAATAGATAAATTTCTTAAGTCTAGAATCATTTAGTTGGTTGAGGAGTATGAGTGGGTAAGCCCTATGGTAATCAGTATCAAGAAGGATGGGTGGATCAGGGTCTGTGTATATTACAAGGATCTTAATGCATCATGCATTACAGATCATTTTTCTACACCATTCACAGAGAAAATCCTTGAGGGTGTCACACGGTGTGATATTTACTCATTTACTCGATGGGTTTTCGAGATATCATTAGGTGTGCATTGCGTGCGAGGTCAAGAGAAGACCACTTTCACCATTGAATGGGGAATATTTGCATATATTGTTATGTCATTTGGAATAAAGAATGTGCTAGCTATATTTTCACACATAGTTGTGCATGGTTATCATGATTTTATTCACAAGTTCTTACAGTTTTACCTTGATTATTAGACTATTTATGTCTTGGTTAAGGATCAATGTGATAATTTTATTATGATGTTTAAGAGATGCATGTAGTTGAGCATTTATCTTAACATTAAGATGTGTATTTTTACTAAACTATTTGACACTTTTCTAGGGCACATCATTTGCAAGGATGGGTTGTTGGTAGATCCAGTGAAGATAGCAGTCATTTTTGGGTTAAAAGAACCTACCAACCTGAGTGAAGTTCTTGTTTTTATGGGCATACTTGATTAGTACGAAATTTATCAAGGTATATGCAAAAATTGATGCACCCTTGGAATACTCACTAAAGGAAAAATAAAAATTTCATTGGGGGTATGTACAACAACATACATTTGATACGTTGAAAGAGAAGCTTACCATTACACCAATCTTGCGGTTTCAATCATGGAACAAACCCTTTCATATACATATTGATGTTTCAGGGAACTATGATTGGTGCAATCTTGGCACAACCTAGAGAGGGTAATGTGGATCACCCCATATGCTTTGTAAGTAATAAGTTGACACCCACGAGAATAATTAAACTAGCACTTTGAGTGCGAAGCATTGTCTATGATCTACACACTTCATAATTTTTGATAGTACATGTTGGCTACCTTGTTCATCTTTTATACGAGATCATATGGAGTTGAATTATTTTGTCAAAAATATCATTTTCATGGGCGTATCTATAGGTGGATATTTCTTTTTCAGGAATTGTATTTAATAGTTGTTTTAAAAATAGGTAAGAGCAATTCAGGGCTTGGTCACTTATCAAGAATCAACTCTGGTGAGGATGGGTAGAGTATTGAGGACACTATGCCTAATGTGCAATGAAAATTTTAAGGAATCCATAAAAAAACTTATAGAAATTGTGGTGAATCTTTCTTAAGAAAGATTCTTTGGGATGAGGATCTTACAAAAATGTTATCTGACTATGGTGAAATTGAAAAAATCATTATAAATGGTTGTAAATGTAAAGGAGAATCCTACCTAATTTTTTTATTTTAAAAATATTTTGGTGAATTTTAATTTTTTTCCTTTAGGTTAGATTTCATTTTTATAATATATTGATGGTATGAAGTGCCTTATATACATTCCTTACTTAACTAAGAAAAATTATTGAGTTATGAAATTTGGACCCATTTTCCCCAATCCTTCCTAGGATTTAACCTTGACCATTGATTCATCCACCGTATGTCATAATTTCATGTTATTTTGGAAAAATCCATGATACCTTAATCCTTCCTTGTGAATCCTACATTATTTATGTCACATCCACAGATCTCTCGACACTATGAAAAAATATTATGTTATTTTGGCTCATGTCTCTGCCTTAGTCTTTCTTTACTTTGACACTTTTCAACACTTTTTCAAAAGGTTTCCCATGAAGCCTTTCCTTCAACATGCTAGGAGAGATTTTTCTATATATACACATATGCATTTCACTCCTTGGAAAATGTGGGATGATTCCCAAAGTAAAAATTACAAATACATCCATTTTCAAGGCTCAAAATGATTGTTAGCTGAACCAATTCAAATCAACATGAAAACAATACATTTTTATGGCTTAAATGGTCATTAGAATTCCTTAATTAAATCATGTCACATAGAATAAAATCCATATTCTAATTTTAAGATTAGATAATCCTTTAATTGAATAGATAGTTAAATTGGTGCCTTTAGTATATTTTATCATATCAACACACACACACACACACATTTTTACATACATACATTTATACGTACATACATATACGTGGTGAATTTATTCAAATTTCAATTTTTCCTTTAAAATATTAGCAATTTTATCCAAGGGTGCATAGAATTCTTGGTAATCCAAATATGTTTTAAATCAAGTTTTTTCGATTTAGAGGTGATTCGTTACAAAACACATATTTATATTAGAATTAATTTGTCCATGTGAGTGGGAAATAGTAACATTTAAGAATATTTTTGGTGAATATTGGGTGTTCATATGGTGTCCAAATAGTCAAATGGGACTTTCAAATTTTCCAAAAATAGTCAAATTATGAATATCAGCCAATAACGTTTTCCCTACTAGTGTGCGATTGTTTAGGTTGAATCACGCACATGTGAATTTGGAATATATAGCACTATTTTTGTGCATAGGATTGGTGCCATTAGGGATGAGGACATTAAATAAGAAGAAGATTGTTATTCACGCAGTGACCTATCAAATCATTAGAGAATACTTGTACAATTTGGGCCTGAATGAAGTCTTGTGCATGTATGTCTTAGAACTTGAGTGCAAAGCTATTATAAATGAGGCTCATGGAGGTATTGCGGAGGAAACTATGCATCGATGTAACTATGCACAAGATCTTTCTAACTAGCATATGATGGGAAACCTTGTAAAAATATACTAAGGATTTTGTGAAAGCATGTGATCATTGTCGGTTGCCTTGGAAATCTTGGAAGTAGGAATGAGATGACCCTAAGACCTATTGTGAGTGTGGAACCTTTTCGAAGTGGTATATTTACTTTTTAGGACCTATCACACCACCCACTCATAGGACTGGTTCACACTTGCATTATTACTCACACATATTATTTGACTAGATGGGTAGAGGTGGTGCATATGAAGGATTTTACTATAACCACAACAATGAGGTTCCTTTAGGAGAATATCATTAGTAGATACATTTTTCCATTAAGATTGACCAGTGATAAAGGAACTCATTTCTTAAATGAGACTATTAGAATTCTATTTGCAGATTTTATGGTGGCACACCATAAAATTACCCCTTACCACCCTCAAGTTAATGGTACTACCAAAGATTTCAAAAAAATATTGAGCCAAAATTTAACAAATATTTGTGATGTTAGAAGGAAGGATTGGGATTGATGTAGCCTAGAATTGTTAGTTAACACCTAGTCGCATGATGGCACATCACTCAGCCTAGGCTGAGTGCTCACCTGAAGCATGTAAGGTACCACGTCCCTCTTAGTAGTTGTAGTAGTAGAATGGTGGTATGATAAAACAGTAAACATATATTTTAGGAACTAATCTTTCCATTCACCATTTATAGCCAACCACATCTAGAAGCGCTAAAGGTAAATCATCATGAAAGTAATAACATGCATTGATAAAACACATGACACACTTTGTTCAGCCAATTTCCTTTATCTGCTCATTGAACCAACAATACGGTAGAGCTTCATACAATACCGGTATGCGTGCACGGATCTATTCTGAATTATCTAGTCGCATGTACTCGGGTTTTTCCATTCCTCCAAACATATGGTTCCATTCGTATCTCTATGTATGTCTCTATATTCTCTAAGTAATTCTTTACATATATATAGGGTGGGGAACTAACCCTTCACCACTTAACTCTACCAAAAATAGGTCGCATGCTAATAACAGCCACACGCCTTTTTACAATTATAGCCATACATGCAAGTATGCTATCTATAGATTGCTGATAGTTAACTGAAGTGATGGATCTATTCTTAACTTATGCCCATGCAAGAGTGAGTTGACATGTCCTTCCAAAATCTCCACGAAGAGTGGTGCAAAAATCTTGGCATTGCTTTGTGTACTCCACACGCCAATCTCTAAGAATAGACCTGATCTCCAAAATTGGCTAAGTCCTTGAGAGTCTTACTCTACACCTCCACACGTGACACCTTCCTATACCTTCACACTTTTTCTCCTGTGCCATTCTTCCACGTGGACTCTGTGTGTAAGTTCAACTAAGTGTTTTCTCGATGAACAGGGATGATACAAAGTGTCCACTATACTTTGGGCTTATAGGATTGTGTATAACAGGTTGAACAAGGATATACCCTTTTAGTTGGTATTTGGCATAGAGGCAATACTACCTGTGTAATTTTTCTACCATCCTTGTGTATTGCGTGCGTACGTGGATTTTCAAATGAACAGGTTGTAAAAGAGTGCATTTAGAGACTAATGTAACTATATTAGTAGTGTGCCGAGTTCATGTTGGATCCAAAAGACTAGGAAATCATGATAGAAGGCTTGGGATGATAGGCACATCAAACGCAAGTCATTTGAAGTTAGAAATATGGTCCTTCTCTATGAATTCAAGTTTTTGTGCCACCCAGGGAAGTTGAAGGTGCATTGGTTGGGACATTTTTTAGTAACGAAGATACTTTAATTAGGTGCATGTCAATTATAGGAACTGGATGGAACTATGTTTCCCGATTACTTTAATGGAAGTAGGTTAAAGCCCTATTATAAATAAGCTTCTTGGTTTTTTAATAAGGAAGTATTGCCACTTAGATTAGATTTTCCTTTCATGTTTTTTTGTTTTTCTTTTGTTTTTTATTGTAATAAGCGCGCTTGCACACATGAAGTTGATTACTATTTATTGATTTCATACATAGAGGAGCATGTATATTTTTAGTGTGTGGTGGACGTAGGTGTCTTAAAATAGGTATTTATTGGAAAAGAAAAACTACATGTTGTAAGATACTTTGAATAAAATATGGATATGCATGTGACATTGATGAATACACAAGTTCTTAGTGAATAAGAATTTAGAATGCACAAAGGTAGAACAAGATGTTATAAGCATATAGGTAGAATGGTGCATTGTTGGAGTTTCTCAGAAGGAAATCCATGCAAATAAGAGGCCACATAGTATAATGCAAGGAGGCAACAAAATAGTTTAATACTTGGGATATGATGCAAAGGAAGATGGATTGAGGTGAAAATAAGTGTGCGTATGTATGTTTGTAGTCTTGAGAAGTAGTAAGCATGCCAAAATGTTATGACTGATGTGTGTGCAAAGGAAATGCATTGAGGAAGGTAAAAGTTCCTTAGACATAAAACAATGTTTTAAAACAGAAAAATTACTTTAAAATTCAAAGCAAGAAAAATTGTTTTAAAGGTGAAAAAGTGAAGCGATGGAATTTTTAAAGTATGAAAAAGTTATAAAAGGGGAAAATCAAGTCAATTTTCACTTTACATCTGAAGTGAATTGATAAATCAAGTGACTTAGTGTGACAGAGTGAATTGAGTGATGAGAAAACCAAATCAGCATGTAGAATACCTTAGGCGAGCTCCTTGTGAGAATTTTGAGTGGAACTAGAGGCAATAATGGAGTAGGGTTTGCAAGAATGGAAGTTAAGTGGTTAGGGTTTGTAGGGCTTGGGTGTTATGTCAATAAGGGGAAAGATTAAATTTTGTAGTGTAGGATACCTAGGTCATGAGTTTTCAATAAATAAGTGACCACAATGACACGTAAGAAAGTAATTTCAGCATCTCTTAAGAATGAAGGAAAGAGTCAAACAAAGATGGTTGAGGTTGAAGACCCATTGGAAGAAATATACTTAGAAATACAATATCCTCCTGGGGTGATTATGGCATAAACATGGAAGTCGAAGCTTGCGAAGTGTAAAATTAGTGAGTTTAATAACCAAACATTGGGGAATGAGGCAACATTGAACAAGGATTTTGAGAGAGAGTTGTTAGGAAGGAAGTCGAGGGATAAATATTGATGGACGACTCGGTAAGGAAGAGTATTAAAAAGTGGGGGTTTTGTAATTATTTAAAATGTCATACTTTGGGAGATCGGAACACCTTTTCCAATGGTTTATGTTGAGGGTGCATGAATATTATTTCTACTTTGTGGGTAGACAGGTTGAGGATCACATCCCATCTGATTGGTCAAGTAACAGAGGTTGCAAGAGGATGGTAAAGACTTAGATTTGTATCTTTGTGATGATACAAAGATTGAGGAACTGGGAAATTTTTTTAGTATGATAGAGGGGTCAAGCCATGCATGTTAAATAATTATCGAGACCTTGTAACTAGGGTAACAACCCATTTGGTGAGTTTCAAACTCATGGCTATTGAATAGTGGGAAGATGTCAATAATAAGTTTGTCTACATAGCACATAATATGGCACATAAGACACACTATAATATCACCAAATTCATTTCCAAAGGGATCATTAATGAGGAAAGGGAAATAAATAAGTAATGATAATATATTACATGGGGTTCAATTATTTTGCTCACTACATTTTGGGAGGTTGGTGTTCTGATGGAACAAATGAGGATATGTGGATCTACCCTCCATAAAATCATTATTTGGTCATTCTTTTTATAGATTTCACATGCGAGGTTTTTATAATAAGTACAAATCTCACTTGGAGAATACATATAATAGAATGCATGCAGATTTTGAGAATGAGTGGTACACACCCCAAGAGATACTCGAGGAAATTGGGAATCGGGAAGAGTTTACGATTATGTAAAACTTCTTCCTTACAAGGTTCATAATGGCTAATAGAGAAATAGGGCCATGGTGTAAAATACCATTTTCATTTACGATTAAGTACTTTAAGTGAACAATAAACAATATTAAAGACATGCAAATAATTACCTTTGATGTGGATAAGGTGGATTCGAGACTTGTATACCTTGTGCACCACCTATAGATATGACTCCAAGCCTGCATATTTAGAGACCACGAGCTATACACCTTAGATCTAAACCCTATAATGAATGTATAAATCAAGGGAGTAATATGAAAGGTATTTAAGGTTTTTTCCCAAGGACAAAGGATTGGGAAGAAGTATAATTATGTGACACTCATATTCCACGATGAAGAAAAATGCTACACCCAGCCCGCGAGGAGTCTAGAGGAGTCTCCAATAGAGGAAGAAGAGGAAGGTTGGATAGATAAAACTTGAAGTAAGGAAATGCACTACAAAATGAGAAGGCACATTGAGGGTTCAGGGACCTTTGCATCTAGCCCAAGAGAGTCCACTTTGAAAACAACAAGAGGAAACAAAGGGGATTAAGTGATCTCTAGTTATGAAGATGTGGAAGAGAAAGTGGCGAAAGAGTTAGAGTGCAAGATGCCTACGTAGGAGATAGAGAAGGATCCACCTAAAAATGTGGAGACTAGCCCAAAGAGGTGAGATTCACATAATATTATGAGTAGAGAGAAGTCACCGGTGCACGAGGAAGAGCAGAGACAAAATAGCTATATATGGGCCATGTGATAAGGTCTAGGTCCACATGCGAGGATGGTGAAAAGGGTGCGCATGAAATAAATTTGAGATAGTGTACGAAGGTTCACACCCGGTCGGGAAAATCTGGGGACTTAGCCAATTTCTTCAATATGTGGCTAAGAATAGAAGAACAGAGGAGGAGTGGCATCCAAGTAATATCTATAACTATACCATACCGAGATGTCTTAGAATGCACATAAAGGGAATTGAAGTTGGAAAAAGAACATGTAGGGACTAAAATAATAACATGTACGAGTCAACCTAATAATAGGATTAAAATCAGGACTTGTCTTTAGGTTAATCTATTATTAGTTATTGTTGTAAAAATAATACATGCTTTATGTGTATGGCTATTTTTAGGGATGCGGTGCATGTTTTCTATTTTTAGAGCACGCCTAATTTTAGAATGTATGAGTAGTGAAGGGAAAGTTCCCTCTCCTATTTATATGTAATGTATGTCTTGTAAAAAGGACCGTGTGGATATGGGGTGAAGTATGCATGAGAAATAAATATTATATTGTAGGGTTTTGCACCTTGATCCAGTGAACTAATGTAACAACCGGTCATGCATTCATCTTCCTTGTTATGTAATGAGTTATTATTATAATGGATAATTATGGGCGGATTATAATTGTGTATGTCTCGATTATGGTATTGTGATGATGTAATTGATCTTGGTAGTTACATAGATTGATCTTCTTCCTTATTATATGTGTTTCCAGAGTGAGTTAAATGAAGGAATTATTCATGCTTGAATGGTTTCATGGTTAATTAATACAATTACCTTACTTGATAACTTCCTGAAAGAAACAAAAAGGAGGGACTGATATTCGCATGCGCTTGGGTGAGAATTTAGTTATGATTTGAATGAGGTGGAATTACACATATCTTATGTGTTTACAAACTAAAGACTATAATCCCACTTAAGGGCATGTAGTGCAACTCTTAAATTCATTCAAAGCAGGGGTGACCACCAAGGATGGTTGAGCCTCACCACATACATGATTTTTTTTTATCTAATGCTTTGATGAAAGGTATTGCAAACAAGAATCACATATAATAAGGTATAGTTCAAGACAAGTTAATTACACAAAAATTTAAATAAACTCGTTTTAGAAGGGTCCAAGACTATATAACCATTTGTGTTAGATTGGTATGGTCCTAATAGGGTTATTCTCTAGTTTTGATATCAATAAATATGAATTTATTATATCACCTTGTTCCACCCATCTACACATCCAAATCTATTTTGTTCCAATCTTTACATCTAAGTTTTCATCTCTTCTTATGTATTTAAGATATCAATCTATTTTTCATTATTGTTATAATTATTCATGCATTTTTATGATTATGCATGGTTACTTATGAATTAATTAGATAAAAATAGCTTCATATAATGAACCTTTTCATATTCATAAAATAATTTAGTTAGGCTATAAATAGCACCCTAATCCAATGTTTTTTCCTAAAACACTTTGAAGGTTAATTTTCCAAATGTACGGGTTTTTAGGGTAGCTTGGATAACAATCAATTGAGTGGGAAAACATATTACATATGTCAAAAATAAAATCAAAATCACCTTAATAATTTTAAGGGTCTTATCTCTTATATCTTTGGCTATCTAGGAGTCACAAAAAAACCAAGAGAAGGACTACCAAGACAATATCACTCCTTTAAGAACACCAACAAGATACCATGTCTAAATACATATTATTACATGGATTCCCTGGATCACTAACACATGATATAAATTAAAATAAAGATCATTTACAAGTTGTTATATGCTTTATTATAATATCACCAACACATTTTTTATTGCACATTTAAACAAATCCATTGAGAGGGAGAAAATGTGATGCTTGATCTCTCATCGATAATTATTATATAGTACAACTCTCATCACACCACCGGGGTGAGGTCAAGTTATTTTATCCCAATTGGACTAACCCATTTTTTTAATATCTTCAAGCAAGGGGATGGATAAGAGCTCATAGTTAGCTACAAATGCCTGATCAAAAATTAAAACACATATCTAGAACCTAAAGACAAAAATATTTTAGGTGTCATAATTAAAATTAAGATGAGAATATAAAAGGTGAAAATGTGGTAGAAAAATGTCCAAGTATGGTAGGAATTCCTAGATATTTTTCCCTATTTAGGTGATCCTACCTTATACTCAATTTATAGTTCCATAATTTTATGTGAAGTTTAGTGACACTCTACACAACCCATTTCAGCATTAACATTCCTATGTTCAAATTATAGGTCTTATGCAATAGTGCTATATTTCTATAAATTAAACTATACTTTCATTTATCAAATTTCTAGGGTTTGTAAAATCCAAATATGGCCATGACATGTTTTTAGGTTTTAATAGTTATTATATTTCTATTTTTAATTTTATATTCATAATTAACACAAAAATTATTGGCAAAATAATTTGTTGTAAAGGAAAATTAGCGTGTTTCACCAACACTTGGGCCGAGTCCCTCCTCATGTGAATAGGAAGGCTCTTATTTATTGAATGTAGAAAAAAATTAGTGGGTGGCAAAGTGAAGCTAGAGATCACACATGAATACTCCACTAGATCTATGGAAAATTTATTTCACTTACTGCAAGTAGAGGAATTATATTAGTGAAAGGAGGTAGATGGGAGTAAGAATATGGTGAAGGATAGTTAACTTTTTAAATAGGAAATTACATATTTTCACAACATTAACTAGAGAAAATTTACACTCAATTAGAGGAATTCAACCTTGTGAATAATAATAAGACTAACAAACCATAAACACACAGTTCTATTGATTTATTTATCAAATGCATCAAGTCCTTTCTTAGTTTTACAATATCATCATGCTTACAAAGTTGAGTATGAAAAGAATAGAGGAAACATAGAAAAAGAGGAAATGGAAGAATGTAATATCTTTCCTGTATTTAGTAGTGCAAAACTATCTACTAGAAACTCACAATTGACAACCCTTTAAAATGAAAAATTCATTCCAATTTATAGCCTTACACAAAGTATTTTGATCTACCCCCCACATGATTTTTAACTTCCCCTCATTACTTGTGATATTTCATATTCTTATGGAACAAAAGTGAGTCTTTTCTCATTAATTGAAAATAACTCATACAATTTTAGACTATAAGTTACTAAAGTGAATAGGATAATTTAATGAAATGTGCCTCCCTATTAAAGAATTAGAAAATAGGGAGAGAGGGAATGAGGGAGGAAGAAGAGGAGAGATGATCACTCCAATGAAGATGAATCTTCTACTTTGAAGAAGAAATGATTGTTGTGGAACCTTGTGGGAGTACTCCTAGAAATATTTCTTCACCCTTGAATTCCTTATTGAAATGAGCTACCGCAGGGGCCACTTTTTCTTCTTTTGGAATAATTAGAAAGATCAAATAATTGATCCCGGTTTCATAAGCAATTCCAATGGTCTTACATTGATTGAACTAAACTTAAAGATTGTAGCCTAGATTTTACCCACAAAATCCCAAGGAACGCTGACACATCACTCAACCTAAATTGAGCACTCACTAGAAGTGTGCAAGGGTACCAGGTCCCTCTTTTATGTCAGATTTTTCAAGGATTTAACATGATTAAATAGATATTCTAGATCCATAACAATTAACCAAATATATTGTAGTGCATAAACCAGATCTAGATCTTAACCATATGCAAGAACAATTAAACAAGAACCAAGATAAACTTTACCATGCAAGATCCATTCACAGATGTGTCTACAATCAATATCCAACCACAAAGATCCATTATATTAATTGTTGTAAAACAAATAAGCTTCATACATACATAACATAATCACCATAGTCATGCACGCCCATAAAATTGCAGCATAACTCTACCAAAACATAGAACTCAAAACTATTTAAACCGTGCAAATCAATACATATTTATAGGGGTGGGGACTTGCCCTTCACCACCCATGCACCTTCAAAAATAGGCTACATGCTAATAATATCCATGCACCACTATAAGATAAGTACAAAAATCATGCAAACTCTCTAATAATAGATCTACTTCAGTTATCTCTTAGTTTAGATCCTATTATTAGCTTGGGGCCATGCATGTCGTTTGATCTTCTGTCTACCCAAAATAGCCTTTGTGTGTTCTTCAAGTCTTCTAGAAGACGTGTTCCACACTCCATGTCTATCTTTATCTCTTCTTCCAAAATTGGATAAGTGTTAATCTATTCCGTGCAACCTTTTCCTATCTCTATGTGCGTAAACCCTCTCATCCTCATGCGTGCTTCCTCATGCATCTTTCTCCTATAATGTCTTCCACATGTGCTAACATATGTTCTAGGATTTAGTCATTTTTATATACTCAACAAATATCCTTAACAATATTAGAAATTAAACATCTATTTTTTTAAAATACTCCAAAGTATCTTCATTGAATGAGAAGGGATCTCCCGCCTCTTTTTGACCAATTCTTGGAATGATTTTAGAAGCTCTTCCATTGATGAATTTTCACTTATTGAAGAAGAACCAATATTTTTCACACTATTGCTAATACTTTCCAAAATATGTGATGTCATATCTTCATAAGAATGAATCTCAAATATAGCATAAATAAACATGTCATACCAAGAACTCATTGTGCGAGACTAAATAGGAGATAATTTATTATTTATGGAAGTGAACACATTTTTACTCACCAATAAATGAGAATCAAGATTTCTCATTTCTAACACCAATGGAAGCACATTATCCCAATGGGATTTATCCTTCTCAATCTCCTCCTTAGTCATTTTCACTTTAGAAGTGGTGATGAGGGAAAACTCAAACAATGAGTGAATCTCTGGAAATAATGTTTTTCTTTCTCAAGAATATTTTCAACCCACATGTCATTATCCCTTCCTGCATTGAGTAACCTTGAGATTTATTTATTTTTTCAAGGTCAAAGCTACTAATATGAGTGATGGATTCTACGAGTGAAGGTGGTACTGCACTAATGTCTAATAATGCTTGCACATAAGTAGTGAGAGTTCTCACATGCTCTTCTAATTGTTCCATTGTTTTCTTGTATTCCTCATTTTGAGAAAGCATGCAAGTAGAATATTCCTTGAACATGTGTGCATCACCCTTATGCATAGGTTGACCCAATGAAATCCTTATCATCTCAAAATCACATTTCTTCCATATTTTCTACAACCTTTGGTCAAGAAATATCTACTTATTGGTCACCAGAATATTTTCTGAAGAAAAGAGAGGCTACTGTGCCTTCTTTTCTATCCTAAAATTTATGATATTTGAGATAGCTCAAAATTCAACTATAGATGCTTATTGGATTGTTCTTGACTCACTCCTAAAAAAATCTTGAATCCAAGGGAAATTATATGCCATTTTGGGCTCAATATCAAGCATGAGAGAACTTTTAGGTTCATGATGGGATGACTCATCTACTAAAAATGACACACTTGAAAACCCATGCAAAACTAGAGATTGTGAAGGATCAATCTCACCTTGTTTAAGAGGTTCAATGGGGATTTTAGTGACTTTGTATTTCTTATGGATCCTCTTGGGGTGATAATCTTCAATGTGCTCTTCCTCCACAATATTTCTCTTTGAGGGATCTTTTGAGTGAGTGGAGCTCATGGTATTCTCAGATGTCTTCATAGAGGAAATGTGATATTCTTGTCTTGATAGAATCAGGAGGCCACCAAACTTGTTAAAATAAATTATTTTTATCTTGAACCATTCTCTTGAACTCTAAATTACCATATTATTTATTTCATTGATGTCTCCTACTTCTCTTGTATTTCATGAGATCAAAGGAAGTTATGAAATTTTCACTACTTGATACTTGGGATCAAACAAGTCTAATCCATCATCCTTTATTCCCTTAATGAACCAATCAAAGTGGAGGACCCTCATTTAATCAATTTCCATCTGCATATGGTACCTTCTTCTCACTTTAAATTCATCAATGCAATTAGCCTATTAGTCCTCAATTTCAGGTGTGTGGTGGAATCTAGGAAAGGTGACAGTTTCAGGATTTCTCTTTATATAAAAATCAAGCCTATATATAATGGAGGGAAGTAAAAGAATATTTAATATTTGATGCATCTACAACATTCTTACAAGAATATATTCCTAAAGAGATGAGGAAAGACACACCTTTCATTTTGTTATTTCTATACTTGGTATGAACATGAGCAAGTTGTCTACATAATTCACTCATTATAATTATATGACTAGGGTACTAGGGGTAGTATATGAGGAGAAAGATCGAAGCCTAAAAACCTGATGTAGGTGAAGGAACTCTCGTATTTCTTGATCATTACAACTACTTGAGAAGATATCCTCATCTCTATATTCCCCTCAAGAAGTCTAATGACAAATATGATGAATGCATCATTCACTCTGAAAAAGTGATGGTTGTTTTCTCTGTGAGTAATTTACAAGTACTTCATGTAGGAAGGCAATTTTTGGGATAAATTGAGAGAAAAATTCAATCCCTTGAAGGGTCCAGTAAAGGTGAGATCATATATCATGTAGTAAGTTCTGGTGGAAGGAAACTGAAGAAATTTCCAATGAATATTGTCACTGATAATCTTCCCCCAATCTACTACTTAGTTACTTTCAATGGAAACAAGGATAAACAGAGCCATCCAGTCCTAGAATTATTTTTTCATTTCCTCACCTTACTCGGTAGAATAATGCCATCTAAATAACCTTAATATAATTCACTTCTAGAAACATTCTTGGGAACAAGAGAAATTTTTATCCCTTTCCTAATCCATGAAATGAGTGCAAGGCCTTAAAAATATGAATCATTGTTTACCAACTCTTGTAATGAAAAATACTTAGTGATGATAACCATGTTACTACTATTGGGAATCTGCATACATTGATATATACCCTTGGGATTGAGGAAAGTAAGGATTGAATTTTCATCTACTCATACTATCCTAGGATTAGCTTCATAACGTTGTACATAGGACATGACCAATTTGTTTCTTTGAATGGACATTAGATGACCTCCTGCTTGAACTATCTCACTCGAGAAGATCTTATCTTCTACTGGTTCATGAGGTCCACCAAGCATCTTGTTTTTCAAGTCTTCAAGATCCATGTGAGTGACATCGTGTCTCCCACACTAGGATACTTGGTGATTAGGGTTGAAATGGGTTCTAAACATAAGTATTTAAACTTCATAGTGCTAAAAATCATTGAGATAAGTAGAATAAGAGTCACATAAAACATTCTGAACTCAAATATGAAACTTTCTATTTTTAGTAGGTCCTATCCAGGATTGATATTTTTAGTAAGTTTCCGCTATTTTATCATTCTAAGGTTTATTCCTTATTCGGAGTGTCACAAATGTTGAGGATTTACTATTTTAGAAACTTGATATTATTAGAAACTCATTTCTATTAATACTTTCTATTTTTAGAAATTTCTCTTACAGTGTCAAGTTGTTACTGAAATGAATGTCAAAATTTTATGTTTTACTCCAAGACCTTCTACTATGAATTTCATGGTTTTTTTCTCATTGGATCTCTGAAAAAATGAAAAATAAGTTTAAGATTTTGATATTTTAAGATATATTGTATAAAAAATCTAGAGCATCAATGGATTTTCTTTGACAATCTTCCCAAAGGTGTTTTGGAGAGGAGATTAGAGGTAAAATTTTGAGGTATCTGATTCCCAAATGAGGAGATATGATCAAATATTTATTTTTCCAATTATGGATGTCTAGAAAAAATTTAACATGTCTAGATGAAAATAGAGTTTTGGAGGAAGTTACAATATCACTTTTCAAGAAAATTTACTAAATGTTTGACAAATGGAGAGTTAGTGAGATTTTTTTGTATTTATTAACCTACCTAGAACTGAATCACTTAATCGGGGTTGGAATTGAGTGGATATTAGGTTAAAATTTGTGCAATGGGGACATAGAGGACACCAAGGAAACAAAAATGTGACCTACACCAAATGGTGACAAGTTGCATCTTTTTTTTGTGGTGGATGAGATGCGAGGGACCGGGAAATTATCACGGAGAGGACACGGAGGTTGTCACATGGTGTCTAGTGGATACATGGATGAGAGGGTCACACTTCTATGCCCCCTCATCTGTTGGCTGATAGATGGGATAGAGGGGATACATGGGTGTCCAAATTATAACCAGGGATAAGGAGAGAGGTCACACTTTGGTGTACCCCTTGAACCGTGAGGATAAAGGGGACAATTGGGGCAGCTAGAAGTCCAAAGTGTGACTTGGGGGAGAGAGTGAGGTTGAAATTTGGTGTACCCCTTGTCCCATTTTCCCTAAGGGATGAGGGGACAAAATATTGTCTAAAGTGTGACTTGGCCGAATAGGAAAGTAAGATTTGCCTTGAATGTCCAAATTGGACACCAAAACTGCAATTTCACCTCGGAAGCATAGGAAAGTATTTATGGGTCAACCCTTAGATTGTTTGTCATGGATATTGGAAGATTGGAAGCCAAGATATATAATTTGATCAAGTTCGAGTGATTCGGAAATTGTTCAATGGCTCACTCATCATAAAAAGTGATGGTTGACTCATAGAGGGATATGTTTAGAGCTCACAAATCTGAACTTGAGATGGAAAATGAAGAGCCAAGGTAAAGAATCATGGTGATTCCACACGCTTGTGGAAATGCAGGGATCAAGAGCCATCTAGCTAAGTTGGTGTGTGGGAAAGATGGCGTCAAGAGCCTAAATTCTGCCATTGCGGACATGTGGACTTTCGTGGTGTGGAAACCATGTCGAGCTTGGCATATCAAAATAGTGGTTGGTCTCTGAAGCCAAAAGATCCAATTCAAGGATATCATGTGCTCAACATCAAAGTCAAACAATGAGATGGCAAGAGAGACCATCTAGCCAACCATCTTACATGGGTTTTCCTAGATAGTTTTTGAGTCGATAAGATGGTTTTTAAGTTAATTGCGGTGACGAATCAATGCGAGAGTGGATAAGTGGAACCGACCATTGTGTTTAACATAGATGTGAGGATTTGAGGAGATATAAGGCTATGAAATCATTCAATGTGCAAGGTGGGTGTTGGTGAATGGCTCGATGTGGCGAGAGAAATTTTTGTGAGGCATTTTAAATGTAAGTCGCTAAACCATACTAATCATAACATGAGAGTTTATGGGTTTCAAAGGAAGAACAAGTGGTGGGGTTTTAGTAAACAAGGAGACCAAGATAAATGTCGATTCTTGTCCAATACCAGGGGGATGGAACCATACCCAAATGACTCATGGACCAAGTGGTGGTTGATGTGATGGATAAAGGAGACCTAATCAAGGTAAAACATGACATGACAAGGTAGGCAGGAGGTCTCAATGTAAAACATGGAGTGGTGAATTCATGTGGTTCATATGCAATTCATGTAATAAATATCTTTCCATTATAAACAAGTAGCTTGTCATCCATCTTGGTTAGCTTGTTGGTGAGTCATTTTCCAAACCAACATTAAAACCCCTATTTTACTAAACAAACTTGTGGGTCATATCAAAAGCTGAGGTGCTTCAAAATTTTATTAAAAATATGATTTTTATTACAATTAGGATAAATCCAAAATTTTGATTTTATGAGGGTATTATGGGTGGATAGTTTTCAAATGCAAGTAATGATGTAATTAATCATATAGGTCATCATGTGTTACATTCTTTCCCAACATTTAGGATTCCTCCTCTCTTCTCTCACAACTTGTATTTTCTATAAATGTAAATGAGGAACCCATTTCAAAGGGTTAAACATATTTTCAAATTCCTCTCTCTTTTCACAAGCTAATACATTTGCGGATTTTGGGAAATTTCAAGCCTTTTCTCCAATATTGTAATGACAAACATTGCCTCTTCCTAATGTAATGATGCATTGTGCACATGATTTAAGTAATAATAATTGTGTTATGTTACTAATTATTGGTCCTTTCATCATTTTCTTGATTCGTTGTATCTTTCTCATGTTTGCAAGTATACTTGTGCAACTTCAAGTTTCCATTACAGGTTTTGGGAGTTTTGTGCTTATCTAGGAGTGAAGCTTTGTATGTGGTTGAGTTGTGGTGTTTTTTCATCCTTCTTCACTGGAAAACCAAAAATTGTCTAGAAAAACCCTTTCTTGGTGCATCACCACTTCTAGTATAGGTTTTACTTCTTGCAAATATCTCTCCCTAAATCCCATGAAAATGTTAGTATAGGTCTAGTTAGTTGTTTTATTGCATTAGAAGTAGTGTTGTGTTTAGTTTAGGAAGAGGAAGTCATGCTTCTTTAGAGGTTCACCTCAAGCCACAAGTCCCACAACTTGCAATGTGATCCCATGTTACCCAATCACACAAAATTCCCTATCCATCACATGTCTATTTAGAGGGTGCATTTATTTGGTGATAACAATAATCTACCCTAATCTACTACTCGATTCCCCTTCAAAGTGGTAACAATGTTGAACTGAACCATCTCGTCCTGGAATTCTTTTATTGTTTCCTCACTTATTACCCTTCTCGGTAGACTAATTAAATCTAAATAACCTTTATATAATTCAATCCTATAAAATTTATTGGGAACAAAAGAATTTTTTATCCCTTTCCTGACCCATGAACCGAGCGTAAGGCCTTATAAATATGAATTAGTCTTTACCCACTCCTGTGATGAAAAATCCTTGGTGATGATATTACCATGAGATTGTAAGGATTAAATTTTTGTGTACTTGTACTGTCCTAGAATTTGCTTCATATTTTTTTGCATAGAATATGAGAAATTTAGTATTTTGAATAGATAGTGGGTGACCCCTACATAAAAATATCCTAGATGGAGGAGCAGGAGGTTATCACATGGTGTCTAGGGGTTGTATGGATGATTGGGCCACACATTTTTGTACCATTTTACCTTAAGGGATAGAGGGGACACCTGGGTTTCCAAATTGTAACCTAGGAGATAGAGGTAGGTTGCACTTTGGTGTCCCCCTTGTCCCCCCTGCACTATGGAGACAAGGGGAAAAATGGGGGAGATGGGAGTCCAAAGTGCAACTTGGGTGAGAGATTGAGGTCGTACTTTGGTGTTCCCATAGTTTCCTTATACCCTATGGGATAGAGGGGACATATGGATATAGGAGACACAATAGTGTTTTAACTACAACTTGACAAGATTAGGAAAGTAGATTTTGCCTTGGATGTCTAAATTAAGACACCAAAATTGATGCTTTCACCTGTGAAGCATAGGAAATTATTTTGGGGTAAAATATTATATGTTTTTGACTCCAAAGAGCCTAATGTGATCAATGGAAACATTATTAAGATCTAATTTATCTTAAAATTCCAAATTTAGTACCTATTCTATCTTGAATTGAGAGGGGCGATTACACAATTCTTAACTATCTCAAGAAAACCTTTGATCCTTGGAGAAAATTTAATGTTTCCACCTTATATAGGATTGCAATATTTTATGATTCATATTTTTGTGATTCTTATCCCCTTCTATAACTCCCTGAATCATCCAGAGAAGTTATTTTTCACTGAGGAGCTTTCATTCCCTTCACCCTGAATTACCCGTTGTTGAACAAATTGTTCGTAAGTTAAATTTTATTTCTTAAAATTTACTACATTTACTTGAAAAACTTAAATGTTATCTAAAATAACCCTTAAATTCCTAATATTTTCCCTAAATGCTTCTAGAGGGTGTTCAATTAGTTGTAGAATGGCCAACAATGGTCTTTTTAGGCTTCCAGAGGAAGATGTCTTTCATCAAAACAAAATGAGTTTATCAACCACATTAGGAACTCTTCCCTTCACACTAAAACATGTTGAAAGAAAAATGGACTGCAGGGGGTGAATCAATCCTTTAAAACCTTTAACCAATTCAATTTAACTTGCATAAACCATTTACCATTCAACCATACATTAATGTAATCTTAATTAACATATAACAACCATTCACATGAGCATAGCCATGAGAGAGTACACAAGAACACAAGATGTAAGTGGGAAATACTTAAGGAGAAGAAAACCCACTGAAAATTTTTATTATATTACACAAACCAAAAGACTTGCATGAATATGACTCATCACACAAGATTTGTTTAGTGAAGCACCCACTTCACAAGGAGAACCCACCCCTAGAAAACTTTGTTGATATTAATCACAAAAAAGTACTTATATGAATATTAATCATCAAACAAGTTTTTAATGAATTATCACTTTGAATATTTGTTGCTCACACAATTGATTGTGATCTTAATTTTAGATCAACATTCTCAAAACAATATTCAAACACACTCTTTCCTACTTCGCTCAATATTTCTCTTTCACGGATGATTAAGACAATTTCCCTTACACACAAGATCTTCAACACTCCTCCACACTTCGTGCCTTATCTCGATTTTTTCTTAATTACCTCATACCTCTTCTACACTCATACCTAGCTTTCACTTTTTCCCTCTCTCCACACTCACTCAAATGAGCACACATAAGCCACCTTTATACTTGATATACACCTTAAGTGACCACGGGATGGATAAGACCATTAAGGTAATTTATTAAAAACATAAGACATATCTACAACTCCATATATATCATCATGAGAGACCCATATGGGTTTGAAATGCACCAAGACAACCAAAAAATACAACTAGGCCTAAAAGGCTAGTTCCTTCTTCACCGAGCACTCTAAGACCTCCAAGGGATTAAACCAGATTTGACATGCCTTCTAAGGATCCAAACATATCTTATAAACATCCTTCACAAGATCAGGGACTTCTACATCATTCAATTCATTCATGACACTACCAAGTAGGAATGTTTCTCAATCAAATCAAGAACCGAGTCTACAAAAATGAATACCAAATCAACATAAAATCAACTCAAATATTACATGTAACCACTAATTATAAATTCAATGACATGAGAAACATCAAAATCATGGTAGACATCATGAATCAACCTATAAAGCAAATAGAACAACTTCTCCTATTAATAAATACATACTTCCTAGAAACCAACTTTGGAAACTTCACCATATTGCACCATTTCTATCACATTAATTATTTATAAATTTATGAAATAGGAAAAAAATCATACCTCTTCACTATCCTATGGATATAAATCATTAACTAAGCCAAGATATTGGTCTTTCAGACCAAACTCATGTTGTCTTGAACTAGTCAAACTAGGTCAACTTGTGACCTAAACCATGCCACCTCATCTCACTTATATAGCTCAAAAAAAGATTCAATAATGTCATGTGGGATGTGTAAAACACCCCTAACCATAAATATCAAAATTTCTTAAGCACTCCATTCTCCATGACTGATAAAACTGTCCTTTTAGCCCAAAAACCAGTCAACCTATTTTGACCTGTGCATGTCATCAAATTACATAAATAATATTTGAAATGTCTTCAAACATTTATAATATCTCCACAAAAACACATAACACCATTCTAGACATAGGGTCTAATGGAAAACTTGAGAGAAAACTAAACTTTCCTAGAAAAAGACACTTTAAGGTGGGCGCCACTAATTTTCATGATCTCAAACCACCACCAAATAAAATATAAGAGAGTCATCTTCATCCTATAATGAAATTTTTTATTATCTAATCCATTATGGGCTCATACCTTGAATATTTCTCCCATCGCTCATGAACTAGGGTTTCAAACCCATAAAAAGTAACTTACCTTCTTAGCAATTTTTCACAAATGTTATAACCTCAATTGATCTCATTAAAAATTTAAGATATTATTAAATCCATGAATAAAAATAATTTAAAGGCTCAAGGTCCCATGAAAACATCACACATGCCAACCAAGAATATTTCTCTCACCTCGAGTTGGAAAATGCACTCTCTTGAGCTTGATATGACCAAAAACCTCATAACTTGCAAAATATTCTTCATATCAACATAAATTTTTGTCCACAACACCAAGAAAACCTATAATAATATCTCCAATGCTGAATTGATCATACATAGGTCTGAATATTCTCATACACTAGGACTTGCATGACTAGGCCTTAGGGTTTTGCCTAGTTCAGGTCACAATCAAGTGTTCCAAAACAATAACCATGCATGAAACAAATTCAAACTACCTATACATGTTTAATATAGTATGACATACCTTCTTGAGTGTCTCAAAGGGCTCACACACTTCTACAAGTGAATATCATGCACTCGCTAGAGACCACCAAAAGCTAGATTTAGGTCTAGTTTAGACCTAGACAAAATAGATAAACAAAAAACCAATGTATAAAAGTTATTTAAAAGATATTGAAAACATTGAGACAAAATTTATCACTTGTATACATAACTCATGATCTCACTTATCCATGCAGCTCATGACCATGCCTCATTAGGCCTCCAAGCACCTAGACTAGGTCTAGATGAGCACCTGCAAACCCCGTTATCACCTTACAATCATAATCTGAACCTATATGACCGTCTTAACATATTACAATCATGATCTCCATGCCTCTACCATTAGTTTCAAGCCATCATGCATCTCAAACCATCATGCTCATCATACATAAAAACTAGGTCACCTAATTAGGTCATCTTGACTAAGTAGATCTCACTATTTTCACTATTACAACCTTGGAACTAATTTTTTGACCATTTAATAATCCTAAAACACTCCCTATAGCACTCCTATACCTCATACACCTTTTTCATTAATGTGTATTCACCTTTTACATCAATGAAAACACTAACTCACTCATGCCAACAATCTCCCCCTTTGTCATTGATGAATCTAGTACTTCTCTCCGTTTTATATTAATAAAAAGCAAATACCTAAGCATACCTTATTCATATTCATCAGCATGTTAGGATCACCATTTTTTTGGAAACATCAACAAAATTCATCATACAAGCACATAATCCTATTTTCTTCTTCTTGACCTTGTTTTTCACCTCTTTCTCATCATGGGTACATAGTAGCTCCCTTTGGGATGATGATTATCAAAGAAATCACACATTTCAAAAAAAAAAAAATTGTGTATGAAATATATTTCCTAGTCCTTTTTAGTCCAATCATAACTGAATATACACTCATTTGTCTTAATTTTACCATACATAGATTTGCTTACCAACTCTCAAGACTAAGAGCCCTAAAACATCTTTTCAAAGAAAATTTACCAACTTTTTCCTTTCTACAGGATCATACCAATATCATGAAATGAAAACTTATGAATCCCCTTGTGATCATACCATCTTCCTCTAACTTATTAAGAAAAAATAAAATATCTTACCTTGATCTCATGTCATGTAGATAAATCAATAAGAACACCTCTTTCCCGAGTTGCCTTTTCAGTGATCATAGTCTTCTTTACATGATATTGTGACTTACTTGGTCATAAACTTGATCTCATTGTAACTATACATGTAAGCACTAATAAATTTCCCTAACTAGCCTCTTTGACACCTAAAACATATGTTTTAGGGTCATTACTAGCCCCCGCCTTAAGAAGCCCCATATATCTATAGGTCACTATTACAATGCCAAACAACCTAATGAAATTTATTATGATGCAAATATTCATTAAAAATGAAATTCATAAACTACAAAAGTCCTAAACCATACCTAACTTCACATCTCAAGGGAAGATATCACTTAATCTCCCCTGAATTTATGCATTCATACTATACACCATGGTCCTTCATGTATAGACTGAGACAATATATTTTAGCCCTTAAAACATTGTTACCACTTCATGAATGAACTCAATAATCATACCTTAGTTATGATGTCTTTGCATAGTTTTCTCAAACCTTTATCAATCTTCAATCCTTAATTCTATACCTAAGTTTCCTTGCATATCCTCTTGTCACTTCATACTATTGTTGAGACACAACTATAGACCTTAAATATCTACTCACATAATTAACACCTTTTTTAACCACCGAGAAAACTAACCTTGAGTCTTCCATATAATTTATAATACGTGTTCATCCATATTAGCTCCATGATACATAAACATTATTAAGACACTATAATCATGAATCAAGAACCAAAACCCACTCTGTAAGCCCGATCAATCCACTATCATACCTAAAAACAACATTACTCTACCTATGATGATCTGATCATACAAAATGATTGATTTTCACTTCTTGAATATAACATCATTTCACCATGATATAGCCTCAAACATCCTCAAGATAGATTTAAGACCTTCAAAAACATAATTAACACCTCTTGAAAGTATCGTTTTGACGAGGGTTGAATAATCATTAATTAACTTTATTAAATGTTAGGTTACATTAATTAATATATAGAAATATAAATGTGCACATCATAGTAAAATTAAATAACAAGATAAAATAAAATACACAGTGACACAACATGTAACGTGGAAAACCCCTAAATGGGTAAAAACCATGGAAGAATTAATCCACTATTTGAGAAACATTTTACACAACTAGTCCAATAACTCCCTCCTCACTTCTACTCCACGTTTTAATCACGATCAACCTTCATATTCAATATTTAAATTTTATAATCTGATATGATATTCGATATCTTGAATATGACCTATGGTCATATTTAAATAACCCAAAGGGTTATGACCTTCTTAAGTGACGGGCACACCCCCGATTTAATTTTTTAGTTAATTAAATTAACTAACCACCTAATATAAAGTTTATATTTAAATAATAAGAATATAAGTTATTCTATATTATTTAAATATAAAATAAATATTATGATACACTTAATATTATAGTTCTAACACTCCCCCTTAATATTAAGTGGGGATCCATATGCCAACATTACATGTTTGTACAACATGATTTACAAATCCATAAACCCTAAAGGTTTAGGCTAGCATATGTATTTGTGAGACTAAATACCACCATTTCTCATGGAAAAAATATTATACCACATCTCTAGGAGAATTTTATAACACAAGGACCTCCTTTACAAATAGATGCACACTGGACTATATTTTCCATAAACTCTATTAGTTTACTTGTAAACTCTATCAATTTACATAGATCATACAAGATCTTTTACAATGTTTTATACAAGAGTAGAAGTGTAGAGGAGAATGAGTCAATAACCGACCAACCATTAGGAGGTGGTATTTCCATGCACACTACCCCTTAATGGAAAATATAAAAGGATAAGCATTGCACACACTTGCAGTATTTTACAACACATAATGGCTCGTAAACATAACTGCAATCTTGATCTTCATATAAGCAGAAATGGAGATCTTTATCACCACAGAGAACCTTCTCTCGGATAACATGCATATGAAATTCAATATGCTTCATTCTCTGATGTTGAACTATATTATTTAATAAGAGTAATACAAATTTGACCACCACATAGAAGAGGAATACTTCCTTCAACTTCCATGTGTATCTCTTCCAACAACCACTTCAACCACATGGCTTCTTTGCTTCTTCCATTGTACTTATCTCCTTAGTAGAAGAAATGGATATTGTTGATTACTTTTTTTGTTCCAAGTAATGGTTCCTGCACCAAAAAATTAAACATGTATAGCGATATATTTTATATCTAACACAACATCAGCATGGTTAGAGTCACAATATCCATATAGACATCATAATAAGCATATAAATATAAATCATTATTGATTTCACTTCCAACTAATCTGTAAAAGTTAAACATTAGTTGTATAATAGCTAACATAACAATATGCTTAACAACTAACCATGTTAAAATACGTTGCAAAATTTCAACATACTACTCTTATAATATACTTATTAGATGTAATCAATATTGGACATCTCCAATACAAACGCAAGGGCGTATCCAAGTGTCATTTGATATGCATATAATAATATTTTAGTCATCACATTCTAAGATATATGAAACATATATATCTTAATTATCTTATTCTAAGTCTTTAGAAATGAGATAAGACTTGATAGATAACCAATCATTCAATAATAATCACAATATTCACGGAAAACATAATCCACTAACTGTAGAAAATTCCCATGGAGTTTTCTTCAAAAGATGACATGTAAGCACCCTTAAATATATTTCATAGGTGGTAAATTTAAGTTTAGACATGTCATATATGATCATTTTTTCATGCCAAAAAAATGAACACAATTATATTTTTGAATAAACAATAAAAATGAAGCAAAATTTTAAAACACATATAATCCATTTTGTGTATGTTTTTAGTTGTAGCTACTTCTAGTTGATTTTCACTAACCCATCTGAGTTGATTATAAAATAAAAACTCCCTTTTCAACGGTATATTAAAATAATTCATAGAATTTTCATTTAGAAGTAATAAAAGTAAATTATAAAGTTATTATATTAGCATTATGAATATTCTCATCATCTTCATCTTGATTTGATTTATTCTTGTTCTGAATTTTAAAATTTGAATTGTTTTTTGATTTACAATCTTCTTTCTTATGGCCAAAATTTTGTGATTATGACATTTACCATCAAAACTAACTTTTAAGTTTCCTGGTTTCTTGTTTTTACTAGGAGTTTTAAAAGTTGATTTTTGATTCTTGTTGAACCTAGAAGGTTTACCTTTTAATTTCTGAGAAAGAAGTGTCTATGCGGCATTCTCTTTTAAAGCAAAATTAGTCATAACTTGTTATTCCTGAAATAAAAGAGCACTAAGGGTTTGCAAATCTAGAATGTCTTGTTCTATTTGATATTTAGAATTCAAAATTGAAATGAAATTTCTAAATTTCTCATGAATATTCAACTGAATAATGAAATAAAGCAATTTATCCTGAATTAAGTTACATTTATGCCCATCTAAGTGGGACTTAATATTTTTTTGCTAAATAATTTACTAATTTTTCATCTCCCTTCATAGGAGTTGTCATAAGCTCTAAAATTAATTTAATAATTTTTGACAAATGTGTACCTTCGTGCATCAATTCTAATTGATCTCAAGCCTCATTCAAACTTTATTCAATCACAATATGAAGCGAAAAATCATCCTGTACACTTCAAAAAGTAATGGACATCGCTTCTTGTACTTTCTATTAATATGCGGTGACATTGTCGAGTAGTTTCTTGTCTTCCTTCAGGTAGGAGATCTCTCGATTCCATTCACAATCACCCATAATTTGTGAGCCATGAATTCTACCTTCAATTGAATCTTCTAAATGTTGTAGTTGTTTCCATTCAACATTTGAGATTTATCAATTGAAAATTTATTAGACCCCATTTTTGCATAAAATAGAAATAATTAATAAATAAGGATTAAAATAAGATTTTAATAAAATTCCCCATGTCGTATTTTAATCTTTGCAATCGAACACCGATCAGTTTATGCCAAAAAAGGAAGTCCTGTTAATTGAATTGTCTATACACAAACGTGTTCGTATGATATCAAAAATAAATTGAAATGTAATTGAATTTTTTTAGTTTTCTAACAAAATGACAATGATAAATTTTTCGTTGTATCACAAGAATATATCAAAAATAAAATGATATTATTTTACTATTTTCACAAAAAATATTTTTCTAACAATTTTTATATTTTTGAGAAAAAATAAACAAATAATTCATAAGTATTTTTGAAAAGGAAGACAAAATTATTTATATATAAAAAAAATTGGAGATTTTTCTCCTTTATTAGGTAAGAATTTATTTCAACTCGTCTGAGCTGGCTAACCAACTCGGTGAGCCAATCACCGAGTTACCAAACCATATATCATAGTGGAATGTAAACCTAATATCATTTCCAAACCATATTTTAAACTATGCAATTTTAATCAACCATGACTTATATTCCAACCAACCAACTATAATGTTATTGAAATCGAGCCGCACAGAGCTAACACAATGAGCCAAACTTGCCAGCGGGTGAGCCACTTCACAAAGCTCATAAGTGAGCCTCTTGAGAGCTATGCACGTAAGGGATCAAAGCAAAATGGGATGGTGTGACCACGGTCACACCACCAATCTCGCACACGTAGGATTATAAATCTTAAAAACCTACCTGTTGTCCCCATGTGGGATAATGTTTTTTCAAAAGAGAGGGGGGGTCCCTATAGGAGGTTGGTGGTTGGTGGGAAGGGCCCGTGGGATACGTGGAAGGGTACACAGGGCTGCGCGCAGAGGTGCCAAGTGGCACAAATATTAACAGGGGTGGTTTGGAGGGGGTCACCCCCATATAAACTTTGAAAATTTGGATATATAATTTTTTTAATATATGCCACCCTTTTTTATTATATGGGGCATAGTATTTTTATAGTTTAGGTTTATATAAATATATATAAACTATAGTTTTATAGGTTATAGTATATATATATATATATATATATATATATATATATATATATAAATATTTTTATAAAATATGGAGGATTTCATAAAAAATAAAGATATAGTTTATATTGATTATAAACTATAGGTGCAAGAATTTTTATGGGGTCCATCCAGACATGGAATAGGGTTTGAAATTCAAAGTGAAAGTAAAATATGTACATTACCAGGGAAAATATTTTTAACCATCCAATAAGAAAATTCAAAAGACCTATTTTCTCGATTCTTGTCTCCCCTATAAACTTGAATTTCACTTGAATTTTTTTACTTTCTCTTTTGAATTCTTGAATTTCCTACACACATTTATAAACTATAGAAAATATTTCATAAAATTTATACACCCTTACCTTAGTTTCCAGGGCCTGGGTAATTCTTGAATTTGAAATTTTCACGTACATGGTTGAAATCTCCAAATGAATTTCCACATGTGCACATACCATCCAATCCAACCATACAGAGAGGGAAGGGGGGGTTAAATAGAATTTCAACCAACTAACCACCTAACTTCCCAATCTTTGTAACAATAGAACATTATGATTAAATTAGATTATTAATCTCGCTCACGGTACCATGTCGAGACAAGGCGTGGAATAATCATTAATTAAATTTATTAAATGTTAGGTTACATTAATAAACTATAGAAAATATTTCATAAAATTTATACACACTTACCTTAGTTTCTAGGGCCTGGGTAATTCTTGAATTTGAACTTTTCATGCACGGTTGAAATATCCAAATGAATTTCCACTTGTGCACATACCATCCAATCCAACTATATAGAGAGGGAAGGGGATTAAATAGAATTTCAACCAACTAACCACCTAACTTCTCAACTGTTGTAATAAAAGAACATTAGGATTAAATTAGATTATTAATCTCGCTCTAGTACCATGTCGGAAAAGAGGTGGAATAATCATTAATTAACTTTATTAAATGTTAGGTTACATTAATAAAGTATAGAAAATATTTCATAATTTTTATACACCCTTACCTTAGTTTCTAGTGCTCGAGATAATTCTTGAATATGAACTTTTCACGCAGTTGAAATCTCCAAATGAATTTCCACTTGTTCCCATACCATCCAATCTAGCTATACAAAGAGGGAAGGGGGTTAAATAGAATTTTGACCAATAAAACACCTAAATTCTCAACTGTCAGAACCATAGGACATTAGGATTAAATTAGATTATTAATCCCGCTCTAATACCATGTTAGGACAAGGGGTGGAATAATCATTAATTAACTTTATTAAATGTTAGGTTACATTAATTAATATATAGAAATATAAATGTGCACATCATAGTAAAAGTAAATAACAAGATAAAATAAAATACACAGTGACACAACATGAAATATGAAAAATCCCTAAATGGGTAAAAACTACGGAAGAATTAATCCACTATTTGAGAAAAAATTTACACAACCAATCCAGTAACTCCCTCCTCACTTCTACTCCATGTTTTTACCAAGATCAACCTTCATATTTTATATTTGAATATTATAATATGATATGATATCGATATCCTGAATATGACCTATGGTCATATTTAAATAACTCCGAAAGGTTTGACCTTGTTAAATAACGAGGCACAACCCAATTTAATTTGTTAGTTTTTAAAATTAACCAACCATATAATATAAATTTTATATTTAAATAATAAGAATATAAGTTATTCTATATTATTTAAATATAAACTAAATAATATGATACACTTAATATTATAGTTCTAACACTCAACATATTTCTTCATTTTTCATTGGTGTAAGTATAGTTTGTAGACCCTGAAAACTCCATGAAACATATTCAAAGGCTTATAAATATTCAAATATGAGTATCGTGACACTTTGGACATCTCACATCTACTAATCACCTTATAGAGAAATAGTATCAATCCTTATATAACATCTCATCTCCTTGATGCATCATGCAAAACAAAACATACCTTTACGCCTTATTTGTATGATTAAAAATCTTGATAATTGGTTATTCTTATGAAATACCTCATACCTATGATGAATCAATAATCTCTTCACACATATATCTAAAAAGTAACATGAAAACCATACTATACACATAACTTTGACACAAAATAATACTCTAACAATCTTACTAGCTTCTCTTGAGATGGAAAAGACATTCACCACCCGGGATCACATAACAACACACGATTAATATTTTGCATACATATATACCATTTTCATGACATCATTACTCAAACCAAAATAGGGTATTATCAAACCTCACTCATATCATATTTGTACTTATAAATCATGAAACTTTATTGAGCACTTTATGACTACCACAGATTTTATGATATCTAGAACATTTTGACCATAGATAGAATATGAGACTTCTTACCGAAAATACTTCACAAATCATAGTAGCACTAACTTCTAATGGATACCATAGACATAACATTTTATGAATCAACCAACTCATGAGACTTCATGTAGTACTGAATAAGATCCTCACACACCAAATCATGCTTTTGACACACTTTTACCTTGCATATTGTACCTTGGAAATCATTACACCTTAAAATATTTTAGAGAAGATGTCATATGTGATTAACTTGGGACTTGACTCCCCTTCAAAGCATACTATCTGACTTGTCAACTCATAAATTGTCCAAAACTCTTATTCATGATCTTAATCTCCTCTAAGAATTTTAATCATTTCATAACAAACTTATTCACAAGAGCATATCTTTTCAACATTGAATCATCTAGATAGAGCACTACCACTAGTCACCTTCATACTTCATTCTAAGAACACACCTTATACCATCACACCACTAATCTCTAAATCATTTTCATGGATCTACTATGACATCTCTTTCAACTTATCAACACTTCGTGTCCAAAATACTTGAATAAAAATGAATATACATAGAGGGAAATTCTATGCCTTACTTGAAATAGTGAAGGACAATCATCTACATGAATTTTTAGGAAGCTAAGAAAATTTTGACAAGATGATGGTAACAAAATGCCTTAGGACCTTCAAAAACGTTACACTTATAGAATCATCACTCTTTGTCACATCATCTTGCCATAATTCAGTCATAATATTTTTTTCCCCATGGCTATTCATCTCCCAACAAGTCATCATTTCTCTTTTAACCTCCTTGGCATCTTTCTTTATATTTATATGATCAAACACATCTACTTCATCTAGGTCATTTTAAAGATTAGATATTAGGTTTTCAATAGCTTCTTCATTTTCACCTTTAGGGAAATCAACATCAAGGTTAATGCAATAACTTACTTGTACTCCTTCATGAGTTATTTTATCAGCAAAAAATGGATATATAGAGAATTAATAGAACACCTCAAGGATAAATAGTCATATGTAGACAAACGATAATTTAAAACTTGTTCTCATTCTCGACCCAAGTAGTTGTTGCATCCTCGAATTGAGCTTCTGTCATACCTGTGATTCAAGAGGATCATATTCAAGTGATTAAACTTATTCTAAAGGACCTATTCTAATAACAATCGTTGGAAGAATAATAGAATGAGATTGGGGGTGAATCAGTCCCTTAAAACCTTTAAGCAATTCATGTGAAATTTCATAAACCATTTACCATTCAACCATGCATTAAAGTGAGATGATGAGCATAAGCATTATAGAATACAAAAACACAATATGTAAGTGGAAAAACCTTAAGGGGAAGAAAACCAATATTTGGGATTAAACAAAATTTGCATAATCCCAAAGAATTGCATGAATATGACTCATAACACAATATTTGTTTAGTGAAGCACCCACTTCACAAGGAGCACTCACCCCTAGAATTATTTGTTGATATTACTCACAAAAATGAATTGTATAAATATATTAATCATCACACAAGTTTTGAATTAATGATCACTAAAGATTTATTGTTCACACAACTGATTGTGACCTCAATTTAAGCTCAATGCTCCCAAAACCATCTTCAAACACACACTCTCATACTTTTCTCAATCTTTCTATTTCATGGGTTGATTAGGACAATTTACATCAAATAAAATCTCTTCAACACTGCTCAATAACTAATCAATTCTCTCAAATCTATCTTGATTCCCTCATATCTCTTTCACACTCTCACCTAGCTCGCACTTTTTCCCTCTCTCCACACTTACTCAAATGAGAACACATAAACCACCTTTATACTTGACATACACCTTAAGTGACCATGGTTCAGACAAGACCATTAATATTGGTCATTCCAAACATTAAAAATATATAAAAATCCATATAAATCATCATGAAATACCCATATGGGTTGGCAATGCACCAAGACAACCAACAAGCACAACTAGGCCTAAAATGCTAGTTTGTCCTTCACCGAGAACTCCAAGAAATCCAAGGGATTAAAAAAAATTTAAAATGCCTTAAAATGCTCCACACATTTCACAAATATCCTCTCAACATCATTCAAAATATCAGGGACTTCTACACCATTAAATTCCTTCAGACACTACCAAGTAGGATTGTTTCCTACTCAAATCAAGCACCTCTAGGAACCAATCTACAAAAATAAAGAACAAAGACACATAGAATCAAATAAAATATTACATGTAAACACTAATTGGAAATATAATGAAATTAGTAACATAAAAAATCATGCTAGACCTCATAATTGAACCTATAAAGAATATAAAACAACTTCTCCTCTCAATAAATACATACTTTGCCTAGAAACTAGTTTTGAAAACTTAACCTCGTTACACCATTTATGTCACATTAAAGATTTATAAATGCATGAAATAGGATAAAATTTCATCCCTCTTCACTCTCCAATGGATATCCATCATCATCTAAGCCATGATATTGGTATTTCAGACCAATCTTCAGACCAAACCCTTGTTGTCCAGAACCAATCAAACTAGGTCAACTTGTGACCTCAACCATGTCACCTCATCTCACTTCTAGAGATCAACCAAATATTCATTAATTTCATATGGGATTTTTAAAATACCCAAAATGGCATCAAGCATCATCATAAAATTTCATAAGTTCTCAAGCACTTCCATTCTCCATGATTGCTAAAACTATCCTTTTAGCCCAAAAACTAGTCAACCTATTTTGACCTATGCAGGTCATAAAATGACCTCACCAAGATATGAAATGTCTTCAAACATGTATCATATCTCCCCAAAAACTCATAACACCAATTTATACATAGGTTCTAATGGAAAACTTCAGTAAATTTAACTTTCCAGAAATAAATACTTTTGGGTGGTCTCTCCGACTGTCATAATCTCAAACCACTACCATATGAAATCGGGAGAGTCCTATTAATCCTCAAATCATAAAATTTTATGATACAATCCATTTTTGGCTCATAAAATGAATATTTATCCTACCATTCATGAACTAGGGTTTCAAACTCATAAAAAGTAACTTACCTTCTTAGAAATTATTCATAAATGTTAGGACCTCATTTGATCTCATTCCAACTTTGAAATCTTATTAAATCCATACCTCAACATATCTAAAAGGATTAGGGTCCCATACAAGTATCACACATTCCAAAAAGAATATTTCTCTCACCTCGAGATGGAAAATTCACTCTCTTGAGCTCGATATGACCAAAAACCTCATAACTTGAAAAATATTCTTCATATCAACTTGAATTTTTGTCCACAGCTTCTAAGAAAAATATAATAACATATCCAATTCTCACTTTATCATAAATAGGTTTTTATCTTCTCATCCACTAGGACTTACATGACTAGGCCTTAGGGTTTTGCCTAGTTCATGTCACAACCAAGTGTTACAACACAACTATGCATAAAACCACTACAAAGTGACGCTACATGATAAATATAGTATGAAATACCTTCATGAGTGTCTCCAAGGGCTCACACACTTCTGCAAGTGACTATCATGCACCAATAGGCCACTAAGCACTAGAATTAGGTCTAGTTTAGACCTAAAAAAAGTATATAAACACCAAACTAGTTCATAAAAACTCTTCAAAAGATCTTGAAAACCTTGGGACAACATGTATCACTCCTCTTCATACCTCCATGATCTCACATATCCTTGTAACTCCCCGAACATGTTGCATTAGGCCTCTAAGCACCTAGAATAGGTTTAGATGTGAACTACAAACCCTGTTCTCACCTTAAAACCATTTATGAGTGTATCAACACACTCCAATCATGTTTTTATGCCTCTACCATGCTTCTTAATCCATCACACATCTCACACCACCATGCTCTATCACCCATGTAGATTAGGTCATCTTGACTAAGCACATCTCACTATTTTCACTCTTACAACCATGACAAAACCTATTTGACCATGTCATCATCCTAACACACTTCCTCTAGCACTCTTAGAACTCATACACATTTTCATTAATGTACATTCAAATTTTACATCAATGACGACACTAACTCACCCATGCTAAGAAAACAAACTTAATACTCTTGTTAACACTTTTCTTTGATCCTAGATGAGGGTAGGATTGATAGTAAGTTAGCTAGAGGAAGGATGTACAATGATTAGGAAATATAATTTTCAAATGTGGGATTATTTTTCATGTTGAAAAGTTTCAAATATTCATGACTCTAATTTTTGTGACAACAAGTATATATATTAATTTAATTAAATCATATTTTTATATTACTCGTCCCTCTTTATAATACATGGAAAATTTCCTTACATTTTAGGTGAAGAGAGAGTAAAAAGTCATTTTGGAATAGTTATCACCAAATCACTATACCCCTCAAATGGCCACAATGTGAACATGACATTTGGTGTGATTGGGTAACATGGGGTCACCTCTCAAGCTATGGGAATTGGGCTCAAGGTGAACCTTCAGAGAAGGCCAGATTCCTCTTCTTAAACTAAACACAGATAACTTCTAATGTGAAAAAACAAATAACTAGACCTATGCTAACATTTTCATGGGGGTAAGGGGAGATATTTGCAAGAAATAAAACCTATACTAGAAGTGGTGATGCACCAAGAAAGGGTTTTGCTAGACAAGTTTTTAGTTTTCCAGTGAAGGAAGATGAAAATGAGAAGGATGAACAAGCACCAAAACTCAACCACATACAAAGCTTCACTCCCAGATAAGCACAAAACTCCCAAAACCTGCAATGGAAACTTGAAGTTGCACAATATACTTGCATACACGAGAAAGGCACAAAGAAGTAGCTAGAATGATGAAAGGACCAATAATTAGTCACAAAACACAATTTTATTACTTCAATCATGTGCACAATGCATCATTACATGAGGAAGAGGAAAATTTTTCCATTACAATGTTGGAAAAGAGGCTTGAAAGTCCCCATAATCCACAAAACTTGTAGAAAGAGAGAGGAATCTGGAAAAGATGTCTAACCCATTGGAATGAGCTTCTCAACTTACATTTATAGAAAATATCTATGAGAGAAGAGAGGAGAAATAAAAATTATTGGCCTAAAATGAAGGCACATGATGCCTACATTTATTACAGAATTATTTTCACCACTTAGGAATATTCCATCATGTCTCATCAATGCAAGGATTTGACTTATCCATTTATTTAATTAAAAGAATATTTTAAATAAAATATTTTAATAATAAAAATATCATTTTATTAAAATATTTTAATAAAAATATTAATTTAATAATTTTAGGTGGGACCCCCTTAGGGTCGATTTGCATTTGAAGGGGCTTAATTTTCCAAAATGGACCAACTCGGTGGTTGGCTCGCCTGCCAACTCACTGAGTTGGTCGGTGAGTTGTTCCCCTTGCATTCCACCACATCGAGCTCCTTACGTTGCATCAATCAACGAGCTCCTTCTTTCCTTGTGAACTTGACCATTGACATGGCAAGTTGATTAGCCACTTAATGCATCGATTTGATTTTTGTACCAAGCTCTCACTCATCTTTGTTGAAATTTTGCACGAGCCATACATCAACTATCACAACTCACTCAACTTCCATTTTACTAGCTCGTTCCATTCAAATAAATCAATGTCAAGCTCAAACCAAGCTACCCATCTCATGGCTCGACTCCATGAGCTTTGAGCTTCAAAATATTCTTTCTCTCTGGCTAAGCTCTACTTACCCCTTCACAAGATCATCGAACTCCTCTCTAGTTTCATGCATGTATTCCTTTATGTCCTCATTTGAGATCCTTACAGTTCCCTCGCATTTGAATTGGCATAT
Source organism: Taxus wallichiana var. yunnanensis (assembly GCA_018340775.1). NCBI lineage: Eukaryota > Viridiplantae > Streptophyta > Pinopsida > Cupressales > Taxaceae > Taxus > Taxus wallichiana. Next base: position 382,603,086 of record CM031242.1, read on the forward strand.
GTGCTCAAATCACTAAGCACCCCAATGTAATGGTGATTCTTTTGTGATCCCAAACACCACATCCTCCTCATCACATTCTCAATCCCAACTCATCCATTCGAGTTGATATTCATAGAAAATCTTGATGCACATGCCAACATTCTCCATCTCCTAAAACTCATCTTCGGCATTGTAGAATTCATGCAAAATCGGTGAGCTTAATGAGATTAGATATCTCTCTTCTATTGTTCCCACTCAAAACTAAGATCAATTCGAGCTTCCCACTACCTCAAGCTAGCACTCTCACAACTTAGCATTAGTGTGCTTGAGGTTAATGATCTCTTCACCTTTGTATTCGCCAAGTGGCTTAGGTAATTTTACACCTCTCGCCTTCCAAATCAGCAAATGAGTTACCAACTACTATGCATATGAGCTGATCTTCATGTTTCACTCAACTCTCCTCTAGCTTGTCATCCCCTACTTTCCAACTCATCCTCGAGCCTTCCTAGATGAACGTATTTCAAATCCCACCTAATTTTTTAGAGAGCCATTATTGAACTTGGTGTTCATGTAATATTGCTCAGAGTTATGCAAAGTTGAGCTTGATATCCTCAACTCAATGTTACATCCATATAAAAGGCTCACTAAGTCATTTCCTTAAGGAAACAGGCTAGAGTTCCCTTTGCAAGTCTTTCACCATGTGAGTAACTCGATAGTTGAGTCATTGAGCCAACATGAGCAAACTCCATCTACAAATTTTAATCATCTAGGTTGCTCTGTTTTAACTCATCTTCCTCAATGATTTTCCTGAGACTCCATATTCGAACTCAAATGTAATCTGAGCTTGGTCTTCCCTGACGTTTGATCCTAAGCCATTTCATCATTTTACTCGGTGACTCCCAAGCTCATAATGGTCACACCATTGAGCCATTTTCCGGCCGACTAGCCGATACTATAGGCTTATATCAACAATGTGGTTTTTCATCTCATAAATGGCTTACCTATTAACTTGGCCTTTGACCAAGATGTCTCCACATGCACCCGAGAAGGTTCAATATTCTATCTTCACAGAACACCTCCTCTAATTTCTCCAATGTGCTCCATCTCCCCATGGCAACATGCCCATGTGGAAGTCTCATGATGACTTGTCATTCCAACATCCCCACCCAATAATCAGATGAATTTATCCCACGCATGGAAGTCTCATGATGGCTTTCCATTACATTATTTCCACCATGGATGTAACCATCGAAACTCCCAACTCGGGTTTCCCTTGTAATGTTTTCCTAGGTTCTCCCACATTCTTGGCAAAGCGTAGATCATTGTCTTACAACAACTTGGTTGATTGAGCCAATTCACAATGGCTTGTCTGATCTATGCAAGACTCAACTCATATGATCAAGCTCCTTATGAACATGCTTACAAGCTCTTTCATAGCTTTATGTAGCATGGTATCCCAACATCTATTCAATGCTTGAAATACTTCCTTGGGTCTCCCTTTTAAATGAGCTCCCTTTATTTGCATGGCCCTAAGTGAATTTGGTATCATGGTAGTTCATCCTCACTCGGATATCGTCCATCCACCCATCGAGCCATGCTTCAAATTCCTCTGTCCTCATGAAATTTTCTATTTTGCATTGGCGGTGAGTTGAGCTGTAATGTCGATGTGTCCCGAGTTATGCCTCGCTCTAACAAGATCGACTCGGTGTTGCAACATTAGGTAAGCCTTTGGTTCCCTTTAATGAATCCTTCCGAGGTTTAATGAGTTCCTTATGTGCCTCTATGAGCTCGTTAGACTCTGAAAATCTCATCACACCATGTGTGTATTTTTGAACTCCATCTTAGCTCGAAACTAAACTAACTTCATCGATCTTGAGCATCCCATGGTTAGCTTGAACTAAAAATAACTGGGATCTACAAGACTCATTCAAACTGATCTCACCACATGATCTTGTAGCTCATCCAAGATTTGTATTGAGCTTGTTGAGTAGCTCATCAAGCTACTCAGTGAGTTGGCTCATCCAATGGTCTATTCTCGCTACTACAAACATGATCCTACCCTAATTTGTAAACTTCATGACTCTTTATCGACACTAAGGAGGTAATGGGAGAAAATAATGACCTTTTAAAAATTATTTATCAATTTTGATGTTTTTTTCTCGTGTCGAACGAATGTGCACCCGTCGGGGCATCTCTCACTCTAAGAAAATATCCAACCTCCAAGACTCAAAAAGGGTAAAATAAAACAAGATCCCACAACCTTATGAAAAAACATAATGCTCCTTAAATGCAAAATTTACTTAAAATGACCGGAATGATCATGGATGACTATTTCCGGTCCCAAGATCCAATAGGACCTCATTGTCCAATTTTTCCAAGTGTGCAAAATTGGATAACATTTTGGTGACCTCTCAGGGGATGATTACCTACTAAGCACCAATCCAGTAGCCTTGAGCAATCCATTGGGCATGGAGTCAATGTTGGCATCCTAAAACTAATCTAATATTCATGATGGATCCTGAAGTCTCCTTGGGCATCGCTGATGTTGGACCTTCCAGTAATGCCAAGTAGGAAATATATTGAATCTGATGAATGCTTGGAATTATGGCACACTACGGAGTTTTGAATGAAGTATTTGAGGAATTGGGATCTCATGAACTCTTATTGAAACTTGAACCTTTTCCCTTCTTAAATATGTCCACCTTCGATACATTATGCAAGGGCGATGACAACACACAACACACACCAAGACTGAAAAACCATAAATTCTTCAAATGAAACATGCAGATTGTTCTAATCACTTATTCTAATGAAAAGAAACCTATTCCTACTCTATGTTAACTGGGGGGCACAAGTGAGCTAGAAAAACTTATAAATGGTTGTGTAAAATAGCTCCCTTTCCTCACAATGGGAAGCCATGTAGATGATTTGACAATGGACATGGCTGAAAATGATAGTGAAAAACTAGAACAATCCCAACTCTTCACCTGGTCCACCAAGGCATCAACTGGGAATAGAAATAATGCCTCTTTTAGTTTCTTTGCATTTGTCCTGTAGAGGCATTGCAACTAATCCTTGGGATTGTGAAACTCATCCTCACATTCTAAAATGAATGTGATTGGTTCTGGATTCTCCTCTAGCTTCAATGAAGCCAAATACCTTATGGGACATGGTCTAACCCGTTGAATATTCCTGCTTCTCTAGAACTTCAACTTTAACAAGAAGGTCTAGCTGAAGACATCCTTGAAAAATATGGTTGTTCATGACATGATTTCCCTCTTGTTTCCCATTTATAAACAACTAATCTTCCACCTAGATGGATGGTATCGCAATGACATCTCCCTCATTTGACATGGAATTTGAAAATTCAAACCCTCTTATTTGCATCTTTTGAAGATTGTTAGGGAAGAAAAATATTCAAGAATACTTTCCTCTATCATAGACTCATTAACCAAAACAGTCCCATAACTAAAAACAAGAAGCTCTCCATGACATAGTCTTTGTTTAATGCTTCTGAATCAGTCCTATATTTTCCCATGTGTTCATTTTCCTCTTCGTTCCATGAGGGATGTGGAAGATCCAATTCCTCCAATCTTGGCTCAAGAAGGTAATTATGAGAAACAAGTTGTTCTTGAGCATTTCCCTCCATAACACTAGGCACTTTGTGTTGGAAAATAAGTGACGGAATAGAAAATTTGTCAAGTTCCATAGGCTCTTGTCCATCAAAACATTCTTCCAAATCTGATAGATAATCTGCTTCTTCATTCTCCAGTTGTGTCAAAGGTTCTTCTTCAATCTGGGTATCCTCTCGAACTAGAACTTCCTTCACCTTGATATTCCTCATTTTCGAACATGAAATTAGAAAGATCAAATTCATCTAAAAATCAGATTTTTGAGAAGGTAGAGAGGGGAAAAGATTTGAAAGTCTTTGCATGACCTCATTTGTATTAATGATTCTTTGAGTTTTCCTTAGTCTTGTGAAACTCCTTGTGGCTGATTTTAACATCCAATGAAGCTCTTGGAAAACTGATGCAATGTTCCATTAATGCTGCAAGTTCTTGACATGCCTAGAAATTAGGATCATTGCACTCATTAGAATCACCTTGTACACTTGAGAGTATTTCTTCTTGGCTTGCACATGATCTTCTTCTAGGCAGATTTGGAGCTAACTTTTTCTCTTCTAAAACTGGTTTTCCCACTTTTGGTGATTCAATCTCTTGTTATGGTATAATATGGATACTGCATTTTGAGTAGGTAGACTATTGGTCTTCATCCTTCAGTTCTGGATTTGTTTCTGGTACAAAACTAGTTTGTTCCTCTTATTTCGAGCTTCAACCTCTGTAGAAGGTTTAGTCAGGAATAAATTTTCTTGATGTTAAGTTTTTCCACCCACTCCTTCAGATTATTTACAAGTTCTCCTTTGCTAGTCTCACCAACCATATCCTTCTCTTCTTTGCTACTATCATCTGTTTGGTCCTTCCAAAATGTATTCTAAAATGCAAGAGGAGGGGTGAGTTGGGATTCACTAGTTTCATTCACCACTTGAGGTAATGAATGAAGTTTATCCTCTGTCTTGATGGCCTTTGTAGAAAAGAAGGAATTTTAGAATAACGAGGCACAAAATATTCATGATGGGATGGAGGAATAGGAGATGAAGTAGTGAATTCCACCACAGGGGTAACAACTAGAAGGTTAGGACCATGGGGCTCAAGTTGAAATTGCATGGATGGAAACATGGAAAGAGGGTTAATATGTGGTAATGTTGGGACCTCCCATTGACATGATTGACTAACATTACATTCTTGAGCATCCCTCTTCTTGATCCATTCTCCAACTTGAGTCATCATCTTGATTATGAATTGAAGCTTTTGTTGAGGATTAAGCTCACATGGTATAGGGCCAATCCATGGGTATGGAATGTTGAAGCCAATATGGGCTACCTTTTTCATTTCATTGATCCTTATTTGCACCATGTTATACTCCAAATATTGAACCTTCTTCTGTAAGTGGTATTCTTCGGTGAAGGATAGATTCTAGAATATGCATACAATATCCTAAATATGGAATGAGATGTCACTAATGCAAGTGGGAATCCCACCTTTGTAGAAATAAAGCCATGATTGCCTTTGTTTCATAAATGAGAGAAGAATGGAAATATAATTGAATGGAAATGGGTAAACAATGAAATTATGCAACACAGAGAGTGGGTTACTTTGACCAATGGAGTCTCCAGGTTGTGCTTGGGTATACCTCTTAAGGTTGAAATTTCAATAAGAGAACAATAACTTAATGAAATGAAGTGAACACAATACACACACATGTGAAAGATATAACTTGATGCAACCTAGAATTCATTAATATAAGCCGAATAAGACCCTAGACATGCTGACACATCACTCAACCTAGACTGAGATCTCACCTAAAGCGTGCAAAGGTACCGTATCCCTCTTTAGGGTTTCTTTTGTAGGATGTTAGCATGATGAAGACTTAACACATGCAGTTCCATTACTAACACATAATTCTATAGAACATGCCGAGATCTATATCTAAGGGAGAACAAAATTAAATATTAACCATGATGGAAACAAGAACATACCAGATTCGGATACACACAAACTAACACTTAGATTCAACCGATATCCTCCATTATATTAAATGCAGTAAGTACAAAGAAGTTTCATTATAATAACAATTTTGTCTATGATCATTCACGTAACAAATTTAGTAGCATAATCTCACTACATATCCATGTATGCATCTCTCTATCTACTATACATTTTACTACATACTTATAAGGGTGAGGACTTTCCCTTCACCACTTATCTAATCCAAAAATAGGTTGCATCTTAATATTAGCCACGTGTCATTAAAAAAACCACACATGCAAGTGCGCTAATAATAGACTATTTTTAGTTAACTGATAGTGGTAGATCTATTCTCGACATGTGTCCATGAAAATTGCTTCGTAGCTAATCCTCAAAAATAGTCAATGCATGATGTGCAAGTCTCCAATCATTTTGAGTGCTCCACACGCTATCTCCAAAAAAATATCTTTGTCGTGAAAATGGCTAAGTCCCAAACCTTCGTTTGTTCCTTGTGTGTGATCCTTTCTGATACTTCCATGCCTTTGAATGTGCTCTACTCTCCTATATGAACCTTCTATATTTTCTTCACTAAGTGCTAGGGTCTGACTGATCAACATTATCCCACACTAGTTGCATTTCTACCCCGACAATGGTTGTCTCCAAAATGAATCAAATAATATAAATAGAAGAATATAAATTTTTTTGGATGAATGAAAGAATGTTTTTAACAGAAAATGAACCAATGACGCATCCTAGAATTCAATAATATAAGCCCAATAAGACCTGGATGCACTTTGGCACATCACTCGACCTAGACTAAGAGCTCACGCAAAGCACGCAAAGGTACTAGGTACCTCTTTAGGGTTGCTATTGTAGGATGTTAACATGATGAAGACTTAACACATGTAGTTCCATTACTAACACATCATTCTACAGAGCATGTCAGATTTATATCTAAGGGAGAACAGAATTAAGTATTAACCATGATGGAAACAAGAACATACTATATTTAGATACACACAGAACTAACACTTAGATTCAACCAATATCCTCCATTATATTAAATGCAAGTAAGTACACAAAATTTTCATGATAATAATAGATTATATACGCTCATGCACACAACAGATTTAGTAGCATAATCTCACTACATCTCTATGTATGCATATCTCTATCTACTACACAGTTTACTACATACTTATAAGGGTGGGGACTTTCCCTTCACCGCTTATCTAATCCCAAAATAGGTCACATGCTATTATTAGCCACATGCCATTACAAAAATATCCACACATGCAAGTGTGCTAATAATAGATTGTTGTTAGTTAACTGACATTGGTATATCTATTCTTGCCTTGTGTCCATGCAAAGTGCTTTATAGCTAATCCTAAAAAATAACCAATGTGTGACGTGTAAGTCTCCAATTAGTTTGAGTGCTCCACACGCTATCTCCAAAAATAGATCCTTGTCGTGAAAATGGCTAAGTACCAAACCTACTGTTGTTCCTTGTGCATGATCCTTTTCGATACTTCCACACCTTTGAATGTGCTCTGCTCTCCTGTGTAAACCTTCTGTATTTTCTTCACTAAGTGCTAGGGTCTACCGATCAACATTACCCCACACTAGTTGCATTTCCACCCCGAAAATGGTTGTCTCCAAAATGAACCAAAGAATATGAATAGAAGAATAATTTTTTTGGATGAATGAAAGAATGTTTTTAACCTACAGTTTCTTCTTCTACAACCTGAAAAATTAATTTAGGATATTCCTCCTTTATCTCAGCCTCCAAGGTTTGCCACTCAATGAGTGCTTCCTCTACTTTTGTTGGAATGTCCACAAAAATGGACTCCAGTTCATCCTGTGCAATCTCTCCTTTCTCATTCTGCAAGACCAACACAATGTTAGACATTGCAATCATCCTTCCCTCCAACAAATCCATCTTCTCGTAATGAGTTTCCTAAGCTCAACTAGCCAATCCTTGTGTGGCTCTTGGGCTCTTTGCCGGGGCCTCACGCTTCGTTTAACCATTGTTAATCTTTCTACGTAGCCCAATGTGTCATCCTTCATCACTTTACTGACCTCATTGTTCTCCCCAAGGTTTTATTTTGATGAGCACCTCTCACGGAGCTATGCAGATGTTCACAACTTGGTCTACCTTCTTTAGTTCTTCCCATCGCGCTTTTACCAGTCCTTCATATGATGTAATCTTCCACATCATTGAATCCTTTTCTCACTCTACATCTTATGTTGGATCCTTTGGTGCTGGCATACGCAGAGGTTCATCTTCAAACACACAATCCAAAAATGTACTTACATAATGTATTGTCGAAGCAAACATCTTTGGTACCTTTTGTTCTAAGTGTGGCCTAGACTTCATGACATTGTCACCAATTTCCCCTACGATGTTGATAAGCACAACATTCTTCTTATGTGCTAATTATCTTTCCTACATTAGGCGTGTTATCTCCTCATCCTTATTTTTGATATCTTCCCTTAGCGCCCTAATTGTGGTAGCTTTGTCTATATTCCACCATGCCACCTCTATCGAGACTTTTACCAATGCATTGCTCACTGTTAATCTTAACATAATATTAGGCTTTACTTTGTTATGTGTCTAGCCTAAAGTGTCTTTTTCAACCTCCTTGACATGCAAGAATCCTCACACACATCAAAATATAGTTCATCCATGTGCATGTGCATCGACCATGATAATTGCTTCCTTGTGCACACTATTACCATATCTTCATCCATAAATTCCCAGCCATATAACTCATTTTGTGTCAATGTGCTCTGGAAATAGGTGAAAACAATTTTACCTATGTCCTCAACATACCCCATGGCTAGTGGAATGTGCTCCCCACTTCTTCTTCTTTACCTAGGATGCTTAGGAACTTGAGCTTCCAGATTTGGGACTTGTGTTTCCATGTTCTGAATAATCTCGATTCTTTGTCTCATTTGTTCCTTTTTCATCCTCTTCTCCTTCCTTCATTTCTTCATCTTTTTGTTCTTATACATTCCCTAGATGTGTAGGATAATGGGGCGTGCTTTCCTTAGAATATTCCTCTTCCTCATTCAAATTTAATTTCCTTCTCCTTTTATCGATTATCTCCTTCTATGGAGAGAGTCGAGGTGAACTACACATTGTTTTGGAGCAACACCTTGGATCCTTATTCTCCTAAACACTCTCTTGAATCAACACTCTCCTTGGATTGCATCCAAGTCCTCATCATTCCCTCTTATTGCTGAGGTGGTGTAGTTGTGCTCTCAACTTCATCCTTATTCGTAGGATTTCTTCTACCTCTATGTTCCAAACCACCACTATCTCCATGCTCATCCTCCTCATCCTCTACTTCAATTGTCTTGATGGGCTTAGGCACTGTAATTTTCTCCATGGTATGCTTACCCTACGATAGTTACGGGAGTGTGAACTCATCTTCCACATACTTTTTTTTTCCAGCTTTGGATTCAGTTGGAGGTACACAAGTGCTGCTCCAATGTCTCCAATAGCCAAACTTACTGGCTTTATGCTCAACACATCTGAGATGAGCCTTTCAATATATGCATTACATCCTGGATATACATACTTCTTCCTCAATGTGTGGTAGTCGTAGTCTACCTTGTCTGCATTGAATGTTAGGCAATGCATGTCTAAGAACTTGTCAACCAATGCCTGAAAAATACCTTCTTTGTGAAGGCATATGAGAATTTACAAAATGGGCTCCAAGCCCTATCTATCACAAACCGCATGATGCAAAAATGTTGGTATACGACAAACTAAACTACCTTACCCACCACCAATGGTAAATCCTTTAGTATGTGCCACTCTTCTTTGAATGCTGTGCGAGCCTATCATACCACTTCTCCGCCCTCTGCTTGACTTGTTTAGTCATCGATCCTTCACACAAGTACTTGTTGAATCATTTTGCAGGTGACTTGTTCTCCATAGGATACTCCCAGATCTTCTCCTTTTGTTCATCCGCACCCCGATCTCCAGGGAATACTAGAGACAATGTAAAAGCACCAAAACTAATCTTTCCTCTTGAATGCACTTCTTCAACGATAGTTTCTATAATGTAACCTGAAATGTTATAGATCACTCCTTTAGACATCCTTTTAGCAACGTGTAACCACATGGTGTTCACTTGTGACCACCTCTCTTGGTCATTTAATTTTGTCACAAGGTGCACGATTTCTTTTATAACTGGGTACTTTTTCATCTTATCTATGTCCATGTTGTGTGGACCCTTAGTGTACCCCAGCTCCCTCCTAGTCTCCTGAATTGTGGCCTTGTCTGTTAAGTCCTCCTTGAGGTCTTAACCTGTAGCCTTCAACCGTGTAACTGTGGAGATCAGCATGGTTGAAATCCTTACTCTATGTCTTGCAAAGTAGAAGAAGTCTTCATATACTCTTCTCATGAGACATTGGTACAAGGGCTCATATTTTTTTAAATAGGGGAGCTCATATAACTGAGACACTCCAATATTCTTCAATAACTTATCCCCAACATCATCAAAGACTGGCATGTCCTCTCGCCGTGCACTTGTTTGTCTTTGTATTCAATAGTTCATCTAGCTCCTTCTTGTTTTCTATGGTACGATGGTTGTACTCACTTATCTTGCTTCTCTGAATGTGGGAATCCCACTCCTGGCCTACTATAACCCCCTCTCAGTATATTGCATCTCTAAAAAAATTCTCTCAGGGGTCATTTCTTCTTCCTCCATAACCACCTTCTTCTTTCCCTTAACTCCTGCTGTAACTACCTTCTTTGGTGCCATTTCTACCCTGCAATCCTCTGAAAATACTCATCTTTTGAATTCTGCAACATGCAACTCAAACCCTAGCTCAAATCTTTGTGCCTAGCTTGGTTGTAATGTGTCTTCTTTGCTTAAACCCTCCTCCTATGGGAATGCAAGCTTCTCCTTTGTACAAACCTCCTTTCCATGTATGGTTTCACACTCTTCACACCTCAACATGATTTCTCAGCTCTTCACACTTAGATCTTGTCAAATTCTCTTAATCAAAATGGTAAGAATGAACTCGCATCCCATCCTTATATATATTTTCAAATTTTTGATACATTTATTACTCCTTTAACTACCCAATGTCCTCTCATTTATTGACCAATTTCATTCGTTCCATGTGGCACATCTTCGCGCCCCAGTCATAACATTCTAGCACGCATTCCTACCCTTTGGTCACAAACTTCTCTTCAGCACACTTCCTTAGGCTCAGTATCTGTTCCAATATTCACCCGCTTTGTCTTCATAGGTTCATGATACACGCGTGTGGTCTTATCCGCACTATCCAATACCTCACGGCTCCTTGTTGAATGGTTTACATCCAAATTATCTACTTCTTTATCATCCTCTAAGTAGACCATTTTTCCTTTCTCTCTCTCAAGGCAAGTGCATTGAAGTAATGTTGCATCGGCCTCTGGTTATTCATCAAGATGAGCTCTTAAGTCTTCTTTATCAAATAACTCTTGAAGGAGTTCTTCCGCCTCGGCACTATCCCCCATAGTTAAGCACTTGATAAATTTCAATGATTCTTCCATTGGAGGCTTTGTAGATAAGAATTCAAATGTCTGGGCCATTCCTGTAATTAAATTCTACCAATTTACAATATCTCTATGGAGTTATGCATATACATACCAAGCACGTGTGCAACTTTGTAAAGTGGAATAAAACCTGCATGCACCTATAGCGAAGGTGGTAAATATTCCTATGCTTCTACCTAGAGTCTCTCACACTTCGAATGGGGTGTTGAATAGTTTGATTACTATGATAAGTACTTATTTGAGGAGGTGCATTTCTCTGAAGAACCTAGTAGTAAGAGTAATCCTAATTTCATTCCATCTCGACAGATTATCCCTATGGGCCACCCACCGTGCTACTGTCCCACGTAGTGTATATGCTATCATATTTCTTCTTTCCAAAGTGGGTCTATCAACTATTCTTCCATGGTGCACAGAATCCATGGGATCCCCTTCTCCTATGTAACAAGGTACCGAGTTATTACATATCCTCCTGACATAAGGTGGTTTTTTTCCTCGAGGAAATATGCTCTTTACTTTGTGCCCTACCAACTCGTAAGTTTTGTGAGCCCAATTATCACAAGAAACACTTGTAGTATTGCTAATAGACTATGCATCCTCCCACTGAATTAGTCCTTCTTTGGTTGGCTCAATTATCTCTGGATCTCGGATGGCACGTACATAAATCCTATTTAGATCTTCTTCACTTAAGGGCTCAACATAGGGCATAGATTTTCCATTTGTTAAAGGGATAATAACTCTTTCCTCTTTGTTTTCAAAACTGATATAGCCCTTGTTGAACCGAAGATCAACATTATTTGTATAGCACCAAGGATGCCCCAATATAGCTAGGAAGCTATCTGACTCTACCAGCGCTAAAACTTCAAAGTCTCCAGTGAACTTGGCTCCTTGTATGGTAATGGATGCATCTTTCAAAACTCCGATGGGAGTGGCCTTAGTCCAATTAGCCATGAATAATACATTAGAGGATGACTAGTAATGGAGGTCTTCCCATTTGTACCCATGAAACTAGGGTAAGAACATTGACTTCTACACTGTATCAATCAAGATATTACTCAATAGCCACCCATCCACAACAACATTCATAGTGATGTCCTTTTCATAATCTAGGATATAAGGGGAATATTCGCATGCAAGATCTACCATCTAGTCTCGTGACTTATACGCAAAGTGTTTCCTTTTAACCAACTCCCTAATAGTGGAATGATGTTTTCCTGGCGCAACATTTTACACACTTCCCTCAAGTCATCTATATCAGTTTGGACCATCTCTGATGCTTTCTTTTCTCCATCTTCCGTAATTGCTCGTTTAGGTACTGTATCTCACCCTAAAGATTCCTTAGAAATTCCATGGTTTCTTGATAAACCTCCTTCTGATAGGTAGGATCTAGGTACTGTGCATGAATAAATTCCTCTTTAGTGATGGTAGGTTTCTGCTACATGCTTCCCGGTGCGTACATCGCCTCGGCGCGTGTCATGATCTTTACTTTTAGTGCCTCGGATTCTACCTCCAACTTAGGCATCCATTGATTTTCAACAACGCATTGTATCCTAACCGTCCATGTACATTTTTTTTGTTTATGTTGCTTAGTCGATGCTCATATAAGTACGGGCACTCCTCATAGCTATGATTCTTTCTGCAGTAAGAACATATAATATTATGGGGACATTTACACCTATAGTGGTTAGGAGATCCGCATGTATAACATGTTCTGTGAGGAAACTCACTTCTTCCATGGCATCATCCTCTCGAACCCACCACAAGATCCTCGACCTCTACTACAATCACCTTCAAAACACCCTTCATTCCGATCATAGCATGTCTAATTGTGATCCCGATCCCGATGTTCGTTCTTACCCTTAGAGTTTTCTAAAACTCCTGTATGTTGTACACCAATATATTACAAGCTTGAAATGTTTTTCCTTATCACACGTTGTAATAATGGGTAGTGGCTAGCATCATGGTTTAAATGGCATATTTCACAATCCATCAGCAATGAGTGTATTGTTCTATGAGGAAAACTATCCTTTGTGTGACCTTCTACTTCACAATTTGTGCACCAAATCCCTGTGTGCATGTCTCATGTGCTAAATTTGTTGATAGTTTCTCCAACTATTTTTCCATGGCTGCTATTTGTGCTTCTAAAAATGGGCTCACCCCAATATCTATGCTTCCAACTGCCTCATCGCACAAGGATTCTTCAAGTGCTTCATGTGGATCAATGTATGTCTTATGTGATAATGCCCTCCTAAAAGGGGTAATCAAGCCCCCAATGAACCATTGTGCATGTTGGCTTGTGTGTATGTCATAAGAAAGATTTGATAACAAAATTTTAAACCATGCATCATACTCTCTAACACTTTTAGTAGTTCCTTTCTTAATATCCTTGAGCGCACTTATACTCTTTTGCTCAAACTCAGGGATATGAAACTCTTACATAAGTCCGATCATGGTCAAACATTTTGTACCACTGTGTGCATGCCCTTCTAATGTAGTAGAAAATTGGCTTTACCTACACTCAGAAGCCGTGATTCCTTTTGTGTGCCACAATATTTCACACATGTGCACATGTTCAACAACATCTTCTATGCCCCTATACTCTAGAAGATGAAGATACATTTCCATGTAAATATTATGGGGTTGGTGTAGACCTTTCCCACCGATCCGAACCTCCTGTGTTTTCCTTGCCTCCAAAACCTCTAGATCTACCTGAACCAGAGCTACCTATGCATCTTGATCCTAAACCTATAGTTGGGGTCGGACCAGAAGATGTACTTCCACTGTGCCCCAATAGTAGAACTGAATTGTACCCCGACAGTCTACCAAGCATTACTACTCCCATAAGTTAATCTAAAAATTGGTGCAATTGTATTCTTTACTCGATGATACACCTAAAAAGATACTCCCATATAACAACAAAGTCATTTGTGCTACCATCACTTGTGACTCTTATAAGACTAGCTCTTACTCTCCCGCTACTTGAACTATCTTTGCCGATTTAGCTTGTTGTACTAGATGATGGAAAACCAAATACAAGGGCAAGGCTACCATGTGGATTCGGATGCGCACCTGCAGCCCAAGTATTCTCTATTGGCACACTTCTACGTGAGGCCGAGGATGGATCCCTATCATAATTTCCAAGATGGGTGGGTTCTTGATGCCCTAGCTCCATGTCTTCTACGTGAGCTTCAAATCCTTCATGAGCTATCTCTCTCCTCAATGCCATACTCTCTGCAATGTTAAGTTGCTTCTCTATCTCCCTCTCGCGTGCCTCATTATACTTAAGCCACCTTTCCTCTCTCTACCTTTTTGCTGCTAGGTCTTCCATCTTTCACCAAACCTACTCCTTCCCCCACACGTGGTGAGGTTTAGTTAGCCATTGGTTTACTCTCTAGATTCAAATTTACCATCAGGATCTTGATTTCTAGTGGAATTCCTTGTAGGTAAGCTCCTTAGATATCGTAAGAACTGGAATTCAGCTACCTCTGGGCACAAATAAGTGGAAATTGAGTACTCCAAGATATAATTGTTCAAAACACCACAGAACCACGTATCCATAGCTCAAGTCCAAATCAGATCAGCATCATAAAGGGCCTAGAATTCTTCCTACATCCAGACAAGTGTATGATACCTCTAATTCCACTTACATGCATAAGCAATCAGCCACTCGTACAATTCTATTAGAAAGATAGCAAAAAATATCTCATATAAACTATCATACTGATTCTCGTTACACCCACATGCATGCATAAAACTTAGATCCAGTCTTTGAACCGCTGCATATTCTTCTTCCAAATCGTGTATCCATTCTTCAACACCTGCTAAGGTCAACCGGTATGTCTTCATCATGAACCATCCTAAAAACAAATGAAAAAGAGGCCCCAACAATGGAACCAATGATGTAGCATAGAATTCAATAATATAAGCCCAATAAGACCCTAGACGCACTGACACATCACTCACCTAGGGCGAGAGCTCACCCAAAGTGCACACAGTACCAGTCCCTCTTTAGGGTTGTTGTTGTAGGGTGTTAGTGTTGGTGTAAATATATTAATTACACCAAATAAGCTCATTAGAGAAATTTTTATATATAGTTTTAATTAGGAGAGATTGTTCTAACTTCCGAAGCTTGTTGAGATTCTCTCCACTCCTTGTATGGAATTAGTTATCTCCTATTTTAGCTTGACATTCCTATTATTTAGGAATGTCAAACTACCTATTATTCCTATTTAATTGTTTCTCCCGGATGGTGAGAATATAAGAGATTAATCTATTTTCTCTGTTTCTAATTATTGAGTTCTTGTTTATTTTTCTTCTCTGAGTTATTTGTCTATGCTTGCTCTTCCTATACTAGATCCTGTTGCTTGATTTTTCATGGTATCAAAGCCTTTGCTATTTCGGAGAGTTGAGCTAGCCACTATCCACTCAGAAGATTATTTGTTTGCTGCTACATGTGTCTAGGGTCAAGCTAAGAGTGGAAGCAATCAGTGCATCTCCAGCTATAGCGTATGATTTCCAATCTATAATCTTGGCGCTGGGAATAAAAGTATTTTAAGAGGTCACAATTCTATTCCTGCAGATCACTGTATGCACTTCCTAGTTTGGTGCATTGTAGATCCACTTGAGTGAGGTGTTCAACGCATTCTCGCATGGAATCATCTTATAATGCTGCTTCATTGGTCCAATCACATAGTTTAAGGAGAAATACAAATTTTTGGTTGATATATGCATCAATGTGAATGCGTTCATCCTTTGAAAGAGATATTTTTGAACAATCCATATGTAGATCAAATGTCATTCAAATTTCAATATGCGTCATTAAAATTTTTTACTACAGTCCTCCATTTGGCCACGTATTTATCGCTTGTTTCAGATTAACATTTACTCCCCATATTTCAAAAGCATTATAAACTTGTGCACAGTTTCTTGCATTTTTTCTCTATTGACTCAGTCTCTCTGTGGTTTGCACTAGAGTTTCTAAATTTACATGCATTCATTGACGCCAAGGAGGATATCTTCTTCATTAGACATGTATCAGATCTACCTTGAGGTGATATTATTATTCTAAATCGATTGACTAGATAAGTGCAACACCTATATTGGTGCACTATGTGTCAACAATTTCTACCTCACTCGCTGATAACATCTCCCCCGCTCGCATCGTGGTTTTGTGCCTTCATGCTTGACCTCTACGATATCTTCCTGTGCTCCCCATTCCTCTGTTCATGCCTTGTACATTTGTGCTACTTTTGGTTTGGACGCCTATGCTACTCGTTACCTGTGATTTCCTTTCTCATGCTTTGGCCTTAGCTACTGGTTCATGCTCCTACAGAGCTTTGTGCCACGTCGTCCTCATTCCATTTGCCTCTAACCTTATTCTAGTATCTTAGTATTGCTGGGTGGTTCTATATTTAAAACATGTCGAGATATTTTCTATCCTCTTCGTCTTCTTCCCACACCGGAGATCTACGACTATTTGAGCCGTTAAACTCGACCAACTATCATGCATGGAAACTAAAAATGTAGCAACTCTTGTAGTCTCATGGCTTATGGCGAGTGTTTGATGATACAATTCGACATTCACCATGGAGAAGGATAAATATTTGTATGCATGCAAACAAGATGAAGCTCTTGGATTGATCACTTTGAATGTAGCGGATGTTCCACATTTCCTTGCAATAGCTCCGAAAGAGGTATGGGAAAAATTTGAAACATTATTTGGCAAGATAAATGAGTTTAAATTAATTCAACTAGATCACGAGCTAAACTCTTTTTGCCTTCAAATTTTCCTTCCATAGAAGAATTTCTGTCAAAATTTAAAGAGATTCACAGTTAGTTGAAAGCTAGTGGTAGAACTAAAAAGGATGACGAATGCATCTATACGATCTTAACTAAACTAAAAGGTCCCTTTTTTGTATTTACGTCAACCTTCTTTTCTACTATGGATGCACTAGGAACTTAGTTTAAAATTCCTTCATTTGAACAATTTTGTGAACGTCTCTTATGAGAACAAGAAAAATTAATCTCTCTAGATGCTATGCCTACCTCGAATCATGCTCTTGTGGCCAATTATCCTAAGAAAAATTGGAAAAACAAACCCAAGCAAAGTTATGATAAGTCTGTCTTCTCACAATGTGGTTTCTAACCCTTCATTTCCTTCTGTTGATAAACCACAACATAATGGAAAATCAAAGAAACCATTTCAAAGGGGTGTGTTTGAACCTTGTGCCTTTTGTGGGGGAAAAATCATCCTGAATCTAGATGTTTTTAAAAATTGGAAGCATTAGAAAAGGCTTTAAAACAACACAAGATCACAGTTCCATCACCTTCATCTACTTCAAATGTTGGCAAGGGTAAGGATCTTTCTGCTAGAGCTTCTTCTCCTTTGCAAGACCGGTGGATTCTTGACTCAGGCTTCTCATCATTACACATTACAGAGATTTGTTGACTTCTGTTTTTGCTTACAACACTTCATAGATTTCGGTGGGCAATTTTGCTTCTATAGATGTATTGGGTTATGGTACTGTAAATATGCCAAATGGGCATCTAAATGATGTTCTTTATGTTCCACATATGTCTAACAATTTTCTTTCCATATATCAAATTTGTAATTCTGGTGATGGTAGAACTATTGAATTCTCACCAGATAGGGTTGTAATTAGGGAACTTCATGATCATGATGATATTGTAGCTACAGGATCTGTGGATCCATGTTCACATTTGTATGTATTTGAGAGTTTTGATAACTCTGCAGGATCTTCACTAATTGCTCATACTAATTCTTTGAGAAAATTATGGCATGAGAGGTTTGGTCACCTCAATTATAGATATTTGTAACATCTCTCTTCACAAAATATGGTCACAGGACTTCAAGGTAAAATCACATGATGGTGTCTACCCCAGTTGTATGTTGGGTAAGCAACACTTGGATAAGGAAAAGCAAAAAGACTTAAGGCTAGTCTTGAATTGGTACATAGTGATCTTACTTCTTTTCATCATAGATAATTTTCTGGTGCTAAGTATGTACTCACATTCATATATGATTTTACTAGGAAAACTTGGGTGTACTTTCTCAAATTTAAAAGTGATGTCCTAGAGCATTTAAAAGTTTTTAAACCTATTTTAGAAAAAAAATATAGACATTGTATTAAAATACTTCATACAAACAATGGGGGGAATATGAAAGTATGGAATTTACCACTTTTTGTGGTAATCATGGAATTGTGCACCAGTATATTGTTCCTTACACCCTTAGCAAAATGGAGTTGCCAAATGAAAAATAGAACACTTAAGGAAATGGAAAGTTGCATGGTCTAGTCCAGAACATGGAACCTCGCTTTTGGGTGAAGTATCAATTATGCAAACCAAATTCAAAACAGAATGCCACATAAAGCAGTGTAAGGGGTTACTCCTGAGGAGGCATGGTCGGGTGAAAAACATGATGTATCAAAATTTTGGGTTTTCGATGCAAGGCTTGGGCCTTTTTCCCTGATGACACTCGGAAAACCATGGAGAAGAAAAGAAAAGAACTTATTTTGTTGTTCATTGTGAGCATGTGAAGGCATATCACCTTTTCAATCCTACTACCAAAGATGTTGTGTTTCAGCGGGATGTTCGAGTTGATGAGACCGAGGCTCCTTTGGATCATACAGTTCTTCCTTCTCCATTATTGTCTCCTGCTCCTACCACTGATGATGTTTTTGATGGGCCACCTGATATTTCTCCCCGCTCCTGCTCCTACTTTTTCTCATGTTGCTCCTACTCCCCGCTCCTACTTTTGCTCCTATTGCTCCTACTCCTGCTCCTACTTTTTCTCTTGTTGCTCCTACTCCTGCTCCTGCTCTAAAATGGTTGAGATCTACATTGGCTGTAGTAGGTGATTTGGCGGGTGATTCATGAGATCTACGATGCACTAGAGCTGAGACTTCTAGTGTTGTCAAACATCATGCTTATTCCAAGATGAATCTTATGAGCTAAGCTATTTCTAATGATTCTGTTCCTTTTTCACAGACATCTAGACAACCAGAATGGGATTCAACAATGCAGATGAATATTCTTTGCTTGTGAAGAATAATACTTGGGAGTTGGTTCCTCTTCCTAAGGGAAGAAAGCTTGTAAGATGTAAATGGGTATATAAGACCAAATATGCAGCTGATGGATTGATAGAAAAATACAAGGCACCTCTTGTCACCAATGGGTATTCTCAAGTTGAAGGAGTAGATTACTCTGAAACTTTTTCTCCTGTGGAAAAGATGGATTTTGTTCACCTTGTTCTCTCTCTTGCTACTTCTCATTGATGGTCAATACATCAGATGGACGTGAAGAGTTTTTTTTGCATGGTGATCTCCATGAGGATATTTATATGGAGCAACCTCAAGGGTTCATGCATGACTCTTCAATGGTTTGTAGACTTCGGTGTTCACTCTATGGTCTCAAACAAGCCCCTCGGGATTGGTATGAGAGGATGGATACTTTCTTATTGTCTATTGGCTTTCATCGTTGTAAGACCAATCATACAGTTTATGTTCTGAAGACTGATGATGAATTACTACTATTGGTATTATATGTTGATGATCTCCTCATTACTAGTAGTTCAAATTCTCTAACACAGGACATTAAACAAAATCTGTAAGTAGAATTTGATATTTTAAATATGGGATTGTTGCACTACTTTCTTGGCCTACAAGTTCACTAGTCTGCTGAGGACATCTCTATTTTTCAGAAGAAGTATGCTACAGATCTACTTTAGAGATTTCATATGGCTGATTGCAAGCCATCTCCCACACCTTACCAGTCAGGTATTAAATTTATTGCTACATGTAAGTCTAACTTAGTAGATGCCACTTTATATAGAAAATTGGTTGAAACCTTTTGTATCTCACTCATACTCATCCAGATATCACCTTTGATATTAATCTTGTCTCTCATTTTTCACATGAGCCTCATGAGAGTCATTGGGAAGAATTCAAACAGATCTTGAGATATCTTCAAGGGACTTTGAGTTTTGGTATTCATTACACACCTCAGACTATTCCCGGTATTGAGGGATTTATAGCTTCTGATTGGGGTGTTTGTCATGATACTCACAAATCCACATCTAGATTATTTTTTCATCTTGGTTCTAGTCCAGTTGCTTGGTCTTGTAAAAATTAGAATACCATTGCATTATCATCCACTAAGGCCAAGTATCAAGGTGTTGTGACAACATGGCAGGAGGTTCTTTGGCTTTGTTAGATTCTTGGTGAGTTTGGTTTTTCACAGGAGTCTCCTTCCATTCTTTGGTGTGATAACCAAAGTTCTATTCACATTGCACGTAATCATGTTGAGCATCAATGCATGAAGCATATAGAGATCCACATGCACTTCATTTGACAGTTGATTCAGGATGGGGTCGTTCAGATAGAGTTTGTTCCTACGGTTGATCAGCTTGCAGATATCTTCACTAAGCCCTTGGCTTCGCCTCACTATCTAGAATTGTGAGACAAACTTGGGGTGAAGGAATTTTTCCTTGGGTGGGAGCTTGTATAGTCCTTCCTTCCTTCTTTTCTAGTATTGTATCAGGGTACCTTATCAGGCCTAGTAGCTGGGACCCTTTCTTTTTCTTTTCTCCCTAGCATTCACTTATGGGAGGGTGTTGGTGTAAATATATTAATTACACCGAATAAGCTCATTAGAGAAAATTGTTATATTTTGTTTTAATTAGGAGAGATTGTTCTAACTTCCAGAGCTTGTTGAGATTCTCTCCACTCCTTGTATGGAATTAGTTATCTCCTATTTTAGCTTGACATTCCTATTATTTAGGAATGTCAAACTACCTATTATTCCTATTTAATTGTTTCTCCTGATGGTGAGAATATCAGAGATTAATCTATTTTCTTTGTTTCTAATTATTGAGTTCTTATTTATTTTTCTTCTCTGAGTTATTTGTCTGTGCTTGCTCTTCCTGTACTAGATCCCGTTGCTTGATTTTTTAGTTAGCATGATGAAGAATTAACACATGCGGTTCCATTACTAATGATAATTCTATAGAGCATGCCGATCTATATCTAAGGGAGAACATAATTAAGTATTAACCATGATGGAAACAAGAACATAATAGATTTAGATACACACAAAACTAACACTTAGATTCAACCAATATCCTCCATTATATCAAATGCGTAAGTACACAAAAATTTCATTACAATAATGATTGTATACGTTCATGCATGTAACAAATTTAGCAGATAATGTATCTTGCTATCTACTACATAGTTTACTACACTTTTATAAGGGTGGGGATTTTCCCTTCATCGCTTATCTAATCCCAAAATAGGTCGCAGGATATTATTAGCCATGCGCCATTACAAATATAGCAACACATGCAAGTACACTAATAATAGAATGCTATTAGTTAACTTAAAGTGGTAGATCTATTCTAGGCTTGTGTCCATGCAAAGCGCTTTGTAGATAATCCTCCAAAAATAGCCAATGCGTGACGCGTAATTCTCCAATCAGTTTGAGTGCTCCGTATGCTATCTCCAAAAATAGATCCTTGTCATGAAAACAACTAAGTCCCGAACCTAATTTTGTTCCTTGTGCATGATACTTTTTATACTTCCACGCCTTTGAATGTGATCTACTCTCCCATAAAAACCTTATGTATTTTCTTCACTAAGTGTTAGGTCTCCACCGATCAACATGACTCTTGTGGTCCTACCGAGCATGCTAAATTTTTTTAGTGTTGGTAGCATGGTGGCTAAGATATTACAATGGGATACTTGTGAAATGTATATCTTCCACCTATTGTCCCACCGGGCATGCCAAAAACTATTATCGCCAAATCACTACACCCCCCTAAATGGTTAAAAAGTGAACACAAAGTTTGATGTGATTGGGTAACATGGGATTACCTCTCAAGCTATGGGACTTGGGTTTGAGGTGAACTTCCTCTTCCTAAACTAAACATAACACTACTAATGCAATAAAACAACTAACTAGACCTATGCGAACATTTTCATGGGGGTAAGGGGAGATATTTGTAAGAAATAAAACCTATACTAGAAGTGATGATGTACCAAGAAAGGGTGTTGCTAGAAAATTTCTTGGTTTTCCAAAAAGGAAGATGAAAATGCAAAGGATGAACAAGCACCACAACTCAACCACATACAAAACTTCACTTCCTGGGTAAGCACAAAACTCTAAAACGTGCAATGGAAACCTGAAGTTGCATAATATACCTGCATAAATGAGAAAGGCACAAAGAAGTAGTTAGAATGATGAAAGGACCAATAATTATTCAAAAACACAATTTTATTACTTCAATCACATGCACAATGCATCATTACATGAGGAAGAGGTAAAGTTTGCCATTATAATGTTAGAAAAGAAGCTTGAAAGCCCCCATAATCCACAAAACTTGTAGAAAGAGAGAGGAATCTGGAAAGATGTCCAACCCTTTGGAATGAGCTTCCAACTTACATTTATAGAAAATATATGTGAGAGAAGAGAGGAGAAATCATAAATTCTTGGCCTAAAATGAAGGCACATGATGGCCTACATTAATTACAAAATTAGTTGCACCACTTAGGAACATTCCATCATGTCTCATTAATGCAAAGGTTTGACTTATCCATTTATTTAATTAAAAGAATATTTTAAATAAAATATTTTAATAATAAAAATATCATTTTATTAAAATATTTTAATAAAAATATTAATTTAATAATTTTATGTGGACCCCTTAGGTCAATTTGCATTTGAAGGGGCTTAGTTTGCCAAAATGGACCAAATTTGTGGTTGGCTTTCCCGCTAACTATTTGAGTTGGTCGATGAGTTTTTCCCCTCTCATTCTACCACATTGAGCTCCTTACATTGCATAAATCAATGAGATCCTCCTTTCCTTGTGAACTTGATGGTTGACACAATGAGTTGATCAACCACTTAATGCATCGCTTGATTTCTCGTATAGAGCTCTAGCTAATCTTTATTGAAATTTTGCATGAGCCATACATCAACTATCACAACTCACTCAACTTCCATTTTAATAGCTCTTTCCATTCAAATGAGTCGATGCCAAGCTTAATCTGGGCTACCCATTTCATGGCTTGACTCCATGAGCTTTGAGCTTAAAACTATTCTTTCTCTTTGGCTAAGCTCTACTCACCCCTTCATGATCTCATCGAACTCCTCTGCACTATCATGCATGTATTTGCTAACATCCTCATTCGATCTCCTTCGGTTCCCTCACATTTGTCTCAATCTATGTGCTCAACTCGTTGAGAACCTTGACTCAAATGACAAGTATTTCTTGAGCATGAACACCACATCCTCCTTATCACATCGCTCGATCCCAACTCAATCGCTCGAGTTGACATTCATAGCATATCTTGATGCACATGTCAATGTTCTCCATCTCCTAACAACTCATCTCTGGCATTATAGAATTCATGCAAACTCGGTGAGCTTAATGAGATTAGAGCTCTCTCTTCTATTATTCCCACTCAAAACTAAGCTCGATTTGAGCTTCCCACCACCTCGAGCTAACACTCCCACAACTCAATGTTAGCGCGCCCAAGATTATCGAGCTCTTCACCTTTGTATTTTCCGAGTGGCTCGGGTAATTCGACATCTCTTGCATTCGACTCGGTGGGTGAGTTACCAAACTACTCTACATTTGAGCTAAATCTTTGTGTGTTGCTAGAATCCCCGCTAGTTCACCGTACCTTCTTTTCAAATCATCCCCGAACCTTCCCGAGCTAAACTTATTTCAAATCTCACCTAATTTCTTAGAGAGCCATTATTGAACTCGGTGTGCATGCAATATTGCTTAGAGTTATGCAAAGATGATCTTGATCTCCTCAGCTCAATGTTACGTCCATATACAAGGCTCACTAAGTCATTTCCTGAAGGCACTAGGCCCGAGTCCCCTTTGCAAGTCTTTCACCATATGAGTAACTCGATCATCAAGTCATTGAGCCAACGCAGAAACCTCCTTCTATGAATTTTAATCATCTAGCTCACCTCATTTTAACTCATCTTCCTCAATGATTTTCCCGAGTCTCCATAGTCAAATTCAACTGTAATCTGAGCTTGGTCTTCCCTGACGTTGATGCTAAGTCATTTCATCATTTTACTCGGTGAATCCTAGACTCATAATGGTCACACCATTGAGCCATTTGCTGGCCGACTACCTAATACAAGATCCTTACACTGACTTTGTGGTTTGTTCATCCCACAAATGGCTTACCTTTTAACTTGGCATTTGATGTAGATGTCTTTGCATGCACTAAACAGATTTAATATGCTATCTTTATGAGAACGCCTCTTCTAATTTCTCCAACATGCTCTCCGATCCCCCAACGACCCACCCACGCGGAAGTCTCATGATGGCTTGCCATTCCAACATATCCACCCGACAATCAGGATGAATTTCTCCCACGCATGGAAGTCTTATGATGGCTTTCCATTACGTTATTTCCAAAGATGGTCACAACCATCGAAACTCTAAAATTGGGTTTCCCTTACAATGTTTTCCTAGGTTCTCCCACATTCTTAGGAAAGCATAGATCATCGTCTTACAACAACTTGGTTGACTGAGCCAATTTTTAATGGCTTGTCTGAGCTCTGCAAGACTCGACTCATACGACCTATCTCCTTATGAACATGTTTAAGATCTCTTCCATAGCTCGATGTAAAGAAGGTCTCCCAAAGAAAGATTCAATGCTCGAAATGCTTCTTTGGGTCTCCCTTCCAAATGAGCTCCCCTGATTCACATGGCCTGAGTGACTTGGGTATCATGGTAATGCATCCTCACCCAAGATATCATCCATCCACCCATCGAGCCATGCTTTGAATTCCTCTCGTCCTCACAGAGATGTTTTTTTACAATGGCTCCAAGGTGAGCTTGTAATGTCGATGCATCTTGAGCTATGCCTCAACTAACAAGCTTGACTTGGTGCCGCAACATCAGGTGAGCCTTTGGTTCCCTTCAACAACTCCTTCTAGAGGTCTATTGAGTTCCTTGTGTTCCTCCACGAGCTTTTAGACTCCGACTATCTCGTCACACCATGTGTGTATTGTCAAACGCCATCTTATCTCAAAACCAAACTAACTCTTTCAAGCTCAAGCATCCTGTGGTTATCTTGAGCTGAAAATAACTGGCTCTATAGGACTTGTTAATACTGAGCTCACCGCATGATTTTGTAGCTCGTCCAAGATTTTCATATAGCTCACCAAGTAGCTTGTTGAGCTACTTGGCAAGCTAGCTCATCTAATGGTCCATTCCACTATTGTAAACATGATCCTACCCTAATTTGTAAACTTCATGACTCTTTATTGACACCGAGGAGGTAATGGGAGCACAATAGGACCTTTTAAACATTATTTATCAATTTTGACATTTTTACTCGTTTTGATTTAATGCACCGTCGGGGGCAATATCTTACTCTAAGAATATCTCTAACCTCCAAGACTTGGAAAAGGGTAAAATAAAACACGATGATCCCGCAACCTCCCAAAAAAACATAATGCTCCTTAAATGCAAAATTTACTTAAAATGACCCGAAATGATCATGGATGACTATTTTCGGTCCAAAGATCCAATAGGAACCCATTGTCCAATTTTTCTAAGTGTGCAAAATTAGTTAACAGGAACCACTAAAAACCCAAGATGTATCATCTTGGAAAAATGCTAAAGGATGAAGATGAAAAACAATTTAGATATATAACACATTATTTATGCATAGTATTTATTAGTTTTATGCTGATATGCTAGATATTGATCCATGGGTAGCATTTTATAATATTTTTCTCCACTTAGAAACCAAACTAGTTAGGAAAAACATTATAAAAATACATCCTAAAGTTTCCTTATAGTTAAAGATAAGATACATCCTAAAGTGGCCTTAATAGTTAAAGGTAAGATCCAAAATTTATAAGTGTCTATCAATTACTCATCTTGGATTTAAAATATTATTCTAATTACTAGTCTTAGTGGATGAAATAGGATTTTTAGAGACTCTCATGACTAAATCAAATTCTATCTTAAGTATTAATTTTCAATCCCAAACATCGATATGCTTTTTGAATCCATAATCGATGATGAAATAATCTCATTTATAAATTGTTTTATTGGGTATAATAAAATAAGGTTCAATATTAAAGAGAAACGTAGAATTATCTTTAGAATTCCATGGGGGACTTATGTTATGTGGTTATTATATACACATAATTTTTTAATTTATAAACGTTTATTCTTTATATGAATCACTCATTCATTATCTTCTCTCCGATGGTGTCCTTAGGGATACTACATAGACTAGGGAGTACCTAGAAATGGTTGTGTATCCTTTATTTTATATTGGGTTGGTCAAAATTTGTGCTTATGAGATATAATTGATGTGTATTAAAATTATAACATGTATTTCACATGTTTTCACACCCCTAAAATTATCTTTTGCATCCATAGTATTCATTTGTTATAACCTTCTTGTGATATCACTTTGTTATCCCTTTGTGATCACTCTCATACCTACCTTCAACACACTCACACCTTTGTATTTTATCCCTTTGCACCCCATTGTTCCCTCCATTCCTCTTGATCTAGTTTGAATTTATTGTGCCCACACTTCCCTCTCACATGGGGTCAACTATGGTTGATATTATTTTTTTATCAAGTTTCCCTAGCTCACAACATCAGCCACATTTGATTTTATCAATTTAATAGTTTATCATAGGTAATTACATTAATCACAATTGATGATGTCATCTATTATGTATTGTTATTATTATCATTAGGATATTTATACTCAGTAGTTTCTTGCTCATCTAACATCTCACCCATCATTCATTTGGTATTCTACTACTTTCCAAATCTTTCTTAAAATATTATAAGGTCTTCAATTTGGTCATATTTTTCTTTGTTATATTCCAAACTTGGAGCATTAGGTACTTAGGATATACAAGCATAGGATTTTAACTTTGCATAGTCTACCATACCTTTAAAGTGATTGGATTATTCGATCAAGGGTGTTCTATGACTTCTAATTTATAAGTGTTCCCCCATATCAGATATCTCTCATAAGATGTTTCTAACCCTAGAGGAAGTTAATATACCAATGACACCTTCATACAAGTAAGTATATTTACCCTCTTTTATCTTCTATTTTCATTTTTTATTTGTGTATCTTGGATACAATTATACATACATAAGGATATGATAGCATATCATTTTCTTATTGGATTATTTATCTATTAGTATTTACCTTTATAACCTTGAAAGTATTTGATATTTCTTTGCAATCTCTTATAACTCTCTTGTAATCCTTGTGACTCTTTCCTCGAAACTTCTTGAATCTCTTAAATTATCACTATCTTTATTAAAATTGTATTTTCAGCATTACTATCATCATTTTATAATCAAGAGCTATTTAGATGCCACTACCATATTCTAGGTCAAGGATTTAGAACACTATACCAATTATAGAGTTTGGAGTGATGCGGTAGGAGAAATATTTTATTGCAGAAAAAATATGGGTTTTATCAATACTCATAGGACTAGATCCCTCCACTACTGAATGGGAGGCTTCCTTTATTAAAAGATGAAAAATTTATACAATAATTCTAACTTAGGGGTATTCAAAGATTGGGGAATGTGTAGGAAATCCCTTTTTAAATTGAAACTATAGATTAGAGAGGAGAATTTTTTACAAATAAGAGAGGAGAGAATTTTGAGAAAATAAAGGGAAACGTAATAGGGGAATTATTGTAATGAGAAAAAATGGAATTCATTGACCAATAACTCCAATTTTATAACTCAATTGGAAGAAATAGGAAAACATATGTAATCAAATGAGGAACATGAAATAATAACAAAATTTGATAGAAATTTAAACTAATGATTCTCATTTAATTTTAGTAAGTATAAAGCCCTTGTTTCTTTTTAAAACTTAGAATAAATTTGGATGAGTATCAAGAGAGAGAATGGAGGAAAATATTATGGAGAATTAAAATAATATAACATGTTAAGGAGGGAAAATACCGATCTTGTAGAGTTGAGATGTCATTCCAATATATACCCCTTTTACATGCCTTTTCACATTCCCATGTGACTTTTCATATTCTGATTAAAAATAAGACACTTTTCCTTATTTTGAGAAAAATACTTTACAATAAAAGAATATGAAGTCACTTAAGTGAATAAGATGAAATTGGAAAAAGAGAACCCTCAATGAAGAAATAGAAACTCTAAGTGACTTAAGTCACTTTTACAAGAGTTAGAGAAAGAAAAGAAGAGAGAGAAGATGTATTCAAGTGAAGGTGATCCAAGATGGAATTATACTCTTCCTTCACTATGGAGATGAATGTTGTAACTGAATAGGATCTTCCTTGGCTACTTCCTAATTAGAACATTTTATTTCTTGTACTAAAAATAATGCTCCACATATTATCTAGAATGATCATCTTTGGTCATGCCTCAGAAGTTATCTTTCAACTCTTCATCTCTATAAACAATGGTGAATATATAAAACTACACAAATAAAATCCCATAACAAAAATGATCTCTTGCCTCCTACTCAATTGATTTCAAATGTTGACAAATTTTTCTTTGAAGGCCTTAATTCTCTATTGTATTGTTCAACGCCACTTGCATGATAAATTATCTCCCACACAAACAAATACTTGGCTTGCAAATATTAGGAAGCCTACACCTATATCACTCACGCCCAAACTTAGGAAGAATACATTCACATTGAGATCCATAAGATTTGATAGTATTGAGAACCTCTAGTAATTCTTAATGTCATGATTAGTACACTTATGAAATATATTAGTCCCGTTAATGTAAACACTTGTTTGTGAGATGAAATAAAGTACCGATTGAGTTATATTTCTCTATTTGTGAATGTGAGGACTTGTTGATATGTATTATTAATAGAGAATTAGGATAATAAACTTGAATGGATGACAGTGAAATAATAAATAAAACATGAGAACAAAAATATCTAGTCATGGAATTCTTGATTGATCCACATAGATGTTTTTCATTCAACAATACCATATATGTTCTATACTTAAAGTTAGCAAAACTATGAGATCGAGAAATTCAAAGATTAATAATAGGAGAGGTACAAAACAAGAGAATTTGAATTTCATTTTTTTAGGAAGGTTTTTTGAAATGTATAAAAAGTGAATTATCACTTAGAAGAGTTTGCAAATATAAGTTTTCAGATGTTTTTAAAGGTCTTCAATGGTGTTTCGTCTCAAACATGAATGTGATCACCATGGATGAAATAATATACCAAAAAAATAAATAATGGATTTAAATGAAATATATAGGGAAATTAAGTTCTTCTAAATTTGAGATATTTTTATCTTTGGAATCAATAGGAAAATTCATAAGAGTTTACTCATAAAGGGGAAAAATTGGTTAATTTAATGGAGTTTGTATGCCATATAAGTTTGATCATAAAAACTATGATACTCGCCTCATAAATCAATACAATAATTAAATGAAAGGGTTTTGTGAGATGGATCTTTAGTCAAAATTTCATGAAATTCGTTTTATGGGATCTATTGGAATGAGAAAATTGGAATTTGAAAAACTAGGGCACAAAATAACATTTCCAACAGAAAAATTATTTTTTTGTCCATGGTTTAAAACAACAATACACTCATATTGAAGTAGTTTTTTAATTTTTCATGTTTCTCATCCCTAGGAAAAATTTCACACTTTGGTCAATAGTTTATATCTGGTCTTAAACTATTTGTATAGTTTTACACCAACATATCCTCCATATTTACTTTTAGTTTCATATTCTTTGATGGGTCCTTTACTTCCTCTGAGGTTATCCTTTCTTCGATCATTTACCTTTGAAACCCCATACAAACAAGTATATACTCTCTCATTTAGACAGTTTGGAAATCATAAGGTAGTTACATTGATACACTCACTTCCCACTCTTGCAAAATGCACCCAAGGCTCCCTAAATCTCACAAAAGATCATGTACACTCATTAGTGAAGAAATAACTATAGATCTAAAGCAGCATACTAGGTCAAGAAGTCAGGTCATCTAACTTGTAAGTACTCAAACATCCCTTCTCTAAGTATTTTAGAAAGATCCAAACTCAACTCAAGCATTGTTAAAGAAGTTTCCGAATCGTAGTTACATTCATTCTAATAGTACATGCTAGGTGGAGAACAACAGATGGTTTGAGGCCTCTTTGGAATAGTTCCAATGTCGGTAATGCATGTGGGTGCCCAAAACCCAACTAATGTTTTTTAGGGTCTCTCACCCATGGCTAGGGTTTGAGATCTTATTCATAATATTCAAAGGGATTTACAATATAACTAATAATTAGGGTTTGATAATGATAAAAATCTCTAAGCGGTGATACTTCCAAAAATTTTCGTGGCTGTATTCCAACATGTTCTAAGGCCATACAATAGGGTTAAGAATGTATAGATAGATGAGGCAGAGTTATACGGTCATGTCACAAGTTAGTTTCTAGTCGAATTCCAAGAAAGAAGCATCATCAATCTCAAATATCCTAGCTCTAGTATTCTACACACCCAAAACTTCCTAGAATCATTTGTAATCAGCTAAGTGCACTCATTCCCTTGTGTTTTGAATTTTTTTATCTTATCATGTCAACATTGAATTTGTTGTTATGATATTATATGATTAATGTTGAAGGTAATTAATCGAATAACCTCATGTATCCACCCTTCACATCCTTAAAGTATTTAATTCACTAAACCCATTAGATTTTTACATTGAAAAATGGTGTAAACACATACGATAGGATTTATCCATGTCCATAACATGGATATCAATGAACTATTAGACTCTTGGATTATCTCGTGAATTGTATATCAATGTTTGAGAGTTCTCAAACAAAATTCACCTCTATCTTTTCCAATTTAATTAATATGTGAATGAAATTGGTAGGGGTTAACCCCAACTATTGGAAAATTGAAAATGGCAGGATGTTCCTAGAATCTCCTAAATAAACTAAATATTTGTTTAAGTTTTTACCAAAAATAGAATTGTTAGTAATAAAGGAGGAGATTCTAACTTTTCTTTATAAGTAGTTATATGTAAATCAATGGATTTTTTAATTTGTTTTCAATGAGGTAGAAAATATTTTGAGAAATATTTCCTTCGAATACTTATTTAGAGAATTTCAATCAAGGAAATATTATCTTTGGTTTTGCACAAGTCATATATAATGTTGTAATTTTTGGGATTCATTCCACGGGATGTGGAAGGAGTGTATCATCCTTAGTAGGAAACACAATTCTTTGCCCTTTAGGAAGTGGGGGATTATTTTACGAGTGTATGTCATCTGAACTTAGGAAAATTTAGGATGAGTAGAGGTTTTCAAAGGGTCACAAGATCTACTGTGAAGGGTGTAGTTATTCCCTCTATGTAATTTTTTTATAGGAATGAACCTTCTCTAGGTTATTCTTTGGTTCATTATCATGTTCCCCTATAAATTTGTAAGTTTCTAATAAAAGAGCAAGCCTAAGGTGTTTCTCATTGTGTTACATGGTATTCTTAGGTATAAGAACTATCTCAAGATTATCAATTTATTTTTGAAAAATGTTTGAGGTTATGTTGAATTCTAGGCAGTCTATCTCAACATGCACCATGGTATTGTGGAGTGTACATTAGGATAGTAAGACTAAATTTTTCAATTTGATAGATTTTCTAGCACTCAAAGCTATTAGTATCTTATGAATTTTTTTTCCAAAGGAATAGGCATGCCTCAATTATTAGGTCTAGAATTTAATTATCAGGTTATTACACTAGAACTTTATATTCCTACTCATGTAGCTTGTAGATGGTGGATTATAGTTTTGTATGCCTTTCCTTTGTAAACTATTCACATCATTTGGATTTTTTTGAATGATTTGGTGTAAGTTCACCACTTTTAATTTTATATTTATGGATAGATTTAGACATGTAAGCACAAAAGTGCAATCTTGGTTTTGAAAAATTTGCACAACAAGATTCATATATGCAAAAGCATTCAAGAAGGTTCAAATGGGGATTTATGTCATTTGGTTTGTGACCATTTTGGTATTTTTATTAGGTGTGGAAATTGACAAAGGTTGGCTATTTTATTGTAATGAAAATTGATTGTATGGTAAGCCCATGGGAGAAGAAATAGATGCCAAGTGAGTTGGATTTAGAAATTATTTATAAACGAGAATCTACACATCATGTATCTAATTTAGGAAAGGATGGCCCTGTATGAGTGATTTATTGAAAATATGTATTTGGTTATACAAAATTGGTTTTCCTAATGAAGGCCATGGGCCAAAAACTAAAGCCTTGAGGCATCATTTCTTTGTAAACCTTAATAGCCTCATGGTATGTGAGTGATACAGAGGATTTTTCAAGTGTTGGAAGTTTCCTAAACCTCCATAAAATGTGACCAAACAATATATAATTTTGAGACCTTTCGATGATATGTAAGACTTCAAAAATGGAGTCTGGATGCATTAGTTATTGTAGGTCAAAGATGTGGTTTGAAAATGGGTCGACAATGGTCAACTAGCGAATAACACGTTGATAAGTGGCATTTTGGCAAAAGGTGAAAAGGTTAAATTTTGTGTTTTTAAACCTCCAGAGTCTTTGACACACAATTTTTTTAAGAGCCCCACTATTTTTTGGCTAGGATCCCTCACCAGTTCGGCACACTCTTTTGTAGGAGGGTTTCCTTTGCCACCTTTTATTCACATTGTTATTATTGAATTTTCGATTATATATGCCATATATTTTCTAACTCTCCCAATGTGATACTATATTGTTTTAGAGATTTTATTTGTGCATTGTAAGGTGATATTGGCTTGGGAAAGATATTATTTAGCTCGGTGGGGTGATCAACTCCCCATCGAGTTGATTAGTGAGGGCCTAAGTGGGTAAGGCGAAAGATCAATTCTAAGCAAAAACATGGAAGTCAATGGATCAAGCACTCTAACATAAATTTTGATAGTTGTGGTTTTATCTTGGTTATAGGGGTTTCAATTTGATACTGATTTTAGAATCCTTTATTGAAGAAGATGATGGGTTCATGATCTTCTCTACTTTTAGTAGTAAACCCATGATGCAATATGATTGAATCAATGGGAATGGTGAATTGGTTGATAAAGGGAGTCTCCAAGTCATTCCACGATGTGATGGAACTATTAGGGAGGTCTAAATAACAAATATATGTGTTGTTGTGCAAATGTGCAACAGGGAAATTGGAAATTTCCAAGCACGACAACTATATCCCTATACCAAATTTTCATGCGTTATCATTCCTAGGCAACCCACTCTATCCAAATCAGCCCAAGTTACCTCCAAACCAATGTTATATCATCCCCCTAGGTGATTTAGGAAATTCCATTCATTCCCCTAGGTGATTTTAGGACTTCATTGAAAATGCAAATTTTGGGGAGTCACGGGAAGGGCTATTGTTGGCCTTCCCGGATTGGATCAACCCCCTGGAGTAGAGAAAAAGGGAAAAATTAAACACGGAGGTGAATGGAAGACCTTATAACATCATGGAAATGATTTTGGAAGGCTTTGGGAAGTTTTGAAAGACTTGGAGTAGTCTGAGTGAAAACAGGGTTCACAAGCCTAGGCGGTACATAGGCCTAAAACAACTGTTGGGATTCAGAAGAAGATTCCGAGAGCTTTGAATGGAGTTAGAAGTAAAAACACATCTTTGGAAAGAGGATTCCAAGACCTACATGATGGTGAAATAATATTTTTCACAACACCTTGGTGCATATGATTGGAAGGTAGTTTTTCTTAGGCACAAGTGGAGTCCCAGATAAAAAATCCAATTTTCCAAAGATAATATGGTAGAATTAAGACATGAGATCCACATCATTGGATTAAAAATTCCATTTCCAGTTATGATCATATAAAATTTCATGAATAAATTCCACCGGGAACTCAAGTTATTTGCATTTCAAGTTACCCTCTCAAGGCAGTTTAGGACTTAATCATTTTTTCGAGAGGACACGTGTCAACACTAGGAGCCTAGCAGGATTTCATGTCCCTGACGTCCCTAAGGTCAGGTACATCAACCCTTGGAAAATTTTCCCATCCCTCATGTGACCCTTGGGACCCTCATATGACCTCCGACTCAACAGTGATCGGCCCCAGTGTGCTTATTTGGACCATGCCTTCCCGTCATTGGATCGGGCACCACGTGTCGCTTCAGGACCATCGTCGAATTTTATGTACCTTATCCACATAAGGTGGGGGATATCATACCTTGTAAAATGTGCCCATCCCCCATAGGGAGTCTTCTAGACACCCATGTGACCGCCTTTCAGATCCCAGTGCTTCAATGTAACTTTCTCCCTCTTCATTTCCTGCCATTAGATCAAACACCACATGTCATGCTCTTGACCACCGTGGAATTTTATGTCCCTCACATCCCTAAGGTTAGGGAAATAAAACATGGAAAAATTCACCCTAACCCTAATATTTCATATCTTTTTAAAAAGTTTCCAAGTGTCGCTTTCTTCACTTCTAACTTCTAATAGTTTTTGTGCACTCCATTCCTCCATTCTTCCTCTGCAACATTCTACCATCACCCCGCCATTGCAAATGCTCATACCAGCTCAACCAAAACATTGAAACAATATCCCCATAGTGATTTTTAGGTCTCAGAAGGATCTTTCATCAAAACAAGAAGGAGAAACGAAGAGCAAGAAGAAGAAAATGGTGAAAATCTCCATAACCTAAAAACAAAGATCTGAAGAAATATTGCAAGCCGGTGCATGAATCAAAGAACAATTTTCTTCTATTCATTCCTCTATCCAAGACCATCAGAAAGACACCTTCAAACTCCCCCTTCTGCGATAGAGTAGCCACAATGAAGAAATCTCGTTTCTGGCTCAACGAAGAAAGAAGTGGGATTTCCCGTCAAACCAGTTGCTGGATTGAAGTAAGATCGCACGTGAAGCATCGGAAGAAAAAACCCACATCAAAAATATAAATTTATTTGTAAATGGAGGAGAAAACCAGACCTACAATTTTTAGGTCCATTAATGGTTATCATACCTAGAGGCACTACCAGGTCTGAAAACTAAAACTTTAAAATCTGCTAGACTATTAAGTGCGCGGATCTGAAATTGCAGAGGGAGGATATTGGGAAAAAACTAATATGAAAAAACTTCATCCCATGTCAATCTGACTCTCTAGAGGCCAACTTTCTAAAAATAGCAGGTCTACTACATAGGAACTACTATTTTGGGAAAGTTAGCAACAGAAGAACCTACAGAGGAGACAAAGACATTGGAGGTAAACTACAACTGAAAATTCACCAGAATAGACATTTTTGGCACTTACTAAAAATAGTAAGTGGGCCCTCGAGCACCTGCTAAAAATAGAAATTTGATCTAGAAGAAACAAGGAACATGGGGAGAAAGAGGAAAACTAAGCCGCAACATCCAGTTGAAGATCGAGGAATTACTTTTCCACACTTACTAAAAATAGTAAGTTGCTTTTTCGAAGGGAGATATGAAGACGAAATGGATGGGTCAGAAGCCGACATAACCCTTTGCCTGCGAGTGTGATGTGGAAGACAGTGATGTCTTGTACATGGACTGAACGACCTTAAAATTCAAAATTCAAAAGAGAAAATTTCTAGAATTTGAATAGCTACATGAGCCACATGTCTATAAACCATGGCTATTCCTGGGTAATCCTCCTATTGAAATACCCGAATTGCTCTTCCACATCCAAGAAGATATCACTTCAGATTTGAGAGAAGCTATTTGGCATAATAGATAAAGTGTCAACCACTACTTCATTGCCACAAGAATCCTTGACCTTGAAGAAGAACGCGATGTGGAATTGGAGAGGCAAAGACAAATTCTAGCACCACAAAGGTGAGCATAGATTTCAAGTCACGGATAGAAGGAACACTGGTAAAAAATGCAGGAGGACAAATTGACCCCATTTTTGAAGAACTTTAAAGAAGACAAGAGCTGCTCAATCGGGGACCTCCCTTTGTCAAATAACTGGTCATGTTGGGAGCCTAAGTGTCGCCAATAATTTGGATAGTGAGTTTCCATACATCAACGAGAACCTCAAAGATTTTCACTGACGTAGAAACCGAAGAAGAAGTTAGAGAAAGAGAAGAAAGAGTGGAAGAGGAAGTAAGAGCTCAAATCGAAGAAATAAAAAGACTTCAAGCCAAGGTAGGTGAAAGAGAAGCAACAAAAACCACAAGTGAACAAGGAGTATATGACTCATGATCTAATATTCAAGCCACTTCAAGAGGTCCCGCATGTTGTTGACTCCAACACTCCTCTCATTCAAGATTTACCTCCTCCATTAGAACAAAGAATGGTTGATGTGCCCATCATTGAGCCTGAAACCGACAAGATGCTTTCATGGTTGCAAAAACGATCATCCTCGACACTCGCATGGTGCAACAAGTAGTAGCTCCCGATATATCAGCAATTGTCACATTGGCTAAAGAAAAAAGATCAAGAAAGATCGCATAGACAACATCACAATTCTACAGTGAGGAGATAGGTAATCAGTATATTGAAGTAGCTCAAACTAAAATTAATCAAGCCAGTGGACGAGATGACACCAGCTGACTATGAGATGAGCATGATCCAATTGGGACCAGCTACTCACGAGGGAGATTTACACATATTCCAACAATCTTCTACTCACATGATGGCAAGGAATAAAGAATACAAAGAGAAGATCGAGGGACTAGAGGAGAAAGTGCGAACTCTTTCATCTTATGTGCAACACTTGGTGGAACCAAGCACTATAACACTTCCTATTGAGAAAGTGGTTCCCCTCAGCAGCTTCAATCCGAATCCATTAGAAGAATGCATGATTTCATGATGTAGGGTCGAGCAAATAAAGAATGGATCGATTCAATCTCTAAAAAGGGAAGTCAGCACTTCAAGAGGTAGTCAAGCTCTTTGCATACATGTGTACCACCGCCAATAGAACACGAGCACTCAAAAATATGTGGGGAAAGAAAGAGATTACTGGAACCTCTGGGACTAGTAGTGAGTGAGATGAGCAACACCCATCATTAGGAATTGATCGATAAGAAGGTTTTTGGAACTCCTGCAGAAGACTTGACACATGTATGGGCAAGGGCCCTAGCGATCAGATTTGAAGCAATCAATCGGGCCTTCACAGAGCTAGAGGAGAAAGAAGAACAAACATACAAGTTGTAGGATAGCATAAATCGAAAGTTCAAAAACTTGGAGTACCCGCAATGAGTGAACACTCAACTGCTGATGAGTTGATCGGCCCTTTCAAAGAATACATCAAGAAAGGGGTGGGCAACCCATTGTCCTTCACTAAGGATACCCTCAACTTCTTCTCAGAAATCTGAGCCTCCATTGCACTTATCACAGAAAAGCATTCATCATGGTTCGGGAAGTGCAAGGACGTCAACAGTGTGACTGATGGATGGACTGAAACCTTGAGTTGCATTCGTATCCCTCATGCCGACAAAGTAGAACCAATAGTGACTCATTTCAACCAGGAGTTTGGAAAGACAGAAGCCTTCTTAGGATCACAAAGTGGAGAGAAGTTAGAGAATGGAGCTAAGTCCATTGCAGCAACTCATCCTTCAGCATAATCCTTCTTATTTCTCTTCTTTCTCTTGCTTTTCTCTTCTCATACAACACCCTCTCTCCTCAATGTTATATTTTTATGTTGAGAGTTGCAATTTTTGATATGACTTCAGTGACTTGAAATGTAATGTAAATTTAAGTCACCTTGATATTATAAAAGGGACTTAAGTATTTAAAAAGGAATATGAGCAGTCTTAAGTCACATTAAGGTATTTGAAAAGTCACCAGGAAGATGAAAAGTTTTCCTCCTCTTCTATAAATTGTAACAATCTCCTCATTTGAAGGTCTTCTGAAAATTCTTCTGAATTTTTGCTTCATAGATGTTGGAGCTGTTTTTTGTGAATTCATGAGAGAGTTATCCTTGTGAAGAGAGCAAGAGATAGAAATTTTCTTCCATTTCTCCTATTACAAAATGTCTTCTACTTCTCACGCTATGTGCAAATTCAGTTGGAGCTTCAATAAAGGAAGAAGGAATTTTACCCTCTTTGATTAAGGAGTTTGTTGGTACTTTGTGCCCATTAAGCTTCATTTGGTCTTGTAGCTATTATGCAGATTTGTTTTCTTCTATATTCAAGTGCATGTAATGAAACTTCTAGCTGGTGTATGCAAGTCTTTGATTTTCTACTTAAACATTAGTTTTTCTCTTTTCTAATTTTCCCATTCCCTTTCCCACCTTCCTAGCAAAGTCATCTCTTGCAGGTATATGCAAGAAATTTCCGTAGGGTCAGTGGAGTGCCCCTGTTGGATCCCCGGCTGAAAAGCCACCAGGATAAAACTCACATTTCACTCACGCATGCACATACGGTAGCTGCACCGGTTAAGTAGAGGGACTTAGACTCTAGAGCGTTGGCAAGATAACCACCAATTTGTAACCGAAAATTTTTCTCACAACAATTTGAAATTTCATCTAGCACATATGGGATGAACCTACAAGTGACATCTTTGTGTTGGATTTGTGTCTTTATAAGACCATCCCGTAGGTTTGGATGTAAACTTCTACTATTTAGGTCTACCATAAACACACTTAAAGAATATTTTCTTAGGGTTCTTAGGCATGTAATGGTATACACTAGGATGGAAATAGGATTGTTGACATTTCCTAGTCAAGAATTTTACATGGTCGAATTTTGGGATCATGAAGTTATTTGTAAAACAGAAATAGATTTTGGTGAGCTATTTTTAGAGAAGTTTTTTCTATATTTAGACTACCCCTTATTATTACTACACTTCCTATGGGTTCAAGTATTAAGATATAATATTTTCCCTTGAACAACTTTGATCTTGTTATTATTCTCCTAGTTTCCATTGTAAAGGTCAAGGCCCCTCCTTCTAGTGCTAATAATTATTTTTATCTCCATGAATTTCCCATTCTCGTATCCCTTTCTAGTGCCCAAAATGTTAGGGATTCATCAAAAATAGTATGCATGTAAGCATGAAAAAGACACAAATATTCATGTGAAAATGAGTGAGATAATTCCTTTTTTGAAAGGAACTACATAATATTCATTCCATCTCCCAAGATTACCTCTCGCTTGGTATTAATGACCAAAATATTTTGCTACGAATAACTCAAAGGCATAATGTTGTTATTTTTGTTTGAAGGTGTTTGTTACTGCAAATACAACGGGAAGTTTTTTCTTGGGAATAACTAATAAGGTTTAGTTTAAGTATTATACAAGAAATATATACTGATTATATTATATTTCATAGCTCATTTGATGCAAAAATCTACATAAAAGTGTTCAACCATGAATTTAAGTCACAATTACTTATGATTAATTTCTATAAACAAATTGTGATCTTTAGTCCTATGTTAATATAATCTAATTATGGTATTAAAAGGTGAAAAGAGTGAGCATGGTAGGTATAAAAGAGAAATAAGTTCATATTTTGTGATGTGATTTGAACACCAAGATCTAATAATAATGTTTGTGCTCAAGCCAATATGCATTCAATCAAGACACATATAGGTACAAGTCTCGAGGGAATGAACTATTAATTTAAGAGGAACCCAATGTTAATGGACACATTTCCTATAATTTCAACAATGAAATATATTGCAAGTAATAAGCATAATCAAGTATTGTTTAACATTTAGGTGGATTAAATCAAACATACATAGTTGTAGAACTTAGGCCAAATATATAGTAAAGTAAGATAATACAACACATAAAAAATTTCATAAGTTTATTTATTCCAAATGTAAGGATCTTTATAATGTCTTTCATCTAGGTATTTATAGGAAAACCCAAGTTAAATAATGAGTTATAAACATTAATGGTTGAATCCTACTACATATCCCAAATAAATAAAGGGTGGTTAGATTCTCAAATCAGATTGAATGCCAAATGGGTGACCAAAAAGTGTATGAAATTCCCAAATCATCATCAAAATCCTAAAATATCATCATTTGATGTTTCTAATTTCTTATAATAATCATGGATTGATTCTATCTAATTAATGGAATTCAATGTTTAGTGATGTGCATGAGATCTTGTCTTCAAAATTCAAGCTTCCATTTAATTCACCACCTTCAATTTCTAACATGGCATATCCAAGGAGATATATATGACTTACAATATTTTCAAGTGGAGGAGATGTGTATTTCCCAACAAAATGTAAGAAATTGTAAATTTTTGATTCCATATGGTCAGATTTTTCATCTAGCATATTGGGTGATTTTTCCTTTCTTGTACTCCAAGTTCTAGTATGAGTGAGCTTCATGGTTTTTCATAGTGATTGTGCACTTTGTTTTACAACACAAGTGTTTATTCTTCATTGTGTATCTTCCTCTCCTTCCATTTTGTGTGGAGAAACATCATTGGTACATGTGTCATTTGTAACTTGTGTGTCCCATTATTTCACATGTCTCGCATATAAGTCCGATGCGCTCTAAAATTCATTATAAATAACCTCACTTCACTGTAAATAACTTCAATGCGTTGACACATCAATCAGCCTAAGTTGAGCACTCACTCAAGAGCACAAAGGCACTAGGTCCCTTTTTAGATTTGTTTGTATAGAATGTTGGCATGATGGTGTATAAACATATTCAGGCTTATGATCGTAATAAAGAGCCCACAAAGGCATAAATCGGATCTAGATCTTAGATTATATGGAATATGAACTAGTAATGACTATAAAAAGATTTACCATACAAGAACTAGATTCAGTCATGTCCAATACCATTATCTAGCCAATATGAACCATTGTTTTAAATACTTTAAAACTAAAAATCTTCTTACATTACATAAGTATCTCCATAATTCATGCACCTAAAAAAACCAACAACATAACTCTACCATAGTTTCACACACACAAACACACACACACACACACACACACACACACACACACACACACACACACACACACACACACACACACACACACACACACACACACACACACACACATATGGGTGGGGACTTTCCCTTCACCGCCCATGCACTTCTCAAAGTAGTTCACATGCTAATAGTATCCATGCACCTTTACAATAGATTGCACAACATGCAAGTGATCTAATAATAGACTTCCTATAGTTAACTCTGAGTAGAAATCCTATTATTAGTCTAAACTATGCATAGCTCTTAGTTTTCTCTTGTTCCCAAAATACTATTGCATGGAGAGCAAGTCTTCATCTCTTTGTGTGCTCAACACGCTATCTCCAAAAATATCCCTTTTCCACAAAACGGCTAAGTCCTAATCCTAGGCTCTTCAACCCTTTCATAGTATCACGATATTCCAACGCCCTACATTCACGTGTCCAATACTTAGGTGATTTTTATTCATTTAAAATTACCCCACACTAGAGTACATTACCTCCCCAAAAATGGGTAATCACCTTGTCACTCCAAAGAATATAGGATAAATGAATGAAAGAACAAGGAATAAAGAATATGGTGAGCCATTTTATTGTGTACCCTTTTCATCTTCTGGCAGAATGAATTATGGATATTCACTTTGTATTTCTCCCTCAAACTCATACCATTCCTTAAGTGTTGCATTGGTCTTGTCAGGGATGTCCACAATGATGTCATCTAACTCATCCATAGTCATGTTTCCACCTTCACTTTTCAAAATTCTAAGGATGTTGGCCATACCTGAGACCATCCCTTCCATGACATCCACCTTCACGGAAATGAGCTTCCCGATGCCCTTGATCTGATCCATATGTTGTTTCTTCACAGCATCCAACGCACCGCATTTTGTTTCTACCAAGGTAGCTCGTTGCAATACGCCCGAGTGTTTCATCCTTTGCTACCTATAGAACTTCATTCTCATCTCGCCTTTGTCATTTCCTTTATCAAGTTATCGTGTACTATACACATGGAAAATATATTTTCCTTCTTCATTTCATCTTTTAGGGATTATAAAACTGCCTCGTAGCTAGATATATTTCTTGCAATTGAAGCCTTGACCCTTGATGCTTCTTACACAAAATCCTTTTTCTTAGGGAGGAACGTTGGTTCTTCCTCCAGAAGTAGGAAAATTGTCTTTCGTAGATAGTGTAATTCAGACTTGAATTCCCGAGGCACCTTCTCCTGAAAATTGGGTTGTTTCTAAAAATCTCATCTACAATCTGCTCTCCGCCATATTTTTTAACATTATGAGCCTCGACTATCGCATTATATCACTCCTGAGTGAGGTGCTTGATCTTTTTTTCTTTTTATTTCTTATCATCTAATAGCGCTCATTTTTTTTTTCTACCTTATCAATATTTTGGCACGCTACTTCAGTTGGCACTTTGACCAATGTGTTACCCACCTATTCATCTAAAAATATGTTGGCTTAATAGTCACATATCATGTATAAGGTGCATTCCTCATCTTCTTTGAACTACGTGCCTCCTTGAAGACATAAAAATCAGACTCATCCATGTGAGTTTGCATAATCCAAGATATTTTTTTAGTGCATGTGTTGGCCATTTCTGGGTCCATCCAATCCTAACCATATAATTTCTTGTTGGGAAGAGTGCTCTGGAAGTGGGTGCAAATATTTTTTGAAGGGTCATACATATA
Source organism: Taxus wallichiana var. yunnanensis (assembly GCA_018340775.1). Lineage (NCBI taxonomy): Eukaryota > Viridiplantae > Streptophyta > Pinopsida > Cupressales > Taxaceae > Taxus > Taxus wallichiana. The sequence continues at coordinate 382,645,837 of CM031242.1, forward strand.
ACCCAAGTTCTAAGTACCTATTGCCTCTTCCTCATCATGCCCACCTACATGCTCACCAAAATCCTCATGAGCACATGGGCCCTCTTCTTGTTGTCTTACCATGCTTGCATCGTAATATACAAAGGCCTCTGATATCCTGATTCACTTTTCCTTCATCCTATCCTTCCTTCTATGTGGTGTACTATGACTTTTGTGTCTCCACCAACATTGCTCTCTCCTTCACTAAATCACTATTCATGAATACTTACACTTGGGTCTATAGTTTGATAGACTATGTACTCACCAATATCTTCATTTTTTTGCATTTCCACACTGGGGGTGGCCTCTTCTCTATGACCACCCATACTTGGAGTTTCCGCCTCTTCTTGCGTGCTTGGCTGTGGGGTCTCCTCCTCACTATCTTTAACATGAACATATTTCTTGCATTTTCTCCTTTCTTCATCCTTGTCCTTCACATGAGTCACGTGTGGTGATCTCCTTCGACTTGGTGTGAAGTCCCTCTACCAGTGTCTCTTGATATGTGTCTTCTCCACAAAACTCTCCTGGTATGCACTAGTCTAGGGATGTCTTCTAGTTCTTCCTACTCTATGACATTTTCTATTCTTGTAGGCATTGGATACTCTTGAACATGGGGCATGGATGCAACATGCCTTGAAGTCCCTACTATCTGCCCCTTCTTTGGAGGTCCTGAAATTTCCATATATGTTCCCTTCACCACTTTTCCATCCTTGAACCTTGGTCTCAAATATATATATATATACACACACGTTAGTTCAATCTTCCCTATGACCAAACCTCCGTAGCATGATGTCCACATTTCCTGATTCCATGGTTTCTACATAGGCGTCTTTAACTATCCATACATATTTTTTTCACAAAATGTGAATATCTACGTCCACCTTGTCTGCATCAAACTAGAGTTGGCACGCATCATGGAATTTGTTTACAGAATCTTTAAAGTATCTTGTGGTAAATGCAAAGGGTAACTTACACCATGGGCTCTTCTCTCTAGAATTCATATGGAAGCACCCCAAGCTGAAATGTTGGTAAACCACAAATTCAGCCTCTCCTTCCAACACCTTTGGAAATTCACGTGGAATGTGCCACTCTCCCTCGAATGCCCTGCGCAGTCTCCTAAACCACTTGTCTAGGTGCTCCTTGTATGTATTAGAAGTAGTCCCACGTAGAGTGTACTTGGAATATTTCTTTTTTGGGGACTTATTCTCCAACGAAAACTTATAGATATTCTCCCTAAGTCCGTCGGGTACTCCAATTTCACTAAATACAATCAATAATAGAATTACACCCTAGGTAATTTTCTCACCTTTATCTTTTTGGATGCGTGACACATTTACCAATATTTCTATGATGTACCTGAAGATGTTGTAGTTTAAATTGTTGACCATTTTTTACACTATATGCAACCAGTGCATATTCACCTTGTTTCATCACTCAGTGGCACTCAGCTTGCTCCCCACTAAGCATGCTACAACTTTGGTGGCCATGTTTGTAATATTGGTGACTTTGAAGGCTCGCCCCCTTCTTATACTTGATGTAGGGATGTTGTGGCATAAATTCCCTCGTCATCTGATAGTTCTCCAGTGATCTCTGAGTCTGAGTCATGCAGCCCTGTCACCTTTCCAATCAACTTGGCGGTGATCCTCATTCTCCTTCCCGTGAAGTAAAAAAGTATTCATGGACACATGACATGAGCCACTAGTACAACTAGTCGGGCTTCCCAAAATAAGGTAACTCCATAATTTTCATGATGCCCACACTTTCAAGTAATTTCTTCACAGAGTCATCCAAGACCCTAGTGCCATCTGTCAATCATTGATTTGTCCTCTTATAAAATTTTGTTGCGATGCCCTTCAGGAATTTATTGGTGTGGTAGTTGATCTCTGAAATCCTACACTATGTAACATTTTTTGTCCAAGGATGCCCCTCAATAAATTATTTTGGATATAATATCTCGACCAGTCATTCCTCTGTCAGTCGTCAACCTCATTCTCTATCAGTAGGAGCCCTATGTAGAGCCATTGCTCCTTTCGATTCTACGAGTGTGAAATGAAAACCCTAGCTGCCATGTAAGCAAATAATAAAGCACACTCTCATCATGGACATGCACCACTACTTGAATCCCACTTCTATGCCTAGACTCTCAACATCATGCTTCAAAACATGACATGCTTACTCATTTTGTAGAGTTCTTGTCACCTCCATCTCTTCTTCACACTTTTTAATTTTTCTTCAAATTCATAAGGTGGAAAATGATGTTGAAAATTCTGAATTTAAACCAAGTTTCAAAAATCCCCTTCATTAATTTCCCCACGTACCACTATACACGACATTAACTCCTATTAAGTGTGTATCACGCCTCCTTATCCCGCACCCCAATCTATCGTGCCTCAAAATTTTGTGCCTTAGTCATAATTTTCTAGAACGCCACTACTTATCCATCACAGATCTCCTCTGCCCATGCTTCCTTATGCCAAAGTAGTTTATCCAATGTGCCCACATCATAGGTATTATCCAACGATGTAGTCTCTTTGATTAATATTGAGCACCCAATGCCTTACACACGGTCTTAAATTTTGAGTGATTGTCTTGAAGTTCTCATCAATTTTGAAATAATGTTCCTTTTATGGTCACCCATGATTTTATTTATTTTTCGTACCTTATTATTTATCCACCCCACACTAAGGGGATGCATAGTCCTTTATGTATAAAAAAATTTGAGATTGTAATCAGCTTTCGGCACACAAACACGCTTATTACAAAAACACTCAACTAAATTGACAAAGCATTGTGAAAAGAAGGAAATGTGTTAAAATACATACAAGTAAGGGAAATATAATCTAAATGGAAATACCGCCTTATCATAAACACCAAGAATACTTATTTGTAGTAGGGCTTTAGCCTACTCCTATTGAAGTAATAGGAAACCGTATTCCATCAAACACCTCTAGCTAGTGACAAGCACTTGATTCAATTATATGAGTTATAACATACGGTCCCAACCAATGCACCGTAAGCTTTCTTGGGTATCACATAAAATTTGAATCATAAAGAAGTACCATATACCCAACCACAAGTTATTTGTTCTTAATTTTCTTGTTGTGCCATGCCTTTTTCCTAGCTTTTTCTTGCTTCTAACTCTAACGTGCTATGACACACCTCTCATCTAGTTGTATCAACTTGTCCATTCTTTCTTCCAATGCTTTCTCATTAGTTGGAACTCCCACACACATAATATGCAAAGAAGGTAACATGAATTCCATGTGAAGAAATGCTTTTGTACCAAACACTAATTGAAAGGGCATGGCCTTATTCAACCTCTTGTAGGTTGTTCTATATGCCCAAAGTATAACAAAACTTAATCATCCCAATATTTCGCTCCAACATCACAATTTTTCGTCAATGTATATCTCAATATCTTGTTGAAGGATTCAATAGTCCCATTTACTTGAGGGTGATAGGGTGTTGTCTTATGGTGCACAACCATAAATTCATCCAATAATATCTTGATTTTGTCATTCAAGAAATGAGTGTCCCTATCACTTATTGAACTCAAAGGACATTCAAACGTAGTAAGAATATTTTCCCACAAGAACCTTGTTGTTGTAGTCATTTTAAAATCCTTCGTAGGTGCCAATTCTACCCACCTTGTAATATAATTTGTACAAGTGATGATATAATGTGATCCATTTCTACACGTGGTTGGGGAAATAGGACCCATAAAGTCAATTTCCCATTTCTCAAAAGGCTCTAGACTAGTAAAAGGCCTCAAAGGCATTTCATTTCTCTACCTAGGTTTTCCAAGGTGCTGACAGTTATCACACACCTTACAATACTCTTTGAAATCTTTATATAGGGCCTCCCACCATAAACTAGCTAGAATAATCTTGTTTGTGGTGGTGTTCCCTATATAGTTTCTACGTGCAATACCTCCATGAGCCTCCTCTATTATTATTGTGCACTCATGATCCAATACACACCGATGCCAAACTTCATCTCACCTAGTTTTTATAAGTCACCACCGATCAACATGATAGGTGCGGCACGAATTATGAGTTATTTCTTTCCCAAGGCTTTCATTCCTTTTGGCACCATACTTATGCATAAAAAGACAACAATATCCTCTAATTCCGAGGGCACATGGTTTAACTCGTATAATTATGCATTCGAAATGGTATCTTCAATACTTTGTACATCCTCTCTGATTGAATCCTTGATACGTGGTCTAGGCTAGAATTGCTTTTACCTAGATTTACTATAACTATGAAGTCAAACTCCTAGAATAATAGAACCCAATGACATATGTGCCCCTATAAAAAAAAATTATTCGCAAAGTATTTTAAAGCCATGTGATCTGTATAGAACAAAAAGGTGTTTCTAGTAAGTATTGTCTAAACTTTTATAGTGCGTAAATCGGTGACAAAGTCTCACACTCGTAGTTGTATAATTTTATTATGCAAGAGTCAACTTTCTTAGCAAAGGAAATATGACGATCTACAATAATTTCTCCTAGATGAGCTAGAACTATACCAATGGCCATGCCAGGCATCCACATGTACGTGAAAGGTTTTATTACATGAGGGAAATGTAAAATAGGTGCCATAGTAAGCCTTTCCTTCAGCCGCTTCAATGCATGATGTTATGGTTCTCCCCAATAGAACTTCCCTTTACCTTTTAATAACTCCTCCAAGGACGCAACAATCTTAGCATATCCTTTGATAATTTTTCTGTAATATCCTATGTGGCCCAAGAATCCATGCACCTCAATTTGACTAGTAGGCTCCTTCAAGCCTAGATGACTACAACCTTAGCTGGATCTACTAAAAAACCCTCCTTGCAAATGATATACCCTAGTAGAGTTCCAAAAGGTGTAGAAAATACACACTTCTTGATATTTAAAGAGATACTTAACTATCTGTACCTCTCAAACATTAGTCACAAATTGTCACAATAATCCTTGATAATCCCATACACAGTCCAATTATCCAAGTAAACTTGCAATAATGTGTGAATAAAATCCTGGAATGCTTGAACCACAATGCATGAAAATACTACAGCACATTCTTCAATCCAAAGAGCACCATTGTGTATGAAAAAATTCCCCATTCAATAGTGAAATTTGTCTTCTCTTGATCCTCCTTAGTAATTATTACTTGATGATACCTAGAGAATCCATCTGTAAAAGAGTAATTTTTGTGCCCTGTAACGCCTTTCGATATTTTCTCATTGAATGGTGTAGGGAAAGGATCAATCACACATGTATCATTTAGCTCCCTATAGTCCACACAAATTCTAATTCTTCTATCTTTCTTTATGTTGATTACCATAGGGCTAACCCACTATGATTCCTCTATGGGCTCAATAATTCCATATTCCAACATCTTGTCAATTTAATCTTTAATTTTAGACTAACCGGCAAGCGCACCTTCATTTAACTTAATTTTCATCTAACCCAAAGATTCATGCACCCCTTTCAACTCATGGTAGCCACTAAGAAATAAGTCATGGAAATCACATAGTAACTCAATTATCTTAGCCACTTCAAAGTCATACTAGTAATCTCCAATGATGGCCTCCTTAGGTTTAGCATCCATTCCAATGTTCACCTTCTTCATCTTCATAGGTTCATGGTAGGCATGCCCCTTCTCATCCACATTGTCTAAGACCTCACACGTACCCTCTAAATGATCTATGTCCAACTTTTCCACATCTTCATCATCCACCATATAGACCATCTTTCCTTTCTCCTTCTCTAGGCAAGAGTTATCAAGTATTTTTGTATATGTCTCATATACTTCATCAAAACATGCTTCTAGGTTTGACTCACCAAATAATTCCTAAATAAGTACTTCAGCCTTTACAATATATCTCATAGTCAATCACTTCATACCATGTAATGCATCTTTCACCGAGGTTTAGCGGAGAAGTAGTCAAAAGTCTAGATCATTCATGCAGTCAAGTCTTTCCAATTTCCCGTCTCTCTATATAGCTCCGCATAAACATACCAAGCGTGCACACAACCTTGAAAAGTGAAATAAAATTTTTACACCCACAACGAAGGTGGTAAAGCCTCCTGCCCCTGTGTCCAGAGTATCTCACACTATTGAACGTGGTGCTGAATAATATTATTACCATGATATTCACATATTTGAGTAGGTGAATTACTCCTAAGAAACCGGACTAATAGAGCAATTATCACTTCTCTCCATTCTATGATATTAACCATATGAATCATCCACCAGAGCATGCGTTTATCCCACGTAGGGTATACACTAACATATTTCTTCTGTCCAGCTAGATCTTCCATTGTACTTCAATGACTCGCAGGAATACCTTAGGGTTTCCTTTTCTAGTGTATTAGGGTACCGTGCTATTGCCTAGCCTTCTAACATAGCGCAGCACTTTGCTTATGTGTGTATCTCGCACTTCTTACCTCGCACCCAACCATCTCATAAGTGTCATACACCCAATTATCATAGGAAATACTTGTAATATCACTGATGGATTGTGCATCATCCCACTGGAGAATTCCTTCCTTAGATGGCTCAAGTGCTTCTGGATCTCGAATGGTGCATACATAAATTATGTTTAGGTCTTCTTCACTTAAGGGCTCAACATAAGGTGTAGATTTATCATATGTAAAAAGGATAATAAATCACCCCTCATTGTTTGCAAAACTAATATATCCCTTATTGAACTCTAGATCAACATTATTTTCATAGCACCAAGGGCACCCAAGTAGAGTTAGGAAGTTGTTTGCTTCTTCAAGCACTAAGACCTCAAATTCCCCAGTGAACTTGGCCCCTGTATAGTAATGGATGCATCCTTCAAGTCTTCTATCGGTGTGTTTTTAATCCAATTTGGCATAAACTGTACATTAGAAGATCGTTCTAATAGAGGTATACCCATCTACAACCATGCATCTAAAGTAAGCACATTCACTTATGCACCTATTTCAATAAGGATGTTTCTCAAAAGTCACCCATCCACAACAACATTCAGAGTGATCTCCTTGTCATAATCCAAGGTATGAGGAAGGAGATTAGCATGCAAGACCTGTTTTCTATTCTCAATACCAGCATGTAGAGTGTTTCCATTCCACAAAATCCCTAGTAATAGAATAATATTCTCATGGCACAACATCTTACATACCCATTTCAGATCATAAACATCTCGACTAGGAAGTATCACCTGCCTTCTTTTATTACAACTTCCACAACTACTCCTTTAAACATTGTATTTCACCCTGCAAATTTTTGAGTACCTCCATGGTTTCCTAATAAACCTCCTTCTGATGTGTAGGGTCTAGATATATTGCATGTAAAACCTCCTCCTTAGTAATGGTAGGCTTTTGTTGCAACATTTCTCTAGTGCATACAGCCTCAATGCATGTAGTAATCTTCACAAGTACCATCTCAAGATCTCGGTGCTAACTTCAGCATCCATTGGTTTTCCATGATGCGTTATATCATAACCATCCTTGCACCCTTATTCTCATGTTTTTCTTATTTCTTAGATGTTCATATAAGTCCGAACTCTTCATAGTTATGATTATTTCCGCAAAAATAACAAGTAATGTTCTGAGGAAATTTCCACTTGTAATAGTCAGGGGATCCGCATGTATAAAATGTTCCACAAGGGAACTCACTTCTTCCACCGCCACAACCTCGACCTCTGAATCCACCATGGTATCCTTGACCTCTACCACAACCTCCCTTAAAGTTCCCTTCATTTTGATCATAGCACCCTTCAGTGTGATCATGATCATGTTGCTCAACTTTTATCCTTAGAGTTATTCAAAACTCTAGTCTTTTGTACACCAATATCAATGACATTATGGATTTGATCAATCAACTTGTAATCTTCAGTATTGTGAGTTGTGTAACGGAAAATATTACAATAGCAAGACATGTTCTTCCTTATCACACATTGCAACAATGAACAACATCTTACATCATGTTCCAAATGAAATATCTTACAGTCTAGTGACAAAGAGCGCACCGATATGCAAGGAAAACTATCCTTAGTATGCCCCTCTACTTCAAAATATATGCACCAAATTCCACCGCACATCTCATGCACTAAATTGGCTGATATTTTCTCCAATTACTTTTCCATAGATGTAATCTAAGCTTCCAGAATGGGCTCACTCCGTGTCTATACCTCCAACTACCTCAACGTGCGAGCTACTTCAATTTACTTACATGAGTCTATATAAGTCTTATGTGAGATAACCCTCCTAAAAGGTGTGATCAGGCCTCTGAAAAACCACTGTGCATGCTAGCTTACATTGATATCATAAAAAAGTTTAGACAAAATTATTTTGAAGTGAGCATCATATTTTCAAACACTCTCGGTAGTGCCCCGCTTGATATACTTGAGCGCGCTTATAATTTTCTACTCAAACTCATGGATATAAAATGCCTTCATGAAAGCATCTTGTAATGTTGTACAATCCACACATGTCCGATCGGGGTCAAACTTTCTATACCAACTATATGTGTGTCCCTACTATTTAGTTACAAAATGACTTGCCTTGCGCTCGAAGCCATAATTCCTTTCACACGCCACATTATTTCACACATATGCACATGCTTAGTAACATATTCTATTCCCAATACTATGGAAGGTGAAGTGAGATTTCCATGTAAATATTTTGGGGCTGGTGAGGACCATGCCCACCAGATCTAGAACCTTCTATGTTACCTCCATCTCCAGATCCACCAAATACCAAGCCACCAATTGTTCCTCCCGATCCTCCACTTGTAGAAGGAATTAAATAAGAGGAGGTACTACCCTATGTCCCAATAGCGGTGCTAAACTGAAATCCTATAGTCTGCGAAGTTGTGCTGCTCAGAGATGTGATTCCAAATTTTTGTGTTCCTGTGTTCTGCGCCAATGACACACCTAAAAAGATCAGTCCTCCAAATATCAGGGAAGATGTCTACCTAGCCATAAATGTACTTGCTATTTGATTCACTCCTGAACTTGCTGAAATTCAACTCTACCTCTTGCTACTCTATTTCCCATACTAGCTTGTTGAATACTTGTTGGTACTAAGGAGTAGAAAACCAAGTGCAAGGGCTAGGTTGTTAGGTGGATTCAAATGCACGCCCACGACCCATGTTTTCTCTGTTTGTACACTTTCATAAGAGGCTGATGAGGGGTCCCTGTCATGTTTTTCCAAATAGGGGAGTTCTATATTCTCTAGCTCCACGTCCTCTACATGAGCTCTAAATCCTTCACAAGCCATCTCTCTCCACAATGCCATTCATTCTATAACTTTGTGTTACTTCTCTAAATCCCTCTCGCATGCCTCATTAAACTTAAGCTTCCTATCTTCTCTTTTCCTCTCCATCACAAAGCCTTTCATCCTTCACCACACCTGCCCTTTCCCTCGCGCGTGGTGGGTTTTATCTAGCTAGTAGATTCTGTTAAAAATTCAAGGTTACCATCAAGATCTTGATTGTTAGTAGAATTCCTTGCAGATATGTTCCCTTGGGATAACGTAAAAATTGAAACTTAGCTACCTATTGGAAATAATAGGTGGAGATTGAGCACTCCAAAATATAGCTATTCAAAACACCACAAAACTAAGTATCCACAATGCGTGTCCAAATCAGATTAGCATCATAAAGGGCCTAAAATTATTATTTCATCCAAACAAGTGTGAAAAACCTCCAATTCATTTTTGACATGTAAGAAAATAACCACTCATATATCTCTATTGGGAATATAACAAAGAAGCTCTCATATAAGCAAATCATCTGATTCTTCTCCACCCACGGGTGTGTGTCAAACTCGAGATCCAGTGTGTTGAATTTCCAAGCATATTATTCCTCGAGATCCACTATCCAATCCTCAAAACTTTCTAATGTCAACTGGTACGTCTTCATCACACAACATCCTAAAAACAATTGAAAAAGAGGTCCTAGCAATGAAACCAATGATATAGTCTAGAATTCACTTTAAATAACCCGAGGTGCTAGCACATCACTCAAATGATTTGAGCCCTCACTCAAAGCATGTAAAAGCACCTCGGTCCCTCTTTAGAGTTGCTTACACAAAATGTTAGCATGATGGTGTATAAACATATTCGACTTATGATCAGTAATAAACAGCCCACAGTGCATAAACCAGATCTAGATCTTAGATTATATGGAAGATGAACTAGCAATGACTATAACAAGATTTACCATGCAAGAACCAAATTCAGTCATGTTTAATACCATTATCCAGCCAATATGAACCATTTTATTAAATACTTTAAAACACAAAAGCTTCTTACATTACATAAGTATCTCCATGAGTCATGCACCCAACAAAACCAGCAAAGATAACTCTACCATAGTTTCACACACACACACACACACACACACACACACACACACACACACACACACACACACAAAACCATGCAAATGAATACATATATATGGGGGTGGAGACTTTCCCTTCACCACCCATACATTTCTAAAAATATGAGCCATGCAACTTTACAATAGGATGCACAACATAGAATTTCTCTAACAATAGATTTTCTATAGTTAACTCTGAGTATAAATCCTATTATTAGCCTCATCATCACACGCATTCCCAAAATACCATTGTGTGGAGTGCAAGTCTTCATCTATTTGTGTGTTCAACATGTTATCTCCAAAAATCACCCTTATCCACAAAACAACTAAGTATTGATCCTGGGTGCTTCAATCCTATCATAGTGTCACGCACTCTTCCAATGCCCTATATTCGTACCCAATACTTAGGCCTTTTTGTTCATTTAAAAAGTCTCTAGGTATCACAAATATGTGTACAATATTTTTGCATATTAATGGAATATTCAATGTTAGTATCATGAATTGATAATTAATTATTAGTAATATACTCATAGTGTGCACTTTATATTATAGTGTGTTTCCATTTTCTTTATTTTAAGTGCAAAAGTGTGCACTCTATAGTGGTTCGTAATTTTGTGTTGTATGGGTAATGGGAATGCATTCCAAACCATGCACAATATATTTATTAATTTAAATGTTAACAATATTTGCACAATCCCTTATGATATTGTGATTTTATGTATGTTATATGTGCACACAAACCTTAAGGAAACAAAGTATTAGGTGTTAGATATTCCCAAATGGGTGATGTATCTTATATATCATACTTATGTTGAAGAATTATAAGGATGTGGAAATTTTCAAGGTAGAAAATTTACCTTTGGGAAAATCTATGAATAATTTGGGATTTCGCACAATATATGGTTGGTTGCTTCACATGTTTCAATACCACAAATAATTGTGATGTTACATGACTTATGATATGGCCATGAAATGAATTACATGACTTGGTTAAAATGATAAATCAAATTTAATGATTTGGGGATTGTAATGACAAGGTGAACAGGGAAGGTTGCATAGCATTTCACAATGATTTATATTAGGTGTGAGAAGAAAGATACAACCACGTATATCTAAGATGCCATTGATGACTATGCAATACCGGTGTGTGATACAACCTAAAAGGAATATTGAGTGGTAGTAATGGAATGTATTTGTGAAGACCACAAGAAATGAAATGGTAGAGGGGTGCAATAAAAATTTAGCAAGAATATGTTAGTGCATAAAGACAAGGATCTGTGAGAAAGATGAAAACTAAGTTTGAGCACAAGCATGGATCACCTTCAAAAATCCCCAAGTGTTTCATGGTTTCATATATGAAATTAGGGGTGTGTTGTGAAGAAATAACAAATATAAGTATCTAATGTTGTTTTCCATTGAATAATATGAATGTTGGTAGAATAATACCACTTGGAAAGGAATAAGTGAATGCATCTTATGCTAAATGGTTTAATAATATATCTTGAGAAGTGACCCTCACATTTGGATTTTGAGATCCTAGAGATAGTTTTGAAATTTCCTTATGCATGCATCATAGTAATCATTTCCCATTTTTAAAAGTGTAGGGTGAGTCTAGCTGGACGATATTAAAAAGTGGAAGTCAAAGAGAAATGTATGATGTAGACACCTATAATTATGCCTAAGCAATTTAAATACTTAAATTGCGCTAATTATCTCCTTTCCCACAAATTGACGACATATTGTCAATGGTGCTCATCTTCTCTTCCATTGTCGTTAATTGATTACATTAAGCTAATTAATTAAGTCACCTATCCAACACATACCCTAATTAATGACCTTTCGTTAATCGACACCTTCTATCTAGTCTAATTAATTATTATTAATTAATTAGCCTCCCTTCTCATTAAATCAATAAATCTCTATTTAATTGGTTTAATTCCCTCCTAATGGTCTAAATCATACTAAAATCCCTCTAAAAGCTTATAAAAGCTTGCACATGTATTAATTAAACATCTTGATTAATTAATACACCCCCTTTATCCACATGAGCCACTTGAGGACAAACTAAACCCTCCTAAAGCTAACTCAACCCCATCTAAACCCCCCTTATCCATAACTAACTCTACATCTCCATTTATCCCACATTCATGAGGATGTGTTGAATCCTTTATCCTTTGGGCTATATAAAGAGCCCTCCTCCTACCTTTACACTTACACCTAAATCTCTCAAGAGACAAAAGTAAGCACATAGTTTCATACTAATAGCCTTTTGTCATTCTTGAGCCCTCCATCCTCCATTCTTGAAGAGCTAAGCCTCACACCCAAGCATCCATTGAAGGATCAAAGCAAGAAAATATAATTTGATTGCCATTGGACTACTTAGGTCCATTTTAATGTTAAATTAGGAAATTAAGGGGAATAGAGTTCATTAATTTACATTGTGTTTTGATCAATTTCAAAGTTATTAATGTTAAGGGTAGGAATTGCTCATTTCTTCATCATGATGGTGTAATTTCTCATTTTTAGCTAGGTTAGGAAGCTATTTTTAGGTGGTAGTTTCCTTGCTCTAAATTTGGTTAAATTTGTAGAAACACTTGCACACATTTGGCACGCCGGTGGGACCCTTAGTCCCATGGCATTTTAGTTTAAGTTTCATTGTTTTGGCTAACTTTTTGATATGCACATGTAGTAATTAATGTCCATTTTTTGGAATTTTTTCTCATTTGATATGTGTAACTTCATGTTCATAGCCTTAATTTTAATGGGTTATTTCCATTCTTAAGCTAACTTGTCAAAATTTTGAGATATTGTGAAGTTTCTTGTGTTTTTTCCGTACTTTGGTTACAGGTCTAGTGCAAGCACGATTATAGGGGTGCATGCTTGATTTTTGTGGCACGTGACACTATTTTTAGGGCACACACATCTCTTTGGTGGTGCAGGTGCACTGTTAGGACTGTCACTCTGTCTCTGTTGACCCACACGCACATGCGCGCTAACCATGGCACACATACCCTAACCAGCCGCAGTACACTAACCCGGCATAGTTGTCATTTCGTATTGTACCTTCACTACATTCTAAAACCTGTCAGATTAGTGCACATGCCCTAACTAGGGTGCACATACTATTTTAGTGGTGCAGGCACATTTTTCTAGTAATGTGATTATTCTGTCTATTTTTGTTGTTTTTGTGGCGCACACACCTCTTTGGTGGCACAGGTGCTTGATAAATCTAAAAATTCCACAGAGTGGCGTAGGTACTATTTTAGTGGCACAGGCACTATTTTCATGGTGCACACATCTCTTGGGTGGTGTAGGTACACTGTGAGCTGAAAACAACCTTTGGTGGTGCATACGCCCTAACCCGCGCGCATGCACTGAAAAAGGGGCACAAGCGTCCTTATTTTTTTGAAATTAAAGTGTTGATGTGCTAACATTCTTACAAGTTTATCTAATCATATATTTGTCTTTGCAGGCTATTTTTACATGTTTGTATTTGATTAGGTGATATTTTGCATTGTTTACTTATAGGAAAAAGGATCACGTATGCTCTTCCCTCGCGTCCCTTGGGGCGATCTTGGGAATCAGAAACAATTCTTAAATCCTTTTAATGCTTTGGGATTGCTAAGAGTATTTGAGTTAGAATTGGTTGATTTGGCGTAGTTGGATTAGAGTGTGTTTTTAATTTGTTATCTTTTGGGATTTGTGAAGACATCACGTATGCTCTTCTCTTGCATCCTTGGACGATCTGGAGAATCAGAAATGGTGCCTTCTCTTTTGATGGAAAACTACTAAACATCATCATATAGGACCAAAACGCCATCGCTTGTCAAAGAATGGAGGAATTGAAACAAAAGTCAGAAAACTACTAATACAGTTGTTATACAGGTTGCCAAACGGTGTTCGAGAAAACCACATCTAATTAAAAAGATAAAATGAACAACACATTTAAAACATCAGTATTACAGGTTTTTGGAAAAGGTACGTTCCTCTCCGCTCAATCGTAACATAACCCCTTTGGCATAATGCCTTAAGCTACAACAATGGGGGTGGTTCTAGGAACCCTAAAGTAGTCCACGCAAGAGGGAACCTTGTGGATGAAACAGGAAGTGCTTTGCACTACCTATCTGACTAGTAAATCCTTTGTGAGATAGAGTTACAAGTTGTCCCTACGTGACCCTTTTAAGTACACATTTGGATGCATTTATTGCCCACTATGCTTGAAGGGGGCAAATTTGAGATACTCCCAAACTAGTCATTGTGAATTTTTGGGTAAATCATCCCGCTCGTGGATAATCTTTGTAGCACCTAGGACGAGAGAACCACCTAGGAAGATATACTTTGGCCAAGATCCCACTTTGACCACTCTAAAACAATGTTGAGTTGTGAACCATATTTTTTGAGAAACGTGTGACGCGTTACTTTCACCTAGTTTTTACTTTCCTCGGGCGAGGTGAAACTCTCTGAAGTGAAGCCAATATTTTTTCATCATTTTTTTGATTTGCTTCCTTCACATTCTTTTGACACTTTTTTTACCAGAAGAGGGTGACTACCTCTGTGTTACCAATCGACTATTTCTCTCACTTTTATGTCCGTTTATGCCCATCCATGTTTGTGGCTGGGTTAGTTAAATGTATAAAGTGTGCGAAGGTGTATTCACATCATTGGTAGCCATTCGATCTTGATACCCATGACAAGATCTTCATTATAGTTAGAATGGTTCATCACCGCAAACTTCCTTAGAAGAGTTAGCTTGTTTGTATTGTATCACTACAATTTCAATATTTACATCTTGTTTCTTGTAAACTTGACATAAATACCTATATTGTAAGGTTACGCTGCACACATTTTTAACTATTCCTAGCTATACTTTGAGATTTTTAGTTCGGTTCTATTATTACCTTGATTTCAAGGAGTGCTTTAGTACTACCATTTGTGCGTATTATATCAATAACACCTTGATATCAATACTTCACTTTATCGCAAAGTGGGCTATCATATCTTGGTGATATTGTTGTGTCATTCGTAAATTGTAATCGACACTTTTTGAGATATAGGTCTTAATTGAGTTTGAGCTCGCTCATCGTATATATTGATTGGGAGGTCGCATTGACTTCTTGTATTTACTTACGTTTTGTTCATCTCCTTGAACTTGGCATAAGTGAAAACATCTTGTTAATCATCTTGCAACATGAAACTACTCTTTAAAATGTAGTCTAGGAGGTACTTCATGTAAATAGGTTTCGATACCAAATGCTTGCATCACTGGTGATTTATCACCCTATCACATTGGTATTCTCACATTGTTGATTTATTCATACTCTTAACAAATACATTTTGCATTTCACTTAGGGGTGATCACTAAGATTTAAGCACATTTACAACTTACCCTAGTGAAAATATCACGAAAACATGGCTCTAAAACATGTTTAGGGTAAAAGAAATAGACATACGAGGAACAACAAGTGCAAGCTTGGGAAACCTCTAGCAGACAAGGGTCAAACCCCTTCATCTGATACGACCTAGGACTGCTGTTTTCTATAGAAAAGGAAACAGAATAGACGATCAACCATAGTGGAAATGAATTAGAATCACCACATGCAAACTTTGATTTCGACCCCACTCTACTAGATGAATTTATTCTTAGAAACAAAGATAGAGTGTTGGCACGGGTCATAGAATTAGGGGCCAAATTTCCCATCGAAAATGAAATAATACTACCTATGAATAATGCTACTGAGGAAGAACGTCCCCTTATCAATATGGAAGATATTTTAATGCACGGAAAAGCTTCTACCTCTTACGCAGAAAATGATAAAGTGGTCGGGCATAGAATGCCCTTTATCAAAGTGCCACAAAGAAACAAGATAGAACATGAGATAGGTGAAGAACCTCCATAATACGAAGAGGAGGAACCTTTAGAAGAAGAAGCCACAAACCAAGCCACAATCCAACAACAAATCAATAACCTAAGCTGAAAACTAGCTTTGCTTACTTCCCATGTATAGAAAGACACAAACAAGAATGTTCAAAATTTGAGGCCTAAGGTTAAGATCAATGAACTCCATCGAGAAAACCAAGGAGAAGAAGACACAGGGTATCATCATGTATACATCCCCACTTCTCCCACTAGAGAAAAATTTCTTACACAAGAAGTGCAGTCTATGAAAGTGACACTTGTGAGCTTACAAGAGAGAAATATAGGGAGCATTAGGAAATATCAATATGAAGAATTATGCCCCTATCCTTTTGACAAGACAATGACCCTTCAACCCTTTCCAAAGAAATTTGATATGCCAAAGTTCGAAAAATACAAAGGAAAAGGAGACCCAAGGGATCATGTTAAAGATTTCTACATGGCATGTCAAGAGGTGTCTTATAGTGATAATTACCTCATCAGAATTTTTCCCAAGAGTCTTAGAGGTCAAGCATTGGAGTGGTTTACACGCTTACCACGAGGATCAATTTTCACCTAGCCAGAATTGGCAGAAAGATTTGTGTGTCACTTCTCGTATAACATAGAGAGTGATGTCACCATGGTAGACTTGTGTGGTGCCAAACAATGCCCAAATGAGACCTTCACCAGCTTCCTCCAATGGTGGAGAGGGATAGCTAGTTGCTTCCCTTGTGCTTTCCCTGAAAAGTAGCAGTTAGTATTTTCATTCCCAATCTCAACCCGGATATAGCTTTCCACCTCCAAATGCATTGTGTTCATACTTTTGAGGAGGTTATCGAGAAAGGGATTTAGATAGAAAAGGCTCTCATTACCAAAGGCACCCTCAAAACCAATCTAAAGACAACCAAAGTGTCAAACCCATGGAAAAGCCAAAGATCTTTAACAAAAACAAAAATGTGGTGGGAGACGGAATCACTGATTCCAAACGTGTTCAAATGGTCCAAACTGGTCAACCTTTTAAACTAACCAAGGGCCCAATTCAACCACCACCAAAGCAAAGAACATTCACCTCTCTCAATGAACTGTTGTCAGTCATACTAAAATAATTGGATGCGGCCCACATGATGACCTATCCTACAATGCAACCATTTGACGACAACGCTCCTAAACCTTCATGGTATAAGGAGCATGAATATTGTGAAATGCATTGCGTTAAAGGACATAAGACAAACAAATGTCTATGGATTCGCCATTATATTTAGGACCTCATTAACAATGGGGAGATAGAGGTGGATAACCCTAGAAAAACACAAACACCTAATGAGAAAATGGGGATTTATAAAGAACCATTCCCTAAGCATGATAAGTCGGAAAAGTCAAAGCCGGATCGGGAGAGTCATCCCAAACTTATAAAGCTGAATTACTTGTACACCAAAATAGATAATAATAATTATGATTCACTTATTAGGTGTATTCACGCTCCTACTGGACCATGTCAATACCATCTAGATCAAGGGAAAGGACTGCATTGTGGTAATAAGGCGTGCCCACCTCGTGATTTCGAACCTTCTCCGTCAACCCCGCATATTGGTAAATATAACCTTTTAGAACAAGTTGAGAAGATGTCTGCTAAGATTTTGATCTTATATCTTCTCAAGATATCTAATGTGCATAAAGACATTCTATATCAAACTCTTCAGGGGTCGGGAGTGCCTTTAGAAGTTGATCTTGCACACCTTCAAGCTGCGGTGGCAAACATCGCACCGAGTGAACATCTCACTTTCAACCATAGGGAAATCCCTACCGAGAATCCTACACATAATATTCCCTTATACATTGAGTTAGTTATCACCCACAGGAAAATCAAATGGGTGCTTGTGGATAACAAATCTAGGTTGAACATCTACATGCTTAAGTTGGTCAAACAATTGGGACATATGGAGGAAGATCTTGAGTCCCATATCATCACTATCACCACATACGACAATGCAGAAAGGGAATCAGCAGGTACCATCACACTACCTATGGAGGTAGGTCCCACTTTTCATCAGACAAAGTTTCACATCCTAGACTTGGAACTTCCATATAACATACTTCTAGGCCGACCATGGATTCAGACCATGGATTCATGCCATGCAGGCCGTGTCATCAACGTTTCATCAATGCATTAAGTTGAAGCATGAGGGACATACATTCAATACCTAGAGATTCAAATCCCTTTACTCATTGTAGAACTCTTAATAGCTTTTCACGAAAGGGTAATGTTATCCAAAATGTGCCCCTGCTCATTTTTGTGGCTAACTCCTTGTGTTCTTGTCTCTCTTGTGCCTCGATCTCCATTTTTGATTTTCAGCACTCAAATATTTCCTAAGTGGCACCATTGGATAGAGCTCTCTCTCGGCTTTCCCGTAGAAAGGTAAATTTTTCCTCCTAACTCCTCATATTTTTCAAGTTATGGCTCAAAGAGAGTTTTTGTGGGAAATTTTCCCTTGGAAGTCCGTGGCCAATAGGAAGCTGCCACGTGTCTCAGGAGGTGGCGGAGAGGAGAGAAAACTTAGAATTTTTTTCAAGTTTTGGTCAAATTTGCAAAAGGAATTTTTTTCCCTGGGCGTGATACGTGTCGGAAGGGGAGGCGAGTGAAAAAATTGACTAAGTGTTTGGCGTAGGAAATTTTTTGAAATTTGGCCGAGATAATGGCGTGCTGCCATGTGTCGAAGAGGGATGGTGGGTGTCGGGGGTGAAGTTAGGTTTTTGGGTTAAGTTTTGCCAAAAATATCAAATGGAAAATTTTCCCCGCATTGCCCGCATCCAATAGCAGGTTGCCACGTGTCACAAGTAGAAGACCCATCGGAGGCAAAGGGAAAAAATTGGCTAAGTGTTTTGTAAAAATTCAAAGGGAAAGTTTGGGGCAGAGGGCCCTGCGCCCAATGAAAATAGGACACGTGTCCTATGGTCCCCGGGGAGTTCGGGCTCGAGAGTTTTTTTAAAATTTTGACTAAGTTCCGCCAAAAAACTCAAAAGGAAAAGGAAGCCCGTGGCCCCTGTCAGCTAATCAGACACCGACACGTGTCCCGGAAGGCGGAGCGCGGGGGGAAAATGAAATTTTTTCCCAAAAGTAAAAATGTCAAATTTTCAAGGGGAAAAGGCCGCGGGAATTTTTGGAGGGCCAGGCCCAAGCCAATTAGAGCTTGACATGTGTCATCTAGAAGGCGGAGTGTGGGGATTTTTTGAAAAAAATTCCAAATGCAAAAAGAGGTAAAATTCGAAATTTTTCCCGCCGATCCGTTTTGGGCCTGTTTTTGCCCTAAATCTTCAAACGGCCATAACTTTTGATCCAGAGCTCAGATTTTCATGTTCTTTATATCAATGGAAATCTAGTAAAATTCTCTACATGATTCCATGGTCAATTTTTAATTTTGGTTCAGCTTGGAGGGAGAAAATCAATAAACGCTTCTGGTATGTGCCCATGGACCAATCGACGTTTCAACAACCAATTTTAATGCGAAATGGGTCGCACTCTTCTCCAGTATGGTCAAAAATGTCAAGGCATGGGTTTGTAAGGACATCCATGCTATTTTTAATGTGTTTTGGTCAATGAGGAATGGCTCCCACATTTTTTCATGTTTTCTCTCTCTCACAGGCTCTCCCATGCACCGTAAAAAAAACAGATTTGGCTCATTTTTGATGGTTGAACACTTTTTTGCACAATAAGCTTCATTTTCATCTTTAGCAAGTGATTTTAGAAGTATCGCCTTCCGTGATTGTAACAGCCTTTTTGCTTCTTTGGTGTTGGAATGCAAGGACTTTGATGTTGAAAATCACAATGCAGGCTCTGTGAATGCTTTCAGTCCTTTGCATGTGTTGTTTGTTTCATTTCAAACCTTTGATTACAGCTTATCAACCTATGCATGATGTTTTATGCTGCAATTTCTGATTTGTGTCTATTTGCATGAGCAAAAATGTTCACCACTCCTTTGGTGCATCACCATCATTAGTTTAGTTTCAATTTTTGCATTTCTTATCCCTGTCTCCTTGCAAATTAGGATAAAATTAGGATTTGAACCTCTGCAGTTGTGCAAATAATAGATCTAATCAGAGGATTTTGAGGAACCAACCTCTAATCTGGAGATTCCTCTCTCATTTTTACAAGTCCCACACTTGGAGAGAGGTTTCAATGTTGTGAAATCACACTGAATGCTCTAAACATCAACTTAGAACCTTGATTTGCATCCGAGTGCTGCGATTTGCAAAAACAGGTAAATATGCATGTCCCTCCATAGATATAGTTGTCCCTCTCTAGTCTGAGGCCATGGAATCCCGGGTAGATTCAGATTCTCTTAGTTCTTACACTCATGGGGCATCTAATTCAACATCTTCATTTGATTCATGGGAGATAAAAATCCTCGAATATGGATGCAGGAGTATAATGTACAACAAGCGCTCTTGGTGTCAAACCTCTCTTTGTCACCCAAGACTAGAGGTCGACCCAACTACCACTTCAGGAGACCTAGAGAGGAACACACTATTGGGTCGTTCCTACCTGGAGGCTTGTTAGCTAAGGAAAAATTGCTTGATCCACCTACTACTTGGGTCCCTGAGGATACTCACCATCTTGTTATCGAACCCAGAATATGACAAATCTAGCGTAAGAATGATGTACTTCATGGGCTACAAAGGCCTAGGATATGGGAGGAATGAACAAGGACAAAGAGAACCAGTCCCTCTTCCACATTTCAAAATAGAAAGATATGACATTGGGATTTACCCTTATGGAGCACACCCCAACGATCAAGATGTGACTTGTTCTAAGTGTGAGGATAGCTTCAGACTATCTAGACAACGATACGATTCCCATTGTAGCCAATATGAGGATTTGGCCTCCATGAACCTTTTCATGAACAACGTTGTCCTAACCTTAACCCCCATAGAACCAACCCTTGACCTTGTATACCCTTCCCTTGTTGAATGGGACCAACAACGTCACATGCCACTAGATTTGTTCGAGAATGATGAGGCTATTGCAGAATTCATGGGCATAAGGGATACAATTCCCATTGGAGATCACAAGAAAGGTTTCTTTATCGACTTAGATACCTTACGCCTACTTTAGTGAGGAGGCTAAACTTCGTGGTCAACAAAATTTAAAGAAAAGTGAGGAAAAAGTTCTATAGAAAAGCCTCGGTAAAAATTGAAGTCCAAGTCGCACGGTGAAAACCTCTTTGAGGCAATCGGCGGATAAACAAAAGAGAAAATCAAAGGAAAAACAAAGTAACCACACCTAGGATGAAAATGTCATGGAGACATCCTTGGATGAAGTTCTCAACATGCCTCTTGATCCTACACATATGGAGGACCTATCAAAATTTCTAGTCGAAGAAACCATTGATGTCAATATTGGTATAGAACAAGATCCCAAGATCGTGAAATTGGGAGCATCACTATCGGCTAGAGAACAAAAGAAATTCACTATGCTTTGATGTGAGAGTTTATTGATGTGTTTGCATGGTCTTACAAATACATGCCCGGTTTAGATCCGAATTTGGTCGTGCACAACCTATTCATGCATGCCGATGCCAAGCGTATCAAATATAATCTCTGAAAGATGCACATAAGAGTGGCCCTGTTGGTTAAAGAAGAGTTGGAAAGATTGCTTATAGCAGGATTCATCAAACCAATTGATTATTCTGAATGGATATCAAACATTGTTCCTGTCCAAAAAAAACCTATAGGTATCTGAATCTGCATGGATTTTAGGGACATCAATAAAGCTTGCCCTAAAGATGATTTTCCACTGCCCAACATTGACATGATTGTTGACTCAACAACAGGGTATGAAATGCTATCACTCATGGATGGCTTTTCGGGTTATAATCAAATTAAGATCACTAAAGAAGACCAACACAAAATAGCTTTTACAACTCCTTGGGGCACCTTTTGCTATCAAGTGATTCCATTTGGCCTTAAGAATGTAGGATCAACTTATCTTAGGGCCATGAGAGTGATTTTTCATTATATGATTCATAACATCATGGAAGACTAACAAGAGAGGATCATCCAGGTCATTTTTTTGGCATATCTTTGAACACCCGCATGAATACAAAGTTAGGATGAATCCCAAGAAGTGTTTCTTCAGTGTCTATCGAGAAACTATTGGGCTTCATTGTTTCAAGACAAGGTATTTAGGTAGACCTGCTACAAGTGTCTCGCTATTACTGAAATGCCTCCACCTGAAAATATCAAGCAACTGCGTAGCTTACAAGGGAAAATTCGAGCCATTCACCACTTCATCTCCCAACTTATAGATAAATGTCACTCATTCACCCATTTTCTTAAAAAGGACATCACTTTCATCACGGGGACTGAGCAACAACAAGCCTTTACTTTGCTAAAATAATACTTTGCTAATCCACATGTCCTCATGCCTCCCACTCCAGGGGAACTGCTCTTGCTATATATTTCTACTACGTAATTTGCTATTGGTGCGCTGCTCACCCAATACAAACTTGGCCATAAGGAGAAAGTGGTGTACTATCTGAGTTGCACCCTCATTTCCTATGCACTCAATTATCCTCAAATTGAAAAGGCTTACTTTTGTTGTTTTTACCTTTCAAAAACATCGCCATTACCTGCTAAATACTAAGACCAAGCTCATATCCAAGGTTGACCCACTTAAGTATTTATTGTCCAAACCTACCCTCATGAGAAGAATGGATAATTGGATCATTCTACTCAGTGAGTTTGACATAGAATTTTTCTATCAAAAATTGGTTAAAGGACAAGTACTTGCAAGACAGCTAGTAGAAGCACCTTTGCAAAGTAGAGAACCTTTGAGTCTGGATCTGCTAGATGCCTCCTTGCTCTACATTGAAGAATCGATCGTATGGCAGATACATTTTGATGGATCTTTTACGTTTCATGGTTTAGGTGTAGGAGTGGTCCTTATTACTCCTTTTGGTGATCCTATACCACAAGCTTTTTTCCTGCGCTTCCCTTGCACAAACAACATTGTAGAATATGAAGCACTTATTGTAGGAATGAAGCTAGCCATCAAGTGGAATGTTCATCATGTCAAGGTTGTGGGTGATTCACAATTAATTATCAAACAGGTTAATGATGAATATAAGGTTAAGGATGACAAGCTCATACCTTACAAAAAGTTAGTGGAAACTCTAAAGGAGTATTTTGTGCGCATTACCTTTGAGAAAATCCCAAGAGCACAAAACAGTTGGTAGATGCCATGGCAACGGTAGGGTCTATGCTTCGTATTCCACCAGGGAATAATGATATGCCATTCTTCATAGAAAATCTATGCCAGCCCACGTATGACATGCTAGAATCTTGCCTGGCTTGTGAGGTTGTTGGTCCCCATTCCCCGTGGTACAAACCCATCTTCACCTATCTTAAGGACAACACATTCCCTCTCGATATCTCATGTTCCAAAATCAAATCTTGATTCGCTAGATATCCCATTACACCCTTTTAGGAGGTACACTTTATCGTCATGGCTATGATGGGAATCTATTACATTGTCTAGATGTGATGGAGTCAATCCAGGCAATCAAAGAAGTGCACGAAGGGGTGTGTAGAGCACATACAAATGGAATGGTCTTAGCTAAGAAATTGTTGAGAGTAGGTTACTATTGGCCTACCATGGAAACTGATTGTTGCAATTATGTTAGAAAATGTGTACTTTGCCAAAAGTATGGAAATTTCATTCATGCTCCATCGCAACCATTGCAACCTATCACTACTTTATGGCCATTCTCCAAGTGGGGACTTGGTTTAATAGGAAAACTTACTCCTACCTCATCCGATGGTCATACACATATTATTACAACTATAGAATATTTTTAAAATGGGTGGAGACTGTCCCTTTAACCTATGTCACAGGAGCACATATTTCTAAATTCATCGTGAATCACATTATTTTCCTATATAGTATTCCCACAACCATTGTTACAGATAATGGGAAGTCATTTAAGAACAAAAATATGAAATGTCTTTGCCAATGGTTCTAAATCAGGTTAAAATGGTCCACGCCATATTACTCTTAGGGTAATAGACAAGTTGAGACAACAAACAAGACTTTGGTAAGGATAATGGAAAAGATGGTCAGCAAAACAGGTCGAAACTGGCACCTACAAATCCATCTAGCCCTTTAGGATTACCGAACATCCATTCGCACTCTTATGGGTGTGACACCATATTCCCTAGTGTTCGGGATAGAATCTATCATCCCTTTAGAGATCGAACTTCCATCCTTGAGAATTTCTCTTTGGGACTATCTAGATAAGAATGAGAATTATCGAGTGGCAAGACTGGTTGAGTTAGAGCTATTAGATGAGAGGCACATTTGCACTCTTAATCACCATAGATTCTCCAAAAACTACAACAAGAGAATCATCCCTCGTCAGTTTGAGGTTGGTGATTTAGTTATGAAGGAGAACCAGTTCAACACTAGAGCAGAGCGAGAAAAGAAAGGGAAGTTTGAACCACATTGGTTGGGACCCTATGTCATAGTCACCAAGTATGGCATAGGGGCGTACAAACTAGCTCACCCCAATGGTGATGAGCTCCGGGAGCCCATGAACGCCATGCATCTTAAGTGGTTATATGCTTGAACATGGTGCAAGGAAGTTAAAAAAATCAAAAGTACAAAAAAATCAAAAAATCAGAAAAAGAAAAAGAGAAAATAGATCATCCACTAGTGAAAACCACGTAATTATGGCACTTTGGATAGTTCCTTGGGTGAAAACCAGTTTCCGGCACCTTAGGAGGATTCATTGTTCACAAGCATCCTACATCAGGAGGGTAGTGTTCTTTGGCCTAGACTTGGTTTGCCTTCAGATTCCCTATGCACCCCATCCTGTTAGGCCTTGATCCGGCTTTGCCTTCTTTTGTTCATCCGTGAGGGCGTGGTATTTTTCTATTTCCCATCTTATGTTGGGGGCAACTCAATGACTTCACCTTCTTGTTCATAAATGTGTGGCTTCTACCCTTGTATATTCCCCATCTAATGCTAGGGGCATCCACACTTTCTTGGTTACCTGCACATAGCTTTGGAAAACCGTTGAAAACACCAAAAACAATAGAAAATTGTTTTGAAAACACCAAAAAAATAGAAAATTGTTTTGAAAACACTAAAAACAATAGAAGATTGTTTCATAAAACACAAAAACAATAGAAAATTGTTTCACAAAAACCTAAACAATAGAAAATTGGTGCATGAAAACATATCTTACAAAAACATTTACTTGTTTTGCTTGTTGCTTGTATAGTGTTTTGCATTCTTGCTTTTGGGTTGTTTGTTGCTTGGGCGTACTTTGTTAGGATTCATATTTTCTTGCTTAGATTAGATTTATTCTTGCTTGTGCATATTGTGGTATGTTTTTGCATGCTAGTAAATCTTGGGAGATCATGATGTAATGTGTTAATTCATTATGTTCTTTCTTAAGCATTTGATTGTGTTTGTTACATGTTAATAAAGCATGGTGAATCATGGTGTATTGCATTAATTCTTGGTGTTCTTTGTTAGCATTTGGTTGTGTTTATTGCATGTGCTCTATTTTTTATCATTCACATCACATTACCATCATTATCATCACATCTAACATCATCTATACATCATATATAAACAAAATGCTAAGTTTTACATCATGCATGTATGCTAAGCTAATCATCACATATCGTATCATTAATGGGGGCAAGAGGGGTTGCGCATGATAAAAAATATATCCCCCCCACACCAATATCATCATATCATCCCATCCATATACATCAGAATAACACATGAGAAATGCATTTGATATCATCTACAGATCTATCATCTAACATCCACATAGACATGTATACATCAAACATCAAAATCAGATACATACAAAGTACAAAATTAGATAACGCATCCATAAGTGCTGAATCAAAACACAAACATGCAATGAGAATCAATGTATGCCCACTCATGTCACAACGCATCCATAAGTGCTGAATCAAACAAATGCAACATGCAATGAGAATCAACATAGAGTAATTTCTGAAAAGGGGTATTTCACATCATAGAATTATGCCCACTCATGTCACATGCATCAGAGTACAAAAAAATAAAATACATCATCTCATAACCATGTGTATCTGAGCCAAAACAAAGTAATCCTCATATATATATATATATATATATATATATATATATATATATACGCGTGTCAAATATACATCTATATCAAAAATGGATACAAATCAGTGCTCTATATCAAAAATGCCTTCAGCTGAGGCGTACAAAGATGATACATCAAAAATGTCTGTCCACATACATACAATGTCTAGATAGGTACTCAATACAATACATCATCGATACACAATGCCATAAAAAGGGGCATGTATCTGAAAGAATCAAGCCTTCATCATGAGGCATCATCATAATACATATACAAGACTGTACATCAAAATCAGCCTTCATAAGAGGCATACATATAAAAGAATCTATACAACAAAAATGTGGCTCTCAACCACAACTCTCGCCCTCACCGAGCTCCCAGATCTGTCCTCTGGATGACAAAACACTGGAGGCTGGGATGGTGCTGGTCTAGCCGGCTACTCTTGTAGAGGTTGTCTCACTGATCTGGTCAAATGGCTTGATCTCCGTGATCGAGAGCCTGATGCACTCGACCCTGACAACTGTGGTAGTTCCACTTGCTGCTCTAGCATAACCACTCTATAATAAGCAATCTTGTAGAATAGGGCCTCACCACCAAGTCTAGTGGCATCACATATCAGGTCAGCATCTCCGGAGGTGAGTGCTACCTGAAGGGCAGTATCTCACTCACTTGTCACTTAGCCCAAGTCTACCTCGTCCTGTCTAGAAGCAATAGCCTCTTGATCTCTTTTTGTAGTCATTACCTATAGCTCGGCGCAAGCTTGGTCCCTTTGTGCTAATAATTCCTGTGATCATGCGTATACATGGTCTCTCTATGTGCAATGACCATATGCACCTGTGACTGGGACTGATGAAGAAGGCTCAATATTTGAGCCCCTTGTGCCACTGTCTCTTAGATCTAGCTCCGCCATGCTACTCTATCATCTCTTGGGCTAGCCTAGGCCCGAGCCTGATCCGCTCTAAAAGTAAAGTCACAATGTGAGCTTGGGCCTCATCGCACTCTTACAGCTATCACGCACCAACCTCGAGCCTCATCTCTCTTCACTCTCGCGTCTCTCTCGACTATGAGCTGATCTACCTACACCTATATTGTGGTCACATCTCGCCACTATCCGGGAGGTTGTGTGTGCCTCAGGGACTGGTCCTTAAGGTTCTCTAGAAGACCATACCTATTCAAATGCCTTGCCTATGGGTGGTGAGTGATGCTGTGCTTTAGGCCCTACGGCCTCGGTCCCTATGCCTGTGAGGCACCCTGTCCATCATGTGGGATACCATCAAAGGGATCCTCTGGGTCAGCCCCAATGCCACTACTCTAGCCCTACACTTTGCACCTTGCCATACCTCTGCGGGTGGCCAAATGCTGCTTGCTCGGCCTCCTCTAGAATAGTGAGACACCGAGGTAATACTGTCACATACCATGCTGCATAATCAGTTGTGGTCCCCGGGTCTCTCACCTATCGTAATGGGTCCCATACCTGGGGGACTACACTTGTGTGAAACTAGCCCTAGCTTGGGCCACCAGTATACGAGGCCCCATGGTATGCCTCTCGAGTCCGTATGAGCATGCCGAGATATCTTGTTAAGGGACCCCTGTACCTGCCAAGCTGCCATTGACACTGTCCACTCAATACAGCTCTATGATATAGCTACGGCTGCCAATAAGAAAGTGCTCCACCAAGCACACGCTGAGCTCTGTGGCATCCTCTGGCCACTAGAAGTGCCTGTATGGACACCAAATGATGTCTATCACTACCAAACTCGTTAAGCTACCAAGATGGCCACGTACATCTCCACCAGCTGCTACCCAGGCCATATATGAGGGCTCCTCAGGATCTTAGACATGGAAAGGGCCCACAGGACATCCGATCGTAATATGATCCCATGACCATATCTGTAATAATGATGTTGGACCCATGGTCTTCTGACCATGGTATGTAATCAGGTGTAAATCCCAGTATAAATGGGCCAGTATACACTGCCCCTAACAATATCTCTCGCCGCTATAAATGCCATGAACCAATGGTAGTAGTCCTCTCGGAAATGAAGTCCCTATCTTATCAGTGAGTAGGAACCCACTGATAAGAGCCATAATGTAGAGAGGTCCCCGATGCAATGTGGGGTCGGAGATGCACTCATGTAATGCTATAGTCATCCCATCATGCGGGATATCGTCAACACCAAATAGGGCACTACAACTGCTCTAATCAACCCTACATCCGAACTATACTCGATCAAAGTGCCCATCATCGACATGCGAAGGATCCACCAAATGTCCTCAATGGTCACCATCATCTCTCCTGTGGGTAGTCTAAAACACTGACTCTCACTATGCCATCGCTTGGCTAGTGCAGTCAAAAGGCTATGATCTAGTATGATAGAGGGCATCCGAGCCACGGGGCCTAGCCCTACCACCTCAAGCAGTATCGCCATAGCTCACTCACCGGTAGTGTCGGCCCATACTACTACCCTCTAGCTCTGCAATCTGGGTATGCCACTCCCATGTCTACAAAACTGGTAGTTGTCTCTGCAAAATAACACGCTGCTCATTAGTTCCTAGCATTTCCTCTAAAAATCTATCTCATCTTTTAGGGTTAACCCAAAAATCCTAAAAATTCTTCTAAGTGTCATGTTTTTGACACTTTCCTATCTTTTTTCTACCTATCTAGGGCACCTGCATGCCCTTTTGGGCATGTGCACCATGTTTCTAGTGTTTGGACTTGTGCACGTGTGTCTTCTGGCACATGCGCCCTCTTTTGGGTGCCTGCGCACCCTTTTTGGCGTGTGCACCACACATTGGGTGCCTGCGCTTGCGTACATATGCCCCCATGTGTGCACTTGCCCTCTTCATGCCTGTGCCAGAATTTTTGCGAATGCACCCCATTTCCCACATGTGCATGCGTGTACATGTGCTTGTGTGTGCGGTCTGTGTTAGCGCGTGTGCGCACATTCATTTTGGTGCATGCACCCCAAAAGGATGCCTGTGCCCCCAAAAAGGTGCCTGCGCCCCCTATCCTATGCCTACGCCTGCGTGTAGGCATGCCAACACATTTTTCTATGGCTAAAGACCTAATTTAGGGCATTAATGACAAAAATTAATGAGTAAGGTTTCAATACTCACAAAGGGGCCATCGTCCACGTGCTGTTGGTACCCCTGGACTGCATTTGCATGCTTCAGACGGTCTCGTGTGATCACCATGGTTCTCCTTAGTTTCAGAGCCTCACAGTAAATTTTCTAAACTGCTCAGTTAAAATGAATTGGTTGTGATGTTTTTACCCCCCCTAGTGGGGTATATTAACCTATTTTTCACCGTCGGAAGGCTAGGAGGCCCATTTTGATCACCGTTTTCTCCTCTATTCACTGTGGAATAATTATTTTTATTAAATAATTATTTTTCTCTTATTTTTCACCGTATTGGGGCATTTTTTTTGTCTGATACCCCTTTCTTCTCCCTAGGGAAATTTTATTGCTCCTTGGCAATTTTTATTCTTCTTCACACTCTCGTAAATAATTATTTTTCAAATAATTTTTTTCTTTTCTTAATTTTTCCACTAAACAAGGACATTATTTGTCATTTGTTTCTCCTTTCTTCCACCTAGGGAACT
Organism: Taxus wallichiana var. yunnanensis; assembly: GCA_018340775.1. NCBI lineage: Eukaryota > Viridiplantae > Streptophyta > Pinopsida > Cupressales > Taxaceae > Taxus > Taxus wallichiana. The sequence goes on from CM031242.1 coordinate 382,675,859, forward strand.
TTTTGTTTCCCCTAGGCCCTTTGCTTTCTTCTTCTACTTTCTTCTACTATTCACCACAGTTTGAAAGCACAAACAATAAAAACAATATATATATCAAAAAATCCAAAAATAGGGCAATTTTTTTCAAAAATCCTAAAAAGTAAAAAACCCTACAAAAATGGTAACTTGCTTATTTCGGCTGAAACTTGTGTCTTGCACATGGTATTTTCTCCATATCCTATTGGTTTGTCTCACATCTTCCCCGATTAATACGACTCACGGATCACCGGATTCACAACCATTCACAAAGCTAGCTACTTGCTTCGTCTGTACTCTGGGGCACTTTTGTTGTCTGGTGCTGTTTTGTTGTGCACAAATGCTTTTCATGGACCCCATGTCCATTGTCATTTCCCTTTGCATGTATCCTTTCTTGGGGCATAATTTTTAACCCTTGTCGTCAATCACAAACTTGTGGATCTCTTCAAAACTGATAACAAAACATTTGTATAACTATCTTGACCATTGGGTTGGATATGTGCGTTCGTACTTGTTTTCCCTATTAAATGAGCTTGTTTCCTTCTTGTATTGCATTGCATTATTGTAGGTTGCGTGGAGTTGGTATTTTCAGCAATGGACAATTGTTCATAGTATGGATTTTCATGTCATCCTACCTTTGTCGTATGTTTATATGTTTCATAAGGACCGATGATGTAGTTCCTATGGCAATATGATGACATCAAAATTGTTCCAATAAACAAATGGCTAGAGGCTAAGATCTTCTCTTCCCTCCTCCATATTTCTTCTATGTCACTTCCCTTTCCCCCTAATTTTCTCTCTCATCGGGGCATCCTACCTCTTCCCCATTCTTCTACCTATCTCTCACCTTTTCGATCGTCAATCGACTTCTTCCATCACCCCATCGACACTCAAGGGGCATCTCTCCCTCCTACTAATTTTTCTTCTATCCCTTCAAAATTTTCTTCCATCTACTATCTTTGGAGTGGCGTCACTTACGCCACCCCAAAGAGAGGAAAATGTAGACACCTATAATTACACCTAAGCAATTTAAATACTTAAATTGTGCTAATTATCTCCTTTCCCACAAATTGACGACATATTGTCAGGCGCTCATCTTCTCTTCCATTGTCATTAATTGATTACATTAAGCTAATTAATTAAGTTGCTTATCCAACACATACCCTAATTAACGACCTTTCGTTAATCGACACCTTCTATCTAGTCTAATTAATTATTATTAATTAATTAGCCTCCCTTCTCATTAAATCAATAAATCTCTATTTAATTGATTTAATTCCCTCCTAATGGTCTAAATCATACTAAAATCCCTCTAAAAGCTTATAAAAGATTGCACATGAATTAATTAAACATCTTGATTAATTAATACACCCCCTTTATCCACAAGAGCCACTTGACGACAAACTAAACCCTCCTAAAGCTAACTCAACCCCATCTAAACCCCCCTTATCCATAACTAACTCTACATCTCCATTTATCCCACATTCATGAGGATATGTTGAATCCTTTATCCTTTGGGCTATATAAAGAGCCCTCCTCCTACCTTTATACCTACACCTAAATCTCTCAAGAGACAAAAGTAAGCACATAGTTTCATACTAATAGCCTTTTTTCATTCTTGAGCCCTCCATCCTCCATTCTTGAAGAGCTAAGCCTCACACCCAAGCATCCATTGAAGGATCAAAGAAAGCAAATATAATTTGATTGCCATTGGACTACTTAGGTCCATTTTAATGTTAAATTAGGCAATTAAGGGGAATAGAGTTCATGAATTTACATTGTGTTTTGATTATATTCAAAGTTATTAATGTTAAGGGTAGGACTTGCTCATTTCTTCATCATGATGGTGTAATTTCTCATTTTTAGCTAGGTTAGGAAGCTATTTTTAGGTGGTAGTTTCCTTGCTCTAAATTTGGTTAAATTTGTAGAAACACTTGCACACATATGACATTAGAAGTAACTACGAAACCCCTATAGATTGGGCTTGAGGAGTTCACAATTTTGTTGAGTAGGTAAAAATTGAGAAAGAACACATCTTTGGGAATGTTTCAACTTTACATGGTATTGTGAAATTTCTATTGTGCAATGGTTTTATTGCGAATTGTAGATTGTACAATGGTTTGGGATATGCACAATCATAAGGGTACTTGAGCATTATGGTATAAGATTTGGAGGTGTGGAGTGTAGTAAAACCTATTTATAACTGTGTGCAGGATCATTTGTGCAATGGGATATGCTCTACGGTGTGTGATAGAGTTGTGAAACATTGGATAGGCATGGGATCATATAGTGGTAACTTCATATAGCAACTATTTTGAGTGGGTGAACATCTTTCAATCCAACCAAAATATGTTGACTACATGTTAATGATAACTAGGAAGTTGTTAAAGGGAATATTTGGATTCTCTCTCAAACTAATCATTAGGTTGTTCTAAACCAATGGTATATTAGGAGCACTGCTGATTCCTAGGTTAAGTATAGAAAATGGTTAAACAAATATTCTTGGTTGTTTCTTATCTATAAATATATAGTCAAGTCTAGGATGAATACTATTGAGAGAGAGTAGAAGGATGTGTTAGACACACTTGAGATTACAGAGACATTTTAAGTAAACAAATTATTGTAATGAACATGTTATGTGCTTAAAAATACAAATTATTTTTAGTTTCACAAATGGATTGTGCATAGATTACTAAATTACTCTAAATAGAGTCTTGTATTTTGTTATACTGCAAGGTTTGACTATGTGTAATAATAAATATCTCTATTAGCTAGATTTTTACCCTAAACTTGTGTTTATGTCTTATGCATATATTTTTTAATTGTGTTAGTTTAATACTAATTCTTGTTATTCTTATTTTTACATAAATATCTAGTTTGGTTCCTTAGTTGGCTTTGCACATATTGCGTAGTTAATAATCTTGGGGTTGATTCTCCAAAAACACAATCATTTGAAACACTTTGTGGAATTACACTAGGAGGAGGACAAATATAGAAACATTTTGATCATTCAATAATATAGCACTCCTAAAATAAGAAATATCAGATATAATGAAAAGATTATTTTGGTAACCAACTTATTTTAACACATTTACACTTCCATAAATATGGAATGAATTCTTCATTACACATTTCTTATTATTATTGAAAGAGGGATTCACGAGAACCGATGTCGAAAAGTGATGCACCACAACGAAGTTGCACTCCGATGGTAACGTCAAGCCAATGCAATACGCAAGATTCGAATCAATGGAAAGAAGATTGCAAGTAAGAAGAATGGGTCTGCTCATACTCATAGATCAAAAAATAGGAAGTACAAATAGGGGTGTTGTGTAACCCCCATGCCTAAACATGGAAAGAACCTCAATGATGCCACTAATGCATATGATGTTGACTGACACATATGACGCCACTAGAAGAGGAGTTACAATTCCAAATAAGGAATGTAACTCCTATGACGCATTGACACAAATGACAATGTCAGATTCTATGATAGAATCTGACACTTGTCATTTGACTTCCTAAGACCTATGACTCTCACAAGGCAATATGGCTCACCTAGGTGATGTTGATGATGACTGGACAGTCACACACACCAACACCCCCCTTCATCAAAGCTGAGGAAAAGGTTAAGGTAAACTAGACCAGAAAAAGAAGACTCCCCTAGACAACTAAGAAAGATGTGTCAACGGGGCCCGACAACTAAAGGCACGATAAGGAGCCCATGTACAAACAACATCTTTTTGGAAAGAAGAGGAGGAGAAGGAGGGACTATATAGCTTTGAAGAAGATGGGTGGCTGCAGTGGACCTCACCCCAAGAAGAGACCGCAAGTGAAGAAACTTCACCTCGGTGAAGGGATTGGTGAAAATGTTTGCAACCTGATCAACTGTCTGAACATATTGTATGTCGATGATGTTTTCATGTATCAGCTCCCATATGAAGTGCATATGAATCTCAATGTGCTTTGTTTGCTTATGCTGAACTAGATTTCTAAAAAACCAAGATAGTGCTCATGTTTTGATAATTGATAATGGTAGGCCGCCGAAAGTGGATGCCAAACTCTGTCAAGATACCACCTGTAATCAAATAACTTCGTGGCAGCGTTAACTACTCCTCTATATTCTGCCTTCAATGATATGGCAATGGCGTTACGCTTCTTGCTTTGGACCAGTGACAAGACTTGAACCAAGAATGAAACTATAGCCTGAGGTAGACTTCTGATGATCTAGATCACCAGCCCAATCTAAGTCTGTAAATCCAACCAAGTCAATCTTAGTCCCTCCTAAGTAACGAATACCATCTGTGTGAGTGCCACGAACATAGTGAAGGATCCACTTTTCTGCTTTTAAATGCAGCTCATGAGGCTCTTGCATAAATCTAGACATGATCCCGATAACATACGATAGATCTGGCTAAGTGTGAGTAAGGTAGATCAAGCTTCCCATCAACCGTTGATAAAGGGTACCGTCGATTATTGGGGAAGAGAAATCGAAACCAACTTAATCCCAAAAAGAAAAGGAGTAGGTGAGGACTTGTAGTTGGACATGTGAAATCGAGCAAGCAAATCAAGAGATTACTTAAGCTGCGAGATCATAATTCCTGAGTCAGATTGTGAAATTTGGATCCCAAGAAAGTAATGAAGCAATCCTAAGTCAGACATGGAGAACTTGTTGGCTAAGGAGATCTTCACAGAATCAATGATAGAGGAAGAGCTACCATGATCAACAAGTCATCAAAATAGAGAACAAGAATAAGCATGGAGTCATCCTATCATAGAATATACACATTTGGGTTAGAGTGACACCAAGTGAACCCTGATGTAAGAAAAAAGGAGTCCATCTTGGCATACCAAGCCCGAGGGGCTTGTTTAAGGCTATAGAGAGACTTCTTTAATTTGTAAACGAGGGATGGATCATGGAAATAACCCGGAGGTTGTTCCATATAGATCTCCTCCTCTAGGTCCCCATGAAGGAAGACACTCTTAACATCCATTTGGTGGACTTCCCATCTGTTAGCAGCAGTGATGGCAAGGGTCGGTCGAATGGAAGTCATCTTTGCAACCAGAGTAAAGGTTTCTGAGTAATCAACCCTAGCTACCTAGGAGAAACCCTTAGCTACAAGTCACGTTTTATACTTCTTGACTTCTCCATTAGCTCCATACTTTGTTCGATATACCCACCTCCACCGAATGATTTTTCTTCCTTTCGGAAGAAGGGTAAGATCCCAAGTTTCATTATTTATGAGTGAGGAATACTCCTCATCCATGGCAAAATCCCACTCAGGAATCCCAGAAGCTTCCTGGAAAGATGGTGGATCAAGTAGAGGCGAAGGAGTGAGGTCCAGGTGAAGTCGAGCAAGTACATCTCTCATCCAAAGGATCTCTAGAACTCTGTAAAGTTTTCTGCCCAAAGAGGTCCTGAAGGCTTAGGCTCAAAGTCGAAAGATTATTCACTTGAGTGAGAAGGGACATCGTCCTCATCATCACTCTTTGTCGAGAATCGAGAAGACTCGAAGTTTGAGGATTGGGAGGAGTAGGGAGAGGTAGAAATCACTCAACAACATCATCTTACAAGAGTCGAATCTAAATCGGTGGGCAAAAGAACCTCAGTGGAAATTGAAGTCAAGGATGACTCATCAAACTTCACACTCCTCTCAATATAAAGCTCATGGGTGGTAGGGTTCAACAATCGATATCCCTTCATGCCATCAGGATACCTAACAAAGATACAAGGTTTGGATTGTTGATCCAATGCCTTGCATTTATTTTTGGGAATCCAAGCCATAGACTTGGATCTGAAGACTCAAAAGTGCTCAACATCAGGCTTGTGTCCAAACCAAGCTTTAAAGGGTGTCATCCCTCTTACTGCCTTGTGTGGAATAGGGTTCTGAATATAACAAGCACAATTCACTGCTTCAGCCCAATACTTCATGGGAGGAAGAGATTTAGAGTGAACCATACAAGTAGCCATCTCCTTTAAAGTTTGGTTCTTTCTTTCTGCAACTCCATTTTGGGAAGGGCTGTAAGCAATTGTACACTGCAAAGAAATCCCCTCAGAAGTGTAGAAATCCTCAAACCTATTGCTCACATACTCACCTCCATTGTCGGTTCGAAGAACCTTGATAGACCGTTCCACTTGTTTCTCAGCAAGAGCCTTAAAGTTTTGAAAATGCTCAAAACTTCAGACTTAAGCTTAAGAAAATATACCCAAGTATAACGTGAAAAGTCATCAATGAAGGTTAGTATATATAGAGCTCTAGTAAAAGAAGGATACGGAAAAGGACCAGAAATGTCACTATGAAGAAGATCCAAGGGACCAGTAGCTCTCCAGGATTTTCCCTTGTCAAAGCTTTTTTCAGGGTGCTTTCCAAGGGTACAACCCTCACGAAGACCCTTAGAAAACTTAACTCAGGGTAGCCCATTGACCATTTCATTTTGGCTCAATTGTTCAAGGTAAAAATAATTTAGATGCCCAAAATGCTCATGCCATAACTTGCTAACCTCATTTACATGAGTGAGCAAGGCATTGAAGCGTCGAATCGAAGAGAAGTGGTAAAGGTATACAACCACGAGCGGTGATCTGCCTTTCCCTCAGCCATAGTGTAGTCAGAGCTAAGCTCACGAATAATCACCAAGTTAGGACCAAATTCCACTTGCATTCCTTCACCAAGGTGGGTGATTTGGTAAACTGATAGGCAATTGGTAGAGAGATTGGGAACACTCAACACTGTGTTAAATGTTCCACCTTCTATCTCTCTTGATCCACTACCGTAGAAACGACACATGAGTGTCATCACCCAGTGTGATTTGGGACATGCCACATTGTTCAATGCTAGATAATTCAACCTCTAAAGAATCCATGTGGTGCGAGGCACCGGAATCGATAATCCAAGTTGATGATGGAGCTGATCTAGTTATAAAGGCCTTTCCTTTCTTCTTTTCATTTTTAGTCTCCTTTGCATTAGAAGACTCGCCCTTCTGAGATTTTTTTAACGGATTCAAGAACACTTATTTTATTCTTCTCAAGTAACTGAGTTAAGTGATCAATTTGTTTCAAAACAATGATTCTTGTCATGGCCAAAATTCTTACAATAGGAGCATTTATACTTTTCCTTCTTCACTTTAGGCTCAGAAGTCGAAGTATGAGTGATGGGTTTATTTGGGGGTTGGTTGGTCTTGGTTTTTTTCTTAGGTTGGTCCTTAGTTTCTTTCTTCTTTTCATTTGTCTAGCCCTGATTTTCCACAAGGGCATGTGACTTGGATTTAAGAGTCCCCATTTGAATGAGTTTGTCCTGTTCTCGAATGAGTTGGGATGAAAAACTGTCAAAGGAGGGTATAGTCCAAGTACTACCCAAGGTAGCTTTCATGGCATGGAAAGTTGAAATGAAGACAGAGTATTCAAGACATAACTTTGAAATAATCGACAAGATCAATTAAGAGTCTTTCTTATCCACTTTACATTCCTTTAGAAGCGGTCTAGTGTGGAAAAACTTTGAGAAGAAGGCACTGTAGGTTTTCAAAGTCACTAGGATTTAACCCTATTAGTTCATTCTCCAACTCATGCACTCTCATGTCATCTTACTTCCCAAACATATCATCGAGCATTTTCCACGTTTCATGGGGTGTTGAGGAAGTTTTGATGTGGAAGAGAAAGTTGGGAGAGATGGACATACAAATAAGACCTAAGGATTCATCACAATGGTTGAACCATTTAGATTTTCAGGTTCATCATTAGGTTCGGTCTCTAACCCCATGGTAACTCGGTATAACCCTTTACTTCACAAAACCAATATAATTTTAGATTTCCATTCAAAGAAATTAAAAGGTGTGAGCACTGGTACTTTAGAGATATCCATAATGAAGAGATAGAACCAAGGAATGCAGAAGGAAGGAGAGAGAAAAGAAACAACCACCCCAGAACAAAATTACACCCCGAGTTTGGCACTTTATAATTTAGTGTGTTGATTACAATTAGATGCGACTGTGTGCTAAGAACTAGTCTGTCACTCACTTTGCAATCGGCGTAATAACGCACAAAGGTGGAGACAACAATCAAGGTTCATTGGGCACAACAGATTGTCACCAAGCAAGCACATGAATGAGAGAAACAACATCTCATGTCACACAAAAACAATCCCTTGGTCGTAAGACTATGGCAGACACGCACACAAGTCCACGAGCAAAAAGGGATAGAACAAATCTTAAGAAAAATGAGCTGAATTAAGCAATACAAAGACACCCCCAGAATGCGACACTTTATAAAATTAGTACATTTACAAAAATAATGATCCCATCATCTAGAATGTGAAAACAACATGTAACTTTGACTAAAGAAGTGCTCAAAACCAAGCAATGAGTCAAAAGTTATAGCAAAAAACCAATTCCCATAATCGATGAGAAAAAGCCAATAAGCCTGCAAAAGGATTAAAAAAGCACCCTAAACACATGCAAAAGGTGTCGTATGTATGCCCATTGGAAACAACATGGAATTTGAGATAGGGTTTGTTTGTATTGTGAGGTGGGGTTAGCCTCCTACCAATCCCAGACCTCACCCTTCGTCTTCGGCACTCGAAGGAGGGTAATAATACAACAAGCCAAAAAACCAAATTTTACAATGCCAATAAAAGGAAATGTTTTTAGCACCTTAAAAACATTTTAAAAAGGTCTTAACCCTAAAATATTTTCAAAAGTGAGATTGATTTACCAATAATCAATTTTGAAAAAGGCAATGTTGACTGATTCACGTAAAATGCTGCAAGTTTGAAATTAGGGCCACGTGTATGCAGTAACCGTTGTTCCAAGATTAACCATTGTTCCAAGATTAACCATTGTTCTAATATTCTTTGCATGCGAGGTTATAGGTAGGTTGTAAGGGCTCGAGCGAGTGCACGAGGGGACCTTGCAGGGCTGTGTAGAGCATGTAGAGGGACTCCAAAAAAATGTCCATAGAGTTTGCAAGACTCGAGCTGGCAAAAGGGTTAGGCAGAGCCGTGAGTCGAAGACTCCAAGCAAGAAAAGACCAAACATGAATGCCAAGGTAGACCGAGCTGTAAATAGGCAGAAGAGGGAGCCAATATCCAATGCATGTAAAAATCAATGCACGAGCACAACAAAAATGAACCATGTGGTCAAAGCACATAGAAAACAACCCCAACAATGCAAGCAAGGCAATGCAAACGAGTTGACAGGTAGAAAACACCCAAGCACAAGGAGTGGAAGTTGAAACACGAGTCAATATGTAGAAAACGTGCATGCAAAGGTAACCTCGAGACAATAATGAACCATAGCGATGAGCAAAAATCTTGGAATAGTCTGAGTATACACCAGTGAAAAAAACAATGATTCCAACCAGTAATCATAGGTCCACGCCAAAAAACAAGCTCTTCTTTTACCCTGCAGAGCTGAATCTAAACACAACCAACAAGTAACACACAAACAACCCAGAAACAACAGCCACAAGGATCTAGAAATATGCAATTACAAACTCAGCTGATAATGCAAACCAACCAAATACCTCAAACTTGCAACTGCTGAAACCTCAATATGAGGTGAGCAATAATTCCAAAATGATAATCGAAAAAAACTTGCACACGAGGAAATGAGAAGAAACTAGAAGTAATAAACAACTGAGAAACAAAGAGTGTGCGTTTACGAAACTAGCTCGATACCATGAAAGAGGGATTATTATAACCGATGTCAAAAAGTGATGCACCACAATGAAGTTACACTCGACATCAAGCCAATGCAATATGCAAGATTCGAATCAATGGAAATAAGATTGCAAGTAAGAAAAATGGAGTCTGCTCATACTCATAGATTGAAAAATAGGAAGTACAAACAGGGGTGTCTTTGTGTAACCTCCATGTCTAAACATGGAAAGAACCTCAATGATGCAACTAATGCATATGACATTGAATGACACATATGACACCACTAGAAGAGGAGTTACAATTCCAAATAAGGAATGTAACTCCTATGACGCATTGACGCAAATGACGATGTCGATTCTATAACGAGAATATAACACTTGTCATTTGACTTCCTAAGACCTATGACTCTCGTAAAGCGAGATGACTCACCTAGGTGATGTGGACGATGACTGACAATCACACACACCAACAATTATCAATGAAATAATGTATAGTTTTTATTTTAATTTAAATTTATAGCCATACTAGTTATCATAGTCATAATTTTTTTACACACTATCATCATTCAAAGAAGATAATTTGTTGATAACACATTTCTAGGATCCATAAATACAAGCTTGAAATGAAATACTAAGTTAATAAAATTTAAAATCAATACAAACATTATAGATAAAGTAAAAAAATATTTGAATCAATACATATAATAACAAAAGACCAAAAACCCTAGGATAATCAAGATATAGTACTAGAGGGTCAAAAATAAGGCGGAGTTCTCCTAAAGGTTGGTGTCCGATGAAAATTTACATGCGATCTTGACCACACTCGACCCCACGAGGTCATCTTTGGAGAAACCGATGTTGAATGTGTGTGGTTAACTATAGGAGGATCGGTGATTAAGATCGGTAGTGTGATCTCCTAGTAAGTGAGTTGTGAAAGGGGAGATTTAGAGGCTATGAATGGGTAGCATAAATTCCTATGATTTTCTAATTGAATCTCAATGTTGAACTAGTTTGAAATATCCAAATTAACTAAGTTCAAACTAACAATATCTACTACTTGTTGAAAGGGAAACTAATCTAAACAAATCACAAAAACTGAACTATTACAATTACAAACAACAATTTGCTTGCTATTCTACATACTTAAAATATTTCTACACTAAAAATAAACAAGTGAAATAACCGGTGTGGTTATTCCCCATGTCTTAGTGTATTGAAACTAAAATAACTTAAAACAAGAACTTTACCAAATGATCTATGATATGTAGACAACCTCCTACATATATTCTCTCCTTCATATCCACAGGGATGGGAAGAAAAGGATCCAACATCGGGAGTTGCTATTAATGATTTAAAACCCTCCGGAAAATTAACTAATTACTTGAAAATGAAAGGAAAATGGTTTCTACTCTATTTGATATGATGTAACAAAGTGATAAATTTTAACAATGAAGGAAATCAAACAACAAATTCAACTTGGAATTCACATAACGAGGTAAATCCAAGCGTGTGATGACTTATCCACTTAGTTTATCCTTTCTTTCTCTATGTGTCCATATGAGTCTAAGGAATTTGGAATATAAAGGAAACAATAAGAGAAGGCACTTGAGAAATGGTAGCTTGAATGCAATATGGTTACAATGTAGGTGGAAGATGGCTAACACAAGTGAATAGAGCTTGGATATGTAATTTCTAGCGAGGATTGTGGCGGTAATGCTATGCAAGATACACAAAATTCTCAGGCCATTTGCTCGAATACAAGCATTGAATATATAGAAATTGGCTAGGATGTTCCTTCATGCACAAGGCAGCCTTGGAGTGCCAAATCATTGGGTGAAGAGGCAATTCAAACTAATTAAATCTATTTAAAAATAGATGAGGGAAGGAATACCATGAAATCAAGACTATTTTTAGGAAATTTAGTTCATAAACGTGCCTTAGAATTCAAGTCAAGTGATATCACGTGTGTTAAAACCACGCATGAAGAGTTATGGAAAAACCACGCGGGATGACCACCCTACACAAGGTGGTGGTCACGGACCACTGCCCTACCTGGATGGTGGTCCTGACACTAAAGGCTAAAACATGCACAAAAATGAGAGGGAAGCTAGAAGAAAGTGTGGAAAATGTAAGTATACGCATGTAGGCTACAAATATATACTAGGAATGAGCTTACGAACTCGAACACCTTCTAAAGGGACACGAATCATCATTGGTGACTTTTATAAAAAAATTCGAGAATGTAGCACATGAAAATTTGGGTGTGTACATATTACCCCCTTGGAGAAGCGTCTTAGCCATGAAAAGGTATAAAATGTAAATTCTAAGTATGGCTTTACCGAAATGGGGAGTTAGAAGCTATACCTAACATACCCATATGTCAAAATGTCACCGTTCGGACTCTCACTAATTGTAAAACGAAGAGAAGAATCAAGTGCGAGATAGATGAAATATCAAAAATAAATACTAAATTAAACCGACAAGAGGACTTACCATTTATATAGGGATATAGAAATATACTTGCATCCACGCTCTAATCTTACGAACATATGCACTTAAAAAGAAGTTATAACAACACACACACACACACACACACACACACACACACAAAAAAACTCATTTTCTAATTCATTTGTGTGTATTGACTTGGTGATTCTTGAGCTCTGCACCAACGGTGACCATTTTTATCAAAAGAAAAGTCAAAACATCTATTGAGAGATCATGATCATGCCTCTGCAGTGGAAGATTGACCAGTGAAGTCTCAGGTCAGTTTTCCTCACTTATGTTTTTTTAAACCTAAAATATAGAAATGTTAAAATATTTTCCAATGGGGGATCATTTTTGAAATTTCTTGTTTTAAATGAGTCCCAGTGGGGTGCCTATAGTGTAGTCTTTTATTTTGTTAAAATGGTCTATTTTTGCATTTTTGAGCATTTTAGGTAACAACAAAGTCATGATGAATCGGTTCGGGACCACCACCTTGAGCGGGGTGGCGATTGTAGAACCACCACCTTGCACTTTGGCGAGAGATTTTGAATAGAATGACCAAAACTCATGCTAATTTATTTTTTTGGATTTTTACTATTGTGTTATGTTTTTATTAGCTTGTTGCTTGAAATATGTCACTAACTTGCTCTTTTCTTGTGTTTTGGTGGATGCAGAAGAAGGAAGAGTATATCCATTGGAGTCACGAGAGGGAGTGTGATTGGCTCCCAATGATATTGGATCAGTTGACTTAGGATGAGACCGATACTCTTCAGAGAGTAGGCATATGGAGGATTGCACAGGTGCCCCATGTCACTCCTACTAGTCACATACTATGTGACTTTTTTTCTTATTGGGATGAAGACTAGAATACCTCCCGGTTTTGGGTTCTAGGGGTGAGTGGACAATCACCCTAGAGGATGTGTACCATATTCTTAGGGTTCTGATATTGGGCAGATGGTTGACTTTGGAGACAACATGATCTAGAGCCATGATGACTCTATAGGCCACTTATATGGGGGATGTTGCGGTTTCCTTTGGTTCAAAGAAGGGGATGAAGGTCCGATCCATTGCTACTACTCCCATCCCTACTATCTCTGCAAGGCCGTCATGGGTATCTTGTCCTCATGGTTGATCGAGGAAAAGGGAGGTGATACACTACTTTATTTTTGGGCTCCCATCATCACGTAGATTGAGGCATATGGTTATATCTACACAGGGAGAAGATGTACTTAGCGGTACCTATCATGACTGTATCAGATTTTTAGGTTATAAGGGAAGTCTTTGAGCCGCCCCATACTTGGTTATGAGCTAGGTGCAGAGTGGATCATACCCTATGGGAGGAGTGTCGATATAGGACCCGGGGCTATCGGGGTTGATAGATGGACAATGATGACGATTCTCAAAGCACCACATCAGCTAGTGGCTTCATTCACCACAATAGACATGGTGACCACTTCATACTGGACATGACAAGATTGTGGAGATAGGATGGAACCAAAGTGGCAGCTTGTACCACTACTGACCAATTAGTGGAAAAGATGAGGAAGCTTGAGACTCACCCATTTTACCTAATTCCTTAGTTGTTCATCCTTCCTTATATTGATATGTTTACCCTAGTGGCACTTGTGTACAAGACTGTGAAGGAGGCCCAAAAAGTCCCTCATGGAGATCTAGGTTGGATAGTGGTGATTCGAGGAGTTCCTATCATAGTTAGGCAAGTTGTTCATTCCCAACCAAGCGGTGGTTACTTGCTCATAGTGGAGAGGAGGACGAGCCCATAGATGTGGACTTTGACTCTGAGGATTATATAGGGATTAGACTAGAGATGAGTCGGATGGACGGGATAATGATGGAGAGGAGACTGGTGATGAGGGGTTGGGTGGTGAGGCTAGCAGGGAAGCTCACATGAAGGAGGAGAGCGATCCTGAGTGGCATGATACACGTGATGTTACGAGAGTGGAGCGGGAGGAAGCATCCATAGAAGAGAGAAGACACTTATCTCTAAGGGACCACTTCCTCATGAAGGAGAGGGAGATGATAAGTTTGTAATGGGACAATGTCTTGCTTGGTTTTGGGAGGCCACCTGTAGCCATCGGTAGTAGTAACATCAGCCATTGACCTTACATGGATGCCTAGATATTTGAATATGTTGATCCCCTTCTCTAACCTTGTCAATTGCAAATGTTATGTTGTATTCCTTTTTGTTTGGTTTTTGTAAATTTCTAACTCATCATTTCCTATCTTTTTCTTGTAGTAGACTGTATCTGAGTGTCTAGAGCTTATTTGAGGGGTGTGGGTGGAAACCTTGTTGATCCCCTAAGGGAAGACTGAGTGAGATGATTGAGGACATAGGACAACCGCTTGCATCTTGCAGACACTGCTGATGTGTTTGCATCCATCGGAGGAAGTGGATGTCACTCTCGTAGTGAGACCATATTTAATGGCTGCCACCATGATCAATCCCACCATTCGAGTGCATTCTCCTCATCGTAGCCATAGTAGGAGTCCTGGACGCAGCCGTGATCCATCTCGGGGATCCCATAGGGATTGATAGAAAATTGGGCCTTTTGTTACTTAGTTTTCATTTTATCAAGAATTATATGATTTTTTTTATATTTTAGGCTCATTATGAGTGTTTTGATCATGCCTAGTGCATGATGGAATTATATACAAACTCGATTTATTATCATACATATGCAGACTCTTTTTTTTGGTTTGGTAATTCATTGTATCTGAGTTGACTTCCTCTTGGATCACTTCACATGTGTACTTTAGATGTTTAGAACTTCTGTTTTATATGATTTTTAAAATTTATACAGTGGATATGAATGCTAACATAATGATTTCTTTTTGTGTTTTATAATGCTGATATATGATAATGCAATCACATTGTAATGTTGAACTTTAGTTTCTCTAAGAAACTTTTGGTACTTCGTATTGTTTTGGAAAAATGTGATGAAAGAGTGATATGATAAGTGAACAAACTTACCCCAATCCTAACTCCACGCAAAAGATGCAGGGCTCAACACCAAGAGCTAGAAAGGGCACAAGTTATAGAAATTTGTTGAATGGTAATGATGAGAGAAAGACAAGGATTTGACAAAACCAAATTGAGACCCTACAACCTCATTCTACTCAAGTTTGATTCATAGTTTAAAATGTGAAATGCTTTCTAGTTTATCTAGACTTAGATCCGTAGATGGCCACTTGGTTGACAAAATCTGGTTTTGAGGTTTTAAACTCTTTTGGAATTTGAACATCTAACTCACTTTGTTCTAATTTATGATTTTACTGACATTTGGATGAATTGTTTCAAACATTCAAATTTGTCAAAGAGTGTAACATTCCTATTTTAACATTCCTATAAGACATTTTTATTATTATTTAATAATGTTCACTGTTCTAAATAAAGCAATATTTAGAACAAACATTCCATGCCAATCAAATTCAATGGATAAACATATGCAGATGTAATGACTCGGTGATTCACTGATCTATTCATTCCATAACTCAGTAAGATACCGATCTATTTATGTTATCTTATGTATTGAATACATATTGTATACTTCATATACTTTGTCATCCTACCCTACACCAGTATTGAGTGATCTATTTAAAGAACATATATGAATATCTATTACCAATATTCATCTGATATCATGTTGTTTTAAACTTGGTGACATAGGATAACACAACTAGTAGTTTTGATACTTTGGCCAAAGATTTATAACATATTGTGTATGTCACTATTCCTAGATGGCATACTCATCATTTTGGAATATGTCCTTCACCTCACTCTTCTATTATCATGATTGGTCTTTACTAACTACCGTCAGTCCACTTGTTCTAGGTTTTACCCTAGCCCTAGATAGAAACATAACCTATTATAGGAAGACGCTCACAAAGGCTTAGGGTAGATGGGCATACTCATTTGACCTAAGTCATCCGAATGTGCAAACGTACCCTGAGCCTTTGGAAGCTAATTCCTATCCTAAATATGCTCCTATCCAGACCTAGAGAGAAACTAGGTTCAAGTCTGAGTTCCAGATGTGTGTAGATCTAGATGATCAATGCGGAAGGGTGATGCCACATGTCAACTACAACATTGTATTCTCAAGAAGACCTAAGCCTTCTCGAAAGTATAGCCCTACAGTTGATGTGTGCCAACATCCTACAGAAACTTGCCTCATCAAGATGTACATACCCCGAGGAGATTGTTAATACATTATTAGTTTGGATTAAAAACTTGATTACAACAACCCTACCAAACCCTAATCCAATGCTCAATAAGTTCTTCCTAAATTTGCTTCATTTAGCCCACTAAGAACTTCATTATTTTCATAGTCACTTTTAATAATTGATCACATAGTTAAACTATCAATTAACCATAACTGTGTAGCGTTATAATATGTCTTATTTAAAAAGTACAATAACTTTTTAGAAAGTTCAACATCCAAATATATCCAATATAAGGTAGACTTCATACAAATGAAGTCTAATAAATTGTAGTCATACTTGCAAACCTTTATGGTTTATAATCCATTAAGAAAGAGAAAGAGTCTTTCTCTACATGTTACGTGTTAGGGTTTATCCTACCCAATGTCCACATTTTCTTAATGTATGTTCATCACACGTTACATTACTATGTTATATAGTTTAGATAACAAATATCATATTCTGCAACTTAACAAGCTGCATCACAAGTAGGGAGATTGAACTAAATCCCTCTATCCAACTTATGAAAAGATAACCAATTAACATAAAAATAATATAAAGAATATCAACAAGATAGAATCCATCTCATCCATACAAGTACAAAATAATTTACACAACCAATGCAAGTAAACTCTCAACTTTCAATTTATCTTTTACAAGACTTATGCATTTAGGCATGCTACATAACAACCGTCTTGATTATAGAATAATACTACATTTGATTTTTCAATACAATCTCAAGAATGAATCATAATTCTTCCCAAGGAATCGAGATTTAATTCAGCCGATGTATCATATAAGTTTTCCTTCTTTTATCACTTACGAAGTCCATCTACAAAAATTGCTAGCATGGATCGGTTCAATGAACCGAGCATGATAAGCAATAAGCCTTAAAAGGAGGTGCATTCCAATAATTGTTCAATTAAAACAACTCACTTTAATGAGACAATTATAACATCATAAATATCAATATAAGTAATAGAAAATAGAAAAAGTACATTTAAACAATTGAATTTACTTCCAAGAGATGAACGAAATATAATCTACTATATCTGGCCTAAAAAATTTAAGTTTAATTGATCCTATCAATTATCTTTAAGCAAACAACAAAACATATCATCTCATTGTTCCCAATTCTATCATAATAGAATACAACAATTATCTTTACATTAACCAAAAGAAGGCTTTAAAGCATGGTTCTCATTAGGATGATTCATCTAACTCCTAAGCAAAAGAAAAAGAAGAACCATTACAAACTATGCCCAAACACAAGACATCTGAAAAATTGAAACAGATTCATAACATGAATTAACGGTTTCATTTAAAGGATAACTACCTTAAAATTCAACATTTAAGATATTCATCATAACAGAATCCCATTTCAATCCAAGAAGGAATAGAGAATCAAACAGTCTACCTACAAGTCTAAATCTACTTCCACATGTTAGAATTTAACATTTAAAGATTAGAAACCAACGTTCACAAATCAAGGTAGACTTATATAGGAGTTAATCTCCACTCGAGTCCATCCAAGGAGGATCCATAAAAAGGATAGAGTGCAAGAGACAAAACTTACTCATCACAAATCAAACAAAGAAAAGCCTTGTCAAACTAACAGTCTACCAAACAAACTTACTTTTTCAGTTCAATAAAAACCGAATAATCTAATCTCTTCCTACTTCATTTCTACAAATGATTTGGACAAGGAAGACCAAACAACTCAAAAAGAAATCTCCTTTCATAAGAGAATCAAAACAGAAAAGTTCAACCAATGAACTTATCCCAGTAATAGAAAGAAAGGGATCTTAATTAGAAAATGATCCAATCAATAATTCATTATATTGTACTAACAAATGAATTTCCGCTTTTAATTCAAACATAGAAATTCATAAGCTAGTTTCTAGGAGAGAGAACAAAATCGACTAACTGTAAGATGAAAGCACACTACCATTTTCCTTACAATCCTTTACCTTCAATAAACACGAGTTTCAGTTCCAATCTCAGAATGAAATATGCATAATAGTCCTAATAACAACATTCTATTCCAAAGGATTCACATTCCTTTCTTTTAAAAGATACAAGGTTTATTTACTATATCCAACAAGAAATAGAAAAACAAACCGATCAGTAAGCTATACATGTTTAGAGTATCAATGAACTCAAGACTGAAATCCCATTGTCAAGTTTCAATATTACATTACAAAAGAGTAATTAGTTCTCAATTTAATAAGCACTAAATACAAAAACAATCTAGAATATAGACAAAGTAATCCCACGATAACAATTCATAGCTCAAAGTAATAAACTCTTCTTTCAAATGAAACCCAGAGCTTATTTAAAAAGAACTAAAGACGTGGGTTTCCACAAACAGAGGGGGAAAATAATACCCTCGATAAAATTCCATTGCCATCTCAGAAAATACGAAACAGTTCTCAAAAAGGAATTTAACAATTCCATTCATAAAACAAAGACGTTTCCAATTAAGATCTCAAGAGTTTACCCAACAACTCAATAACTATTCTCCCAGTTTCCTTTAAGAAATAGTTTGACAAAGAAGTTTTAACTTTTAACTTTTAATACAAGTAAAACCCAACTCAAAATACCTGAACAGAGTCGAACACAAAGTCTCAACAAAAGTTTTGAACTACACAAGTATTTGAGTATGAGGAAGTATAAAATACAACCCTCCATTAACGATTTAGAGCAACACGAGAATAAAACATGGGTACAGAGCCTCATACGGGCTTCAACAACATTCTGAGTTACCCAAGATTCCCAAACATAGGTCCAGCATCAAGAAGAAGCTCCAACACAAGTTCATATCAAAACATGAGCTCAAATACAAGCTCAAACGGAACTCAAGGTTCCCATAAAGTTCAAAATTCTCTTATTGCAACGAAGGTCAGTTCCAACACAACAACCTTGAATACAAATTCTAGAAATGGAAAACGAGCTACTAAAACAAGCTTCGCATGCATGTTTCAATATTAAACTATCACAAAGAAAGTTTCCAAAACCAACATTATTCTTGCCATGGATTCATATCTAAGATAACAGAAATTATCAAACCCAGCAAACAAGTAACCAGGTAAAACATGCAAGCCAAGAATCCCAAAAGAGAAGACTTGTTTTAATGAAACATTTAGAGAAAAGTAAGAGATCTTAAAGATTAGAGCCTATCATGCCTGATAGTGCTTCTGCCAAATCGAAGGAGATCTCCAGCCGAGCTCACAACTTCTCCTCTTCTCCACAAAAGATCAAACAACCATATTCTTTTTCCATGATGCCTCTTATACATCCCATGAACTGAAAATAGGTATAAGACTTCAAAAATAGCCATTAAGTGTAGTTCAATCTGTTGGTTTGAAAAACCAGAGCATGTAGAGTGAAAATCGTGAAACATGCAAAGTGAAACAACCCCAGACAAACCCGCTTGCATGCCTTCCAAGACGGTTTGTGCACAAAAACTGAAAATAATAAATTTCATTTATTCCAATTTTCCCGCCTATCCTTCCTTGCCACCGCCTTCCAAGTCTGGCGATTGCCAAATCAAATTTAACATGAAATTCCATTTTAGTGATACTTCCACATAAGCCTCCACCAAGTCACTAGCCCCTGCCAAAACTAGCAGTACCCTATGCATTAAAAACCTTATCAATAACATAAATTCCATAGGAACCATCGCCCTTAATGCATGCGACCACCTAATTCCCCTTTCATACCCATTAGTTTAGGATAGATCAAATTTCTTAGGTTAGATCTTAGGTAGTTTATAATGCATACCTTAGGATATAACCCTAACAACAAATTTCCACCATAGGTCTTAACACATAGCCTAAGGTAGTTTCCAAATAGGTTAGATTAATTCACAACATAATAGTTTTAGGCATTAGGTTAGATCATCATAAAACCTTATAGTATTAGGTTAGGATGCCAATCAACCAACAAAGTAGAATAGGAAGCTTTAGGTTAGAATAAGAATTCTATTAAGTGACATAGCTTAGGTAGAAAATATTCTTACCTAGCTTAGGATTCCATAGGATAGTCCTTTTTAGGATCCCGAATCCTTCCTATGCCGTGAACAGGCTGTATTTTTATGTTCGTCATGTCCTACCATGATCGATCTCCAAGGACCCAAGCACAACATTCAACTGAATGGAAATACGTTCACACAAAAATCAAAGAACTTGTAACAACAAAGTTCAGTCAATATGTCTCTTAATTCATGGAATGTCAATTTACCATTTATTCAACAAAGAAAATTTAAAACATTCCTTGGATCACTGAAATTGATCCAAGGATGAGTCAAATTAATAGATAAGTTTACAACTCTTAAACCAGATTGCAATTCATCTAAAAGAAGTGAAAAATGGATTCAAGGAAGCCATTCCAATTTAGTCAAAGGATCTTAAGAACAAAAATGATTTGTCCATATCAAGCATGATCTCCAACAATCAAAAGAACATATCTTTATAAGGAAAATCACATGTCAACACTTGAAATGCAAAGGAGGAAAATAACAACTGTCAAGGGTGTTACATGCTTCCCTCCTAAAAGAATCATCGTCCCGATGATTACCTCTTTTAACAATTTACACCAAGGACAATCAATTCATTCACTTCTCTTATCCTAAGTCAAATATACCAAAATCTTATAGTTCCAGAAATCAACGCATTAAATAGTTGTTTATTCAAATCAAATAAATATCTGCCCAAAACTGGCATACTTATTGTCATATAAAGATAAAATCATAAATTTTTATCAATCAACATAGTCAATTCTATTCAAATAGATATGGAAAAGTAGTTTTCATATCCTCTATATTTTCCCAAGTTGCACTCTTTTCGTTAAAACCTGGTCCCACTGGACCTTACATTGAATTATTTCTTGATTTCTTAAATGCAACTGGAAAGTTTCAAGCACTCGTATGGGTTTAACCACGATTATTCCTGGGTCTTGGACCTGTAAGGAATTCCAATTTAACACATGTGATAAATATGAAACATATTTCTTAAGCAAATAAATATGGAAAACATCATGCATTCGTGACAAAGCAGGTGGTAATGCTAAACGATAAGCTACAGGGTTGATTACTTCAACTATTTCAAAAGGTCCCACATAACATGGTGATAACTTGGCAGCCTTGCCAAAAGTTATAGAACTCTTTTTCGGTTTAACCTGAAGAAAAACCTTCTCACCAAGTTCAAATTTCTTGTTAACCCACTTCAAGTCAGTGTAACTCTTCTACCTATCTGTTGCTTCTTTCAAGTGTTCACGAATCATTTTAACTTGTTGTTCCATTTCCGTAAGGATTTTAGGTCCAATTACCTCTCTATCTTCTATGCTATCCCAACTAATAGGGGTTCTGCATTTTCTTTCATATAATGCCTCGAAAGGTGCCATCTTAAGAGAAGCATGATATGTATTATTGTATGCGAATTTAACTAATGGAAGATACTCTTCCCACTTATATTATTGATCCATGCAATACATTTGTAACATATCTTCTAAAACTTGATTTACTCTTTCAGTCTGCCCATCTATTTCCGGATGATATGTAAAACTGAAATTTAGCTTAGTTCCTAGAGCTGCATTAAGTGTTTGCCAAAATCTTGATGTCATTCTAGGATCTCTATCTGAAAATGATTAACTCAGGTACTCCATGTAATCTGAAAATTTTGTGTACAAATCTTCTTGCCAAAATAGGAGAATCATCCTTCAGATTTCCAGCAATAAAATGTGCTACCTTTGTTAGTTTATCAACAACTACTAAGATAACATCATGCTTATTTCTTGACATAGGTAACCCTTGTACAAAATCCATGCTTATTACCTGCCATTTGTATTGCGGTATGCTATGAGGATACAACAAACCGGCTGGGTGCATATGTTCCACTTTAACACATTGACATTCAAGGAAATGTGTCACAAAATCAATAACATCCTTTTTCATTCCTTTCTAGAAATATTGTTGTTTTATATCAGCAAGCATCTTAGTAATGCCAAGGTGTCTAGAAAAAGGTGAATTATGAAATTCAGTTAACAATTTCCTTCTCAAATCCTTAAGCAAAGGTACACAGACTGCTTTTTCAAATTGTAAGATTCCTTCCTTATTCAAGCGAAAACCCTTATACCTTGAATCATTAGAATCAGATTCCATAAGACTTTTACTTCATCCTTAAACTGAGTTCTAAGTGTTATAAGAGAAGAAATGTGCTTCCTATGACTTAGAGCGTCAACCACTCTATTTTCTTTTCCTTTAATGTAACTTATGTCAAAATCATACTGAGACAAAACTCTAACCACCTTCGCTATCTTGCATTCAGATTTGGCTGAGTAAAAATGTACTTCACCCAAGATGGTGAGTTTTCAACTCAAATGGTTTACCAAGTAGATGATGCCTCTAAACTTGGAGTGCATGAATAATAGTAGTAAGCTCTAAATCATGTGGAGCATAATTCAACTCATGTAACTTAAGTTTTCTACTTTCGTATGCCATAAAATGACCACTTTGTAACAAAATACCCCCTAAACCTTCACTTTGGATACATCGATTACCACCATAAAATCTCCATTAGGATCTGGTACTATAAGAATAGGTGCTGAAGTTAACTGTTCCTTCAAGGTTTTAAATGCAATGTCACATTTCTCACTCCAACCAAACTTTTTATCTTTCTTCTGTATAGAAGTTATTGGTGCATTTATCTTAGAAAAGTCTTTTACAAATTTCCTATAGTAGCTAGCAAGTCCCATGAAGCTTCTAACTTCATGTACATTATTTGGTGCAGGTCATTTCATTATAGCTATAATTTTAGAAGGATCTACAACAATTCCATCTTTACTAATTACATGACCCAAATAGTGCATTTTTGTGTCATAAAAGGAACATTTGGACACAACCATCTCTTTCTCAGAATTTCCAAAACTATTTTCAAATCCTCATGATGCTCCTCAATGCTTTTAGAATATATGAGAATGTCGTCTAAGAATACGAGCAAAAATTTGTCCAAGTATTCTTGAAAGATATTATTCATTAAATTCATAAATGTTGTAGGTGCATTAGTTAAACCAAAAGGTTAAATCGTAAAATCATAATGTCCATACCTTGTTCTGAAAGCTATTTTATGAATATCCTCATCCTTAATTCGTAGTTGATGATATCCAGATCGAAGATCTATCTTGGAATATACTGATGCTCCATGCATCTAATCAAATAAATCATCAATCCTAGGGAGTGGATATCTATTCTTGATTGTTTCCTTGTTTAACATTTTGTAATCAATGCACAATCTAAGTGTTCCATCTTTCTTTTTCACAAAAATTACGGGTGCTCCCCAAGGTGAAACACTTGGTCTAATCAAACCCTTAGACAAAAGTTCTTGTAATTGAGCCTTAAGCTCTACTAATTCTATAGTAGTCATTCGATAAGGTGCTTTAGAAATAGGTTCAATTCTAGGCTTGATCTCAATCGTGAAATCAAATTCCCTTTTGGGTGGAAGACCTAGCAATTCTTAGGAAATACATCATTGAAGTCTCATAACAATGGATATCATTCCATAATATCACTGCTTTCTTCTATTGATTTAGTAATTTTTACTGCATATAAGGTACATCCTTTATTTTTGGCCTTTTTAAGTTGCATAGCTGACAATTTTCTAATAGAAATCTCACGTTTCACACCCTGAATCTTTGTTGTTTTCTACAAGTCGTCTAAACAACTAATGTATTTTCAAAATAGTCCACTTTAGCCTTATGTTCTACTAACCAATTAACACCTATGATTGCATCATGTGACCCTAAAGGTGTAACACAAATATCAACCTTTGTGGAAAAGTTAGGTAAGTCAAGGACTGCTCCAAAAAGAAACATACTAACCGTATGAACAACATTATTACCATACTGTACAGTCCATGTTTTATCCATGTTTCCAATTTTTCTTTTTAATTTTGATGCTAATTTACTAGAAATAAAACATTTAGTAGCTTTGGTATCAAAAGAATAGTTATTGGTAAACCAAATAACTTACTCGGAACTTCTATGGGTGTGGCCTGTTTCTCAGCCTGCTTGTCAGCTACTGCAGCATGTATCTTGTGCTACTAATTACATTCATCCTTCTTCAAAGGACATTGATTTATGTAATGATCTTTGCCATAGTTATAACAGCCTCCTACAGGTCCCTTCCTAGGCTCAGGTTTAATTCCAGCCTTAGAGTTATCATTCTGACCACCATAGGACTTATGTCCATTATTATTGTTCTTGGCAAAGTTGTTCCGTGTATTACCAACAAACTTGTTTGTTGCTTCTTTCCTATTTGCATCAGATGAAAACTTACTTTTCATTCCAAATTTCTTCCATGGTCCTTTCTTGGGTGCAAGAGAGGATGAAGAGGAGTTGGGATTCTTCTTTCTTACTTCCTCCTTATGATCGAAATTGCCTTTAATTTTTGTTCTGCCTTATGGATTTTTCAACAACCCCTTCCATCATGGTTGGGTTTGAATATCCACCTCTCCTCCTATAATGGGATTTAATCCCATGATGAATTTTCATATCCCGAATTTCTCATTAGTTTGGTACTTTGAGGCACATAATTAAGGAGTTTTGTAAATTGCTCCCAATACTCGATTATAGTTATCTTTCCTTGAGCTAAGTTCTTGAATTCAATCATTTTCGATCATAGCAAAGTTATGGCAGCCATATTTTTCTAAAGTAACCCTTAAATTGGTCCCATGTGATATTAGAATCATCAATGTTTAACTCAGCCTTACGTTGTCCCACCATGAAGATGCTTTGTGTGAAGTTGATATTCTCCCCATATCGCCATTGTTTCTTCTAGGAAATTTCTTATTGCAAAGTATTTCTCCATTTCACTGAGCCAGTTCTTAGCCCCATCTCCTAATGTGGTGCCATCAAAATTGGGTGGACTTATCCTTTTTATGTCATTAGTGAGTTTTGCTACTAGCCTAGCCTTTTTGTTCTCAGGCTAAATAGGTATGTTAACATTGTTATTATCAACACGCACATCGGCGTTTTCCCCTGGAGGTGGCTAATTATTGTTATCAGCTTCTTATTTTTCCTCATTACCCATTACTTGTTGTTCTAGCATAGCCAAATGATCTCTTGTGTCCAACAGGTAACAAGGATCTCATCGAGTTTCTGGGTAGTTGCCACTCCTTCCTCAGGTGGAGGGTTATTTGCAACATTTCCTCTTGTTCTCACCATTTTCTTACAGAAAATTTAAGTTTCATCGGATTGTGGACACAATAGGTCCAAGAGCTGCAACCTTCACTTTGATACCAAGATGTAACATTCCCATTTTAAGACTTTAGAATCAATTTTTTTAATTTAATAATGTTCACTGTTCTAAATAAAGCAATATTTAGAACAAACATTCCATGCCAATCAAATTCAATGGATAAACATATGCAACTATAATGACTCAGTGATTCACCGATCTATTCATTCCATAACTCGGTAAGCTACCAATCTATTTATGTTATTGTTATCCAAAATTCACCCCCAGGGTAAATTTTGATAACATGCATTAAATTCTCAAGTCCCAGGAAAATAGATTGATTCAGGGCAAAATCATGTTTCTAGGGTCCCCTCAGATTTTTTCTAACTCCCCTGTCTAAGAAGAAAAGAGCAAGTTCTGAGAAAAGGTGAAAAAGTTGCAAAAAACAAGCTTGGGCCAGGAAAAATCATGAAAAATGGCTAAGTCCTAGTCCTCGCAATAGTCGGGACATGAGGGACATCAGGCGCGAATCGGCCGAAAGGCCACCAGGTAGTCTGCAGAGCAAAGGAACATCCGGGCCGTCGGGACGCCGGGACGCGGAAAGCTGGTTCGGCCGAAGGAGAAGAAAATCGACTAACTGCTCTGGGACATTTGGGACAAGAAGATGCGAAGGACGCGAACCGGCTGGTTCGGCCGAAACGGGAACTTTCACACTGGGATAGTTGGGACAAAGGGACACGTGGGACGCGGATAGCCGAAGGAGCCGAAAGCCAATCAAATTATGCCACGTGTCATCGACAGAGATAAGGGACAAGGAAGCCCATTTCAGGCGGATCGGAAGTTTTCATCCCAGACAGTTTGGGACATCCGGGACAAATGGATGCGGTGGACACTAAAAGAGCGAAAACCGGGCTTGCAACCAAATCATGACACGTGTCACAAGGGAAAACGTCCAAATTTCAAAGGGTGAGGTTTGAAGGGTCAGCCCGAGCCAATCAGAAGAGGACACATGTGTAATGGAACAGGGAAGCACGGAGCTCGGGGAGGATTTGGAAAATTTGGCCAAGTTTCAGCCAAAAAGCTAAAAGTAAAGGAAGACCCCACGCCCCTGTCCTCCAATCAATGCATGCCACGTGTCCTCAGTGGTGGGGCACGGGGAAAAGTGAAAAATGTTCCAAAATCATAAAAAAGTCAAAACTTTCAAGGAAAACCCACGGGACAGGGAAGGAGAGAGAATTATGCGTCCAATCAGTGCTTGACACGTGTCATCCAGATTCGCGAGCGCGGGAAAAAAATTCAAAATGCATTTTCACTGTTTGTGCCCTAAATCTTCAGATCGACATATCTTTTGATCTAGAGCTCAGATTTGCACGTTCTTTATATCAACGGAAAGCTTATGAAATTCTCTACATGATTTCAGGGTTAATCTTGAATTTTGGTGTAGTCTAGAGAGAGAAATTTGAGAAACAGCTCTGACGCGTGTTCATGGCCAGAAGTGACATTTCAGCGACCAAATTTAATGCAGAATGGGTCGCATTCTCCTGTAATTCAGTCAAAATGATAGGGTATGGGTTTGTAAGGTCCCCATGCCGTTTTAATGCACCTACAGTCAAGAAGGAATGGGCTCTCACGTTTTTGTACACTTCTGTCTCCTAGGC
Source organism: Taxus wallichiana var. yunnanensis (assembly GCA_018340775.1). NCBI lineage: Eukaryota > Viridiplantae > Streptophyta > Pinopsida > Cupressales > Taxaceae > Taxus > Taxus wallichiana. Next base: position 382,703,115 of record CM031242.1, read on the forward strand.
TCGACCCATGCAATGTAAAAGGCAGATTTGGCTCATTTCTAAAGGGGGAACATTTTTTTTTTCGCATAGCAACTTCTTCTTTCACCTCTAGCAAGTGATTTTTGAAGAATCGGACCTCTTCAAAGATCAACATTTTTACCTCTCTCGAGGTTGTAATGCATGGTTTTGACACTTTGAAATGATAATGCAAGCTTTGTGAATGGTTTCGATCCTTTGTTTGTGTTATTTGCTTCATTTCGATCCTAAATTAGATCTTATCACTGCTGTATGTTTTAAGTTGCAATCTTTGGTCTGTGTCTATTTGCATGACATGAAAATGTTTCACCACTCCTTTTGGTGCATCACCACCTTTAGTTAGTTTCAATTTTTGCATTTCTATCCCTGTATCCTTATAGTTTAGAGTAGGATTAGGATCTGAACCTCTGTAGTTGTGCAAGCATTAGATCTAATCAGAGGAGTTTGAGGAACCAGCCTCTAATATGGAGATTCCTCTCTCAGTTTCACAAGTCCCACACTTGGAGAGAGGTTTCCATGTTGTGCAATCACACTGGATGCTAGAGTGATCAACCTAGAAGCCTGATCTGCATCCAGGGGTGTTGTGAGTCTGCAACAACAGTTTTGGCACGCCCGGTGGGACAGAGGTCTCATTTTTATTGCAGTAGGGTTGATGTGCATCTGCTGCAATTTTCTTGCTTAAAAAGAGCTATTATTTGCATATCTGGCTACTCCAAGGGGAAGAATCAACTGATTCCAAGTACAGGCCTGAAAACTCATGAGAAGAATCACCACAAGGTCAAGAGTTGGAGAAGAAGAAGTGTTGTTTGAATACTTGCAATTATCTCCAAGAAGAAGGCAAAGAGGAAGAAGGATTCAAAGGTCTCCATCTCCACCAAACAGAACTCTCTCAACTCCTCCACCTGGTAGGCCTTTCATTCAGTCAACAAGGGTTTTAAGACCAATTAGAATGGCTCGGAACAACCCCTACGTCAACTTCACAGGGCAACATCCCACTTGCCCTCAATGCGCAACATCCAATCCCTATTGCAGCCTTGAAGAGCATTCCCTACTTCACTTTGGAGAAAATTAGACTACTCCGGTGATCATGTTAAAGATGTTGCTAACCTTTGTACAATCCATGAAATTAATGAAATGCAAGTGGTCATCAAGTTGTTGGCATCTTCATTCAAGGGTAAAAACATTGCGATGGTTTAGAATCCTTGGAGCTGGTTCTATCACAAAGCTGGAATCAGTTGTATTGCACTTCATGAGCAATTTAGAGAGAAGGGAGACAACTTGTCTCTTTTGGAGCAGTGACAACCATTAAGAGGGCTCCCAATGAGCAGCTGACCGATTTCAACTTCAGATTTCAAAAAACTTGGGAGAGGATTCCAGTGGCAGTCAGGCCAACAACAGAAGGTGCTTTTCTCTATTATCTCAAAGCTCTAAATTCTGATATTTCTATGTTAATTCAGTCCATGGGAGGCATAACTATCCCTATGGCTTATAGCATTGCCATTAGGGCTGAAAATTGTTTAATCAAAGCTGGCAAACTTGCCCCTAGACCTCCCATGCCATTATTTCCAAGTTTAGAGAGCCCAAACACCCGATCAAGCACCTAATTTGGCTCCTTCTCTCACTCCTAGAAATCAGAGTTCAAACGAAGCATCCACTTCATCTCCAAGTACCCCAAATGAGCTTCAAGAGGTCATGAAGCAATTACAAAACCTAGGCAATGAGCTGGTTACTCTCAAAAGGCAACAAGCCCAAGGTTTTAGACCTTCTTATCAACCCCAAGCTCAGCTTAATAGGCAACCATACCAACCACAAAGGCCTCCTAATCCAGTTGCAAATATGAATCAAACAAGGCCTCCTGCCAATAGACCATTTCAGCCATATAATCCAAATGCCATATCTGCCTCTAAGGCATTGGTGCCAACACAAAACAACATTGCTCAGGAGTATGATTGGTGTTTTCCATGTAATGAGCCTCATAACCAATCCATGTGCTTCAATGGTGCTTTGAATCAAGCACTAATGGTGACAACTACTGGTGTGGAGGGTGAGGGCAGTCAAGGAAACAGTCAACAACAAGAAACATTCCAACAACAATCAGCCCCAAATGACACCACATTGGTAAATTGGCAAGAAGAAGATTTCTGTGGCATGAATTAAGTAGTTTCTCAAGGTTTTGCAGCCAACACAAGGTCAAAAGGAGGAATTTGGGTGAAGAGCAGCCACTAGCTCCAACCAGCCCACAACCTTATATGACTCCAGAAATGATTGGCAAGCAAAGTCCCATTTCAAATGCACAAGGGCAGCCAAGAACAACCCCTAGGCCAACTCAAATGCCAGTTGTTGCTGCCCACGTGCAAGGAGTAAATGTGCAAACCAAGGGACAGTAGAGAGATCCTTCATCACCATTCAATATCATTGATCAGATGAAGAAGAAAAATGTCAATATATCTATGTGGGAATCCCTATCCATCCCAAGCCAAAGAGATCTGCTGCAAGCTGCCATGAAGGACTGGCCAACTTCAAATCAGCAAGTTCGGATGCAAGACAAAGTGCTTACAAATGCTACTCAGCCTGAGGGAAATCATGGAGGACAGCAAGGTAAGATGTTGAAGCCCCCTCCTTTCTACGTTTCATTGATCATTAGAAGTCAGCTAGTGCACAATTGCATGATAGACTCCGGGGCAAGTAGTTCTGTCATGCCCAAACAAATAGCTGATCAACTAGGGCTCCAGTATGAAACCATATCCAAAGAGGTAGTGCAGCTAGATGGGACAGTAATGGCAATAGTTGGAGTAATTAGAAACCTGAGTCTTACTTTGCATGCATGTCTAAATGTTGTTGTTTTACAAGATGTATCAGTCATAGACCTTCCACCACTCTTTTCCCTTTGCTTGTCAAGGGAATTCACAGCCAAGATTGGAGGATATTTGTCTACTGATTGGTCTCACATGTTGTTTAGAACAAGGTATGAAACTAAGGCTACAATTAGGTCTAAACCTATTGCAAACTTCCATATTGAGCCTTACACTCCAAGTCAGATTAATGCCAATTGCTTAGCATTTGATCAAGAAGATCACCCTAGCAGTGAGTGACACCAAGGTTGGAAGTATCCGGATCTAACTCTTGATGAATGGGCAAACAAGATACATGCTTTTGATCCCTATCAAGAAGTAGAAGAATCTGCGTTAGGAGTTTATTGTTTACATAAAGAGAATCAACCTCTCCCTAGCATCACCAAGCCGGATCATAAAGACAAGAATGAAGTATGGCAATTGTTCTTTGATGGGTCAAGGAGTAGACAAGGTGCAAGAGGAGGGGCTATGCTCATTTCACCACAAGGTATAAAGTATTACTCAGCCTTCCGTTTTCAGTTTTCTTACTCAAATAATACAGCTGAGTATGAAGCCTTAATTCATGGATTGCACTGGGTAAAGAAGAAAGGCATCAGGAATTTACAAGTATTTGGTGATAGTGAGCTGATCATAAACCAAGTCAAAGGAAAAAATGCTGCCAAAAATGATCTGTTGAAGAACTACAAAAATCGAGTATGGGATCTTATTGAAGATTTTGAAGCTTTTAGCATCAATTCCATCCCAAGAAAAAGAATGAAGCTGCAGACAGGCTAGCAGCAATTGGGGCTGCATTTGATGTTGTAGAAAGTATCAAAAGTGAGAAATCTCAGCCTCATATCAAATTGGTTGTGAGACCAGCTGTTCCGGATAACAATACAAGTTGGCAAGTCTTCGAGAATGATCAGCAAATTGTTAATTTCCTACAAGAAGAAGCTGAGTTCTCCGCCAGGAATCAAGACAAGCTACGCAGCAATATGGTGACCAAGTGGTGCAGCTGAGAACTAACAAATTACCAAAAGGCCTCATAACCTTGGAGTCAATCTTCAACCCGAATGATCAGTTCCGGAAGGAGAAAGTGAATATTCAAGTGAAGGGTGAAGATTCAGAGCCTATTTTAGTGGAAGAAGGCAAAACATTACAGATTGGCAAAGTAAGTACCTCACAAAGAAATCTGATTTTGTTCGGCTTTGTCAAGAGTTCCCAGGATGTCTTTGCTTGGACTTACAAAGATCTAAGAGGTTTCAACCCAAAGTTGGCATGACATACTATTGAGCTAGATCCAGAATCCAAGCCTGTTAGGCAAAAGCAAAGGCCAGTCAATCCCCATATTGAACCTCTCATGAGAAAAGAGTTAAGCAAGCTTATTGAGATCGAGTATCATCTTCCCCATCAAACACTCAAGTTGGGTTGCAAACTTGGTGCGGTAAGAAAGAGAAATGGAGAAATAAGATTGTGTGTGGACTTTCGCGATCTAAATAGAGCATCACTCAAAGATCATTATCCGCTCCCATCAATGGAACAAATATTGCAGGTTGTAGCTAGTTCAAAAGGTTTTCATTGCTAGATGGATACTCAGGCTACAATCAAATAATGGTGAAGGAAGAAGATCAATTCAAGACGGCCTTCACTACAAAATGGGGCACATATGCTTACAAGAAGATGCCATTTGGGCTGTCAAATGCCGGAGCAACATTCCAGGAGATATGGATATGGCGTCCAAAGGCTTGATCAACAAGATAATGCTGGTATACCTAGATGATATCACCGTCTTCTCAAAGAATGCAGCAGACCATCTCTTTCACCTCAGGAAAGTGTTTTAGAGGTGTAGAAGGTTCGGAGTGTCTTTGAATCCTAAGAAGTGCATCTTTCTTGCACATGAAGGAAAGCTCCTTGGTCACATTGTCTCTAAGGGAGGATTAGCAATTGATCCAGAGAGGGTTGAAGCCATAAGAGCACTACCATTGCCAAGCCACAAGAAGGCCCTTCAGAGTTTCTTGGGAAGGATAAACTTTGTTCGGAGGTTTGTCCCAAATTTTTCAGCCCTGGTCAATCCCATCACCAAAATGTTAAAGAAGAGCATGGCTTTCAAGTGGACAGCAGAAGGCAAGGAGAGTTTTGAAGCAATCAAAGAAGCTATCTCTCAAGCACCAACTCTCATCAACCCGGACTTCTCCAAGGATTTCATCCTCTATGCATTTGGAGGTAATGACACTATCTCTACCATTTTGGTACAGCAGAACAAGGATAATGATGAGCAGCCAATTGCCTTCTTCAGCCAGAGCCTAGATGACTATGAGGTGAGATACTCTTTTATTGAGAAGCATGTGCTTGTAGTAATCAGAAGCTTGAAGAAATTCAAGCATTTAGTCTCAAACAACAAAGTCCAGTTGCTGGTCTCACATGCTGGGGTTAAGGACTTCCTCCTCAACAAGGATTTGAATGAGAAAAGGGTAGGTTGGATCACCCGTGTCATGGAGTATGACATTGAGATCAAGATCACCAAGCTGGTAAGAGGGAAAGGATTGTGTGAGCAGCTGGTTTTGGGAAGCAAAAGAAGTATGCAATGAAGAAGAGGTTGTTTTAACGATCAGGGATAGCCATGAGCCAAGTGGCAAGCAAGAAGAAGACAATGTTGCCCCCACTCCTTGCTGGACCCAAGGTATTATGCACTTCCTAGGCACAAGGCCTATGCCCTCTAGAGATGAACAAGACTCAAAGAAGACACTTCAGATTGCGAGGCTGTCCCGTATGCCATCATTGGTGGAGTTACGCACAAGAAAGATGTGAATGGAGTGCTTTTTGAGATGCATTAGCACAAATCAGATTCAAAGGGTGTTGGAAGAGTTTTATGGTGGATCAGGTGGTGGCCATTTTGCACCAAGAGTGACACTCTAAAAATCATGAAGGCTGGCTATTATTGGCCCAAGATCTTTAGTGATTGCTATGCATGGATCAAGAGGTGTAAGAATTGTGCATTCTTCACGGGAAAGAGAGACTTTCTGCCCTTCCATTGCACCCAATCTCGGTTGACCAGCCATTCATGTAATGGGGTTTGGACTTCATCGAGTCATTAATCCCAATTCAAGCCAAGGGCACAAATGGATTTTGATAGCCACGACTACTTCACCAAATGGGCGACGTAGCACTCAAAGAGGCAAATGAGTCTAGAAACTTAGACTTTTATGAGGGGATAATAACCAGATTTGGTGTACCTACCACAATAATCTCTGATAATGCATTGGCATTCATTGGATCTAAGGTGACTGAGTGGGCTGTCAAGAATGGTATTTACCTAAGCACTTCATCAAACTATTACCCCTAAGGTAATGGTCAGGCCGAGTCTACAAACAAGAACTTGTTGAGGATCATTAGGAGAACTCTTGACGAGAATCAGAGGTCTTGACATACCAAACTGAAATCATCCTTATGGGCTAATAGGATAACGCCCAAAAGATCCACGAGGTAACTCTCCATTCAGGCTTGTCTATGGAAGAAAGGCAATCTTGCCCATGTCACTTGAGTTGCCAACATTGGAACTCATGAAGCAGCTGGAGTTTCTTGAGTTTGAGCCCATGGAGGTGAGGTATGCAGAGTTGATGGAGCTGCAAGAGATCAGAAATTAGGCATCCCAAGCAATGGAAAAGGATCAAGCTTTGATCAAGAAGACCTTTGATAGAAAGGCCAAGGATAGATCTTTTCAAGTTGGAGATCTAGTGTTGAAATGGGATGTGGATAGAGAAAAACCGGGAAGGCATTCAAAATTTGATGCCATTTGGAGTGGCCCATACATGGTCACGAAGTGTAAGGACAGCAATGCTTTTCAATTGGCCTCATTGGATGGTGAAGAACTGCAGATTCCAGTCAATGGAATCTATCTCAAGCGTTGCTTCTAGAGGGAAGTTCACTACTTTGTAAATATTAGATTAGATTTTCATTCCTCCAAGTGTTGTGCACATTGTTTTGCTATAGGTTAGTTTTGTTTTCCCTAAGTGCTTTGGCACAGCTTGCTGTCCATGGAGATGTTTTGCAGTCCTTGCTTTCATCAGGTGATATTCCATCTTCCTCCTTACACATTCTGAGTCAGTTGGGGTTCTAAACTGAATATTTGATGACTCCATGCCCAATGGACTGCTTCAGGCAACTGGTATCTTTTACCTAGCAGGTAGGTAACCCCGCTAAGTCGCCAATTGTTATCCAAAATTCACCCCGGGTAAATTTTGATAACATGCATTAAATTCTCAAGTCCCAGGTAAATAGATTGATTCAGGGCAAAAATCATGTTTCTAGGGTCCCCTCAGATTTTTTCTAACTCCCCTGTCCAAGAAGAAAAGAGCAAGTTCTAAGAAAAGGTGAAAAAGTTGTAGAAAACAAGCTTGGGCTAGGAAAAATCATGAAAAATGGCTAAGTCCTAGTCCTCGCAACAGTCGGGACATGAGGGACATCTGGGCGTGAATCGGCTGAAAGGCCGCCAGGCAATCTGCAAGCGAAAGGAACATTCGGTGTCAGGGACGCGCGGGATGCGGAAGGCCGGTTCGGCCAAAGGAGAAGAAAATCGACTAACTTCTGTAGGACATTTGGGACAAGAAGACGCGAAGGACGCAAACCGGCCGGTTCGGCTGAAACAGGAACTTTCGCATTGGGACAGTTGGGACAAAGGGACGCGTGGGATGTGGATAGCCAAAGGAGCCAAAAGCCAATCAAATTACGCCATGTGTCATCGGTAGATAAGGGACAAGGAAGCCCATTTTGGGCTGGATTGGAAGTTTTCATCCCAGATAGTTTGGGACATCCGGGACAAATGGACGCGGTGGACGTGAAAAGCCGGCAGACCCGCGGACCAACCAAATCATGACACGTGTCACAAGGGGAAACGTCCAAATTTCAAAGGGTGAGGTTTGAAGGGTCAGCCCGAGCCAATCAGAAGAGGACACATGTCCAATGGAACAGGGAAGCATGGAGCTTGGGAGGATTTGGAAAATTTGGCCAAGTTTCGGCCAAAAAGCTAAAAGTAAAGGAAGACCCCGCGCCCCTGTCCTCCAATCAATGCATGCCACGTGTCCCAAGTGGCGGGGCGCGGGGAAAAGTGAAAAATGTTCCAAAATCATAAAAAATCAAAAATTTCAAGGAAAACCCATGGGACAGGGAAGGAGAGAGAATTACATGTCCAATCAGTGCTTGACACGTGTCATCCAGGTGGCAGAGCGCGGGAAAAAAAAAATTCAAAACGCATTTTCACCTGTTTTGTGCCCTAAATCTTCAGATCGACATATCTTTCGATCCAGAGCTCGGATTTGCACGTTCTTTATATCAATGGAAAGCTTATGAAATTATCTACATGATTTCAGGGTTAATATTGAATTTTGGTGTAGTCTAGAGAGAGAAAATTGAGAAACAGCTCTGACGCATGTTCATGGCCAGAAGTGACATTTCAACGACTAGATTTAATGCAGAATGGGTCGCATTCTCCTGTAATTCGGTCAAAATGATAGGGTATGGGTTTATAAGGTCCCCCATGCCGTTTTAATGCACCTGCAGTCAAGAAGGAATGGGCTCTCACGTTTTTTGTACGCTTCTGTCTCCTAGGCTCGACCCATGCAATGTAAAAGGCATATTTGGCTCATTTCTAAAGGGGGAACATTTTTTTTGGCATAGCAACTTCTTCTTTCACCTCTAGCAAGTGATTGTTTGAAGAATCAGACCTCTTCAAAGACTGTAATAGTTTTTACCTCTCTGAGGTTGTAATGCATGGTTTTGACACTGAAATGATAATGCAAGCTTTGTGAATGGTTTCAGTCCTTTGTTTGTGTTATTTGCTTCATTTCAGATCCTAAATTATATCTTATCAGCTTGTGTATGTTTTATGTTGCAATCTTTGGTCTGTGTCTATTTGCATGATAGAAATGTTTCACCACTCCTTTTGGTGCATCACCACCTTTAGTTAGTTTCAATTTTGCATTTCTATCCCTGTCTCCTTGCAGTTTAGAGTAGGATTAGGATCTGAACCTCTGTAGTTGTGCAATCATTAGATCTAATTAGAGGAGTTTGAGGAACCAGCCTCTAATCTGGAGATTCCTCTCTCAGTTTCACAAGTCCCACACTTGGAGAGAGGTTTCCATGTTATGCGATCATCTTTGGATGCTAGAGTGATCAACCTAGAAGCTGATCTGCATCCGTGGGCGCCGTGAGTCTGCAAAAACAGCTTATCTTATGTATTGAATACATATTGTATACTTCATATACTTTGTCATCATACCCTACACTGCTAATCTTGAGTGATCTATTTAAAGAACATATCTAAATATCTGTTACCAATATTCATCTGATATCATGTTGTTTTAAACTTGGTGACATAGGACAATGCAACCAGTAGTTTGCGATACTTTGGCCAAATATTTATAACATATTGTGTATGTCACTATTCCTAGATGACATACTCATCATTTTGGAATACGTCCTTCACCTCACTCTTCTATTATCATGATTGGTCTTTACTGACTACCGTCAGTCCACTTGTTCCAGGTTTTACCCTAGCCCTAGATAGAAACATAACCTATTATAGGAAGATGCTCACAAAGGCTTAGGGTAGATGGGCATACTCATTTGACCTAAGTCATCCGAATGTGAAAACGTACCCTAAGCCTTTGGAAGCTAATTCCTATCCTAAATATGCTCCTATCTAGACCTAGAGAGAAACTAGGTTCAAGTCCGAGTTCCAGATGTGTGTAGATCTAGATGATCAATGTGGAAGGGTGATGCCACATGTCAACTACAACGTTGTATTCTTGAGAATACCTAAGCCTTCTCAAAAGTACAGCCCTGCAGTGACGTGTGCTAACATCCTACAGAAACGCCTCATCAAGATGTACATACCCCTAAGGAGATTGTTAATACATTATTAGTTTGGATTAAAACCTGATTACAACAACCCTGCCAAACCCTAATCCAACACTCAATAATTTCTTCCTAAATTTGCTTCATTTATCCCACTAAGAACTTCATTATTTCATAGTCACTTTTAATAATTGATCACATAGTTAATCTATTAATTAACCGTAATAAAGTCACGAAATATTATAGTGTCTTATTTAAAAAGTACAATAACTTTTTAGAAATATTCAACATCTGAATATATCCAATATAAGGTAGACTTCATCCAAATGAAGTCTAATAAATTGTAGTCATACTTGCAAACCATTATGGTTTATAATCCATCATGAAAGAGAAAGATTCTTTCTCTACATGTTACGTGTTAGGGTTTATCCTACCCAATTTCCACATTTTCTTAATGTATGTTCATCACACGTTACATTACTATGTTATATATTTTAGATATTGAATATCATATTCTGCAACTTAACAAGATGCATCACAAGTAGGGAAATTGAACTAAATCCCTCTACCCAACTTATGAAAGATAACCAATTAATATAAAAATAATATAAAGAATATCAACAAGATAGAATCCATATCATCCATAAAAGTACAAAATAATTTACACAACCAATACAAGTAAATTCTCAGCTTTCAATTAATCTTTATAACTTATACATTTACAAGCCTTATGCATTTAGGTATGTTGCATAACAACTATCTTCATTATAGAAGAATACTACATTTCCTTTTTCAATACAATCTCAAGAATGAATTAGAATTCTTCACAAGGAATCGATTTAATTTAGCCAATGCAACATATAAATTTTTCCTTCTTTTATCACTTACGAAGTCCATTTGTAAAAATGGCTAGCATGGGTCGATTGATGAACTAAGCATGATAAGAACTAAGCCTTAAAATGAGGTGCATTCCAATAATTGTTCCATTAAAACAACTCTGCTTTAATGAGACAATTATTACATCATAAATATCAATATAAGTAATAGAAAACAGAAAAGAAGTACATTTAACCAATTGAATTTACTTCTAAGAGATGAATGGAATATAATCTACTATATCTTCCTTACAAAATTTAAGTTTAATTGATCCTATAAATTATCTTTAAGCAAACAACAAAACATATCATCTCATTGTTCCCAATTCTATCATAATAGAATACAACAATTATCTTTTCTTTAACCAAAAGAAGGGTTTAAAGCATGGTTCTCATTAGGATGATTCATCTAACTCCTAAGTAAAAGAAAAAGAAGAACCATTACAAACTATTCCCAAACACAAGACATCCGAAAAATTGAAACAAATTCATAACATGAATTAATGGTTTCATTTAAAGGACAACTACCTTAAAATTCAACATTTAAGATATTCATCAGAACATAATCCCATTTCAATCCAAGAAGGAATAGAGAATCAAATAGTCTACCTACAAGTCTAAATCTACTTCCACATGTTAGAAGTTAACATTTAAAGATCAGAAACCAACGTTCACAAATCAAGGTAGACTTATACATGAGTTAATCTCCACTCGAGTCCATCCAAGGAGGATCCATAAAAAGATAGAGTGCAAGAGACAAAACTTACTCATCATAAACCAAACAAAGTAAATCCTTGTAATACTAACATTACATTAAACAAAATTACTTTTTCAATTCAATAAAACCTGAATAATCTAATCTCTTCCTACATCATTTCTACAAATGATTTGAACAAGGAAGACCAAACAACTCATAAAGAAATCTCCATTTCATAAGAGAATCAAAATAGAAAAGTTCAACCAATGAACTTATCCCAGCAATAGAAAGAAAGGGATCTTAATTAGAAAATGATCCAATCAATAATTCATTTTATTGTACTAACAAATGAATTTTTGCTTTTAATTCAAACATAGAAATTCATAAGCTAGTTCCCGGAGAGAGAACAAAATCGACTAACTGTAAGAAGAAAGCACACTACCATTTTCCTTACAATCCTTTACCTTCAATAAACACGAGTTTCAGTTCCAATCTCAGAATGAAATACACATAACAGTCCTAATAACAACATTCTGTTCCAAAGGATTCACATTCCTTTCTTTTAAAAAGATACAAGGTTTATTTACTATATCCAACAAGAAATAGAAAAAAAAACCGATCAGTAAGCTATACATGTTTAGAGTAAAAATGAACTCAAGACTGAAATCCCATTGTTAGGTTTCAATGTTGCATTACAAAAGAGTAATTAGTTCTCGATTCAATAAGCACTAAATACAAAAACAATCTGAATATAGACAAAGTAATCCCATGATAACAATTCATAGCACTAAAGTAATAAACTCTTCTTTCAAACGAAACCCGAGTTTATTTAAAAAGAAATGAAGATGCAGGTTTCCACAAAATAGAGGGGAAAATAATACCCCGATAAAACTTCATTGCCATCTCAGAAAAGATGAAACAGTTCTCAAAAAGGAATTACCAAATCCATTCATCAAATAAAGACATTTTTAGTTAAGATCTCAAGAGTTTACCCAACAACTCAGCCAACTATTCTCCCAGTTTTCTTTGAGCAATAGTTCAACAAAAGAGTTTTAAGTTTTAAACTTTTAATACAAGTAAAACCCAACTCAAAATACCCGAACAGAGTTGAACATGAAGTCTCAACAAAAGTTTAGAACTACACAAGTATTTGAATACAAGGGAAGTATAAAATACAACCTTCCATTAATAGTTCAGAGCTACATGAGAATAAAACATGGGTACAGAGCCACATACGGGCTTCAACAATAGTCCTGAGTTACCCAAGATTCCCAAACATAGGTCAGAGCATCAAGAAGAAGCTCCAACACAAGTTCATATCAAAACACAAGCTCAAATGGAACTCAAGGTTCCCATAAAGTTCAAAATTCTCTTATTGCAATGAAGGTCAGTTCCAACACAACAACCTTGAATACAAATTCCAGAAAAGGAAAATAGAGCTACTAAAACAAGCTTCGCATGCATGTTTCAATATTAAACTATCATAAAGAAAGTTTCCAAAACCAACATTATTCTTGCCATGGATTCATATCCAAGATAACAAAAATTATCAAACCCAACAAACAAGTAACCAGGTAAAACATGCAAGCCAAGAATCCCAAAAGAGCAGACTTGTTTTAATGAAACATTTAGAGAAAAGCAAGATATCTTAAAGATTAGAGCCTATCATGCCTGATAGTGCTTCTACCAAATCGAAGGAGATCTCCATTAAGCTCACAACTTCTCCTCTTCTCCACAAAAGATCAAACAACCATATTATTTTTCCACGATGCCTCTTATACATCCCACGAACCGAAAATAGGTCTAAGACTTCAAAAATATCCATTAAGTGTAGTTCAATCTGCTGGTTTGAAAAACCAGAGAGCATGCAGAGTGAAAATTGTGAAACATGCAAAGTGAAACAACCCCAGACAAACCCACTTGCATGCCTTCCAAGACGGTTTGTGCATAAAAACCAAAAATAATAAATTTCATTTATTCCAATTTTCTGCATATCCTTCCTTACCACCGCCTTCCAAGTCTAGTGATTTCCAAATCAAATTTAACATGAAATTCCATTTTAGTGATACTTCCACATAAGCCTCTGCCAAGTCACTAGCCCCTGCCAAAACTGGCAGTACCCTATGCATTAAAAACCTTATCAATAACATAAATTCCATAGGAACCGTCACCCTTAATGCATGTGACCACCTAATTCCCCTTTCATACCCATTAGTTTAGGATAGATCAAATTACTTAGGTTAGATCTTAGGTATTTTATAATGCATACCTTAGGATATAACCCTAACAACAAATTTCCACCATAGGTCTTAACACATAGCCTAAGGTAGTTTCCAAATAGGATAGATTAATTCATAACATAATAGTTTTAGGCATTAGGTTAGATCATCATAAAAACCTTATAGTATTAGGTTAGGATGCCAATCAACTAACAAAGTAGAATATGAAGCTTTAGGTTAAAATAAGAATTCTATTAAGTGACATAGCTTAGGTAGCAAATATTCTTACCTAGCTTAGGATTTCGTAGGATAATCCTTTTTAGGATCCCGAATCCTTCCTATGCCGTGAATAGGCTGTATTTTCGTGTTCGTCAGCAATGTCCTACCATGATCGATCTCTAAGGACCCAAGTACAACATACAACTAAATGGAAATATGTTCACACAAAAATCAAAGAACTTGTAACAAAAAAGTTTAGTCAATATGTCTCTTAATTCATGGAATGTCAATTTACCATTCATTCAATAGAGAAAATTAAAACATTCCTTGATCCACGAAATTGATCCAAGGATGAGTCAGATTAATAGATAAGTTTACAACTCTTAAACCAGATTGCAATTCATCTAAAAGAAGTGAAAAATGGATTCAAGGAAGCCATTCCAATTCAGTCAAAGGATCTTAAGAATAGAAATGATTTTTCCATATCAAGCATGATCTCCAACAATCAAAAAAACATATATTTATAAGGAAAATCACATGTCAACACTTGAAATGCAAAGGAGGAAAATAACATTTATCAAGGGTGTTAAAAGAGACCCTACACCTTACCCCATACTACCAGTAGGAAGTATGGGATCATCACCATGGATAAGCTATATGTGAGTAAGGGAACTTCTATCCTTTTCCAATCTGCATCACTAGTAAGAGACGCAGGCTCAACATTGAAGGTCAGTAGGGAAAAAAAATTGTAAAATAAAAAATTTCGTGGATTTGCATTTACTTATTTATCTAGGAAAAATATCTAAAATTTTCTTATTTCCAAATAGATGTATATGGAATATATGCGACACCATGAAGCTTCTAGAATAGACTATAGGAAAAGACACCTAATCTAGAAGAAACTATGAGTAGAACCAAGTATGTAGGCCTTAGTATGGTTATTGTCAAAGATTTGTCTTATCTTGCTTGAATTGATGAAATGATTCAGAAACAATTGATGATACCATGAGGATTTGAAGAGATATGATTTGAATGTTTTTCCAATGTTTTCGAAGTTTTTAGGAATTTCTATAAGAATAAGTCCCTTGATCACAAATTTTATGAAATGAACCGGAAGATGAAAATGCAACGCAGATGCAGTAATGTACATGTGGAAATGCAAGTGAAACCACATGTCATGATAGCTAAGGTGAAGAAAGTTGATGGATATTGAATTCTTCTCCCCTAAAAGTACACAATGGAGAACCATGATCCTCAAAATTTTGATTCTCTTGATAAGGTCCAACCATTCTAGGTGTAGACACCAAAATTAGGTCACACTCCCCTTGGTCCCTTGAAAAATAACCAATGAAAACACACTCACCTAACCATGGCCCCTTTCATCCCACTCTAATATTAATTTAATTAAATTAATTCATGATCTTATAATACCTATTATTTAAATATCCTAATTGGGATAATGCCCACACCACCACCTCACCTATACACCTCACCATAAGACCTATTCTTAGTATGTTTCCATAACTAAGACCTACCTAAACCCTAAAAATAAAAGCCTACATTCCCTCTAACCACATTCCCACCCATTAGAAGGAAAATTCTATTCTAATCCATGGAGAAAGATGAACGAGATCCAAGAAAATCAAGGGGATCTACCCATTTTATTAAACCTAGGAAGTCCTTCCCTAACCTACACCAATTACCCTAAACCACCACCAGTCAGACCGGAATCATTTTCGGTTACCATTTATACCCCAAAACAACCTTATTTTGAGGTTGGCACATTTTCTAAGAGCAAGGATGAAACTAGGGTTGCATGCAAGTAGAACCAACATTCGTACACACATCAGAGCATCCACAGCCAGCATTAGAAGTAATCACAGAGTCATTTGCATTCACGGGAGCATCCGGGAAGCACCATCACCACATCAAACTCCATCCATCTGATCAACTTCCATTGCCATCCAACCATCAAGCTCATACAACAGTAAGTTTTTTATTAACCAACATTCATCCATTTTCATTTTAATAGACTCTTTTACTTCTGTTATCAGTTCTACTTGTATTCCCATGCACCCATCATTTGCCTTCATACAAACTTGATCATTCCTTTACCCACACCATTAAATTTCCCATATCCTACTGATAAATACCCTTGAGCACACCTAAGACCTACACATACCTTACCATTACCCTCTCCATTTCCATTTAGCCCCGATTTTCATCACACCAATATTTTATTAAGTTTCCTCCACCCAGACCATACCGACACCAGTTACCCACAACCAGCACCGGTTCACTCAAACCGACATCGGTCTCTGTTTTTTACTCTTAGACTAAGAACAAAGCCTAAAATCTCCACCAAATACCCAAAACAACCCAAAACAGGACCTTAGCCGGTACCAAAGACTCTTGACAGAGACCTTGACCTTTAAATTTAATCATAGCCTAGCCTGTTGTGAACAAATCTGCTTACTGTAGTCAAATGAGATACCTAAATCATTTTAATTGCAGTATGGTTTTATTTATTGTTAACATTGAATTGTTTTAAACAGTGGATTGACAACCTTCTAGGGAGTATCATACTTCCCAGATCTAGCATATGCTAGGTAGTCCACTGCATATACTTTGTTTAACTTCTATTTGGTGGTCTTGTTTTCTATTTCAGGTAGTTCCTCCTAGCTAAAAGGAAGCTCTCATGATTAGCTGTGGATCAAGAAGTCATACGCGCACAACAACCTTCAACTAATTTAACAGTATTCCTCCTAGCCCATTTACCCTTATTTGTTTTGTCAATATTCAAATAAACGCTCTAAGAATCAGGTGAAACATTTTGGCATGCCCGGTGGGACCCATTCGGGTTCCTTGCATTTCGTCATTCCTAGGTGAAAAGTTGCATGTTTGTTTCCTTTCTAAAAGGTTCTCACACTAAAATTTCTCCCTAGAATCTTCTCTTCTTTCTATTTGTCTCAAAGCAATCGTGTTTTGGTGCTATAAAAAGAACATTTATTTCCTTTCATTAGTATCGCATTAGTGAAAGAGCATCCCTTCTCCTGTTCACCTCTTTGTGTCATCGAATTCAACATTTCAATTTGGGCTTAAAATTAACTACATTTCATTCTACTTTATTGCATTAGCTCACATTAAATGAGGGCAACCTATATGCTAGAAGTCATGCCCAGCTGATGGTTGACAAACGAATCATAGAAAGCACATTCTCTTTCTCTCGAGTCTTACCAAACTACACAAATTCAAAAATATACACATTCTTAAACAACATCTCACCCGAGAAGAAGTTGTAGGTGATCACATGATCACGACATAGTGGGCACCTAGCTCATTACTTCTGTCGAGTCATTATCTTAGAAGACAACCCACCCTCACCATAACATACCTAAAACCTCTCCTTGTAGATATCATTCTTCGTAGGAAGCCTTCCTCACCAAAAACTCTATTCTACAGTTCATGAGTCAGTCCTTAATAACATAAGCTTGAAAAACATAATAGAAAAGGAAATCTTAGGATCATATTTTTCTTAGTGTTTCTACTTGGCTTGCATTTTGAGGTGAGAGGACACGTTCTTCACTTTTTCATTTCTCCTTGCACACTCCTCATCATAGTTGGTGTATTCTAGCTTCATCTGAGTGTGCCTGACCCCATTTTCATCATTCTTAGAATTCTGGGTTTGATTCCACATTTGATTTTAACTCACAACCACCTATTCTTCATCTCTATTTCAATTTCATAAGTATCGGTGTCGGTCCAAAGAACCGTTGTCGCTTACCCTAGACCATCATCGCTTTTTCCCATCAGCGTCGGTTTAATGTTCTTTTGGTTAACTTGCCAAAAGGACACCTGATTCACTTTCTTTTCTTTTCAGAGTCTCTGAAGCTCTCATCATCTTCTCTATCCTGATAAATCCATTAGCATCTTATCTACTTGGCAGATTATTAGCCTTCTACCTTGTTTTGAAAAACTATCCATTTTTCACAAATGGTATCGATCATGTGGTTACTGTGGTCAGCGCGATTTACCCTAACCAACATTGGTTAGCTTGTTCAAATTTCTAGATGAAATTTCATACCTAATCCACCTACCACCACCTATTTTTCCTATATTTGTTGTATTTCGTGTCATTTACAAAAAGTAGTCCTACCACATCAATACTTGTTCACATGGTATTGATGCATATCTAAGGAAATGCCCTTGTATTCCATGCTAGTTGGAAACCACTCCCACCTAGTCCTTCATCACCTTATATTTTTTCAACCATGGATTCTACCCAACCTATCACTATTGCAACCGAGGATGAGGATTTCACACGACTCCTTGACTTGAACCCTGTCACCTTATAGTTCTATCTTTCCCACTCATCTACTTGAGATGCCTTAGGTTAGTTGATATATGGTATGTCCGTATCTATCCCCCCAACACTCACTCCTACTTCTACTCCAACCTCTGCTAGCTCCGCATTACCTGTATCTAGCCTTGCCTCCATTGGTTTCTTAGATAGGCCCTATACCTGCTATGATCACCACATCTGCTACATCCATTACACCCACAACATCCACTATACCTTCATCCACCACCTAGAATGTAACCTCATCCATGCCTATTGTCTCACATATACCCATAGCTACATAACCACCCCCAGTGTACGATGACCACTACCCCTTTTCAAAACATTGTCCTTTCTATTCCACAATCCTTAGCCCCCATTGCTACTAGAGTCACCTCAACCCTTCCACCTCCATATACATACTATCAGTAGCCTCTTGTTTCATCTATCATTCATGTTGGGTATGTACCCCCTATCTCACTCCCTCCTTCTCAATCTACCTATACGACATCACCATATACTAGAATGCCACCTCCATCATATGTCCAACACCAACCTCCTTATGCTATAGGAGGTACCCATCCATCCCAACCTACCAATGACCTAATCAAGTTAATGATGGACAAGATGTAGACACTGGAGGCATCGGTTTCTGGCACACGCAACTCCCTCACCTACGATGAGATTTGTAATGAGCCCATCCACCCATCCATTCCTATTCATCCATATCCATACATTAGGAAATGCCTAAATTTAACTACTTCAATAGCAAAGAGGACCCACAACAACACTTGCAGTCTTTCAAACATGGTTGTTATCTGATCACCCATGATGATGTTTTTCTCTGATCGGGCCCACATTAGACTGGTATAGTGGGTTACCTAGACATTCTATCTTCTCATTTAATCAGGTAGCCCAATTCTTCTTAGATCACTTCTCCATTAACATTGTTAAGAAGGTTACCATGACTGACCTCTACTCTATGCATCAATATGATGACGAGTCTATCATAGATTTTTTCACTCATTGGCATAGCCTAATCAATCAAATCACATTCTAACTACCACAAAATGAAATCATAGAACTCTTCACTTGGGCTTGTGCTAGACATATCTCACCAACCCTGCAAGTGTAGACTTTCCGAACCTTCGATGAGGCATTCACCATGGCATGAAAACTAGAAATTTGGACCATAAAAGAAAAGAAAATCCAACTACGCAATAAGAACGCATCATTTAAGTCAAATGATAATTATTCTTCTTGAAACCATAGAATAATTATTCAAAATCCAAGGGAACCACTAACGCAGTGGTACTCAAGATAGGCCACCTAGCTCATCCATCAAATCAACCTAAGCCCTCATCCAATCTTTCCCTATCCAGACCTTTCAATTCAGATGAGAACAATGGAAATACACCCCAATTGGGGAGCCTTATTCCTCTATTTTATAAAATCTCATTAAAGCTAGGGCCATCACCCTTCCTCCCATAAAACTACACACTTTGGTTTTGATCCTGCTTCACCCCACACTCGCATGGTACAAAGAACACAACTTCTGCAACTATCATCGGAAAGTTAGGCTTGGATAATCCTAATGCACTTGCAACCAAAACCTGCACATCTTCAAGAAACCATTTCCTAATCATGCCCCTTCTTCTCGATCAAACCGGAGAGACCTCGAGATAATGATAGCCATACCCACGAGGTCCATGTTATTTTCAATGACACACCGGTTACTTCCCAATTACCTCATATTCCTTCCATAGAGGAAATCCTAGCACAAATTCCTCCACTTACACGTGAACCCACTTCACCTATTCCTCCACCCATAGAGGAACACCCTTTGTCTCCCCCCTCACCTGTGAAGGAGTGTTCTGTTAACATCGAGACCACTTCACCTTTGGCTTCTCCACCTAGAGAGTTGTCACTAGCAATACCTCTCCGACCAATGGGAGACACTTGTTTACCTCCTTCACCAACAGAGGAGCACCCATCATCTCCTCCACCTACCAAAGATCTGGTAGAAATTTCATTACCTCTAGGTGACCATCCTCCATCAGCCATCCAAGATCCTATGGAATTACTTTAGGCTCTCTTACCCACAGAGGCTAAGGCTAGCGAATTCCCCATTTCTAAGACACATTTTATGGGAATCACCATTGGATCCACATCAATCCCACCCACTACAGTGTCATTCTCACACTTAGTAGACCACCTAGATTATGTGGATAAAGCCTTACTTTGGGGGCATCTTTTACTTCCTATCTCAACACAAATGTAGATGTCACTCGTTGACATTTCCACTATCTACCCAAAAATATTTTGGCTGATCAAACCAAATACAACCACAACTATCACAAATTCTTTCCCAATACCACTCATGGCTCAACTCACACCTCTATCCACAACTCAACATGCTTCTACATCCAAACATACACCTACATCATCTTCCTTGCCTAAACCTATTACTACCTTAGGGGTCATCCCAATAGCTAGCCTTACTCATCCACCCATCAAATTAGATTTAGCTACATCCTCCAAAACTAACACCAAACTTAATTCGGCCCCCAAACAGAAGAACCCATCCCCTAGATCTCGTACCCTAACCTCACCAATCACACCTTCATCACCTTCACCCCTTCCATCCATCTTAGGACCTAGCCCTTCTAACCTAGTTAAGAAACCTCCAATTGTTGGTAAACTAAAAACACAAGATCTCGATTCCTCCCTTGCAAACCTCTAACATACCCAAACACCGAAAAAACTTCCACCTATACAACAGTATTTTACCACCCATATCTCCTTTACCATCAATGAGTTCTTCACTACCCATGACACTTTAGTCTCTTTCCTCAAACCTCCCGCACTGACTGTGCCATCTACCTTCAACACCTCGGTTATCCTCGTGGATAACTTGTCCTCTTCCACCATCTACTTTTCCCTCTAAATCTCATGCCCTCTGTATCACCTTTACCCAAGAAGGTGCAACCTAAAGGAAAAAATATGCTACCCTATAATAAGGTAGTCAAACCAACTACACACTCTATTTCCAGTTCATCTACCATGCCCCTACCAAAGCAGACATGACCAACACCTAAGACCACACCAACACCTAAAACCATAGCTCGACCCACTCCCCCTCTTGCAAAGACCCTTCCTATACAAT
The DNA here is from genome assembly GCA_018340775.1 of Taxus wallichiana var. yunnanensis. NCBI lineage: Eukaryota > Viridiplantae > Streptophyta > Pinopsida > Cupressales > Taxaceae > Taxus > Taxus wallichiana. The sequence goes on from CM031242.1 coordinate 382,724,328, forward strand.
CAGCCACACCTGCACCCAAACCCACATTCACTTCCCATTGTGATCCACTTGGCGGGATCCTATGCCAAAATTTTAACCAACCTCCTTGAAACTTCTGTCATCACATTACCCCCTCTTAGACCTTATGACCCACTCAAACCCAAACCAAAGGGGTTTGACGATACAAAAATTGTGCCTACCATCATGTGCCAAGACACAATGTAGAGAATTGTAAGGCTTTGAAAACCATTCTTATCCAGTTATGCCCTCTTGAAGAAAACTTTGATGATGATGACCTTCTCGATGAGGACCGTATTTCAACAGCACCATTTTCCACATTTCTTCCTTCCTTTCCAACTAAGTGACCAAAACCTCCACCCCCACAACTCTTTGATCCATCCCCAATATTTTAAATTAACATGGTTCGTATAAGAGATTTGGCTAAATCACCACCCAAATGTCATTGTACCCAAATCACTTCATGAGAATTTTCTCCCTGAGGTTTCTTCCCATCATGTCTTTGTTATACCACTCATCCTACACCTTCTCCATTTACCCCCTCCCCTTAGATTAACATGATCAACATTGCCACCGTGCTTAGAAAGACAAGGGAAAGGAGAAAGTAAGTGACCCACCAACCAACCCCATACCCAACATACCATCTACACCCACACCTAAAGTCACTATCCATGGCCCCACATATCCTATCTCTAATGGGGTTACACATCATGTGATGCTCAAACAATTACACCAATCCTCCGTAAAATGTCCCTATATGACCTCATCCAAACCTCTGAATCCCATCGTCAAGATCTCATGGAGGTTCTTCAATCTATTGAGGTTTTACCCAATGATCCTACACCCATAGCCTCCATCATCACACCTCATCATGTAGCCTCTCTTACCAAATTACCATCTTCTCCTACACCTCCACCTACTTACCAAGTAGCCGCCTCAACTTTTCAAATGAAGAGAGATCACACCACACCAAACTAATGACCCAAATCCATCTCTTTTCATCTATGTCCACATCATTGATATATGTGTACAACATGCTATGATTGATGGGGACACTAGCATTAATATCATCTCCTCCCATGTGTTCGACCAAATGCACATACTCAACAATTACATTCATAAACATCCCATCATGTTGCATTCATTTAATGATGCTATCACCTCTACACTTGGAACCATCATCCTCTATGTTTGTGTGGGCCCCGCATGATGTTCCGAGTTATTTTACATTTTGAAGGGGAGTTTCAATATAACCTTTTGCTTGGTAGACCCTGGATTTGTGTCATGGGTTGTGTTCCTTCCACTTTGCACTATTGTGTAAAGTTTAAGCATGAAGTACACACATATACCATTCTGGCTTATCCATCACCTTTCAAAACGTACAACATGCTTTATCAACCCAATGATATGCTCATACCCATTAAAGCATCTTCATCCAGGACTACTTCATCTCGCACTTTACACCTTCGCCCACCAGTGCCACCGCTACCTCAACCGTGCCTATATCCTCCATTCCTATTGCTTCTATGACCTCCACAGCTGACTCGTCTGCCTCCCAATCAGCTAGCTCCACCTCTGATACAACCTACAACACATCTTCTATCCCAACTACCCACATATCAACCACCGATCCCTTGGAAGACATTTTTCAATGCCTCACTCTAGGGGAGTATCGCCTATATAGTGTCAACACATTCCTTACTCCACAAGAGTATGGAAGCCTTCACCAACACCCTCATTATGATCACCGCATAGGAGAGTGTCTCCTTTATAGTCCTCCTCACCTTTGCACCAACCTCACCTATGGGGGACTTGATACTACCACTTATACACCTGAACCACCATCACAAACCCACCCATTTTCTACCGACCTCTAGTCACTCACCAATCACCATTTCACCCACACCTTCCTACACAAATGTGTGTGGAAGGGCTTTGGTTTTGTATTTTATGAGCAAGGCCATCACACTGTTATTCCATGTACTACTCTGCAAACATAACGACCGTAGTGGTATCGACTTTATTGAACCACCTACTAAGAAGGCTGCATTGAACTCATTGAGGACATCAACCCTTCTCCACCTTCTTCACCTGCTCCATCTTCTTCAACACCTTCACCAACAGAGTCTATGGATCCAGAATCCATTCCTCCTAAATTTTTTTCATAAACACCATTTCCTTGGGGCCTCTGACTTATCAATGCGAGGGTGAGGCTCCCTCTTCTCTTCCCTTCCTATATCCTGAAATGATCAATGACGATACACCTTCCATTAATGTCATTCAATGTTAGGATGATGAATATATACTCACCTACCTTGGTGCAGAAGAATCATATATTCATCAGTCATTACCATCTGAGATGCAAACCATATTGAATGAATTGAATATTGAAATTAACATCCATACTCAGGATGACCCGCACATTCTAAAGATTGGCCAATCTTTAGATACTGTGAAACAGAAGCCATCACTTCTTTTCTCAAAGATCATAACCATGCTTTTTCTTGGTCTTACACAGACATGCCCGTATTGACCCCACCATAGTGGTCCACAATATCGTAACCATTCCCGATGCTAAACCCATAAAACAAAAGTTGAGGAAAATGCACCCTCACATTTCTCTTCTGGTCAAAGAAGAACTTCATGACTTCTTTCCATTTCCTTCATCTTACCCATTGATTATCCTCAATGGATTTCTAACATTGTCCCTGTCACTAAGGTGATAGGGGGACTCCGCATTTGCATAAATTTCCATGACCTCAACCTAGCTTTCCCGAAAGATGACTTTCCTCTACCTAGTATTGACCAACTGGTTGACCTTACCGCTGGTCATGAGATGTTATCACTCATGGATGGTTTCTCGTGGTTATAACCAAATCTTGCTTGCTCAGAGGATCAACACAAAACCACATTCATCACCCCTTGGGGACCTTCTTCTATTGAGTCATGCCTTTTGGCCTTAAAAACACTTGGTGCCACATACCACGGGCTATGAATTACATCTTCCATGACATCATGTACCCCATTTTAGAGGATTACATAGATGATCTCATGTCTAAATCTAAACGCCGCTCCGAGCAGCTCGCTTCCTAAAAACCATCTTTGACCGCCTCATTAAGTATTGTGTTCACCTTCAACCTAAGAAATGTGTCTTCACGGTTCTCTCGGGCAAGCTCCTAGGATTTATCATCTCCTTACATGGCATAGAGGTTGACCCCGCTAAATTCAAGGCCATTCTTGAAATGCCTCCACCCACTAACTTGCGGCAGCTCCGTAGCTTGCAAGGTAAGTTATAGTCTATTCGCCATTTCATTTTGCAATTATCCAATCGGTGTCAACCATTTCATCACCTTCTCAAAAAGGATGTTTCCTTTAAATGGGATGAGGACTGCCATAAAGCTTTTGAAGCCTTAAAACAATACCTTCTCCAACCACTTGTACTCATTCCACCTAAAGAAGATCAACCCTTCTACCTATACATCCCATTCTACCGATAATTCCTTGGGGCCATCCTCGCTCATCACAATGAACAACATAGGGAGTATGTGGTTTATTACATAATCCATACTCTTTTGGACTACGAAACCTGATATACCCATGCCGAAAAACTTTGCTTAGCCTTAGTTTTTGTTGCCACCAAACTCCACCATTACCTACTTAATCAAAAACCTATGTTGTGACCAACACCAACCCCTTACACTTCATGTATGCCAAACCTTACAAAAATCAATAGGCTGCATGTTGGCTTATGCTTCTAGCTGACCTTGACCTCAAATTTATCCATAAAAAGTCGATCAAGGGCTAGGCTATCACCAACCAACTGGCCAACGCACCTATTTCCGAGAACCAACACTCTAACTTTAACTTTCTAGATGAGTCTATTGTTAAAATTTCCTTGGACGAACCCGCATACCAAATGATACTCTTCTTTAATGGTTCTAAGTGTTAGTGTGGGGTGGGGCTGGTGTTATCCTCATTCTCGCTTGATGGTGAACCCATGCCTTTGTCTTTCAAACTTTATTTTGATTGTACAAACAATATTTTTGAATACAATCACTCGTGATTGTGTCAATCAACATCTCTGTGGTGATTCTCATTTGGTCATAAACCAAGTCAATGGTATATACCATGTCGTAATGTGATACTTACAAATTATTAGCATCATGTTGGCATACTTTTGACCACCTTCAACCATTACACCCTTTAAACCGTCCCCCTTTCTACCAAAAAATTGTAGATACCATGGCCTGTTTGGCTTCTCAAATACCCGCTTCACCTACCGACATTAAAATCTTTGTCACCATACAAAGACTCCAATCACCCTCTTATTTACCTCATGAAGTTTACTCTATTGGAACCACTGCTCCCGACCCGAGAGACCTTTGGTATAAACAATACTCAGATTATCTTTCCCTATCCATCTTACCTCTTGACCTCACTTGTAATGGACAATGCGCCTTTCTTAAAAATGTATCTCATTACGTCATCATGGGTGGCCTCCTCTACAAGTATGAATTTGATGGTATTCTCTTACGGTGCCTTACAAGTTCTGAAATTCATTATACCATTAAGGAGGTTAATTATGGCATATATGGAGGTCACTTCAAGGCCTTGTTGCTTTGTTGTAAGCGTATTCTTTACCTAGGCTATTATTGGCCGACCCTTAACCATGATTGTTGTGATTACATTAAGCATTGTGTAAAATGTCAACAACATGCCAACCTTCATCATACACCCAATCATGCCTTATAGGTCACCCATGACCTTTGGCCCTTCTCTCAATGGGGTTTGGATCTTGTCAGAGAGATCAATCCCCATTCTTCCCAGTGACATCAATGGATAATCACCATTACCGAATATTACACTAAATGGGTTGAAGCCATACCTCTCATCTCAACAAAAGCCAAGAAAATATGTGAGTTCATCATGTTGGTACCCAAATTTGTTCTCCTTTTCCTTTGAGCAGCATCGGAGATTGGCATGAATGCAATCGATGAAGGAAATAGTATGAAAATGGCCTTGAGAAAACATGATCAATTTCCCATTATTCAAACTCAATAGAGTTGTCACTACTAAATGATGGAAATGCTTTCAAGACAAGGCAAGGGTTACTGAAGACATTGTATGATCCTAATTTGCTTTGTGCATTTTTGTAAATGGATTGTATTCTTTTGTTGACACACAATGCAATGCAGGGGTATTATAGGTAGGATTGGTTTGTTTGAATGAAATTTTGGTGGGAGATTTTAGACAAGACTAACCAGAATTTGCCAAATTCTTTGAGGACCTTTGCAAGAAATTTGTAAGACCTAAACAATAGAATGCTTCAAAGGGGTTAAGGTACTCCTTCAACCAAGATATGTGCACCAAATGGAGGCCCAGATTTGCACTCTTCCACACAATCTTTGACAACCTACCACAAAAAATCTTGAAGTAGATGAACCAACAAAGTATCCAAAAATCTCTATTTTATCATGACCTAAGGTGCACCCAAAGGTTTACAAACAATCTCTAAATTCAAGGAAGGTAAAGTGATTTTAAATTTGTTTATCTCTTTATCAGATGAAAGCTCTTCTGAATGTGAGATTAAAATGCCACTAAACTATCAATAAGAAATGAGACCATGTATGATCAAGAGATATTTTAAACACAAGACTACAAGAGAGAAAGAAACACAAATTGAAAACATTCTGAAACATAAGTGTATGAAATTTTTTCCAAGAGACAACACAAAATAATCTAGAATGACCAAATTTATCAGTAGGGGAATGTTATAAGAACAATCTCAGAGCTTGTTGATGGCTTTACAATTGAAACCAACTCAACATGATACAAATCTGATGCAAAAAGGAATTAGAAATGGTTCTCAGGTGGTTTCTCAAAGAATGGGCTTCTTCCCAGATTTTCTCATGAAATTCTATAAGTTTCTCTGACCATTTACATGACAAATTCATGCAATATATAAATTTTTACAATTGATCCTTTGCCTCTCAAATATTCCCTCCAAAAGTGGAATATTCGGAGCACCTTTGCTTTGCAATATTTTTGGAAAATGACATCTAACAGACTCACAAAAATTTGCCAGTTGTTCTTTCAAAAGGTGAATCATTACAAAAATTTCATCATTATCCATTATGGAGGCATGTTTTCATCTTCAAGCATGCAGACCCCTTTCATTTCATCATTTCATCCTTATCCCTCCAAAATTTGATTCTGCAACTTCTTGATTTGATATTTCACATTTTGGATGGGCTAGGGAAAAAAATTTATTTCAAAAACATCTCAAATCTACAAATTGATCCTTAAAACCAATTACATTGGTCCTTGCAGGCAAAATCGACATGAATTTTCCAAAATTTGATGAAAATTGATGCAAAATTTACATCTCCAAGCTTCCTAGAGCTCAAATGGCGGCCAAAATGAAAAATGCATAGTTACCATTGATTTTCCTTTCTCCCTTCAATCTGAGCCCTCCACATGTCATAATGTGATTGAAATGGATTTGGGATCACTTTTTGACTTTTTAACATTTTTGGAAAAATGTAAAATTTTGACATTTTTCTCCCCCTCCACCCTTGAGATTTGGTGCTGACACGTGGCATAATATGTGGGATTGGATCGTGACTCAATTTTTTCACATTTCCACCTTTTTTGGAAAAAGGAAATTTTTCTCATTTTTCCCCATGGACCCACCTCTCGATTTCATCCTTTCCACGTGTCATCATTCTATTCATCACGGAGCCACGCTTTAAATTTCACTCTAACTTATTTTGTTAAAAGGGAAAAATTTTCCTTTTTCCTCCACGTGGCCCCACTCCCTTCTCCTTACCACGTGTCTCCTGTGATTCTCTGAGGATCTTTGTTTACTCATTTCATATTTTAACTCCCTTTTTTTTTGCCAAGGGAAATTTTCCCACTTTTCTTCCACCGCCCTTGCCTTGTGCTCCGAGGCTAACATGTGTCCATTACTAACTTGATGCGGGCCTACACCCCTTTTCAAAACTTTCATCCCTTTTTCACCAAAAGGAAAAATTCTTCCAAGTCCTCCCACTCTCGCCTTTGAATCCCGCTTGCACCACGTGTCCTCCTCTGGGGCTGCGGGAGCTAACTTGAAATTTTTTCCAAAGCACAAAAATGTTAAATTTTTAGAAAAACATGTTGATCCCCATCTAATTACAAATGGCCACATTACTGATGAATGGGAGCTATAAATTGATGGGAAAAGGATGCCCGTATGACCATCAAAAAACACAAAAACTACTAGAGATGCCCAAATTTTTTTTTTTCATGGGTGAAGAATTTTTTAATCAAAAAACAAATGGGAAGTGATTTTAGGCAATTTATGACCATGGCAAGGGATTTTTGAGGGAAAATATGCATAAAACGAACAATCATGAGCTCCAAAGGCCGGGAAAAGTGGAAAAAATGATAGAGGCATTTGAAAAGGGAAAATTAGGGCACAAAATAGGGCATACATGCATATTTCTTTCAAATTGGGGAAAAATAATAAGTTTATGAGCATTTCAAGGCATTCAATTTGGAGGAAAAGTTACATACCACCAATTTTGAGAAAAAATGTTCTAGAGCATGCAAACCAAAGGAAATTTAGGGCAAAATGGAGGATCAAAATGGGCACCAACATCGGCTCCTACTTAGGGATGGGCACTCCCAGTGAGTGCCACAAGAACAAAAAGTAGACCAAGTGCCAAAATAATCCATTGGGAAAAGGAGTCATGAGACAAAGCCACCAAAAACCAACTAAGAAACCGACAAAAATGGCTGCCACACACCAAGGCAAACCACAAACCAACAAAACACCAAAAAAAAGAGCAAAAGCCAAACACTATACATTGTACAAGTTGGTGCATACCTCAAATTTGGGGATTAATCCAAGAAATGCTTCAGATGCCTACCATTAATAGGAAATTCAAGAAATTCCCCATCTAAGTCCTTGAGAAAAAGGTATTTTCACCAATTCTAATATCAATGGAGTAAGGGCCCATCCACAATGCATCAAATTTTCCATGTTTTCCCTTATCTTCATTTCTGCTATCCCACAACAAAACCAGATCTCCAATATTGAAGGCCCTAGGAGTGACCTTCTTGTCAAAAACCTTTTAACTTCTCTCTAAATATAACATGCCTTTGGTGGGATGCTCTTCTTTCTTCATCTAGCTCTACAATCTGATTAATCCTTGCTTCATATGGACTGACCTCTTGATCTTCAAGTTGTTGAACAAACTAAAATGAAGATAATTGTAGATGTAAGGGCAGCAGAGCTTGAGTTCCATACACCAACTCAAATGGGCTCTTACCAGTAGCTCTTTTGGTAGTAATTCTATCAGCCCAAACTACAAATTTTAGTTGTTCACCCCATTTTCTCTTGTTCAACTCCAAGGTTCTCCTAATGATCTTCAACAAGTTCTTATTACTAGACTCAACTTGTCCATTTCCTTGAGGGTTATAGTTTGAAGCATAAGTCAAATTGGTTCCATACTCCTTGCACATTGCCATCAAGGGTTTAGCTCTAAAACACATGGCATTATCAACAATAATCTTGATTGGCACACCAAATCTTGCATATGATATGATTCAACAAGAAGTCCATAACAACTTGGTGTGTTGCTTTCTTGGTGGGGATTGCTTCTACCCACTTGGTGAAGTAATCTGTGGCTACAAGGATCCACTTATGTCCAACACTAGAAGGGTCTGAAATTTCACCAATGAAGTCCATCCCCATTGTTTGAAAGGAGCTTCAATTGATACAAGGTTACAAAGGAAGGGAGCCTGAAGCTTTCATTCTTCCAGAGAAATGCTGAAAACTTTCACATTTTCTAATCAGCATGGTTGCATCTTTGAAGAGAGTAGGCCACCAATAACCAGCTCTCAAAACTTTGTGTGTTGTAACCCTTCCAAAAAAGTGTCCTCCACAAACTCCCCCATGGAAATCAGCAATTATTTTGGGAGCTTCATCTTCAGTTATACATTTCAAGAGGACACCTTCAGGGTTCTTCCAAGCCAGCCCAAAGTCAGTGATGATGTATTTTTGAGAAGCCAGCTTGAGGGCTCTTTTTTATTTTTATTTAAATGATCAAGACAACATAGGTGTTTGAGGTAAAATATTATATCCTTGTACCACTCAGAACTTACCAATTTCTCAAGAACATCTGCCCTTTCTTCCTCTACTTCATTCACTTCCATAGTCTGCAAGTTGCTCTCAGCCATGAGCTTAGCAAGACCCAAACCTCTTACCAACTTTGTGGTTTGGATGTCCATGTCATACTCTACTAGTTTGTTCACCCATCTACATCATTTTTCTTGAGATATCCATCTCTGATAAGATGTATTTTACCATGGTGTGGGGAACATAAGCAACAACTTTTGAACTTAAGATATAAGGCCTGAAAACCTTTGTTGCTTTCACCAAGGAAAATGCTTGTTTTTCCATGATTGTGTACTTTAACTCAGTAGCTTGTAAAGCCTTGCTAAAGAAGGCAATAGGCCTCTCAGCCCCATCTTCATCCTTTTGGAGAAAAATAAATGCAATAGTATTTTCAGAAGCAAAGAGAAGATTTGGAAAGGCTTCTTGTAATTCGAGCTGCTAAGATAGGTGCATGTTTCAATGCTTCTTTGATTCCTTCAAAATCTTTAAGGGCAGCCTCCTCCCACTTGATAACTTGATCTTTCTTTAACATGCATGTAATAGGAAGAGTCAATTCAGCAAAATTTGACACAAACCTTCTAATGAAGTTGATCTTCCCAAAGAAGGATTGGATGCCCTTCTTTGTTCTTGGAATTGGAACCTTGCTGATTGCTTCTACCCTCTTAGGGTCAATCATGACACCATCCTTTGAAACAATATGACCAAGAAGATTTGGCCTTTTGCACCCCAAAATGACACTTCTTTGGATGAGAGAATTCCAAATTCTCTACATCTGATCAACATTCTTTCCAAGTGTTGCAAGTGATCTTTTCTACTCCTTGAAAACACAGTCACATCATCTTGATAAACTACAATGAAGTCATTTATGTAACCAGAAAAAAGCAACATCCATTTCTCTTTGGAAGGTAGCCCCAACATTCATGAGACCAAAAGGCATTCTCACATAAACATATGTTCCCCAAGGAGTGGTAAAGGTAGTTTTAAATCTTTCTAACTCCTTGACAACAACTTGATTGTAGCCAGAGAAACCATCCAAGGTGGACAACAATTCAGATCCAATCACTAACTACAACATGTTTTCCATGTTTGGCAAAGGATAATTGTCTTTCAATGAAGCTCTATTTAGATTTCTAAAGTCTACACAAAGTCTGATATCTCCATTTTTCTTTCTGACTAGCACAAGGTTTGTAACCCAAGATGAATACCTTGTGGGCTGAATGATCCCTCCCTCCTTCAATTTCTTCAATTCATCTTGCATTTTCATGGAGAGGAGTGGATTAATTGGCCTCTACTTTTTTCTGAATGGTTTGGCATTTGTTTCAAGAGGAATCTCATGTTGAAATAAGTCTTCTCTATATGCTTTCAGCTCTGAATAAGACCAGCAAGACAATCCTTGATATTTCTTCAATAGTTGAACATAGGACTATTTTTCCTCTTTGTTTAGACTACTCCCAACCAAACTTTTCTTGGTTTATCACTAGTTCCCAAGTTATGCTCTTCCACATCCCTTGAGGTAGACATGTTTCTATTGATGATGTAATCAACATTGTTAAAATTTGACTCAAGTGCAACAAGACCTCTAGGAATGGTGTTAGTTTTCAATTGGATAATATCCTTTCCAAACAAAGTCTCTCTTCCTTCAGTCACACACACCATTGGTTCCCAATCAATATTCTGATCTACAAACTCACCTTGATTTTGTAAGAACCTTTGCACTTGAGCATCATCATTAAACACTTGCCAATGCTTGATGTTGTCAGGGACAGCTGGCCTAGTTAACACTTCAACATTGTACTCACAATAAGGTGAAATGGTGTAATCTCCAAATCTTGACCCCAACACTGCCAACTTGTTAGCAATAGCATTGAAACTTTTGTCATGATGCACAATGTTGAAGGAATCAAACATCTCAATTAGATCCCAAACTACATGTTTGTACTATTTCATCCGCTGATTTTTTGTAGCATACAGTTTTCTTATTTGTTTGACAACTAGCTCTGAATCTCCTTTTGCAATGATGTCCTTGACACCATACTTCCATGTAATTCTCAGACCCAACAACAAGGCTTCATACTCAACAATGTTGTTAGTACATTCAAAATTAAGCTTGAAGGAAAAAACAAACTCTTCCAAGCTAGGAGAAATCAGAATTATACCAGCACCATTTCCAAATTTGGAGCAAGCTCCATCAAATAGCAAGGTCCAAGGAGAACTTACCTGATCAAGGAACTTTGAATGATCCATCTTGTGTTCTTTTCCATCAGCAAACCCAATAAAATTATCAACATCAACATCAGCAAATAACACCTCATAAGAAGCATTGTTTGGATCCTCAATTAGATGCAACATCTTCTTTTCTCCATAGAGCTTGACAAGGCTGCCTTCAATGGGAATAGTGGAAAAAGACATGTCCATTTGGACACTCCCTCCAACACTTGCAACCCACTTTCTTGACAATAACATACCCCATTTGGCAGGGCAATCAACAATCACAACATCCAATTTTAAATTCCTCCCGGGATAAGATGCAAGTTGCACCACCAAACCCTTCACACAACCAACTACCGACACTTCTCTTGAGTCCATGGTAGTACACTTTCCATAGGCTGTTGTCACTTTGATATCCAACTCATTCATGACTTCTAGAGGCATGACATTACATGATGCACTCGAAATCAAACATACAATTGTGAAGTAGTCTATCCTTTATGATCAAAGTTGTGAAGAATGGATCAACATTCAATTGGGAATCAACCAAGGATGTCCCCAAGTATACCTCAGGTGTTTCTCCAAGATCCTCTACTACTGGTGGTGTTTTAAGGTCTGCTAATGATCTGAGGAGGAGTTTCAACAACATTTACATTTCTTCTTGGGTACTCTTTTCCTCTTTCAATCCCAAGTACTCAAATGCTCTCTTCTTATGCTCAGGAATCCTAAGCAACTCAATGATTGGAACACTCACTTTGATTTGGCTCAATACTTGGGCTATGTCATAGGGAACACTCTTTGGCAAAGGCAACATTGGAAGGAGACAAGTAGATTCATTAGATGGCATGGGATTCTTGGCAGCTTGGGCATGAGGAGGATTGTAATTTTTTCTTGGGACAAGTAGAGCTTTTGGCAGTGTTTCTCTTCTAGGAGCTTCTTTGGGAATACTTGTAAAAAGGGTGTTTTAGGTTTGGCTTGAGGCCCAACTCCCTTAACAACTTTTCTCCTAGTGTTATACTCTTTCTCTTGAGCCACAACAACATTCATTAACAATTGTTTATCTTCCTCCGAAGGGATACCACCATCATACTTCTTAATCATCAAAGCTCTTAAGTATTCAAAGTCATTGTTAGGAATTTCAAAAGCTTGCACTACATCAACTTCAAGAGTATGAGGGGAAGAAAGACTTGTACCCATTTGATGCAATCCCAAAAGGTTGCAGCTATCCTTGCACTTATTACCTCAGTTGATGTTGCTCCTCCTTGTGAGCTTGAAGAACAACCCACCATGCAGATATCATCATCAGTACCATCATCATTATTAGCTTCACCATCTTGTTGGTCCACTTCACATGGAGGATGGGGTAGAAAACACCTATCACACCAATCAATATCAACAACTTCCTCAACAACAAAAACCCTAGCAGTTAGGGGATCAGGTAACACTCTTCCTTCATGTGCTTGAGGATGTCTATTTATAGACCCCATGGGTCCTTTCCCTCTATCATCTTCCCTTTGATCACCCCTAGGATGATTGGAAAATATATCATGGCTTTTGTTTTTTTCTGACCTTGTGAAGTCTTCCCAATTCCCTTCTCAACTCTGGGCTAACTTGTATGAGATTTCTTTGACATCCCCTGCCAAAGTTTTCACAACCTCCTCCAAATCAGCACCCTTACTAGCTTGAGGTTTTCAGGGTTTATCAACTTTACACCATCTCTCTTGAGAGGTTTCCCAATTTCTTTGATATTGTTTTCAATTTGAAGTGCCATGGTGAAATCTTGCCTTAGATTGGTAGGGTTCTTGTCTCTTAGGTAATAGGTTTCCTTTTTATCAAATGCATCTTCATATTTGATTAAACAAGATTGATCACAAGGCCTCAAATTAACTAGGAAGCCTTCTCAAAGTTTTGTTAAACCTTGTGTTGAAGTCATGAACTGATTCATTGGGGTTCTTCTTGATATTCTCAAATTCAGACAAGAGAAATCTAGGATCAGTCTTGTCACCATATTGCAACCTAAATGCATTCTTCATTTTAGTCCAAGAATCAATTGAATTATCAGTAGAGCCTTGTACCAATCCCTTGCATCCTCTTCTAGTGTATGAATGAACAATTTGACATACACATCTTCAAACTCTATTTCAAAATCCTCCATCATGTTAACAAAAAGTTTGAGATGTTGATCACCAGTTATAGCATTGTTACCTTGGAACTTTGGCAACCTATTTCTAACATCTTGTGGGACAACATTTGGGTAACCATCCATTCCTCTAAAGTCTATAGGACCAAAGGTGTTAACAAAAATGGAGGTCTAGGCTGAGCCATATTGTTTGGTGGAGGTGATCTTGGGGGTGACACAAGCTGATGAGGAGTGCAAGGTCTTTGGGGCTCAAGAATGTGGTTCACAAGATTGGTATTCTCTAAGTGCTGATTTTCTTGGAAATTTTTATTTGAATTGAAACACACAGGTGCAAATTGAAGAAGGAACTCACCAGTACAAGTAGAAGGACCTTCACTAGTTGAAGTAAACAAGTTTATGAGAGGATTTCTTGAATCAGAATCACTTGGAAGAAGAGTGATAATCCTCTACTAAAGGCTGATCTCTCTCACCAATGGATATACCTTTTCCTGATGTCTGACCTTTAACAACCTTCCAAACTCTTCTCCCTTCTAACTCTGAGTTCCTTGAATCTGAAAACAACTTCTTAGTAGAGTCTCTAATGAAGAGAGATCTTCTTCCTTCTAGTTTTGCAGAGATTAACAACACAAAAATAAATGACAGAAAGCTAAGACACTGGTATTTATCAAGATCAAAACAACATGGAGTCGCCACTAAGGATTTTCACCCTAGTTGTGCAAATGCACTAAAATACTCATCAAATACCTATCAACACTAAAAATCTTGCCAAACTTTATAGATCAGACCTTCCTTTTCTTGAATTTATCAACCACAAATGTAAATGAAGTGTAACTACTGCTAGAAACTGATAAAATTGCAAGTAGAACTTGAAACCTTTGCATACACCTTACAAATATGAGTATAGAATGATGCTTTAACAATATATTTGTAGTTATAAATTTGTAAGAGACATTACCAGGGTTTGATATGCATTCAAATATCTCAAATATTTTCAACAAGTCCCCTAGAAATGGTGCCACTTGTGTTGGTACCCAAATTTGTTCTCCTTTTCAATCTGAGCAGCATCAAAGATATGGCATGAAGCTTGAAGATAGATAGATCATGATGTATGTCATTTTGTAGCCGGGGATGTGATCTAACTGGCACTCAGATTTGTGGAGAGATGGATAGCACTCAAATAGGACTTGATCTTGTCCTAATTGTTTTAGGTTGTGCCTTTCAACCAAGGTAAGAGAACCTATTTTGTAACCCTCAAATGGTGAAGGAGATGAAGATATCCCTCAATTTGTGCAAATAGTATGAAAATGGCCTTGAGAAAACATGATCAATTTCCCATTATTCAAACTCAACAGAGTTGTCACTTTTAAATGATGGAAATTCTTTTAAGACAAGGAAAGGGTTACTGAAGACATTGTATGATCCTAATTTGCTTTGTGCATTTTTGTAAATGGATTGTATTCTTTTGTTGACACACAATGCAATGCAGGGGTATTATAGGTAGGATTGTTTGTTTGAATGAAATTTTGGTGGGAGATTTTAGACAAGACTAACTAGAATTTGCCAAATTCTTTGAGGACCTTTGTAAAAAATTTGTAAGACCTAAACAACAGAATGCTTCAAAGGGGTTAAGGTACTCCTTCAACTAGGATATGTGCACCAAATGGAGGCCTAGATTTGCACTCTTCCACACAATATTTGACAACCTGCCACAAAATCTTGAAGCAGATGAACCAACAAAGTATCTAGAAATCTCTATTTTATCATGACCTAAGGTGCACCCAAAGGTTTACAAACAATCTCTAAATTCAAGGAAGGTAAAGTGATTTTAAATTTGTTTATCTCTTTATCAGATGAAAGCTCTTCTGAATGTGAGATTGCAAATGCCACTAAACTATCAACAAGAAATGAGACCATGTATGATCAAGAGAGATTTTAAACACAAGACTACAATAGGAGCAAGAAACACAAATTGAAAACATTTTGAAACATAAGTGTATGCAAATTTTGCCAAGAGACAACACAAAATAATCTAGAATGACCAAATTTATCAGCAGGGAATGTTATAAGAACAATCTCAGAGCTTGTTGATGGCTTTACAACTGAAACCAACTCAACATGATACAAATTTGATGCAAAAAGGAATTAGAAATGGTTCTCAGGTGGTTTCTCAAAGAATGGGCTTCTTCCTAGATTTTCCCATGAAATTCTAAGTTTCTCTGACCATTTTCATGACAAATTCATGCAATATATAACTTTCATTACAATTGATCCTTTTCCTCTCAAATCTTCCCTCCAAAAGTGGAATATTCGAGCACCTTTGCTTTGCAATATTTTTGGAAAATGACATCTAACAAACTCACAAAAAGTTTCCAGTTGTTCTTTCAAAAGGTGAATCATTACAAAAATTTCATCATTATCCATTGTGGAGGCATGTTTTTCATCTTCAAAGCATGCAGACCCCTTTCATTTCATCATTTCATCCTTATCCCTCCAAAATTTGATTCTCTACAACTTCTTGATTTGATATTTCACATTTTGGACATGGGCTAGGGAAAAATTTATTTCAAAAACATCTCAAATCTACAAATTGATCCTTAAAACCAATTGCATTGTCCTTGCAGGCAAAAATGACACGAATTTTCCAAAAATTTGATGAAAATTGATGCAAAATTCACATCTCCAAGCTTCTGGAGCTCAAAATGGTGGCCAAATTGAAAAATGCATAGTTACATTGATCTTCCTTTCTCCCTTCAATCTGAGCCCTCCACGTGTCATAATGTGATTAGAAATGGATTTGGGATCACTTTTTGACTTTTTAACATTTTTGGAAAAATGTAAAATTTTGACATTTTTCTCCACCCCTCCGCCCTTGAGATTTGTTTTTGACACGTGGCCCATGGGCCCCATTAGATCGGGATTCGGCTCAATTTTGCATATTTCCACCTTTTTTGGAAAAAGGAAATTTTTCTCATTTTTCCCCGTGGACCCATGCCTTTGATTTTTTCCTTGCCACATGTCGGTCACTGATTCATCATGGAGGTACACTTCAAATTTTCACTCTAAGTTATTTTGTTAAAAGGGAAAAATGGTTCCATTTTTCTCTACGGTGGCTCACACTCCCTTCTGCACCTGCCACGTGTCTCCCTGTGATTCTCTAAGGATCTACATTCTCATTTCATATTTTAACTCCTTTTTTTTCCTATGGAAATTTTCCCACTTTTCCTCCGCCTCCCGCCTTGTGCTCTGACACTACACATGTCCACTATCGATTTTGATGCGGGCCTGTGCCCCTTTTCAAAAATTTTGTCCCTTTTCATCAAAAGAAAAATTCTTCCAAGTCCTCGCCACTCTCGCCTTGCATCCCGCCCACCACGTGTCCTCCTCTCTGGGCTGCGGGGGCAACTTACAATTTTTCCCACAGAACACAAAAATGTTAAGTTTTCGAAAACCCCACGATCCCCATCTAATTACAAATGGCCACGTTCCTATGAATGGGAGCTATAAATTGATGGGCAAAGGATGCCCGTATGACCGTCAAGAAATGCAGAAACTACCAGAGATGCCTGAATTCAATTTTTTCTTCGTGGGTGAAGAATTTTTTGATCAAAAAACAAATGGGAAGTGATTTTAGGCAATTTTCGACCATGGGGATAGATTTTTGAGGGAAAATAAGTATAAAACGAGTAACCACGAGCTCCAAAGGCCGGAAAAGTTGAAAAAACAATAGAGGTATTTGAAAAGGGAAAGATTAGGCACAAAATAGGGCATACATGCATATTTCTTTCAAATTGGGGCAAAATAATAAGTTTGTGAGCATTTCAAGGCATTCAATCTATTCAACTAATTTTCTTTCGTCATCGCCTTTGTATTCACCTAATTTTCGTCATATTACCAACCAACGACCAAGCTGAATCCACTAATAAAACCTGAACAAAATTATCATGAAAGTGGTTAAGGCTACTAGGAAGGACTGGCATATGCACATTCCTTTCACCCCGTGGGGCGTATTGCACTAGTATCTCGCACTTCCACTATTGCCACACCTTTTCTTTGGTCTACTTTACATAGGTTGTTACGCCTCTTGAAGTCCAGATTCCCTCACTTTGAATTTCTCTCCATGACATGCTCAATGATGATGAATTTTTCCAGGACCATTTAGCACAATTTGAGTTATTAGATGAACGTTGTGTTAATGCTCTTTACCATCTTCAAGTTTACCAAAAACGTATCAAATGTGCCTATGAAAAACATGTCCATAAATGAACTTTCCAAGTCGGTGACCTTGTCCTGAAAGAAAATCATCATGTAACCAAAGCAGAAAAAATTAAACAGGGTAAATTTACTCCTAATTGGCTTGGACCATATATCGTGACTCATACTTATGGATCGGGTGTTTATCATTTATCATCACTTTATGGTAAACCCAAATCGAGCCCCTTAATGCCTTGCATCTTTGACCATTCTACTATTGAATTTCAATCCTACCTCACCTCTTGTCTCTTTTCATGCTCATCCCTTGAGCACCTTTCATTTTCCTCCTTTCACTATGCCACCCCAATGATTAAACAAGAATCATGTGCGTACCCATCACTCTTTTATCTTCTCTTAAATATGTGTACCACGGTGCTTTGCACATGGCATGATTCTCATGGATACTTTTCATCTACTTTTAGATGAGATCCCATGGTCATTCCACCTTACTTTCTAAGCAAGAATCTGATTCTTCACCTTAGTCTTGTCCATGACTTAAAATCCCTCACATGGGATTCAACTCCTTGAGTCAAACTTCCAATAAAAATATGACTCCCTCAAAAGGACATCTTTCTCTCTACATCGTTGTTATAAATAGATGCTCCCTCAAAGGACAGCTATGTAAAGCTTACTAAAAAAAGAGAGAAGAAGAGATTCCGAAGCTTCCCACATCAATCACCTTCACAAATATCTCAAGAAGTTAATTTCCTCATCCCATATAAACTTCTCGCATCGATTAGTCTATCTCAAATACACGTCAAAAATAGAAAAAAATTTGTCATGGACTTGCTCATTATGATCTTGGATATCTTGCCAAAAAGGCATGCTACCTCATACCATATAAATGAACCGCTTTTCACCCTCTCACCATTTGCACCTTCCTTTCCTACTGCCTCAAGGGACCTGCTAGAACTGTGACATTTTGTGATCATGTGACTATTCTTCACCTTTTGAATAATCAATCATGCAATGTCTTTAGGGTCTTACATTCATCGACTATCTAAGGTATGACACACCCATTATGATCCTTACCAATCAGGTGGCTTTCTTTCTTCCTCTTATCTTCTCACCTTCTTCATTACATCTTGATCATCTTATCCAGTGTCTAGATCCTCGACACTTATATTTGGGTAGTTTCCTTATTTTTCCACAATCAACTCAACATCACCCATACCAATATGCCCACAATTCACCCATACCTAAAATACCTAGACTCAATCATGCCTAAAAACCTACCAACTCATTCTCATTACTCCTCACATTCTTCCCTAGCTTATGGGAGAACTACATTGCTTTGAAGTCCCTTTTCACCGGGACTATGTAAGCAACACTCCAATGGCATGGGGCCCTTGGAGGTTATCTCACCACTCTTTATCCTAACCAATTCCCCTTCCCTTTTCCTATGTCACGTTCTACCTTAGTTTCCTTTTTATCAATAATTAGAAATTAAACCAAACAAACAACAAATTGCTTCACATCTTTATCATCATCATTCATACATTTATTATGTCTACCATTTCTTTACCATTATCATACATGTTACTATAACACATCTCAACATGAATCATATCATCATTAATTACACAAATTAAGGAATTAAAAACTCAATTAAAAACACCGACTCTACCATTCCTAAAACCTAGCTCCATCCATGCCTAAACTTTCGACTCAATCCATGCCTATAACTTGACTTCATCCATGCCCGAACCTCGACTCAATCCATGCCTATAACCTGACTCCATCCATGCCTAAACCTGACTCAATCCATGCCTATAACCTGACTCCATCCATGCCTAAACATGACTCCATCCATGCCTATAACCTAACTCCATCCATGCCTAAACATGACTCAATCCATGCCTATAACCTAACTCCATCCATGCCTAAACCAAAAACCTTGACTCGATCCATGCCTATGACTTGGCTCTACCATGCCTACGCTACTTAGTTCCCATCACATATATAAATAAAAATAGCAATATCACCTCAACCATGTATACATCATACCAAATAATCCATCTCATCATATAAATAAGTATATCCATACAATATACACTGCGATACCAAATAATACATCATACAAAACTCTCATACACACCTCACCATCTTTGACACGTAGGCTGGTATATGATAAAAAATACACAAACTCTCGTATACATCCTCACTCTCTTCGGCATGTAGAACGGTATATACCAAAAATTAAAAAATACATCACAACAGAGGGACATGCATTAGGCATCATCCTACCGAATATACTCCATATTGATCTCTCCCGCCTCCTCCCCCTCGGCTCCTATCCGGTGGCATGATAACATCTCACCACCTCGCCATGGGTTGTGGCCGTGTCCCTGATGGTACATCACCTGGGGCTAGTCTCTATGAACTGGTGGCCTCACCCTGATCTTGTCTCGGGGCTCGATGGCCCCCTATGCTCTCCACGCTATGGGTAGGGATCTGGTCCTCTCACTCGAGGCTGTTGTGCCTTGTAATCTTCATAGGATATAAAATATATCCCACTACCATCAATCGATCCCGATAATATCTCGGCCTCACCTGGGGTATCTCGCAATCGGGATATGGGTACTGTCTATGGTGGCCCCATTAGCCTCTACCCCTTTTCCTATCATGTGGGACCTGTCCTACCCCTACCTATGAATCGGGACCTGTCCCCATTACTCGTGATGGTGTCATCACCCTCACCCCTATGCATGTGAATCGTCTCAGTAATGCCATAATCTATGCCTATGTAGTGGTCAACTAGCCCTGTAAACTGTAAGGCAGCCACTTAATCATCATCACCATCTCCATCTCCACCTGGGCCATTTGGGCCTATGGTGCAACCACTGTGCATGCAAAGTGGCCACCTCCACCTCTGAACCTACCAACTACCCCTGTACCATCCCTAACTATGTAATCAAGGTCGTCACCTACCCCTATAGGGTGTCTCTCTAAACAGTGATGGTGGCTAAGTCTGCTTGCCCCGGCCTAGGTGGTACTTCTCATAAATGAGCCACCCACCACTATCTATATCTATCTATCACCCTAACATCATCAATCCTCCGGTCTATCACCTGCTCCTCCTACCCTATGTGATACTTGTCGGTTGTAGGAGCAATAGTGGTCTCTCTACATCATCTCTCTGGTACTATGGGAAGGGTGGAGGTATGTCCTATGGTAGCCCAAACTATCATCTGACCCTATCTATAGGAATCATCTCGTGCTCTCTAAAGCATGGAACCCCTCTATCCACACTCGAGTAGCTACAAGCCATCTAACTCATTAGCCATCTATCTGTATGAGGATAACCCACATATGGTCTCCAAATAATGTCCACACTAGAAAATCCCTCTAGTAACCACCTGTAGTATGCTACATCATGAGTAGCCCTATCTGATCGATGCTCTCCAATCACAGGAACCCATCACTTGTAGCCTACCTAAACCAAACCCAGCTCGAATGCATCCACCTAGGGCATACCAATCAGACAAACACACACAATGTGCTCGTAGGCCCAACAATGAAGAATAAATGTGCAACATAAGTTGAACCAATAGAGCTGCCCATACACCCATAGCTCTCTATATAACTACACCAGGAAGGCTAGCGCCCATGTAAAGTAGGTCATGTCCATCACCATATCATGTAGCACCCCCATCAGTGATCATGGGAATCTCCCACCCTCTGCATCTGGTAGTGCAAAATAGCAAACTGCCTCCATCAATAACACTACTAGCCTCATCTCCTCTAGACGAGCTAGGTACATCTCTCCATAACTCAAGTTGGCACTGTGAAATTTCATCTCCACCAGTCCCTCACCAAATACTATCAGCATCAACTCCTTAGATGCCTCTGAGGAGATCGAGTATACCTTCACTCCCAATATAGGTAACCGTAGGATTCTCTATACATCCTACAGGTGACTATCATCTCGCTTGATCAGATAAGTTAAACATTTAGGTCACTAAATTCCATCTATTGATGAGGGTGACCATCAAGCTCAGCTACCAAACTACATGCCGGTAGTATCTGACCCCACTCAGGCCCACATCTGTGACATGCCTCCACTCCTTGACTATCACAGCCCCACAAACTATCACGAGCAGGGGTGGCACCCTATCTCACATCCTCAGCTTATATCTCTCCTACATCTAACCAAACATCACATTATTACACCTTAATCATACCCACAATCACTCTTGACACCTCACCTATACTTACTACCCTACATCTCTTTCCCTAAGCCTCCTTACCTTTATATCCCATCTTCTATCTACCCACCTCAACCCTAACCCACTATCATTCACCCTTACCTATTTTCCCCCTTTACCTATGTTCTAATTTTCCCCACAACATCTTCTCTTACCCCTACCTATCTCACCCACCCACCCTAGGGCACTTTTGGCCCCTTTTTTCCCCAAATCATGACCGGTCCTGGTTATCTCTAACCGACCTGGTCCCCATAAGCGGCATTGGTCACCTATTTGTGACCAATATCGGTTCACTACCACCAACGTTGGCTAATCCTTAATCGACTCTAGTCATCACTTTGCCGCAAAAATGTGACGTCCAAAACCCCCTCTTCCTAAAAACTTCCTTTCTCTCCCTTCTACCCACCCAATCCTACCCAAATCCCACCTCTACCTCTCCCCACCCTCATTCACCCAACCACCTCCCTCCCCATTCCTATTTTACCCGATTTTCCCTCCCACAAATTCAAAATTCATTTTCCCCCCAAACCCATTTTTCCCCACCCGACCTCTAAACCAATCTAACTCACAAAACAAAGAAAGGGATTGACTCTTACCTCATCATGTTATCATCGTCATGGTAACATGTCAGGCCACTACACCGGTGGTCCACCCGATCCCTCTCCTACCTCTGCCATCACCCAATCAACCTACTCACCTCTAACTAACTGAATCACTCAATCCGATCTCCTGGACCCACCTATTGGTATCGTATCGGTCACATGCTACACCACTCACCAACTCAGCTTTCCATTTTGCATGGACACTTTCCACCTTTCTCTCTCTCACCTGTCATTTTCTCCTATTTGGAAAGTGAAAAATGATTTCAAAAAAGTGGAAATTTCCTTTTTTATAACCTACCTGACTTGACCAGGTGATGGTTTTACCTTGACCGACATCGGTCCCGTGCCCTAGCTTATCGTGGTCGGTCCATCGTGACCGGCATTGGTTCCTTCAAACCGTCATCGATTATCCTACTTAGTCCTTTTCCTCCCCCTACCCCTAATTTGGTGACCTACATCCTTTTTACCTCACCCACACCTGACTTGGACCCTTCACTTTATCCTCCTAACCTCATCATTTACTACCTCACCTCGTCCTCATTTGGGGACTCATTATTTTTCCCATACCTTGGCCCTACCCATGTTGTGACCTAGTTACTTGGACTTGGAACATTGCTAGTGACCTGTGACCTCATGTGCTCACTATACCTTGTGGCACTTTGTTACCCGTGTTGATTGACATACTAACCTTACCTTACCTTTTGTCATGACCGTTTATCCTGACCCAAACTTTGGTGTACTGAACATACCTAAATGTTCCTGCACCTAGCCTTGCATCGTGTTTCCTAACCATATCCTATACCTTGGATACCGGAATCACCTCAACCTTGTTTGGATAAACCTATCGACCTTAGACAATGTAGAGTTTTCCTACTCTTCAACCTGGTACCATGTTGTAGTTTATATGTGTGCATGCATTTGACTATTACTACCTTTGACCCTGACCCATTACCTAGATTACCCAATTATACCTTTACCCCCTTTACCCCTATTGCCCACCTTCCTCTTCATCACATTCACCTTTTATCAAACCACTCATCGATTCTTCCTTCTACGCCTCATCAGTTCCTAGTTTGAGGGGAATCACCTTCACCCACACATGGGGCAACCACATCTTATTTTTGTCAATGTCACTTACCAATACAAGCTACGTAACAAAAAGGGGCAAAATGTAGACACCAAAATTAGGTCACACTCCCCTTAGTCCCTCAACATATAACCAACGTAAACACAATCACCTAACCATGGGCCCTTTCATCCCACTCTAATATTAATTTAATTAAATTAATTCATGACCTCATAATATCTATTATCTAAATATCCTAATTGGGATAATGCCCACACCACCACCTCACCTATACACCTCATCTAGCCACCTCACCCTAAGACCTATTCTTAGTATGTTGTCATAACTAATTAAGACCTACCTAAACCCTAAAAATAAAAGCCTATGTTCCCTCTAACCACATTCCCACCCGTTAGAAGGGAAGCTTCTATTCTAATCTGCAGAGAAAGATGAACGAGATCCAAGAAAATCAAGGGGATCTGCCCATTTTAGTAAACCTAGGAAATCCCACCCTAACCGATGCCAATTACCCTAAACCACCGCCGGTCAAACCGAAACCATCATTGGTTACCATTTATACCCCAAAACAACCTTATTTCAAGGTTGGCACGTTTTTTGAGAGCGAGGACAAAACTAGGGCTGTATGCAAGAAAAACTAGCATTTGTACATGCATCAAAGCATCCACAACCAACATCAGAAGTAATCACAGAGTCATTTGCATTCATGGGAGCATCTGGGGAAGCACCATCACCACATCAAACTCCATCCATCTAATCAACTGCCATTGCCATCTAGCCATCAAGCTCATATAATAGTAAGTGTTTTATTAACCAGCATTCATCCATTTTCATTTTAATAGACTCTTTTACTACGTTATCAGTTCTACTTGTATTCCCATGCACCCATCATTTGCCTTCATACAAACTTGATCATTCCTTCACCCACACCATTAAATTTCCCATATCCTACTGATAACTACCCCTGAGCACACCTAAGACCTACACAGACCTCGCCATTGCCCTCTCCATTTCCATTTAGCCCCAAATCTGTCATCACACCAAGATTTTATTAAGTTTCCTCTACCCCGACCATACCGATGCCGGTTACCCACAACTAGCACCGGTTCACTCAAACCAACGTTGGTCTCTATGTTTTACTCTCAGACCAAGAACAGAGCCTAAAATCTCCACCAAATACCCAAAACACCTAGAACCAGACCTTGGCCAGTACCAGTACCTTGACAGAGACCTTGACCTTCAGATTTAATCATAGCCTAGCATGTTGTGAACAAATATGCTTACTGTAGTCAAATGAGATACCTAAATCATTTTAATTGCAGTATGGTTTTATTTATTGTTAACATTGAATTGTTTTAAATAGTGGATTGATAGCCTTCTAGGGAGTATCATACTTCCCGGATCTAGCATACACTAGGCAGTCCACTGCATATATTGTTTAACTTCTATTTGGTGGTCTTGTTTTCTATTTCAGGTAGTTCCTCCTAGCCAAAAGGAAGCTCTCATGATCAGTTGTGGATCAAGAAGTCATACGCGTGCAACAACCTTCAACCAGCTTTAATAGGTATTCCTCCTAGCCCATTTACCCTTATCTATTTTTCATTCTTTTGATAAGAGCCTACCATTATGGGTTTAAAATTACAACCCTTTCCCATAAGTGTATATTTCCAATCATTAAAATCATTTGTCTAAAATAGGAGTTTGTTCACCTCCTTGTCACATTCTTGAGACATGGTGTGTGGGTGAGCATGACTTGTGTTGCTCATCCTTGTTTCCTACGTAGATCATTGTGTTTACTTCGACCATGGTTGAATGATGAGGCCTTGCCCCATGGATATGGAAAGCTTAGTTTCAAATGCACATGAGTTGAAACCAAGGTTTAGAATAGAAAAAATCTCAAAGATGGTTTTGATGGGAATTGTTTCAATCTCAAATTTCCCTTCTTCATTTGTTAATTCTATCATGTTTACACCTAGACCTAGGTCATTGGAGGGAAGATATGCTAAATCGAGAATACTAACCATCCCCTGTAGTTCAAATGGGAGGAAGATTGGATCATCACTCTATAAGAGTTTGATAATTTCCATTGTGGTTTTAGTGGACACTATTTCCACAGATATTGATTTATCCTTATCTTTTTTCCACCTCAAATGTTATTAGATCAATGACTTCATCCTTTAGAATGTCCGGTTTGATCGGTACTAACTCTTTTGATGGAGGTGGTTTGTTCAATTGATTCGTAGGAATTTCATACTTCATATGGACTCCTTTCTTCTTCTTGAGGTTTTATAACTGTATATAGAATGGCTTAGGATCCCCTTGAGTGATGAAGACCTTCCCTAAATGAAGGAATCTAGTGTCTGGAGCAGGTGTAGAGGGGTTAGCATTCATTTGATAAATTCGGGGTCTCCCAAGGATCATGTTATAACTTTTTTCCCTATTGATAATGTAAAAATCCTTTAAGATGGTTTTTTTACCAGGCATGACTAGAAGAACTATGATTCCAATTGAGGTTACTTTAAGACTGCGTACCCCGTAATATGTTTCTTGTAGAGGAATAATTTATCTCTCCATATCTAACTTCTACATGAAAGAGAAGGGAACCACATTTATATAGACCCGTCATTAATCATGGATCTCTTAATGCAATTGTTATAAACCTAGACTTGTAAAATTAGGTCAAGATCACCTCTTCAGGAAATTTCAATGTCAAATGGCATCTTGTCTATATCGAAAACAAACTAGTATCCCTATCGTTCTTTCCTGAAGGATGTATGTCAAATTTAATATGATTTATTTGAGTGCTAGGAGGTGGCATAACATGGATTAGATGACTAATACCCAGTGCATTGAGCAATGTAGAATGATGTGTAGGTGAATTCTTCAGCAAATATAGAAATGAAATGTGAGAAAAGGTCTTGTTTAAATCCGATATTAAATCATAGGCTCTTACTAGTTTTGAGATTGTAGGAATGTCATCCTATGGGAAGGAAAGAGAGGTTAGGGGTTGTGAAATGTACTCCTTTGTCTGATTTGTTGCATTAATTTTTGGCTTGACCTCTAGCTCAACTAACCCCAATATTTTTTATTATCATTTGAACCAAGGTTAGGAGCAACCTGATAGTTGTCAGAAGTTGACACTTTATGGTCATTTTTTCCTATAGGAATTCCCTTATTTATATTCTGAGGATTCACTTGGGAATCCCTAGGATGTTTAGGGTTTGAATTTAGAGGTGTGATAGGTTTGATATGACTAGGATGTGAGTTTTTATAGGATTTTATAGGAACATGTCTACAAAAATTTCCTTTGGTTTTTAGGAAGTCTTTTAGAAAATTTTCACAATCGTGGAAATTCCTATCATCGTGACCTTGAACCATATGGAAACCATAATATAGGTTAGGGTCATAATATCTTAGCCTTTGATAATCATCTTTTTTTTATTAAGTATAACCTTGGTCGTAGTTTTGAAATTGGTTGTTATAACCATGATTCCCTACCCCTTAGCCAGAGTTTTGATATTGGTTTGGGCCTTGGGTTTAATTTTACTTTTGTGGTGGATGATTTCCATCAACTATGTTGAAAAAATAGATAGTGTTAGGGTCTCTTTTATTTATCATGTTGTTTTTATTATTAGTGTTACCGTTGTTTGGAAAACCAATGTTCTTGGCTTGATCAGTAGCACCATGATTGTGATTCACACCCTTTGGTGTCCGGTTGTTGGCACCATTGTTTTGATAATTTGCATTGTTTTTATTTGGGGATACCAATTTACCATTAGGACTATAGATCTTACATGCACTATCTATAGTGTCTTGTTCAATCCAAAGCACACCCTCTAACACTTCCTTGTAACTACATAAAGGAAACTTCTGTACTTCCTCCCTAGTCTCTTGATTGAGCGAGTGAAGGAAAATATCACAAAGTTCCATCTGGTCCATGTTGGGTGCACTTGTAGAGGAATAGAGAACTTGGTGCCATCTCTAGATGAAATGGGTGATAGATTCATTTTTCTCCTGTCTAATATGTAGGAACTCCCTAATCCATGTACGCAATAACTTGTTCATGTCAAATGCTTTGATGAACTCAAAAATAAGTTGTTTAAAGGAATGTATAAAAGCTTATAGAATATGGTAATACCAATCCAATGTGATTCCTTCGAGAGTATTTGGAAAGATATTAGCCACTAAAACATCCCAAGGAAGCAATTCCCGATAGAAGTAGCGTAGGCCTTGATATGAGCATTCGGTCTCCTTCTCCCTTAAATTTTGGAAGATCCATAAATGGGCATGGAAGTATGACACCATGTATGGTGAAGTCAAGAGGATCCTTTAAGTACTCAACGTATGTACCCATTGTGTAAGATTCCACCATTGAAGATCCTTAATGAGGAGGTAGAGGAGGAGTTGGATAAGATGCATTATAATCATTGACGGGAATGTATGGGGTCCCTTAATATGGCATGTAGGGAGTGGGAATGGCATATGGGTCCATCTGGGAGTTTTTGAACACATGTGCATGTAAGGTGGGATAGTACCAGGATATGGACTAGCGGGTGTAAAACGGGGAAAGCCGCAATGCCTAGTGTGACAGAATTCGAGAATGCACTTCCAGCCATCCCTTGCATAGGATAAGCTTTAGAAGGATGAGGACCCATCCCTAGTATGTCTAACCCTGTGAGAAGATCACCTGGATTTGAATGAACTAGATAACCTTGTTGTACAAGATATTGTGTTAGTTTCTCATTGGAAGGGATGTATCCTTTGTTGTCAACTGGATACCCCATGTTCTTCCCTACTGCATGTGTTGGTTGTGAAGTCTAGGAACTTTCTAGTTCTCTAATCCTCCCTAATAAAGTATAAATAAGATCATTGGTAGAGGATTGAGTTTCTGTTGGTGCACCTATGGCATTAGGTTTGATTGACCGGGCTCATGATACCCTATCATGAATTATTTAGTGTTATAATTCTTGTATTCCTAAGATAGATGAGTCTTTGGATATAATGAAGGATACAACCTCTTATATTTTGAATTCCTATCCTAAGATTATAACTTCCGAGGAAGAGAATAATTATAACACCAACAATTCATGATACCCGTCATGAATTGTTTATTTGTATAATTTTTGTATTCCTCGAAGTAATAATCTTAGGATAGGTATTCAAAATCTCGAGGTTGTAGCCTTCATTCTATCCAAAGAATCATCTATCTGATGAAGAGGATTATCTATTCATGCAAATATATCATCTTTTGTTGATTGCATGGCAATGTGAGGTCTTGAAAAGACTTTATGGTACAAACTTATTCCATTTGTGATAACAACGTGGTTTTCTTTGGGTTGACCGTATTACATGTTTAATGGTTGATAAACCTCATCCATCCTTACAAATCTAATGGGGTTTTAAGTGTAACTAGGGGTGGTTTGGATGTTGCTTGTGTAATTATCATCCCATCTTGAAAGATAAGGGGACTGTTGTGGTTGCAAGTTAGTGTAATATTTATCAGAGCCAAATGGCCCACCAAACTCTCTTCCATACATATTTTAGAAATTAAAAAATACCTACCAAAATAGGGGAAGAAATGGAGAGGTGAGGTAATTGTAATGGAATAAAAGGAAACAAGAAGGAATTAATCCTTCACATTGGGTTCACCAATTTGTATAGATGAAAATTGACATGCAACCTTCAACTACACTCGACCCCCTGAGGTTGTGCCAGAGCAGCCGATGTTGAATGTGTGTGGCTAACTATAGGAGGATTAATGACTAAGATCTGGTAGTGTGATCTCCTAGTAGCTGAGTTGGAAAAGGGGATATTTAGAGGCTATGAATGGGTAGCGTAAATTCCCTATGGTTTGTCTAACTGAATCTCAATTTTGAACTAGTTTGAAGTGTCCAAATTAACTAAGATGAAACTAACAATATATGCTACTGTTGGAAGGGAAACTAATCTAAACAAATCACAAAAACTGAAATATTACAATCACAAACAACAATTTTCTTCTATTCTAAATAATTAAAATATTTCTACACTAAAACTAAACAAGTGAAATAACCCGGTGTGGTTATTCACCTATGTTGAGTGTATTGAAACTAAACTAACTTAAAATAATAACTTTACCAAATGATCTATGATATGTAGATAACCTCCTACAGATATTCTCTCCTTCAGATCCACAAGGATGGGAAGAAGAGGATCTATCACTGGGAGTTATTAAATATTTAAAACCCTCTTGGAAATTAATTAATTACTTGCAAATGAAAGGAAATTGGTTTCTACTCTATTTTATATGATGTAATAATGAAAATTTGTAGTAATGAAGGAAATCAAAAAACAAATCCAACCAGAATTCACAAAACAGAGGTAAATCTAGCTATGTGATGACTTGTCCCCTTAGTTTATCCTTTCTTTCTCTGTGTGTCCATATGAGTCCAAGGAATTGGGAATGCAAAGGAAGCAACAAGAGAAGGTGCTTGAGAAATGGTAGCTTGAAGGTAGTCTAGTTGCAATGCAGGTGGAAGAGGGATAACACAAGTGAATAGAGCTTGGTTATGTAATTTCCAACAGGATTGTGGCAGCAATACTATGTAAGATACACAAAATTCTCAGGCCATTTTCTTGAATACAAGCATTGAATATATAGGAATTGGCTAGGATGTTCCTTCATGCATAAGGCAGCCTTGGAGTGCCAAATCATTGGGTGAAGAGGTAGTTTAAAATAATTAAATCTATTTAAAAATAGATGAGGGAAGGAATACCATGCAATCAAGACTATTTTTAGGAAATTTGGCTCACAAACGCTCCTTGAAGTCAAGTTAATTGAAATAACACATGTTAAAACCAACATGAAGAGTTATGGAAAAAGCGTGCAAGACCACCACCCTACATAAAGGGTTGGTCACGGACCGCCGCCCTTCCCGGGTGGCGGTCTTGATAGTAAAGGCCAAAACATGCACGAAATGAGCAGTAAATCTGGAAGAAAGCATGGAAAATATAAGTACAAGCATCTAGGTTACAAATATATACTACAAATGAGCTTAGGAACTTGAACACCTTCAGTAAAGATATGAATCTTCATTGGGGAGTTTTATAACTATTTTATGATAATGTAGCACATGTAATTTTGGGTGCGTCATGCCGGGTTTGATAAACAAAAACAATTCACAAAAATGGGAAACCCTACATTGAGTAAAAATTTATTATGGTTCACCAAAATGTAGATTTGGAAATGGGATTTACAATAATAATTACCTAATACTAACCACACCATATTATAATTAGGTTTTTACTAATATAAGCCAATCAATCATTACCTAATTACAAAAATTATAATACTCCACAAGCATAGAGAATTTAATACAATTAAAATACTTGGAAAACACTTGAGATAAATTGTTTCTAAGAGAGACATTTTTCACAAAGTTCAAGATACAATAACTAAAGAGAGACAAAGGGAAAACATGTCTAAATAGTGAGGCAATCCAAATACAGAAAATATGTCAAAATAGAGAAAATTGACTGAAACCATACTACTCCTTAAGTGGCACAACCAAAACTATAGGAATAAGTAAATGTCAACTACCAAAAAGTGTGAAACTAATTTGGAAACCTTTCTTATATTCTTTAGGGATTTTGATAGCTTTTTTAGAATTCATCATTATTCATTAGGAAAATACTCTCCTTTAAATCTCTAAATCAACCAAAACACCTTACAAAATAGTAGTTTGAGGGAGCTGATGAGTTCATCTGTTATAATTATATGATTTTAATGCCCATATGGTTTTGAATAGTTTGGAAAATAACACACTAAATATAATTTAGTTCAACAAGTACTTCTATGTAATACAAGTGTCCCAACCCTCATCTTTTTAATGATACAAATAAAATCATATATGCTTCTATAGATTCTTGAAATCTACTTTTGGTATGAGGATGCTCTTGAAATAAATGAATTACTAAATTTTATAATTTCATCATTTATTTTCACTTATTTTCCCAAATACTAACTCACCCTAAATTAGAAATGGGGAAAACCTTAGTTATGTAATCTAAATTAAAATCTATAAATAATTTATATTTTAATTACCAAATTAAAAAATGCATGTACAAACTTGAATAATAGCAAATGATTAAAACATTTGATTAATTAAGGCACATGCCAAATATAGTAAAATTAGAAAAATATGGTGAAGTTACATTTTTGTACTTTAAGAATTGATTTGGGCTTGAAATTAGGAGAAATATGAAATAATACGATATAGTTAGATCATCTCTAGGACAAGATTTTTCCTACCTTGGAACAAATTTAAAAAAGTAGGGATAAAACCACAGGTCAATTCCATCCTGAAACTAAATGATTTTCCTTCTCTAATAATAGATGTAATTGTACAACCTCTTATGACTGTTGAATGCGTAGCTTTCCGGGTGATTTTGGATCCAAAAAATGTGTGAAAGTTGTTGTAATTATTCTTATTTTCTTTAAAGCTCTAGCTTCTTGAAAATATTTTTAAAAAATTTTAGTGGTTTGGGGTTAAGTGTCCCTACCCCACCTACATAATAATAACTTGAGAGGCCATCAAACCCATGTAGATATCCTGCCTATTGAGAGTGAAATTATGTTCCTATCATCTATATATATATGTAGCTAGAATTTTCTTCTTTGAGTTCTTCAATTTGGCTTTGAGTTTTTTTGACTTGATAAGAGTTTCTCTTGACCTAGTTTCAAGTGCTTTAGACCTACTCCTATTTTATGATTTTGTGATGGGTAAGAATATGGAAACGTGTTTGATGTTTGATAGATGAGTTCTAGATGATCTCTTCATAAGTGTTGATTACATGTCTAGTGAGTAAATGAATGAGCTTAAATTACATTTATACTACTATTTATGCTTTAAATAAATAAATAATTGGTTATGTTGTGATGTGGTTATTATTTATTTAAAGGTGTAAGATTAGGATAAGTTGTATATTATGGTTAATTAACCAAAGATCAATGCATCTCCCGAATTATGGTTAATTAACCAGGATAAGTTGTATATTAGGATAGATCTTTGATTAAATGGCATCCTCCTGAATCCAATTGGTTCAAGCTGAACTTTGATGGAGCCTCTAAGGGAAACCCTGGAACAGCAGCTGGAGGAGGAGCATTACGGGACCACAAAGGTAATTTGATTGCTGCATATGCAGGAAAAATGGGAATCCAAACCAATCATTTTGCTGAAGCTTTATCTGCTCTCTGGGGATTGAGAGTTGCACGGGCCCATAATATTCAGAATCTCATTGTTGAAGGGGACTCCCTTAATATTATTAAACTTCTTAATCAGTCCTCATCTCCCAGCTGGAATATCAAAGATTTTATCTCTGAATCCATAAGCATCAGTCATACCTTCAGCAGTATCAGAATCATACACACTTACAGGGAGGGAAACAAGCTGGCGGATGCACTGGCCAATTATGGCATTAATATAAATTTCACTATATGGGATAATGATAGTATCCCTAATCAGCTTCACAACAGCATACATGCGGACCTTCACATACAAGCAATCTCTAGAGATGTGCCTTAATCTTTGGAGGAAAATCAAATCCATAAATTCTTCCACACGTGCTGCTTTAATATATTTGGCGTGGCAAATGATATCTATTTCAAATAATAGCAAGATTTTGTTTAGGAACTTCAAGTGGAGATATCTGAATTTAAAAACAGCGTACGCGGGAAGTACAATAGCTGTTGATATTCGGATGCCAAGCTCCACGAAAACCGATGATTACTACAATGTGAAAGCTGACAGGGAAAAGATTTTCACGCGCGACTCCACGCAGGCTCAGATCGGCAATCATACAGCAGTTCGTGGGAGGACCAACGGCTACAGTTCCCATTTTTATGCGACCCTCAACAGTGCGAGAAACGAACTACTCTTAACACCCAAAGGTATTCTGGAAATTGTTGTAACCAGCACATCACAGTGAAGATGGGAGGGCCTCCCTGCCAAATTGAGCCGTGCGCGGACCCTGACTGGAAAGAAAACACTGAGCTCTGGAACATTCTTAGCATCGGCGGCTTCACCAACTTTGTGGAAAGGGTGCAAGGACATGATCAAAGCATCTCTGTTCGCTTTGCCAAGGAGTGGAATGAGAGGACTGTCGACTATGGGGGGCAGAAAATTCTTATTAATGAAGAGCTCATAGCCGAAGCGACTGGTCTCAGCTTGGAAGGGTACCGATTCTTCAACAAGAGGGTTATCAAAGAGGTGGAAGAGAGAAGATTTGTGGAGGAGGAGGAGAAGCTTATTTTCAGCACAGCGGGTCTGCTTGTAAACTCTATTCCTTCACCGTATGATGAAGTCACCCGCATGATGATTCGCTTCATATCCTTGGAAGGCAGGTTTGTTACTGTCCCTGCCAAGCACCTTGTCTTTTTAAACCACTTTCGTAGGAATAGGTTGGTTTGCTTCCCTCACTATCTGCTAAACTCTCTTGAGCGCTCCATTTTGGAGTTCCAGAAGCATACCCGGGCGGTTCCCTTGCATCAAGGGCTTATTTTGCTTATTCACAAGCACTGCCTTGTTAAATTCCCCGGTCTCCCTTCCTCTCCCAGCCCGGCTCCCCCTTTGATGGGCTCCGCTGCTGCCAGTCCTGTCTCCCCTGCTGTCCCTACTGCTGCCCCCGTCATTGGTGCTGCTACCCCCTTGCCGGCTGCTCATGCTTCTCCTTCTATTCCTCCTGCTGCTGCCCCTGCCACCCACCTTGCCTCTACCTCTAAACGAGTCACCAGGGCTTCTAGGAGACTCAATCTTGAGGCTACTGCTGAGGGGGATGAACCTTTGGAGCTTGACATTGCTCGTGATCTGCTGAACATTAGTAGTGCCAGTCCCCGGGTGACACCCATGGATAACCCTTCTATGAGATTGGAGGCCTTAGAGGCAGAGCTTAAATTGCTGAAGGATGAGGTCAAAAACCTTGCTAAGCAAAAAGGCAAAAAAAGCATTGAAGGGGAAGGGAGCATTGGCAATAGCTAGATTGATGATATATACAAAAAACTGACCTCCTTAGACTCCCGCCTTGGGAAGGCGAA
Source organism: Taxus wallichiana var. yunnanensis (assembly GCA_018340775.1). Classification (NCBI taxonomy): domain Eukaryota; kingdom Viridiplantae; phylum Streptophyta; class Pinopsida; order Cupressales; family Taxaceae; genus Taxus; species Taxus wallichiana. Next base: position 382,759,052 of record CM031242.1, read on the forward strand.
GACTAGGCATGATTACAATATTGCCGCCTTCAGGGCCATCGAGGAGTTCATCGAGGGTCATGCCAAGAGTGTTTCAAATCTTAGCGGTGTCCTGACAGCAGTTTGGGGCAATGATAAAGAGAGTAAAAGAACCAGAGAGGAGCTAGATAAGACGGATGCTGCTCAGATGACAGCGTTGGGCATGTTTCATGCTTGGAAAAAAGTGAAGATCAGTATTGATCAAGCGGCCAAGAAGTAGTCCTGATACTTCACGCTTTGCTCTTTATTGTTTTTTCATTTTCTTGGTCATGTCGGTTTGTTGTTTCTTTGCCGTTGTTTTGCTGTTTAGTCTCGTTTGTGTAGCTGTTTCTGGGCTTTGTTGTTTTTTGCTGTAACTTTTTAGCTTTCACAGCTACTCTGCTCCTCTCTCTTATTCCGGCTTTTAGGCCTTATTTTGTATTCAAGGGTATAGTCCCTTTCAAAAAACTATTTGCCAATATTAAAAAAAAAAAACCAGCATCAATGCATAAACTATAATATAACACAAAAGAAATTTACAACATATAAGAAAATATATGATTTCTCAAAAACAAGAGAAGAAGTGAAATTAGTTGATTATAGAGATAGAAGATGTGATTTGGGGTTAGAAAGTGAATGTGTAGACCAGTAAATGACATGGATGTGCTTTGTTTCTAAAATTGTATCTATAAATTGGGCTAGTATGGAACCATACGACCTGTTATGGATTTTTGTACAATCTAGCTCTAATAATTATGGTTTTGAACAGTGATGCATTGGTGTTTTATAATGTTTTGTATGGTTGTTTCACTCTTTAATGAACTTCACATTGACGCCTTATGTATTGCACATTTGTGAAACTTGTTTTGTGATGTAAAACACCCTCTAACTATAACCATGAATAAGAGACCTTGTGATAAGGTTAGTGTTTGGGTTGATGCATACTATCATGTTAAATGTATATCATGAAAAATTAAAAAAATTGGCCATGACAACCAAGTCCCCACTTGAAAATTCCTCTCCGAGACACGTAAACCCTTCTTTTGGCTAGCTTATCATTTATTTCACCCTCATTATACCTCATAGGAACATGTTAATAAGATTTTCAAGTGGGTTTAATGTGTAGGGATGTATGCCTAAGGTGATTCAAGAAGTCATTGAGTTTCAAGGTGAAATAACAATCTTCAAAGGCCTAGAAAGGACCATTTTTGGCCATTTTCTGCTGAATACCCTCCAAAAGTTGACCGAGAAGATTCAAGATACTTAAGAGTTGTGTAGTAAATCAATGAAGTTTTCCAAGGAATTTTAGGGAAAATATGTAGAATAAAGTGATATCTGGAACAAATTGAGCAAGATAAGGTAATTTTTAACAAGGAATGAAGGCTCCAAAGGTTAAAGATAACTTATCTAGATGACTCTAAAAGCTACAAGAGGAGTTAGAAATAAAACAAGTAGGAATTCGAAAGGTATTAGAATCCTCTACATGATGGAAACATGATTTTTCCTAATTCTTCAATATTTTTCCATGATAGCCCATTTCACTATCACTACTCCTTTATGCTAGAAGGGTAAATGGTTCCATAATTTAAATTGTAGGAATAATTTTATCATAATAATTACGTAAATAATATCGAAAGGTGATTTGGAGTCAAAATTATATTTTTAAAAATTAAGAGTTGTGAGGTCTAACCTTATCAACTTGGTTGGCCCAAAGATTCTTCCGCAATGTCGACTTCGTCATTGAGGGCACTAAGTGGCCTATAACTTATGGCGGCACATGTGTGGCTCTAAACACTAATTGGCGTAAAACTTGGTTAATATCTACATTTCATTTATCAATGTTTGGTTGGTTTATAATCAGAAAAAATATTATAACGCAAGGTTGGGGTGGACCCAAATTGGTCATGTGGGCACCAAATCAGCAAGAATAGAAGTAAACAAGCAAACTAGTGTCCAAAGGACCGAGAGCTAAGTTCTCATCCTAAGTCACTAAGGAGATAGGGATTGTGTTCTTTATAATTCTAAATAACTTTAAATTCCTATCTTTGAATGAATAAAACAAGTGAATTTAGATTAAACAAAAGATTATTATTTTCCCCTTTTAATTTAATTAAATCCATTTTTCCAACATTTAATTAAAACAAAACAAAGTAACCTATATAATTGTTTTTGTAATTTTTGACAAATATTTTGAATAAAATAAATAAACAAATCTAATTAACTTCTAAACTATATTTTTGTATTTTCTGGTTGTTGAGAAATTAAATAAAACAAAATTTATTGACATAGATAAAGAACTTAATCTAAATGAAACATACTACCTCTAAATTAAATAAATCAAAAATAGGAATAGCCGGATGTGGCTATTCCTCTATTAAAGCTTATGGAATTAAATATAATTTAAAAAATAATTTATTCTATAGTTATTATTCAACAAAAACAACTTCTTCTAATTCCCTCAGATTCAAGGGAAATAAAGAAAGCTTCTCAAAAGTAATTTCTTATTTTCCTAAAACATCCTGTAAAATGAAAATAATATGTACAAATGTTTTAAAATGAAGAAATGAAGAAGTGTAGGCACCGAACCTTCCTCCAACTTCTTTCCCTTGTAGATCCACATGGATAAGCAGGGAAGAAGATATCAATGGAAGATTCATATACTAAAATAAATAAATAATAAATTCTACCACTTAAAATAGATGTATTTCTTCTTTTAATTTTAATCGACAATAATAACTAAAAGCTTCAAATAAATATGAATACATCCCATGCTTTGTTACTATTGTGTTATGACAGCTTCCCAAGTGTGATGATGATTTTATTGTCTTCTCATATTCCTTTCTATAGATGAAATCTAGATGATATGATGTGTGAAAATAATGGATGGTTCAAAGAAGAAATCAAGAAAATGTTAGATTTTGTTGGTTGTCATAAGCTAACTAGTCACAAATGCAATACTAGGAAGGAACATCGCAATGTGTTTTGTTTTCTATATAATTCTTAGTAGTATTTTTGCAACATAATAGTGCAATACAAATATCAAATATCCCACCCATCATTTGGGTAAAAATTTGTTTGTAATATAAATATGGGGAATAAGAAGTCCTGAACACATGGCAATCAAGAAGTGCTAAATCATCAAGAGCAGAGGAATTTAACATTCTAAAGATAGTAAACTGAGAAGAAGACTCCAATACGAATCCAACAAGCCAAAAATCAGGTTAAATGGTTAAGAAAAGGGTGAGAAAATCACTCACGATTTGACACACACATTCAAAACATGCAGTTTGAACTCTCGAGATAAAATGAATAGAACCATCACCACGTAGACCATAGGTTCCTTAATTTAAGGTTACAAACAATTGTGAAAAGAGTTTAAAGTATTTTTCAAGGACATGATAAGATAAGGAACTTAGAAACAAAGATAAAGAGCCAAAACAAACATGTTAAGGTAGAGGGAAAGGATCTAGATCTCATCATTGTTCTGGAAAATAAATATTTCATCATTGGATACTTACTACATCCTTCAATGTGGCACCATGAAATTTTGTATGTCTAAATATTTCCCTCTTAGAGAATTTTTTAGCCATGAATGGGTGTAAAATATGAATTCTAAGTATGGCACTCCCAAATGGGAAGGTTAGAAATATTACCTCATTTGTTTGTGTGCTGAAATCACGCCAATCCAACCTTCCCGCCACCTACAAAAGAGAAACAAGAATCAAGTGCAGATATAAAACACAATTAGCAAAATATTTTAAAATGAAATGACAAGATTACTTACCATATCTGTGGGGATGAGAAATATACCTGCTCTAGTGCACTATCTCTACATACACTCACTCAAAGTAACATTAGAAAACTGAATTTAAGCTCTCTCTCTATATATATATATCATTTTTAACTATTTTTAGAAATCATTTTTACACACCCACTTAGCTAAATTTGGAGCTCTGATTACTGGTGACCATTTTACTTGAGAATACAATCAAATCTAAAAGCACTTAGTCATGATGGCAACACAACTAGTAGCAGAGAGGGTCACGAACTCATAAGTTTGAAGAAATTTTTTTCCCTAAAATGTAGCATTTGTTTGAAACCAACTATAGGATGGGATATTTTCCATAATTTTATAGCCAAAATGACTATATGGTGGTTGTCTTTCACATAGTGTAACTTATTTTATTCAATTTGATAGATTTTTAGCATTTTTGTGATTTTTTCATTTGGGGGTACAACACGCTTTTGCTAATGCAATCGCCACTTTGCAGACCGAGCGGCATTTATGTAATCACATGGAGGTTACAAAAATTCCAAGGAGGTTACGTAATAGAAACTCTAGTAGAGTGGCGGTTTTGCAACCTCCGCAGTGATTATACAATTGCCACCTGCTAAGAGTGGAGGTTTTTAACCTGTCATGACTTTTTACGCTTTAGAGAGTACGTGTGTAACTTTCTTTTTGTTTGCATTTATATAATTTTTTTGAATGTATTATGCACTTATCATATTCTAATATACTTTTTCCATGTCAAGGATAGCAGGAGTTATATCAAATGGGGTAGATCCCAAGACTAGGAATAGTTGCCTCAAATTCTACATTGTTAATGCACGAAGAGAGGGGGTACTAGAGATTTTAGGCATATAGAGGATAGCCCAGACATGGGCAGTTTCCCCATCGAGTTTCCTTCTCTGCAAATTCTTATCTTACTTGGGATACATATTGGAACAATTTCTAATTTTCTAGAGTTAGAGGAGAGTGGATGATTACATTGGAGGAGTTTATAGGATCCTCGAAGTTCCTATCACTAACAAGAAGTTGGCACCGAAAACGCCGCCAAGTTAGTTAAGACCTGCATATGGGCTACTTATATTTTTGATGCATAGGCACCTAACACGGGTGCCAAGTAAGGATTTAGGCTTGTTACCATTAAGACTACTTCTATCCCCACATTTTGTAAAGGTCATAATTGGTATATTGCCTTGTGTTTGATTGGACACAAGGGGGAAACATGGTTTTTTTTTGGGCTTCTATATTTTAGAGCATTGAGCTCTATGGAAGGGTATACGCATGGGAGATGTACATATTGGGCACTACATACCATGATTTATACAAGATTTTTAGATATGGGGTGAGGTCTCTTATCGACCCCACTCTAGTGATGTCATGGGTATATGAGCGGGTTATCCCCTACTAGATGGGTGTTGGGATAGAAAATATCGTAGAGATTAGGGTTGTTAGGTGGGTTGATATGGCTCCAATTATGGCCACACATGCAGCTTAACATCTAATTTACTATAGCATACATGGTGGCATAGCCATATCCGGATATGGCAAGTAGGTGGGGTGAGAAGGGTATTACCTTGAATACTTTTGCCACTATTATTTAGTTAATTGATCATAGTAGTAGAGTTAAGACCCATCCAGTGCTTTGGCTGCCCTAGTAGTTTAGGTTACCCTATTAATATGTTCTTCTAGCCATTTCCACTATTTATAGGGGGATACAAGAGGTGAGATCCTTCCGGAAGGGATAACTCCGAGTGGAATGTTACACAGGCTCTCTCTCAATTGGTACACCGTGATCTATGCCAAAACTAGTATTTGGTGTTGTAGTTAGATCAAGGCCCATTCTACATATTGGTGAGGTCCCGACTAGGAGTGAAGAACAAGGGGAGGAGGCCGAGGAGGACGAGGTCATAACAGCTCCTACAGAATCACCAACAGACTTGAGTTGGGCTCCTAGAGACCTAAGTGAGTATAAACATGCTTCTCTTACTTTTACTTCCTAGATTATATATTTGTAAAATCTCTCTTTTCCATATTACATTTTATAACTCACCATTATACGTATTCTTTTTGTAACCACTATTGATGGATGGCAGGACTTTATTTATAACATGAATCTTGACTTGTTTGATCTCCCCACTAGCATGACTCATGAGGTGTTTTTAGCACACCCTAGATTCACAACACATGTAGTAGAAGGGATTACTTGGTTAAAGAATGAGAGATATGGTAAGGATCCTCACATAGAAAAGATACTATCATTTCCACTGGTCATTCACATGGCCACTCTCATAGTTCTACACATGGAGGATCTCCTGCTACACCCAGTTGATCTCATCATACGGGTTGCAATAAGATCCCTCTCTCGCCCCTTCGTAAGGATCTTGGTGTCAGGGTGATAATATCAAGTGGGATATCTACCACTTCTGTACACCCCATATTATTTTAAAAGTTTGTTTATCAAACTTTATTATGATGGTCTTCCATATTTAAGAGTGAAGTGGCTCAATTGATTCACCCACCCTATATTGATTTAGGTGATCCCTTTCGAGAATGGACATTTTTATCAACTTTTACATTTGTATAGACTGATATTAAGACTAAGATCAGATTGGAAGATCAAGTGAATGATCATTGTATTGAACTATTGAGAGATATAGCTCTGCAATCGTTCTATAAGACTAGGGAGTGAAGTTAAAGTGTTAGGTATAAATTGTATTCAAGATTCTTAATATAGGAAGCACTTTATTACGGTGATATTTTTACCTTCGATATTCCCCACTATAAATCTAGTTTCATCGTCTCCTTACTTATCTATTATTTGCTTTCAGCTCTTGTTATTACATTTTGTAATATGCACGACATATTCTGAAATCTTCACCATTTATTTTTGGATCTATAATTTGTTAATTATACATTTCTTATAAATCCTAACATGGTATCAGAGTTGGTGATTATGCATGTGTGGGATCAATCTAAAAGTTTTTACTTAGCAAGAACAAAGAATCTTGAATTCTATTTCCAGATTTGTGAAGCCCTAGTTTCTCGGCATCATCTTCAAGATAAACAAGTTTAAAATTCTGATTCCCACCAAAATATTTTGTGAAAATACGAGAAGGTCCATGTGGGAGAGCAAAGCACATTCAAAGGCGTAGACATATCGGGAAGGCTCATACATGGAGAACAGAAATAGGTTCGGGACTTAGCCATTTTCACATCAAGGATCTATTTTTGGAGATGGCGTGTGGAGCACCCAAATTGATTGGAGACTTACACGTCATACATTGGCTATTTTTGGAGAATTAGCTATGGAGCGCTTTGCATGGAAATAGGCCGAGAAATAGATCTACTATTTTCAGTTAACTACCAATAGACTATTATTAGCGCACTTGCATGTGTGGCTATTTTTGTAATAGTGTGTGGCTAGTAAAAGCATGTGACCTATTTTAGGAATAGATAAGTGGTGAAGGGAAAGTCCCCACCCTTATAAGTATGTAGTAAACTATATAGAGATAGATAGATGTGTGTGCATACATAGAGAGATTATGTTGCTAAATCACATTGTGCATACTACTGTTATTGTAATGAAGCTTTTGTATACTTATTACATTGAATATAATGGAGGATATTGGTGAATCTAAGTGTTAGTTCTATGTGTATCTGAATCTAGTATGTTTTTGATCTCATCATGGTTAATATTTAATTCTATTCTCCCTTAGAGATAGATCTGGCATGCTCTGTAGAATGATGTGTTAGTAATGGAACTACATGTGTTAAGTCTTCATCATGTTAACATCCTGCAATAACAACCCTAAAGAGGGACTTGGTACCTTTGCATGCTTTGGGTGAGCTCTTAGTCTAGGCTGAGTGATGTGCCAACATGTCTAGGGTCTTATTGGATGATATCACTGAATTCTAGGCTCCATCATTGGTTCCATTGTCATGACCTCTTTTTCAGTTGTTTTTAGGATGGTTCATGATGAAGACATATCGGTTGACCTTAGCAAGTGTTGAAGAATCGATACATGATCTAGAAGAAGAATACGCATGGAAATTCAGAACTAGATTTGAGTTTAATGCACGTATGTGGGTGGAACAAAATTTGTATGATATTTTAAATGAGATATTTTTCACTATCTTTCTAGTAGAATTATACGAGTGACTAATTACTTATGCATCTAAGAGGAATTGGAGGTATCGCGCACTTGTATGGATGCAGGAAGAATTCCAGGCTCTTTATGATGCTGATCTGATTTGGACTCGAGCTATGGATACATGGTTCCATGGTGTCTTGAACAGTTATATCTTAGAATACTCAATTTCCACTTATTTGTGTCTAGAGGTAGCTAAATTCCAGTTCTTACGACATCCAAGGGGAGCTTACCTACAAGGAATTCCACTAGCGATCAAGATCTTGATGGTAAATTTGAATCTAAAGAGTAAACCAATGGCTAACTAAACCTCACCATGCATGGGGGTAGGAGAAGGTTTGGTGAAAGATGGCAGACCTAGTGGCAAAAAGGAAGAGAGAGGAAAGGTGGCTTAAGTATAATGAGGCATACGAGAGGGAGATAGAGAAGCAACACAACATTTTAGAGAGTATGGAGCCGAGGAGAGAGATGGCTCATGAAGGCTTTGAAGCTCACGTAGAATATGTGGAGCTAGAGTATCAAGAACTCCCCATCTTGAAAAGCATGATAGGTATCCTTCCTTTGTCTCACGTAGAAGCACACCAAGAGAGACTACCCGGGCCATAGGCGTACATCTACATCCACCTAGTAACCTTTCCCTTACATTTGGTTTTTCAACATCTAGTACAAAAACAATCAACAAGCTAGTTCAAATAGTGGGAGAGTAGGAGTGAGTATTATAAGAATCACAATGATGGTAGCACAAATGGATTTTTTGTTATATGGGAGTACCTTTTCAGGTGTATCATCAACAAAGAATACAAGCGCGCTAATTTTGGATTAACTTATTATAGTAACGCTTCACATATTTTCGGGTATAGTTCAATTCTCTTGTTATGACATAGGGAGTACGTCTTTTGGTTTGACCCTAGCTATAGGTTTAGGATCAGGAGGCATAGGTAGCTCTGGTTTAGGTGGATCTGGAGGTTCTGGAGGCAGGGGAAACACAGGAGGTTCTCGATTAGGTGGGTAAGGTCTGCACCAACCCCACAATATTTACATGGAAATTTCTCTACGTCTTCCTAATTATAGGGTCATAGAAGATGCTACTGAACATGTGCATATGTGTGAAATATTGTGGCACGCAAAAGGAATCATGACTTCTGAGTGTAGGGAAAGCCAATTTTCTACTACGTTACAAGGGCGTGGACACATCTGGTATAGAAATTTTGACCCAGATCAGACTTGCGTAGATTATATAGCTTTGAAGGATGCATTCCTTAAAGAGTTTCATATCCTTGAGTTTGAGTAGAAGAGTATAAGTATGCTCAAGGATATAAAGCAAAGCACTATTGAAAGTGTTAGAGAGTATGATGCATGGTTTAAATCACTATTATCAAAGCTTTCTTATGACACACACGTAATCCAACATGTACGATGGTTCATTGGGGGCTTGATTACCCATTTTAGAGGGGAATTATCACATAAGACATACACTAGTCCCTAGGAAGCACTTGAAGCATCCTTGCACGTTGAGGCAGTTGGAAGCATAGATACTAGGGTGAGCCTATTTTTAGAAGCACAAATAACAGCAATGGCAAAATAGTTGGAGAAACTATCAACACATTTAGCACATGATATGTGCATAGGGATTTGGTGCACAGATTGTGAAGTAGAAGGTCACACAAAGGATATTTTTCCTCGAAGAATGGTATGCTCATTGCTGATAGATTGTGAAATATGCCATTTAAAGTATGATGCTAGCCGCTTCCCATTATTACAACGTGTGATAAGGAATAATGTTTCAAGCTATTATAAAATTTGTAAGTCCGTGACTCATGACACAGAAGACTGCTAGTTGAGGAAAGATCCATGATGCTATGGATATTGGTATACGACAGAAATGAGTTTTAGATAAGGAAAGAATGAGCATTAGGACCAAGATCACAATTAGACATGCTATGATCAAAATGAAGGGAATTTTGAAGGTGGTCATGACAGAGTTTGATGATACCGTGGTGGATTCAGAGGATGAGGCCATCGTAATGGAAGAAGTGAGTTTCCTCATGAAACATGTTATACATGTGGATCTCTTGACCACTATAGACGCGAATGTCCTTAGAATATTACATATTATTTCTATGGAAAGAACCATATCTATGAGGAGTGCCCAGATTTATATGAGCATCTGAGTAAGCAACATAAACAAGAAAACAAAGGTGCAGGTATGGTGAGGATTCAACACGCTATTGAAAATCAATATATGCCTAAGTTGGAGGGGGAATCAGGGGCACTACTAGTGAATATCACGACCCGTCTTTGAGACAACACACACTAAGGAAGCATTGCAGCGAAACCTACCATCACCAAAAAAGAAGTTCTTCATGCATGAAGTACCCCGATCCTACCTATCGAAGGAGGTTTATAAGGAAACCATGGAAGTTATCGAATATTCAGGTGAGATACAATACTTAAAGGAGCAAAATAAAGTGTCAAAGGAAATCCAAACTAATATAGATGACTTGAGGAAGTGTGTAAAATTTTGTGCTAGGAAAACATCATTCCAATTTGTTAAGGAGTTTGTTAAAAGGAAACACTCTACGTGTAATTACCGAGATTGGATGGATGATCTTGCATGCAAATTTTCCCCCTCATAGCCTATATTATGACAAGGAAATCACTCTAAATGCTGTTATGGATGTATGGCTATTGAGTAATATACTTGATTGATATATGCTCGGAAGACAATTTTCTTACCTTCGATGCATGGGTACAAATGGGAAGACCCCCATTACAGCCATCCTCTAATGTATTATTCATGGCTAATTGAATTAAGGCCACTCCCATCAAAGTTTTGAAGGATGCATCCATTACCATACAAGGAGACAAGTTCACTGGAGACTTTGAATTTTTAGTCTTGACAAAGTTAGATCGCTTCCCATCTCTATTGGGGAATCCTTGGTGCTATGTAAATAATGTTGATCTTCAGCTCAACAAGGGCTATATTAGTTTCGAAAAAGAGAGGAAAGATTTATTATCCCTTTAACAGATGTAAAGTTTACGCACTATGTTGAGCCCTTAAGTGAAGAAGATCTAAATAGGATTTATGTACATGTCATCCGAGATCCAGAGATGATTGAACCAACCAAAGAAGGACTAATTCAGTGGGAGGATTTACAGTCTATTAGTGATACTACAAGTGTTTCTTGTTATAATTGGGCTCACAACACTTGTGAGCTGGTATGGCATAAAGTAAAGAGCATATTCCTCGAGGCATATAACCGTGTTATGTCGGGAGGATAAGTAAAAACTTGGTACATTGTTACACAAGTGAAGGAGATCCCATGGTATTCCCGTGCCATATAGAAGAAAATTGGATAGACCCACTGGAAAGAAGAAATATGCTAGCATATATACTACATGGGAAAGCAAAGACACCTTTGGTGGGTGGCCTACAGGATATGCTTGTCGGATGGAATGAAATTGGGATTGCTATTACTACTAGGTTCTTTAGGATCAATGCACCTACTCAAATAAGTACTAATCATGGTAATCATCCTATTCAACACCACATTCGAAGTATGAGAGACTCGGACGTAAGGTTAGGAAGCTTTACCACCTTCACTATGGGTGCACTAGTTTTATTCCACTTTACAAGGTTGTGCACGTGTTTGGTATGTATATGCAGAACTCCATAGAGAAACTAGAAATTGGTAGAATTTAATCACAAGAATGGCCCAGAAATTTGACTTCTTCTCTACAAAGCCTCCGGTAGAAGAAGCATTGAAAGTTATCAAGTGCTTAACTATGGGGACGGTGCAAGGCTGAAGAACTCCTTCAGAGATTTATTAGATAAAGAAGACTCGGGAGCATGTCTTGATGAAGAACCGGAGGTGATGCTACATTACTTCAACATGCTTGCCTTGAGAAAGAGAAAGGAAAAATGGTCTACCTAGTGGATGATGAAGAATTAGATAACCATGATGTAAACCATTCAACATAGAGGCATGAGGTAGTCTTGGATAGTGTGGATAAGACCACATGCACCTATCACAAACCGATGAAGATAAAGTGGGTGAATATTGGAATACATACTGAGCCTAAGGATTCCAGGTTGGAGACTATTGGTTAGACTCAAAGTGACAAAAATCATAGAGTTACTAAGGGATTTATAGGACTTGTTTCATAGGGGTTACCATGAACTTAAAGGCATGCATGAATCATTAGGGGAGATGAAGATAAAGCTTAAAGAGGGAGTGCACCCAGCTAGAAAGAGACCTTATAGAATGCACCCCAATTTGTGTGAAAAATTCAAAGAAGGGATTGATAACATGTTGAAGTCTGGAATTATCAAGCCCCTTGATGAGTTAGAATGGGTGAGTCCAATGGTGATCAATATCAAGAAGGATGGACAGATTAGAATATGCGTGGACTATAGGGAGCTGAATGCTGCATGTGTAACTAAACCATTTCCTATGCCATTCACTAGAGGAAATACTAGAAGGGGTTACAGGGTGTGAAATATATTCATTTACAGATGGGTTCTTTGGGTATCATTAGGTTTGGATTGCCTAGGAGGATCAAGAAAAGACTACATTTACTACTAAATGGGGTAGCTTTTCCTATATTGTAATGCCCTTCGGTCTAAAAAATGTGCCTGTTGTATTTTCACACATAGTTGTCCAAGCGTTCAAGGAATTTATTCATAACTTCTTACAAGTATATTTAGATGATTGGATGGTGTATGGATTAGTTAAGGATCACTATGACAATCTATGCTTAATGTTTGAATGCAGTGTAGATAGTTAAGTATCTCTTTAAACATCAAGAAGTGCATATTTTCTACACCATTTGGGATACTCTTAGGACACATAATCTACAAGGATGGCTTGTTGGTTGATCTAGTAAAGGTTGCGGTCATTATAGGCCTAAGGGATCCTACCACCAAAGTGAGGTGCTTGGATTTTTGGGTCATACACGATATTAAATTTTTTTATCAAATGTTATACCAAAGTTGCCACACCATTAGAAGAATTATTGAAAGGGAATGGTACATTCTATTAGGGAGAATAGAAGCAACGCGCATTTGAGACATTAAAGGAGAAACTTACCAACGTGCCTATTCTGCATTTTCCTTCATGGGACAAACCATTTCATGTACATGTTGATGCCTCTTGCATGGCCATTGGCGTGGTGTTAGCTCAACCCAAAGAAGGTATTGTAGATCATCCTATCTATTTTTCTAGTAGAAAGATGACTCCTATAGAACAGAATTACACAACTATAGAGCATGACACTTTGTTAATGATCTATGTGCTACATAAATTCCACCAGTACCTACTTATCTACACCATTTGTCTTATATACGATCACATGGCATTGAAGTATTTGGTAAATAAACCTATTTTACAAGGGCACATATGTCGATGAGTGCTCTTATTTCAAGAATTTGATTTCACAGTTATGGTAAAACTAGGAAAAAGTAATTTTGGACCAAACCATCTATCAAGAATACAGTCAGGAGAAGAAGAACAAACAATTGAGGATACCATGCTAGATGCATAGTTATACAAGTTACAATGTGCACCATCAAAACTAGAGGAAATTTTTGTCTTTCTACAAATAAGGATGGCACCGGAAAGAATTAAATCCTTGGAGAAGAAAAAAATGCTATACGTGCCACACCTTATATGTTAATCACTAGTGACTTGTAAAAATTGGGCTTAGATGAGGTATTGCGTCATTGTGTATTAGAACATGAGCACATGGATATTATGGAAGAATCTCATGGTGGTATGATAGGTAGCCACTATATACGATGATGCCATAGCATGCAATATTCTACTCTATAAAGCCTCGGTAGAAGAAAAATTGAAAGTTATCAAGTGCTTAACTATGGGGGATAGTGCCAAGGCTGAAGAACTCCTTCAGGATTTATTAGATAAAGAAGACTCAGGAGTGTGTCTTGATGAAGAACCAAAGGCCGATGTAACATTACTTCAACACGCTTTCCTTGAGAACGATAAAGGAAAAATGGTCTACCTAGTGGATGATGAAGAATTAGATAACCAAGATGTAAACCATTCAACACGAACACATGAGGTATTGGACCGAGTGTGGATAAGACCACGCACACCGTCACAAACCGATGAAGATAAAGTAGGTGAATATTAGAATGAATCTTGAGCCTAAGGAATCCATAATTAGAGACTATTGGTCAAACTCAAGTGACAAAAATCATAGAGTTACTAAGGGATTACCAGGGACTTGTTTCCTAGTGGTTACCATGAACTTAAAGGAATCCATGAATTGTTAGGGAGATAAAGAAAAATCTTAAAGAGTGTGCATGCCCGATTAGGAAGATACCTTACAGAATGAGCCCCAATTTACACAAAAAGTTCAAAGAAGAGATTGATAACATGTTGAAATTTGGAATTATCAAGCCCCTTGATGAGTCAGAATGGGTTAGTCCAATGGTGATTAGTATCAAGAAGGATGGATGGATTAGAATATGCATGGACTATAGGGAGTTGAATGTTGCATGTGTAACTGATCCATTCCCTATGCCATTCACTGAGGAAATACTAGAAGGAGTTGCAGGGCACGAAATATATTCATTTATAGATGGGTTCTTTGGGTATCATCAAGTTAGGATTGCCCAAGAGGATCAAGAAAAGACTACATTTACTATTGAATGGGGTAGCTTCACCTATACTATAATGCCCTTCAATTTGAAAAATGCACTGTTGTATTTTCACGCATAGTTGTCCAAGCATTCAAGGAATTCATTCATTGCTTCTTATAGGTATATTTAGACAATTGGATGGTGTATGCATTAGTTAAGGATCACTATGAAAATCTGTGATTAATGTTTGAATGGTGTAGACAGTTGAGTATCTCTTTGAACATCAAGAAGTGCATATTTTCTACACCATTTGGGATACTTTTAGGACACATAATTTATAAGGAGGGTTTGTTAATTGATCCAACAAAGTTGCAGTCATTATAGGCCTAAGGGAGCCTACCATTCAAGGTGAGGTGTGTGGATTTTGGGTCATACATGATATTAAATTTTTTTATTAAATGTTATGCCAAAGTTGCCACACCATTGGAAGAGTTACTCAAAGGGAAATGCACGTTCTCTGGAGAGAACAACAACAACTCACATTCAAGACATTAAAGGAGAAACTTACTACAATGCCTATTCTTTATATTTCTTCATGGGATAAACCATTTAATGTACATGTTGATGCCTTTGGCATGGCCATTGGCATGGTGTTGGATCAATCTGGAGAAGTTATTTCAGATCATCCTATCTATTTTTCTAGTAGAAATATGACTCTTACGAGAACATAATTACGAACTACATAGCATGAAGCTTTGTCGATGATTTATGTTGCTGCATAAATTCTGCCAATATCTACTAGCTACACCATTTTTATTTTATACATATCATATGGTATTGAAGTATTTGGTAAATAAACATGTTTTACAAGGGTGCATATGTCAATGGGTGCTCTTATTCAAGACTTTGATTTCACATTTATGGTAAAACCAAGAAAAAGTAATTTTTGACCAGACCATCTATCAAGAATATAGTCAGGAGAAGAAGCATAGGCAATTAAGGATACCATGCTAGATGCATAGTTATACAAGTTACAACTTGTGCCATCGAACTAGATGACATTGTTTTCTTTCTATGCATAGGGATAGCACCAAAAGGAATGAAATCCTTGGAGAAGAAATAACTTGTTATATGCATCACACCTTATATGTTAATCAGTGGTGACTTATACAAATTTGGTCAAGATGAAGTATTGCATCATTTTGTATTGGAACATGAGTGAATAGGTATTATGGAAGAAGCTCATTGTGGAATTTTAGGTGGCCACTATGTAGGTGATGCCACAGTGTGCAAGATTCTACTTGGCTTTGGATAATGGTGGGATACCCTCTATAAATACTGTAAGGAATATTGTAAGGCATGTGATCATTGTTAACGTCTTGGAAAACCAAGTCAATGAGATGAAATTCCTCTGAGACCTATTACTAGCACCGAACCATTTTAGAAATGGGCTATAGATTTTGTGGGTCCTATTTCACTAGCTACGCGCAGAATTGGATCACACTACATCATAACTTGCATAGATTATTTGACAAGGTGGGTAGAAGCAGCACCTACCAAGGACTATACAACAACTACAGCAGCCTGGTTCCTATGGGAAAATATTATTACAAGGTATGGATGTCCTTTATGTTTGGCTAGTGATATGGGCACACACTTTCTTAATGAGACAATCAATTTTATTAGGATGAGTTCATGATTGCACACCATAAGAATACACCTTATCATCCTCGGCAAATGGAACTACTGGGCTTTCAACAAGATTTTGAGCTAGACATTGACAAAAAAATTTGATGTTGGAAGAAAGGATTGGGATGAAAAATTTTCTATTGTTCTTTGGGCATATAGGAAAACTTATAAGAGATTGAACAAGGCCACACTATTTCAGTTAGTGTTTGGCACAGAAGCCATTCTTCCTATAGAATTTATGTTACCTTCTTTGTGTATTACACACACTAGAGGTCTAGCTGATGAGAAATCTTTAGAAGAATGGATTGAAAAGATAATTAAGCTGGATGAAAGATGATCCTTAGCACGTTGGAGTCAGAAGCAAGAAAATTCTAGGAAGAAAGCATGGCATGACAGAAGCATAAGGGACAAGAATTTTGAGATTGGGAAAATGGTTCTTCTCTATGAATCTAATTTCTTATGCCATCTAGGAAAACTTAAGGTACATTGGTTGTGGTTTTATGTTATCACTTACATCCTTGAAATAGGTGCCTTCCTGTTAGAAGCACTTGATGGAACACAGATACCTGATTACTTCAACGGGAGTAGGATGAAGCCCTACTATAAATAAGTCTTCTTAGTGTTTGTAATAAGGTAGTATTGTCATTTAGATTAGGTTTTCAATTCTGTATTTACTTAATGTGTTTCCTTCTTTGTTGTTGTGCTTTATCAATTTAGCTGGTGTGTTGTGGAATAAATGCATTTACGCACCATAAGCTAATTACTATTTGAAGAATTTTTATGCGCAGAGGACTGCACATACTTTTAGTGTGGGGTGATTGTCGATATCTAGGTGCAAGATTGTGGGAATTGAAAGGTGAAAGGAATAAGCTGCTATGGGTGCTATTTAAGTCAAAGGATTTCTTCTAAAAAGTGACCAAATATGGATAGGGAGGAAAGGACAAGATAATGCAAGGTAAGAAGAGGCCATAAAAACTACTAGAAGAAGGTGTAGTGAGGTAATTGGGTGCAAGAAAGCACATTGAAGATAAGTATGTGACCAGAGAGGGTAGGAAAGCACACTAGAAGGTTATAGTTGGGGCACGAAGATGTACCGTGCATAAGGAAAAAATTTGGTCAATAAATGAGAGGACATTGCGTAGGTGAAGGAGTAATGAATGCATCAAAAAATTGAAAATCTATATAAGGATGGGATGTAAGTTTATTTTTACTTGTGTGACTAAGAGTATTTGGAAAAGAGTTGAGTACAAAGAGCCAAGTGTTCAAATTGAGGTGAGAAATATGTGTAGCCAATCATGATGAAGAGATCATGCGTGAAAGAGATTGCATCCCGATGGTGAAGGGTTTGAGCTTAGTAAGGTGATAGAGAGGAGCAAGGGCACATGATTTCACCTAGGGCATGCTGAATCAAGCTAGGGTTTGATTCACACATTGTAGAATTCAAGAGCGAGTATTTACAAAGGATTGCAAGGTAGAAATGGCACCTAAGAAAGTAGTTGGAGTAGGAGTTAAGGGAAAGAAAACTATGGTCGTAGAAGAAGAGAAGATGGCTCCAGAAAGATTTTTTGAAATGCAATATCTAGAAGGGGTCGTCATAGGCCATGAGTAGGATTCTCACTTAAGGAGAAGCAAGGTGAGTGAGTACAACCACCATACCATAGAGAATAAGAAAGAGCTTGATGCCTTACTAAACAAAAAGATGAATAAATGCACGGTAGAATAAATGCTGGTGTACGACGATCTTTGGCAAGAAGCTCTTGAATAAGATTGGATTTTATCAGCTATATGAGCTCCCTTACTTTGGGAAATATGATCCTTTGTACCTGTGGCTCATGAGCAAAGTGCACGAAGATTTTTTCTAATTTGTAGGATGTAGAACCAAAATTTTAGCCATGCTAATCTCCATGGTAACAGGATTGAAGGGCACAGGAGAAGATTTGAAGAATGATTTAATAGACAAGGCTGCAATCTTGGAGACCAAAAAGGAGCTGGGGTACACAAAGGGTCCATGCGACATGGACATAGATAAATTGAAGAAGTATCTAGTTGTGCAAGCAGTCACACATCTTGTTACAAAGCTAAATGACCAGGAAAGGTGGTCACAAGTGAACACCATATGGCTGCATGTTGTGAGGAGGATGTCTAAAGGGGTATTCTACAATATTTCAGGCTACATTATAGAGATGATAGTTGAGGAAGCATGCACAAGAGGAAAGATTAGCTTTGGAGCTATTTTTGTCACTGGTGTTCATGGAGATTGGAGTACCTGATGGACCAAAAGAGAAGATATGGGAGTATCCCATGGAGCATAAGTCACCGACGGATAGGTTCAAAAATACCTATATGAAGGATCCATGACAAAACCAATCAAGAAAAAAGCTGAGAAGTGTTACGATAGGCTCCGCGCAGCCTTTGAAGAAGAATGGTGCATCCCCAAGGAATTTCCTTTAGTGGTTGGAAAGGTAGTTTAGTTCATTGTATACCAGCACTTTTGCATAGTGTGGTTCACCATGAGGGATGGAGCATGGAGCCCTTGGTGTAAGTTACCATATGCCTTCACAACAAGGTACTTACAGTGCCAATACACGGGTTCTCAGATGTGCAACACCTAACATTCAATGCAGACAAGGTAGATTGTGACTACCACATGCTAAGGAAGAAATATGTGTATCCAAGACGAGGTGCATATATTGAAAGGATCATTTAAGATGTATTGAGCATTAAACTAGTAATTTTGGTTGTGGGAGATGTTGGAGCAGCATTGGTGTACCTTCAACTGAAGCCCAAGTTGGAGAATAACAAGTATGCGGAGAATGAGTTCGCGCTACCAAGGCCGTCGAAGGGTTAACATACCATGGAGAAAACTCTAGTGCCTAAGCCCATAGAGGCAGTTGAAGTAGAGGATGAGGAGGATGAGTGTGAAGATAGAGGTGGTTTGGAACATAGAGGTAGAATACATCCTATGAATAAGGATGAAGCTAAGTGCACAACTACACCACCTTAGCCACAAGAGGGGTATGATGAGGACTTGGATGCAGTCCAAGGAGAGCACTGATTTAAGAGAGTCTTCAGAATAACAAGGATCCAAGGTGCTACTCTGTAAATAGTGTGCAGATCACCTAGACTCTCTCCACGAAGGAGACAACCGCAAAAAGGAGAAGGAAAATAAAATTGAATGAGGAAGCGGAAAAGTTTGAGGAAAGCACGCCTAATTCTCCTACATCTCTAGAGAATGTTAAAGAACAAAAACATGAATAAATGAAGGAAGGAGAATAGGAGGAAAAAGGAACTTATGAGATAACTACGAGATTTGCACAGGGCATGGAAACACAAGTCCCAAATCTAGAATCTCAAGTTCCTAAGAAGCCTAGGTCAAGAAGAACAAGTGGGGAGCACATTCCACTAGCTATGGGCTATGTTGAGGACACAGGTAAAATTATCCATGCCTGTTTCAAGAGCACATTGACAAAAGGAGTTATATGGCTGGGAATTAATGGATGAAGATATGGCAACAATACACATAAGGAAGCAATTATCATGGTCGATGCACACGCACATGGATGAACCATATTTTGATGTGTGTGAGGATTCATGCATGTCGAGGAGGTTGAAAAATACACCTCATGCTAGACACATAATAGTAAAGTCTACTATTATGTCAGATGAATAGGTGAGCAATGCATTAGTAAAAGTCTCAATAGAGGTGGAAAGGAAGAATATGGACAAGGCTGCCACAATTAGGGCACTAAGGGAAGATATCAAAACTAAAAATGAGGAGATATCACCTCGAACACATGAAAGAGACTTAGCATAGAAGAAGAACTCTATATTTATCAGCATCATAGAGGAAATTGGTGATAATGTCATAAGGGCTAGGCCACACTTAGAGCCAAAGGTACCAAAGACATTTCCTTTGGAAATAAATTATCTGGTATATTGGTGGACTTAGTGATTGAAGATGAACCTCTGTGCATGACAGTGCCAAAGGATCCAACACAAGATGCAAAGCGAGAAAATGCTTCAGTGATGCGAAAGATTGCATCATATGAGGGACTACTACAAGTGTTGTGGGAAGAACTAATGAAGGAAGACCAAACCTTGAACATCTGTACAGCTCCAAAGGCACTCATCAACATAAAAACCCTGGAGGAGAACAATGAGGTCCAAAAAGTGATGAAGGATGACACATTGGGCTGCACAAGAAAGATTAGAAATGGTTAAATAGAAGTGCAAGGCCCTAACAAGAGCCCAAGAACCACACAAAAATTGGCTGGAGGAGCTTGGGAAAATCATTGCGTAGAAGATGGATTTGCTAGAGGGAAGGATGACTACAATGTCCAGCATTGTGTTGGTCTTACAGAATGAGAAAGGAGAGATTGTGAAGGATGAACTAGAGTCCATTGTTGTGGACATTCCATAAAAATAGAGGAAGCACTCATTGAGTGGCAGACCTTGGAGGATGAGATAAAGCAGGAATATCTTGAATTAATTTTTTAGGTTGCAGAAGAAGAAACTACAGGTTAAAAACATTCTTTCATTCATCCAAATTCTTTCTATTCTTCTATTATTTGATTCGTTTTGGAGATAACCATTGCTAGGGTAGAAATGAAACTAGTGTGGGGTAATGTTGATCAGCTGACCCTAGCACTTAGTAAAGAAAATATAGAAGGTTCACGTGGGAGAGCAGAGTGCATTCAAAGGCATGGGCATATCGGGAAGGCTCACACATGGGGAACAAAAACAGTTCGGGACTTAGCCATTTTCACGTTAAGGATCTATTTTTGGAGATGCATGCAGAGCACCCAAACTAATTAGAGATTTGAGTGTCACGCATTGGCTATTTTTGGAGGATTAGCTATAAAGTTCTTTGCATGGACACAGGCCAGAAAAAGATCTACTACTAACATTTAACTACCAATAGTCTATTATTAGCGCATTTGCATGTGTGGCTATTTTTGTAACGACATGTGGCTAGTAAAAGCATGCGACCTATTTTATGAATAGATAAGCGGTGAAGGGAAATTCCCCACCCTTATAAGTATGTCATAAATTTTATAGGGATAGAGATATGTGTGAGCATACATAGAGAGATTATGCTTCTAGATCATTACACACATACTACATGTTATTGTGATAAAGCTTCGTATACTTATTGCTTTGAATATAATGGAGGATATTGGCTAAATCTAAGTGTTAGTTCTATTTGTATCTTAATCTAGTATGTTTTTAATCTTGTCATGGTTAATATCTAATTCTATTGTCCCTTAGAGATAGATCGGCATGCTCAGTAAAGATATGTTAGTAATGGAACTACATGTGTTAAGTCTTTATCACGTCAACATCCCGCAACAACAACCCTAAAGACGGACCTCGCACCTTTGTGTGCTTTGTGTGATCTCTCGCCTAGGTGAGTGTTGTGCCAACGTGTCTAGGGTCTTATTGGCTGATATCACTTTGAATTCTAGGCTCCATCATTGGTTCTATTTATGGGACCTCTTTTTAGTTTTTTTCGGATGGTTCACGATGAAGACATACCCAGTTGACCTTAGCAAGTGTTAAAGAATGGATACACGATCTGGAAGAAGAATACACATGATGATTGAAATTGGATCTAAGTTTAATGCAAGTGGATAAGTTCATTGTCTAAGTCTGCCTTTGACATTAAAAATCTTTTTTTTTTTTCTATTTTTGTTATTTGCAAAGCCCGAGCCAATCAAAAGGCTCCATCTTTCTTTATCTTGTTAGTCTTATTATTTATCTCGATTGTCGATCATGAAAACCGAGTCGATAAGGGCCTTCCATGTATTTTATGTTGTCAAACTTGGGTTATATTTCCTATGTCATTTCTAAAATAAAATCCAATCGAAAGCTCTAAGTCACTTAATATTTTACATTATCTATATTTTGTTTTCTTTCTTGACATATGCAAAGGTTGAGCCAATAGAATTGCTCCAAGTATCTTCGCATTTCATAATTGTTAGTTCCCTTTATTTGTGGCATTGGTTATCCAATAAGAATTATCCACCTTTTTGCATTTGTTAATATTGTAAAAATAAATCCATTAAGAAGGTTCCACGTGTGTCCATTTTTTTGCAAGTGTCGGACTTATCTTTCAAGGTGTCAATCTCTACTTTACCATAACCACTAAGATTGTGAATTTTTTTTTTTTTTTGGACACGAAATTCATTTTAAATGTTGGCTTATTCTAGGAACTTTAAGTCCACTTGAAGCCATCTATTTAAAATTTGGCAAAAATATGCTAAGTTTCTAGTCGTTTTTCATTAGATTTTAGACAAGTGGATTTTTTTGAATAAGACTTAGCTTTCACATTTTTTCGTATTCTATCAAAGTGAGAAAAAGTGAACCATTTCATTAATGACACGTGTATACAGTTTTACAGTCAATTATTCTATTAATTATCTTCCGACTTATTATCTACACTGCAAAGTGCGAACTAATAGAAAAGAAACATGTGTATTTTATTTTTCGTGGTGTCAATTATTTATCTTTTACCATGTGTTCCTTTATTTGGTTGTTGTATATTTGATTAAATTTTGGGGACTTCACGTCCACCCAGGGGATCTTCTTTGGAATTTTATGAAAAGCCAAGTTCCCCTCCTAGTATTGTTGATTTGTGCAATATGTCACCCCTTTTTTCTATCATCCTTAATTTTTTTTTGGTAGTCAAGAATCTTGGTTTGAATCTTGGTTAGCTCACTTGTGAGCTCACCCCCACAAAGTTACAAAATAACTCATCGAGCTAAAAAAATTTCCCTTTTTTCCTAACCCCGCTCCAGATCCGAAAGTTTATTAACTTCGGTTTATTCTGGGTATTTCAATTCTCGCCAAGGAAATAAAAGTGGGATAACATCAAAAATGTGACACGTTTCTCTCTTGATCTATTGGATTCGTGCCAAGTGGTTGTTGCTTAACTCTTTGATCGTTTAATTTAATTAATCTGTGTGTAATTAATTTTATTTAAATAGATGGTTAGATCAGTTATAAACTCAATCAAAGTGAGTTATTATTAATTCATTTCAAGTTGTTTGTATTCATATAACTAAAAAGAATACATGTAGCTTGTTTTTTTCCTCTGTTTGGCTTCCTTGAGTCATATTTTTAGTTGTATTTGTCTTAACAACCGATATAGAATTAAAATGGATAGTGTTGCTAGTTTTCGATGGAAAAGTATCGCTTATTAAACGAAACTAACTACATTATTTAGAGAATTATATTAAAATTATATTTTATGGCTGGAAAGTTATGGGATCTTGTGACCGGTGTGGCTAAATGACCCACCGAAGACAAGCAACCCATGAAAACCTTAACTCCTTCTCTCAGAAATAACAAGAAGCTCTGTCCATCCTTTTACAAAGCATAAAAGATGATTTTTTATGCATATAGGTCATATGGATTCACTTGTTGATGCATGGAAATAATTAGAGACTATGCATGAAGGTAGTCTCCGTAAAAATAATTAAGCTAATTATGTAATTGTTTACAACTCCCATAAAAGGGGATGAGAAAATAGTCAATTATTTAGCTAAAATTAAGAACATTAAATCTCAATTGGATGGTTGTATGTGTGAACTATTTCAACATAAGATTATATATTTTATTATCTAGATAAATATTCATGAAAAATTTAAAAACTATATCTCTATTCTTAATTCTAAATATCGAATGAGAATGATTTTCCTAATCTAGACACTTTGTCTTCTCTTTTAATTCAAGAAGAGTGTGTAATGGTGAATTTTGATTCAAAAGAGACTTCTTCTCAAGAATTTTTCTCTCAAAATCATAATTCTGCTCAAAATAGAAAGAACAAGAATCATAATAAAAAACCTAATATCAAACTCAAATTTAAATCCAATCCTAAATATAATCTTGTTAAGAACATACATAACTTTAAAGTGAAATTCAATGTCACATGTAAAAAATGTGGCATGTTTGGTCATAAATATTATGAATTTCATGTAAATGCCAACAAATTTGTTAAAAATACTCAAACTAGTAAATTTCACAATCAAAAGAAAGATCAAAATCAAAATCACGCAAAATTTGTTAAGCAGTCTATTTCCACAGATATACTGCTCTCTTCAATTCAAATGAAAATGAATGGATTCTTGCTAGTGGTGCCTCTAGGCACATGACATGTACTCTGATATCCTCTCATATGCTAAATGTGAGGAGAGCATATATCTAGGTGATAATTCCATTATTAGATCTATAACTTGTGGGAATGTTAAATTGTCAAATGGTGTAATTAGGAATGTCGTATATGTTCCTCAAATGAAAAAAAAATTGTCTTTATCCCAGATAACTAAAGAAAATTGTAAAGTTGTTTTTCTACAAGATAAATGGTATGTAAAAGATAATCTTAGTAATGTTATTGCTTTTGGTATTCAGAAAAATGACTTGTATATCTTTGATGGTTTTTTGTCTGAATCTTGTTATTCTTCCTCTTCTAGGAATGATATTCAACTTTGGCATGAAAGGATTGGTCATGTAAATTTCAAAAGCTTGTATGAAATGTCTCGCCTAAATTTGGTAATTGGTCACCCTAAGATGAAATATGATCATGAAATATGTGAAAGTTTCCTACGTGGTAAGCAACATGTTGAACCATTTCACAAACATCATGATCCCAATTCTTCTTAGATATTAGAACTTATTCATATTGATGTAATAGATCCACTTGAAGTTCCTTCTTTTAGTGGTGCCTTATATGATGTTTGATTTATTGATGATTTCTCTAGAATGAATTAGTCTTATTTCATTAAGAATAAATTTGATGTCTTGTCTAAGTTTCAAGAATTTAAAGCTTTAGTTGAGAATGCTTATAATATGAAAATTAAAAGAATTAGGACTGATAATGGAGGTGAATATGTCTACAAAAATTTTGATGAGTTTTGTGTGTCATGTGGGATTCAAAGAGAGTTGATACTCTCTATTCCCCTCAGTAAAATGGCATTGTAGAAAGGAAGAATAAGATTTTCTTAGAAATGTATAGGACAATGATTCATGCTGCAAATGTGCCTAATTTTTTATGGTCATAGGCAATGAACATTTTTTTCTATATTCTTAATATAGTTCCTACAAAATCCCTTCATCAAACTACTCCTCATGAAGTATGGACAAATAAAAAACCAAATATCTCTCACTTAAGAATATTTGGTAGTCTTGCCTCTATCTTCATTCCTAAGGTTAAAAGTAAGAAGATTGACCCAACCTCTTTTTCTTGTATTTGTGCTCATTATGGTTATAAAACTAAAGGTTTAATATTTTATGATCTTGTCAAGTATGACATAATAGAAAAAAATAATGTTCATGTCTTGGAAAAGACATTATGTGATGCTTCTCATGAACCCTCCTCTGCATCTCTTAAGCTAGAACCTGATAATCCTTCTCCTAAAATTATGGAAATAGAATTTTAAGGCATTAATTATACTGATCTAGATACAATGGAGATTGAGGGGGAGTCATCTCAAGTTTTATTGCATCCTAAGATTCCTAAATGGGCTCAAAATCTGGTTAAGGAGTCTAATCTTGTTAGTCTTAGAAAGGTAACTCGTAGTCAACATTCTTATCATGCCTTGATGACCCTCTATAAGGTTAAACCACAATATTTTGAAGAATCCTATCAATATTATAGATGGATTCAAAGCTATGAAAGATTAATATAGTGCTTTTATTAAAAATAATACTTAGGAACTATTCCCTCCTCCTTCTAACTCAAGAATTGTAGGATCTAAGTGGTTGTATAAAATAAAGTATAACTTTGTAGGATAAATTGAAAAAATTGAGGCAAGGTTGGTAGCTCGCGGTTTCACTCGAAAACATTTCTTGACTATGTTGATACTTTTTTGCTGTAGCTAAGATTAACACTATTAGAATTTATCTTGCTTTGGCTGCCCAATATGGTGGGAGATTCACCAAATGGATGTCAAAAATATTTTTTTAAATGGTGACTTAAAAGAATAAATATACATGTGTCAACCTAAATTTTTGAGGAACCATGTAAGGAACTATATGTATGTAAGCTGAAAAACTATTTATATGGCCTTAACAAGCTCCTAGAGCTTGGTATGCTAAAATTAACAATTTCTTTCAAGATCTTGGTTTCACTAACTGTTATTCTAATAATGATTTATTTTTCAAATTTGAAAATAGTCATATTATCATTATTGTCTTGTATGTAGATTATTTTTTTATTACTAGCAGTGATATAAAATTAATTTTTAGAATTAAAGAAAGATTAAAACAATGTTTTGAAATGACGGATTTAGGTTTGCTAAATCATTTTCTAGGCATGCTTATATTTCAAGATCATAAATCTATTGTTGCATCTCAATCTTAGTATGTTGTGAATTTTCTTAGAATATTTAACATGATTGACTGTAAACATGTTGTCATTCCTATTGAATTTGGTGTCAAGTTAGATCCTAAACTAGCTTGTGCTAAATTTGATCCTACTTTGTATAGACAACTAGTTGGTAGTCTAATTTATTTGACTATTACTAGACCTGATATTTCTTATGCAGTAGAGTAGTTTCAAGATTTATGTAGGATCCTTATGAGGATAATTGGAAAATGGAAAAAATAATTTTGAAATATATTAAAGGAAGTCAATTATGGTCTATTTTATTCTTCTTGTAATGATGCACAATTATTTAGCTATTGTGATTCTGATCATGTTAGTGATGTTGTAGATAGAAAGTCTACTTATGGATATGTTTTCAAGTTGGGTGCAGGTTCCATCACTTGGAGTAGCAAGAAGAAACCAACAATGTTTATCTCTTCTACTAAAGTAGAGTATAAAAGTTCTATGGAAGATGTAAAGGAAGCTATGTGGCTGAAAATACATTGAATGAACTAAAATGGGCGTCAAATGGAGAACTACTCTTCTCTGTGACAGCCAAAGCTTCATTTCTCTTAGAAATAATCTAGTTCAACATCAAAGGACTCAACATATTGAAGTTCATATGCACTTTATTCGAGAGAAAGTCCTGAATGGTGATATTGATCTCTTTTTTCAATTGAAGAACAAGTTCGAGATATTTTCACAAATATGTTGTGTTCCATGAATTTTTGTAAATTTTGTGACTTTATGGGCTTATCATATTTTTCATTGAGGGGGAGTGTTCATGGAAATTCCACCTATTAATGGTTGTTGTAAACTTCCAATACTTCCTCCATTTTGTTATAAGTAAATAGTCATGGTATGTGAGTTTACTTGTAAATCCCAGTGAAGCATTAGTTATGGGTATGCCTTGGTTTATAAAATGCTCCATAATCTGATATAAGTCTTCATATATAAATCACTGGTCCTAATAATTTATGTATGGGAAGATCTATATGATTTCCCTTGTTTACATGTTAGCTTGAATCATCGTTGATGATTTATGGATCTGTAAATCCTTTTGTAAAAAAGGTAATTTGGCATGTTCTATTTTTTGTTCCCACTTAACATTAAGGGGAAGTGTTGGGGTGATAATTTCAAGTGGGATATCTACCATTATTGTACACCCCATATTATTTTAAAAAAATTCATCAAACTTTATTACGATGGTGTTCTACATTTAAGAGTGAAGCGGCTCAACCGATTCACCCACCCATATTGATTTGGGTGATCCCTCTCAAGATTGGCTCTTTTTAGTAGTGTTTACATTTCTAAAGACTCATATTAAGACTAAGATCAGATTGGAATATCATTAAATTATCATTGTATTGAATGATTGAGAGATATAGCTCTACAATCATTATATAAGACTAAGGAGCAAAGTGGAAGTGATGGGAAGAATTTATATTCAAGATTATTAATAAAACAAGTGCTTTATTACATTGGGGTTTTTTCCTTTGATTTTCCCCACTATAAATATGGTGTCGCCTTCTCCTTACTTCTCTGTTATTTTCTTTCAGCTCTTTTTATTACATTTTGTAATCTGCACAATATAATCTGTAATATTTGGCATTTATTTTTGGATCTATAATTTATTAATTATACATTCCTTATAGATCCTAACACTTGGAGAGAGGGATAGGTTAGGGGCCTTCATTTTTTTGGACTATGTTTTATGTATATATTGATTTTTTTGTCTTTTTGGCTCACAGTTGAGAATTTTGACCACACTTGTCCTATGGTGTGATGCCATTGTACTAAGATACTTGAAATATATATATATATATATATATATATATATATATTTTTTTTGATTCAACATTCCTTTTCGATAGTTGATTCTACTATGGCTCATCTCATTTGTGTACTCTTAGATGGTTAGGAATTTCGATGTTTTGTGATTTTGAATGCATGTTATGGATGATTATGTAATGTGATAAAAAAATTATGTAAATAGCTACACATATGATAACAAATTACACTTAAGATACTTTATTTTTCAAGAAATGTTTAACATTTCTATGTCACTGGAAAATGTGTTGAATATGTATGATGATGAGATAACCTCACTCTGTTCTTAACTCCATGCAACTAATAGGATGCGAGGCTCGTCACCAAGAGCCAAGAAGGAAGTGAGGTATGCAATTTGAATATTTTGAACATGAATGATGACTAAGAGACAAGAATCTTGAAAAATATTTATACTTGAAACTTACACTTAACCCTAATCAAGATCAACTTACCG
Source organism: Taxus wallichiana var. yunnanensis (assembly GCA_018340775.1). NCBI lineage: Eukaryota > Viridiplantae > Streptophyta > Pinopsida > Cupressales > Taxaceae > Taxus > Taxus wallichiana. Next base: position 382,787,924 of record CM031242.1, read on the forward strand.
ATTCAAAACAAATTATTTTTGTAAGATTTGACTAGAGTTAGATCCATGGATGTCCTACTGATTAATAAAATTTGGTTTGAGGAATGATTGTCTCTTAGTTTCAAGGATTTAATTCATTTTATTTGTAATTTAGACTTTCAAGCACCTTTATTTCTTATTTTATTTAGAATTTTTATTTTTTTTTATGACCCCAGTACATCCTTCCCCAAGCTACCATTAGTAAGCATGGGATCATCATCGAGGAAAAAACATAGGCGAGTAAGGGAAATTCACTCCTTTCCCAACCTCATGATACCAATAAGAAGCATGGGTTCATCACCAAAGATTGGGAGGGACGAAAAGTGTAGTTATTTACAATAAGAATGTTTGTATTTATCACTTATACATTTTTTTATTTTATTGTGTTTGAATTTGGATTATGCTTTTGGGGAGAGAACATTTTCCCCTAATCTCAACCCCACATAACTAGTAGGATGTGAGGGTTCATCACCAAAGGTTGAGATAGGTGAACAAAATTTCTAGATGAAATGCTTAGAATATTTTCGTCATAGAGAGAGATTTTTAGTGGAAGATATATCATTAAGAAGCTTCTAGAGAAAGCTATGGTGAATAAACACCCAAATTGGAAGAAACCATGAAGAAGATTAAACATGCAGATCTTTATAAAACCAATGTCAAAATTTGTCTCATGACTGGAAATGATGATATATATTATATAATTTGAACATGTGAAAAGAATGTAGAAGAGGTATGATTGAGATATTTTGTTTGAAATTTTAAGAATCACTTGAAAATTAAGTTTCCATTTTACAATTTTGACAAAATGACAATGCATGTGACAAGAAAATGTCAATGCAACAAAGCACAGTGTGGAGATGAAAATGACTATATCTAAAAACATTTGAGGTGAAGCAAGTTGAGGGATTCACCAAACTACTCACCCTCTAGAGTACACAAATGATACGCACCATTTTTGAATTCTTCCATTACTTGGTAGGGCCTAGCCATTTCTTCTTAAACTTCCCACCGTCATCAACCTTCTTTTCTATTCATATTTTAAGTCTGAAAACAAGGTCTCCTACCAGGATTTCACATTCATAGACCTTTTTATTATACTACCGACACATTCTATCTACATAAACCTAATGATGTTGTTCAACTCTAAGTTGTCTTTCATCTAGGATTTCTAAATCAGCTAGACACACATTTTGATAATCATCTTTGTCTATAATTCCTTATAAAGACACATGAATAATGTGAAATTACACCTCCAATGGCAAGACCAATTCAGCACCAAAAACTAAAGAAAAGGGTGTTTCCCCCGTTGTTGTTAAAATTGAAGTCCTATAAGCCCATAAGGTAGGAAATAACTTTAGGTTTCAATCTCTGTTATTCTCCTTAACCATATTAAGGAGAATGGATTTAAAAATTTTGTTAGTCACATCATCCTTTCCATTGGCATGAGGGCAATATAAGGAGGCCATGTGATGAGAGATTTTGAATTGAATGCATAGTTCACCCACCAAAACATTCTTAAAATATGTTCCATTATCTAAAATAACGACTTCTTGGAATGTCGTACCTACATATAATCTGGTTCAAGAAGAACTTAGCCTTGACTGATTCAGGTACCATATTCAAAGGCATGGCATGCAAATCATTTCACAAATTACTATATGGCCTTAATTATAAAATTATGGCCATCTAATGATGTGGGAGATAATTTACCTATTAAATATATACCCCAAGTGAAAAAGGGCCAAGGTTTCACTATGTGTTATAGAGCATGGGCTAGTATATGTATGACATATTATGATATTCTTGATGTTTCGTAACTTTCACACATACTCTATAGTGTCATGTTCTAATTTAGGATAGAAGTATCCCATCCTATGGATCTTGTGAGTAGTTAAATTACCTCCAAATTGGTCACCATAGACTCCACTATGGGATTCAAAGAGAATCATTTATGCTTCTTCCCGTCAACGCATCTTAGTAACATGCCATCAAAATATCTATGATATAGAAATTCTTCCATAATTACATACTTGACGGATATAACATGTAATCATTTCCTTTATTGCGCAGATCAGCCCCTTTTGGATACGTTTGGTCTACTATGTGGCTTATTTTATCTATATATCGGAGCATGAATCAATGGGGGTAATTTCTATATAATAGACACATTCATCAAGCAAGTTCAAGTCAACTATATTTCTACAATATATAGGGTTTTTGGCCAACCAATCAAAAATAATTTTTCCCTTGACGGAATTTTGATTGATGAATGTAAGTTCAAATTCACCCATTAACGTTTTGAATCTACCAACCTTCTTAGATAAGGTTTCTGGGTTAAGAACATCCACAAGTGTTCTAAATTGATGATCACTCTTGTTTCTTGGTTAAGCATATAATTCCTTAACCTCTTAGTTGCGAAGATGATTTCTAAGAATTTTTCTCTTTCGAGTATACCAAGTTTCATAGTCAAGGATCGTATGACTAATAAAATATATGGCACATTCATTGCCATCATCATCCTCTTTTTCTAACATGCACTTTTTTGAAACATTTGTGGCTCGAGGATACAATATTAGAGGATGATCGTCCTTAGGTGGAATGAGTGTTGGTGTTGACATTAGGAAGTGCTTGAACAACTCAAAAAAATTATAAAATTATTCCATCCAAGTTGTTGGGGTTATCACACCGCTTATAAAAATAATATATCGAGATATAAGCATACATGTAAATAAAAGTGGATATTTGACCAAAAGAAATATACAAAATAAGATATATAAATCAACACCATATTAACATGGTTCACCCAAAGTGTGGGCTACGTCCACCAAGAAACAAGCCAATCTATTATCCAAAGCTTTGACAAGATATACAATTAATATTTACAATCTTCCACACCTCTCAGATGTACAATACTTTCTTTCTCTCAAGCTTTTGCTTCTTCTCCAAGAATTCTCTCTCTCTCACAATAATCATCAAATTTTACAAGTTATTATTAATTATTACTTCTAAACCCTAGCTTTCATGTTTATATAGGTGTATGTAAAATTAGGACACTTAGCCATGCAATTACAATCAATAAACCTACTTTATTGATTAAAATATATCTAATTCCTGAGAGTTAATTAAAACACTCCCGCATTGTAACTAATGGCGCTTAGCCCTAACGATGATAGTTTCTCCTTTCTTGACCAATGTCGGTCATAGGTGACCGATGACTCAGTTCTTGTGTTTTCCATTAAGTTTCATATTACATGCTAATCCAAAGTAATTGAGCTCCACAACTCAACAATCTCCACTTGGAGATTAATTACTGCACCATACTTGTACAACATCATTCTTGGATCCTTTCTTATCTATGTTTATTCTTCTTCAAGACTCAAACTCTAAAACCAATAGAATTGGAGTGTAGCTCCAAATTCTCCTTTGCTAATGGATTTGTTAGCATATTCGAATGGTTCTTACTCATATGAATCTTTTCCAGATTCAACTACCCATCCTCCAATACCTTTCGTATGAAGTGATACCTCAACTGAATGTGTTTTGTTCTCAAATGAAACATTGAGTTATTTGCTAAATGAATTACACCTAATTGTCACTAAACAATTTATAATCATCTTACTCCTTTCCCAACTCTTCCATGAACCTACTCATCAATATCATCTTCTTGCTATGCTTTGTAGTGAGCTGTAATATACTCTACCTCTTTACTAGACAAAGCCAAAAATTTGAGAAATATCAGTCTCTTTTACTTTCCAAAGACACAATGCTCACGAAATCAAGATCTAAATCTTTAAAATCTAATAACTTACCCTTAGCCTTTAAGATCTACATTTCTTTTTGACTCATATGGCCCAACCAATTATGTCACATGAATGCATCTAAATCTAAAGTAGATAATGTATAAAAGGAATCAAGTAACACAAGTAGATAAATATAAAGTTCCTACCTTCTTACCACTTTCCACAGTGAGGAGCACCCTTGGTGACTTTCCAAGAGTCTCCTACAAAAGTAACCATGTAACCAACTTCACCTAGTTGCCTTGCAAATAATATTTCTCCTAAGGCTTGGCACATGCCTCACATCTTTCAATACCAATGTGTTTCCATTCTACAATTTTAGATGAACTTCCCTTTACCAAGAATACTACAAGGTTCATCATCACCCAAATAAATATGCCAAAAATTTCCTGGACATAATTTCTAAAATAACCTTTATATGGGTTACATGAAAAGAAGCTCCCGAATCTTAAACCCATGATTCAATTCTATTATCTATAGAAATAATAAGAGAATCTTGCATTACCTATGCTGCAAAAAAGATTTGCTTCTTTACCTTTGTCTGGTTATTGGTTCTCTTTATCCTTTGACCAACAATATTTCTTTATATGTCCTTTATTTCCACATTTCCAACAAGTAATTCCCTTACTTCTAGATTTAGATCTTCTATCCCTTGACTTTGATTTCCCATTACTCTTACTCTTGGATCTCTCCTTCTGCATGCCCCTACTTTCTACATTCAAAGCATTCCCAGATGATGATTCCTTTATACTCTTCCTACGAATTTCTTCATTCAAGATTATACTAACCACAATATCAAACTTAAAAATATTATTAGAAGATGATGTATTACTAATAGTCATTATCAAGTTATCCCAACTATTAGGAAAATAACATAAGAATTAAATTACTTTCACTTTGTCATCAAATGGTATATCAACCAATTTTAAGCCGATTCACAATAGATCCGAAATCATTCAAATGAGTAGATGCATATCCACCTTCATGCATCTTAGAACTAAATAGTTTCTTCATCAAATAAACTTTATTTAAATCACTAGTTTTTCATATAAATTAGCAATATATTTCATCAACCCTACAGTAGAAGTCACTTCTATAATATTGGAAGCCACGGATGGTGTCAGGCTCAATCTTATAGATCACAAAACCTTTCACAAGAATATTCCATTCTTCATTAGTTTTGATCAAAGAATACTTGTTAGAGATCACACAAGAAGTCCGCGTGGGAGAGAAGGCTAGGATCAAGGGCGTGGAGGGACAGGAAGAACTCGCATGCAGAGGGAAAGTTCAAAGATTCGGGACTTAGCTGATTTTGAGCATGAAGACCTATTTTTGGAGATGGCATGCATAGCATATAAATGAGGCAAAGACATGTGCACCATGCATTTTCTATCTTTACAGGATCGGATTGAAGCGTTTTGCATGGAGACAAGATAAGAATAGGATTATAACTTCAGTTAACTATAAGAGGTCTATAGATAACACATTTTCATGTGTGGCTATGCCTGTAAATGGCGCATGGCTATTAGTAGCATGTAGCCTATTTTTGGAATAGATAAGTGGTGAAGGTCAAGTCCCCATGCTATATATATGATGTGAATCACATAGTAGTTGATATATAGGTTTATGTAGAGCGTAAGAGGTAAGCATAAAGAGATATGTGCATATGATTGGATTACTATATCAGATCCATGCACACATTGGTATAGATTGCCATTATTGTAAGGAGATTCTATGTTTATTAATAGATGGAAGATATTGGCTAAATCTAAGTGTCATTCTGTGTGTAATTGAGTAGTGCATGTTCTTGATTCAATCAAGATTATTGTTTAAGCTTGTTCTTTCCTAGATCTGAATATGGCATACATTGTAGAATGATGGATTAGTTATGGATATATATATTTATTCCTTCATCACGCTAACATCCTGCTACAACAACCCTAAAGAGGGACCTGGTACCTTTACATGCTTTGGGTGAGCACTCAGAATAGGCTAAGTGATGTGCCAGCATGTCTAGGGTGTTATCTAGTGAATTCTAGGTTACATCATTCGCTCCATTGCTAAGACCTCTTTTTCGCTCTTTTTAGGATGGATCACAATGAAGACATACACGTTAACTCTAGCAAGTATTAAGGAGTGGATACATGATCTAGAGGCAATATGCACGGTGGTTTAGCATTGGATCTCATTTTAACACATATAATTGGGTAGAATAGAATCAGTATGATAGCTTATATGAGAGATTTTTGTCATATTTCCATTAGAATTATACGAGTGGTTGATTGCTTATGCATCTAAGTGGAATTGGAGGTATCATGCACTTGTCTAGACATAGGAATAATTTTAGGCCCTTTATGATGCTGATCTGATCTGGACTCACGCTATGGATATGTGGTTTCGTGGTGTTCTAAAATAGTTATATTCTAGAATATTCAATTTTGATGTATTCTTGTCCAGAGGTAGCTGAATTCCAATTTTTGTAGTATCCAAGAGGATCATATCTGTAAGGTATTCCATTGGTGATCAAGATCTTAATGGTAACTTTGAACCTAGAGAGTAAACTAATGGATAACTAAAATTCACCACATGCGAGGGTAGGAACAATTTTGGTTAAAGATGGCAGACCTAGTGGCAGAAAGGTAGAGAGAGGAAAGGTGGCTTAAGTATAATGAGGTGCATGAGAGGGAGATAGAGAAGTAGTGTACCATTACAGAAAGTATGGCATTGAGGAGAGAGATGGCTTGTGAAGGATTTGAAGCTCATGTAGAAGACGTGGAGCCAGAGCATCAGGAACTCCCCATCTTGGAAAGCATGATAGAGATCCCCCCTTAGCTTCACATAGAAGTGCACCAACAAAGACTACCTGGGCCACAGGTGCACATCTTAATCCACCTAGTGACCTATCCCTTGCACTTGGTTTTCTAGTATCTAGTACGATAAGTAACCAACAAGATAACTTGGGAAGTAGGAGAGTAGGAGTAAGTCAGGGAGAAAGCACATCAATGGCAGGTCAGACAACTTCATTATTTGGAGGAACATTTTTAGGCCCATCATCCACACAAAATGTGAGCACACAGAATGTTGGATTCACCTTCGAACTGGAACTATCTCATAGATCGTAGGGGTTCAATATAGGATTATTGTTGGATCATATGGGAGTACATCTACATGTCATATTCTAACTATACGTGGAGGATTAAGAGGTATAGGTGATTCTATTTCTGGTGGATTTGGTGGTTCTAGAGGTAGATGAAACATAGGAGGTTCTGATCGGTGGTCAAGGCCCGCAACAACCATAGAATATCTATATGGAGATGTCTCTTGATCTCCTAGAGTATAGAGTTAGAGAGGATGTTGTCCAATGTGTACACATGTGTGAAATATTTTGGTGTGTGAAAGGGATCATGGATTATAAACACAATGCAAGTCAATTTTCTACTACATTACAGGTCATGCACACACTAATATAGGAAGTTTGACCTTGATCAAATGTGTGTCGATTATGTAGCGCTGAAGGATGCTTTCTTGAAAGAGTTATATATCCTAGAATTTGAGTAGAATATTATAAGCACCCTCAAGGATATCAAACAGGCATTACGAGAGTGTATGTGAGTATGATGCCTACTTTAAGACACTTCTATCTAAGTTGCCTTATGATATTCACGCCATCCAACATGCACAATGGTTTGTTGGAGGATTGATTACACCGTTTAGAAGGGATTTGTCACATAAGACATGCACTAATCCATGGGAAGAATTAGAGGTAGCCATACATGTTGAGGTAGTTAGGAGAATTGAATCATTTTGTTAGTCCATTCTTAGAGGCACAAATTACAGCCATGGAAAAGCAAAAGAAAACTTTTCAGCAAATTCAACCCATGAAACATGCTCAGAATTTGGTGTATGATTTTGAAGTGGAGGGTCACAATAAATATAGTTTCCCTCACAGATCTATATGCCCATTATTGTTGGACTATGATATCTATCATTTGAATCATGATGTTAGCCACTTTCCTCTGTTATAGCATGTGATGAGGAAGAATGTATCCTTCTTTTGTAAGATTTATAGGTCCATGACCCATGATACTGAGGATTGTCGATTGATTGGTCAAATATATGATGCTATAGACATTGGGGTATGACAAACAAGTGTAACAGATAACTCTAAGAACAAGAATGAGCACTAGGATCTGGATCATAATTAATCGTAAGTGCTATGACAAGAATGAGGGTTGTTTTGAAGGAGGTCATGGAAGAGGATGTGGATATCGAGGTGGATATGGAGGATGAGGTTATGGTGGAGGAAGAAGCGAGTTTCCTCATGGAATGTGCTATACATGTGGATCCCCTGATCATTATAGGTGTGAATGTCCCTAGAATGTTACATGTTCTTTCTACAAAAATAATCATAGCTATGAGGAGTGCCCAGACTTATATGAGCATCTCAAGAAACAACATAAGTTGGAAAAAAAGGCATAGGAATGGTAAGGATCCAAAGTGCGTGGAGGACATCAAGTGGATGCCCAAGATAACACCAAAACTTGAGGCCTTAACTATGAATATTACTACACGAGATGAAGCGATGCACACAAGAGAGGCATTACAACAAAAACCTACCATCACTAAGGATGATGTCCTTAATGCCCAATACCCGATCCTACCTATCGTAAAGAGGTTTATTAGGATACCATGGAAGTGCTAAGGAATATTCAAGGTGAGATATAGTACTTAAATGAGTAGAAGAAAGCATCGAGACAGTCGAAGCTGATATCGATGATATGAGAGAAGAGTACAAATTGTTGCACTAGGAGAACCTCATTCCACTATTAGGAAGTTGGTTAAAAGGGAACACTCCACACATAAGTGTGTGCATGTATACTTTGCTTAATGCTAAATCAAATGAAGAAAGAACTACCACCTAAAATAGTTCTATAATTTAGCTAAAACAAAGCATAAACACCATCATGATAAGAATTAAACAAGGGTTAGATGCTAGCATTCATAAATACAAAATTTGAAACTAACAATGCTAAATATCTAACCTCCTCTATTCTCTAACAACAAATAAATGAATGGACCTAAGTAAGCTCCATGGCTATCAAAATAGTTGTCCTTAATGTTCTAAGAACCTAGGAATGGGGGCTAATCAAAGTTGGGCTATAAGACCCTTTTGACACCTCCCATATGACCCAAGCACTTTAAGAAAGAGGCTTAACTCTTCAAGATGATGAACTCTCAAAAGGGCAAGGTGCAAGCTCTTAGTCTCTTTGCTATATGCTTTGCATTTTCTCTCTTAGAAAGTTTAGGTGTAAGTAAAAAGGTAGGTGGAGGGCTCTTTATATAGCCCAAAGGATAAAGAATTCAACACATTCTCATGAATGTGGGATAAAGGTAAAACATGATTAGGAATGGATAAGGTTGCTTTATTAAAGGTAACCTTACTTTAGAAGGGTTTAATACATTTTTAGCAAGTCATGGGAGTTGGGGGTATTTTAATTAATCAAAGATGATTAATTAATAGGTAGGTGTAAGCTTATAAAATCCAATTAGAAGAATATTAGTCTGATTTAGGCTATTATAAGGGGATTAAATCAATTAAATATTGATTTATTGGTTAAATGGAAGGGAAATCTACTTAATTAATAATAATTAATTAGTCTAGGTAGAAGCGGTGATTTATTAACGGAAGGTTGTTAATTAGGTTATTTGGTGGATAGGAAACTTAATTAATTAGCTTAGTGTAATTAATTAATGATGATATGATGAAAAATGAGTGCTTTTGACGATATTTCATTGATTTGTGAGAAAGGGGATGATTAGCGCAATTTAAGGATTTAAATTGATTGGGCGTAATTATAGGTGTTTGCATCTGCCCCTCTTTGGGGTGGCGTAAGTGATGCCACTTCAAAGATAGTAGATAGAAGAGATTTTGAAGGGATAGAAGAAAAATTAGTAGGATCTAGAGATGCCCCCTCGAGTGTTGATGGGGTGATGAAGGAAGCCGATCGACGATCGAAAAATATGAGAAGTAGGCGGAAGAATGGGGACGAGGAAGGATGCCCCAAGGAGAGGGAGAATTAGGGGTGAAAGGGAAGTGGTGTAGAAGAAATATGGAGGAGGGAGAGAAGAGCTTAGCCTGTAGCCACCGTGTGTATTGGAACAATTTTGATGTCATCATATGGCCATAACAGCTATGTCATCGGTCCTTATGAAAAATATAAGCATACGACAAAGGTAGAACGACATGAAAAGTCATACTATGAACGATTGTCCATTGCTGAAAACACCAACTCCATGCAACATACAAAATGCAATGCAATATGAGAAAGTGAAAGATGCCTAACTCCATGCAACATACAAAATGTAATGCAATACGAGAAAGTAAAAGATGCCTAACTCCATGCAACATACAAAATGTAATGCAATACGAGAAAGTGAAAGATGCCTAACTCCATGCAACATACAAAATGTAATGCAATACGAGAAAGTAAACAAGCTAAACTAACAGAGAAACATAATATAATGTTTTTATTATCGAGCTTTAGTTACGACCTGTGTAAATTAATGACAAGGGTTGATGATGGTGCCCCAAGAAAGGATACATGCAAGGAGAATAACGGAGGACACTTGGGTCCAATGGAAAAGCAATGTGCACTACGAAACAGTACCAGCAACTCATTGTGCCCCAGAGTATGGACGAAGTAAGTAGCTTAGCTTTTGTTGATGGAGGTAGATCAAGATGATCCACAAGTCGCACACATGAACAAGTGAGAACCAAAGAGTGACGTTTTGTAGGATGATTTTCAATTTTTAGAAGTTTTCTGAAACATATTTGAATGTTTTTGATGATTTTTTTTTCTCTAACATATTTGAATGTTTTGGTTGATTTTAAAAGTTTTATGAAACTATGTACAAGAAGATGAGAAAGTGTGGATGCCCCCAATGATAGATGGGATGTACAAGGGCATAAGGCCACGTGCGTACTAGAAAGGTGAAGATGTAAAAATGTCCTAACGATAAGGTGGGAGTATTCAAAGGTAAACTCTTCATAGGTAGAAGCGGGACCCAAGGCCATTATGGATAGGTTCAACATGATGATGAACATAAACCAATGAAATGTTGGGAAGAAGCAAGGATGCCCCTAGCGTAAGTTGGCCTACAAGCACACAATAGAAAGGAAGGAGAAGGTTGTTTTTTTGGAAGGAGACAAAGGTTTCCAAAAACATGGAAAATAAGTAATCTTATACACATGGATGTTTTGAACGAAGTAGAAGAATGATGTGAATGATATGAATGTAGCTTAGAAGCCTCGCGATGAAGAAGTGATTAGCCAAAGGCATAAATCGTGAGATGAGATATGGACTAGAGTAAGAGTCTGAACAAGGTCCAAAAAAGAAACTTGGTAACATACTAATCCTGTTTACTCATAGAGATCCAGTGTGTGCACATGGATTTTATTACCTCTTGCAGTGAAGATTTAATAGACAACAAGTGAAGAGACCCTAGCCAATGTGTAGGAATGATTTATTTTAATAAGTGATTTATTGAATGGAGGGTGAAAGGATAGTCGTACATTGCTCCGCTGCCAGCCAAGTGTCCATAGCCCCGACGGAGATGTATTTGATTCTAATCACAACATTGCTCTATTTCTAGTCAAGCATCCATAGCCCCGATAGAGATTATTGGAAATACCCCAAGAGAGAGTTATATATTAATTTTCTTTTGATTTGTAGCTTTTAGCTTTTGAGTTTTGTTTGATTCTTTTTCTTTCTGAAAACTTATTTCAGCTCTCTTGTTTGACAAGGGGTTAAGAACCATTGATGGCTTGATGGAAGGAGGTGGAAGTGATTGTGATGACGACATTGGCTAGTGTCAAAAATATGTCCAAAATTTCTTCGCAACAAGTTTATTAGATGTTTGAATGTGATAGGATCTCCATGAGGTCAGTCATTCTTTAATTTACCAAGGTGATAAAAGACCAGGGGAAAACAGATACCATAGAGATAAATGTCACAAAATGCATGCAAATAAGCTAACCAAAATATCACCGAAGGGATGAAAATGGTAGGAGCACTTGGAGAAGAATAGCAAGGAAGGGAAGAAAGAAATATCCATGTGTACACAACACCTGATTGCAATGTTTGATCTTTGTACCTTTGATTTTTGTTGTTTTTTTAGATTTTGATATATATATATATATATACATTTTGAACCGTTGTTACTAACAAAGTGACTCTATGTGATAGGATCCAACAACGATGTTTGCAACTTCCTTGATAAGGGAGACTAAGCGTGTTTGTTTATCAAGAGTCATGTTTTCCCAATCTCGATAATCATGGCAAGTTCACACTCAACAAAGGACTCGTGATTTATCCGAAACATGGATTTTGTATGTGGGAGCTTGAGTTCCCTATCAAAAGGTTTATGTACCGTATGCCATACTTGATGGTTATGTTGATGTGCATTCTTGAATCGCACTTGATTTACAACTTTGAGATTGTTCCAGTTGTTGGGGGATTTTGAGCTCTTGGAATTTTTGACTTGAGCTTGATAATGAACCTGTTTGGGTTTCTTATAAGTTGACGCTTGAATTTTTGACCTTGAGAAGGAGAAGAATGTGAAAATTTATGATTGATGATAGGAACGATAGGAATGGTAGTGGGCTTGCCACAACCATTGATAGAATAAATATGTGATAGATGAAAAGGATACGGTCCAAGAATTGAAGAGGATGGGCTACCAAGAGGTGAGCCACGGATAGAAGGTGAAAGGCTACTAGGATGTGGCCCAAGAATAGAAGAAGAAGGGCTACTAGGACGTGACCCATAAATAGAAGACGAAGGGATACTAGGATGTGGCCCAAGAATAGAAGAAGAAGGGCTACTAGGACGTGACCCATAGATGTAAGATGATGGACTACCGGGATGTGGCCCAAGAATAGAAGATGATGGACTACCCGGTGTGATCCATACATAGAAGATAAGGGGCTAGTTGGACGTGCCCCAATAATCGAAGATAGTGGGCTACTAAAAAATGTCCCACAAATAGAAGAGAGAGGGCTACTAGAAGGTTACCCACACCTAGATGAATATGAAGGGCTACTTGGTGCTGACCCCACCAGATATTTTGATTGAGGAATTATGATAGATGAAGAGTTATTGGGTGATGAGAAGATAGGCCATGGATCTATGCAAGACCAAGGAGTTTCATCACATAATGAAGAATGTGAAGATGGAAAAATAAGAGGAGGATCAAGTTGCATGATTTGAGGCTCTTCCTCTATTTCTTGATCAAAGGAATCAACCTTTTCCTCACAATATGCAGATGCATCAAAGTCTAAAGAGAATCCTTTTTTGTAATCTACTAAAGGAATATCTTCATATGCCCCTATAAATGCCCTGATTGTTTCTTCATTCTGAAAGAGATCAATCAATATGAGTTGTTGATCAATCCCTAGGGGTTTATTGGAAGAAATAGGTTCACTTGGTGTGGAAGACTTAGAAGATGTTTGATGATTATTGATAGAAGAAGATGGTGTGGGGACGAAGAATAAGTGTAGCTAGATGTCTCAGGAGTAGAAGAAGGTGGTGTGGACCTACCTATACAATGGTATGTCGTATGTAAAATAGTAGGATTAAGTCCAAAGTCTGTAGATTGTGATGCATGGGTCGATTCAGATGTTTGTCTCGAAGGAATTTGAGTCACACGAATCTTCATAGAAGGAAGATTTCATGGGGGTGATTGATGAAGAAGGTCCTACAAAGAAGGGGAGGACTGTGATTCAAGCATCGCATTAGATGAATGATTACAAGGGTCCTGCAAAGGAAGAGAGGACCACAATTCAAGAATTGTATTATACTTCTGATTGGAGGGATTTGGAGTCGCGTGTATCTTCAAAGGAAGAAGATGTCATTGGGGTGACTGATAAAAGGGGTCCTGCGAAGAAAGGGAGGACCGCGACATAAGAGTCACATTAGATGACTTAGGAGTCGAATTAGATGAATCCAAATAGTAGTTTGGATCTGAATCCTTAGAAGAGTCAGAGGACATATTTGGATTGGAATCCTCAGAAGAGTCAGAGGAAATATTTGGATTGGAATCCTCAGAAGATTCGGAGAAATATTTGGATTGGAATCCTCGAAGAAGAGGAAATGTTTAGATTAGAATCGAAAGAAGAGTGGGGGGAACTCGAATAATAATTTGGATCAGACGTGTCCAAATCATACCACCGACTATGAGATGAAGGTGGGGAACGAGTTACTCGTATGGGCTCTCTAGCATGAAGAACCAAACAAGGTTTAGTTGTAATGGGAATCTTTTGTTTTGAATTGCTAAACCTAGGTTCCATATTTTTGTAAGTATGGGGAACCGCACGATAGTCAGTCATTTTTGGTGCTATTTTAAGCACAAATGTCTAGATTTAGATAGTGTGATGAAACTCCTTCAAAGGGAAGGAAGTGACATGTCGATTTGGGTAGCATAAGGACAACTAACTAGACATTTCGTAAGTATTGATATGCGTGTGTGATTTTCTGAAGAAGGTCTAAGGAAAATAGACATCGTGATGACGTAATATCGATGAGATAAAAAGGGATTGTCCTAGAAAATAAGTTTTCTGAATGAATAATCACAAGGAACAATCATGCGAGTGTGAAACACAAATCCAATCAACAAGGAAATACACCATATGAAAATGCGATGCAAAGATGATCAACAAGATGTTTTCACTTATGCCAAGTTCAAGGAAATGAACAAAACGTAAGTAAAAACAAGAAGTCAATGTGATCTCCCAATCAAGATATACGATGAGCGAGCTCAAACTCAATTAAGACCTATATCTCAAAAAGTGCCAATTACAATTCATGAATGACACAGCAATATCACCAAGATATGTTAACCCAATTTACTAGAAAGTGAAGTATTGATATCGAGGTGTTATTGATATAACACGCACAAATGGTAACACCTAGCACTCTTTGAAATCAAGGTAATAAAAGAACTAAAAAAAGCTTAAAGTATAGCTAGGAATAGTTATGAATGTGTGCAAAGTAATCGTATAATATAGGTATTTATGTCGAGTTTACAAGAAACAAGACGTAAATATCGAAATTGTAATGATACGAGACAAACAAGCTAACTCCTCTATGGAAGTCTACAGTGATGAACCACGCCTAACTACAATGACGATCTTGATGTGGGTATCAAGATCACAATGGCTACCAAATGACGTGAAAACGCCTCCGCTCACTTTAGATGTTTAACTAACCTAGCCACAAACATGGATGGGCGTAAACGGACATAAAAGTGAGAGAAACAGTCGAATGGCAACACAAAGGTAATCACACCCCTTTTGATCAACAAAGTGTCAAAAGAATATGAAGGAAATAAATCAAGAAAAATGACGAAAAATGCTAGCCTCACTTCAGCAGAGTTTCACCTCGCCCTAAGGCAAGTAAAAACTAGGCAAAAGTAATATGTCACACGTTTCTCAAAAAGAAGGTTCACAACTCAACACTATTTTAAAATGGTCAAAGTGGGCTCCTGGCCAAAGTATATTCTCCTAGGTGGTTCTCTCGCCCTAGGTGTTACAAAGTTGCCACGAGCGAGTGTGATTTACCCAAAAGTTACACTGACTAGTTTGGGAGTATCTCGGCTTTACTTTACCCCCTTCAAGAACAATAGGAAACTAGTGCATCTACGTGTACTATCACTGGGGTCACCACAATGGATAACTTGTAACGCTATCTCACAAAGGAATCACTAGTCAAGTAGGTAGTGCGGAGCACTTCCCGTTTCATCCACAAGGTTCCCTCTTGCGTGGACTACTTTGGGGTTCTTGGAACCACCCCCATTGTTGTAGATTAAGGCGTTATGCCAAAGGGGTTATGTTTCAATTGAGCGGAGAGAGACGTACCCTTTTTTGAAACCTGCAATACAGTGTTTTGAATATGTTGTTCTTTTTATCTTGTTTAATTAGGTGTGGTTTGCTTGAACACCTTTTGGCAACCTGTATAACAACTGTATTAGTAGTTTTTGGTTTTTTTTGTTCCTCCTTTCTTTGACAAGCATTTTTAGGTCCTACACTCAAGCGTTAGTAGTTCTCCAAGAAAATCACATTATTTAAAAGAGGATTAAAAGTTTCTTTTGATTCTCAAGATCATCCAAGGATGCAAGAGAAGAGCATACACAACGAATAATCCAACTAAAAAGTAAAGAAAATCTTTTCAATCAATGAACCATACAAAATTCTTGATAAATGTTCATTCCCTTAAACCAAAAGTGAAAGATGAAGTTTCCAATTTACCAAATATTATAAAATGAAGACTAAAGTTACTTTTGATTCTCAAGATCACCCTAAGGTGCAAGAGAAGAGCATACACAAACTTTATCCCAACTACATAGAAATGGAAAACTTCAAATCAAATGACCATTGAAAAATACTTTGTAAAAGGTTCATTCCGTTAAACCAAAAGTGAAAGATGAAGTTTCTAATTTACCAAATGTTATAAAATGAAGACTAAAGTTGCTTTTGATTCTCAACATCAGCCTAAGGTGCAAGAGAAGAGCATACACAAACTTTATCCCAACTATATAGAAATGGAAAACTTCAAATCAAAGGACCATTGAAAAATGCTTTGTAAAAGGTTCATACCTTTAAGCAAGATGAATAATCAAGTTTCCAAGTTTAATCCCAATGTTAACAAGATAGAGATCAAAGTTGTTTTTATTCTCAAGATCACCAAAAGGTGCAAGATAAGAGCATACATATGATTTGGTCTAAATCGAGTAAGCATGGAAATACAACATTCATCAAAACATTAGACATGTTAGAAAATGACCAGTTTTAAAATAATAGAAAAACCTACAATTTATATAAGTATAAATCTTGAATTTATGTTTTCATTGCATAGCTAACTTCAATACCTTTCCAACGCAAAAAAATGGATTCATTTCGAGTTCGGGAGTAAAATTTATGGCCTTCGAAAGATGGGTTACGCATATGCTCTTATGCTCATGGGTATGCACTTGACATGCACTCAAAAAATGTCAAAAAAACGTCCCTTAATATGCAAAATGGGTAATTTTTTCCAACCAAGATTCAATTTTGACAACAACCCATCACATTAATATATGAATAGAAGACTCAACGCTATCAAACATTAACATACATGCTCAAAAATTTAAGATTTTCAAGAAATTGACAAAACTAGCATGTAGAATGATGAAAAAGTAAGCTCTAAAAATGAAAACGTGATGAAATCTTGAAATTTTCTCACCAAGATTAAATTTTGATAGCAACCCACCACATTAATATATAAATAGAAGACTCAGCACTATCAAACACTAACCTACATGCTCAAGAATTGAAATTTTTCAAGAAATTGAAAAACTAGCATGTAAAATGTTGAAAAAAGTAAGCTCTAAAAATGAAAACATGATGAAATATTGAAATTTTCTCACCAAGATTAAATTTTGATAGCAACCCACCATATTAATATGTAAATAGAAGACTCAGCACTATCAAACACTAACCTACATGCTCAAGAATTGAAAATTTTCAAGAAATTGAAAAACTAGCATGTAAAATGTTGAAAAAGTAAGCTCTAAAAATGAAAACATGATGAAATCGTGAAATTTTCCCATCAATTCCAATTTTGATAGCACTTCACCTCCTTCATACCTACAAGGAATACCCAACACATGAAAACACAACAAAACAAGTTTAAAAAAAAGTTAGATCAACATGTGTAAAAGAGGGTTAGTAACCAAAAATAAAACTTAACTACAAAAACTTGAAATTAAGTGTAAAGCACAATGAAGTAAGTCCCACCGGCATGCCAAATGTGTGCATGTATACTTTGCTTAATGATAAATCAAATGAAGAAAGAACTACCACCTAAAATAGTTCTACAATTTAGCTAAAACAAAGCATAAACACCATCATGATAAGAATTAAACAAGGGTTAGATGCTAGCATTCATAAATACAAACTTTGAAACTAACAATGCTAAATAACTAAACTCCTCTATTCTCTAACAACAAATAAATGAATGGACCTAAGTAAGCTCCATGGCTATCAAAATAGTTGTCCTTAATGTTCCAAGAACCTAGGAATGGGGGCTAATCAAATTTGGGCTACAAGACCCTTTTGACGCCTCCCATATGACCCAAGCACTTTAAGAAAGAGGCTTAACTCTTCAAGATGATGAACTCTCAAAAGGGAAAGGTGCAAGCTCTTAGTCTCTTTGCTATATGCTTTGCATTTTCTCTCTTAAAAGTTTAGGTGTAAGTAAAAGGTAGGTGGAGGGCTCTATATATAGCCCAAAGGATAAAGATTCAACACATTCTCATGAATGTGGGATAAAGGTAAAACATGATTAGGAATGGATAAGGTTTCTTTATTAAAGATGACCTTACTTTAGAAGGGTTTAATACATTTTTAGCAAGTCATGGGAGTTGGGGTATTTTAATTAATCAAAGGTGATTAATTAATAGCTAAGTGTAAGCTTATAGAAGCCAATTAGAAGAATATTAGTGCGATTTAGGCTATTATAAGGGATTAAATCAATTAAATATTGATTTATTGGTTAAATGGAAGGAAAGCTAATTAATTAATAATAATTAATTAGTCTAGGTAGAAGGGGTGATTTATTAACTAAAGGTCGTTAATTAGGGTATTTGTTGGATAGGAAACTTAATTAAATAGCTTAGTGTAATTAATTAATGATGATATGAGGGAAAATGAGTGCTTTTGACGATATGTCATTGATTTGCGAGAAAGGGGATAATTAGCACAATTTAAGGATTTAAATTGCTTGGGCGTAATTATAGGTGTCTATCATCTGCCCCTCTTTGGGGTGGCATAAGTGATGCCACTTCAAAGATAGTAGACAGAAGATTTTTGAAGGGATAGAAGAAAAATTAGGAGGAGGGAGAGATGCCCCCTCGAGTGTTGATGGGGTAATGAAGGAAGCCGATCGATGATTGAAAAAGATGAGAAGTAGGCGAAGAATGGGGACGAGGCAGGATGCCCCAAGGAGAGGGAGAATTAGGGGTGAAAGGGAAGTGGTGTAGAAGAAATATGGAGGAGGGGAGAGAAGAGCTTAGCCTCTAGCCACTGTGTATTGGAACAATTTTGGTGTCATCATATGGCCATAACAGCTACGTCATCGGTCCTTATGAAAAATATGAGCATACGAAAAGGTAGAACAACATGAAAAGTCATACTATGAATGATTGTCCATTGCTGAAAACACCAACTCCGTGCAACATAAAATGCAATGCAATATGAGAAAGTGAAAGATGCCTAACTCCATGCAACAAACAAAATGTAATGCAATACGAGAAAGTAAAAGATGCCTAACTCCATGCAACATACAAAATGTAATGCAATACGAGAAAGTGAAAGATGCCTAACTCCATGCAACATACAAAATGTAATGCAATACGAGAAAGTAAACAAGCTAAACTAACAGAGAAACATAATATAATATTTTTATTATTGAGCTTTGAATTACGACATTCATGTAAATAACGACAAGGGTTAATGATGGTGCCCCAAGCAAGGATACATACAAGGAGAATAACGGAGGACACTTAGGTCCAATGGAAAAGTAATGTGCACTACTAAGCAATGCACTGAGTAACTTGTTGTGCCCCAGTGGACAGTACAAAGTAAGTAAGCTTTAGCTTTTTTCGATGGAGGTAGATCAAGACGATCCGCAAGTTGCACACATGAACAAGTGAGAACCAAAGAGTGACGTTTTGTAGGATGATTTTCAATTTTTAGAAGTTTTAAAACATATTTGAATGTTTTTGATGATTTTTCTTTTCTCCAACATATTTGAATGTTTTGGTTCATTTTAAAAGTTTTATGAAACTATTTACGGGAAGATGAGAAAGTGTGGATGCCCCAAATGATAGATGGGATGTACAGGGCATAAGGCCATGTGCATACTAGAAAGGTGAAGATGTAAAAATGTCCTAACGAAAAGGTGGGAGTATACAAAGGTAAACTCTTCATAGGTAGAAGCGGGACCCAAGGCCATTATGGATAGGTTCAACATGATGATGAATATAAACAATTGAAATGTTGGGAAGAAGTAAGGATACCCCTAGCGTAAGTTGGCCTACAAGCACATGATAGAAAGGAAGGAGAAGATTGTTTTTTTGGAAGGGGACAAAGGTTTCCAAAAACATGGAAAATAAGTAATCTTATACACATGGATGTTTTGAACAAAGTAGAAGAATGATGTGAATGATATGAATGTAGCTTAGAAGCCTCATGATGAAGAAGTGATTAGCCAAAGGCATAAATCGTGAGATGAGATATGGACTAAAGTAAGAGTTTGAACAAGGTCTAAAAAGACACTTGGTAACATACTAATCCTGTTTACTCATAGAGATCCAATGTGTACACATGGATTTTATTACCTCTTGAAGTGAAGATTTAATAGACAACAAGTGAAGAGACCCTAGCCAATGTGTAGGAATGATTTATTTTGATAAGTGATTTTGTGAATGGAGGGTGAAAGGATAGCCGTACATTGCTCCACTACCAGCCAAGCATCCATAGCCCTAATGGAGATGTATTTGATTCTAATCACAACATTGCTCTATTTCTAGTTAGGCGTCCATAGCCCCGATAGAGATTATTGGAAATACCCCAAGAGAGAGTTATATATTAATTTTCTTTTGATTTGTAGCTTTTAACTTTTGAGTTTTGTTTGATTCTTTTGCTTTCTGAAAAATTATTCCAGATCTCTTGTTTGACAAGGGGTTAAGAACCATTGATGGCTTGATGGAAGGAGGTGGAAGTGATTGTGATGACGACATTGGCTAGTGTCAACAAATATGTCCAAAATTTCTTCGCAACAAGTTTATTAGATTTTGAATGTGATAGGATCTCCATGAGGTCATTCGTTGTTCTTTAATTTACCAAGGTGATAAAAGACCAGGGGCAAACAGATACCATAGAGATAAATGTCACAAAATGCATGCAAATAAGCTAACCAAAATATCACCGAAGGGATGAAAATGGTAGGAAGACTTGTAGAAGAATAGAAAGGAAGGGAAGAAAGAAATATCCATGTGTACGCAACACCTGATTGCAATGTTTGATCTTTGTACCTTTGATTTTTGTTGTTTTTTTTTTTTAGATTTTTGATATATATATATATATATATATATATATACACATTTTGAACCGTTGTTACTAACAAAGTCGCTCATGTGATAGGATCCAACAACGATGTTTGTGACTTCCTTGATAAGGGAGACTAAGCGTGTTTGTTTATCAAGAGTCATGTTTTCCCCAATATCGATAATCGTGGCGAGTTCACACTCAACAAAGGACTGTAATTTATCCTGAAACATGGATTTTGTATGTGGGAGCTTGAGTTCCCTATCAAGAGGTTTATGTACTTTATGCCATACTTGATGGTTATGTTGATGTGCGTTCTTGAATTGTGCTTGATTTACAACTTTGAGATTGTTCCAGTTGTTGGGGGATTTTGAGCTCTTGGAAGTTTTGACCTGAGCTTGATAATGAACCTGTTTGGGTTTCTTATAAGTTGACGCTTGAATTTTCTGACCTTGAGAAGGAGAAGAATGTGAAAATTTATGATTGATGATAGGAACGATAGGAATGGTAGTGGGCTTGCCACAACCATTGATAGAAGAAATATGTGATAGATGAAAAGGATACGGTCCAAGAATTGAAGAGGATGGGCTACCAGGAGGTGAGCCACGGATAGAAGGTGAAAGGCTACTAGGATGTGGCCCAAGAATAGAAGAAGAAGGGCTACTAGGACGTGACCCATAAATAGAAGACGAAGGGCTACTAGGATGTGGCCCAAGAATAGAAGAAGAAGGGCTACTAGGACGTGACCCATAGATGTAAGATGATGGACTACTGGGATGTGGCCCAAGAATAGAAGATGATTGACTACCCGGGGGTGATCCATACATAGAAGATAAGGGGCTAGTTGGACGTGCCCCAATAATTGAAGATGGTGGGCTACTAAAAATGTCCCACAAATAGAAGAGAGAGCGCTACTAGAAGGTGACCCACACCTAGATGAATATGAAGGGCTACTTGGCGCCGACCCCACCGAGATATTTTGATTGAGGAATTATGATAGATGAAGGGTTATTGGGTGATGAGAAGATAGGCCATGGATCTATGCAAGATCAAGGAGTTTCATCACATAATGAAGAATGTGAAGATGGAAGAATAAGAGGAGGATCAAGTTCCATCTTGGTGATAGGGTGTCCTAGAAGGAATATACCTTGCGATAGAAAGATCCAAAAAGTTAATCATGACACGGAGAGGCATGCGCCCGGGTGACCCACACCTTGACACTTGGGGCTAGATCGAGGTTACGAGAGGAGTTTGTTAGAGCTCGAGAGGCCTATTTTACGCACACCCTTGGCAAAGAAAGAGAGACAAAAATAAGGTAGCAGAGCTCTCTGAATTACTACGGAACTATGGGATGAAAATGGGTACAAAATTCAAGTAAGGATATAATGGGGAAATGGGGAGTGAAATTTTTGTCTTGCGAGAATACATGTATGGATCCACATTTGGCACATGCCTATGGTCTACCTTCTGTAATCTTTTATAAGTAACACTATGAATGAATGTGTTAAGAATCTTTCCTTGTATTACCTACATACTTCTATTGTATTGTTGTTCATATATAATCATGAATCTTACTTGAATGGTTAAGTATAGTAGTAGATTTACAACTCTTAGTTCTATTATTTCTGTTGTGCATTTTGGTTCTACTATGACTGAAGGGGTATAGAAGCCGTCCTGAGCTCTATAGCTCTTCATGTCTATTAATTCACTAAGTCAGAGTCATGAGCTATGCCTTCCCTAGACTCACATAAAAGAGAGACTCGGATCCCTCTCGTGCACCTCGGGTGAGTGCCCAACGCCCGTTGGGTGATAGGTTGATGTGCATGAGGTTCCCTTGTTTTTAGTGGGTGCAAAAGTGACTACATCTTGGTTCCATTGTTGCCGGACCTCTTTTCAAAGTTGTAGTGGAACATGGCATATATCATGATCTCTGTAAAAAGTGATGACAGAATGCTTAACACTTGAAGGTGTTGAAGATTGGTTTAAAAGCACGAGGATGAATTCACTCAGAGATTTAGTACCGGATCTAGGTTTGATACGCAAAGATGGGTGGAAGACACTCTTTACCATGAGTTGTACAAAACCTTCTTCTATTGTTTCCCAGTAGAGTTATTTGAATGGCTCTCGGCTTATACATCTAGATCGGGGTGGCATTATAGATCATACCCTTGGACCCAAGAAACATATCAAAACCTACAAGATGCTGATCTAAAGTGGACCCGTGCTATAGACCATTGGTGGAAGGGAATACTGACTAGCTACACTCTAGAATACGCCATTTCCATGTATTCCTATCCAGAAGTTGCTGAGTTTGAGTTCTTGCGAGAGCCCAAGGGATAATTTTTACATGTTATTCCCCTTGCAATCAAAATCTTGATGGTAACCATGGGCTTAGAGGCATTCCCTATGGCCAGCTAAACCACCCTAAGCACTAGGTGAGGAAGCCAGGTTGGGGAGGATGGATGATTTGACAACTAAATAGGAAAGGGAGGAGAGGAGGCTCAAGTATGATGAAGCACATGAAAAGGATATCGATAGATAGCATGGGATTACAAGTGGGTTATGGATCCAAACATGGTGGAAAGGAGTTGAGGTCCACACGGAGGATGTGGAACCCAAGCAGGACTATAGTACCCATCTTGGTAAGCGTGGAAGAGAAACCTTGCGGCTTCGATGAGAGTCCATCATATAGAGATAAGAGTCATTGGTGCACATCTAACCCCACCTAGTGATTGGACCTTGGCGCTTGGTTTGTTCAAATGAGGGAAGAGTACAGTTGATCCATTTGATATTGGTAGAAATTTTTCTGTTTGGGACTTCTATGACATCACACACTATTCGGTATTTGGTGGAATGTTTAGACAAGGCACATATTCGACTAGTTTTGGAAGCGTATTGGGAAGTGGTGGAGGAACTCGACCTGGGAGTGGTACTAGTTCACAAAATGTCATCACACAATTTAGTGGGACGATAGGAGTGCTCGACATGATAAATACAAGCCCTGTACCTAACACAGGAGGATTTGGAGGTGAAAGTGGTGGAGCTAGTGGCTCAGGATCTAGTGGATCCGGTGGAGGAGGAAACACTTGGAGGAAACCAAGGGACTAGATCAAGAGGGCAAGGGCCTCACCACCTCCTCAAGTCTTTTTTTGAGATGTCTCTACACTTGCCAGATTACGTTGGAATAGAAGATGCCACAAAGCACGTGCATAAGTGCAAGCTGCTATGGCATGTGAAGGGAACACAACCCGATCGAAAGGATAGTCAATTTATGACAACCTTGCAAGGACACGTGCATAGTTGGTATAGAAAGTATGACCCTCATCAAACTGTTGTGGATTATACCATGCTGAGAAATGCATTCTTAGTGGAATTCCACATACCTAAGTTTGAATAGAAGAGCATTAGCTCTCTCAAAGAAATCCAGCAGGAATGGTAGAGAGCGTGCGGGAATATGATGCGCACTTTAAAAATCTTTTGTCTAAGCTATCTTATGATATCCACCCTTCACAACATGCTCAGTGGTTTGTCAGAGGATTGATCACACCCTTTAGGAGGGCCTTATCTCATAAAATGTTCACGGACCCGCGCAAGCATTGGAAGTTGCTTTACGTGCTGAAGTAGTTGGTAGTGTTGACACTAGTGTTAGCCCATTTCTAGAGGCTCAGATTGCTACCATGGCTAAGCAATTGGAGAAATTGTCTGCCAACATAGTTCTAGAGATTCACGGAGGAATGTGGTGCATGGATTGTAATGTGGAAGGACACACAAAGGATAATGGTGGGATATGTACTCGGAAGGTGGTACACACCGTGATAATAAACTATGGATATGTCATGAGGACCATGATGTAAGTAGGTGCCCCTATTGCAGCAGCATGCGATCCGTAAGAACGTATCTTATTATTGTAAAATATGTACCTCAACCACTCATGACACCAAGGATTATAGATTTATTGACCATATTCATGAGGTAATTGATCTTTGTGTGCACTAGATTGGCATTGCCAACAGTTCCAAAGGAGATAAACATCATTATGAGGAGTGCATAGATGGAGATGTGCATGGAAGAGGGTTTCATGGAGGATTTCATGGTCATGGTAACCACGGAGGAAGAAGTGAGTTCCGTGTGGGACGTGTTTTAATTATGGAGCCATAGACCATTATAAGCGTGAATGTCCAGATCTTCTACAATGCTCCTGGTGTGGAAAGAAACATAAGTACGAAGAATTCCTAGAGTTGTATGAACATATGAGTCAGCAGTACCAGAAGGATAAGGCGTTGCCATGGTGAGTATTAAGAAGGCTGACACGTAGTGGCTTCCACGAGTAATACGTGAATTAGAACTAGAGCCTGTTATGGTAACAACGAGGGTAGAATCCGCGTGCGTAAAAGAAGCACCTAGGCAGAGACCTCTAGTTTCAAGAGAAGTAGTACATGGGAAGTATCCAAACCCGGCTCACCAGAAAGAAGTCTACTAGGAAACCATGGACGTAATTCGAAGTTTACAAGGGGAGATCCAATGCTTAAAAGAGCAGACTAGAAAAGATGAGCAAAGGAGGCCAGTGGAAGCACCAAGGGATGACTTGGATGAGGTTAAGGAGGTGTGTAAACTACTGAGGCAGGAGAATATTATTCCCCTGCTAGGGGCATGGTTGAGAGAAAAGGTGCCATGCGCCAGGGAAGAACATGAAAGGTAGATCCTGCATGCAAACCTTCCACCTCACAGCCTTGATTATGATAAAGAGATTACCCTAAACGCAGTAGTGGATGGATGGTTGCTTAGCAACATCCTCATTGACACAGGCGTGGAGGTTAATGTTCTCACTCTGGATGCCTGACATCAAATGGGAAGGCCTGCATTGCAGCCATCTTCAAATGTGATGTATATGGAAAATAAGACAAAGTGATGCCCATAGGTGTCTTGAAGGATGCAACCATTACTATTCAGGGGACTAGGTTCACTAGGGATTTTGAAGTCTTAGCACTTGCCAGGCAGATAATTTCCCAGCTCTACTTGGGCGCCCATGGTGTTATAAGAATAATGTAGATCTCTCAGTTTAACAAGGGATATATAAGCTTTGAGAACAAGGAAGAGTGGGTAGTTATACCACTAGTTGATGGGAAGTCCACCCCTATACTGAACCCCTTGGGAGGAAGTCTTGGACAAAATATATGTGTGCTCCATAAGAGATCCAGAGACCATCCACCCTACAGAAGGAGTCATCCAATTTGATGATGCACAATCATCAGTGATACTACCAGTATAGCATGTGATAATTGGGCACATGGGACTTATGAATTGATTGGGCAACATCTGAAAGGATCAGTAACCAAGGTAACAATGGTGTATAGTTTGGCACCTAGGAGGGAAGATAATAACAAAGTATTATGGGGATGCATACCCTGAGGTCTTTTTGAGAGAGATGGAAGCTCGCTGGAGGGAGGATGAGTGGTGAAGTATGCTAGGTTATGTTTTGATCGACACAATAGCAAGGTGGTGGGCTGCACGCATAGTGAAAACTTGTTGGAATGGCATGAAGTTTGAATTGCGCTCACTATCTGATTCTCGAAAAATAATGTACCCACCACTATTAAGGATTACAATGGCAATGGACCCACCTCTTCCCACATCCAGGCATGTGAGAGGGTCTAGGGAGAAGGCGTGAAAGCCTTACCACCCTCTCTTTGGGTGCATAAGCTGTATTTGACATTACAAGGTTGTGCGCGCACGTGGTATATCCATTCTAAAACACGTTGCCAAATGGGAAGTTGGCAGGAATTAATGACTGACTTGGTCCACACATTTGAGTACCAAAGTACCAAACAACCAGTTGATGAGGTGTTGTAGACTATCAAACACCTCACTCTGGGGATTGCACCATGGTGGAAGATAGGTTAGTAAACTTACTCGATGGACCTAGTTTAGAAGCATAGTTCAAGAAGAAGAACCAGAAGACATACAATTTGAGCACGTGTGTGCTGAAAAGGAGAAAGGAAAGATGGTATACCTTGTTGATGGAGAAGAGATAGAGAACCTGAATGTTGACCATTCGGTTGGGGCACACAAAGTAGTTGATAGTGTGGATGCATGTGCATGCATGTATCATGAACCACTCAAAACCAAGAAAGTTAACATCGGCTCGGAAGAGGAACCCAAGGAGGCTATCATTGGGGACTATTGGTCAGATAAGGAAGTATCAAAGATCATCGATCTCTTACGTGAATTTGAGGATTTATTCCCATGTGGATACCATGAGTTGAAAGGCATCCACCATTCATTGGGGGAAATGAGGATAAGGTTGAAAGATGGTGCACGCCCGGTCAAGAAGAGGCCTTACAGGATGAATCCCAACATGCGCGTAAGGGTTAAAGAAGAACTAGACAAGATGATAGCATCCAGTATCATTGAGGTTGTGGAGGAATCAGAGTGGATAAGTCCAATGGTGATTAGCATAAAGAAGGATGGGTGATTAGGATATGTGTGGATTATAGGGAATTAAATGTTGTTTGTATCATAGATCCTTTTCCCACCCCCTTTACTGAAGAGATTTTGGAAGGAGTTGTTGGGCGCGAGGTCTATTCCTTTACGGATGGATTCTCGGGATATCACCAAGTAAGGATTGCCAAGGAAGACCAAGATAAGATGACTTTTGCCACCGAGTGGGGAATTTTTGCATATACGGTCATGCCCTTTGGGCTGAAGAATGCACCCATTGTATTTTCACGCATAGTGGTACAAGCATTTAAGGACTTCATCCACAAGTTTCTTCAGGTATATTTGGATGATTGGACAGTGTATGGGTTGGTCAGGGACCATTGTGATAACTTAAGGTTGATGTTTGAAAGATGTCGGTAGTTGAGGATCTCCCTCAACATTAAGAAATGTATCTTTGCAACTCCTTTTGGAACATTGTTGGGGCATATCATATGTAAAGAGGGCTTACTGGTAGATCCCGCGAAGGTTGTTATTATTGTGGGATTAGGGGAGCCTACTAGCCAAAGCGCCATGCGTGGATTTCTTGGACACACTAGGTACTACAAAAAGTTCATTAAGGGATATGCCAAGATCGTTGCACCTTTGGAAATATTGCTCAGACACAAGAGTTCCTTTCAGTGGGGAGAGGCGCAGTAGAGGGCATTTGACACTCTAAAAGAAAGGCTTATCACCGCACCTATTCTACGATTCCCATCATGGGATAAACCTTTCCATGTCCACGTGGATGCCTCTGAGTACAACAATAGGAGCCATTCTTGCTCAACCAGAGAGGGGATTGTTGATCATCCTTTGTGTTTTACAAGTAGGAAGTTGACACCAGTAGAACAAAATTATACAATGACCAAGCGCGAGGCATTTTCAATGATCTACGCACTCCACAAATTTAGGCAATATCTACTGCTAGCAACTCCTTTCATATTCTACACTGACCATATGGCCTTGAAGTATCTAGTAAACAAAGTAGTGTTGCAAGGGCACATATGTCATTGGGTTCTTCTATTTTAGGAATTTGAATTCAAAGTGGTGGTAAAATCAAGAAAGAAAAATTATGGGCCAGATCATTTATCAAGGATTGATTCGGAGAGGATGCACAGTATCGAGGAAACCATGCTCGGATGCACAACTGTTCAGATTATGGCGTGCACCCTCAAAACTAGAAGACATTGCTATCTTTCTCAAGGAAGGTGTGGTAAATAAAGGGATGAATGCTCTGGAAAGGAAAAGGTTAGCCATATGCGTGACACCCTTCATGTTGATCAATGGGGATTTGTATAAAATGGGCCGATGAGGTTTTGCGGTGTGTACTAGAACATGAATGCATAGCTATAATAGAAGAAGCCCATGGTGGGATTGCTAGAGGACATTATGTAGGGAATGCAACTACACAAGATCCTAGTCACTGGACTATGGTGGGAAATGATTCACCAGGATTGTATTGAGTTTTGTAAGGCCTATGACCACTGCCAATACCTTGGAAAACCTAGAAAAAGGGATGAGATGCCCTTGCACCCCATCACCAATGCGGAAAACCTTTTGAAAAATGGGCAATAGATTTCATCAGACCAATCTCACCAGCTACGCGAAGGACTAACTCATGGTATATTATTACCTGTACTGATTATCTGACAAGGTGGGCAGAGGCCATGCCCACTAGGGATTACACCATAGCCACCATGGCTACTAGATTTTTGTGGGAGAACATTATCAGTAGGTATGGGTGCCCATTAAGTTTAACAAGTGATAGGGGCACTCACTTCTTAAATGAAACAATCAGGATCCTATTGGCAGAATTCATGGTAGCCCATCACAAGACTACCCCTTATCACCCTCAGGCAAATGGGATCACAAGGCATTCAACAAAATCCTTAGTCACACATTGACTAAGATATGTGACGTAGGAAGGCAAGATTGGGATGACAAGGTGTCAATGCAGTCCTTTGGGCATATAGAACAACATATAAAAGGTTGAACAAGGCCACACCATTTCAACTGGTGTTTGCACGGAGGCTATTTTTTAGTTGAATTTATGCTACCATCACTACATATAGCGCATGCAGGAGGGTTGGATGATGAACAAGCACTGGAAGAGAGAATTGATGAGTTAATAAAGTTGGATGAAAGGTGCTCACTAGCAAGATGGAGCCAAACAACTAAAAAAGCTAAACAAAAGGCATGGCATGACCGCCACATTAAAAACAAATAGTTTGAGGTTGGCCAGATGGTATTGTTATATGATTCTAAATTTCTACGCCATCCTGGAAAGTTGAAGGTGCATTGGTTGGGTCCTTATGTAATTTCATACATCCTTGATTCGGGCGTGTGCCAGCTACAAGCGCTGGATGGAACAAAATTACCTGGACACTTCAATGGGAGTAGGCTGAAGCCCTACTATAAATAATGCTTCTTGGTGTTTGTAAATAAGGTAGTTCTACCAGTTAGTTTAGAGTTTCCTTTTATGCTTTTCCTTTCTTGTTTTTCCCTTTTGCGTTGTTGTCTTGTTTTGTGCCTTGGGCGCTGTAACCTTATTACTTTTTAAACTTATGATTACGCAGAGGACCGCATAGATTTAGTGTGGGGTGAGGTGATGAAGAGAGGCATGAAGTTATTTTACAGGAAGATTGAGTTGGTAGACCATTCGAACTGGCCCTATTGAAAAGATGCATTAGGAAGGTAGATGGATGACAAAATAGGGTTCCATTAGAAATCCACGTACAAAGAAGAAAAAGTGCAAAAACATGAGGTAGGTGAAAGTAAGAATCATGAGGATGGAAGAGGTGCCTTTGGTGCTGGTAACATGCATGCAAAAGTCTTCTGTCAAGATGGATTTTCTGCACGCGAGAAGGTTGGAAAAGTTTTCATGCAAGGATTGGGCATGGGTGAAAAATGTTTCAAACGAAAATCGGGGCGTGCAGAGGAAAAGCATTGAAGTCGGGTTTGTTTGAAAATGTTGCATTAAATATTATCATACGGTGGTAGGTAGCCTAGCCTTTAATGCATAAAAGTGGGAAAAACTATAAATACAAGGATGGTAAGTTCATTATTTTACTTTGACGAAAAAAGGAGAACAATTTTCTTTCAAGAGCTAGGGTTTGAGAGCTAACTCGTGTGAAGGAGAATCTCAGAAACTCACGCAATAATCAGTCTGGTTGATCTACAAACTAGAGTAGAAGTGATTTATGGGTGTGAGGAAAGTTGTGAAAGAATGCCATGTGATCGAAAGAGGGAAATCAGAAATTAGGGTTTGTACCCTAGGGCATGGGGCGCGCGAAGAAAACTCTCAGACAACTCGAAGGAAACCAAGGAATGAAAGCAAAGGGTAAAATGATGGCCACGAAACTAGTTGATAAGCCTGTAGTACAATCTAAGAAGGGAAAGGGGAAGGGAAAAGGAAAGAAGAAAGAAGATGAAATCCCCTTGGATACCAATGAGGAATGGTACTCAGAGATGTAATACCCGGATGGGGTTTTGCTAGGACAAGAGTGGGAGTCCCACATCAGACAGATGACCGTAATTGATTACAATCACTGTCAAGTATAATTGTGAAGGAAATGGCACTTGGAGCTGGTGCACCCCACAAACAAATGAACACCTAACGGGATGCTGATTTACAGTGATGTAGTCAAGGTGAAAATGGAGAAGGCAGGGCTTCTCTAGCTTTACAAGTTTCCCTACTTTAGAAAGCCTGAGCACCTATACCAATGGCTAATGACATGCGTGTGCATGAATATTTCTTCTACTTCATAGGGCACAAGATGTGCATAACCCCACAACTAATCTCACACTTTACAAGCCTAAGTTGTAAAGGGGATGCGATCCTAGATGACCTCCAGGATGAGGAGGCAATAAAGGAAACCATCACATCCCAGGATTATAAGAAGGGATCGAGGTACTATGATGTCATGGATATCAGTGATCCTAGTGATGAAAATGGCCATGCACCTCATTTCCAAGCTAAATGGACAAGAGAGGTGGACCCAGGTGAGCAAGCCCTGGTTGAATGTCTATAAAAAGGTCACGGAAGGCACCATGTACAATATCTCCTAGTACATAGCAGATGAGATTATAAGCAGCGTGGAGGATGGAGGAAAGATATTGTTTGGGAACATTCTACTAACCATTGTGTTCTTAGAAATCGGGGTGCCAGATGCATCTGATAAGTTCGTATGGGAGTACCCTGATGAAGACCCTTCACCCACGAGAAGGTTCTAGAAATATACTTGTGAGTCAATGATGGGGGTGCACAAGGCACGCTTGGATAAATGGTATACGCACCTTAGGAATGCATTCGGGGCAGAATGGTGGATCCCAGAGCAACTCCCCACGATGACTAAAGGAGAAGCAGAGTTCACGGTGTACCAGCACTTCTACATTGGTAGATTTATCTTGGTGGATGGCAGTTGGAGTCCCTGGTGCAAACTCCCCTTCTCATTTACTGCCCAATTCTTCTAGGTAGGGGTAAACAGATATAAGGAGTCGAAGAAGTTAAGACTCGACCTGTCCACCCTCGACAGTGAACACAGAGAGATGAGGAAGAA
Source organism: Taxus wallichiana var. yunnanensis (assembly GCA_018340775.1). Classification (NCBI taxonomy): domain Eukaryota; kingdom Viridiplantae; phylum Streptophyta; class Pinopsida; order Cupressales; family Taxaceae; genus Taxus; species Taxus wallichiana. Next base: position 382,819,915 of record CM031242.1, read on the forward strand.
GTTGGTCTATCTAGGAAAGCATGCATATACGTTGAAAGGTACGTGTCGTAGGACATGCACATCGTAAGGCCGATGACCTTACCGATTGTTGAGAGCGTTGCTACTAGAATTTACCTGCACATAAGGCCAAAGTTCAAGAAGGGCGCATATGTAGAAAATGAAATATCCATCCTAGATGACCCCATGGGAAGGAAGAAGCCAACACTAAAGTGCAAGGAGAAAGAAGAAGAAGAAGAAGAACAAGGGGTGGTGGGGAGGTAGGATGTAGGTACCGCGGGCCAAGTACCTATGTCCGGAAGAAGAGAAGAATGGTGGTCAAGGAAAAGACCCCGAGCCTACGAAGCCACCATCCCTTGAAGAACCTTCAGATGAAGAAAAGACAGCATCCCCCACTCCAGAATTTTTGGCCAGAGAAGAAGAACAAGGAACGGAGGAACAAGGGTCTGAAGATATGAATGACCTGAACACCTATGTAGGTGAAAGGGATGACGATGAAGGGGAGGAGCTAGAGGTGGATCAAGAGCCAATTAATATCCATGACTCAGAAGGAGAGGAGGCTAAGAATGCAAATGATGCCTTCATTTTTGTAAGGAGGAAAGATGCCTAAAGGGAGGAAGGTGCACATGGTGAAGAGGGGAGCGAAGGGGCTAGTACCAAGGAACCAGATGTGCCCAAGCTCACTCAGGAGGAGGTGGATGAGAAGGAAACAAGAGAGGTAGAAAAGATAATTGATGCCTTGGTCAATGAAGAGTTGGGGCACAGCGTGGACCTTGTGCTTGGTGAGTTCAAGAAGGAATAGAGGGAGAAGAGTGGAAGTAGCACGAAAGGACCAACTCTCTCGGTAACTGTTCCCAAGGGCATGTGCATGGGAAGTAAACACCTGTGGAAGGGGAAGGACAATGATGAGTTACATTGATGACCCCAACAAAGTTTTGCATGCATTTCCAAAGTATCATGCCCACTAAGGAGCTCACCACCATGGAGTCCTTTGACCCTGAGGGAGGATACCCACGAATGAGGAAGATGTTATCTTGGGCATTCGACTCCCACCTCGATGAGCCTGAATTTGAAATTAACCAGGGAGCGGTATTGAAGCTTGTCCAAAGGAAAGGGGACAACCCCATTGTAAACACGCAGTAACTATCAGACGAGCAAGTGTGCAATGCGCTAAACAAAGTCTCAGTGGAAATCGAGGCTAGGCTCTTCGGTAGAAATGACAGGGTTAGAGCCTTGGAGGACCAGTTGGAGAAAAGGAAGGAAGAAGTGGTGAAGCTGACGAAGGATCTCAGCCTGGAGAAATTAATCAGCGCAAACTATAGAGGGAGCTTCAGGAGGAAAAGGCTAGGGTGCGCAAAGTTTCCAAGAAGGTGGAGCTCATCTCCCAATCAATTATCACGAAGCACCCGGACCTTAACCCTCCTGTGTAAAAGTATAGATCCTCCCTGGAGTGCCTAGAGGACTTGACTCGGATCCTCACCATGGAGAGGTAGCCCTTGGCTTTAGAGTCGGTAGAAGAGGTAGTGGTGTGCTTGGAGAAAGAAGACAAGTTGAAGGTCATCACTGCTCATGGCCAAATACAACAAGGTGCTCACCGACGTAAGAATAACCGCACAAACCACGGGGGTCACTTACGACCACTGCATAGATCAAGAAAAAGTGACAAGCATACTAACAAGGCCGAGTTGAAGGAATTCAGAGAAAATAATAAGGGCAATAGAGCCAGCGAGGGAAAGGATCATGGCCGAGGTAGAGAAGAAATCTGAAACCATTGAGAACCGGTGAGTCTCAATCAAAACCCGGCTAAAAGAGCTCTACAAGGTCATTACAAGGAAGATGGATGCCTTAGAGGACCATGCTAAAGAACTAGAGACTGTGGTAGAAACCATTACCACACAAGGGGAGGGGCTAACTTACGATGAGGTGAGCACCTTGGTTGGTGACATCTACACTAAAGTGCGCAGAAGGAAGTCAGCACTTGGAGTACACTGGAGGCCAACCTCCAGCAAAAATTTCCCCTCCTTCTTTAGGAAATTTTCCCCTATTCTTTCTCTTCCCCTTTCTTTATTCTTTCCCCCCATTCTTTTCCAAGGAAAGGCCTTGCATTCTTTTGTACTACATTCTTTGAGAAGGTTCCCAGGGCGGAGAATAGGTGAAGTGTGGGGTAATGTTGGGCCCCTAATTTTAGCTTCCAAATCTTAAGGGCGCGTAGGCACGCATGGCAAGAGAAAGCACGCAAGTATAGGCATGCAAGGCAGAGTTCAAAAGGCTTCTTGAAGAACCCAGGATGCACACACACGTGAAGAACAATTCTAGGACTTAGCCATTTTTGGCCTTTGGGATAGAACACATGAAGAATGTGTTCCATTTGGATAAGGTTCCAGCCTGCGACAGGGTGTCCTAGAAGGAATATACCTTGCGATAGAAAGATCCAAAAAGTTAATCATGACACGAGAGGCATGCCCAGGGTGACCCACACCTTGACACTTGGGGCCAGATCTGAGGTTGCAGAGGAGTTTGTTAGAGCTCAGAGGCCTATTTATACGCACGCCCTTGCAAAGAAAGAGAGATAAAAATAAGGTAGTGGAGCTCTGCAGAATTACTGCGGGAACTATGGGATGAAAATGGGTACAAAATTCAAGTAAGGATGTAATGGGGAAATGGGGAGTGAAATTTTTGTCTTGCGAGAATACATGTATGGATCCACATTTGGTGCATGACTACGGTCTACCTTCTGTAATCTTTTATAAGTAACACTATGAATGAATGTGATAAGGTTACCATGTCAAATGTGTTAAGAATCTTTCCTTGTATTACCTGCATACTTCTATTGTACTTGTTGTTCGTATATAATCATGAATCTTACTTGAATGGTTAAGTATAGTAGTAGATTTACAACTCTTAGTTCTATTATTTCTGTTGCATGTTTTGGTTCTACTATGACTGAAGGGGTATAGAAGCCGTCCTGAGCTCTATAGCTCTTCATGTCTGTTAATTCACTAAGTCAGAGTCATGAGCTAGCTATGCCTCCCTCGTGCACCTCGGGTGAGAACCCAGGTCACGAACTAGTAGGGCATGAGGTAAAAAGTTTGGGTTCATGCAAGACTGGAATTCATTCTTCGATGGATAGGTAGCACAATACCTTGGTATATTTGAAGGCGTAAGATCTTCTTGCATTTTTGAAATCCATGGAAGCATAGTGGATAGATGAGATTAAGAGAAGAGATATGTTAGTATATACCTTTCATGGGACAGCAACGCACTAGTGGGTAGTCCATAGAGATAATCTTATAGAATGGGAGGAGATAGGAGTTTCTCTATCTACTAGGTTTTTAAGGAAAAATGCACCTATGAAGATCTACACTTATAATGGTGATCCACCTATTCAAAATCATATTTAGCAGTGTTAGATACTCGTGGAAAACAAGATAGGAAGCATTACCACCTTCACTTTGGGTGCATAGATTGTATTCTACTCTATAAGGATACACACATGCCTAGTATGTATATGCGTAACTACATCGAGAAACTAGGAATAATCTAGACCTTTGACTACTTCTCGACTAAGCCTCTAGTAGAAGAAGCATTAAAATTTGTCTTGCATTTAACTATGGGAGATAGTGGAAAGGAATAAGAGCATATTCAGAATTATTTGGTGAGACAAAGTCCACAACGCATTTTGAAAAGGAATAAGAAATGGACTCCATACTACTTGAATGCACTTGCCTTAAGAAAGAAAAAGAAAAGATGGTTTACATAGTGGATGATGAAGAAGTTGAGAACCTAGATATTCAACATTCACAAGGGGTGTGTGAGGTCTTGGACAGTGCAGACAAGGATACGCATGCCTATAACGAACCCATGAAGACAAAGAAGGTGAATATGGGTTCGAGGATGAGCCTAAGGAGGCCATAATTGGAGACTACTAATCAAACTCGGAGGTGGAAAATATTATAGAGTTACTATGGGATTACTAGGAATAATTTCTACGAGGGTATCATGAACTTAAAGGCGTGCATGAATCACTTGGGGAAATGAAGATAAAACTTAAGGTGTGCGTCTAGTGAGAAATAGACCTTACAAAATGAATACTAATTTGTGTAAAAAGGTAAAATAAGAAATTGATAAAATGTTTAAGTTTGGAATCATTCGACCTTTGGATGAGTCAGAATGGGTTAGTCTTATGGTGATCAATATAAAAAGGATGGTAGAATTTGAATTTGTGTTGATTACAGGGAGCTAAATGCAGCATGTGTCATAGATCCCTTTCCTACACCATTCACTGAGGAAATATTGGAAGGAGTAGCAGGGCATGAAATCTATTCCTTTACAGATGGGTTTTCTAGGTATCATCAGGTTTGAATTACCCAAGAGGATCAAGAAAAGAAAACTTTTACTACTGAATGGGGCAGCTTTTCCTATACTGTGATGCCTTTTGGATTGAAAAATGTGCTTGTTGTATTCTCGCGCATAGTTGTTTAGGCATTCAAATATTTTATTCACAACTTCTTACAGGTATACCTCGATGATTGGAAAGTATATGGGCTTGTTAAAGATCATTGTGACAATTTGTGCTTAATGTTTGAATGGTGCAGACAATTGAGTATCTCTTTAAACATCAAGAAGTGCATATTTGTTACACCTTTTGGAATACTGTTGGGACACATAATATGTAATGAAGGATTACTTAATGATCTAGCTAAGGTTTCAATCATTTTAGGGTTGGAAGTGCCTACCAGTCAGAGTGAGGTGCATGGATTTTTTGGTCACACAAGATATTATAGAAAATTCATTAAGGGATATACAAAAATTACCGCACCTCTGGAGGAGTTACTAAAAGGAAAAGGTACATTCTATTGGGGAGAGTCGCATGACAGTGCATGTTTGAAACATTGAAGGAGAAACTTACTACCACACCCATTCTACACTTTCCTAATGGGATAAACCATTTAATGTGTATGTGGACAGTTGTGGCATGGCCATTGGTGTTGTGTTAGCTCAACCTGGAGAAGGTATTGTAGATCATCCAATTTGTTTTTCTAGTAGGAAGTTGACTCCTGCTGAATAGAATTATATAACTACAGAGCGCAAAGCTTTTTCAATGATCTATGCATTGCACAAGTTTTGATAGTACTTATTAGCAACACCATTTGTGTTTTATATAGATCACATGACATTGAATTATTTGGTGAACAAACCCGTCTTACAAGGGTGCATATGTAGATGGGTACTCCTATTTCAAGAGTTTGACTTCACAATTGTGGTGAAGCCAAGGAAAAGTAACTCGGACCAAACCACTTGTCTAGAATTCACTCAGGAGAAGAAGCACAAACAATTGAAGAAACCATGCCATATGCATAGTTATATATGTTATAACATGCCATCAAAATTAGAAGACATTGATGTCTTTCTACTGATCATTGTGGCACCGAAGGAATGAAGGCATTGAAAAGAAACAATTGCCATATGCGCGGACTATTTATGTTAATCGGTGGTGACCTATACAAGTTAGTCGAGATGAAGTATTACATCGTTGTGTATTAGACCATGAGCACACGAATATAATGGGCGAGGCACATGGTGGTATTGTAGGTGGAAACTATACAGTGATGTAACTTCCCAAAAGATCCTACTTGCTGGATTATGGTGGGAGACATTGTATAAAGACTGTAAAGAATATTGTAAGGCATGTGATCATTTTCAAAGGTGCCTAGGAAAACTAGGATAAAGATATGAAATGCCACCGAGACCTATTATCGGTGCAGAACTATTTGATAAATGGGCCATTGATTTTGTAGGACCTATTTCGCTAGCCATTCGTAGGATTAGATCACACTATATCATTAATTGCACATATTATCTCACTAGGTGGGTAGAAGTAGCACATACGAAGGACTGTACAATGGCTACAATAGCTAGGTTTCTATGGGAGAATATTCTTACAAGATATGGATGTCCTTTAAGCTTGAAAAGTGATAGGGGTACATACTTTTGAATAAGAAAATTAGGATCTTATTAAATGAGTTTATGGTTGCACACTATAAGAGTACACCCTATGATCCTCAAGAAAATGGAACTATTGAGGCTTTCAACAAGATTATGAGCTAAACATTGACAAAAAAATTTGATGTTAGAAGAAAGGATTGGGATGATAAAGTGTCAGTTGTTCTTTGGGCATATAGAATAACTTATAAGAGATTGAAAAAAGCCACACCATTTCAGTTGGTGTTTGGTGCGAAGTCATTCTTCCTATAGAATTCATGTTACCTTATTTGTACACTACGCATCTTTGGAGGTCTAGGCTGATGAGCACGCTTTAGAATAACAGATTGAAAACATGATTCAATTGGATGAGAGATGAGCCAGAGGATGTTGGAGTTAGAAGCACAAAAGCCCAGTGCAAAAGCATGACATGACAGAAATATAAAGGATAAGAAGTTGGCGATTAGACAAATCGTACTTCTTTATGACTCTAAGATCTTACGCCATCTAGGAAAGCTCAAAGTACATTGGTTGGGGTCATATGTCATCACTTACATACTTGAATCAGGTGCTTTTAGTTAGAATCACTTGATGGAACACGACTACCCAGTTACTTTAATGGGAGTAGGCTGAAGCCCTACTATAAATAAGTCTTCTTGGTGTTTGTAATAAGGCAGTATTGCCATTTAGATTAGGTTTTCAATTTTGTATTTCCTTAATTTATTTCCTTCATTGTCATTATGCTTTGTCAATTTAGTTGTTGTTCTTGTGTAATAAGCGTGCTTACACGCATGAAGCTAATTACTATGTGAAGAATGTTTATGCGCAGAGGACTACACATACTTTTAGTGTGGGGTGGTTGTATTTATCCAAGTAAAATACTGTGGGAATTGAAAGGTGGACGAAATAAGCTACTATGGGTGTGCTTTAAGTAAAAAGAAGATTGCTTCACAAAAGTGACCAATGATGGAGATGAAAGAAAGAACAAAGATAACGCAAGGTAAGAAGAGGCCATGATAACTACCAATGTATGTACAATGACGAGGTACTTGGGCGCAAGGGTGTGTGCTTAAGATAACTTGTACGAGTTTTTGAAATAGTTACACTCAAAATTGGAAGATGTTGTAGAAATATGAATCGTAGAATTTTGAGTCTAGTTTCTAAGCTACTAAATTTTATTGAAAACAGGATAAGTTTAAGTGGTTCAAACAACTAAAATACCAAAAATGCTCTTGTTTTTGTTAAAAAACATAATAGAGTGACTTTCGTGCCCCCACCATTTTTGAGCACCATTTAGTATTTTTGAAAACCCTTTGGTAGAAAGATATCTAGGAGCATCTAGTTTGGGCTCCATTTTTTAAAGATTTTTTTAGCGAATATTTTTTTATTTATGATTTTTCTAGTACAAAAATTTTATGTTTTGAAAAATAATGGAGCTCAACCATGCCCCCTAACTACCTCAAAAATATCAAAAATTAGATTTTTTTTTTTGAATATGTATAGAATTATGCCTAGTTTGGGCTAGTATAATTTTTTTAAATTTTGATCACCCAAAAAAAAGATACACCATGAAAGATAGACATATTTACACTTCAAAAAATAGCTATAAAAAGGCATAGTTAGAAAATAAATAATATGGAAACCTTATATTAGTTAGAAAATTTGAAAAATTATATTTTTAGAAAGAAGAGACTCTACTCTATGTCGTGGTATAATTTTTTAAAATGGATCGATTGTTTTATTTTGATTTATCATAGAGGAAGTGGAATTTTTACATTTTCTTGTAAAAACATGTTGTTTGTTGTGTTTGTGCAGGTCCATGCCTCAGGCTTGGGGATCCAAACTAGATCCCAAGCCTTGAGGCATGGCTTGGGAAAAGAGAAAACGTGCAACGTGTTATAACGCGTGTACATGTACATATATATATATGCACATATGCATTTTGTAGTATAAACATTATGTATGCTTTTGACATGCTTCTATTTACATAAATAAATGTTTAAGTATAAGTATTATTTCTTATACTTTAAATTTATTTATGTAAATATAAGAAATTAGGGTCACTCTGCACCTTATGGAATTAGTCTCATAGCTCCATGAGTCATGGTTTAGGAGATAGTTTTTAAAGTATAATTTGGTCAGTACATAGGTAATTTTTCAGGATTTCAACATTCAGCCTAAATCTTTTAGCATTTAACTTCTACAATCAAAACCCTAAACCATAGGCCATAAACCTAAACACTAAACTATAAACCTTGAGCCCTAAACCCTAAACCCTAAACCTTTAACCATGATCCCTAGACCCTAAAACCTAAACCTAAACCTTAAACATTCAAACCCCAAACCCTTACCCTTGATGAGCCTAAACCCTGAGCCTTAAGCCCTAAACCCTAAGCCATAAGCCCTAAACCCTAAACCCTAAACCCTAAACCAAACCATGAACCATAAACCTAAATGCCAAACCCTAAACCTTAAACTATAAAAACTAAATCCTAAACTAAACGCTGAACCCTAAACCCTAAACCTAAACCCTAAACCCTAAATCCTTCAAACCTAAAATCTAAATTCCTAAACCCTAAACCATATACCCTAAGCCCTAAAACCTAAACCCTAAACCCTTTAACCATGATCCCTAAACCCTAAACCCTAAACCCTAAACCTAAACCTTAAACATTCAAACCCTTAAACCTAAACCATAACCTCTGAGCCCTAAACCCTAGACCTAAACCCTAAACCCTAAACCCTAAACCATAACCATGATCCTAAATGCCCTAAACACTAAAAAACCTATAAAAACTAAATCCTAAACCCTAAACCCTAAAACCCTAAACCTTAAACCAAAATCCCAAAACCCTAAACCCTAAACCTAAACCCTAAACCCCTTATCCCCGAGCCCTAAAATGTAAACCTAAACCTAAACCATAAACCATAAACCCTATACCTAAACCCCTAAACCCTAAACCCTAAACCCTAAACCTAAACCCTAAACCCTAAACCCTAAACCCTAAACCTTAAACCCTAAACCCTAAACCTAAATCCCTAAAAAATTAAATCCTAAACCCTAAACCCTAAACCCTAAACCTAAACCCTAAACCCTAAACCATAAACAATAAATCCTAAACCCTAAACCCTAAACCTAAACCCTAAACCTAAACCTAAAACCTAAATCCTAACCCCTAAACCTAAACCCTAAACCCTAAACCCTAAACCCTAAACCTAAACCCTAAACCTAAAACCTTGAAACCCTAAACCCTAAACCCTAAACCCTAAACCCCAAACCATATTTCATCAATATTTCCTAGTCTCGTGCCTAGAACCATCATTGAGTCTACTTATAGAACTACCTTGTTTATGAGAGGTGGGACAAGTAACTAAATGGATATGACATCTACCTTGTGCCTTGTAATGCATATATTACACATCTCTTCCAAACTTGTTTCTCCCCACATATACTTGCGCTCTTGAATGTAAATTTATTCACACTCTGAAACAAATTTCACATTTCTCATATTTCCATGTATGGTATTATGCAAGCCAGGATGACCCATTGGAAGCTGGAAAAAATAACCATCACAACAAAAAAATTAATCTTAAAGGAAACAAAAGAAACATAGAGAATATATCAATGCAGAGGTGTAGGATCATAATTGAATTTCTTATAGTATCCTCTCCTCGAGAAAGATAAAGTTCAAGTGTTCTACTGGAATGGATAGTAAATTTGACAAAACTTCCTAAAGTGTTCAAAATAAGCATAGAAATAGGGGAATGGCTAAGAACACTAAGGGGTTATCAATCACCTAGTAAATCTTTCTTGTTTAGTTCTAAATGGGAGTTACCTAGCCTACGACTTAGTGACCTTCCATTCATTGATAATTCCTTATATGATAAACCCATGGATGTTTTCAAAATCCCTGAACAAAAAGATAGGGGTAGTCATCAATCCTAGTGAAGGGTGTGATGTGATTTCCAAGAAACTTGAAATTCATATAGATTTAGAGGTCATAACACGAATTTACAAATATCTCTATCATTATAAATGGAAGCCAAGTAACAATGTCTCCCTGTACATCCAAGGATTGAGGACTACTTGGGGTCTTTGGAAGGATTGGATAGTCAGGAATATGACATTTCCCTCCTTCAAAATATCAACAGATGAAAAACATCAAATTTTGATGACTCTCTTTGAATGTTCTACCTACAAATTCGATGAACCCTAAACTCTATGACCTAAACCCTTAACCCTCAACCATGAGACCTAAACCTAAACTATAAACCCTAAACCCTAAAACCAAAATAATAAATCCTAAACCCTAAACACTAAATACTAAACCCTAAAACCTAAACCCTAAACCCTAAACCCATAACCCTAAACCCTAACCCTAAACCCTAAACCCTAAGCCCTAAGCCCTACCCTAAACCCTAAATACTAAATCCAGAGCCCCAAGCTCTAACCCCCAAACCTTAAACCAATAACTCTGAACCCCAAACCTTAAGCCATAAACCATGAACCATGAACCCTAAACCCTAATCCCTAAACCTAAACCATAAACCTAAACCTTAAGCCTTGAACCCTACACCCTAATCCTTGAGCCCTAAACCCTAAACCTTAAACCCTGAGCCCTAAACCCTAAATCTAGAGCCCTAATCTCTAACCCCTAAACCTTAAACCTATAACTAACCCCTAAACCTTAAACCCATAACTCTTGAACCCTAAACCTTGAGTCATAAACCTTAAACCATGCACCCTAACCCCTAAACCCTAAACCTAAGCCCTGAGCCCTAAACCGTAAACCCTAAACCTTAAGGCCTAAATGTTAAATCCTAAAGGTCCCTAAACCCTAAACCCTAAACCTAAACCCTAAACCCTAAAACCTAAACCCTAAACCCTAAACTAAAACCTAAACCCCTAAACCCTAAACCCTAAACCCTAAACCCTAAACCTAAACCCTAAACCCTAAACCTAAACCCTAAACCTAAACCCTAAACCCTAAACCCTAAACTAAACCTGCCTAAACCCTAAACCCTAAACCCTAAACCCTAAACTCTGTGACCTAAACCTTAACCTAAACCTAAACCCTAAACCTCGAACCCTTAAACCCTAAAACCCTAAACCCTTTTCCCTAAACCCTAAACCCCGACCTTTAAACCTTAAACCCTAACTCTAAACCCTAAACCTAAACCCTAAACCCCCTAAACCCTTAAACCCTAAACCCTAAAACCCTAAACCTAAACCTAAACCTAAACCATAAACCCTAAACCTAAACCCTAAACCCTAAACCTTAAACCTAAACCCTAAACCCCTAAACCTAAAACCTAAACCTAAACCCTAAACCCTAAAACCCTAAACCCTAAACCCTAAACCTAAACCCTAAAACCCCTAAACCTAAACCTAAACCTAAACCTAAAGCCCTAAAACCCTAAGCCCTAAACCCTAAACCCTAAAACCCTAAACCCTAAACCCTAAACCATAAACCCTAAACCCTAACCCTAAACCCTAAACCCTAAACCCTAAACCCTAAACCTAAACCTAAACCCTAAACCCCTAAACCCTAAACCCTAAACCCTAAACCCTTTAACCCCCAAAACCCTAAACCTAACCTAAACCTTAAACCCTAAACCCTAAACCCCTTGAAACCCTAAACCCTAAACCCTAAACCCTAAACCCTAAACCCTAAACCCTAAACCCTAAACCTAAACCCTAAACCCTAAACCCTAAAACTAAACCTAAACCCTAAACCCTAAACCCTCAACTCTCAACCCTAAACCCTAAACCCTCAACCTTGATCCCTAAACCCTAAACCCTAAACCTTGAGCCATAAACCCTAAACCCTCAACCTTGACCCCTAAACCCTAAACCTTGAACCTTGAGCCCTAAACCCTAAACCCTCAACCCTTAACCCTGAACCATAAACCCAAAACTCTAAACCCTAAACCATAAACCCTAAACCATGAACCCTAAGCCCTGAGCCCTAAACCCTAAACCCTAAAATCTAAACTATGAGCCTTAAACACTAAACCTTAAACCCTAAAATCTAAACCTTGAGTCCTAAACCCTTAGCCCTAAACCCTAAACCCCGAGCCCTAAACCCTAAACCCTAAATCATAAACCCTCACCCAAAGGAAAGTCCTAAAAATATCATTCAACGTGTTTTAGTGTGTAGGGAATAGTGTTTAAGGTGATCGATCGACTCATTTAGTTTTTATGAGAGACTACTTCCTTTGAAGGCCTAAAAAGGCATTTTTGGCCATTTTGTAGTTAATTGAACACCCTTCAGAACAAGCTAAAATGAGCTAGTCATGTCACCGAGTTATCAAGGACCATTATTTGTGAAGTATTAAGGCATCGTTTGTCTCCATAAGAGACATATGAGAAAAATCATGTATGAGAATCATGAATTTGATTCCATGAAAGGATGCTTTTAGAGCTAGGAAAGGTGAGGGGATGATCTTTATATGGAGCACCATGTTTCTAAGAATGAGCAATCATCTGAGTTCACTTGATGCAATTCACTTGGTACTATTCATAACAACTCATTCAACACCTAGTAGTGTTATCACACCTTAAGGAGGAGGCACATTACAATCACCTCATTTTGGCCATAGGACAAGAATCCCATTCAGGGAACAATCCTCTATCTACAAAGTGAGGATCTCTTTTAGTAATAAGTAGACAAACATCATAGAGTTAATTCATGGTCACTAAAGTGAATTATGGACCAAATTTAAAAATTAGTACCAATTCAAGTAGTGGTAGGGCCAAAATCCATTTTAGAAGGTCAAAAACCTAAAAATGACTATATGCTTTCCCAAAACAAAGACCGACTACAATATATATGCCCTAAAAGTTTTAGGTCATTTGCTGAAATCCTAAAAATGAGTAAGTACTTGACCATATTAGATTTTGAAAAACTATCTTCTAGATTATAACTGTTGAGCTACGAGACCACTTCCATAAGGTGCAGAGTGACCCTAATTTCTTATATTTACTAAAATAAATTTAAAGTATAAGAAATAATAAAAGAAATTTTATTAAACATTTATTTTTGTAAGTATAAACCACCAAAACACATATGCATGGGAGTCATCGTCGGCTAGGAATGGGATTGACACATCGAAAGAGAAAAATAAGTGAATACAATCACATGACATCATAGACAAGAAGAAGCTCGATTACTTTCTCACTACGAGGATGAACAAACATATGGTAGATGACATGCTAGTTTATGATGATGTAAGCGAGAAGCTTCAAGAGAATTGGGGTCTACCAATTATATGAGCTTCCATATTTTTGGAAGTATGAGCCCTTGTACCAAAGGGCTCATGAGCATAGTGCATGAGGACTTCTAATTTTTAGGATGTAGAGTTAGAATCTCATCTTCTCTTATCTCAATGGTGAAAAGTTTGAAGGCCACATGAGAGGATATTAAGAATGATCTCACGATAAAGCCTAGATCTTAAATAATAGACAGGAGTTGGGTACACCGAATGGTCTATACAAAGATGGATATAGACAAGTTGAAGATCTATCCGATTGTGCATGTAGTAGCACACCTTGTTACAAATTTGAATGACCAGGAGTAGTGGTCATAGGTAAATACTATGTGGTTACATGTTGTGCGCAAGATGTTGAAAGGATAAGTCTATAATATTACAGGCTACATTGCAGAGCAAATAGTCAAGGAAGCATGCACATGAGGGAAGATCAACTTTTGGATTGTTCTATTATCACTGGTATTCATAGAAATTGGAGTACTGCATAAGTCAAGGAAAAGGTAAAGGTATGAATACCCCATAGAGAATAAGTCACCAAATTTGAAAGGTTCAAAGAAGTATCTATGTAAAGGGTCCATGACAGATGACGTCAAGAAAAGGGCGTAGAAATGGTACGAATAGCTCCACATGGAATTTGAATAAGAGTGGCACATCCTAAAGGACCTACCATTAGTAGTGGGGAAACAAGTCTAGTTTTTATATATCATCATTTTTACATCATGCACTTCCCAAAGTGAGAGATGGAGTCTGGATCCCTTGGTGTAAATTTCCTTACGCATTCACTACAAGGTATTACCAAGCATTTGTTCATAGATTCACAAACACGTGGCGACTGGTATTCAATGCAGATAAGGTAGACTACGACTACCACATCTTGAGTAAGAAGTATGTGTATCTAGGAAGAAGTGCCTATGTCGAGGGGCTCATTTTGGATGTGTTGAATACTAAGCCAATAATTTTGGTTGTAGCAGATATAGGGACATCATTAGTGTATCTTCAATTGAAGCCCAAGATGGAGAACAATAAGTATGTGGAGAATGAATTTGCACTTCCAGGGCCACCAAAGTGTAAGCACACAATGGAAAACATACCGGTGCAAAGGCCCACATAAACTTTTAAAGTAGAGGATGAAGAAGAGGAGCGTGAAGATAGTGGAGGTTTGGAGCGTAGAAGAAAGCAACTATGTGATAGAGAAGAGTCACAAGCATGTGTGAACACTCCACCTCAAAGACCTTATGAAGAGGAAGATATGGAGGTTGAATAGGGGAGTATAGATTTAAGAACGTATTTAGATGCATAAGGACTCAAGGTGGAACCCCACAAACAAGAAGGAAATCACCTCATCTCTCTCCACACAAGGATATTGCTGAGCCAAAAAAGAGAAGAAATTTGAATTTGGATGAAGAAGCGAGGAATTAGGGGAGAGAGAATGTGCATCTCCTACCCAATTCAAGAAAGAAGACAAGCCAAAAATGAGGAAGATAAAAAAATATGAAGAGACAAATGATGAAGAAGAAAGAGAGAAGGAAACCTACGGATCCACGCATGTGGCTGCTCAAGCTGTAACATGATAGATTCCTAACCTTGAAGCTACAATTCCCAAGGGTTCTAGATCAAAGAGGATGAGTGGGAAACATAATGCACCACTCATGGGCTATGCAGAGGACACCAGAAAAATAATTTGTGCCCGTTTCCAAAGCACTGTAGAACAAAATGATTTTTTTGGTTGGGAATTAATGGATGGGGATATGGTAATCATTTGCACTAGAAAGAAACTCTCATGATCAATTCACACCCACATGGATGAGCCTAATTTTAATGTATGTGAGGATTCATGTGTGTCAAGATGAATGAAGAAGACACCTCAAGCAAGGCACATAATAGTTAAACCTACTGTTATGTCAAATGAATAGGTTAGCAATGCGCTACTAAAGGTTTCTACTAAGGTTGCAAGAAGAAACATGGACAAGGCTGCAACAATTAGAGCACTACGCGAGGAGTTGAAGAGGAAGGATTCAAAGTGATAGTGCACCTAACCTAAGAGAAGGTCTTAGAGTAGAAAAAGAATATTACATTAATTGGCATGGCAGAGGTTGTTGGAGATCATTTGATGAAAGCACACCCACATTTGAAATCTAAGGTACAATAACAATTCCCTTGGCAATGCATTATATTAGAGCTTTGGTGGACTTGGTATTAGAAGAGGACACAATCAGAATTCCAAAACCAAAGAATTCTAAAGAAGAGGTGGAAAGGGCTAAAGTTGTGGTAGTCAGAAATATTGCACCATACGAAGGCCTACTACAAGTTCTCCAAGAAGAATTGAAAAAGGCCGATCATGCCTTAAATATATGCACAGCTCCATAGGCACTAATCAAGGTCAAGAATCTAGAAGAAGATAATGTAGTTTAGAAGGCTATTAAGGATGATAGATTATGCTGCGTAGAATGGTTAACACTCATAAAGAAAAAGTGTGAGGCCCTAGCAGCAACACAAGAGCCACATAAGGAAAGATTAGATGAGCTTGGGAAACTCATCACACAAAATATGGATGTGTTGGAAGGAAAACATACTGCAATTTCCAACATTATGTTGGTATTGCAAAATGAAAAAGGTGAAGTTACCCAAGATGAACTAGAGTCTATTATTGTGGACATACCAGAGCAGGCAGAGAAATCATTCACCGAGTGGTAGGCCTTGGAGGCCAAAATAAAGGAGGAGTATCTAGAGTTGATCCTTCAAACTGATACAGAGGAGGCTGCCTCATAAAACATATATTTATTATTCTTTCCATTCAACATTATTTACTTTAGTTTTGGAGATAACCATTGTCGGGATGACAATGAGATTAATGTAGGGTAATGTTGGTCGGAGAATACGTGTTAGAAATAACACAAGAATTCCGCATGGGAGAGAAGGCCAGGATCAAGGGTGTGAAGGGACAAGAAGAACTCACACACATAGGGAAAGTTCAGCTTTCGGGACTTAGCCAATTTTGAGCATGAAGACCTATTTTTAGAAGATGGCGTGTAGAGCATATAAACGAGGTAGAGATGTGTGTGTCATGCATTATCTATCTTTAGAGGATTGGATCGAAGTGTTTTGCATAGAGATAAGATAAGAATAGGATTGTCACTTCAGTTAACTATAAGAGGGCTATAAATAGCACACTTGCATGTATGGCTATGCATGTAAACGGTGTGTGGCTATTAGTAGCATGCGCAGCCTATTTTGGAATAGATAAGCGGTGAAGGGAAAGTCCCCATCCTATATACATGATGTGAATCACATAGGAGTTGATATATAGGTATATGCAGAGCATAAGAGGTAAGAATAAAGAGATATGTGCATATTATTGGATTACTATATCAAATCCATGCATACATCGGTATAGATTTCCATTATTTTAAGGAGCTTCTGTGTTTTTAATAGATGGAAGATATTGGCTGAATATAAGTGTCATTCCTGTGTGTAATTGAGTAGTGCATGTTCTTGATTCAATCATGATTATTATTTAAGCTTGTTCTTTCCTAGATATGAATATGGCATACATTGTAGAATGATGGATTAGTTATGGATCTATATATTTCTTACTTCATCATGCTAACATCCAGCTACAACAACCCTAAAGAGGGACCCGTTACCTTTGTGCGCTTCGGTGAGCGCTCCTAGGGCCGAGTGATGTGCCAACGCATCTAGGGTGTTATCCGTGAATTCTAGGCTTCATCAATCACCATCTTTGAGGTCTTGACTTCTCATCCAACAAGAAATACAAATCTCTTTGATACATATAATCCTCAATATGCATCTTCCATAATTGATAATTTTGGCCGTCAAACTTCTCTACCTTGTATTTTTTTTCTTCTACCATTTTTGTAGCACCCACTCAATTATAAAACCATCTGTGAGTAAATATTTCAACACACAAAACCCTCAAACAAAGCCTCGATACCATTTTTGGGGTTAGCATGCCAATTGTACAAAAAATATATCATATATAAGCATACATGCAAATAAAAGTGGATGATCTACCAAAAGAAATATACAAAACAAGATATATAAATCAACTCCAGATTTAATGTGGTTCACCCAAAGATGGGCTACGTCCACCAAGAAACAATCCAACCTATTATCCAAATCTTTGAGAAGATATACAATGAAGATTTATAATCCTCCACACCTCTCGGATGTACAGATACTTTCTTTCTCTCAAGCTTTTTCTTCTTCTCCAAGAATTCTCTCTCTCACAATAATCATCAAATTTTGTAATTTCTTCTTAATTATTACTTCTAAACCCTAGATTTCATGCTTATATAGATGTATGCAAACTTAGGGCACTTAGTCATGCAATTACAATCAATAGATCTAATTTAATGCTAAAAATAGATCTAATTCATGAGATTTAATTAAAACACTCCTGCATTGCAAACCGATGTCGGTTAGCCCTAATTGATGATGGTTATTCCTTTCCTAACTAATGTCACCCTCCATAACTAATGACAATTACCGTGTTTTCAAGCAAGTTTCATATTGCATGTTAATCCAAAGTAATTGAGATCCACAACTCAAAACAAGTCTTCCAAAGAGTCTTTATTCAACAAGTCATTAATAGGATGAATAACATATGTGAAATAAGGAAAAATCCTATGGATTTCCCCAAAATTTCTTAAGAAATACCTAATACTCGATTCATCCGTCACGAAGTCATTTCTAGGATTACTTGAATCTTTGCATGATTCATGTCAATCTATCGAGAAGAAATTATGTAACCCAATAGTTTACCACATTGCTTACTCGAAGACACACTTCTACGGGTTTAAGGTCACTTCTTATTTGATCAAACATGAAATAATTATTCGAAAAACCTCAAGATGGTCACCTCTCTTCTTAGATTTCACTAAGAGATCATCAACATATGTTTCCACAATATTGTGAATAATATCATGAAATATATAAGTCATGGCACATTCATACGTAGCGCCAACATTCCTTAAACTGAAAAGCATGACTACGTAGAAAAAGGTTCCCTAGGGAGTGGTGAAGGAATACTTGGTTTGATATTCCTTATAGATCCTTGTTTGGTTGTATCCGTAGAAACCATCCATGAGGGATAACAACTCATAACCAGTTGTTGCATCAACAATGATGTCAATATAGGGTAATGGGAAATCATCCTTGGGATAGGATTTGTTTATGTCTCTAAATTCGATGCATATCCTTATTTTCCCATTCTTTTTAAGGACCGAGACAATGTTGGATAGCCACATGGAGTAGTCCACTAGCTTTATAAACCCTACCTATAGATGTTTCATCACTTTTTTATTTTACCACTAAAGAAAATTTAGGCTTCATAGGCCTTAACTTTTATTTTATGGGTTTTGCATTGGGTCTAGTAACCAAATTATGAACTGCTATGTCGGGAGTGACACCTGTCATGTCTTTGTAACTAAATATGAAAGCTTGATAATCTTCCTTAAGCACCTTAGTATGTTCTTCTATTTCCTTAGCTAACAATGAAGAACCAAGCTTCAAAATTCTAGGATTTTCCTTTTTCTCGATGTGATGTCAATTGTTCCTTTTATTAGGGAGGCATTCCCTTCTTCAAACTCAAGGGGATCTGGAGGTAATTCCAGAGGATCTTCCTCAACTTTATAGATTACAAAATCTTGTGAAGAGGAATGATTCATTATTTTTCTCTGAAGTATGAAAAGGGTGAGGTATAAGTTTAAAACCTTTCTTATGATGCACACGATGAATTTCATTATAAACATGGAGGAATACTAAGATTTCTTCATCATTCTTGGGAAAATCCAATATAATAGGATAATTTTCGGTCTCTACATATGCTAAAATTACATTATTTGGCATCTTGTGAATCAAGGCTTCACCCTAATTGAAACTATGAATTTTTTTCTTTCAAATTTTTGCTAGGAAAAAATGAGAAGAATCAACAAGTTGATTATGCACCCTTGGAATTTCTTATATAGAAATAAAATCAAATCCTTTACATAGCTCATGCACAACAGAATTGTAGAGTTGGCGATGCTCTACTCTAGTCTCATAAATCTTTAAGACCTAGTTTTTCCCGAGTTTCAAGTCACCTAGGACTCTAACATTATGCACTCCCATCCTCTTGCTACAATGATACCAAGAAGTAGAGCTTCATACTCTAATTTGTTGTTATTATGTTGAAATTTTAACTTGAAAGTAAAGGGCATGATTCTTCCTTCGGAGAAGTGAGGACCACCCTTTTCCCTACACCATAGCGGAGTTTTTCTCCATTTTAATAGAGGGTCCAAGAGTTCTAAGGAAAATGGATTTTCATTGTTCTTAGAATATTCTTCCCGGATCTCATAAACCTCAACCATACATATCTCTTTAAAGCTATCTACCGAGAGAGAGGCTATCCG
The DNA here is from genome assembly GCA_018340775.1 of Taxus wallichiana var. yunnanensis. Taxonomy (NCBI): domain Eukaryota; kingdom Viridiplantae; phylum Streptophyta; class Pinopsida; order Cupressales; family Taxaceae; genus Taxus; species Taxus wallichiana. Next base: position 382,839,576 of record CM031242.1, read on the forward strand.
AAGGGAATTTGACGTACCTAAAGATTCAAAAGGAGAAAACTTGGTATTTCATCTTCTAAGAGCTTCACTATCTATGTTGTTTTTGTAGTAGACACAGTCTCTACTATAACAATTTTACTCTCATTCTTTTCCACCCATTCAATTCCTTTGGGTGACTCTAACTCATTTTTGGAACTAGTTTCATTGTGGGGACTACTTCCTTGGAAGGAAGAGGTTTTTTCAATTGATTAGTTGGGAGTTCAAACTTAGAATGGACCCTAGGTTTCTTCTTAAGATTTTCTAGGTGAATATCAAAAGGTTTTAGATCACCTTGAGCTACAAATACTTTTCCTAAATGAAGGAATCTCACCTTTTGAAATAATGTCGACATAATAGCCTTCATCTATGAATCTATGGTCTACTAAGAATCATATTATAGTTGGTTTCCCTATCTATAATATAAAACTTAGTTAAAATGGTCTTAGGCCTAAGGGTGACCAGAGAACTATAGTTCCAACAGATGTGGCTTTTAGGCTATCTTAACTTCTTAGCGTGTTTTTAGTGGAAGAACAATTGGTTTCTCCATAACCTAACTTCAATAAAAAGGAAAAAGGAAAAATGTTGACATAGATCCATCATCGATCATTTCTATCTTAACATAGTTATTATAGATCCACACTTGCAAGTACAATGCAGGATCACCTCTTCATGCTAACTTAGTGTCCGTAGGCATATTACTCATGTCAAAAAAATATAGTATGTCTTTCATGTTGGCCCATAGGATAGACATAAAATTCTATGCGGTTAATCTGGGCCTTCATAGGGGCTGTGACATGTACTAAATGGCCAAGACCTAGTGCTTCCAACAGGAAGATCGGTGAGTGGGTGAATTCTTCAACAAATCCAAGAAGGAAATGTGAGAGAAGGTTTTGGTGAAGTATGTGATCAAATTGTAATCCCCTAGTGGTTTGGGAATCTGTTGGTGAATTATCCTATATAAGAGGATAAGAGGGAATAGGTTTTGACGTATACTCTTGAGTTCAAGTAGCATCATTGAGCTTTAGATCTTTCTCTAATTTGACTAAGCCTATGGTTTTCATTTTGTTTTTATGGTCCAAATTAGGAGTAACTCAAGGATTATTAGACGTAGACGTCTCGTGATCATGAGTCACTATAGGAATCCCTTTTTTGCATTTTGAGGAGTAGGCTTCTTGTTCTCTATCTACTTTGGTAAATGGTCTTTATAAATTCATTGGGTAGCATTTTGAGGAGAAACATGTCCCATATGAATGTTATTGGAAGCTTCTCCAGGGTTGGCTAAGAACATGTCAATGAACAATTTCCTTTGGTCTTTTGGGAGTCATTTTATTAACTTGTTCCAATCCCTGCAAGACCAACCATCATGATTGATTAGTATATGAAACTCGTAATAAAAATTGGGATCATAATCCTTTGGCCTACGATTTTGATTTTGTTATGGCCCAATGTTATAGTTATTGTTATGACATTGATTATTGTAGTTATAATTTGGAGCCCCTTGGCTAGGATTATGATATTCAATTGGTCTTTAGGCTTGATATTTTGGTGGATGTGGATGGTTAAAATCAACTTTTTTGACAAAGTGAGTGATATTGTTGACCCTTTGATTGTTCATATTTCCATTTTTATTGTTTGTATTTTTGGTATTTGCAACATTTGGATTTTTAGGTTGATTAGTCGCACCATCTATAGTGACACCATAGCTTTCGATTTAGGACCTTGGGTCCTTGGTTGTTGTTTGAGGTATTTGGATAATTCAAATTATTCAGGTTAGGGGTGACCAACCTCCCATTAGTACCATATGTTTTATGTCCAATTTCAATCACTACTTGGTCAATGCAAAGCGCACCCTCTAAGGCTTCTTTGTATCTTTATAGGGGGAAATTTGGACTTCCTCCTTGTTTTCTCAATCGAGTGAATGGACGAAAAGGTCGCAGAGTTATATTTGGTCCATGTTTGGAGAACTTGCAGAAGAGTAGAGGAATTTCCACCACCTCTAAATGAAATGGGAAACAGACTCATTTTGTTCTTGTTTGATGTGCAAGAATTCTCTAACTCATATTCTCAACAAAATTTTCATATCAAATGACTTAATAAATTTGGACATAGGTTGTTTACAAGAATGTATGGACGCTTTAGGAATTTGGTAATACTAATCTAGAGAAAGTCCTTTGAGTTTTTTTAGGGAATATCTAAGTGACAAATGCATTCCATTTAAATAAATCTCTTATTCCAGAGTAGTGTATGCCTTAAAATGGGCATTTGGATATCCCTCTCATTTAAACCTAATGAGGTCAATAAATGATCATGGGAGTATTACCCCTCATATCATAAAATCAAGGGGTTATTTTAAATACTCAGAATAATTTCCCACTTCATAGGATTCAACCATTGAGGGCCCTTGGTGAGGAGGGAGGAGTGGAGTAGGAGCTTGATAAGGCATGGTGAAAGTATTAGATAGGGCGTAAGGAACCCCGGATGTTGCATGTAAGAACCATGAAAAGTGTACATGTCCATTTGATGGGATTTAGAATACATATGCACATAGGGTGGGATAACAATGGGATATGGGCTAGTGGGTGTATAACCAGGGGAAGGTTACATTTCTCAGAGGAATAACATTTGAGAATGCACTTCTAGTCAACCCTTGTGTAGGATAATAATAATAATGATGGGAAGTTATTCCTAGTATGTTGAATCCCATAAGAAGATCTCCAAGACTATAAACTCCTAGGTAGTCCTATTGTGGTGGTTGTTGCATCGGAAGGGCATTAGTGGTAGAAGTCTAGTTTTGAAAATATGGATCAATACCTTTCCCAGTCATTTTCGGGGTTGTGAAGCTTGAGTGACCTCTAATTCTTTTATCCTTTCCATTAATATGTAAATAACATAACTCAATGAATGATGTAAACCTTGTGTAGGCAAGTGTTGCACATTATTCAATTGAGGGATTTTTGATACCTCCTTATGAATTGGTTATTAATTGGTTCCCCCTTTTGTGGTGTTTCCTCTATTTTTAGAGGGGGTGAGGTAACATTGTTTTGCAACAAGACATTGGTGTATGCTTGTATCCTATCTAGGGATCCATCTAAAGCATTGAGGCAATCACTACTTTGGGTGAACCACACTAAGAGTTCATAATTTTATTACAAATGAAATGGAATGGACTCATATTTTATACTAATCTAGGGTCTCAATATAATCCATGGATAAGGACTATGGTATCCTATTAAAGTTATGTTGTTGGAGCTAGAAAACTATGGTTGAGATTTGTAGTTTGGCTGGTCTATCTCCTCAATCCTCGCCATTGAACTAGTTGTATGGGGAGATAGCAAGTTCTGTGAATAATTATCAACCTACCCCGATAATGAGGGTGATTGTTGAAGACTCACTTGATTATAATAGGCTTCAAGATATAAAATAGGCCTAGAATAGTCTTGACCCAACATATTCGGGGGTTTATAAACACCCACAGAATAACAGGAGAGGAGAAGGATGGATGAAAAAAGGAAATGGATATGAAAAGGAACTAGTCCTTCACATCAGTTCACCAATTTTATACTTTGGAAAATAAACACATGACTTTAGACACACGTGACTTCTTGAGATTGTGCCAAGATAGTTGGAATGTGATAGAAATGATGATAATGTGATGGGTAAATGTAATATAAGTGAGATAGGTGGGAAATGTGGTAATGGCAATATCGACGATTAAGGCAATCATAAAATTCTCAACTTGGAAATTGGTTATTTAATCTTCGAGAGAAATAAAATCTCACCTAACATGTGTGGGGAGATATTACAATCAATAATGATCATTATGTCTAGATCTCATTCTATATCTATAGAACCAAGTATAACTTGACCCGGCTGGCAGATGCGAGGGAATTTTACTTCTTCCTTTGAATATTCCTCTCCAAATAGGGTCATGTAAGAATGAGCGGAAATGTGTAAGGGAAAAATCAAGCGTTGCAAGTTCTAACCCTATCATCTTGGTTGGAATAGTATTCTTCAGCAATGTCAACTTTATCATTGAGGGTGCTAAGCTAGCCTATAATTTTTGGTGGCACACGTGTGGCTCTAAACTCTAATTGGCATAAACCTTGGTCAATATATTCTTGTCATTTATCAATGTTTGGATGGTTTATAATCAGATAAAATATTCTCACGTGAGGTTAGGGTGGACCCAGAATGGTCATGTAGGCATCAAATCAACAAGGATGGAAGTAAACAACTAAACTAGTGTCCAAAGGACCGAGAGCTAAGTTATGGTAGCCTAGGCCACTAAGGAGATAGGGATTTTGTTCTTTCCAATTCTAAATAACTTTATATTCCTATATTTGAATGAATAAAACAAATTAATTTAGATTAAACAAAATATTATTATTTTCCCCTTTTAATTTAATTAAATCTAATTTATCAAATCTAATAAAAACAAAATAAAACAAGTTATCTAATTTGTATTTTTCAACAAATTTTTTGAATAAAATAAATAAACAAATATAATTAACTTCAACTATCTTTTTTTATTTTATGGTTGTTAGGAAATTAAATAAAACAAAAGCTATAGACACGAGATAAAGAAATTAATCTAAATGAAACAAACTACTTCTAAATTAAATAAATCAAAAACAGGGAATAACTGGATGTGGCTATTCCTCTTGTAGCAGCTTGTGGAATTAAATCTAATTTAAAAAATAATGCATTTTATAGTTATTATTCAAAAAAACTTCTAATTACCTCGATTCACAGAAAGAAAGAAAGTTTCTTAGAAGCAATTTCTTATTTTCATAGAACTTCCCAAAAATGAAAATAAAATTTATGGATGTTTTAAAATGAAGAAATAAAGAAGTGCAAGCATAGAACCTTCCTCTAACCTCTTTCCCTTGTATATCCATAGGGATAATCAGGGAATAAGATATCAATGGAAGATTTGTACGCTGAAACAAAGAAATAATAAATTATACCACTTAAAATAGATGTATTGCTTCTTCTAATTTTAATCAACAATAATAAATAAAAGCTTTAAAGAAATAAAAATGCACCTCCAACCTCACAGTTATTTGTTGTAATGTAAAAACTTCCTAAGTGTGATGATTATTTTATTATCTCCTCAAATTCCTTTCTAGATATGAAATCCAGATGATCCAATGTGTGTAAATATTGGTTGGTTAAAAGAAGAAATCAAGAAAATGTTTGAGTTGGTTGGTTGAAAGAAAATTGATCACAAATGCAATACTGGGAAGGAACAGAGAAATTTTTTTGTGTTATATGTGTAATTCTCAGCAAAATTTTGGTAGCATAATAGTGCAATACAAATCTCAAATCTCCAACCCATCATCCGGGTAAAAATTTGGTTTTTATAAAAATATGGGGAAGAAGAAGTCTAAGTAACACATGACAATCAAGAAGTGCCAAATCATCAAGAGAAGAGGAAGTTAACATTATAAAGATAGTAAAATGAGAAGAAGACTCCAATATGAATCTATCAAGCCAAAAATCAAGTGAAATAATCAAGAAATGGGTGAGAAAATCACTCATAAATTTGAAACACACATTCAAAACACACAGTTTGAACTCTCGATAAAAGCAAATAGTCTCACCGGTTCGTGAGACCGGAGGTTACATAACTTAAGGCCAAAAACAATTAGAAAAAAATATTAAAGTAATTTTCAAGGACAAGACAAGCTAAGGAACTTAGAAACAAGGATAAATGAGTCAAAACAAGTATGTTAAGGTGAAGGGAAAGGATTTGGACATCATTATTATTATAGAAAATAAATATTTCAATATTGAGACTTACTACATCCTTTAATTTGGCACCGTGTAATTTTGGGTGCATACATTTTCCCCTTCAAGAATCATTTTAGCCATGAATGCACATAAAATGTGAGTTCTAAGTATGGCACTCCTAAATGGGAGGGTTAAAAATTTTACTTCATGCGTCCGTGTGTTGAAATCACCCCAATCCAACCTTCCCGATACCTACAAAAGAGAAACGGAAATCAAGTGTAGATATAAAGACACAATCAAAAAAATATTTTAAAATGAAATGATGAAATCACTTACCATATCCATAGGAATGAGAAATATACCTACTCTAACGTGCAAAACCTGCATACACTCACTCAAAAACATTAGAAAACCAAATTTAAGCTATATATAACACTTTTTACTATTTTTAGAAATCATTGTTACATACCTACTTAGCTAAATTTAGAGTTATGGATTATTGGTGACCGTTTTACTTCGAGAATATAGTTAAATTGAAGAGCACGCAATCACAATGGCAGCACAACCAATGATATCAAAAGAGGGTCACTAACATGTAATTTATAAGAATTTGTTTATTTTTCCCCTAAAATGTAGCATTTGTTTGAAAATTTCTATAGGAGGAGATTTTCCATATTTTTATAGTCAAAATGACCATAGGGGGATATCTTGTACATTGTGTAATTTATTTAAGTCAATTTGATCAATTTTAAGCATTTTTGTCAATTTTTACATTTAGGGTACAACACAATTTTTGTTGATGCGACCACTATAACAGCTTACACACCCACCATTTTGTATAGAGTGAAAATTACGTGAATGCAACCACCATCCTACTAAGAGTGGAGGTTTTGTAATCATCTTGAATTTTTACAATCTAGAAACTAAGTATAGAATTTTTTGTTTTTGTCTACATTTATATCATTTTTGTGAGTGTATTATGCACTTATCATATTCTAATATGCTCATTTTTCCTTGTTCTAAATACGGGGAGTTATATCGGATGGGTTAGAGCTCGAGATCGGGACTGGTTGCCTTGGATTCTATAGGGGTACTAGAGAGGGAAGGCATATAAAGGATATCCCAAACACGGATGGTTGCCCAGTGAGTCTCCTTATCTAAAACTTCTTGTCTTACTTACCGGGATGTAGATCAGAACAATTTCTAATTACCTAGAGTTAGAGGATAGTGGATGATTACATTGGAGGATTTTTTAGGATCCTAAGATTTTCTGTCACTAGTAAGAAGTTAGTGTTGAAAAGCGTCGGTTCTTCAGTTGAAGCCCTTAGATGGGCTACTTATCTTGGTGATTTACGACACCTAACATGGGTACCAAACAGGGATCCAATATTTTTACCATTGAGATCGCTCCTATACCCACTCCGTGTGCAAGGCCATCATTCGTATATTTACCTTGTGTTTGAAAGGAGACAAGGGGTAAATAGGTTTTTTTATAGGCTCCTATTGTTGAAAGAATTGAGATCTATGACATGGTATACACATGGGAGTTTGACATATTGGGAACTACATACCATGATTTCTATAGGATTGTTAGATGTGGGGAGAGGTGTTTTAACCACAACACACCGTGATGTCGTGGGTATATGAATGAGTTATCCCCTACCGGAGGGATGTTGGGATACAATATCTCATAGATATTAGGGTTGCTTTAGGTGGGTTGATATGGCTCCAGCTTAGGGCCACACCATAGTTAGCATCTACTTTGACTACAAAATACATGGTAGCTTAGCCATTGCAAGATATGACAGAAGTTGGGGTGAGGAAGGTGTTACCTTGACTACTTATGCCATTACTCGTACATTTAGTTGATCACATCAATAGCTTTGAGACCCATCCAAATCCTTCGAGTTCTGTAGAATAGCTTTGGGTTATCATATTCGGATGCTCTTCCACCATTGACATTGTTTACAAGGGGATACGAGAGGTGAAAGCCACCTAGAAGGGTCAACTCCAATTAATAGCTACAATGCATGTGGTCCTAATTGGTACACCACGAGCTATGTCAAACCCATATGTTAGTGGTACTTAGACCGAGGCCCATTCTATAGATTAGTGATGGCACGGCTAGGAGTGAGGAGGAGGAGGAGGATGTTGTAGAATATCCTATGGTAATACTAGTTGTAGACCTAAGTTAGGTCCCCGTAGACCCAAGTGAGTATAAACAAACTTCTCTTACTTTTACTTCCTATATTATATGTTAGTAAAATCTCTCTCTTTTTTTACTTTACATTTTCTAACTCACCATTATACATTTTTTCAGCCACTATTGATGTATGCAAAGATCTTATTCGGTGCATGAACCTTGATTTGTTTTTACTCCCCACTAGCATGACTTGTGAGGCATTGTTAGCATACCCTAGGGTCACGAAACATGCCAAATGCCACACTTATGTTTTGTACCAGCCTAACATGAAGTAGTATAGATTACTTGCCTACAGATCGAGATCATGATTCTAAAGGACCAAGAGAGAATGCGACAATTCTCACACACTGGAGCCACTCGCCACCGCTACTGGTCATTCACATATCCATTCTCATCATTCTAGATAGGAGGATCCCATGCTACTCCCAACCAATCTCATCATAATTGTTAGAGTAGGATCCCTCTCCCCGCCTCTTCACAAGGATCTTAAAGGGAGGGATAATTCATGGGGCTTTATTATTTTAGGACTATTTTTTTGTATTTTTGGATCACAATTGAGCATTTTGACTACACTTGTCCTATGGTGTGATGATATTGTACTGAGATACTTCACACACACACACACACACATGTTGTCTTTTTATTTGACATTCCTTTAGAGTAGTTGATTTTATTACGGTTCATCTCATTTGTGTACTCTTAGATGGTTAGGAATTTTTGATGTTTTTATTTTTTAATGCATGCTATGGATGATTATGTAATGTGGTAAACAAATTTATGTAAATGGATACACATATGATAAAAAACTACTCTTATGATACTTTATTTTTCAATCATAGTTTAACATTTCTATCTCACTGGCAAAATGTGTTGAATATGGTATGAGGATAAGATAACCTCACTCCATTCTTAATTTCACACAACTAGCATGATGTGAGGGATCATCACTAAGAGACAAGAAGGATGTGAGGTATGAAATTTAAAAATTTTGAACAAAAATGATGATTAATAGATAATAATATTGACAAATATTTATTCGTAACCTCGCAACTCAACCCTTATCAAGATCTCGCTACCAATTCAAAAATTGGAGCAAAAGGTTCTCAAGAAAAACCTAAACATTTGGGACCAATTTTGTTGTAATCGACACCCATAAGACATCCATCCAAAAATATTAAGTTTTCAAGGCTTCACATGTTCAAATATAGTAAGTTTCCAAAATAGAAAATTATCAATACACATGATATTATAAACAAGAAAAAATCATCAAAACATGAAAATTGTTGAAAATTACTAAAAATAGTTATCCTAGATATGACCTGCTAAAAATAGAATGTCTTGCAATTGATCTGAAGTCACTTGTGTCATCTTATATTCCACCTATCTCACTACTACTTAAAATCATGAAGATCAAGTATTCAAGTTTGGAGCCAATTTCCACTTTTATCACTTAATTCCTTGATGTTAGAGATAGTGATGCCACCCACATGGACCTAGAAGACTTGAAAAATAAAATGCTTGGTGGACCTCGTGAACCAATGGAGGAGAAAATATTCTCGAGTGGGATATTCATAGAAGGTGGTTATTTGTTTTCTATTTAGATAATCCGAACTAGTCTTGTCCTATGTAGAACACTATGAAATCGATTCCGAATAATTCAAGCAAATGGCAAATCACTCCTCACTTTTCTCACTCCTATGGGAATTTATCGGTGCTTATAGATTCCCACCAATAGCAACATGGTCATCATAATGAAGGAATTCTCTTTGAAGGAGTAGGTGAAGACTAATTTATATCTACAAGGCCTAGAACTCGGTTCATGACTCATACAAGGAAGAAAACCTTCTTGTATTCCCAATAACATGTCAAGGAGTAAATTTCATGAGTGTTATTACAATGCCATTATTATACTAAGCAGAGTGATGTAGGAAGAAACAATGAAATATTTCCAATATTATATGGCTAATTTCATCCTCATGGCTACTAAAGGAAACCGGATAATGGATTGGGGACAGATCATCAACAACAACATCCATCGAAACTAATGTTGTTTCCCTCCACTAAGAATTTCACCATGAATTCTTACCCATTGTATACCCTTTCCTTCACAAGAACCTTTAGAGTATTTTCCACTTCTCCCTGTGTTCCTCAAAAATGACTTGCATACAAGAAGTGTCTATAACTAACTCGTAAGGATAATAATTCCCACTATGTTGTGGTGAATAATGCATTCACCATGTTCATCTTCGGATCATTGAGGAAATAAAAATGAAGGATATCTTCCTAAGTAGTTACACTAATCAAAAATTATATGATCCACTTCATCCAATTCCCTACCTTCACCTACATCAAAATCGCAGCTACTAAGGTACTAGAGTGACAAAATCATAATTTTTTTATTTTTGCAAATAACTCGACTCTAGTTCATGCCAAGTGTAATAATAAAAAAAATAAAGGTGCATCATTTTTCATCCCCTTAGGAATATATTCATGCAATAATGTCATAGATGTGGAAAACATCAAAACATCCTTTAATGCTCTCATTCTCTACTCATACACATCTAGGTCTGACTTCGATATCAAGAGAAGTCTAGAGACCTTTTCCTTTCTAGGTTTACACCGTACTCCCTAAATAGAAGACTACTGGGCCAATTACACTAATTATTTAGAGGTATGAAAAATGGACTATATGCAAATGATGGTAGACTAGATGAGGGATATCAAATTTGATTTCTTAATTAAGGGGATAAAATATGATGGTTCAGACTTATTTTACCTTGAGTACCAAGCAAAGTGTAATCTTATCCCCTTCCTCCGACTATGGTGAATACTAGAGAATCATGTGATATTAAGGAGAGGATTGCAGTAGTAATCCAAAGTTCAATAGAATGGTTCACAAGGAGGATAATTTCGTTCATCAATTTTAGTGGTCTTCTCGACTCTATTTAAACATGTATCACACACTCCCTATCTAAGGGCATCTGAAAAGGACATGGGTTTCACTTACTTAGAAGAATATTAAAAGAGAAAGATTATTGAGGAAGAAAAAATTGAAGATTCCCATCCTATGAGGCTCCATAAGAAGGCTAAAATCACTTATGATCCCATTGATCCTCTTGAGCTAGGTGAAATTGATCCTTCAAACTCTCATTTTATTCACTGTATTCAATTGTATCCTTCTCGGTGCATAATCATCCCATCATGAGATAAATGTGATCCCTTACCAAGCACTTGAAATTTCCCCATGCCTAATGTTGTGTCTACTCTGGTGGAAACTTTCCCATGGATTTAGGAGCTTCTTGGGAGTGATTCGAGGACGCTTGCAAAGAAGCCACAATACCAGATTTTGACGCTATCTAAAAACTTATTAAAACCAAAAAAAGAAAGAAAGCATAAGTAGTCTCTTGGTTCTTTACTAGATCCTCTAGATCCCAATATGTAGAGGTAGCTCAACCCAAAGTTGTAAAACATGTGGAATATATGACTCAATATGATTATGAGTTGACTCGAATCTCCTTGGGGAAAGCCATGTATAAAGTATATGCACACCTATTCAAGGATTCTACCACCCGCTTGCTTACTAGGAGAGAGAAGTATAAAAAAACTATAGAGAAATTGGAGGAGCATGTGAGAACTCTCATTTCTTATGTGCAATCCTTCCTAGATCCTAATGTGGTACCCCTTCCTCCTACATAATTCATCCCTCCCATCAGTAGCTTTGATCCTCATTTGATCAAGATATCCCAAGGTTACACTAGGAAAGGGAAGACCAATGATAAGTTAGTTGAAATGATTCTTGAGAAAGGAAAGGCATTCCTATCAGAGGCTCTCTCCTTGTTTAAGTATGTTATTGCCACTCAAAATTAAATATGACAAGGGAAGAGATTGAAAAGAGAAGACTTATTGGGATAGTGTGTTCCCACTTATGTTTGAAATGAGTTTCCTCAATTCCCACACTCTCGTGAGTAGGAATGTTTTCACATCCATTGTTGATAACTTGTCTCCAGTTTGGACACATACATTGAATGTTAGATATGACATGATAAACAATGATATCTCTGAACCTGAATCTTTTGGTAAGCATGTCTTTGAGATTTTAGATGATGTCAAAAATTGTGTACAAAATCTCATATCACTTCCACTCACTGAAAATTCATCTTTGGAAGGACTCATTAGTTCTTTCCAAGATTTGGTCAATAAAGAGGTAGGTGATCCTCTCTCCTTCAATAAGGATACTTATTAGTTCCTTGCGTACAAGATAGGCTCAATATCTAATACCGTGGGAGATCATAAGGTATGGTTTTAATTAGTGAAAGACTATCAGTAATATTTATGATACATATATTAGAGTGTTGATCTATGTTCATGTTCTATAGGTAGAAAATATGGCACTTGTGGCATCCCATTTTTGTAAAGAATTCAAAGGTGAGGAGCTCATTCCAAGAGTATTTCCTCAAATTTCACCTAGAGCTAGTTCTTCATTGGCAAAGGCTTCTTTTCATTAAATTTATCAACCCTCCTCCTCTCTCTCTCTCTTCTTCTCTCTCCATATTCTAATTCTTCATTAAGAATTTACTTTTTCACTATTTTTTTATTCACTTAAGTGACCTTCAACTTAACATTGTAAGAATAATTTTTAATTAATAATAAAAAGACTCACTTTTATTCCCTAGAAATATGAAAGGTTACAAGTGATGAGGAAAGGTGAAAATTCATGTGGAGGGGAGATGAAAATACATTTGTAATGATATAAATTGGAATGGATTCTCCATTTGAAGGGGTTGGAAATTTTTGATTGTTGATAGTTATTAGGATTTGTATCACTATTATTTCATGCAATAAAGCTACATTTCTTTTACTTCCTTTCCTATGTTCTTATTCTCTCTCTCTCTCTCTCTCTCTCTCTCTCTCTCTCTCTCTCTCTCTAATTTCCAACTTTTCAAGCATTGTAATCTTTTATAACCAAGGAAGAACTTTTTTCTTTGATTAATGAATTCATAGAAATTTTTTTCCAATTTGTTAGTCTTAATGTTGATTACATGGTTGAATTCTTATTAATTAAATGTGGACATACTCTAGATAATGTGTGTGAATTATGTAAGTCTACTCAAAACATTAACCCCTCTCCTTATTTCTCCTACTCCCCTTTACCTCTTTCCCAAGAAAATTCCTCCCTTATACATTGTACAAGCACTTTTCCACAGGTTTAGTGGAGTATTCTTGTGTGATCCCCGACCTAATGGCCACCCCATAGTTTTAGTTAGTTTACATTCAATAATGGGATCCTCCCCATACCCAAGAAGGAGGGGCTTAACCCTGTGACCATTGGTGAAAACCAATAATATGCATTGCAACAAATTATTTCACCAACAAATTTTGGTGACTCTGTTATGGAAGATTTTCCCTTGTGCACTATTTGAAAAACTCTAAAATCTAATAAAAATATTTCAAAAAAAGTAAAGGCGGATCTATCAAGGAATGAATCCATGTCATGTTCATTTACCACATCAAAACGAGGAATTTTCGTGATTTGTGTTCAACATTAATAAGTGGCAACAATAATGAAGAATAAGATGACTATCAAAATATCAATATTTCATATCAAACATCATTCTTATCCAGGTCTTACAAAAGCATGGATTTCGATACAACAAAAAAGTCTCTTTCTTCAACTAAAAATATGCAATCAAAAAAGGAAAGAAGGTTAGTGACATTCATGTACAAGTTCTAGAATGGATAAAATTATTACATCTAAAGATCCTACTATTAAATCCTTATGGATTCAATTCAAATGGAATGCTACTAAAGGAAAGAAAATGGGGATTTCACCAGTTAATCAAGAATATAAGTTCTGATGAGAAGAATGTAGAAAAGATATGAAATTTTGTATGAACAACATGAGGATGAATCTCTAGATGAAGTAAGAAAAGAGTAATCTCTTGAAGGTAATGTTTTGAATTATACACTACTAACTGAAAAACTCAAAGCATTGTCTTTTGTTTCTCTTCCTTTGGATGATTTTATTGCTTATGGAGATGAAGAAATGACAACCTTGAAAAAGGAGTATGTGCAAATAATTTTGAGATTTGTAGAAGGAAGTTCCAACCCTCAAACCAATCTTGAAATTATGAACTATGTTGTGGCTATGCAAGAAAAGTATGAGCAACTTGAGGCACTCCATAGTGAGGAGGAGAAGATCCACATTTTGAAAGAAGATTCTAATGATTATCCAAAGTATGAAGTTCTCATCTTAGGGAGATACTTTGGTGACACTCATGATTATTCTATTTCAAAACATCCTGATGAAGTTCAACTCGAGCCTTGATATAAAATGAAGAAAACATGGAAGTTGAGTCTCCATCCATAGTTACACTTTGTCTTGAATCAAAATCCTTTGGAGAAGCAATGTGCAGAGATGAGAATTCTTGTCTCATAATAGATTATATAATGTTTACTTGATATTTCCATTGATTGTAAGTACATTCAAGAGATGAATCCTTCTTCTCTGCCACAGGTCATTCAGGAGAGTTATTTTGAGGTAATTATTGATTATTTCCTTTCTAATTTTGGCTCTTCATTTGATGTACAAATGTACAATAGTGAAAAGAAAAAAATAGAAGATTTCAGTTTCCCTCTCGAAAATAATTGTCGATAAGTGAAGAGCACAAGAGCTCTCATATGATTTGGTTTCCTATCATCACCAAAGGAGTGTGATAGTGATCATAGTTGTTAGTATGAAGTCTTATCTTTTCCTGTAAAGAAGAGAACTCTCTAAGATATTTTAATAATGGAATAATGTAAAATTCCCATGTTACATCTCTAAAATTGTTTATTTTCTCTCTTCATGAGATGTGATTCTTACCACAATAATAATGAACTAGTATGTACAATAAAGGGATCATTTAGAGAAACAAACGAATGAGAAGCTAGAAAAATCTTGTGAATGGGGAGAGGATCGACTTGTTTTCATCACTTTTGAATTCCCAAACAATTTTAGAATTGAATTAATGTTAAAAATTTCACCCGAGGATGATGCCTACCTTTATGTTGAAAGTAAAGATTCCATTTTTTAAAACATGGAAGAATGGCTTCTTATGGTCACAAGATATCAAACGAAAACTACAGAGAAAAAAAATTTAAACAAGTAACAAAGTGGTCATTGGATGAAAATGTTTTTATGCAATATTAGTATGAGAATGGAAATTTAGTTTCCTTATTCTTTTGAAACCATGCAGAGCCATCATGAGAGCGTGGCACGACCAAGTGGTTGTTTTTGAGCTTTGGAAGTGGTATGAATTCATCCCACTATTCCATGATGGTACCTATTTTTCTTAGCATGTTTTTGGGTGTGTGTGTATTATTCCCCTACCTCTATAAATTTCCCTCCCATATAGCATAATTTTCCCTTTTGTTGTGTGTTTCCATTTCTATTTGGAGTTTTTTTTTTTTTTCCTTATTCATGACGTTATTTGTGTTAGTTGGTGAAGAAATGACTCTATTACCCAATTGTCAAGGCACTAGTCAACTTAAAAATGAGATATCTAAGGTTCTTCATTACCTCTTATGGTATAATGTCCCCAAGCTAGAGTCAATTGTTATCATGTTAAATGTTAGGATGAAAAATTGAAAAATTTGGTCATGACAACCAAACCCCCACTTGAAAATTCCTCTCCCAGTCATTGTAAACCCTTCCTCTAGCCATATTATCCTCAATTTCACCCGCATTCTAGGTCAGAGGAGTATGATAACAATATTTTCAAGTGTTTTTAATGTGCAAGGATGTATTCCTAAGGTGATTGAAGAATTCACTGAGTTTTAAGGAGAAATAACTATCTTTGAAGGCCTAGAAAGGGCCATTTTTGGCCATTTTGTAATTGGTGAATACCCTCTAGAAGTTGATAGGGAAGATTCAATCCATCTAAGAGTTGTGTAGGAAATAAATGAAGTTATCCAAGGTAGTTTAGGGAAAATTTATGGAATAAATTGAAGTTAGGAACAACTTGAGCAAGATCGGGTAATTTTGGGCACAAAGAATGAAGGCTCCAATGGTGAAAGATAAATTTTTCGGATGATTATGGCATCTCCAAGAGGATTTGAGAATAAAATGAGTAGGAATTAGAAAGGTATTGGAATCATATACATGATGGAAACATACATTTTTACCAATCTTCCATATTTTCTTTGATATCCCAATTCACCGTCACTACTTCTTTGTGTTGAAAGGGTGAATGGTACCAAAATTAAAATTGCATGAACATTTGGCTCTTAATCATGGTTAAAATCATCTAAAAAGGTGATTTGAATTTAAAATTGTATAATGATTGACCCCAAAACACTCTTTCAAACTCCTATGGCATAAAACACACATCCGTTGTCCTCAAATGCACTCGACATGTGACTTCACCATTTCAAAATGGATTTTTCACTCTTTTCAACCTTAATGTCCCCTTGTATTATTTCCCGAGGTACAAATAGGAAAAGGGGGACACCAAAGTATGACCCCCTATTAGTTCAAGGAGTTTCATCACTTAAAACGTGGCCTAAGGTGTTAGGAGGAGTGCATATGAGTGAGTTAAGTTACCTTGCCCCATTTTCATGATAGTTAGACCCCTTGGTCACAATTTTTCACTCCTATTGCCCTCTTGGATTGTCCTCACAGCTTAAAGGGCACAAGGGGGACACAAATGTGTGACCCCTCATCTCGGAAAATGTCTTGCAACTCACCCATCACCACTTTTACACCTAGGTTTCACAAATTCACATTCTATCTTGTCCCCATTTCATGTAGCTGAACCCATGGTCACACTTTTCAACCCTTTCTTTCCTCCTTTTCCCCAAGGTGAAAAGTGTTAAATCATGTTCATTGGTGTTTTCATTGATGTCAAGTGGCATTGATGCAAAAGGTATACATGGTAAAGTGAGACTCAATCAGGGACATTAAGTTTGATTGGTAGTTCCTTCTTAATGATTGTTGAAGCTTACAAAATGGATTCAAAGTGGTTTCGAGGATGACTTCGGTGCGTTGCAAGCTTGGTCGATGAGGTAAGAGCTCATTTAGTCCTAGTTATAGATCCTAATGAGGTGTATGGGCACAAAGAAGGTCATGAAAATCCTAGGTAATCATGGGAGGGTCCTAGAAACATTTCCTAAATCATTTATGAGCAGCTATAGGGTATACTTTTTAGCCTTTGGAGGTAATATTCAAATTTTCACCAAAATAACCTTTAAGAACTAGTAGTGAAAGCTGAGGTAAATGATTTTGGTTAGGGCTGTATAGGATCATTTATGAGAAACCAACTTATGAAGCATGTACATATATGTGTTTTAGTGCTTCATGTCAAGTTTCATCAAGTTTTGAAGAAGATTATGTAATTTATTCAAGTTTTACTAAAACAGTTTCTTGAAAAAGGAAAATTGAGCACCTTGTCTTATTAGCACTCAAAAAATTGTAAATAATTCCTCAATATAAATAATAAAATTAGTTTTTTAAGATAACTCCAAGAATAAAATTTTGTAAAAATCTTGAGGGAATTGTTATAAGAAACAAATAATTTCTATTCATTTTACTAACATTGTTTTCTCTCTATAGGTCCCCTTCTTGAAGCGATAGGCATAAAATACATTTTTTTGACTTTAGATCACTTGTGAAAGCTATGGAAACCCCTCAAGAGTGTACACGAATCCTCCTAGGTCAAAATGGCTGAATTGATGTTTCACATGGTTGACTAATTCATACATGTTTGACCTTGTTTTACAAGAAATTTATTGTACATGGTTATTTTGAAGAGTTTCACATAAATATTCTGATGTGGAGGAATGTGTCTCGAGGTCTTATTAAGTCTCATAAAAATATCTTAAAAATATTAGTGCATGGTAATTGTTATTTCATTCAATCTTTCCTCACTACCATTGAATATCTTCTCTGGCTAAACTTGTCTTGGTGTTTGAAGAAGGGATTTATGTGTGAGCATGAGCTAAGAAATGACCAGAACTCCTTCTAGAGTCATAAATTATTGTTTGAAGCTCTCATCTACTTTGATAAAGTGATATGTGGCCCTTTTTCTCATGATTTTCTCAACTACCCTATAAGGGTCTTGCCAAAGAAGACTATGGTCTAAATTATTCCTACAAACTCTAAATTTAAACCTGAAGGTAGTGTATTGGCATCTCATTGAAGTGCTCTTATCATATATTATCATCCAAGTGAAGATTTTGTTAGAAAGAAACCTCAACTTCAAGACCTATTTGTGTTGCCTTAACACACAATGCACATAGTCCAGATTTTCATGTTTGACATGTCATTACTTTATTTGTTTTGGTTTTTTACCTAGTATGGTAATTTTAAAAAGGATAAGAGATTATCAGGAATGTATATTAGATGCACTTTATAAATTTTGGGCAGAAGATTAAGAAGGTAGAGCAGCTAAGTGTTAAGACTGGTTTATCTCACTATGAGAGTTAAGATGGCAATTTTTTTAACCTCAAATCATGAAGCCTCTCCATTTTTAGATGTAAAATAAGCTTGGAGTTAGTTGTAATATTATCTATCAAAGTAAGCACACAATTATATTGACATGAAATTGAATTATGAAGTGTGGAGAGTCTCCAAACTACGAATGAGGGTTTGTTCTTAAGACCCTAACAAAGTCTAGTTTAAATATCATGCAAAGATGATCTCTTAGCTATGAAGCTTTATATAGATCTTAAAAGTTGAATATCATCCTTAACATCCTTGAAAGTTTTAATTTGGGTTATAAACAACAACATTATGGTCTAACCTGCTAAATCTTGGATATTGCGCTTTGTATATGCCATCTCTGTATGTGTATTATCTTTAGTGCATGGATCATGATGAAGATTTGCATTATCTTGTCTTTTTACACTCTTAGATTGTCTAAGAACTCCCAAATTCTTCTTCCAACATATGAAATATGTTGAATATATTCTCTACACAAGATACCAATCCATGCAATCGAGAATCAGAGCCATCCGAACTTTAAATTGATGACAAGTGAAGGATAGTGTGAAAAATGTTATTTCCTCGAGTTTGGTAAATCTTCAAGCTCTCATGGATTACCTTTAAACCCAATGATCTTGTGTGTTCAAATTGATGTATATCCTCTTCTCTTTCCATTTCCAAAACTTTCATTACCAGTTGAATCCCCTATTACACTTATATGTAACTTCATGCCTTATGATGAAGAGTGAATGGTGAAGGATGATGGTTATATGGTAAGTGAAAAGGATTTTTAAGGTGTAAGTAACATGTATCCATATTGTGACTCCTTTTGTAAGGATAGTGAGTACTAAAATAAAAATGTTTTCTTATTGAAGGAATAAGACAAGAGTTAGAAAACGTTACAAAGTCATATATATCTGATCCGAATGGAATATAGAGGGTTATTTCAATTAGAAAGGGGGTTCAATATCTCACATTATTCATAATTTGACTGTAAAGGAATCTTGAATAAACCTATAGAGCATGAAGACAAAACTAAAGCATGAAAAATATCATTATGATATCTTAAGGAAATTTTGTTTGATGATCCTTCATCTCCTTGTATGAGTTGGACAAGGGGATAGTTGAAGAGTCAAATGTATGTGAGGTGGAAAGGACATATGTAATATATTATTCAAGTATATAGGTGTTATGATAGGGTTTAAAATGGATTACTGATACATGTTGAAGCCTAAGAATGCTTTGTTGATCTTGGGCATAGAAGATGATGTGAAGTCATCTTGGAAGGAAATAGAAGGTTGAGAGGACCATCTTCATGAAGTAGGGAGCATGATTCAGATTGCAAAACATCTTTGAAGACCTGATATCAGTTGTGTAAGCTAGATAATTGAATTCTAGTTTGAGAGAAGAGTGCAAATGAATTGAAGAGATGAAACAGTGATCATAAGGTGTTGATGTAAGAAAATGAGGTGAAGGTGATCAAATTTCAATTGATGAAAGATTGAGTTGTATTTCAAAAATTATGAATGAGCTTCCTTATGAGTAGGTGCTTACAAAATAATAGTCAAGTGGGTTCTTAGCATTGAATTGAAGTAGGTGCTTCAAAACTGGAGTTAGAGCTTCAGGGTGAGTGGGTGCTCACCACTTGGTGAGATCATT
This sequence comes from Taxus wallichiana var. yunnanensis, assembly GCA_018340775.1. NCBI lineage: Eukaryota > Viridiplantae > Streptophyta > Pinopsida > Cupressales > Taxaceae > Taxus > Taxus wallichiana. Next base: position 382,859,648 of record CM031242.1, read on the forward strand.
GTAATTCTTACTAGACAATTGTCCTTGATATTGATTTGATTTCTCATTTCAGTGGATTTTCTCCCTTATTGGTTTTCCCACATTAAATCTTTATCTCCCATGTGTTCATGTGTGTTTTGTTCTCTCTCTATCTCTCATAGTTAAATGGTCATGATACATCATAGTTAAGATTGTTTAATTGTGGATTATTAAAAATTTGTAGACCATTTCATAAGTTTAAATAGGCACTCATTCACCCCACTCCCTCTCAATTCCTAGAATTCCTAAAACAAAGGGAAAAAGAAGAACACAAAAGTGTGACCCTCCTCCTTCCATTCAGCTCCTGGTCACATGAAAACTCATTTCTATCTCTTAATGACCACTACCAACTCCTTAAATCTCATGTAAAAAGAACCAAAAGCTACCACTTGTCACCATCTGGTGTAAGTTGCACTTATTTTTCCTTTATGTCCTCTTTTTCCCTCTTTCACTGGTGAAACTCCACTTCAACCACCCATTAACCATAGTTAGGTTGTCGGGTCAAAATATGATCTATAAACTCTTCAAATTTGGAATTATCCATGGAATCACAAATTAAACGTTGGTGTTCTAATTTCTATTACAAAATGACAAAGATAACTAGTGAATGAATTTTGTGTATGTTTAGAATCAACAATTGTAGGAAAGGAAAGAATATAAACTCACAAATACTAACAAGTGTTATCCTCGAAAACCTCCAGAGGAGGAAAAACCAATCAGAAGGGAAATTACTCTTTCTTCCTACTTTTATCGGCCAATTCACAAATTAAGTATAGAAATTACAAAACATATGAAAGAGAAGCGATAATATCTCACACTTCCTCCCAATTACTTGTTTGCTCTGTCTCAACATTCCTTTCTTCTACAAAACACAATTCTAGCACTAAGAACTTCTTGCTCACTTGATTTCATGCTTCAATGATCTTATTATCTTCTAAAAACATATATTTATAGCCTTTCTCATTTCCTCCCATGCACTGGAGAATGGGAAAGGTCACGAAGGAGAAGAGACAAGAAAAACCTTTCAAATTCTGAGGTTGTTCATTTCATATTTTATTTTCTATTCGAAAGAGCCAGGGACCGCCACCCAATACAAACCGGTGGTCCCAAGACTACCTCCTAGTTGGGAGGAAATTATATGACCACCACTCTTCATAGAGTGGTGGTCATGTTACTATAAATACATAACCTTTGTATATTTTTTTTCCTTCTTCGTGTTGACTAGTTTAATGAAGTAGAGTCATTTTTTATCCCTATGGAGGACACCTCCCCTGCTTAGGAGGATTTTGGTCCCATAAAAGCTTAGTGGTGGATTAGATGAGGAAATAATTCCCTCACTTTCTCATTTGAGTACCACCGGGCCTGCCTTGGTGTCTTTCCTTTCAGTCCAATCTGCCAAGACTCCTACGAACCTCTCCTAGTCTCTCTAACCTTCTCGCCGCAAAGACTACCTCCTCCTCTAATTCACCTCGCGAGTACAAGACACAATTCTTAATGGAAGGTAGCAATTGTAGTGCTTCATTTTCATCCAAAGATGGATGGCTCATGTAGGTGCAAGTTCTCAAAGTTTACTACAAAGTACATCCTCATAAATGATGGTAAATCAAGTCGAAAGGCATTTTCTCCAACCTTCTCCAATATGGTGAAGGGTCCATATCATAGTGGCTTGAGCTTCTGTGTTTGACCTTGTAGTCTCTCCTTTCTCAAGTAAATCCAAAATCTATCTCCAACATGAAGTTTATGTTCCCTCCTATGTTGATTGTGCCTAGCTTTGTACTTGGCTTGAGATTTCTCTAGTTATTCTTTGAATTTGAGATGGATTTTTGGATCCTCTCAATGAATTTGTTTGCTCTAGTCACCTTTGTGTCTCGTGTCTCCTTCTCATCCTATTTTCCAACTTCTATGTCTATTGGATTCGTAGGTAGATATCCCAAGCATGCCTCAAATGGTGACTTCATAGTAGATGTGTATACTTCTCGGTTATAGGAATGTTGAATGTAGGCTAAGGACTCATCTCAATTCCTTGGGTATTTGTTGTTATACCATCCGATTAATCGTACTCAAAGTCTTGTTCACTACCTCTGTCTCGTCCATCTTTCGTGGATGGAAAGTTGTGCTCCTCTCAGAACTTGGTATCCATCTTGTCCCACAAAGTAGTCCAAAATTTCCCCAAGAACCTAGAATCCCTATCAGAAATAATAGAATTTGGTAAACCAAAATGTACCCATATATTAGCAAAGAAAATATCTACTGACTCATGTTCTTTTATTGTCTTTTTGCATGCCATAAGAATACACATATTACTGAATCTATCAACAACAACATAGAGATAGTCATGGCCATGTTTAGACATAGGTAATCCTCCTACAAAATCCATAGAAATTTCCTCCCATAGATGAGTAGGTACTAGAAAAGGCATATACAAACCCTCTTTTGTAGTCTTAGGCTTGTTGGTACAACAATGTTTACATCCACGTAGAAATTTTGATACTTCTTGCATATTGGGCTAGTACACGTAACTTTGCAAGTGGGATAGGGTGTTACCAACACCGAAATGTCCTGCTACTTTCAAGGTATGTGCTTCCCTCATCAATAGAACTCTTTCTTCTTTAGGCATGCAAAGCTTCCCCCATTGGTAGAGCATCCCATCCTTGAGATAAAAATATTTAATTCGTGTCCTTTTAGTTCCTTGTGATCAGTAATCATTGAAATGTCACCCCAAAGTCTCTATCCTGGGCATATGCCTCTTCATAAGATTCCTTCAAGAAGGGATCAATCTAAGAGATAGTGGCAAAATGGGATAAATTTTCCTATGTGGGTGGCCTAGACAATGTGTCTACCACCAATTTTGTACTACCCTTATTGAATTTGATCGCGATGAAACTACTCGAAGGAACCCCATCCATTTGTAGTGCCTTGTCTGCTGCAATTAAGATTGTGTTTGTAAATACTAGAAAGGTTTGTGGTCGCAGTGCAAAATGTTTTCTTTACCAAACAAATAATGCTTCCATTTTTAATTGCTTGAACTAGTGCATACATTTCCTTATCATATACTGAATATCCTTTAACTTTTGAATTGAAAGTTTCAAAATGATAGCATACGGGTTTACCTCCTTGAAGCAACACTACACCCATAGCATAATCACTAGCATCTGTCTCTACTTCAAAAGGCTTCTAAAACTAGGAAGAGAAAGTATTGGAGCATGACTAATCTTGTATTTCAATAACTCAAATGATTTATCTTGTTCCTTACCCCATTGAAAACCCTTACTCTTTGCGGCCACTATGTGTAGAGGTGCTGCAATCATGGAGAAGCCTAGAATGAACTTCTGCATGTACTATACTACTCCCACAAAAATCCTAGTCTATGTGGCTCCTATTGGTTTTGGCCAATTAGTGATGGATTCCACCTTATTTGGATCCACTTGTAGCTCTCCTCCTCTAACCACGTGCCCAAGATATACAATTGATTATTTTGCAAATTCACATTTCTTCATATTACAAAGCAATTGTTTCTCCCTAAGAACTTACAAGACTTGTTGTAAATGAGTTAGATGTTCTTCCCATGTGGCACTAAAAATCAAGATATCATCTAGATATACAATGAAACATGAACCTATGAAATCTCACAATACATCATTCATCAATCTCATAAATGTAGTCAGGTGCATTACATAACCCAAAAGGAGTTCTAACCATTCATACAAATCATGTTTTGTCTTGAAGGAAGTCTTCCATATATCCTCCTCCTTCATTCTCGACTTAGTGAGATCCTCGACTTGAGATCCAACTTTTGAAAAAAATTACATGCTCAAGCCGGTCCAAGAGATCATCTATGCGGGGAAGTGGATATATGTTCTTTATAGTGATCTTGTTCAAAGTGTTATAGTCGATGCACATTCTTCAAGAACCATCCTTCTTTGGCACCATCACAATAGGTGAACCACATGGTGAGGTGCTCAGATGTATCACCCCTTGGTCTAGTATTTCCTGGAGTTGTTTCTTTACTAGTAATCTCGAGAAATGATTGCCTATACAACCCAATGTTCGGTAGAGGGGACTTTGGTAATAGTGAATCTCAATCTCTACTTCTAGTTTTGGTGGTAACCCACCTGGGAGTCTCCAAATACTTCTGAAAATACTAAATAATACTATCCAAATCATGCTTTCCCTGGTTAGAAATCTCTGAAACTTCTACCCCATATTTTTTATCCTTTAATAAAAGTAAACAAAATTGATTATGATTTTCCTGAATAAGTCATTTTTCTTGGTTAGCACTCACCATAGTAACCCATGTCTTACGCTTGTGTTCCTAGATGTTGTAGTTGATCCCATCCTTGACCCATCTCGTACAATTTTTCCATTCTCATGAATATAGCTTCCTAATATACAAGTAAGGACTCCTAAATACAACATCAAAAACATCAAGTGGAATAATTTTAGCTTCCAAAACATCAATATACTGGGAATTTATCCCAAACTTGACCTTACATCTTCTTGTTTCTTGAATTTTAACACCCTTCTTCACCCAACCCAAAGGATAAGGGTGTGGATGCTCGCAAGTCTCAAGACCAAGCTTATTTACAAATTCTTCAAAAATCAAGTTAGACCGAGAACCGGTATCAACCAAAGCATTTACCTTAGTTCTCTTGATTTGGATTTTGATTTGGAATAGTCTACTCATCTCCTCTTCCTGGTTGTCCACGTTGGTGGTCGTGCATCTAATCCTTTCATCTACATCGTTGTCATCTTCGATTTCCACCTCTCCTTCTATTTTTACAGTAGTCATGGACTTCTTTGAGTCCTTGGTTTAGTTCTTTGGGTGTAAATCCAGATCTAACTTCCAACATGTAGTGTCAATATGACCATTAATATCACAATTCTTGCAGAAATTCTTGGGACCTTTACAAGTATTTAAAGTAGTGGTAGCTTGTTTACCTTTCCCTTTCCACTTACCCTTGTTACTTGTTTTACCATACTCTTTTTCGTTGATTTGTCAATTGTTTTGCCCTTGGCTCTATTGCTCCTTGCTTCTTTTCATCATCTATGTAGTATGCATATACACTTTCTTTGTTGAGATCTTTGGGCTTTGTGGAGATTAATTTTCTTCAAAGGTGAGTGTGAAGTCCTCCCAAGTACTTAGTCAAAATATCCTCATCCTCCAAGTCCATGTTTAGCAACATGGCCTACCTCTGAAAATCTTTAGTATAGTTCTACATACTTTAACCACTTCCTTGTCTAAAATACTTCCATTTAATCATTTGGTTAGTCTTGTGGCCAATAGGATATACGTTAGCTCTAAGTAATTCTTTAAATTCTTGTCAATATTTCACAATAGGACGCTTCTTCTTTTTAGAAGTTGTTATATGGGTTTCTCACCAAACAAGAGCCTGTCCCTCCATTTTGAGATGAGTAAAGGTGATCCTCTGTGCCTCAGTGACATTATGGATGCTAAATTAGACTTATAACTATTTTAACCATTTATCAAGCAAATATGCATCTACTTGTCCTTCAAAGCTTTTAATCTCAACTTTTGTCTCAACTTTAAAAGGATTATGATCAGATTTTACCTTTTCTCTTGCATTTGAAGTCTCTTCTTCATGCTCTTCCCCATAATCTTCCTCATGGTGGCTCCTTCCTATGCCAAAATTTTCAGCTAAGCCTCAAACCACTGAGTCCATAGAGTCTTGCTTGACAGAATTGTCTTCTACAAATCTACAAGCTCTTCTTGCCTTCTAAACATCCTATCCATCATGGTCTCTAGCATCTCAATTCTACGGACCAAGTTCTCTTCCTCCATTTGTCCCTAAATTCTCTAGCATCCACTTTCTTGTAGAAATTTATGGATCGCAAGGTAAAGCCTCTTCTCCTTTAGATCTTGTCACTGTCATACAAATCCAAGAATGAATACCATAGTCATGGATACTTGTTAGCTATGATACCAAAATGATTTATAAACTCTTCAACTTTGGAATCATCCACAGAATCAAAAATTAAATGTTGTTGTTTTACTTTCTATTAGAAAATGTCGAGATAGCTAGTGAATGAATTTTTCTTGTGCTTAGAATCAACAATTGTAGGAAAGGAAAGAATATAAACTCAAAAACACTAACAAGTTTTATCCTGAAACCTCTAAAGGAGGAAAAACCAGTTGGGAAGGGAAATTTCTCTTTCTTCCCACTTTTATTGGCCAATTCAAAAAATAAGTACAAAAATTACAATAAGTATGAAAGAGAAGTAGATAATATCTCACACTTCCTCCCAATTACTTGCTTTCTCTATCTCAACACTCCTTTCTTCTACAAAACATAATTCTAGCACTAAGAACTTCTTGCTCACTTGCTTTCATGCTTTGATGATCTTATTCTCTTCTAAAAACATATATTTATAGCCTTTCTCATGTCCTCCCATGCATTGGAGAATGGGAAAGGTCATGGAGGAGAAGAGACATGAACAACCTTTCAAATTTTGAGGTTGTTCATTTCATATTTTATTTTCTATCTCGAAAGAGCCAGGACCACCGCCAAATGCAAACCGGTCATTCTAGGACTGCCACCTTGGTGTGGCAGCAATTTTGTAACTACCACTCTGCATAGAGTGGCAGTCCTATTACTATAAAGATAGAACCTCCGTATATTTATTTTCCTTCTTCTTGTTGATGATCTAATGAAGTAGAGTCATTTTGGATCTCTATAGATCAAAATATGAGTTAAAGTATGCAAGAAAAATGAATAAATCTCCTCACCTCACATACTTAGTAATTTTTATCATTCAAATTGTTATTATTTTCCTTCCCAAACCTCCATTTTCACCAAACATGTTGCTAAAATTTTTCCCAGACACCCATACTCCAGAGCAGAAAAATGCTCATAACTCTCTAACATTGCACCCGATCTTCACCAAATTTTACATGTGCACCTCCCCCAAAAATTACTTTAAGATTATTGTAAGAGAATTTCCATTGATGCTCTATATAATTTATAGAATCCATCTAAAATTTACAGATTAGGAAGTTTCCTTTTAGATCTATGAAGGTCTAGCAAATGGGAAACCTCAAAACTGGAGCAGAAGGTCCTGAAGTAAAATCTAAACTTTTGGGACCAATTCCATTGCAATCTGACACCCATAAGACATCCATCTAAAAATGGTATATTTCTAAGGCTTCACATCTTTAGATATAATAATTTTATAAATATAGAAAATTCTCAAAGACCCGTGATGCTCCAAATAAGCAAAAATCATCGAAGGTTACAAAAATAGTTATCCTAGATATGACATACTAAAAATATAAATTCTTGCAATTGATCTCAAGTCACTTGTGTCAAATCACATTTTTTCTATCTTACTATGTTTTTACATCATGAAGATCAAGTATTCAGGTCTGGAGCCAATTTCAACTTTGATCATTGACTACCCGAGTGTGGGAGATACTAATGTCACCCACATGGACCTAGAAGACTTGAAAAACAAAATACTTGGTGGACCTCATGAACCAATGGAGGAGAAAATTTTATTGAGTGGGATATTTAGAGAAGATGGTCTCCCATTGTCTGCTTATATCACTAAATTATCCCTAGCTTGTGCACAACACTACGATATAAGTTCTAGAACAATTTAGGCAAATGATAACTCACTCTTTGCAATTATCACTCCTAAGGAAATTTCTCGGTTCTATAGATTCCAACCAATAGTAACGTGGTTATCATAACCCAGAATTTGCTTTGTAGGAGTGGGAAAATATGGATTTATATTTGTAAGGCCTAGCACTTGGTTCATGGCCCAAACAAGGAAGAAATTCTTGGCTCGTATTTCCAAGTAACTATAAAGGAGTGATTTTCATTAGGTCTATTCCGATACCATTATTCTACTGAGGAGATTGATTGGGAAGAAACAATGAAATATTTCCAAGATTGTATGGCCTATTTCATCCTCATGACTACTAAAGAAAACCATATGTTGGATTGAGAGCAGATCATCAAAGGACAACATCCATTAGAAACTGATGCATTTTCCCTCCACTAAGAAGTTCACCATGACTTCTAGCCTAGTGTATTCCCTTTCCTTCACAAGACCCTTCAAATTATTTTCACCGCTCCCCATGTGCCTCAAAATCACCTACATATGATAAGTATCTACAACTAACTCATAAGGAGAGTAATTCCCACTATGTCAGGGTGAATGATGCATTCACCATATTCATCATCAGGATCCTCAATGAAGGATATCTTCCCAAGTAGTTTTATTGATTGAAAATTACATGAGACACTTCATCCATTTCCCTTACTTCACCTACATCAGAGTCACAGGCTATGATCTCGCTCCTTCTACGCTAATGAGGTACCCAAGTGACAAAATCATAATGTTCAAGTTGTGTAGACAATTAGCTCATGTTCATGCCAAGTGTAAGAATAACAAAAATAAAGGTGTGTCATTTCCCATCTCCTTAGGAATATATTCATGTAATAATGTCACATATGCAACAAACATTGAATCATCCTCTATTTCCCTTAGTCTCTACTCATATAAATATAGGTATGAATTTTATGTCACGAGAAATCCAAATACCTTCACCTTTCTAGGTTTGCACCATACACCCTAAATTGAAGAAAATGGGACCAATTGCACTAATGAATTTGAGGTATGGAAAAGGGACTATATGTAGATGATGGTAGACCACATGAGAGATATAAAATTTGATTGGTTCAATTAGGAGATAAAATATGATGGTTCATACTTATTTGACCACCAAGAAGTGTAATCTTCACCCCTTCCTCTGACTCCAAGGAATACCAGAGAATCATGTGATACTAAGGATAGAACTATAGTAGTAATCTAAAGTTCAAGAGAATGGTCAAAATGAAATATAACTTCTTTCCTCAAGTTTGGTGGTCTCTTGACTCTATCTAGACATGTATCTCACACTCCTCTCTAAGGGCATCTAAAAATGCCATGGGTTCCACTCAATCGAATAATCTTCAAAGATAAATATTGTGGAGGAAGAGAAAATTGAAGATTCCCATCCTAGGAGGATTCATAAGAAGGCTAAGATCATTGATGGTCCCATTTAGCCTCAAGAGATATGTATCCAAGTGTATCCTTCTCAATGGTAGAATCATCCCATCATGAGAAAAATGTGATCCCTTACCAAGCACCTGAAAGTGCCCCATACCTAATATTGTGTCTACTCTAGTAGAAAATTTCCCATGGATTTAGGAGTTTCTTGGGAGTGATCCAAGGATTGTGGAGCAATCCACAACACCTAATTTTGAGGCTATCTCAAAATACTGAAAACTAAACAAAGAAATAAAGAAAAATTGGCATTTTGTTTCTTCACCGAAGCCTTTAGATCCCAAAGATATATATGTATCTCAGCCTAATGATGTAAAACTTGTGGAAGAGAAGACTTGATATGATTATGAGTTGACCTGAATCTCCTTGGGGTAAGCCACACATGAAGGAGATGCACACATGTTCAAGGAGGCTATGGCCTACTTGCTTGCTAGGAATAAGGAGTATAAACAAACTATAAAGCAACGAAAGGAGCATGTGATAACTCTCGTTTCTTATGTACAATCCTTCCTAGAGCCTAATGTGGTACCCTTCCTCCTATAGAATTCATCCCTCCCATTATAATCTCTTATCATCATTTGATCAAGAGAGCCCAAGGTTATATCGTAAGGGAAGGTCAATGATAAGTGGGTTGAAAATATTCTCGAGAAAAGAAAGGCATTACTACCATAGGTTATCTCCTTATTCAAGTATGTTCTTTCCACTATTTTGAAAGTAAAGATGATAAGGGAAGAGATTGAAAAAGAAGACTAATTGGGATAGTATGTTTTTACTTATGTCTAAAATGAGCTACCTTGATTCCTATACTCTTATGAGTGGGAATGTGTTTACATCCGATGTTGATAACTTATCCCCAGTTTGGATCCACTCACTGAATGCCACATATGACATGATAAATGATGTTATCTCCAAACTTTAATATTGTGGGAAACATGCCTTCAAGATTTTAGATGATGTCAGCAACTATGTAGAAAATCTCGGATCAATTCCACTCATTAAAAATTCATCTTCAAAAGGACTCATTAGTTATTTTCAAGAGTTAGTCAGAAAGAGGTAGGTGATCATCTCTCCTTCAATGAGGATACTTTAGAGTCCCTTGCAGACATCAGAGGCTCAATCTCTAACATTGTGGGAGATCATAAGGTGTGGTTTAATCAATGCAATACTATCGTAATGTTCCTAATACATGGATCAAAGTTTTGAGCTATGTTCATGTTCGAGAGGAAGAAAATGTGGCACATGCGGTATCTCGGTTTCACTAAATAATTCAAAGGAAAGGATCTCATTCTAGGAGTGTTTCCTCAAATTTCACCAAGGGCCAATTCTTCATTGGCAGAGGCTTCTTCTTCATCATATTGATCAACCCTCCTCTCTCTCTCTCTCTCTCTCCTCTTTCTTCTCTCTCCAAATTCTAATTCTTCATTCAGAATGTGTTTTTTCACTATTTTTTCTTGTTCACTTAAGTGACCTTCAACTTAACATTGTAAGAGTCTTTTTTCATTACTAATAAAAAGACTCACTTTTATTCCCTAGGAATATGAAGCATCACAACTGATGAGGAAAGGTGAAAATTCATGTGGATGGGAGATGAAAAGACAGTTTTAATTCTATAAATTGGAATGTCTTCTCCATTCCAAGGGGTTGTAAAAATTTTATTGTTGATAGTTTTTTGGATTTGTATCACTACTATTGCAGGAAATAAAGCTACATTTCTTTTACTTCCTTTCCTATGTTTTTCTACTCTCTCTCTAATTTCCAAATTTGTAGGCATTGTAATCTTGTATAACCAAGGAAGAACTTTGTGTCTTTTATTAATGAATTCATAGAACTTTGTGTCTCCAATTTGTTAGTCTTATTATTGATTACATGGTTAAATTATTATAATTTAATATGGACCTACGTTGGATAATATGTGTGAATTGTTTGTCTACTCACAACATTAACCCCCTCTCTCTATTTCTCCTACTCCCTTTACCTCTTTCCTAAGAAAATTCCTCCCTTTTACATTGTACAAGAACTTTTCCAAAATTTTAGTGGATTATTCCAATGTGATCCCCAGCCTAAAGGCCACCTCATACTTTTAGTTAGTTTACATTCAATAATGGGAGCCTCCCCATACCCAAGAAGGAAGGGCTTAGCCTCATGATCGTTGGTGAAAACCAATAATGTGTACTTCCACAAATTATTTCACCAACAAAGTGCCCCTACGCCACCTATGTCAACACTACTCTAAAGAGGCCTCAAACCACATGTAATTATTACTTAGCATGTGATATCTATATGGATGTAACTACTTTGGCAACTTGAACATTTGAAAATGATAAATAATGGCTTAATACACACAAGATTGGCTTGGCTTGTATTTGATGGTCTACAAAATACGAAGCATGAATCTTAAACCTAGTTTGGATGGCTATAGACTTATGTTTGGATTGTTCCTAGTGTAGAAACTAAAACATGGTAACTTGTCCTTGTGCAATGCCAATTTTGACCATGTTCCCTTGCTAAGACAAATTCTCACATTGAAATCCAATCTCCTCATCTTTCTATATCTTCTACAACTTGTTTATCTTTACACCTTTTTTGGTTGTTAATTATAAGAAAATTATTTAGTCAAAGTAGCATAAAACATGTGATATTCATGGTATAACTTTCAGATTTGGTATTCATCTCTACAGCTTTGAAAATTTATGAAAGGGTCATGATGTAGGGTCAGGTCTTGGCCAACCTATATGGCCCAACCCCTTCATTTTCACCAACTCCAATTTCAATTTCAAATTCTTATTTAGGTCATTTCATCTTCCTAAGGTCATCCTTATTAGAATATTTCATTTACTTTAAGGATATATAAAAAAATTAACATCACTTTATAACTCACCAAACATTCTCACAACCTCCTATTGCTAAAATATCTTCAAAATAACTTAAATGGTACTAAAATCTACTCTAATCAATTTCACATCATCTAGGGTAGTACCTAATTCAAGTATGAAGCAATCAACTAGGTCAAAGATTCTAGCTCCATAAATTTCCAAGCATGTAAAGTTCATAGAGCCATGTTTTAGCAAGATAAAAGTCACTCCAATCATTACACAAGGGTTTCAATCAATAAAATAGTTAGGTCGCATAGATGAGGTACACCAAATCTCATTACTATCATATTGATACATTTTATACTATGTAGTTATCCCACTATCTTGGTATCAAGAGACATGAGGGCACCCTTAGGGGTTGGTTGGTTATATAAACCTACACAAGCACCTAAGACAACTACATGAGGTTTGATCCAAAAACAAGGGCATGTAGTGCAACCCTTGGATTGGTTCAAAGTGGGAGTTTGGATTCAAAGAGTATTCCACCCTCACCACACACATGTTTTCTCATTTTGGTTTGTTAATTCTTTGATTAAGTGTTTTGTAAGTTGTTAGGGTTTCTATTTTATTTCAATTTATTTCATGTCATCCCAAAGTTGTGTGAATAAGAGATACATATAACAAACATCATTTATAAACAATCAAAGCACACAAAAATTACAAATCTAGACCGTTAAATTGTTTAAGCATGTACATCTCCAGAGTTAGGTTTGTACAAATCATGTATGGGACCATACATAAGTTGTACGGTCTTACCCCTATTGAGTTATTAGTTCAAAACTTTCACCAAGCATCTATAGTTGTAGTTTCACTTGTTCCACTGCCCTACACATCCAAATCATATTTTCTCTACTATGAAAAGTTATTTCTATATTTCCTCTTATGTATTATGACAGTTACTTACCATCTATTAATCATTTTAATCACTTCAATTTTGAATGCATTGTTTTGATTTTGTATGGTTAATGTTGTAAATTAATTGCATCATAATATTATACATATTGTAAACCCCTTATAGACACTTAAATTTGGTATTTGCACTTTGGAAACCCTTGATTTTACTATGGTCTCTTGTTATGCCGATACAAATTATGCATTATTTTTTATCACTTTTGACGCTCATTGTTTAGTTTGTTTATCATTGAACACCAACATGTTGATAAATCTTGAGAATTAAATGCATAAAATCTATATAGAAATATTAGTTTCCCACTTAAAAATCTCATTCAACATGTTCCCTACTTTTTCCACACGACCGTAAATTCTAGTTAGGGCCATACCATATGGTCTTGACCTCTTTGTATAGACTTCACCAATATGTCTTCCAACTGCACTTTCAATTTCAAATATTTTATTAGGAATTATACTTCCTTTGAGTCATCATTTCTTATATAAATCATCTATGGAAACCTATATAAGTAAGTAAACACTACCACATTTTCTAACATGGAACTCTTTTTGAAATACATTAGATCATTCACTTCATACACTTTAAAAAGGCATGCAAATCTCCCTAAATCTCATAATTGCACATCTACAGTCATTAGGAAAAACACACATCAGGTTTGAAGCTGTAAACTAGCTCAAGGAATTCATATCTCTCATCTACAAGCATTCAAACATCCTCTCTCTAAGTGTTTTTAGAAAGATCCAAGTCAAAGAAAACATGGTCAAAGAAATTTCCAAATTTGATTGATCTATCTAGATATCACATGTTAGGTGGAGAACGATGTGTGGTTTGAGGCCTCTTTCAAGTAGTTCCAACATCATAAGTGAACAGGGGTTCCCATAACCCTTCTAATTCTTATTGTGTAATAATATTTATCCATGGCTAGGGTTTGAGATGATGATCGCCACAAAAATATCTTCACTAAATACGCGACAACTAGGGTTTGACAACAACAAATAAATACATGAATGAAAGTAACCCAAATAGTTACGTGGTTGTCTTAGAGAAGTTACAAGACCATACAAAAGGTCATGGATAGTATGGTATAGTCCTAAATATGTTGTATGACAGACTGACCTTGGCACATTTACACTTCTAGTCCAATTTGTGTGGGTTTCCCAAGTTTATTTCCCCAAGTTTCTCTAGTGCAAAGTCCCAAATATTTCTAAAAATTAGTTGTGGCAAGTTAAGTTCCTCTATACCTTTTTTTTACTTTCAATTTCATGTTAGGTTAAGTGGTGTATGAAAATTTTCCTTATCTGATATGAGTTACAAATATGATTTAGTGTTTATATGGTATCATCTTTATTAGATTTATAAATCAACTCTAATATATCCTACACCTAATTAAATTGAACTAGAAATTTAATTTAGGGTTAAATATTTTGGTGAACCCAATTTTGTATCGAATCCTTTAACTAAGCTAAACCCATTCCTTATGTATTAAGCCTATTGATTTTCAAATCCTATCTAATTTAGGGTTTCCACCTAGGTATATTCTTATCTTTCTAAGCATATGTTTTCTTTTGTTTATCATCATGCCTATTTCTTGTGGTCACTCTCCTCTATTGTTACCCTATATCACATGCATTCTATTTACCTTGATTCATTTACTACAAATACACTTTGATTCATTCTAACATTTCTCCCAAATTTCTTAGAAAATATGTGATCGATGAGTTATGCCATCAATTTAAATCTGGTACTACTACCCACAAGCTCACTAGTACTACTGATCTAGTAATTATACCACCTCATATAAATAAACTTGATATTTCTCATTGTAATGATGATCTTAGTACTAACCTTCCTAAAATATTCCATGGTAATCTAATTTTTCTTCTCTCATGTGGAACCACTTCTTCTATCAACAAATGTAGTTACCATGGATCCCCTCTCGTTATGGAATATTTCCCTCATGATGTTTCGCTTCCTCATCATCCTGCTAACCCAACACGTGACCTATTTGTTAATGATTCCTTTGTTATAATTGTTGATCATAATAAATCTTAAGGCTCTAATTCTCAACCCAACCATCATGATCAATTTCTTCCCCGATGGAAAATCCCAACAATTTGATTAATTTTTTTAGGATAACCCCTATAATATTAAACTCTTACTCTATGCTACACAAGATCAGCTTAATACTACTTCATTATCACAAACCTTAACATCTCTTGTTCTCTCATTTGTGGTGTTTACCCCTTATGATGCACATCATATATCAATGCCAAATTTTTCCATGCCTATTCCTATAACTAAAATTATCACCACATATCACATATCTACTCCTTATGGCTCACATTTTTTTCATCTCCGTTGAATCCCTTATTAATACTTTATAAGCACAAAGCTTACAATTGCAAAAAGGTGCTTCCACTTCTTCTAACACTATGTATTCTACAAGATAACACATATCTACTCCTCATGGCTCACATCTTTCTTCATCTACCATGTAAGCCCTTGAATCCCTTATTCATATTTTACAAGCACACGTCTAACTATGACAAGGTGCATCAAATTTCTCTAACACTATGGATGTTACACAATTACTTCACAATATGCATGCATCCGAAGTAGTTTCTTATCCACTACCTATTAGTTTTATTTCCCCTAAATTTCCTATCTATGATAGCAAAGGGGATCCTAGTAAGTGTTATGTTTGTGGAGACTATTTTAATGTTAGAGTGTGGTACACCTTCTATGTTTTACACTCGGGTATTTTTATGGTGGTCCTACTCACCAAAGTGAGTGGGTCGGGGAGGTTCGGGACGAAGCCCCAAAGAAAATTTTCGTGGGTGGTTTATTAACCCATGGGTAATGGGTAATCACATGGGCTATTTTTGGGCTCATGGGTTTTTGCTACCCATTGTTTTGTAAAACCACCTCTTCAGCTACCCATAGGTTTATTGGACGGTTTTGTTTTTTCCCATTGTTTGATACCCATGGTTTTGTAAAACTACTTAAGCAGTTGTCTATTTATATGGTCTTATGCATATGATAGAAAGATAAGCAAATGTATTGCAGATGTGCTTTGAATTTGGGTGTGAATTCTTTAGAGTTTGTTGAGCATAGCTCAAAATGGATCTGGGTATTGTATTGAGAGAGTGGAGGCTTGTAATAAAATATGAGAAAGTGATTCTTGGTGGACGTAGCCCATATTGGGTGAACCACGTTAAATATTGTCTCTCTATGTTGTGTTATTTATTTTGCACTTTTATTTGAGATCTATAATATTTTCTGCATATTAGTTTCTACTGTTGTGATTCTGTAAGGGATTATTCCACATATTTTATCTCTTATTACCTAACAGTAAGCATCTTCACTCATTTCATGTTGCTTGTTTTGACTACTTTATTAATGATATCCTTTACCAAAATTTTTCCTTTAAGTCTAAAATACTTCATATTACAATGGTTTAATGCTCTTCCCACTCATTCTGTGTGTGCTTTTACTAATTTGGAAAACCTATTTTTAGCACAATTCTCTATCAACATTGAGTAAAAAAATGTTATACATAATTACCTCAAATATGATAAGTTTTTTGAACATGTTACTACTTATGTGTTACGCTATAAGACCCTACTCACCAAGATGAACAATTTATTAATTGACAATGAATTGCAAGATCTATTCACTAAAATATCATTATCCCCTTTGTAATATTTGGTCATGTTTGATAAATTCTAATATTTTGACCATATCTTCCATACCTTGAAAGCGTGAGAGGATTAGTTGTTACAATTAAACAAGATCAAGTAAATTACTACCCTCCTTCCGCATCAATTGTTAAGTTTTCAAATTAAAAAAATCAAGAGAAAGTCCAAGATGTCAAAATTTTCTAAAGATATCGTTAATGCCATCTCATAACCTCGTTAAGCTATAATCCAACCAAAGGCATCGTCCATTTACTCACTTGTCAAGTCCTCTCTTGCGTTGTATTGAAAAATTGCTTGAGTGCAATCTCATATCTCTCCATCCACTATTTGAGGTTGATATTAATAGACCTCAAGGAAATAATTTCAATGGTAATGCTCATATTGACTATCATCATTATGTCATACACTCTATAGAATTCTACCTAAAGCTTCACCAAGTTATCAAAGATATTATAGATTCTAAATCTATTAAATGGGATGATCCTATGAAAGTGTCCAAGACAACCAATGATAATTCTAAGTTAAAAATCTACAATGATCCAATTTCTAAACATGACACTACAGAGTATTCTATGGATGTCCATAACACTTATTGCATGGTACCTCCACCACCTTCATATTATCACCCCTTAGATGTGATGATTGGCATGATTAATCATGCACTACCTACCTCTCCAATCATCACCTTTAGCAATTCTGATATTGATGCTACATTTATTTCTAATACATTCTCTATTCCTATTTCTATTAATCATAAACTAGTATGGGGTGTTTTGGTCAATCCACAAAATTGGGATAATGTTTGTTCTCTCACACTACTTCCATTCCTATGCACATTCTTACATTTTATTTAAATCCTCACTACCACCTCTTTACTCTACCCATTTCTTTTGGTCCCATAACTACATCAACTTCATTTTTGGTTACATCTACTCTTAGTTTTGGTGCCTTGTAGTTAGGTCTCCCTTAGTTATGTAATCTTAGGGCCATTCCCTTGATCATACACCAATGTGTTAAGTTCATCCACAACCAACAATTCATCACCATTATAGGTATTAACTTTGATTTTACCCCTCATAGTGTGCCTATTATCCCTTCTACAGTCATTTCTCTTGGTCCCCTATCGACAAGTCTTTGGTCAGTGCACAATGTCTCTAACGCTTCTAAATTATTCTCTAGGTTAGTACTCTTGCACTCTAGTTCCAAATCTAAAATTTCTACTAAACCCTTTATTGCACACACTTCCTCTCATGGTTTTGATCCTCTTAGGTCTCCTAATGAGCCTTCCATTACACCATCTACATATCATGACTTCAGCCTCCTCACAGATTGTAATTCTAGGATTTTTTCCTCACCATACTCACTTCCTTGGAATCTTATGTCAATCCTCTAGAAAAATACTACCCCCATATCTTCTCAATACCATCCTCATGGCCATCACACTTGTTCCTCTATTCCACCGCATTAGCACTGAACTCGTGCATCTTACTTGTCACATCTATGTAGCCTTCTTTAGAGCATTTTACTACACCGATCCCATTAGTATTTGCATCCACATTAAGGCCTAAATTCTCCACCTTTTGTGATAGGTCCTTCACCTCATTAGGAGGTTCTCATTTGTTAGTTATTTTTACTTACATATTTTATACATATCTATGTTTTATGATAATACAAAAATATTCAAATATTTATGATGTTGCCTAGAATTTAATGTGAATAACCTAGGTGCACTGGCACATAACTCAGCTTGAGCTAAGCACTCACCCAAAGCACACAAAGGTACAAAGTCCCTCTTTATAGTTTCTTGTGTAGGATGTTAGTGTGATGATGTTTAAACATGTTCAAGATTCATAAGTAGACATAAACATTCCATAGTGAAAAATCTAGATCTAGATCTTAGAGAATCATGATAAATGAACTAAACAATAACTATGATAAGATTAACCATATAAGAACTAGATTTAGTCATGTCTAACACCATTATCCAGCCAATATATTCCATTTCATAATTATTGTAAAACACATAAGCTTCTTACACTGTAAAGTATCTCCATGAGTCATGTGCGCGTTAAAACCAAAGATCACAACTCTACAATAATTCACCATACTCTAAACTACGCAAGTCAATACATATTTATAAGGGTGGGGAATTTCCCTTCACCACCTATGTACTTTTCAAAATAGATCACATGATGATAATAGCCATGTTACTTTACAATAGTATGCACAACATGTAAGTGTTCTAACAATAGATTTCTTATAGTTAAATCCAAGCAGAAATCCTATTATTAGCTTAAACTATGTATGGCACTTATCTCGTTGCTTGTTCCTGAAATACCATTGTGTATAGCACAATTCTTCATCTCTATGTGTTCTCCACACGCTATCTATAAAAATATCCCTTATCCACAAAACAGCTAAGTCCTAAGCTAGGGGTGCTTTAATACTATTTTAGTGTTGCGCGCTTCTAGTGCCCTATATTCACACGTCCAATACTTAGAATATTTCTAGTTGTTTAACATTACCCCACGCTATAGTACATTCTCATCCCCGTGATGTGAATTTCCTCATATCTTCAATCACAAAGAATCGGTAATGAAAGAATGAAAAGAATAAACTAAACTCTATACAAAAGGATGAAATTTATTCTGCAACACCCTCTTCTTCAATTAGAAGGATTAATTATGGATATTCATTTTTTAGCTCAACCTCCAAGGTCTGTTAATCACTCAATGCGTTCCTCATTTTCTCTAGAATATCAATGGCTATGTCATCCAATTCATCTTGAGTGATATTTTCTTTCTCATTCTATAGTACCCAAACAACATTGGCCATACCTAACAACATTCCCTCCATAAGGTCCATCTTCTACACTATGATCTTTCCAATCTCATTAATCCTTTCCTTGTGCAGATCCTGGGCTGCTGCGAGGGCCTCACACTTTTGTTTTACCAGAGCCAACCTTTCTATGCACCTGAGTCTTTCATCCATCATCGCCTTCATAAATTCATTATCCTCCACTAAATTTTTGGTCCTTATTATGGCATCTGGCGCCGCACATAAATTAAGAGCTTGATCGATCTCTTTAGCTCATCCTTCAATGTTTGGAGTAACACCTCAAATATTGAAACTTTTCTATCAATAGTGGCCCTTGCTCTTCTGCTTCTTCCCCTACATCCTTTTTCTTAGGGAGGCGTATTGGTCCCTCATCCAAAAGTAGATGAATTGTTGTTCGCAGATGGTGCAATTCGTGACTTGAAGTCCTAAGGGACCTTCTCCTACAACTCGTGCCTCTCGTAGTAGAATCTCATTTGTAATCTACTTTGTCATCATCTTTACATTCTGGGCCTCTACCGTAGACACTAAAATTAGGTCACACTCCCCTTTGGTCCCTCAAAAAATAAACACCCTTCATCACATTAACCTAGCCATGGCCCCCTTCACTCCACTAATATTAATTTAATTAAATTAATTAATTATCCTCACCACATTTATTATTTAAATATCTTAATTAGGGATAATGTCCACATACATCTCACCTAGAAACCTCATCAAGCCAACTCACCTTAAGACATATTCCTAGTAAGTTGCTATAACTAACTAAGACTTACCCAAACCCTAAAAATCAATGCCTACATTCTCTCTAACCACATTCCTACATGCTTACAAGAATCTTCCAATCTAATCCATGGGTGAATGACACGAGATCCCAGAAAATCAAGGGGGTCTCCCTAGTTTAGTAAACCTAGAAAATTTTGCCTTGACGACGCTGCTACCCATAACCATCACACTGTTGCTGTAACCAACATCGGTCACCTTTTAATCCCCAAAACAACCTTATTTTGGAGTTTGGAAAACATTGGCACATTCCTGAGATATATCGTATCTTCTAAGAAAAATTTCAGCGAGAACATGCATGCAAGGAAGGAGATCAAGCATTTTCTCTTGCATAGCCATCCAACATTCACCCCAGCACAAATTTGATCCAACCAAGAAAAAGAGAATGCACATGCAGCCCATGTAGGAGCTTTCCAATGTTTGGTGATCCTCAACAGCATTCAACCCCTTTCCAGTACCTTCATTCATCACTCACAGACACCTAGGACCAGATTTCAAGTAAGTGGAATAGTTTACTTCTTTGGTTCATTGGTTTCATCATTATATTGTCATCCTTTGTTTCCTTAGCCACCCATTGACCTCCATTCATACTCACCCCTCCATATACCCATTAAAACCTCACCAAACCCCACCCAAACAGCCTAATACCTCTTTCCAACCAATCAATTCCTTGTGCAATCATAAGGGAGATCTAGATCCCATTTTGTGGCATTCCCATTCCATAAGAATCGGCACCGGTTTTCCCCAATCGGCATCAACCACCCTTAACTTGCATCGGTATTTGTATTTACCCATACAAGCCGGAATAGTGACCTATCCACCTATTTCCACATCACCCTTAATCACTTGTGATATACCCGAGACCTCTGCGAGACCTACAGAGACCCGTAACCGCCATTACTTGGCTCATGGATCTTATTTTAACTTAGCATGTTAGATTAGATCTTTCTTATTTTATTTTGGATAAGATACCCAAATCATTTTAATTACAATAGGATTTACTTCATTACAAGCTTTAAATTGTTTTAAATAAAGGATAAATGTGACAAAATGCCTAGGAAGTATGACACTTCTCGGATCTAGCACACACTAGGTAGTTCACTTCACATAATGTTTAACTCTTTTCTCGGTGGTCTTGCTTTTCATTACGGGTAGTTCCTCCTAGCAAAAGGAAGTTATCACGATCAGTGTGGATCAAGGATTCAACATGCGCGAAATAACCCAACAACTAGCATTCCAACAAGTATTCCTCCTACGCCTGTTACCCTATCTCGCTTTCACAATATTTCAAAGAAACGTCTAAGAATCAGTGAAAATTTTGCACACCCAAAGGGGACCCATTTGGGGTTCCTTGCATTTTATTCATTCTTAGGAAAATTTGTGTGTTTGTTTCCCTTCTGAAAAGCATACACATTAATTTTCTTCCTTGGTAACCTACCTTTTCTTTCTATTTTCTCTAAAAGAAATCTTTCTTTTGGTGTACTTAAAAAGAACCATTTCTTCATGTTTTTCTACATTTTAGTGAAAGAGCATCCCTCTTCCTCTTCATCTATTTGTGTCATCCAACTTCACATTTCGATTTGGGCTTAAAATAAGTGCATTGCATTCTAATTTATCGCATTAGCTCACATTAATTGAGGGCAACCTATACACTTTGGAAGTCATGCCCAACTGATGGTTGACAAACGAATCATAGAAAGCACATCTCTCTCTCTCTCTGAGTCTTACCACATTACACAAATTCAAAATAAATGCATATAATTAAACAACATCTTTCCCGGAACATATGTCAACGATCACACTTATATGAGATTGGCGGTGTACTCCCCTGATCGCTTCTCTGCGAGTCATACTTCATAAATAAGCCCACCCCATCATAACATACCAAAACTCACCTTTTAGATATCCTTCTTTATAGGAAGCCATCCTCACCAAAAATTCTATTCTACAGTTCATGAGTCAGTCCTTAAATAGCATAAGCTAAACAAACATAATAGAAAAGGCACTCTTAGGATCACATTTTTCTTAGTGTTTCTTCTTGGCTTACGTTTTGAGGTGAGAGGTCACGCTCTTCATTTATTTTTGTTTTTTCTCACATGCTCCTCATCATAGTTGGTGTATTTCGACTTCTTCTAAGTGTGCCTAGGACCATATTCTCATCATTCTCAGAATTCTAGGTTTGATTCCACATCAGATTTTAATTCACAACCATTTTCCTTTCATCAATGTTTCAATTTCACAGTGATCGGTGTCAGTCCAGCGACCGTCGTCAGTTATACCAAACTGGTGTTAGTTCCAGGTCCTTTTGTTAACCTACCAAAAAGGATATTTTATTCATCTTCTTCATCTTTTCAAAGTTCCTATCACTACCATCATTCTCAGTGGCCTTGTAAAACTCGTCAGATTTGGCATACCTACCGATTTGGCCATATACCCTATTTTTCACTCATTGTCTATCTCCCACGGTGGATCGACCACGCTACTCGTAGCCGGCGTCGGTTTACCCTAACCAACATCGGTTATCCTGTGTCATTTTCCAATTAACATTTAGTACCTAATCCACTTTTTACCACATGTTTCACCTATCCTTGCTATTTTTCTATGTCATTTATAGAGAACCGCCCAGCCTGATCAGTACTAGTTCACATGGTGCTGACCCGAAGACAAGCAAGTGCACTCGTATTCCATGCCATTGTCAACCACTCCCACCTAGTCCTTCACCACCTTCCATTTTATCACCCGCCATGGATCCTATCCAACCTATCACTATCACTACCGGAGATGAGGAGTTCACGCGACTCCTTGACCAAAACCCCGCCACCTTGTATTTTTATCTTTCCCACTCGTCCACTCAAGATTTCTCATGTCAATTGATATATAGCATGCCCATATCTATCCCCCAAATCTCGCTCCTACTCCTACATCAGCCCCGTCTAGCTCCACATTGCCCACATCTACTTTACCCCAAATCTTTCAGTAGCTGGGGCCTATACCCGTTATGACTGCCACATCTGCTACATCCATGACACCCGCCACATCCACCATACCTTCAACAACCACCTAGAACACAACCTCATCTGCCCCTATGGTCTCGCATATACCCGTAGCTACACTACCACCTCCCATGTCGGTGACCCCTACCCCTTTTCAAAACATTATCTTTTCTATTCCATAGTCATTAGCCCCCATTGCCACTAGGGTTACCACAACCCTTCCACCTCATATACGTACTATCAGCAGCCTCCTATCTCATATGTTATTCACTCTGGGTACATGCCCATCATTTCCTACCTCCTTCTCAATCTACCTACATGGCAGCACCATATACTAGAGTGCCACCCCCGTTATATGCCCAAAACCAACCCTCTCATGCTATAGGAGGCACCCAATCATTGCAACCTACCAACAACCTAATCAAATTGATGTTGGACAAGATGCAAACATTGGAGGCATCGGTTGCTCCCGCAACATGCTCACCTATGATGAGATTTGTAACGAGCCCATCCACCCATCCATTCTTATTCATCCATACCTCGTACATTGGGAGATGCCTAAATTTAACCGCTTCAATAGCAAGGAATACCCACAACAACATTTGCGGTCGTTCAAACACGGGTGCTACTTAATCGCTCACGATGATGCTTTGCTCTTAAGGACCTTTCCCATGTCTCTGATTGGACCTGTGTTAGATTGGTATAGTGGGTTACCTAAACACTCTATATTTTCATTTAATCAAGTAGCCCAAGCCTTCTTGGATCATTTCTCCATCAATATCATGAAGAAGGTTACCATGACTGACCTATACTCCACGCGTTAGTATGAGGACTAATTTATTGTAGATTTTTTCGCTCGCTGGCGTAGCCTGATTGATCAGCTCACCTTCTAACTACCACAAATAGAACTCATCGAGCTCTTCACATGGGCTTGTGCTAAACATATCTCACCAACCCTATAGGTTTAGAATTTCTGAACATTTGATGAAGCATTCACCATGGCACGAAAGTTATAAATTTTGGCCATCGAAGAGAAGAAAATCCAATTACACAGTAAAAATTTGGCATTCAAGTCGAATGATACCTATTCTTCTTCCAAACCACAAAACAATTATTCAAAAGCTAAGGGCACCACTAATGTAGTGGTACTCAAGGTCATCCCAACTCATTCATCAAATCTAGCTACCCCCTCATCTAGTCTCTCTCCGTCCAAGACTTTTCAATTCGTAAGAGAACAATAGAAATACACCCCAATTGGGAGCCTTACTCTTCTGTCTTAGAAAAGATTATCAAATCCGAGGCCATCACCCTTCCGCCTATAAAACCACACACTAGTTTTGATCATGCTCACCCCATGCCCACATGGTATAAATAACATGACTTCTATAACTATCATCGAGTAAAGGGTCATAGTGATGGTAATTGCATCACTTTCAAAAATATTGTCCAAGAAATGCTCGAGAAAGGTGAGTTAACCATGGATAATCCTAATGCACCTACCAACCAAAACCTACACATCTTCAAGAAACCATTTCCTAATCATGCCCCTTCATCTGATCAAACCGGTGAGACCTCAACTCATGATACCCATACCCGCGAGGTCCACGCTATTTTTAGTGATGCACCTGTTGCTTCCCAGTTACCCCATATTCTGTCCATAGAGGAAATTCTAGCATGAAATCCTCCTTCCACATCGGAACCAACCTCTCATGTTCCTTCACCCACAGAGGAACACCTTTCACCTCCTTCCTCACCTGTGGAGGATCCTTCTGCTAACATCAAGACCATTTCACCTTTGGCTTCACCACCTAAGGAACCGATACCCCCACTACTTCTTCAGTTCATGGAGGATACTTGTTTGCCTCCTCCACCCACAGAGGATCTCCCATCATCTCCTCCACCTATAGAGGAGCACCTATCATCTCCTCCACCTATCATAGACCCATTTGAGATACCTTTGTCTCTTGGTGAGCATTTTCAATCAGCTACACAAGATCCTGCGAACCTACTTTCGGCTCTCTTACCCACGGAAGCTGAAGCTAGCCAATTCCTCATATCTAAGATAAATTTTATGGGAATAGCCATTAGGTCCTCATCAACTCCACCTACAGATGTGTTGTTCTCATGTTTGGCTGATCACTTAGATTATGTGGATAGGGCCTTACTTTGGGGGCACCTTTTGCTTCCTATCTCAACGCAGATGCAGATGTCACTTGCTGATACTTCCACTATCTATCCAAAAATATTTTGACCAATCCAAATGAACACAACTACCTCTATCACAACTTCTTCCATGACACCCATCATAGCTCAACATACACCCTTACCCATAACTCAAACTACATCTAAACCCAAACCCACACCTACATCATCTTCCTCGACTAAACCTATTACCACCTTAGGGGTCACCCCAACCACCAGCCTTACTCATCCACCTATCAAACTAGATTTAGCTACATCCTCTAAAGTCAACATCACACCTACTCCGAACCCAAAAAGAAGAACCAAATCCATAGCACTCATACTCTAACTACACTAATCACACCTGCACTATGCCCATCCATCTTAGGACCTCAACTTCCCAACATGGTTAAGAAACCTCTACCTATCAATAAACCAAAAACACAACAACCCATCCCTTCCTCGCAAACCTCTAACCTACCCAAGCACCTAACATGACTTACACCTACACCTACAACATCTTTACCACCCATACCTCCAATACTCTCCACAACTTCTTCACTACCCACTACACTTCAGTCTTTATCTCTCACACCCCCGCTTGACCTACATCATCTACCTTCACAACACCTCTATTATCCCTATGGGTAACTCGCCCTCTTCCCCCATCTACTTTTCCTTCTATATCTCATACACCCATATCACCTTTACCCAAGAAGGTGCAACATAAAAACAAAAATCTGCAACCCTCCAATAAGGTAGTCAAAGCAACCATACACCCTCCTACCCATTCATCTACCATACCCCTACCCAAATGAACATGACTCGACACCCAAGACCACATCAACACCTAAAATCATAGCTCAACTCACTCCCCTCCTACGAGAACCGTTCCTCAACAATCAGCCATACCTATACCCAAACCCACTTTCACTTCCCATTGTGATCCATTAGTGGGGTCCTATGCCAAAATATTAACCAACCTCCTTAAGAATTTTGTTATCACATTACCACCACTCAGTACCTTACAACCTCCTCAAACCCGGCCAAAAGGGTTTGATGACACTAAAATTTGTGCCTACCATCGTGTGCCAGGCACGATGTGGAGAACTGCAAGGCCTTGAAAACCGTCCTTATCCAAATTGTGTCCTCCTAAGCCAAATTTGATGATGGTGAACTTCTCGATGAGGACCCTACCTCACCAACACCCATTCCGACACTCTACAATCAACAACCACAACCTCCACCCCTAGAGCTCCTAGAACCACCCCGAAGAAATGAAATGAACATGGTTCACATCAGAGAACTTACAACACCATCACCCAAATGTCGTTACACCCATCTCACCTCACAGGTTTTTCTCCTCCGGTAGGTTTCTACC
This sequence comes from Taxus wallichiana var. yunnanensis, assembly GCA_018340775.1. Classification (NCBI taxonomy): domain Eukaryota; kingdom Viridiplantae; phylum Streptophyta; class Pinopsida; order Cupressales; family Taxaceae; genus Taxus; species Taxus wallichiana. Next base: position 382,886,389 of record CM031242.1, read on the forward strand.
CGTCATGTCATTATACCACTCACCCTACACCTTCTCCATTTGCCAACTCCCCTCGATCAACATGATCCATGTTACTACCCATGCTCAGAAGGATAAAGGTAAAGAAAAGGTGATTGACCCACCAACCAATCCTATACCCAACATACCATCTACACCCATACCTAAAATCACTATCCGCAGCCCCACATACCCCATTTCTAATGGAGTCACACATCACACCATGCTCAAACAATTACACCAATCTCCCCTCAAAATGTCCTTATATGACCTCATCCAAACCTTAGAATCTCATCGTCAAGCTCTCATGGAGGTTCTTCAATCTATTGAGGTTTTACCCAATGACCCTGCACCCGTAGCCTCCATTATCACACCTCATCATGTAGCCTCTCTTACCAAATTACCACCTTCATCTACACCTCACCCTATTCACGAAGTAGCCTCCTTTAGCTTCTCGAGAGGAAGAGATCACACCGCACCAAACAAATGACCCGGACCAGGACCTTTTCATCTATGTCCACATCAATGATATATGTGTATGACGTGTAATGATTGATGGGGGTGCTAGCATTAACATCATTTCATCCCATGCATTCACTTAAATGTGCATACCTGACAATTACATGCATAAACATCCTGTCAAAGGGTTACGTTCATTCAATGATGCTATCACCTCTACACTAGGCACCATCATCCTCCACATTCGTGTGTGCCCCACACTATTCCAGAGTTATTCTATGTATTGGAGGGGGAATTCCAATATAATTTGTTGCTTGGAAGACCCTAGATTCATTTCATGGGTTGCATTCCTTCCACTTTGGATCACTGTGTAAAGTTTGAGCACGAAGGGCACACCTACATTGTCCCACTGATCCATCACCTTTTAAAACATGAAACATGCTCTCTCACGACCCAATGATGTGCTCATACCCATTCAAGCATCTACCTCGTGACCATAGACACTTTGTCTACACTTTTGCTTACCAAGACAATCGCAACCTCCACCACACATACCTCTTCCACTCCTACCCCCACTACAACCTCCATGTCCAACCCATCGCCTCCCAATATATTAACTCTACCTTTACATCGACCTTTCACACATCATCTATTCTTTCTACCCATATACCAACCACCAATCCTTGGATGGTGTTTTCCAACACCTCACTCACGGTGAATATCACTTATATAGTGTCAACACATTCCTTACTCCACAAGAATATGGGAGTCTTAAGCAACACCCTTGTTATGATCAATGCATAGGAGAACACATCCTTTATGGTCCTCCTCATATTTGTACCAATCTCATCTATGGGGGACTTGATACTACCACTTACACACTCGAACCACCATCATAAACCCACCCATTTTCTACTGACTTCCATTCTCTTACCAATCACCGTTTTGCCCACACCTTCCTCCACAGATGTGCATGGAAGGGTTTTGGTTTTGGATTTTACGAGCAATGTTAACATACCGTTATTCCATGTACCACCCATAAACATAACGACTGTAGTGGTATCGCTTTCCTGAATCACCTACCAAATAAGCCCACATTGAACCCATCGAGGACTCAGCCCTTCTCCACTTTCTTCACTCGCTTCGCCTTCATCACCACCTTCACTGACAGAGTTGATGGATCCAGAATCTATCCCTCCTATATTTTTTTCATAAACACCATTTCCTTGGGGCCTTTGACTTATCAACCCGAGGGTGAGGCTCCTTCCCCTCTTCCCTTCCCGTATCCTCGAAATGATGGATGATGATACACCTTCCATTAACGGCATTCAATGTCAAGATGATGAATATATACTCACCTACCTTGGTGTAAAATACTCATATATTCATCGGTGCGTTACCCTCGAGATGTAAACCATGTTGAATGAATTGACTACCGAGATCAACATTCATACTCAGGATGACCCGCACATCCTAAAGATTGGTCAATCTTTACATGCTGCTGAGCAAGAAGCCATCACTTATTTTCTCAAAGATTATAACCATGCCTTTGTCTAGTCTTATGTAGACATGCCCGGTTATTGACCCCACCATACTTGGTCCATAATATCGTAACCATTCCCAATGCCAAACCCATCAAACAAAAGCTGAGGAAAATGCACCCTTGCATTACCCTTCTCGTCAAAGAAGAGCTTCAATGCCTTCTTTCTGTTTCCTTCATATTACCCATTGATTATCCTCGTTGGATTTCTAACATTGTCCCTATCACTAAGGCGATAGGGGGACTCTGCATTTACACAGATTTCCATGACCTCAACCTAGCCTACCTAAAAGATGACTTTCCCTTACCCAGTATTGATCAACTAGTTGACCTTACCGCTGGTCATGAGATGCTATCACTCATGGATGGCTTCTTGGGTTATAACAAAATCCTGCTTGCCCCGGCAGGATCAACACAAGACCTTTTTCATCTCCACTGGGGACCTTCTACTATCGAGTCATGCCTTTTGGCCTTAAAAATGTTGGTGCCACATATCAATGGGCTATGACTTACATCTTCCATGACATCATGCATCACATATTGGAAGATTATGTGGACGATCTCTTGGCCAAATCTAAATGCCACTCCAAACACCTTACTAGTCCTCAAAACCATTTTTGACCATCTCATTAAATATTTCGTTCACCTTCAGCCTAAGAAGTGCATCTTCATGGTTATCTCAAGAAAGATCCTAGGATTTATTGTTTCCTTACGTGGTATAGAAGTTGACTCTGCTAAATTCAAGGCCATTCTCAAAATTCCTCCACCCACTAACCTTAGACAACTTCGTATCCTGCAAGGTAAGTTATAGTCTATTCACCATTTCATTTCACAATTATTTGATTGGTGCCAACCATTTCATCATTTGCTCAAGAAGGATGTTTCCTTTAAATGGGATGATGACTACCACAAAGATTTTGAGGCCCTAAAACAATACCTCCTCCAACCACCCGTACTCATTCCACCTAAGGATGATCAACCTTTCTACCTATACATCTCAGCTACCGATCACTCCTTGGGAGCCATGCTCACTCATCGTAATGAACAACACAGGGAAGCAGTGGTTTATTACATAAGCCGTACTCTTTTGGATTATGAAACTCGATACACACATCTCGAAAACTTTTCTTAGCCTTAGTTTTCATTGATACCAAACTCTGCCATTACCTACTCAACCACAAAACCTATGTTGTGACCAACACCGACCCCTTACACTTCATGTATTCCAAACCTTACCAAAATTAGTGTGTCGCACGCTGGCTTATGCTTTTAGCTAACCTTGACCTTGAATTCATTCATCAAAATTCCATCAAGGGCCAAGCCATCGCTGACCAATTGGCCGATGCACCTATTTTTGGGGATCAACCCTCTAACTTTGACTTTCCAGATGAGTCAATTACTACCCTTTCCTGACGAACCCCCTTACCAAATGACACTCTTCTTCGATGGTTCAAAGTGTTAGTGTGGGGGTGGGACTGGCATTATCCTCATTCCACTTGATGGTGAGCCCATACCTATGTGTTTCAAACTCGATTTTGAATGCACAAACAATATCGCTGAATACGAAGTAATCGTATTAAGTCTCCAAGCCACCTATACCCTAAATCTCAAATCAATCAACATCTTTGGTGATTCTCAATTTTTGTAAACCAAGTCAATGGTATATACCAATGTTGTAATGGGCTATTTCAACAATATAAAAATCATGTAGACATAATTTTGACCACCTCTGACCGTTACACCCTTCAAACCATCCCACGTTCAACCAACAAATTTACAAATACCATGGTCTGCTTGGCTTCCCAAATACCCACTTCACCCGCCGATTCTAAAATATTTGTCACCGTACAACGACTCCAATCACCTTCTTATTTACCACGTGAATTTTACTCTATTAGAACCGCTACCTTGGACCTTAGTGACCTTTGGTACAAATAATACTCCGACTATCTTTCTTTCTCCATCTTACCTCCTGGTCTCACCTATAACGGACAACGTGTTGGTCCAAAAATCTGTCATGAGGGTAGATCTATGGATAGATGAGCCAACAGTGTGTAGGGCATAGCCCCTCTTTGAGTCAGCAAAGCCAAACTGGTTTATTGCTATTCTACCAAAGCAGAATCATTACGCAAGTCTCACAATATTCTGCCTTCGGGGGTTGGGATCTCATCCCAGTAGAGGTATTTTCAACTATATAAGAAGGGAAAGAAATGAGGTGGGGAGATAAGAAATATCTGAAGGGAGAAAAGAAATGAATTCCAAAGCAGAAAGGTTAGAGGGTCTATGTTTTGGGTTGGTAGTAAATAGAGCCAAACTTACTCACATAGACGAACAAAGCAATACTGATGAATAAATGACAATAAAGTAGAAGTAGATTCAACAGAAAAAACATACAGATCTAACATAAGAAAGCTCTAATGTATAACACAGGTATTCAGCACAAAGTCTAAATATTGTATTAATATTTCCTTCTGTTACAAAAAGCTCAAAGTCTTTTCTTCTTACTTCTATTTTTCATCTGAAAAGTATCCACCACTTGAATACAACAAGTATTCAAGTATATATAGAAGAAGGAGAAGAGAGAAGGCAAAAAGAAACCAACAACCTAATTACAAAGTATTTACAAAAATATCTAAAAGTCAATTGTTGACTTTTGGCAACTTGGTGGATGACATCATCTCATGGTGCAACATGGATGATGTCATCGTTTGTGCCAACATACTCTTAGATATTTACAAAAATAAGATCGAGAGGAAGGAGACTATTCGTCATCGTCTCGCGGCTGAAAGGGAGTGTCCTACTTCTACTGTTGCTCGGGAGAAGTGATGTTAAACTGGGCCCGATATTCCATGAACTTGCTGATCATGGGCTGAAGTTGATCCTGAGCAGGATCCTTGTGGTGATCACTGATAACTTCACAAGTTTCACATTCATCCATGAGCCTTTCTGGGAGCTTGGCATATTCATTTCCCACCTCTATCAGGAACCCTATAAAGTCACGATAGGCCAGAAGGTTGTTGATGCATTCGGTGTCGAAAGTGGCTTCTGGCCCTAACCCTTGTGAGATGATCTCCTTAAAGATCCGAATAGTTTGGTCTGCCTTCCTCAGGGTGAAAGAAGGAGTGAGCAAGCTTGGGGAAATTCTCAGGATGATTTGCTCCATCTGGTGCATAGCCTCCAAGGCTTCCTCTTTGACTTTATCTATCTTTTCGAGGACAAACTCCAACTGATCGACCTAGTAGTCCGAGTAGAAAGGATTTTGTTGGGGGCTCTGGGGTGATTGAAGACACCGAACTTGACCAGATCTTCGACTGAACAGTCGAGCATTTTCTGGAAGGTCTCATGTTGCAGCCTAGCATGGTCCAACTCTTCGGAGATGGGTCCCGCAATCACCTGGAGTGCCTTGTTCACCTGATTGATGTTTTGATACAACTCGGTGAACTTGACAATTACTCCCTCACTTTCCTTGAGGATTTGGTCTCTCTAGGCGGATACTACCATACCTTGCTCACCAATTTTGGCATATTCATTTATCTTATCCTGGCTCAGGGGCTCAGGAGTTTCGGTGGCAGTTGTAGGAGGTGCACTACCCATTTTCTGTAGGGCTTGGAGAAGATGTTTGTTTTGTTCTTTTAGTAACCTCTTCTCCTCCTTTTTTGCTTCCTAGAGCTTCTTCGCAAAAGGGCATCGACTATAGATAGGGCCTCTCCCGAAGGCTTTTAGAAGATGTTCCCATTGTGACTTGGGTCACTGTATAATCTGTCGGAGATAGATCCTTTTTACCCTTTAAAGGATCAAGATATGCAATCTCCATTACCCTCTCCCCTGATGCCCTCTGAGAGAAGCAGGTTATAGGATTTTGATTCTTAGCCCCCTTTCTTTGGGAAGATGGAGAATTCCATCGGTGCAATAGGAAATTTCCTCTTTACTTGGGTCAAGTCCGAGAGATCCATGCTTTGGACTTATGGGAGTGGGACTAGAAGTAGAAGAGGGAGCAGTGCAGTGGATGAGGGGAAATGGGTAGAGACACTTGGTGGCGGCATCAAGAGGGAGGCCAAGAAAGTGCTCACATGGGGAAGGGACACTGCAGGGGAGGAAGACGTGGGAAAGGAAGGGAGCTGAGAGATGAGAGAAGAAATGGTGGGGGACAGCTCCGCGAGAGAAGAGAAGATGGATGAGGAGGAGGGGGAACAGGTAGAAGATGGGGGAGAGGATATGACCAAAGGAATGGTCACTTGGGTCACATGAGGAGGAGAAGGAGGAGAGGGAGAAGGGATAGAAGGGATCTCAGTAGTTGTAGCAGCGGTGACACCCTGAGTGGATGTGCCCGTCGAAACACCTTCCGCCGCTTCTTTCTCTAGGGAAGCCAGAGTTACAACTTGTTCTTGTGCAGTGGAAGGAGGACTTTCAGGAGCTCCTTCTTGAGCGGTGCTCGATTCACCTTCCTTATCCTTGCCTTTGACCTTAGGCAGATGCTTTGGCCTAACAGGTGCATTGCCCAATGGTGACGTAGTGAAATCTACCCCGAGGTAGATGAGGCCATTCATCCTGCACTATTGTTCGTGTCTCCGCAAAGTTTTTTTGACCCTTTCTTCAATGGACTGGGGCACTTTTGTTCTATCGATTGCAGTAAATGGCCAGTTGTCCCCATCCATGTCAAGATACACCTGATCAACTTCTTGATCAGTAGTTTGATAACCTTTTGGGACAATGGCCATGTCGTACTGAATGATCTCTGCCAGGGCCAGTGAGAATGGTCCTTTCTTCTAAGCTTGACCTCATGATATAGGTCGATATAAATGTCCTCGATCTACAGAATGTGGATTGGATCGAGTTTTTCCCTGGGAAGGCAATTCCTTGGGTCAAAAGTGGGCCTGGCCGGGAAGTTGTGCTTTAGATTTAGCAGTTCTAGCTCTGCAAACATCTCTGGGCTTTGTGGTGGGAAAGACAAGTGTACCTACCCACTGTAAGGGGGAAAGGAGTTCCACCCTTCTTTCTCTTCAAACACTTTTCGTGGTAGGTTATGAGCTGTCTGGATAGCTCCAACAGGATCAGCTTGGGGCCAGCATACCTCGGTAATTTAGTGGGCTCCCCTAAGAAGTTAGCTGCCCTGAGATAGGTGAAGGTGGGAAACTGTGTAAACAAGGCCCCCCACTTCTCTGTTGCTGTGACAATGCTCTTGGTCATTCGACCGTGAGTCATGTTGGGCCTCAAAGGCAAACGATGCCATAAAAGAAAGCATCGTTAATTTTAGTGAACTGCGGGATGTTGTTCTCCAGTTTCAGCTCTAGGTAGTACTCATATATTCTCACCTGGGGCCAAACCCCGCATCGGTTTAGTGCCGGATAATCCCTTTCCGAGGCTGCAGCGTAAACTACGTAGGAGTTCATGTAGAACCTCCCCGTTGTGGTGAGTTGTTGGAGCTGCTCGGATATGGTACTGCTTATTATCTCCACCCACTCAAAGCGTTGATCAGGTACGTTCTTGTTCATGGTCTCCAGGTACCTGAGCATCCACTTATGAAAGTAATGGGCGTCAGAAATCCCAAATACTCTACTCAGGAACGTGATGGTATCACTTAGTTCCTCAGAGAAATCGCTACAGTGAATAACCTGTGGCCATATGGTTATCACCTTCTTGTTCTTTAAATATACTTCATTCATCAGCTGCATGCACTGGTCTTCATTATCCTCCCATGCCTTAATGCAGTCCTCTTGGCTCACGGCCACAAAATGCCGGTGGTGAGGGATGTCAAGCATGATTTCGAAGTGCCGGTGGTAATGTTGATCACAACTTCACCCTTTTCATTTTGGACACACCTCGTGTCTTTGTTGTAGCAGCAGGCCACTACCATCATGAATTCATTGTTCACTGCACTGATGGGATCCCCCCAGCAAAATGCAAGCCACTACCTACTAGTTTTTCCATCTAAGGACTCCCTATGACCCTCCTGGTTCTGGCCCAGAAATCTTCCATATCGATGTGACCGAGCTCTGAGTCTCTTATATCCAGGTCACATTCTGCCTGAGACTCGGGCATTCTGACCCTTTGGTACTTGTATTTCATCTCTTCCTCTGTAAGCTTAGCTTTGCCCTTTGATTTGGTCAGTCTCTTGCTTGATGTAGACATATGTGGATCTGAGTTCAGTTGCTGATCTACAAGAAGAAGAAGCGAAACCCAACGCAGAAGAGCCATGTTAGCTGTTAGATCTTCCATTAGAGTATTACAGAATGAGGAGTTAACAATTTAAAGGCCTCAGGGCACAGGGCGCATGAACACTACAGGCTGTAGGGTTAATAGTATGGTGCACAAAAGAAGGGTGTTACAAGGAACAAATTAGCGCCAAAGGTGCGGGGCGCAAGGATGTTGCACATGACATTTTGTTATTGTAAGAAAAAGTACGCCTACACCATTCATGTGTTTTATACTGGGCGCAGATAATTTTCATGTTGCACGGGGACAGGATGCACCAATGGTGCATATATTTTTCATGTTACATGGAACTTTGGTGCGCCGAAGGGCGCAGGGTTGATGTGTGTAACATAGGCTTTATGTGTGCAAAAGGGGAACTTGGCACGGCGCAGGGAAGGCTTGCATGACATTGTGCTACTATAAGAGGGGATGCACCTGTGCCATCCATGTGTTTTATACTCGGTTTCACATGGTGCGCAGTATTTTTCATGTTGCAAGCGGGATCAGTGTGCCTTCTTGGCGTGACTGTATTTTATGTAACAAGCATGGCGAATGTGCCAAGAGGAAAAAGCATAGTTTTAAACTAATCTTTCAGGTTTTCTCTTTCCTGACAGGCTCGTGATCTTTCAGGCCTCTTTTACAGGGTTTTTGGATGGTGAAGGGGGCACAGCAAGGAGATCCAAGTGATTTTTGAGGCAGATCCCTCCTTACCAGTAGATCTGGAAAGAGAAGGAAGAGCTTGGGGGAGAAAGACAGCAAGAACAACAAAAAAGGGGGTTTAACAAATCCATTGCCTCCTACCATACAAATAATCAAAACAAAACATAGGAGGAGTAAGAACCACCTACCTAGAAATATATAGTATGTGAGAGACGAAGTGGGGTCCACAAACGTGACATGAGGATGACAGGCGAGCTGACAGGTGCAGAGGAATAAATTTATCACGTGTTTTCTGACTGGTGAAAGTGACAGGGCGGATGCACCTATATATAGGCAAAGGTGCAATAAATGCGCCAACCACTTTTTCAAGTGGTGCATCAAAACTCATGTTGACACGTAAAATGGTGCACCCTTTGGCGTGGATAAACACGTGTCAACACAGAGATACTTGCGCCTTTGGCGTAAGTTTATAACTATCAACATCCTATTCCTTGCACCCTTTGGCGCACCAAAACACAACGCAAGTAACAATTTTTGTTGACATGAAGACGTATGCACCTTAGCGCATGCGAAAAGATGCATCATGGGGAGGCGCATCAATTGTTGTGTCAACACCTTAAAGGGTGTGCCAAAGGAAATGAAGAGGGCATAGCTTTATCCCGTGTTACATGCACAAAAAGGTGCGCCACGCCAAAAAAGACTAAGTTCGGAGAACTGGATTTCTCGGAAAGGGACTTTGCAACATTCCGAATGCAGAGGGGTCTGACGAGGGACCAGACAAAATTTGGTAGGGTTACCTGTAAAATTTCCCTTGTCAATTTTAAAGGATAACACAATGCACCTTCCTTAAAAAGGTCTCCCGTTATGTCATCAAGGGGGCCTTCTCTATAATCATGGCTTTGATGGTATTCTCTTACGATGCCTCACGAGTTATGAAATTCCTTATACCATTAAGGAAGTTCATGATGGCATATGTGAAGGTCACTTTAGTGGCAATGTTGTTGCTAAACGTATTCTTCACGTAGGCTATTATTGGCTGACCCTTAACTATGATTGTTGTGACTACGTCAAATGTTGTGTAAAATGCCAACAACATACCAATCTTCATCATACACCCAGTCATGCCTTACAAGTCACCCATGACCTTTGGCCTTCTCTCAATGGGGTTTGGATCTTGTCGGAGAGATCAACCCCCATTCTTCCCAATGACATCAATGGATCATCACCACTACCAAATACTATACAAAATGGGTTGAAGCCATACCACTCATCTACATGAAAGTTGAGAAAATATGTGAGTTCATAAATCATCACATCATTTTCCATTTTGGTGTTCCTCGTCACCTCGTCACTGATAATAGAAAACAATTCAAAAACAAAACATTGCAAAAACTTTCATGACACCTTTGGCATTCAGACTAAGTTTCTCATCACCTTATTACCCACAAACCAACAAATCAAGCCAAATACACTAACAAAACCTTAAAAAAATTCTCAAGAAAGTGGTTAATGATACTGGGAAGGATTGGCATATGCACATTCCTTTTTCCCTATGGGCATACCGCACTAGTATTCACACTTCCACTGCTGCCACACCATTTTCTCTGGTCTACAATACCTAGACGTTGTTCTACCTCTCGAAGTCCAAATTCCCTCACTCTACATTTCTCTCCATGACATGCTTAATGATGACGAATTTCATCAAGACCATTTATCATAGCTTGAGTTATTAGACAAATGTCATCTTAACGCTCTTGATCACCTTCAAGTTTACCAAAAACGTATCAAACGTGCCTACAACAAACGTGTCCATGAACGAACCTTCCAAGTTGGTGACCTTGTCCTGAAATAAAATCAACATGTAACTAAAGTAGAAAAAAAGTAAATGGGGCAAATTTTCTCCTAATTGGCTTGGACCATACATCGTGACTCATACTTACGGATCAGGTGCTTATCATTTATCTTCACTCAATGGTAAACCTGAACCTGAGCCCCTTAATGCCTTGCATCTTTGACCATTCTATTGTTGACTTTTAGTCCTACCTCACCTTTTATCTCTTTCCATGTTCGTCCCTTGAGCACTATCCACTTCATACACCTCACCAATGATTAAGCAAGAATCATGTGAGTACCACACCGTTATCTTCTCATGAATATGTCTACCATGGCACTACACATAGCATGATTCTCATGGATACTTTTCATCTACCTTTAGATGAGATCCCATGATTGTTTCACCCTGATTTTTTGAACAAGAATCTTATTCTTCACCTTGGTCTTGTCCATGACTTCAAAGCCCTCACATGGGACCTAACTCCTCAGTCAAACTTCTAATACAAAATATGACTCCCTCAAAAGGACATCTTCCTCTAGACAACTATTGCTATAAACGTAATGCTCCTCGAAGGACAACTATGCAAAGCCCTTTAAAAAAATGAGAAAATTTGAAGCTTCCCGCATCGATCAGCTTCACGAAGACCTCAAGGAGTTAAAATTCCTCATCCCATATAGACTTCTCACATCGATCATTTTATCTTAAATACAAGTCAAAACATAAAACTTTTTGGTTATGGACTTTTCCCTTGTGACCTTGGATCTCTTTCTCGGAAGAACATGTTACCTCATGCCATATAAAAAATTAACCACCTTTCACTCTTCTCACCATTCTCACACCCATTTCCTACCGCCTCAAGGGACCTCTTGGAAACCAAGACATTTGGTGATCATGTGACTACTTTTCACCTTAGAACAATCAATCATGTAATGTCTTTAGGGTCTTATGTTCATCAGCTCCTCCCAGGGTATGATCTACTCAGTATGATCCTAACCAATTAGGTGGCTTTATTCCCCATCTTATCTATTAGCCATCTTTGTTTACGTTTTGATTACCTTATACAAGACTTGGTCCTCGACACTTACCTTTGGGGTAATCTTCTTCTTCTTTCACCGTAATTGACATCACCTATACCAATTTTTTTATAACCCACCCGCACCTAATAGACCTAAAACCACAACATACCTAAAACCTTCTAACTCATTTTCATACCTCATCCTATTCTTTCCTAGCTCATAGGAGAACTACATCGGCCTGAGGTCCCTTTTCACCGAGACTATGTAAGTAGCAATCTGAGGGCATGGTGCCCTTGGAGGTTAGCTCAGCCACTCTCTACTCTAACCAATCCATCTTTCATATTCCTCAAATACATTCTACCCCACTTAGTTTCCTCTTTATATCAACAATTGAAAATCAAACCAAACAGACAACAAGTTGCTTAACATTTTTATCATCATCACAACACACATTTATTACACCTACCATTTCTCTACCATCATCATGTATGTCTTATACCACATCTCACATATGACCCATATTATTATTCATTAAAAAAATAATACATCATAACTTCAACTACTTTAAGCATAACCATGCCTATGACTCCGACTTGATCCATGCCTAAACCAACTCGACTCCACCATACCTAACCAAACCCGACTCAACCATGCCTATGACCTGACTTGATCCATGCCTAAGACCTAACCCAACCATGCCTAAACCAACCTCGACTCGATCCATGCCTAAGACCTAACTCAACCATGCCTAAACCAACTTGACTCAATCCATGCCTATGACCTAACCTGACTTCATCATGCCTAATTCACCTAATTTCCATCCATATCAAAATTCTCATCAAAACATCAACAAATCAAGAATCTCATGTATCTCATCATACAAATAAATGTGTATCTCAACACAACATACATGGATATCCCATCATGTCCATCATCTCACAATCATCGGCACGTAGGCTAATACTCAATACAAAATGTCATCGACACGCAGGCTGGTCTCATATACAATAAAATGATGCATCAATACAAAATCTCTTTGGCATGCAGGTTGATATATGCTCAAAATATTCAACAAAAACTCTCGTACATCCTCACTATCTTCGGCACACAATCGGTATATATCAAAAATGACTATAATACATCAAAATCAAAAGCCACATATCAGGTGTCTCGGTGGATATCCTCCATCTCTATATCACCTATACCCTCTGCCTCCTCCACCCCTGTATGGCAACCTACTAGCATCTCCCCACCCATCATAGGTGGTGGCTAAGTCCTTGTTAGCGCCTCACCTGGAGTGGGTCTCCGTGCGTTGGTAGCCTCTCCCTGATTTGGCATCAAAGCTTGATGGCCCCCTATGCTCTCCAAACTATGAGTATAGGATCTAGTCCTTTCACTCGACCCCTGTTGTGCTCAAAGCCTCTCCATAGGATAGAAATTCTATCTCAACTACCATCAGCTAGTCCTGTAGTATTTGGCCTCATCTAGGGCATCTCATAACTTGGATATAGGCACGATCTGTGGTGGCTCCATAGGCCTCAGCCCCTATACATGTCCTGTAGATCTGGCTCCCCTTGCACTATGAATCGGGACCTGTCCCGTGCTGTGGTGGTGCCCCATGTCCTATGCCTATATCTGGGCCTGTAAGGCCCTAATCTATGCCTGGGCCGTAGCTAATCGCCCTGCAAACCTTCCACCTATTCCCGAAAGGCTACCACTGATCATCATCCTCTCCTCCATCTCCATCCCCACCACTACCATCTAGGTTCAGCGAGAGACTGGACACTATACATGTAGCTCTGCTACCTCTACCTCTGAGCTTTCCAGCCATATGTCTATACTATACCCAACTAGGTAATCACACAATAGCCACCCCCCCTTTATAGGGCGTCTCTCTACACCGTGATGGTGGCTAGATATGATTGATTGCCTCGGTATGGGTGGTATGGCTCATAAATGCACCGCCCACCACTGTTTGTACCTATCTGTGACCCTCGCATCATCTATCTGTTTGTCCACTGCCTACTCCTCCTATACTGTGGGCACTGTAGGCTGTGGTAGAGGTAAGGGCCTCTCCACATCATCTCTCCTATACTACAGGAAGGGCGGAGGTACATCTTGTAATAGCCCAAATTGCTTCTTGACTCTGTCCACCGAGATCATCTCGTGCTCCCTGGTATGGTGACCCTATATCCATCTCACTAGCCGGAGCTCATTAGCTCCTCATGCATATGCCCGTATGAGGGGAATCTCACATACCGCATCCATATAATGTCCACTGGAAAACCCTCCAATAACCATCGAAATAGGCTACATCATGTGTGGACTGTCTCGATCTCTCGCTCTCCAAAAGCCAAAGACTCCATCCCCTCGTACTCCCACCCACGCAAATATCGGTGGGAATGCATCTTCTCAGGGCATCCCTACTGCCGCACACAAGCTATGTGCTCATAAGCCCAATAGTGTAGTAAGAAGGTATAACATAGGCTGAACCTATGCAGCCACCCATATGCCCATAACTCTCTGTACAGCTGCACTAGGAATGCTGGCACCCAGGAAAAGTGGGTCTCATCTATCATCATGTCATGGAGTACCCCCATCAATGATCAGGGAAAACATCCACCCTCTGCATCTGGCAATGCAAAGCAGCACACTGCCTCCATCAAAAGAACCACTAGCCTCATCTCCTCCGGATGGGCTAGGTACATCTCTCCATAGTGAATGCTAGCACTATGGAATGTCATCTTGGCCATCCCCTCACCAAACACCATCAACATCATCTCCTCCAAGGCCTCGGAGGAGATAGAGTAGACCTGCATACCCAATATGGGTAGTCAGTAGAATCCTAAACATGTTCTTTAGGGTGACAATGATCTCACCCGTCGGTAGGTGGAACATGTTGGTCACGGAATCCCATCTATCGATGAGCACGACCATCAAACTAGTCTTCTATACTACATTCTGATAGCGTAAAACTCCACTCATGCCCACCACCTCCACATGTTGCATCTCCTCGGGGATGTTGCAGCTCCTCTAGGGTAGTTGTATGGAGATCGTGCACTATCACGAGCAAGGATGGGACCATTTCCCACATACGTAGTTGATCTCTCCCCTACATCCAATACTAACAACACATTAATACACATTTTTATACCCATAATTTCCCCTATCATTTCCCAACACCCTATTTTTTTGATCCCCCAACTTATGGCACTTTTGACCCCTTTCTCTCCACATCCTAATTGGTGTCTATTATCTCCAACTGACCCTAATCACCCCTTAACCAGCATTGGTCACCTATTTAGTGACTGGTACTAGTTCAACCCTACGATGCTAGCCACACTTGACCGACGCACGGTCACACTTGACTAACGCCAGTGATCCATTGTTGCCAAAAAAACCCGGGACCCCAAACCCCCTTTTTCTCAAAACCTGCCCACCTTGACCCTTTTCCCCCTAATAAACACCTACACCTCCCTTCCACCTCATCCCCTCCCTTCCTCTCCCATTTCTTTCTCTCCCCATTCCTATTTTACCCACTTTCCCTCTCATTTCCAAATTTAATTTTTTTTTCACCCACCCAAAAACAAAAACCACAAAAAAATTTACAAATCCTATAATTTATCTAATTGAATAGAACTAGAGTTGGAAACTTACCTCATCATGTTGATGTCATCTCGGCACATCCGCCACCGCACCATCGGTCTGCCCGATCCCTCTCCACCTCTACCATCACCAAATTTCCACCGTGTCTCTAACTAATCAAATCACACGCACCGATCCTACTGACTCGCCTCTCACCAACCAATCACCTGCCATTCACACTGCCAACTTAACACTCTGCTCCATCTCGGACACTTTTCCCTCTTTTCTCTCTTTTTGTCATTTTCTCAAATTGTAATATGACAAATAAATAACAAAAAAACACATATTTTTTTATTTTTATAACAAACCCAACCCAACCAATGTTGGTTCACCTTCACCGCAGCAGTGTTGTGCCCTACCTTACCATGGTCGGTTGACCTATACCGCATCGCCACTTACCCTTGACCGCATCGGTCACCCTCTCTGGCACAAACCCAATAATTTACCCTATTACCCCGCCTATCCCTCCTTTTTCTTCCACACCTACCCTTTACCCTGATCATTTACCCCACCTCACCTTTACCCAACCCATTTACCTCACCCTCCTGACCTCATCATTTCCTACCTACCCTCATCCTCCTTTGGGGACTCATTATTTTACCCATACCTCGGCCTTACCCGTGCCCTGACCTAGATATTTGGACCTAGACCATCGCTAGTGACCTTTGACCTCATGTGTTCGCTATACCTTGCGGCACTGTTACCTGTGTTATTGACCTAATGACCTTACCTAGCCTATTACCGTGACCGTTTATCCTGACCCTACTTTTGGTGTACCGAACATACCTAAACATTCTTGCACCTAACCTACGTTGTGTTTCCTAACCATATCCTATACCTTGGATACCGAAATCTTTTTGACCTTGTTTGGATAAACCTATCGACCTTAGACGATGTAGAGTTTTCCTACTCTTCAACTAGGTAACGTGTTGTAGTTTATATGTGTGTGTGCATTTTACTATTACTATCTTTGACCCTGACCCATTACCTAGATTACCCGAGCAGACCTTTAACCCCTTTTCCCACATTCCCCACCTTCCCTTTTATCATATTTACCTTTTATCAAACCCCTCATTGACTCTTCCTTCGCCTCGTCAATTCCTTATTTGAGGGGATCACCTTCACCAACACATGGGGCAACCACATCTTATTTTTTTTAGTGTCACTTACTAATACAAGCTACGCAAAAAAAGGGGAAAAATGTAGACACTAAAATTAGGTCACACTCCCTTTGGTTCCTTCACAAATAAACACCCTTCATCACATTAACCTAGCAATGGCCCCTTTCACTCCACTAATATTAATTTAATTAATTAAATTAAATTAATTCATTATCCTCACCACATTTATTATTTAAATATCTTAATTAGGGATAATGTCCACATACATCTCACCTAGACACCTCATCAAGCCAACTCACCCTAAGACCTATTCTTAGTAAGTTGCCATAACTAACTAAGACTTACCCAAACCCTAAAAATCAATGCCTACATTCCCTCTAACCACATTCTTGCATGCTTACAAGAATCTTCCAGTCTAATCCATGGGTGAACGACACAAGATCCCAGAAAATCAAGGGGATCTACCTAGTTTAGTAAACCTAGAAAATCCTGCCTTGACCAACACCGAGTACCCATAACTATTTCCTTAAGTTTGGAATCACCGTTAATCACCTTTTAATCCCCAAAACAACCTTATTTTGGAGGTTAGAAAACATTGGCACATTCTGAGAGATATCGCATCTTCTGAGAATGAATTTCAGCGAGAACACACATGCAAGGAAGGAGATCAAGCATTTTCTCTTACATAGCCATCCAACATTCACCCCAGCACAGATTTGATCCAACCAAGCAAAAGAGAATGCACATGTAGCCCATGCAGAGCTTTCCAATGTTTAGTGATCCTCAACAGCATTCAACCCCTTTCCAGTACCTTCATTCATCACTCACAGACACCCAGGACCAGATTTCAAGTAAGTGGAACATTTTACTTCTTTGGTTCATTGGTTTCATCATTATATTGTCATCCTTTGTTTCCTTAGCCACCCATTGAACTCCATTCATACTCACCCCTCCACATACCCATTAAAACCTCACCAAACCCCACCCAAACAGCCTAATACATCTTTCCAACCAATCAATTCCTTGTGTAATCATAAGGGAGATCCAGAGCCCATTCTGTGGCGCATTCCTAGTATTCCACAGTAATCGGCACCAATTTTCCCCAACCGGCATCAGTCACCCTTAACTAGCATCGGTCTTTGTATTTACCCATACAACCTAGAATAGTGACCTATCCACCTATTTCCACATCACCCTTAATCACTTGTGATCTACCTGAGACCTCTGTCAGGACCTACAGAGACCCGAACCGCATTTGGTCTCATGGATCTTATTTTAACTTAGCATGTTAGATTAGATCTTTCTTATTGTATTTTTTATGAGATACCCAAATAATTTTAATTAAATTAATATTTACTTCATTACCAACATTAAATTGTTTTAAACAGTGGACTAACAGCTATCTAGGATGTATCACACTTCCTAGATCTAGCACACACTAGGCAATTCATTGCACATATTGTTTAACTATTTCTGGTGGTCTTGCTTTTCATTACAGGTAGTTCCTCCCAGCCAATAGGAAGTTCTCACAATCAGCTATGGATCAAGGAGTCAACACACGCACAACAACCCAACAACCAACATTCTAATAGGTATTCCTCCAACATGCGTTACCCTATCTGTTTCATCAATATTTCAAAGAAACGTTCTAAGATTTAGGTGAAACATCTATGACTGCATTATCATGCTCTTGAGTAAGGTGCTTTATTTTTGTGTCCTTTTCCTTTTTATCCTCCAAGAAGCACCCAAATTTTTTCCACCTTATCCATATTTTGGCATGCTACTTTTGTGGACACCTTAATCAAAGTGTTGCTTACCTGCTCATTTGAAAATTGGGTTGGCTTAATGTTCATATGGTGTGTATGAGGCACCTTCCTCATCTTCTTTGAAGTGCACACCTCCTCATAGACATCAAAATCAAGATCATCCATGTGAATCTACATGCCCTAAGATAGATGCATGCAAATTTCGGGTCCATCCAATCCCATCCATATAACTATTTTTTTGGTAGTGTACTCTAAAACAGTTCAAATGGTTCTTGAGAGGTAATTTAGATAACCCAAGTCTTGAGTACCTACTGCTTCTTATTCTTCATGCACACTTTCATGCTTGCTAACATCCTCTTGCACTAATGCATCCTCTTCTTTCTATGTGGCTATGCCTCGCAGCCCATAGGACAACGTCTTCAACCACCTGGTTGACATCCTCCTCATATTTCCCTTCTTCATTTATGGGGTGCATGAGGACTTCTGTATCCCCACCAACATTGATTTCTCCTTCACCAGAGATATCTTTGCGAATACACACACTGGGTCTATAGTCTTATAGACTACGGGCTTTCCAATATTTCCACTCATTCTTGAAGTTTCCTCTAATTCATACATGCTTGGTTGTGGAGACTCCCCTCACTATCTTGTATAGGAATATATTTCCTATGCTTTCTCCTCTTCATCCTTTACAGGAGTCATGCACAGTGATTTCCTTATTGGCTATGAAGTTCCAGCACCAGTGTCTCTTGAAGCATGCCTCTTCCTTAGAATCCTTCTAGTGTGCACAAGTTTGGAATTGTCTTTAAGTTCCTCTTGTTCTAGGATGTTTTCTAGTCTTATATGTATTGGGTCTTCTAGAGCAAGGGGTGTAGATGTAACATTCCTTGAAGTCCCCATTGTTTGCTTCTTCTTAGGAGGTCCTAGAAGAGCCATATCCATGCCCTTCACCACTTTTTCATCCTTGAACCTTGGCCTTAGGTAAATATAGACACGCGTTGGTTCAATTTTCCCTACAGCCAAACTCTTTGGCGTGATGTCAATATTATCAGACTCCATGGTTTCTACATAGGCCTCCTTACCTAGCCATATATGTTTTGTTTAGAATGTGAATGTCTCTGCTACACTTTTTTAACATCGAATGGGCCGACAAGCGTCATGAAATATATTTACAGAGTCCTTAAAATATCTTGTGGTAAACAAAAAGGGAAACTTACACCATGGGATCTTCTCTCCAGACTTCATGTGGAAGCACCCCAAGCTGAAATGTTGGTAAACTACAAATTTAGCTTCTCCATCCAAAACCTTTGGTAGCTCGTGTGGAATGCGCCATTCTCCCTCAAGTTCCTTGCACATTCTCTAGAACCAATGGTCCAAGCACCCTTTGTATATTTCAGAAACATACCCATGCAATGTGTACTTAGCATATCTTTTGGCTAGGGACTTGTTCTCTAATGGAAACTCCCATATATTTTCCCTAGGACCATCTAGTACCCCAACTTCACTAAACACAATTAATAACAAAATTGTGCCCTAGGTTATCTTCTCACCTTTATCTGCTTAGATGCACACCTCATTCACTAAGCTCTTTGTAATGTAACCAACAATGTTGTAGTAGGTCTTTTTGGCCATTTTTTGCGTTATATGCAACTAGCACATGTTTACCTCGTTCCATCACTCAGTGGCCCCTATTTTACTCCTTGCTAACTATGTTACTACTTTGGTGGCCAAGTCTGAGATATTGGTGACCTTGAAAGCTCATCCCCCTTCTTATAATTGTATAGGGTTGTTATGGCATTAATTCCCTCATCATCTGTCAAGTCTCCAATAATTTCTAAGCCCATGTCACATAGCTCGGTAAATTTTCCAATCAATTTGGCATTTATCCTTATTCTCCTATTCGCGAAATAGAAATAATCTTCATGGACCCGTGATATTAGCCACTAGTATTATTACGTAGGATTTCCAAAGTAGGGAAACTCTAAGATCTGCATTACACCCATGCTCTCAAGTAATTTCTTCACCGAGGCATCTAAAACCCTAGTGTCATCCATCAGTCACCAGTTAGTCTTTCTGTAGACTTTTGTCACAATGTCCTTCATACATTTTATAGTGTGGTGGTTAATCTCTGCAACCCTACACTGAGTAATATTTGTTTTCCATAACCTCCCTTCAATGAATCCTTCTAGATACAACATTTCCACTAGCCACTCCTCTGTTGGATCGTCAACCTCCTTCTCTACTACTGAGCTTTCTATGGTACCATCGCCCCTTTTGATTCTACAAATGGATAAAAATGCTAGTCACCATTCTGTCACACACATGCACCACTCCTTTAATCCTGCTTCCATGTGTGGGGTACTCAACACCATGCTTCACAATGTAATCGGTTTACTCAATCTACAAAATTCTCTTCGTCTTTAGCTCTTCTTTGCATTTCACAATTTTTTTCCAAGTTCGTAAGGTAGAAAATGAGGTTGGAACGTTGACTTTAAACCATGTTTCAAAAATTCCCTTCATTAATTTCTCCACCTACCATAGTACACAATATTAATTTCTCTTGAGCATGTTGCATGCCTCATTATCTTATGCTTCAATTTCTCATGCCTCAAAATTATTCACCTCAGTCATAATTTCCTAGTGTGCCACTACTTATCCGTCACATATCTCCTCTACCCGCGCTTCCTTAAGCCAAATTATTTTATCCAATGTGACCCAACATACATAGTCTCCAATGTTGCAGCCTCCCTTGAATTATACTAAGTGCCCAATACCTTATGTGGTCTTTATTTTTTAGCAATTCTTGGAAGTTCTCATGAATTTTTAAACCTTTCTCCTTTTGTTCTTCTTATGGCTACCTATGATTTTGTTTCTTTTCCATACCTTATTTATTTACCCCACACTAAGGGTATGTGTAATCCTTTGTGCATATAAACACTTTAGATTGTGGTCATCTTCTGGCATGCAAATGTGTTTATTACATAAAACACTAAACTAAATTGAAAAGGCATAGCGAGGAAGAAGGAAATACATTAAAATAAAATACAATAAAGGAAATCTAATTTAAATGGAAATACTACCTTATTAAAAACACCAAGAAGGCTTATTTATAGTAAGGCTTTAGCCTACTCCCATTGAAGTAACCGGGTAACCGTGTTCCATCAAGTGCCTCTAATTGGAAAGCACCTGATTCAAGTATGTGAGTGATAACATATGGTCCCAACTAATGCACCTTAATCTTTCCTGCATGGCATAGAAACTTTGAATCATAAAGAAGTAGCATCTACCCGACCTCAAGCTTCTTGTCCTTGACGTTTCTTTCATGCCTTGCCTTCTCGTCGGCCTTTTCCTTCTTCTAACTCCAACGTTTTATGTTGCACCTCTCATCCTAATGTATTAACTTATAAATTTTTTCTTCTAATGCTTTCTCATCAGCTAGACCTCCCATGTGTGCAATACGTAAAGAAGGTAACATGAATTCCATGAGAATAACTTCTTCTATGCCAAACACCAACTAAAATGGTGTGGCCTTATTCAACTTTTGTAGGTTGCTCTATAGACCAAAAGTATAGTAGAAACTTTATCATCCCAATATTTCCTTCCAACCTCACATATTTTTTCAAGGTCTCGCTCAATATCTTGTTGAAGGCCTCAGCAGTCCCATTTTCTTTAGGGTGATAAGGTGTAGTCTTGTGGTGCATGACCATAAATTTATGCAATAATATATTGATTTTCTCATTTAAGAAGTGTGTTCCCTTATCACTTTTCAAACTCAATAGACATCCATACCTAGTAATAATATTTTCCCATAAGAACCTTGTTGTTATAGGCATTGTATAGTCCTTTGTAGGTGTTGCTTCTACCCACCTTGTAAGATAATTTGTACAAGTGATGATGTAGCACAATCCAGTTCTACACATGGCTAGGGAAATAGGACCCACAAAGTCTATTTCCCATTTTTCAAATGGTTCTGCACTAGTAATAGGCCTCAAAGGCATTTCATCTCTTTGCCCAGGTTTTCCAAGGCACTGACAGTGATCACACACCTTACAATACTCTTTACAATCCTTGTACAGGGTCTCCCACCATAAACCAATGAGTAGAATCTTGTGCATGGTGGTGTCACCTACATAGTGCCCACCTGTAATACCATCATGAGCCTCTTCCATGATATCCATGCACTCATGTTCTAATACACACCGGCACAATACTTCATCTTGGCCTAGTTTGTATAAGTCACCACTGATCAACATGAAAGGTGTGGTGCAAATCACAAGTTGTTTCTTCTCTAAATCTTTCATTCCTTCTAGTTCCATACATATACATAAAAAGATAGCAATATCCTCTAATTCTAAAGGAATGAGGTTTAGTAATCGTGCATGGGGCATTGCATCTTCAATTGTCGTTGAGTCCTCTCCGATTGAATTCTTGATAAGTGGTCTAGTCCAAATTTATGTTTACATGGTTTTACCATGATTTGTAAAGTCAAAATCCGGAATAATAGTACCCATCGACATATGCACCCCTATAAAATGGCCTTATTTACCAAGTATTTCAATTCTATGTGATCTATATAAAACAAAAAGGTGTTACTAGCAAGTACTTGTCTAATCTTATGCAGCATATAGATCATCGACAAGGCCTCACGCTCGATGGTCAGAGGTATAGTTATGTTCTACGGGGTTTGAATTTCTACTAGAAAAACAAATAGGATCATATATAATACCTACTCTAGGATGAGCTAACACCGTGCCAATGGTCATGTCAGAGGCTTCCACATGTACGTGAAATGGTTAGTTCCATGAGGGAAAGCACATAATAGGATTCATAGTAAACCTCTCCTTTAATGCTTCAAATGCATGCTCTGCAGTTCTCCCCAATAGAATGTCCCTTTTCCTTTTAGTAACTCCTCCAAGGGTATGGAAATCTTAGCATATCCCTTGATAATTTTTTTGTAATACCATGTGTGGCCCAAGAATCCATGCACCTAACTCTGACTTGTAGGCTCCTCTAGTCCTACGATAACTACAACATTAGTTGGATCTCGCTAACAAACCATCCTTGTAAATGATATGCCTAGCAGAGCTCCAAAGGTTTTAGCGAGATATGCACTTAATGTTTAAAGATATTATTAACTATTTGCACCTCTCACAAATTAATCTCAAGTTATCACAATGATCCTTGACAAGCCCATATACTATCCAATCATCCGTAAACTGCAAGAATTTGTAAATAAAATCCTGGAATTCTTGAACAACTATGTGAAAAAATACAGTAGGTGCATTCTTTAGACCAAAGCGCATCACCGTATATACAAATATTCCCAATTTAGTCATGAATTTTTTTTTCTCTTGATCTTTTTTAGTAATTCGTACCTGGTGATACCCAGGAGAATCCATCTGTAAAGAGTAAATCTTGCGCCATGCAACGCCTTCTACACCTTCTAATATTTGCTCAGTGAAATGTGTAGGAAAAGGATCAATCACACATGTAACATTCAGCTCCCTATAGTCCACACAAATCCCAATCTTTCCATATTTCTTTATACTAATTGTCATGGGGCTAACCCACTCTGATTCTTCTAGGGGCTTAATAATGTCAAATTTCAACATCTTGTCAATTTCTTCTTTAACTTTTACGCACAAGTTAGGGTTCATCCTGTAAGGTCTCTTCCTAACCAGGTGCGCACCTTCCTTTAGCTTAATCTTCATCTCACCCAAAGATTCATGCAATTATTTTAACTCATGGTTTCCTCTAGGAAATAAGTCCTGAAATCATGTAGTAACTCAATTATCTTAGCCACTTCAGAATTAGACCAATAATCTCCAATAATGTCCTCCTTAGGTTCATCATCTATGCCAATGTTCACTTTCTTAGTCTTCATAGGTTCATGATAGGTGCATACCTTCTTATCTGCAGCATCTATAACCTCACATGTACCTTATGAATGATCAATGTCTAAATTTTCTACTTCTTCATCATCCACTATGTAGACCATATTTCCTTTCTCCTTCTCAAGACAAGGCACTTAAGTAGTTTGGCATTGGTCTCATGTACTTCATCAAAACATTCTCCTAGGTCTACCTCACCAAATAAATTCTTAATAAGTTCTTTAGCCTTTGCATTGTCTCCCATAGTCAAGTACTCCATAACTCTTAATGCCTCTTTCACTGGAGGTTTAGTGGAGAAGTAGTCAAAATTTAGGATCTTTCATGTAGTCAAGTCTTTCCAATTTTTAGTCTCCTTATATAGCTCCACATAAATATACCAAGCGCGTGCGCGACATCACAAAGTGACATAAATTTTGTGCACCCACAATGAGGGTGGTAAAGCTTCTTGTGCCTTTGTCTAGAGTCTCTAACACTATTGAACATGGTGCTTAACAAGATGATTACCATGATATGTGCATATTTGACTAGGCACATTGCTCCTAAAAAATCAAGTTGTTAGAGTAATTCTCACTTCATTCCATTCTATGAGATTATCCATATGAACCATCCACCATCGCATTGTTGTCTCATATAGGGTATAAAATAACATATTTCTTTTGTCTACATGATCCTTCCATTGTGCCTCCATGGCATGCAGGAATATCGCAAGGTCTTCTTCTCTAGTGTACCAGGTACATAGTTATTACCTATATTCCTAATACAACAAGGTCTTCCTCCTCGCATATATGCGCTTCTTACTTTGTGTCCAACCATCTCATAGGTGTCATGTGCCCAATTATCACAAGTAATACTTGTAGTATCACTAATAGACTGTGCATTTTCCCACTGGAGGGTCCCTTCCTTATATGGCTCAAGTACTTTCGGATCTCGAATGGAACCCACATAGATTTTGTTTATGTGTTCCTCATTCAAAGGTTCAACATAAGGTGAAGATTTCTCATCTGTAAAAGGGATAATAACTCATTCTTCCTTGTTCTTAAAGCTTGTATACCCCTTGTTTAATCTTATATCAACATTATTTGCATAACACCAAGGGCACCCAATAAAGAGCTGGAAATTTATCTACTTCCGCAAGCTCTAAAACCTCAAAGTACCTAGTGAACTTGGCCCCTTGTATAGTAATGGATGCATCCTTTAAAAATCTTATTGGAGTGGCCTTAGTTTAATTTTCCATGAACAATAAATTAGAGTATGGCTGTAATGGAGGTCTCCCCATCTATACCCATGCATATAAAGTAAGAAAATTAACTTTTGTGTCTATGTCAATCAATTTATTTCTCAAAATCCACACATCTATAACAACATTCAGAGTGATCTCCTTATCATAATCCAAGCTATGAGGGGAGAGATTAGCATGCAAGATTTTTCATCCATTATCAACACTGCACATGAGGTGTTCCCTTTTAACCAATTCCCTAGTAATGGATTAATATTCTCTTGGTGCAACATCTTGCATACCTCTTTCAAATCATCAACATCTGACGTGATCATCTTTGTTTCCTTCTTTTGTTTCAACTTCCGTGACAGTTCCTTTAAACATTTTTTCCACCTTGAATATTTCTGAGCACCTCCATGGTCTCTTGATAAGCATCCTTCTGATGTGTAGGATCTGGGTATCTTGCATGTAAAACCTCCTCCTTAGTAATGGTAGGCTTTTGTTGCAACATTTCTCTAGAGTGCATAGCTTCAACACATGTATTAATCTTCATAGGTACTACCTTAGGTTCCGATGCCAACGTTAGCATCCATTGATTTTCCATTGCACATTGTATTCTAATCATCCTTGTGCCCTTGTTATCTTGCTTATGTTGTTTGCGAAAATGCTCATATAAGTTCGAGCACTCCTCATAGTTATGATTTTTTCCACAAAAAGAACAAGTAATATTTAGAGGGCATTCATTCCTGTAGTGGTCAGGATATCCACACGTATAACATGTTCCATGAAAAACTCACCTCATCCACCACCACGGTATCCTCGACCTCTGTCAGGACCTCCTTCAAAGCACCCTTTGTTTTGATCATATCACCCTTGAGTGTTATCATGATCATGGTGGTCACTCTTAAATTTAGGGTTATATGATACTCTGTCTGGCATACACCAATATCGATAGCATCATGGATTTGATCAATCAACCTACAATCTTCATTATTGTGAGTCATGGACCAAAAAATATTATAGTAGCAAGATACATTATTTCTTATCATGTATTGTAATAGTGGGCAACAACTTGCATGATGGTGTAAATTACATATATCATAGTCTAGAAACAATGAACACACTAACTTGCAAGGACAACTATCCTTAGTGTACCCCTCAAATTCCCAATTTATACATTAAATCCTAGTGCATGTCTCATCTATTGAATTGGTTGATATTTTCTCCAACTTCTTTTCCATAGCTATAATCTGAGCTTCCATGAATGGGCTCACTCCAATGTCTATAATTTTGATTTCCTCAATGTGCAATGTTGTGATCAAGCCTCCAAAAACCACTTTGTGCATGCTGGATTACATGGATATCATACGAAATTTTAGAAAAATTGTTTTGAAACGGGCATCATATTCCCAAACACTCTCAGTAGTGCCCTGCTTAATATCCTTAAGCACGCTTATACTCTTCTACTCAAACTCATGGATATAAAATTCCTTAAGGAAATCATCCCGTAATGTTGTATAATCTACGCAAGTTTGATCAGGGTCAAACTTCCTATACCAACTGTGTGCACGTCCCTGCAACATAGTTGTGAACTGACTTTCCTTGCACTCAGAATTCATGATCCCTTTTGTGCACCACAATATCTCACACATGTGCACATTCTCAGCAACATCTTCTATTCCCTATACTCTAGAAGATGAAGCAACATCTCCATGTAAATATTTTGGGGTTGGTGAGGACCATGCCCACTAGATCTAGAACCCCCTATGTTACCTCTACCTCTAGACCCACCAGATCCACCAAAACCAGAGCCACCTATGCCCCTTGATCCTCCACCTATAGCCGGAAGTGAATCAAAGGATGTACTACCATGTGTCCCAATAGTAGTACTAAACATAACTCCTACAGTTTGCGGGTGGTACTACTACCATAGGTGAGTCCAAAATCCTATGAACAGGAGTTATGTGCCAATGATCCACTGAAAAGGTACTTACAAATAACAAGGAATACATCTCCTCGGTCATAAGTATACTCACTATTTGATTCATTCTTGTTATTTTATTTTCCAAACTAGCTTGTTAACTATTGGTTGTACTAGAAACTTGAAAACCAAGCACAAGAGCTAGGTCACCCGGTGATTCGGATGTGCACTGCGGCCCATGTCTTCTCTGCTAGTGCACTCTCATAAGAGGCTGATGAGGGTTCCTTATCATGCTTTCCCAAATGGGGGAGTTCCAAATGCTCTGGCTCCATGCCCTTTGCATGAGTTCCAAATCCTTCATGAGCCATCTCTCTCCTTAGTTCCATTCATTCTATAATCTTGTGTTGCTTCCATAACTCCATCTCGTGTGTCTCATTTTACCTAATTTTCTTTTCTTCTATTTTCCTTTCTATTGCTAGGTCTGCCATCCTTCACCAGACCTTCCTCTTCCCCACGAGTGGTCGGGTTTAGCTAGACATTGACTTCTCTTCCAAATTTAAGGCTACTAATAAGATCTTAATCACCGGTGGAATGCCTTGTAGATAGGCTCCCGGGATAACATAAAAAGCGGAACTTAGCTAACTCCGGTAAGAATAAGTGGAAATTGAGTACTCCAAAATATATCTATTTTGAACACCTTGGAACCAAGTATCTACAATGCACGTCCAAATCAAATCAACATCATAGAGGGCCTGAAATTCTTCTTGCATCTAGACAAGTGTGTGAAACCTCCAATTCCTTTTAGATGCATAAGCAACCAGCCACTTGTACAACTCTATCATAAAGATAGTAAAGAAACTCTCATATAAACAGTCATACAAGTTCTTATCCAGCCATGTGCATGTGTCAAAATATAATCCAATGTTGAATCTCTGAGTGTATTCTTCTTCTAGATCTACTATCCACTCCTCAACACTTGATAGGGTCAATCAGTACGTCTTCATCACAAAACATCCTAAAAATAACTGAAAAAGAGGTCTCGGCAATGGAACCAATGATGCAGCCTAGAATTTACTATGAATAACCCAAGCATGTTGGCACATCACTCAGCCTGAGATGAGTGCTCACCTGAAGTGCACAAAGGTACCAAGTCCCTCTTTATATTTTCTTGTGTAGGATGTTAGTGTGATGATGTTTAAACATGTTCAGATTCATAAGTAGATATAAACATTCCACAATGCAAAATCC
Source organism: Taxus wallichiana var. yunnanensis (assembly GCA_018340775.1). NCBI lineage: Eukaryota > Viridiplantae > Streptophyta > Pinopsida > Cupressales > Taxaceae > Taxus > Taxus wallichiana. The sequence goes on from CM031242.1 coordinate 382,914,895, forward strand.
AAATCTAGATCTTAGAGAATCATGATAAATGAACTAAACACTAACTATGATAAGATTAATCATACAAGAACAAAATTTACTTATTTCTAACACCATTATGCAGCCAATATATTTCATTTCATAATCACTATAAAAACATAAGCTTTTACATCTTGTAAAGTATCTCCATGAGTCATGTGCACGTCAAAACCAAAAGTAGCACAACTCTATAATAATTCACCACACTCTAAACTACGCAAGTCAATACATATTTATAGGGGTGGGGACTTTCCCTTGACCTCCTATGCACTTCTCAAAATAGTTTACATGCTGATAACATCCATGTTCCTTTATAATAATATGCACAACATGTAAGTGTTCTAACAATAGATTTCCTATAGTTAATTCCAAGTAGAAATCCTATTATTAGCTTAAACTATGCATGGAACTTATCTTCCACTTATTCCTGAAATACCATTGTGTATAGCGCAAGTCTTCATCTCTATGTGTGCTCCATACGCTATCTCCAAAAATATCCCTTATCCACAAAACAGCTAAGTCCTGAGTTGGGGTGCTTTAATACTATTTTAGCACCATGCACTTCCAGTGCCCTATATTCACGCACCCAATACTTAGAATATTTATGGTTGTTCAACAATTTACAAAAAAGTAAAATCAAGAACTATGCATTTTACTTGAGTTGTTAGCACTTTTACTTATACATGTTGTTTGTCACTTTGGTTTGATAGATAACATGTTTTATTTCTTTACACATGTGTTCACTTGTATATTGAGTTGGATGCAGGACACACAAATTGGTACATGCTTATAAGAGAACTCATGTCTCCTTACATTCTCATCATTTGGGGGTAATCCCTCCACATCCTATAGGTGTTATTGTTATATTATAGTTCATTTTCACTTCCTCATTTACGTCTAATTATTTGCATTGTGCACTTTCTACTTTTCAAACTAACAAGGCTAACACATGTGTCTTTTTGTAGGCTCAATACATTTTGGTTCATCTATCTTTCCCATGTTGGTTACTACATCATATTATCATGGTTTGACATGTTTTGTATACATTCTTATATGTTTTTATTATTTTATTTTTCTCCTTACTTGTGGCGTATGTTCCTTTAGTATCTTCGATACCATGGGTGTCCCATAATTGTGGCATCATGTCTATCTTAATTATAATTGAATACTCTTGTTTATATGAATATGAGCTTTGATAGTCTTGTGACACTATGGGTTTACCATGTTTGTAGGAATCAAAATCCTTTTTATGCTCTTGTATGACATTTTTACAACTTGACTACGTGGATGTTCTTTGTGTTTGTCTACAAGCATTATTTCTACTAGTTTATTTTTTTACTACTATCATTATTTTTCATTAGCATTATTTTTATTGCATGCCATGGTTTCCACCATGTGTAAACACCTTTCCTTTGTAGGTACAAGTTCTCCAAGGTGGTCACCTCTTGATGCTACTTTACACAACTCCTTAGACATCTCCTTTAGCAGTTCACACCTATTTATTTTGAGCCACTTTCTCAAACATGGTTTTTGCACATTCCTCAAAAGAAGGGGAATATATCTAGATTTATTCTACATTTTTAGCAACACGGACATAATTTTGTGGAAATATGCAAGTACAAATAGAGTACAAGTACCTAATTTAAAATAATTAAATATTATCAAAGGAATGGGATCAAGAAGATATTACAATATTAAGAAGGATCTATCATGAAAGAGACAAACAAGTGTAAGCAATAGTGAGCTAAGAATAAATTAGCTTGTATTCATAGATCTCGGGCTGATTTTGGGCTGGAAACTAAGTGGAACAAGTTGGATCTAGGCTGAGCAAGCTTCTTCTAGAAAACTTAAATCTCAAACTCCTTCAAACAAAATTATATAGACCAAGACAGGGACCGTGGGTGTCAAGGTCTGAATTGGGTGCTAGTTTCCTATTAAATGCTCTTCTTCTAATATTTTAGAGTCTAATAAAGTATCCTTCCATTCTCTATTTGTAGCATCCACTTTTTGTAGTGTTCTTGTGACATACTTGAACCTATAAAACAAACCTTAGTTACCTACACAAGGCCTAAGAAAACATTAGATGAAACAAATAATACATATTCTTGAGATGAAATAACCTCGGCACTCACCCTAATGTGATTTTAAGCGAGTGTTATACTTGCATTTCAAAATTTATGTAGTTCTTGTACATGTGTGTGTGTGTGTGCGCATGCATGCACGTAATTGAATTGTGTCCCTTAAATATAAGTTTCCCTTGTTTCAATCACACCAAGATAACGAGCTACAAATATGTTTTCCCAAGATGAATGTGTGAGATGGAATTCATAAATAACCCTTCTTGTGTATTAATCAATGCAGCCAAAATTCATCCCTTGAATTTTCTCTTTTCCCAAGTATTAGACAGAAGTAATAGCCCCAAATTGCCCACCCCTAATAACAAGTGAGTAGGTTGTGTAAATATATGACTTCCTTGTTTGAATTTTTATACTTAGTGACACCAAAGTCTGATCCAAACTATGAAATAAGGATTATAAAAGACCCGAATTCAAGTAGGAAATGCCAATTTATAAAATTAAAGAGAGTGGGAAAAATCACCCGAAGGGACACTAACGCTCGGGTGGTGGTGTCTTTACTTGGCGATATTGTCCCAAAGCTAAGAAATGGAAATAAGACCAAGAATGGGGTAATAGATCCTGTGACTCAACTAAGAGATGTAATCTAAGAAATATAAGACAATGTCACAATCAAAAGCAATAAAAGGACCAAGAAAAGTTGTCACGATTGTCTAACCTTTGTAATTAGAAATCATGAATACAATAACATATTATAGGCATGATGTAATAGTAATAAGTGCATAATTGTGTGTATACTGAAGACCTAGAAATATAGTCACACACAAAGTTTTGGAAAAATTAGTACATGTTAAAAACCATATAATTTGGTCATAACTATATAATACATCATGACCCCCATATGTTTCATTTGGGACAATTTCAGCAAGTTTTTCAACATTTTCAGTTTTCACTGTTTATACTGGTTTTCTATAAATTTTCACACTCTAATTACTTAGTTCATATCAATACAGGGGCATGAAAGTGTTTGTTTCTGTACTCATTTTTTTATCAGGGAATCTTAGGGACATGGTTCTCCTTGTTCAACATTTTTAGCATATTTTCAACATATTTTACTATTTGTTTTAATACATAATCGATTGTTTGGAATGTGGGGAGAGTTTAAGGGAACTTGTTCTCTTTATTATTGTATGTCCTTATTTGTAAATTGGGTTTAGATTCACATATAGCGGTGTGATTTGTGGGGTTTTGGAAGGTAAGTAAGTATCTAATATCTTCGTGGGCATGCTTTCCTCTCCTATTACACTTTAAGGGGAAGATATCGAGTTGTTGAATAACTTTGGTACTGGCCTTCTACATTTTATAGGGGTGCACTTGTACCTCTTTCTAATTTTTGATCTTGCATGTTTCTATGTTGGGTTATATGCACCCAACACCTTGGTTCTCCTCATCACCGATTGGGAACTAATCAACCCTAATCCTTCAAAAAAGTTTAGAAAATAGAAAGAACAAGCAAAACATGAACAAACACATGTATTCTTTCCTTTTTTACATCTTTCCACTTTACATATACATAAACTCAAATCCTTTATGTTACAAATTTTGTTTTAAGTTACAATAAATTATCTACAATGGACTGACTACTTTTTGTCTTGCAAGTTTCATCATAGAGCATGCCAACACTAGGCACAACATCGCAATTGCAAAACAAACATTCAAGAAAAGACAGAGTGTTTTTACACCCAAGTACAATTTCCTTTAAGCATGCAATTTTCAATTTCATACTTAAAGGGGGAAAATGTAGCCAATCAAATTTTTATTTGCACTTTGAAAACCCTTGATTTGACTATACACTCTTGTTATGCTAAACACAACTTCTCCATTCCCACTTAGCACTTTATGAGGTCCATTTTTTAGTTTTTATCCTTACAGAGACCAACATGCTGAGACATATTGAGAATTTAATTCACAAAATCTATATAGAAATATCAATTTAGTAGTTATAAATCTCATTCAACATGTTCCCTACTCATGTCTATGAAACTACAAGTCTAGTCAAGGTTGTACCATATGATCCTGGCCTATTTGCATGGTCTTGAACCTACATGTTTTCCAACCGCACTTTCAATTTCAAATCAATCATTAGGACTTATACTTCCCTAGGTCTATCTTTCTTAGATAAATCATCTAATTAACCCTATATAAGAAAGTAAAAAATACCTCATTTGTTAACCTAGAACTCCTAATACATTGCACTAGAGCACTCACTTCATACACATGTAAAAGGAATTCAAAGTTCCCTAAATCTCAAAATTACACATCGACATTCATTAGGGAAGCACTTGCATCAAGTTTGAAGCTCCAAACCAGGTCAAGGAATTCATATCTCTCATCTACAATCATTTAAACGTCCTCTCTCTAAGTGTTTTTAGCAAGATCCAAGTCAAAGAAAGCATGGTTAAAGAAATTTCCAAATCTGATTGATCTATCTAGATATCACATGCCAAGTCGAGAATGACATGAATTTTAAGGCATCTTTGTAGTAACGCAAATGTTGGTGTTGCATGGTGGTGCTAAAAACCCTTCTAATTTTTGTTTTACAAGACTCTACATCCATGGATAGGTTTTGATATGATTATCGGTTCACACAGAGAGCTTTATTGCATGTGTGACAACTAGGGTTTGAAAGTGATAGAAAAATCTAGGAAGGAGATCAACCTAGAAATTTACAAAATTCATCTCAAATTAGATCCAAGTGTAAACACCTAAAAGTTGTATATATTCCTTCATTCACCCACGTGCATATATTTTAATTGTTTATTTAATCATTTTCTTCATTTAATCAAATGCCCATCCCAATCCTTATTAATTAATTAAGAGATATTAATTAATTAATCATTTTAATACTTCACATGCCCATTTATCCCATCTTTATTAATTAATTAATTAATCATTTAGATCCTCATGGCCCTAATCAACCTTCTAATTAGGATGCTTTTATCCTACCCATAAATCCCTATGCTTTTTCTACCCAATCCTATCTTCTAACTACCTTGGATTTATCCCCAAGTAACCTAATCTTGCTCATATGCTTTAAAGCACTCGCCCAAGCCTTAAAAGTAGAAAAATCCCACCTTAAATAAAAATGATGCCCATTAGGAAATTTTCCCCATAATCAGCGGAGACCTAGCCCATCGTCGTCCGAACTACTTTAAAATAAGTGTTTATCTTTCCATTATTAGGATCAGGAAATCAAAATCAACAATCACATCAATCATAATCACAAACGACGAGTTCAAAACCAAATCCTGAAAATTCAATCTCTCTTGCAATCGAGCATCTTCCTTAACACCGGAACATCCACATATGTCCTAAACATTCTTCTCGAGTACGTACATCACTCACGATCACCATTCATGAGATCTCTCATCATTCTTATCTTGTTTTCTATATTATTGATCATATATTTATTACATGTTGTGTCTCTAACATTTCCTAGGTCCAGAGAAGTCTCGAAACACTCGAAACCTTCTCACATAGCTTAGTTTGCTTACAAGTTCATGGTTTCATCTATTTATCCTTGGTTGTGTTTTCTGATACGATCACCATCAACCAGCCCCTGTCTTTCTAAATCCCCCTTCTCCATTATTTTTCATGCTCCTCCACCTTTGGTTATCTCCTTTAGATCCTCTTACGTGAATTCTGAGATCCCTTTTAGCCTTGATTGCTCCTGACCTCACAAGTTTGCATATTTCATCGGTAGCTTCAAATCTATCTTCCCGGGTCCTCGTCGACCTACTTGTGCATAGTTTGGATCACCTTCAACCCGACTAGGTAACACATACTTTACAATTATTGTCATCTAAATAGATTTAGACCAATTTCTATCATATTTCAGATTCAGTGATAGCTCTATTTCTGCATGTTTTTTCTTTTACATCCTTTTATCTAACAAACGGGGTTGACATCCACCAATAAAGTCAAAAGATTATTGGATACACTTAGTGGGAAGTGCCCACCCTATCTATATAATTACTTTTTTCATTCTTATTTGTAGGTTTGGCAGCATCAACAATTCATCATTCAACGTCTGTATCAAGCACTAAGCATCTAAGGTAACATAAACCCTCTATCTTTTGATTTTCTATTTTTTTAGTAGCTAGTGTATTAATTTGATTAATGAATGAGAAATTTGGAAAACATTCTGGTACACTGGTGGGACCACCATTTAGGTGGTTTCTTTATTTTCTATATTTTTCTTTTTTCTACTAACACCATAGTGTGAGACTTCGCTTTATTGTTTGTTTGTGGTGGGTTCATGCCTTGGATCTCTCATCACTTGAGATTTCATACAAATAGGAAAATGTTATCAAGGTATTCTTATTTTACCTATTTTCTCCTTTTTCAATATACCTTCCCTTCTTATTTGTCTACTCATCGAACATCACACCTCATTTTGGGCTTAAAATAACCTTTCCTTTTATATCCTTCTTGTTCATATATTTTAAGTAGGGGTTCAATCTTATGCATCACACATCTTATCACACATAGCCTAAAACTTCACAAATCAATTAACACATCAAAACATTCCTTTCACTTGGTTCACTGATTGGGATTTGATCACCCAACAGAGACCATTTCAAACATTTCCCAACCATAACTTACTTAAGAGACCAAACATAGTTTTCCATCTCCTAGGTCCTTTCACATCCATCCTCTTCACACTTTCTTAATCAAAACATAAAAAGGAATTGTTTTCTTTCTTTCCTATTTAAAAATGGAACCAAAAATTTCTTGAGTAGTCCTCAGCAATCCTCTGTGACCCCATCCAAACCATCAGTTACTTTTAGGGCTTCCTCTAGCCCTATCTATGACTATCTTCACCATAGACCCCCATCTCTCGCCCATATCGATCCGTAGACCATGCTTCACCCTCATTTCCTTATACATCATCCCATTTATCTCCATCACCTTATACTCCATTGCCTTATATCTCATCACCTTTATCCTCATCATCTTTAGCCTCATCCCCATGCACCATTCCTACTTCTACCCCATCATCTTTGACCTCATTACCTCATGCCCTCCTATGTCATCCAAATCACCATACCCACTTCCCTTATGGATATTCCTCATGATAACCCCATCCGTGACTTCCTTCTCCATAGGTATTAGTCAATAGATCCTACTCCATCTTATGACATCTCTCCTCCCATCTCACCAAGGGATACCTCGATGAGCCTGCCATATTAGATCTCCTATTCTTGCCCCATCTCCATCATCTCATTATGACCCCACTTATCACCATGCTCCTACATCCCCCAAGCAATCCAATCCTCATCACATGACATATTTAGACAACCATTTCCTAATCATCCACTAGCTAGTTCATCTTCACCTTCTACATCACACCTATTTAATCCATTCTCAATCAATACCATACATCAGACACCTCTTTCCACATCAGTTTCACCCATTTCCTCATCTACTTCCATCCTAAGTATTGTTCCCTTGGCCCCTTATAACATTATTCCTACATCTATCACATCTACAATCACCTTACCTACCTCCCTTACTTCTACCGCTTCTCTTACAACCACATCTAGTCCTACTCTCACTACATTTGCATCAACCTTGGCCACACCTATCTCCTCATCTACACCCATCATTACATTGACATCCTTATCACACATTTATTTTCCCATGCCCACATCATTTGATATTATATCTACCCTAACATCCCTACCACCTATCTTGTCACTTATCTCATCTTCCACATCCACATTTGTTGCCACACACTGTCACACCTCCCCAATCCGCTCATGTGCCTTTTGAAACTCATACCTCTTCCACCCCTATCCTAGCTCATCCACCATCTTCCCCATCTCACATAGATATCATTAATCACATCATCCAGATGCCTCTCATCATTTCCACACCCACACCTATTGCAGATCCCACACCTACATCTTCCTTATCTACTTCAGTTGATTTTGGACCTCCATCCACATCTACTCTAGTAGATATTATTCCTCTATACACATCTATTCCACCCTTACCTATCCTACCTTCCATAGATTCAGTATTGGTTCCCCTTTCTCGTATTTCTACCTACACCTACCGCATCAACCATTGTCACCATATCCCCATTATCTCCCTCTTCCTCCACACCACCTTCGTCATTTGAAAAATATTACAGGGAACTTTAACACATCCAATACCTCTATACCTCTATAACTTTAACTTTAACTTATCCATCTATAGCACATCCGATACCTCTTACCACATCTCCATCTCGATTGGCCTCTTGACAAGGGTCCTCCTTGTTCATCGATATCATTCACCTCAATACATCTTCTTCCCGAAATCCATTACCCTATCTACATCCCTTTTTATTGGGGAGTATCTCCCCCTATTATTCATCTGTTACCATCTTTTCTTTAGTCTTCATCGATTCATCTTCCCATGCTAGGGGACTTCTTTCTAGGACTTGTCTATTTACATATTAGTTCTTTTCCACATTTGGCATCATCCTAAGTCATCTAGCTCAGTTTATCCAATCGTAATTTCATCCCCTCTACCTACGACCACCTTTCTAGCCATATCTATGTTTCCCTTTCAAAGCACCATGGACTTAAACCCGTTATTGTGGCACCTATTTCATAAATATTTATTTAACTCATCTCATCTAATCTTGATTTATCTTATCTCTCTAGGGGCATTTATTCATCCTAGAAGCATACCATTCACTTTCCTAATAAGTAGCATTGGCTCTTATTTTCACTCATTCATCTCATCTTCCTTATGTAATGTTAACATTGGTGACTTTGTAATTTTATCAGAATGTCACTCCTCTATAAAGGAGCCAATGTAGAAATTTTTCCCCTAACTAGATTAGACCACACATTATTACACGTAAGTATGGGTTGTGAGCCTATCATCTCTAATTCACTCACTGCGTTACATCTTACGATGATGATACCCGTATTGTTCAACCTAATAACGATAACTACAACCTCATACATGTACCTATTTGGTCTTGCTAAGATTTTTTTTCCTGCAACCAATAGTACCACCACACCTTTTATCATTTCAGCCACCCATTGAACCATACCTACAAGCCTGACCTACCCCTACATTTCGTTTGTTGCGTCTTAGGAATTGGTATTTTAACTATACCTTGGCCTTACTTGTGTTATGACCCATTTACCTTACTCACGCCTACTTGGTATGACCATTGACCTTCGTACCTGCTATACCTTGCGATGTTATTACCTATGTTGTTTTATCCTACCAACCATACCTTTCCTATTGTCATTGCATTTATCTCGACCAAACCTTTGGTGTACTAACCACACCTAAATGTTCCCGCACTTGACCTAAGTTGTGTTTCTGGACCATATCCTATAGATTGGATACCTAAATACTTCACCCTTGTTTGGATAAACCTCTCGACCATGGTGATGTAGAGTTTGCAAGCTCTTCAACCTCGTGTACTATATTGCAATCTATACATGTTCATGCATTTTATTTTCATTACTCGTGACCTGATTTTGACCACGGCCTATTACCTATTACCCAAATTAACCATCACCCTTTCACATAGTACTCATTCACTTTCCCACCTATATTCATCAACTACACCTTTATCAAACCACTCACTGATTCTATATTTTACCTCATCGATTGCCTAGTTTGAGGGGATAACCTTCACCCACACATGGGAAATCATTTCCTATTTTTGTCGGCAAGATCGGTTACCAATACAAGATACGTAACAAAAAGGGGTAAAATGTAGACACCAAAATTGGGTCACACTCCCCTTGTTCCCTTTTCAAATAGCCAACTTAAACATATTCACCTAACCATGACCCTTTTAACCCACATTAATATTAGTTTAATTATTTATAATTAAAGTGATACTCATCTAAATTTCATTCATTATATAATTACCATAATTAAACTAAATTCCACCTCACCTAGACACCTCACCCCACCACCTCACCTCAACACCTCACCACAAAACCTATCTTTAGCATATTTCCCTTTACTAGGACTCAACATTTACTTTCCATAACTAACCACATTCCCACTCATTAAAACGTAATGTTACATTTTTATCCACAAGAATAGACTGAACTGACCCAAAAAGATCGCCAAGATCTAGCATTTTTAGTAAACCTAGGATTTCTTGTCGTAACTGGCACTGGTCAACCCTAAACTAACGTCCGCCACCCTAAACCATCGTCGATTACCTTATATTCTTTTGGTAACCTTGTTTGAGAGGTTGGCCACATTCTCAAGTTTTTGAACAAATGAGATATGCATGCAAGCAAGAACCAGAGCCCTTTCACACATCTAGACAGCCATAGCCAACACCAAGACTAATCAAAAGGTATTTGCATTCACGGTAGCATTTTGGGAAGCACTACCATAGTACTATTGAGCACCATTCCATAGATCAACCGTCACCAGCATCTCCAACCACCTCTCCACCACTACAGGCATTTAGAACACATATGAACTCCAAGTAAGTTGGTTTCTCCTCTATTACTGGAAGTTGTATTCTTTATTTTCTTTCATCTATTCATTGTTCTTACTTAGATCTATCCCTCAGCTTTCTCTCTATCAACCACCCCATCACACCCAACCTAAACTTCACAAAAACCTATCCTAAAACACTTCCCTCCTGTAGACCTTACAAACATCATCCAAACTCTTTGTGAAATCATAGAGAGGACTCAAAACTCATTGTACAACATTTTTCGATTGCCCCGACAATCACCAACACCAGTTAATGCTAATCATGGTCATTGCATCCTATACCAATATCAACCTACTTAATCGATATCATTCGTTGTGATCACAACCCAACTCCGACAACTCAACCCTTAGCCTACCCCAAACCTCACTCATAATATTACCACAACTATTTTGGACCTATCACCTCACCCTCCCCCACAGAGACCTTTCCAACTCTCTGTTCTAATACAGAAGAGAGCCCAAACATCCTACACATGACTTCCTGCCACTTTTCATAGTTACCAATATTGGTCACCCTAAACTGGTATCGGTCCTACCTAAACCGACATCAGGCCCCCTAACCAAATCGGTCTGTGTCTTCGATAATACTATTCCGGACTAGCAACCTAATTATCACACCAAAAACAACCCAAACTCTCACCCAACCTTACCAAGACTCTGCTCATGGCCTATAGACCACTTGCAATACCCGTAACCCAATCAATCCAAACTTTTACCTGCATAGCATTTTAGTATTTAATTAGATCAACGCTGATAGTAATCTGAGGTGCCCAAATCAGAACGCTAGCACTAGATTCTTTTACTTACATGTTTAAGTTGTTTTATATTGATTTATAAACAATGTGTTGAAAAATTCTAGGAAGCATCATACTTCTGGATCTAACATACGCTAGGCAGTCCTTTGTCATATACTATTTAATTCTCTTCTTGTGGTCTTGTTTTGTATTTCAGGTAGTTCCTCCTAGCCAAAAGGAAGCTCTCACAATCAGCATTAGATCAAGAAGTCGAATGCCTACAATGACCCTCAAACTGACCATCACAATAGGTATTCCTCCTTGGCCCCTACCCTTATCTGTTTCATCTAAATCCTTAAAGAAAATAGTGAAACATTTTGGCATACTGTGGGACCCATTCGGGGTTCCTTGAATTTTATCCATTCCTAGGTGAAAGTCATGTGTTTGTTTCTCTTTTGAAAAGCTTCAACATTAATTTTCTTCTCTGGAATCTTCCTCTCTTTCTATTATCTAAAATTAATCATGTTTTGGTGCTATAAAAAGAATACTTCTTTTATTTCATTAGTATTGCATTAGTGATTCCTCTTCTTATTCATTACTTGCTACATCAAATATCACACTTCGATTTGGGCTTAAAACACTTGCATAACATTCTAATTCATTACATTTTAGCTCACATTAAAATGAGGGCAACCTATATGCTAGAAGTCATGCCCAGCTGATGGTTGACATAATTGAATCATAGAAAGCACATTCTTTCTTCTCTCTCTTTTCCAAACTGCATAATTTGAAATATATACATCTTCTTAAAACAACATCCCACCCAAAGAAGTTGTCAATGATCACACAATCAGAGGATTAGAAGTGGGTACCCAGCTGGTTATCTTTGTCTAGTATCCCATCAGAGAATGTCTCATCCCCACCATAACATAACCTAAAACCTCACCTTTAGAATTTCCTTCTTCGTAGGAAACCTTCCCAACCAAAAACTCTACTCAAAATTCACGTGTCAATTTTTAAAATAGCATAAGCTAAACACACTGAATTCACTTATAGGATTTACAGATTTTTCTTAGCTTTGTGCTTGACTTGTGTTTTGAGGTGTGAGGTTGTATTCTCCATTTTTCTCTCCTTTCACACTCCATAATCATAGTTGGTGTATTCCAGCTATTTCTGAGTGTGTCAGGGCTCATTTTTACCATACTCAGACTTCTAGGTTGGTGTTTCATTCCACTTCAATTCAAAAAGGCAAAAATTTTCTTCATTCTTAAGATTTCACAAGAATGAGACATCGGTCCAAAGGTGGATCATCATCGGTTTACATCTAACCACCATCGGTTTACCTAACCGGTGTTGATTCCTTGTTCTTTTGGTTTGTTTACCCAAAGGACACATATCTCATCTTCTCTTCTGTTTAGAGTCTTTGTGTATCCTTGTACTCTCTGTACTCTGATAATATTCATCAAATACAAATTTCTTGTCTAATAGTCATCAGTTTCTACCTCATTTGCTGAAACTATTATTTTCTAGCAATAATCGATAACGGTTCTGTAACTTTCATTGGTCACCAACACCATTGGTCACCCCTTAACCACCATCGGTTAGTGCGACTAGCATCAGTCACTCTATTTTTATTTTAATCAAAACATTTACCAACTTTCCCTCTTAGATCTATTTTGTCCCATCTCTATTGTTCCTGTGTCATTTACAGAGTACAATTCACCTGATATATGTTGATTCACATGGTGTTGACTCACAACCAAACTAACACCCTCGTATTTCACGCCAACCATCCGCCACCACTCCCACCTAGTCCATCACCACCATCCATCCTGTCACCTATGGATCGACTCACTCATCCCCATTGCTACCAACGAATGAGGAGTTCACGAGACTCCTCGACCAGAATCTTGCTGCCCTCCAGTACTACCTTGCTCATTCTTCCACCCGAGATTCCTCGGACAGTTAATATATGACATGCTCGTATCTATCCCTCTTGCTCTTGCCCCCTTTTTGCATCGATTAGCACTAGCTCGATGCTATCATTGTGCACTTTACCACATGTGGTGTCTCGTCTAGACCCCACAACCACCATAATTGCAGCATCTACGCTATCTATTGCACATGCGACATCAATTGTCCCTATAATAGCCGCTTTAAGTATAGCCCCATCTGCACCCACCGCTTCACATATACCCATTACATTGCAACCACCCCGGTGTTGGTAGCTTACACCCCTTTTCAAAATCTCATTCTTTCTATCCTGCAGTCCTTACCCCTAATCACCACTAGATTTTTACGACTACCCCACCCACTTACATATACTACCAACAACCCCAACCTTATCTATCACTTATTCTTGTTATGTATTGCCTACATCTCTTCCTCCTGCAGCGAGTTCTCATACTCAAGCACCACCATACACTAATATACCACCCACCTCATACATTCAACATTAACCCCCTTTTTCTTTGTGGGGGCACTCATTCATCCCATCCTACTAATGACCTCATTAAAATGATGATGGAAAATATGCATACCTTAGAAGCATTTGTTTCTGGCTCCCGTAATTCTTTAACATATGAGGAAATTTGTAACAAGCCTATCCATCCATCTATTCCCATTCATCCCTACACTGTGTGCATTGGGAAATTCCTAAGTTCAACCGGTTCGATAGTAAATTAGACCCATAATAACAATTGTGGTCGCTTCAAACATGGGTGTTACCTAATCACCCACGATGACGCTTTGCTCCTACAAACTTTCCCAATGTCCTTAATAGGACTAGCATTGGATTGGTATAGTGGACTACCTCAACATTCCATTTATTCCTTTAATCAAATAGCCCAATCTTTCTTAGATCATTTTTCAATCAATGTTACCAAGAAAGTCACCATGACCAATCTCTATTCAACCTGACAGTATGAAGACAAATCTATCGTAGATTTCATTACCCACTAATAGAGTCTTATTAACCAATTGACATTCCAACTACCTTAGAATGAAATTATTAAGTTATTCACTATAGCTTGTTTCAAACACATCTCACCAACAATACAAGTCCAAACCTTTTGAACCTTTAATGAAGCGTTTACCATGGCATAAAAACTAGAAATTCGCGCCACTAAGGAAAAGAAGATCTAATTACAAAACAAGAACACTCCATTCAAATCAAATTATTCTTCTTCATCTTCAAGACCTCAAAATAGTTATTCAATTCCCAAGGGATTTTCCAACTCGGTAGTCCTCGAGGCAGGACCATCTCATCCTTCTAATCAAGCCCAAACTTCTTCCAATCTTTCTCCCTTCCAAGCCTTTATACTCTTACGGGAGCAGTAGAAGTACACCTTGATTGGAGAGATCTATTCTTTAGTCTTGGAAAATATTCTTAAAGTTGGAGCCATTACACTTCCTCCCATAAAACCTCATACAAGTTTCGATCCTCGCTTGCATCCTATGCCTACATGGTATAAAGAACACAACTACTATAATTACCATCGCGTTAAAGGACATAGTGACGGTAAATGTGTAACTTTTAAAAACATTGTCCAAGAAATGATAGATAATGGAGACCTTTTCATGGACAACTCTGAACACACCAACAAATTAAAATTTGCACATCTTTAAAAATCCATTCCCTAATCATAAACCATCATCTAATCAAAATAGTGAACCTTCATCTAGTGACAATAATGTCTATGAAGTCCACGCGGTTTTTGATATCATACCTGTCATTCCTCAAATCCCACCTACTTCATCTATTGAGGAAATTTTGACATGATCACCTCTACCCATAGAGGAGAATACCTCTTCTACTCCTTCACCCATAGAGGAGTCCCCTCATCTCCCCTACTCTCATGGAGGAACCCACACTTTCTATCGATGTCATTTCATCATTTGCCTCTCGGCCTACTAAACCATCAACACTTTTAATTATCCCATCCATGGGATAATCATCATATCCTTCTCTTCCACCGAGGGATAATTCTACCTCACCCAACCTATTGTCTCTTTTACCCATGGGGGACTCATAAGAAATACCACAACCTATTGGGGGCAGTTCTCCCCCAACATCCCAGGACCCCATTGATGTGATCTCAGCTCTATTACCTATAGAATATGAAGTTAACTAATTCCTTGTCTCATAGATATATTTCATAGGGATTTCTACCTAACCCATTCCATCCTCTTCTTCCATAGTCCTGTTTTCATGACTAGTTGATCATTTGGATTACGTTGATCATTCCATGCTCTGGGACGTCTTGACTCCCGCTTCGACCCAAATGTAAATGTTTCCGAGGATACTTCCACGATCTACCCAAAGGTATTTTCAGAAACCAAATCAACACTAACCATGCCGATTGGAGTAGCTTCTTCTTCCTCTTCATCATCCATACCTCCATCCAAACCTCTACCCATAACTAAAAATATTCCCAAACCTAAAACCTACCCACACCTATCCCCTCACCCGCATCTAGACTTATCACTACTCTGGATGTCCTATCGACATCAAGCTTTACTCACCCACTGTCGGATTGGGCATAGTCATGTCTTCCCAAGCCCGCACCAACATTATCCTCCTACCTAAGAAGAAAACCTAACCTTCTAGGCCACGTACACGGTCTCACTACCACACCTTGGTCACCTTCCCCCTTCCATCCATTCAGGGGCCCCATCCATCAACCTTGACCCAATAATATCTCACCTAAGGCGGTCCAAAGGCTAAGTAGCCTATTGCTTCATTACAATCCTTCATTACACCTCATTCACCCAAAAACAAAGCACCCTTATCTTCACATGTGAACTTCTTACCACCTATACCTCCATTAGTTACTATAACCCCAACCTTGCATATACGACTTCAACCACTGCCATCTACCCCACCTCTACTAACCACTTCCACCACAACTCAAACTTGTCCCCTTGGGTAACACGTCCCCTTCCACCATCTTCTTTCCTTGTAGCATCTCGGACCCCCCGTGTCACCTCTACCCAAGAAGGTGCAACCCAAAGATAAGAATCCACTACCCTTCAATAAGGTAGTTAAATCAACCAAACCTTCCATCATCAGCTCTTCTACCTCATATTTACCCAAGTAGATGCGGAGAAAAACCTAAGACCATTCCATGTACCAAACTAGTAGACCAACCCAAATCCCCTATAAATCTTCTTCCCTCATGATCATCTGCATTTATACCCAAACCCATGCTAACCTCCCATTATGATCCATTGGCGGGTTCCTACTCCAATAGTTTAACTAATCATGTTAGAAACTTTTGTCATCACATTACCACTTCTTTGACCTTATGAACCTCTCAAACCCAAACCAAAACATTTTGATGAAACCAAGATTTGTGCCTATCATTGTGTGCCAGGACATGATGTTGAAAATTGTAAGGCTCTGAAGACCATTCTTCTCCAACTTTGTCCTCCTGAACAAAATTTTGACGATGAGGACCTTCTTGATGAGGACCATACTCCACCTTCACTGTCACCACACATCATCTTGCTTTAACGATTCGGTGACTAGTATCTTCACCCCTACAACCAGTTTACCCACCTCCAAAATTTGAGATCAACATGGTCCGTATTAGAGAGAATTAGCCAAATCACCACCCAAATTCCGTTACACCCAAACTCACTTTGCATAAGCCTTTTCTCCTACAATATTTTTCTTCCCGTCATGTTGTTACACCACTCATCCTAAACCTTCTCCATTTTTTCCTCCCCTCAAATTAACATGGTTCATGTTACCACCCGCACTCGAAAGACAGGGTAAAAGAAAAATAAACCAACCCATCAACCAACCTTGTTCCTAATATACCATTTACACCCACACCCAAAATCACAATCTGCGGACCTACATATTGTATCTCTAATGGGGTCACCCACCATGTAATGATAAAACAATTACAACAAATCCCTCTAAAGATGTCATTGTATGATCTCATTCAAACTTCTGAATCTCATAGACAAGCCCTTATTGAGGTTTTACAATCCTTTGAATTTTTACCCGATGATCCCACACCAATGGCCTCCATTATTACCCCTCACCATGTGGCCTCACTTACCAAATCATCTCCTTCTACCCCCATTTGCACTCCTTTGGTTACTGCCCTCAGCTTCTCTAATGAGGAGATTGTACCTCTCAATAAGATGACCATGATCTACCCTATTCATTTTTTTTTATATCAATAACATACGAGTACAATGCATCATGATCAATGGTGGTGCAAGCATTAACATCATCTCCTCCCATGCATACAATCAAATGTGTATCCCTTCTAATTATATGCATAATAACCTAGTTATGTTGCACTCCTTCAACAATGCCATCACCTCTACCCTTGGCACCATTATCCTTCACATTCGTGTAGGCCCTCACACTATGCCGTAGAACTATTCTATATCTTAGAAGGAGAGTACCAATATAACATATTACTCAGTAGAACCTAGATTCACGTCATGGGTTGTGTTCCTTCAATGTTACACCACTGTGTAAAATTTGAGCATGAAGGACATAACTACACCATCCCCACCGACTGTCGCCATTCAAAACTTACAACATGTTGTACCGACCCAATGATGCACTTGTACTAGTCAAAGCATCTACCACCACTCCCACTTCTCCTTCACCCACAAGCCCATCCACCAATGTCACCAGCACCTCTCTTGCATATAATTATTCTATTCCTTTTGCCGTTATAGCTTCCATAGCTGACCACTCTACTTCCCAACCAATATATACCCCTCCTATCCAATCATCTAGTGAATCATCTATCTCAGCTACCCGTATACCTACTACCGATCCCTTAGAAGGATTTTTCAACACCTCACTCTAGGGCAGTACCGTCTAGACAATATCGAGACATTCCTTACTCCGTAAGAGTATGGAAACCTGCATCAACATCCTCGTTATGACTACCACATAGGTGAGGATTTCCCTTATGGTTCTCCCCACCTTCGCACTAACCTAACATATGGGGGACTTAACACTTCCACCTATTCACCTGAGCCTCCTTCCCAAACATGACCATTTTCATCTGACCTCTAGTCCCTTACTAACCATCACTTCACCCACACTTTCCTTCACGGTTACGTATGGAAAGGCTTTGGCTTCAATTTTTTTATGAACAAGGTTTCCATACTGTCATTTCCTATACCACTCATAAACACAATGACCATAGTGGCATTGGATTTTCTGCACCACCTTCTAATAAATCCCATGTCGACCTCATTGAGGAAGACAAACCTTCTTCACCCCATTCACCAACATCGAACCTTCACCCCTAATCCATAGATCCTAAATCTATCCCTCCTAACTTTTTTTTGGTAAACACAATTTCCTTGGGACCTCGACCTATCAACGTGGTGGTGAGGCTCTCTCTTCTCTCCCCTTCCCGAATCCTAACATGATCAATGATGATACACCTTCTATTACATCGTTCAATTTCAAGATGATGATTCTATCCTCACCTACCTTGGTGTGGAAGATTCTTATATTCACTGGTCATTACCCTCTAAGATGTAAACCATGTTGAATGAATCGACTATCGAAATCAACATTAATACTCAGGATGACCCACACATTCTAAAGATAGGCCAAGTATTTAGATGTTGCTAAACAGAAAATTTTACCTCATTCCTTCTGGGACCATAGTAAAAATTTTGCTTGGTCTTATGCCAATATGCCCAATATTGACCCAAAAAAGTTGGTCCACAATATCATAACCATTCCTGATGCCAAACCCATAAAACAAAAGCTACGGAAAATGCATCCTTGCATTGCTCTTCTTTTCAAAGAAGAACTTTAGTTTCTTCTCTCTCGTTTCCTTTATCCACCCATTGACTATCCCCAATGAATTTCTAACATAATTCCTATCAAAAAGTGATAGGGGACTCTCGCATTTGCATAGAATTCCATGAGCTCAACCTAGCTTGTCCCAAAGATGATTTTCCCCTACTAGACATTGACCAACTAGTTGATCTCACTGTCGGTCATGAAATGCTATCACTCATGGATGGTTTCTCAGTTTATAATAAAATATTACTTGCTCCCAAATATCAACATAAAACTACCTTCATCACCCTTGGGGGACCTTCTACTATGGATTCATTCCTTTTGGCCTTAAAAACGTTGGTGCTACATATCAGCAAGCCATGACTTATATCTTCCATGACATCATGCATCGTATATTGGAAGATTATGTAGATGAAATTATTTCCAAATACAAACATCGGGCCGGACACTGACAAGATTTTAAGGTCATCTTTGACCGCCTCATCAAGTATTGTGTTCTCCTTCAACTGAAGAAGTGCATCTTTGTGGTACTTTCAGGAAGATTCCTTGGTTTCATCATTTCTTTGCATGGCATATAATTTGATCCTACTAAAGTAAAGGTTATTCTATAAATGCCTCCACTTACTAATCTCTAACAATTTCAAAGCTTGCAAGGTAATTTGTAATCAATTCATCATTTTATCTCACAAATTTCTGACCATTGTCAACCATTTCATTATCTCCTCAAGAATTACATCTCATTCAAATGGGATGATGAATGTTGTAAATCCTTTTACGCCTTAAAAAATACCTTCTTCAACCACCAGTGCTCATTCCTCGAAGGATGACCAAACCTTTTACCTATACATCTCTAACGCTGACCATTCTTTGGTGCCATGCTCACTCATTACTCTAAAGCAACATAGAGAGAAAGTGGTTTATTACATAATCCATACCCTTTTAGACTATGAAACTAGATACACCCATGCCAAAAACTCGCTTAGCCTTAGTTTTCATCACCACCAAACTTCACCATTACCTACTCAACCACAAAACCTTCATTGTCACCAATATTGACCCCTTACATTACATGTATGCCAAACCCTATCAACATCAATGCACGACATGTTGGCTCATGCTTCTCGCAAACCTTGACCTCGAATTCATTCATCAAAAATCCATCAAATGCCAAATCATCGCTGACCAACAAGCAGATGCACCTCTTTCCAGGAATCAACCCTCTAACTTTGATTTCCTAGATGAATTCATAGGTACCCTCTCCTTGGATGATACCACTTACCAAATGACACTCTTATTCGATGGCTTCAAGTGTTAATGTGGGGGTGGGGCTGGTTTTATCCTCATTCCACTTGATGGTGAACCTATGCCTTTATCTTTCAAACTAGATTTTGATTGTACAAACAATATCACTGAATACGAAGCACTCGTATTGGGTCTCCAAGATGTGTATGCATTAGATGTTAAGTCATTCAAGATCTTTGGTGATTCCTACTAGTCATAAACCAAATCAATGTTATATGCCGCTTTCATAAAAAAATACTTCAAAATTTTAAACATCACGTAGACATACTTTTGACCACCTTTGACCGTTATGAACTTCAAACCACCCCCATTCTACCAATAAGTTTGTGGATACCATGGCCTACTTGGCTTCTCAGATACCCGCTTTACCCGTCAATTCTAAAATATTTGTCACAATACAAAGGTTACAATCACCCTCTTATTTACCTCGTGAGGTCTACTTCACGAAACCATTACACTTGACCCATGTGACCTTTGGTATTAATAGTTTACACACTATATTTTCCTTTCCATTCTACCTTCCGATCTCATTCATAATGGACAATGTGCCTTTCTTAAAATTTTCTCTCGATATGTCATCATGGGTGGTCTCCTTTATAAGCATGGCGTCAATGGTATTCTCTTACGATACCTTACAAGATCTAAAATTCCCTACACCATCAAGGAAGTTCACGATGGAATTTTTTGAGTCCACTTTAGTGGTTTAGCTATCACTAAATACATTCTTTTCCTTGGCTATTACTATCCTACCCTAAATCGTGACTATTGTGACTATGTCAAATGTTGTGTGAAATTTCAGCAACATGTTAATCTTCATCACACACCTAGTCATGCTTTACAGTCACACAGACCTTTGGCCTTTCTCTCAATGGGGTTTGGATCTACTTGGAGAGATTAATCCCCATTCTTCACAACACCATTAACGGATTATAACCACTACTGAATATTACACTAAATGGGTAGAAGCCATCCCGCTCATTTCTACAAAAGCCAAGAAAATATGTAAATTCATCAACCATCACATCATTTTTCTCTTTAGCATCCCTCACCGTCTCATCACTAATAATGGAAAGCAATTCAAAAACAAAACCCTACGTAAGTTATACTATGCTTTTGGCATTCAAATAAGTTTAGCATCACCTTATTACCCACAAACCAATGACCAAGTAGAATCAACCAATAAAACTTTAAACAAAATTCTTATGAAATTAGTTGATGATACTAGGAAGGATTGGCATATGCACATCCCCTTTGCCTCGTGGTCTAACCACACTAGTGTTTGCACTTCAACTACCACCAAAAATTTTGACTCGATCTATGGTACCAAGGTTTTCTTTCCTCTCGAAGTCCAAATTCCATCTCTCCACAACTCACTACAATTCATGCTCAAAAATGATGACTTTCGCCATGATCGTTTGGTGCAACTTGAGTTATTGGATGAATGTCATCTCAATGCTCTTGACCATCTCAAAATCTACCAAAAAACACATCAAATGTGCCTATGATAAATGTGTCCACAAACGAACCTTTCAAGTCGATGTCCTCATCCTGAAGTAAAATCAACACGTAAGCAAAGAAGAGAAAAGTAAACGGGGAAAAATTTCACCTAATTGGCTTGGACCTTATATCATTACCCATGCCTATGGATCAGGTTCTTATCATTTGTCTTCACTCGAAGGTAAACCTCAACCTGATCCTCTCAATGCCTTACATCTTCAACCATTTTATTTTTGACATCAAGTCCTACATCACTTTCGTCATCAATTGATCGCTCATCTCATGAGCGTTGTTCACCCTCTATATTACCCATTTTTTAGGATCAATGACTCAACAAGAATCATGTGATTACCCATCACCTTTCAGCCTTATATTCAATATAATTACCACATCTCTAATCAAAACATGATTCTTATAGATACTTTTCATATTTTTAAAGATGGAATCCCATGGTCATTCCTTAATTAAAACCACCTCTTTCATAGTTAACCCCCGTGTGTTATGGTTTTTATTCTAAACAAGAACCTAGTCTTCCTCTATAGTCTTTTCCATGACTTAAAATGTCCAAAAACAAAATGGGATTCAACTCCTTGAGTCAAAATTCCAGCAAAAAGATGAATCCCTCAAAAGGGACATCTCTTCTCTCTACCTAGCTGTCATAAATAGATTGATCCCTTGAAGGACAACTATATAAAATTATTGTAAAAATACAATAAAATGTTTAGAAGCTTCCCGCATCGATCAACTTCATGAAGACCTCAAGGAGATAATATACTCATCCCATATAGACTTCCCGCATCGATCAGTCTATTAAAAACAAACAAATGAAGAAAATGATAATTTTTTTGTCATGGACTTACTTATTTCTGATCTTGGGTTTCTTACTAGGAGAACATACTATCATACACTAAGTCATGCTAAACTACCCACTTTCACATCACTACCTTTTTACCTAGCTTCCTATCTCGCTTAAGGGACTTGCTTTAATCGGGACATTTCATGATCATGTGACTTTCTTCACCTTTAGAATAGTCCATTATGCAATGCCTTCATGGTCTCATGTTCATAAGCCCATCCGGTGTATGGTAGACTCATTAGGTTTTTATCATTTAAGAATATCTCTTACCACCTTTTCTCATTCTACCTTCTTCTTCACCTATTGATTCTCCTACATAGGTGTAGACACTAAAATTAGGTCACACTCCCCTTTGGTCCTTCGACAAATAAGCACCCTTCATCACATTCACCTAGCCATGGCCCTCTTCACCTCACTAATATTAATTTAATTAATTTAATTAAATTAATTCATTATCCTCACCATATTTATTATTTAAATATCTTAATTTAAATAATATCCACACATACACTTCACCTAGACACCTCATCAAGCCAACTCACCCTAAGACCTATTCTTAGTAAGTTGCCATAACTAACTAAGACTTACCCAAACCCTAAAAATCAATGCCTACATTCTCTCTAACCACATTCCCACATGCTCACAAGAAGCTTCCACTTTAATCTGTGGGTTAATGACATGAGATCTCAGAAAATCAAGAGGATCTCCCTAGTTTAGTAAACCTAGGAAATCTCACCTTGACCGATGCCGGTTAAGCCGGAACCACCGCTTACCCTTTTAACCCACAAAACAACCTTATTTTTCAAGGTTGGCAAAGATTGGAAATAGTTGGAAAACATTGAGATCTTCCTGAGAGGATATCACATCTTTTGAGATTGAATTCTAGTGAGAATATGCATGCAAGGAAGGAGATCAAACATTTTCTCCTACACAGCCACCCCAACAATGATCTGATCTAACCAAGAAAAGAGGAATGCACATGCAGCCCATGCAAAATCTCTCCTACAATTGGTGATCACCTGTAACCTTCAATATCTTACCAAGCACTCCATCCCTCATTCACAATCATCTTGGATCAGAATCCAAGTAAAACATTATACTTCTCTAGTTCATTTCATTTTGTTATTGTATTATCACCGTTGTTTACCTAGACACCCATTGACCTCCTCCAACACTCACCCCTTCATATACCCATGAAAACCTCATTAAACCCCACCCAAGATACAAAATACCTCATTTTTACTAACCAAAATCCTTTGTGCAATCACAAAGGAGACCCAAAAATCATTTTGTGGTATTCCCAAAACTCCACAGTAACTAGCACCGGTTACGCCTAACCATCATCGGTTACCCTTAACCAGCATCGGTCTCTGTATTTTCCCATACAGCTCATAACAGTGACCTATCCACCAAATTCCACTTCACCTTTATCCACATGATATCTATCTCGAGACCTCTGTCGGACTCTGCAAAGACCTAGAACCCATTACCTAACCTTCAGATCCTATTCTAACCTAGCATGTTAGATTAGATCTTTCTTATTTTGTTTTAAGTGAGATACCTAAATCATTTCAAATTACAATAGGATTTACTTTATTTCTCACATTAAATTATTTAAAACAAAGGATCGACAACCATCTAGGAAGTATCACACTTCCCGAATCTAGCACATACTACTAGGCGGAGTTCACTTTGCATATATTGTTTAACTCTTTCTGGTGGTCTTGCTTTTCATTACAGGTAGTTCCTCCTAGCCAAAAGGAAGCTCTCATGATCAGTGTGGATTCGAAGTCATACGTGGGTAATAACCCATCAACCTACATTTGAACAGTATTCCTCCTATGCCTATTACCTTATCTGCTTTGTCAATACTTCAAAGAAACGTCTAAGAATCAGGTGAAATATTTTGGCACGCCCGGTGGAAAACATCTGGGGTTCCTTGCATTTTATTCATTCCTAGGAAAATTTGTGTGTTTGTTTCCCTTCTAAAAATCATACACATTAATTTTCTTCCTTGGTAACACACCTTTTATTTCTATTTGCTCTAAAGGAAACCTTTCTTTTGGTGTAATTTAAAAGAACCATTTCTTCATGTTTTTTGCATTGTAGTGAAAGAGAATCCCTCTTCCTCTTCATATTTTTGTGTCATCCAACTTCACACTTTGATTTTAGCTTAAAAATAAGTGCATTGCATTCGATTTGTCACATTAAATCACATTAATTGTGGGTAACCTATACATTGGAAGTCATGACCAGCTGATGGTTGACAAATGAACCATAGAAAGCACTTTCTTTCTCTTTCTCTCTCTCTCGTAGTTTTACCAAACCTCAAAAAAATTTAAAATACACACATTATTAAACAACATCTTACCTAGAAGAAGTTGTAAGTGATCACACGATCATGACACAAGTGGGCACCCCAATAGCGCTACTCTATCGAGTCATACTTCGAGAAAATCCCACCCCCACCATAACATACTTAAAACCTCACCTTTTAGATCTCCTTCTTCATAGGAAGCCATCCTCACCAAAAACTCTATTTCATAGTTCATGATTCAGGTCCTTAAATAGCATAAGCTAAACAAACATAATAGAAAAGGTACTCCTAGGATCACATGTTTCTTAGTGTTTCGCTTGGCTCACATTTTGAGGTGAGATATCATGTTCTTCATTTTTCTTGTTCATCCTTGCACACTCCTTATCATAGCTGGTGTATGTAAGCTTCACCGAGTGTGATTGGACCATATTATCATCATTCTCGACTTAAGGTCCGATTCCACATCAAATTTTAATTCACAACCACTATTCTTTCATCATCTTTGTTTCAATTTCACAAGAACTATTGGCGGTTACCCTCTAATCAGCGTCGTTAGTTATACCCAACCAGCGTTAGTTTCGTGTCCTTTTGTTAACCTACCCAAAAGGAAATGTTCATTCATCTTCTTCCACGTTTCACAGTCCCTATTACTAACATCATTCCCAGTGACATTGTAAAACATCATTAGATTTGGCATACCTGTCAAATTTGACTATATACCTAGTTTTTCACTCACTGTCCATTTTTCACAAAGTGATATGTAGTAGTTACCCCTAACCGGCGTTCATTTGCCCTAACGAGAATCGATTAGCCTATTTCACTTTTCCAACCCACATTTGGTATCAAATACACTTTTTACTATTAGATTCACTTGTTCTCGCTATTTTTCTCGTGTCATTTACAAAGAAGTAACCTTACTCGATCGCACTAGTTCACATGCTACTAACTCGAAAACAAGCAAGCACACTTGTATTTTGTGTCAATTATCAGCCACTCCCACCTAGTCCTTTACCACCCTCCATTTTATCATCATCCATGGATCCCATCCACCTATCACTATCACCATCGGAGATGAGGAGTTCACACAACTCCTTGACCAAAACCCTATTACTTTTCGCTTTTACCTTTCCCATTCGTCCACTCAAGATGTTTTAGGTTAGTTGATATACTGGTATGCCCGTATCTATCCCCTCAATCTCGCTCCCACTCCCGCATCAGCCCCATCTAGCTCCATGCTACCCACATCTACTTTACCCCTAGTCATTTCACATGCCTAGGTCTTATACCCGCTATGACGCCATGTCTTCCACCTCTGTGGCACTGCCACATCCACCATACCCTCGATAACTACCCAAAATGCAACCTTATCCACCCCTAATGTGTCACACATACCCATAGCTACACTACCACCTCCGATGTTGGTGACCCCTACCCCTTTTCAAAACATGGTCCTTTTCATTCCACAATCATTAGCCCCCATTGCCACTAGGGTTACCATGACCCTTCCACCTCCATATACATATTATCAGTAGCCTCTTGTTTCATCCATTATTCACTCCAGATACATACCCTTGTTTCTCTTCCTTCCTCCTAATCAACCTACATGGTTGCACCATATACTAGAGTGCCACCCCTATTATATGCACAAAATCAACCCTCTCACACTCTAGGAGGCCCCCATCATCATTGAACCTACCAATGACCTAATCAAATTGATGTTGGATAAGATGCGGATATTGAGGCATCGGTTTTGCTCCCGTAACACTCTCACCTACGACGAGATTTGCAACAAACCTATCCACCCATCCATTCCTATCCACCCATACCTCATGCATTGGTAAATGCCTAAATTCAATTGTTTCAATAGTAAAGAATACCCGCAATAGCATTTACAGTCATTCAAACATGGGTGTTATTTGATCGCTCATGATGACGCTTTGTTATTGCAAACCTTTCCCATGTCTCTGATTGGACCTGTATTAGATTGGTATATTCGGTTACCTAGACACTCTATATTCTCATTCAATCAGGTATCCCAAGCCTTCTTGGATCATTTCTCTATAAATATCATCAAGAATGTTACCATGACCAACCTATACTCCATGCGTCAAGATGAGGACGAATCTATCACAAAATTTTTTTTTCGTTGGTGTAGCTTGATCAATCAACTCACCTTCCAATCTGCCGTAAATAGAACTCATTGAGCTCTTCACACGGGCTTGTCTAAACATATCTCACCAACCTTACAGTCCAAACCTTCCGAATATTTAGTGAAACATTCACTATGGCACGAAAGCTAGAGATTCACACCATCAAAGAGAAAAAATCAAATTACGCAATAAGAATTTATCATTCAATTTGAATGATACCTCTTCTTATTCCAAAGCCCAAAATAATTATTCAAAGGCTAAGGTCATCGCTAACACAAAGTGGTACACAAGGCCGGCACCACTCATCTCACAAATCAAAGCTACACCCTCATCTAATCTCTCACCTATCCAAACTTTTCAATTCATACGAGAGCAGGGGAAATACACCCCAATGGGGAACCTTAATCTTCTATCTTAGAAAAACTTATCAAAGCCGGAGCCATCACCCTTCCACCTATAAAACCACACACCAGTTTTGACCCTACTCGCCCCATGCCCGCATGGCATAAAGAACATGAATTCTCAGTAACTATCATCGAGTAAAGGCTCATAGTGATGGAAATTACATCACTTTCAAAAATATTGTACAAGAAATGCTCGAGAAAGGTGAGTTAACCATGGATAATCCTAACGCACTCCGCCAACCAAAAACTACACATCTTCAAGAAACCATTTCCTAACCATGCCCCTTCGTATGATCAAACCGATGAGACCTCAACTCATGATACCCATACCCATGAGGTCCACGTTATCTTTAATGACGTACTGTCACTTCCTAATTACCTCACATTCCTTCCATAGAGGAAATCTTAGCCCAAAATTCTTCTTCCGCATTGGAACCCATCGAACCTACTCCTCCACCTACAGAGAAACACCTTCATCTCCTTCATCACCTACGAAGGAGTATTTTGCTAAGATCGAGACCATTTCACCTTTAGCTTCTCCAATTAGAGAACCAATACCCACAATACCTCCTCCACTCATGAGGAGCACCCATTACCTCCTCCACCCATGAGGAGCACATATCATCTCCTCCACCTATCATAGACCCAGTTGAGATATCGTTGCCTCTTGGTGAGCATTCTCCATCAGCTACCCAAAATCCTACGGACCTATTTTCAGCTCTCTTACCCATGGAAGGCTGAAGCTAGACAATTTCTGTCTCTAAGACACATTTTACAGAATTTCCATTAAGTCCTCATCAACTCCACCCACAGATGTGTCATTCTCATGTTTGGCTGATCACTTAGATTATGTGGATAGAGCCTTATTATGGGGTTTCTTCTGCTTCCGGCCTCAACACAGATGTAGATGTCACTTGCTAATACTTCCACTATCCACCCAAAAATATTTCGACCAATCGAACCAAATACAACCACCTCTATCACGACACTGTCATAGCTCAAACCACACCCTTACCCATAACCCAATCTACATCTAAACCCAAACCCACACCTACAACATTTACCTCAACTAAACCTATTGCCACCTTAGGGGTCACCCCAACCACTAGCCTTACTCGCTTGGTCTATCGAACTGGATTTAGCTACATCCTCCAAAGTCAACACCACACCTACTCTGACACCAAAACAAGCACTAAACCCATAGAACTCATACCCCAGTTGTGCCAGTCACACATGCACCTATCCCATCCATCATAGGACCTTAGCTTCCCAACATGGTTAAGAAACCTCCACCCATCAATAAACCAAAAACACAACAACCCATTTCTTCCTCACAAACCTCTAACCTACTCAAATGCCCAACATGACTTACACCCACACCTGCAACATTGCTACCACCCATACCTCCAATACCATCAGCATTTCTTCACCACCCACTAAACTTCAGTCATTTTCCCTCACACCCCATGCACAGCCTACGCCATCTACCTTCACAAAGACCACCATTATCCCCATGGGTAACTCGTCATCTTCCCCATCTGTCTTTCCTTCTAGACCTCATACACCCATATCTCCTTTACCCAAGAAGGTGCAACCCAAAAAAACTCCACTACCCCACAATAAGGTAGTTAGAACAACCATACGCCATCCTACCCATTCATCCACCATACCCCTACCCAAATAAACATGACCAACTACCCAAAACCACACCAAGACCTAGAACTATAACGTGATCTGCTCCTCCTCTTCCAAAGACCATCCCTCAACAATTAATCGCCTATACCCAAACCTGCCTTCACTTCCCATTACAATCCACTAGTAGGGTCCTATGCCAAAATTTTAACCAACCTCCTTGAGAGTTTTGTTATCACATTGCCACCACTCGGATATTACGACCCCCTCAAACCCAAGCCAAAAGAGTTTGATGACACCAAAATTGTGTCTACCATCATATTCCAGGGCACGATGTGGAGAACTACAAGGCCTTGAAAACCATCCTTATCCATTTTTGTCCTTCAAAAGCCAACTTTTATGATGATGACCTTCACGACAAGGACCCTACTTGACCAACACCCCTTCCCACACTTGTCCACTCAACAATCACAACCTCCACCTCCATAGCTCCTAGAGCCACCTCCAATATTTGAGATTAACATGGTTCACATTAGAGAGCTCACCAAACCTCCACCCAAATTCTAGTGTGCTCATCTCACCTCATAGGGTTTTTCTCCTCTAGTAGGTTTTTACTGCTTTTGTCGTTATACCACTCACCCTACACCTTCTCCATTTTCTAACTCCCCTCGTATCAACATGATACACATCACTACAAGTTCTCGGAAGGATAAGGGTAAAGAAAAGGAAACCACCCACTAAATAATCTCATACCCAACATACCATTTGCACCCATACCTAAAATCACTATCGTGGCCCCACATACCCCATTTCCAATGGCATCACACCTCGCATCATGCTCAAACAATTACACCAATCTCCCCTAGAAATGTCCTTATAAGACCTCATTCAAACCTCGAAATCCCATCGTCAAGCTCTCATGGAGGTTCTTCAATCTATTGATGTTTTACCCAATGACCCTACACCCATAGCCTCCATTATCACACCTCATCATGTAGCCTCTCTCACTATATTACCACCTCCATCTTCGCCCCACCCTATTCACCAAGTAGCCTCCCTTAGCTTCTTAGAGGAAGAGATCGTGCCACACCAAAAAGATGACCCAAACCTAACCCTCTTTATCTCTATCCACATCGATGACATATGGGTACAATGTGTGATGATTGATGGGGGCACTAGCATTAACATCATTTCATCCCATGCATTCGCTCAAATGTGCATACCTGACAATTACATGCATAAACATCCTATCATGTTGCATTCATTCAATGATGCTATCACCTCTACACTAGGCACTGTCATCCTCCACATTTGTGTGGGCCCCCACACTATTCCATAACTATTCTACATCTTGGAGGGGGAATTCCAATATAACCTGTTACTTGACAAACCCTGGATTTGTGTCATGGGTTGCGTTCCTTCCACTTTGCATCGTTGTGTAAAGTTTAAGAATGAATGACACACCTATACCATTCCAGCTGACCCATCACCTTTTAAAACATGTAACATGCTTTACCAACCCAATGATGTGCTCATACCTATTAAGCCATCTACCTCTGTAACCACTACCGCTTCACCTACACCTCCACTTACCAGTACATATGTTGCTTCTACCGCACATACCTCCTCCATTCCTACCACTACCACAACCTCCATGGCCAACCCATCAATCTCCCAACCTCGTTAACTCCACCTACTCATCAACCTCCGACACATCATCTATTCCCGCTACCCACATACCAACCACCAATCCCTTGGAGGATTTTTTTCAATCCCTCACTCTAGGGGAGTACCACCTATATAGTGTCAACACATTCCATACTCCACAAGAGTATGGAAGTCTTTACCAACACCCTTGTGATGACCACTACATAGGAGAATGCCTCCTTTATGGTCCTCCTCATCTTCGTACTGGGCGTCTCACCTATGGGGTACTTGATACTACCACTTACACACTGAACCACCGCCACAAACGCGCCATTTTTCTCGACTTCCAATCACTTACCAATCATCATTTCACCCACACCTTCCTGCATCGATGTGCATGGAAGGGTTTTAGTTTTGGCTTTTAGGAGCAAGGCCACCATACTATCATTCCATGTACCACCCATAAACATAACGACCATAGTGGTATCATCTTTCTTGAACCACCTACCAAATAGGCTCGTATTGAACTCATTAAGGACATTAATCCCTCTCCACCTTCACCGATGGAGTCGATGAATCCTAAATCTATCCCTCCTAAAAAAATCATAAAAACCATTTCCTTGGGGCCTCGACTTATCAATGTGAGGGCGAGGCCCTTCCACTCTTCCTTCTTGTATCCCGAAATGATTAATGATGATACACCTTTATTTAATGTCATTCAATGTTAGGATGATAAATCTATACTCACCTACCTTGGTGTAGAAGACGCATATATTCATCGGTCGTTACCTTCGAGATGCAAACCATGTTGAATGAATCAAATATCAAGATCAACATTCATACTCATGATTTACCTACACATCTTAAAGATTGGTCAATCTTTAGATGTTCTTGAATAGGAATCCATCACTTATTTTCTCGTAAAATCATAACCACGCTTTCGCTTGGTCTTATGTAGACATGCTCAGTGATTGACCCCACCATAGTGTTCCACAATATCGTAACCATTCTGATGCCAAACCCATCAAACAAAAGCTGAGGAAAATGCACCCTCGCATTGCCCTTCTCATCAAAGAAGAACTTCAGCGCCTTCTTTCTATTTCCTTCATCTTACCCATTGATTATCCTCGTTGGATTTCTAACATTGTCCCTATCACTAAGGTGACAGGGGACTTTGTATTTACACGGACTTCCATGACCTCAACCTAGCATGTCCGAAAGATGACTTTCCCTTACCCGGTATTGACCAGCTGGTTGACCTTACCGCTGGCCATGAGATGCTATCACTCATGGATGGCTTCTTAGGTTACAACCAAATCTTGCTTTCCCTAGAGGATCAACACAAAACCTTGTTCATCACCCCTTAGGGGACCTTCTGCTATCGAGTCATGCCTTTCGGCCTTAAAAATGCTGGTGCCACATATCAGTGGGTTATGACTTACATCTTCCATGACATCATGCATCACATATTGGAAGATTATGTGGATGATCTCTTGGCCAAATCTAAGCACCGCTCCAAGCACCTTACCATCCTAAAAACCATCTTTGACCATCTCATTAAATATTACGTCTTCCTTCAGCCTAAAAGTGTGTCTTCGCGGTTCCCTCAAGAAAGCTCCTGGGATTTGTTGTTTCACTACATGGTATAGAAGTTGATCCTGCTAAAGTCAAGGCCATTCTATAAATGCCTCCACCCACTAACCTTAAACAACTTCATAGCCTGCAAGGTAAATTACAGTCTATTTGCCATTTCATTTCACAATTATCTGATCGATGTCAACCATTTCATCATCTGCTTAAGAAGGATGTCTCCTTTAAATGGGATGATGACTACCACAAATCTTTTAAATCCTTAAAACAATACCTTCTCCAACCACCTGTACTCATTCCACCTAAAGATGGTCAACCTTTTTACCTATATATCTCAACTACCGATCATTCCTTGGGAGCCATTCTCACTCATCATGATGAACAACACGAGAGTAGGCATTTTATTACATAAGTCATACTCTTTTGGACTATGAGATCTGATACACCCATCCTGAAAACCTTTTTTTCATCCTTAGTTTTCGCTTTCCATCAAACTCTGTCATTACCTACTTAACTACAAAACCTATGTTGTGACCAACACCGACCCCTTACACTTCATGTATGCCAAACCTTATCAAAATCAGGGTGTTGTTGTACGATGGATTATGCTTCTAGTTGATCTTGACCTTGAATTCATTCATCAAAATTCCATCAAGGACCAAGCTATCGCCAACCAATTTTCCAACACACCTATTTCTAGGAATCAACCCTCTAATTTTGACTTTCCAAATGAGTCAATTCTACCCTTTCCTAGGCATTTAACCCCTTACTAAATGACACTCTTCTTCGATGGTTCAAAGTGTCGGGCGTGGGGGTAAGGCTAGTATTATCCTCATTCCCTTGATGGTGAACCCATTCCTTTGTCTTTCAAGCTAGATTTTGATTGCACCAATAATATCTCCAAATACGAAGCACTCGTATTAGGCCTTTAAGCCACCTATGCCCTAGATGTCAAATCAATCAACATCTTTGGTGATTCTCAATTGGTTGTAAATCCGAGATCAATGGTATATACCAATGTCATAATGAGATACTTCAAAAGTATAAACATCATGTAGATGTAATTTTGACCACCTTTGACCGTTACACCCTTCAAACCATCCCACGTTCAACCAACAAATTTACAGATACCATGGCCTTCTTAGCTTCTCAAATACCGCTTCGCTCACCGATTCTAAAATATTTGTCACCATACAACACCTTTAATCACCTTCTTATTTACCACATGATGTTTACTCTGTCGAACCACTACCCCTCACCCAATTGACCTTTGGTATAAAAATACTCCAACTATCTTTCTCTCTCCATATTAACCCCCGATTTCACCAGTAACTGACAATGCGCCTTCCTTAAAAGGTCTCTCATTACGAAATCTTGGGGGACTCCTTCATAAGAACAACTTTGATGGTATTCTCTTACGATGCCTCACAAGTTCTTAAATTCCTTATACCATTAAGGAAGTTCATGACGGAATATGTGAAGTTCACTTAGGTGGCCTTGTTGTTGCTAAGCATATTCTTTGCCTGAGCTATTACTAGCTGAACCTTAACCATGATTGTTACAACTATGTCAAACGTTGTGTAAAATGCCAAAAAAATTCCAATCTTCATCATACACCTAGTCATGCCTTACAGGTCGCCTGTGTGACCTTTGGCCCTTCTCTCAATGGGGTTTGGATCTTGTCGGAGAAATCAATCCCCATTCTTCCCAATGCCATCAATGGATCATCACTGCTACCGAATACTATACAAAATGGGTGGAATCCATACCACTCATCTCCACAAAAGATGAGAAAATATGTGAGTTTATTAACCACCACATCATTTGTCACTTTGGTGGTCTCGCATCATCTCATCAGCCGATAAAGGAAAACAATTCAAAAACAAAACATTACAAAAAATTTGCGCGCTTTGACATTCATCTTAGTTTCTCATCACCTTATTACCCACAAACCAATGGCCAAGCCGAATCCACTAACAAAACCCTCAAAAAAATTCTTATGAAAGTGGTTAATGATACTAGGAAGGATTGGCATACACACATTCCTTTTGCCCTATGGGCATACTGCACTAGTATTCACACTTCCACTATGGCCACACCATTTTCTCTCGGTCTACATGACAGAGGCAATTCTACCTCTTGAAGTCCATATTTTCTCACTCTGCATTTCCCTCCATGACATGCTTAATGATGATGACTTTCGTCAGGACCATTTAGCACAACTTGAGTTATTAGACAAACACCATCTTAATGCTCTGGATCACCTTCAAGTTTACCAAAAACGTTTTAAACATGTCTATGACAAACGTGTCCATGCACAAACCTTCTAAGTCAATGACCTTGTCCTGAAATAAAATTAACATGTATCTAAAGTAGAAAAAAGTAAACAGGAAAATTTGCTCCTAATTGGCTTGGACCATACATCGTGACTCATACCTATGGATCAGGTGCTTATTGTTTATCTTCACTTGATGGTAAACCCAAACTTGAGCCCCTTAACACCTTGCATCTTTGACCATTCTATTATTGACTTCTAAGTCCTACCTCACCCTTTGTCTCTTTCCATGCTCATCCCTTGAGTGCTATCCACTCCATACACCTCACCGGTGACTAAACCATAAACATGTGAGTACCTGTCACTTGTTATCTTCTCTTGAATATGTGTACCACAACGCTACACATAGCATGATTCTCATGGATACTTTTTGTCTACCTTTAGATGAGATCCCATGGTCGTTCCACCTTGCCTTTTGAAAAAGATTCCTATCCTCCACCTTGTTCTAGTCCATGACTTCAAAGCCCTCACATGGGATATCACTCCTTGAGTCAAAATTTCACTCAAAAGATGACACCCTCAAAAGGACATCTTCCTCTTAACAATTGCTGCTATAAATAGACTACTCCCTTGAAGGAAAACTATGTAAAGCTCTTAAAAAAAATGAGAGCAACCGAAGCTTCCCACATCGATCAGCTTCACGAAGACTTCAAGGAGTTGCATTTTCTTCATCCCATATAGACTTCTTGCATCAATCATTCTATCTCACCTATAAGTCAAAATAACAAAAAATTAGTCACAGAATTGCCCATTGTGACCTAGGATATTTTTCCCGAAGTGCCCACTACCTACACCATATAAAAATTAACTACCTTTCACCCTTCTTACCATTCCCACTCCCATTTCCTACTACCTCAAGGGACTTCTTGGAACTTAGACATTTGGTGATCATGTGACTACTTTTCACCATAGAACAATCACTCATGCAATGTCTTTAGGGTCTTACATTCATCACCTCTTCCAAGGTATGATCTACTCAGTATAATCCTAACCAATCAAGTGGCTTTATTGGCCCCTCTTTTTTTACCGTCTTTGTTTACATTTTGATTACCTTATATAGGAGTCAGTCCTTAACACTTACCTTTGGGGTAATCTTCTTCTTTCGCCATAATCAAAATTACCTATATCAATTTACCTTTCACCTACCCACACCTAAAAACCTAAACCCACACCATGCCTAAAACCTACTAACTCATTTTCATACCTCCTCATATTCTTCCCTCGCTCATGGGAGAACTACATTGGCCTGAGGTCCATTTTTTCGGGACTATGTAGGTAGCACTCTGAGGGCATGGGGCCCTTGGAGGTTAGCTAGGCCATTCTCTACCCTAAATAATTCATCTTCCATGTTCCTCACACCTCACTTAGTTTCCCTTTTTTATCCCAAATAGGAAATTAAACCAAACAAACAACAAGTTTCTTAACATCTTTATCATCAGCACAACATGCATTTACTATGACTACCATTTCTCTAACATCATCATACATATAATATACCACATCTCACATATGACCCGTATTATCATTCATTGCATAAAATACTTGAATCACAAGTTCACCAACTTTGAACTCAATCATGCCTAACAAACCTAACTCAACCATGCCTATAACTCCGACTCGAACCATGCCTATAACTTTGACTCAACCATGCCTATGACTGACTTGATCCATGTATATAACTCGACTCGATCCATGCCTAAACTAACTCGACTCCATCATGCCTAACTCACCTATTTTCCATCCATATCAAAACAACAAATCAAAATCTCATCAATGCACCAATACATCAACAATATCATCAACACATCAATAAATCAAGAATCAATCTCATCATATAAATAAATGGCTATCTCAATACCATATACATGGCAATCTCATCATGCCATCATCTCAAGATCATCGCACGTAGACCGATACATAATACAACATGTCATCGGCATGCGGGATAATCTCATATATACAACAAAATAATGAAATAATACAAAATTTCTTTGGCACACAGGCTGGTATATGCTCAAATATACAAAACCTCTCATACATCCTAACTTTCAATGACATGCGGTCAAGATTCGATCAAAAATACAACTATCTCTCAGCATGCAAGCCGGTATAAATCACAAAATGACTATCATACATCAAAACCAGGTGACCACATATCAGGCATCTTGGTGGATGTCCTCCATCTCTGTATCACCTGTGCCCTCGGCCTCCTGGGTCCCTGCTTGGTGCCTCAACAAAAGCTAGTCTCGTGCACTGGGTAGACTCTACTGATCGGGCCTTGGAGCTCGCCCCCCTTCTCCTGTGCTCTCCACACTATGAGTGCGGGATCTCATCCTCTCACTAGACACTTGTTTGTGCTCTGTGCGTACGGCATAGGATATGAACTCTATCCAGGCCCCGTCAGCCGTCATCGCCTAGTCTTGATAATATCTATCCTCATCTAGGGCATCCTGTAACATGGATACAAGCACGGTATGTGGTGGTCCCATAAGTCTCGGCTCGTGTTTATCTCGGGACCTCCGTCCCACTCTCGCTCGTGAACTGGGACCCGGTCCGGTGCTATGATGGTGGTGTCTGTGGTGGTACCCCTACCCCGTGTGCTATATCTAGGCCTATAAGATCCCAATATGTGCCTGGGTTGTGGCCAACTAGCCTCAAACTCCGCCACCTGACCATCCCCCTCTCCATCTCCATCTCCCCCACCATCCATCTGGGCCTACAAACTGGCCACCTGTACATGTAGCTCTGCTACCTCTACCTCAAATCCCTCTAGCTATGTTTGCAGTATACCCAACTGGGTAATCAGCGTAGCCACCTACCCCTGTAGGGTGTCTCTCTACACCATAATGGTGGCTAAATCTAGCTACCCTGGTCTAGGTGGTATGGCTCGTAGGTGAGCCACCCACCACTATCTGTACCTATCTATGCACCTGGAGTCATCTATCTACCGGTCAACTGGCTGCTCCTCTTATCTTGTGGGCATTGTAGGTAGTGGTAGAGGTAAGGGCCTCTCCGCGTCATCTCTCCACTATTGTCGGAAGGG
The DNA here is from genome assembly GCA_018340775.1 of Taxus wallichiana var. yunnanensis. Classification (NCBI taxonomy): domain Eukaryota; kingdom Viridiplantae; phylum Streptophyta; class Pinopsida; order Cupressales; family Taxaceae; genus Taxus; species Taxus wallichiana. Next base: position 382,952,840 of record CM031242.1, read on the forward strand.
TAGAGGTATGTCCTGTACTAGCCCAAACTGCCACCAGACTCTGTCTACCGGGATCATCTCATACTCCCGACATGGTGACCTTGTATCCATCTCTCTAGCTAGAGCTCAGCTAGCTCCTCATGCATATACCTATATGAGGGAAATCCCACATATGGCCTCCAGATAATGTCCACTCTAGACAACCCCTCTAGTAACTACCAAAAATAGGCCACATTATGTGTGGGCCTCTCAGATCTCTACTCTATAATTTCCGGCACCCATCTCCTATACCCCACCCATTTCCACCACCTAGCCCACCTCCCCTTTGGACCCTTGTTCCCAATAACCCGACCAAGATCTGGTTCACCCTTACCAACCCCGATCACCCCTTAGCTGCAAGATCGGCCACTGTTTTGGTGACTCGATACTAGTTCACCCTTACCAACCTGGTCACCCCTTTACCAAAGCATCGGTCACTTATTTGGTGACCGATAATCGGTTCATCCTTACCAACATTGGCCAAAATTGATGATGCTGGCAGTCAGCATCACAAGTAAAACCCATGATTTCCCAAAACCCCCTTTTCTAAAAACACCTCCCCCTTGCCCCTTTTCCCCACCTACAATGACCTAAACTACCCTTGGACCTCAACCCCCTATACCATTTATTCCCCTCCCCATTCATCTTTTAACCTACTATTCCCCCCATTTCCAAATTTAACCCATTCCCACCCACAAAAACAAAAAACAAACAAAACCTACAACAAACAATTTACTTATCCCTTAATCTATCAAATCACATACACGTAGAGTAGGGTGCTTACCTCGTCATGTTGCCGTCATCTCGGTGGCATGTCTGGCCGCACGGTGGCCCGCCCGATCCCTCTCCGGCCTCCGCCATAACCAAATCGCTACCCGCAACCTCTACCCAATCAAATGCCTCGCACTGATCCTATGGACCCACTTCTCACCAACCGATTACCCTTCATTCACACTACCAACTCAATGCTTTGTTCCGTCTCGAGAACTTTTCTCTCTTTTCTCTCTCTTTTGTCATTTTCTCGATTAGCTAAAAGACAAATGAATAACAAAAATGTGGATTTTTTGTTTTTATAACAAACCCGACCTAACCGATGTCGGTTACCCTTGACCGACATCGGTCGCGTGCCCTACCTAACCATCGTTGGTTGACCTATACCAACGTTGGTTATCCTTGACCGACATCGGTCACCCTCACCTACACATTGCCCTATATTTTACCCCTTTACCCTACCCCTACCTCCTTTTTTTTTGCCCCACCAAACCTTCACCCTGATCATTTAACCAACCCCACCTTTATCCACACCATTTACCTCCCCTTCCCGACCTCATCATTTCCTACCTCCCTTTGTCCTCCTTTGGGGACTCGTTATTTTACCCCTACCTTCACCTTACCCGTGATGTGACCTAGATATTTAGACTTGGACCATCACTAGTTAACTTTGACCTCATGTGTTTGTTATACCTTGTGGCATCAAGTACTGTTTTGTTGACCTAATGAACTTACCTAGCCTATTGCCATGACCATTTATCCTAACCCTACCTTTGGTGTACCAAAACATACCTAACTGCGTTCTGCACCTAACCTACGACGTGCTTCCCAAACATGTCCTATACCTTGGATATCGAATCACTTCAACCTCGTTTGGATAAACCTATTGACCTTAGACGATGTAGAGTTTGCCTACTCTTCAACTCGGTTACATGTTGCGGTTTATACATGTGTGTGTGTTTGATCATTCTACATTTGACCATAACTCATTACCTTGATTTCTGAGTAGACCTTTAACCCTTTTTCCCCGTGCCCACCTTCCTTTTCATTACATTTACCTTTTATCAAACCACTCACCGATTCTCGCCTTCGTCTCATCAATTCCTGGTTTGAGGGGATCACCTTCACCCACACATGGGGAAACCACATCTTATTTTTGTTAGCATCACTTACCAATACAAGCTATGCAACAAAAAGGGGAAAAATGTAGACACTAAAATTAGGTCACACTCCCCTTTGGTCCTTCGACAAATAAGCACCCTTCATCACATTCATCTAGCCATGGCCCTCTTCACCTCACTAATATTAATTTAATTAATTTAATTAAATTAATTCATTATCCTCACCATATTTATTATTTAAATATCTTAATTTAAATAATATCCACACATACACTTCACATAGACACCTCATCACGCAAACTCACCTTAAGACCTATTCTTAGTAAGTTGCCTTAACTAACTAAGACTTACCCAAACCCTAAAAATCAATTACTACATTCTCTCTAACCACATTCCTACATGCTCACAAGAAGCTTCCAGTTTAATCTACAGGTTAACGACACAAGATCTCGATAAAATCAAGAGTACCTCCTAGTTTAGTAAACCTAGGAAATCCTACCTTGACCGATGCCGGTTAGCCTAACCATCACCGGTTAAGCCGGAACCACTTGTTAGTTACCCTTTTAACACCCAAAATAACCTTATTTTTCAAGGTTGGCAAAGATTAGAAAAAGCTAGCAAACATTGAGATCTTCCTGAGGGATATCGCATCTTTTGAGATCTAATTCCAGCAAGAACATGCACATAAGGAAGGAGATCAGACATTTTCTCCTACACTTTCACTCCAGCAAAGATCTGATCTAACCAAGCAAAGAGGAATGCACATGCAGCCCATGTAGAAGATCTCCTATGATTGGTGATCACCTGTAACCTTCAACCTCTTAGCAGCACCTCCATCCCTCATTCACAGTCATCCAGGATTAGAATCCAAGTAAGTAAAACATTATACTTCTCTGGTTCATTTCATTTCATTATTATATTATCACTTATTGTTTACCTAGCCACCCATTGACCTCCTCCAACACTCACCCCTTCATATACCCATTAAAACTTGTTAAACCCCACCCAAGCTACCAAATACCTCATTCCAACCAACCAAAATCCTTTGTGCAATCACAAAGGAGACCCAAAACTCATTATGTGGCATTCTAGAACTCCACAAGAATGGCGGCACTAGTTATACCTAACCATCGTCGGTTACCCTTAACCGGCATCGGTCTCTATATTTTCCCATACAGCTCAGAACAGTGACCTATCCACCAAATTCCACCTCACCTTTATCCACCTGAGATCTACCTGAGACCTCTGTCAGACCTATAGAGACCTAGAACCCATTACTTGACCTTCGGATCCTATTCTAACCTAGCCTATTAGATTAGATCTTTCTTATTGTGTTTTAAGTGAGATACCTAAATCATTTCAAATTACAATAGGATTTACTTTATTTCTCGCATTAAATTGTTTAAAACAGTGGACTGACAGCCATCTAGGAAGTATCACACTTCCCAAATCTAGCACATGCTAGGCAGTTCACTACACATATTGTTTAACTCTTTCTAGTGGTCTTGGTTTTCATTACAGGTAGTTCCTCCTAGCCAAAAGGAAGCTCTCACGATTAGTTGTGGATTCAGAAGTCATACGTGCATAAAAACCTATCAACCTACATTTGAGCAATTATTCCTCCTATGCCCGTTATCTTATTTGTTTTGTCAATACTTCAAAGAAACATCTAATAATCGGGTGAAACAATAGGACAAAACCATCGACAACTACATTTTAAAGATTTCCACTTTCACCTAAGACTCAACCATACCTATGACCTACATTCAATCATACCTTAAATCTACCAACCCATTCCCCTACTTCATCATATTCTTCCCTAGCTTATGGGAGAACTACATCGGCATGAGGCCCCTTTTTCATCGGGGCTATACAAGTAGCACTCCGGGGCATGGGTCCCTTGGAGGTTAGCTCAGCCACTCTTTACCCTAACCAATTTCCCCTTCATTTTCCTATTCCCATTCTACCTTAGTTAGTTTCCATTTTATATCAACAACTGGAAATTAAACCAAACAAGCACCAATTACTAAACATTTTTACCACATCATCAAATCATTCATTTATCATTTTCACATTTCCATTATAGAAAATATTTGTAAATTTAAACAATAACATGCCTATACATCACCATTTGTCTCCCATGTTACCAAAAACTTGGACATTAAATCAAAATTTAAAAACAAAACTCCATCATGCCTATACCTAACTCCACCATGCCTAAATGACCTAACTCAAACATGCCTAAGTGACCTAACTCCATCATGCCTATACCTAACTCCACCATGCCTAAATGACCTAACTCAAACATGCCTAAGTGACCTGACTCCATCATGCCTAAACCAACCTGACTCCATCATTCCTAAACCAACCTAACTCAACCATGTCTATAACTTAAATCCACCATGCCTAAAACACCCGATATTTTGTCAAACCAAAATATGAGGTTCAACCACAGTACATGGGATTAAATCCCTCCTCAAAGATAGGTGAGGCTGCCTGTTTATTTCTAATCTAAAACACGGTAAACAATATATACAGTATTCACACTAATCTAACCATTGGGGGTTGGAATGAAATCCCGAAATCCACATTCATAAATTCAAGGGTATTTCTTTCGTAAATGAACTGGGTCAGAAACTGTTACAATGAAAGAAGCGGCAATAGAAAGGAAATGGGAGAAACGTATTTTCTTTCGAGTAAACACAGAGCACGAAATAATCATACGAGTTTTAGATCACAAATATAATGTCTGAAATAATCAGAAACACTAAGATGCTATGCAAAGAATAGCTTAAGATCATGAACATAAGAACACTGTCTTAAGTAAGATATATTCCACAACACAAAGTCTGTAAAACGATATCAATTCCTATTCTTCAAAATGATTGAATGAAAACACAAAGTTTTTCTTCTTTCCAATAGCCCCTAAATATTCCAAAAAATCTCGACCCTTTTGGAATGCACAGGCATCCCTTATTTATAACAAAAGAAGTAGAGATAAAATAGGGCAGATCCTAAAAATTAGCGCTTCAACAAGAGTTCTGTTTTGCATGATTCTCACGCAGGAGATCAAGTCAAAACATGATTCAAAAATGTGACGAAACAGAAATGAAAAAGACATGTCGATTTCAAGATTGAAATGACATGAAAGCTTTGGGACTTAATCTGAATCATCATCTTTTGCTCCTTCCTCTTTTTCTTCCTCCTGCTGAGACTGTTTGCTCTGAAATTCCTGGAACTTTCGAATTATGCCTTGCATTTCGTTCTCATCAGGTGCAGTGGAATGATCATTCCAAATTTCACAAGTTTCATGAACATCGCTGGCAGTGCCGGGAAGCTTTTTCAATCCTTTGCTGAGTTTTCTTAAGGCCTCCAAAGAATGCTCAATCTTTACCAACCGGTCCATCTTTTCAAGATCAAATCCGAGCATTGATTCATGCTGAACAGACTCTTGGAATTGTTTGAAGAGATCATCCGCTGATAGTATACCTGAATTTCCTACTGACACCTTTGAACAAATCTTCAGCAACTCTTCTTCTAAATCACTTTTCCCATCAATCAGTTTATCCCTTGATTCTCTCAACTTAGCGCAGGCTTCGTTGAGAATCTTCACCGAATCTGATGGCCTTGGTCAGCTGGAAATGCTTATCCGTATGAGGGAGAATACCTTCTTCGACCAAGAGATGTGTTGGTATTTGCTTTAACACTTGGAGAGCTTCATAAGTCAAATCAAGCTGTCCAATTTCTTGAGAAATCTCCTCATCCATCTTTTCTCCATCTTTCTGAATGTCTCCCACAGATTGATGAACTTTCACAATGCCTTGTATTACTTCCTTCCCCTGTTGGAGCAACCTTTGGACCCATTCATCAACCACCCTTCCTTGTTTAGCAATCTTCTCAATTGTAGGCACTGATGAGAAATCGAATCCGACAGGAACAGAAGAAGGTGGTATGGATTCAAGGGGTTTTGAGAATTTAAGCAAAACCTCTGTCAACTGCTCCACTTTCTCCTTAAGCTCGTCTCTGCTGTCCTTTGTTTCTTTCAACTTTTGGCACAACACGTTTATGGAATCCCGTGCATCTTGTTGCGCCCCTTCTGCTGTCACTTTCCCTAGAGCCACCCTAGTTACCTGATAATCAGCAGCTGTTATATCATCTCTAGTTTTGTCAGCTGTGGGAGTGGCAATCTCTGCAAACTTATCTCCTGAAGCATCCACCAAAACCCTTGAAACTGTTTTGGGCTTCTTGGCCGACTTTGCAGTAGGAGCCTTGAGTGAGCTGAAATCAAAAGCTGGTATGGGCACAATCACCTTCCTCTTCCTCGGAGTTTGCTCGAGTAGCCATTGCGGCGTATCAGAGGAAGTTACACATGTTGTAGCAACTGGTATTCTACTCTCAAGAGGAGAAGATTCTACTATTGAAGGAGGAATAGTTACCAATGTGGTAGTAGATCCAATAAAAAGAGGCACAGGAGGAGGCGTGCTGATGATCACTTGGGTTCCAGCGGAGAGGGGTGAAAGCCCAGAGAAAATACTGGCCATGGTTGCAGAAGTAGATGGAGAATGAGGAGGTAGAAGTGGCTGTGAGGGAGGAGGTGCAGATTCAGACTCCAAAGCCTTGAATGCAAGAGATAAGGTCTCTCCAGTTGAGCAATCAGCAAATGGTGAAGACAGAAGCTGGCTTCCTCCTTCTTCCAAATTAATTTCTCCTATTTCTGGTGGTGTTGGTGATTCTGGCACATTCACCGTTTCTACAGGAGAGACAATTGAAGAGATTTCTCTTTCTTTCCTCTTTTTGACAATCTTGACCTTTATAGGCGCCTTAGAAGACTTTCTGTCCTTTTCCTTTTTGGAGGGCCCCGCCTCTAAAACAGCCAACTTTGAAAACTTATCATCTTTAAAATTCATTCCCCAAGAGGAGAGCCATGCTTTGGTGCGAGCAAGAATTAGAGCCGACCTATCTGTAATAGAGGCTTTTTCGCTGGCTGACCAATCAATAGGTGGGAAAACATATTGATCCTCCTTTAGTCCATCATAGGAAAGATCCAAAACACTTTCATTGTCACCTGTACCCTCTGGTAAATCAGCAAGCTCCAGTGTTTGAATCTCAGCAATAGTTAATCTGCTATGATCCTTTCTGCGAATAGCAACCTCATTACGCAGATCCACCCAAATATCCTCTATATTTGGCCTGTGCAAATGCTGGGTTCCATATGCCCTGAGCACTCCTCGGATATCAAAACCATCTCGAGGCTTCATATGCTTCTTTAATTTGTCCTGAAGTTCATGGACAACATTTTTGGCCTTTACTACCATCGAGCAAGTGTATCTCCCAATAGAAATCGGGAAGGATACAGCAGCCTTATGTTTGCTTTGTTGAAATTTATGAAAATCCAACAACTGCCTAACCAACTCCATTAATATCAAGTCTATCCCCTGGATATCGGGGCAGGTGAAAAGGATCTCCCGAGTACATGACCACCCGAAGATATGTAAACTTCTTGAATTGTACGAAGATACATCCCCATTTAGAAACTTCTGCCCAAGCCTCATCTGAGACTCTTGTCTTCTTCAGCTCAGGATTTATCCTGCAGATATTCTCATAGAAAAAGGCATCATTTACCCTCCTGAAATGATCTTTTGACCCCTTCTTTGTCAATTGAGGGAAGTATTGATAAACCTTGATTCACGTTACTGCTTCCCTTAGTATCGGCCGGGATAGTTCCTCATCCGGTTTGCTGCGTATGTGACATATGATGACATATAAAATTTCCCGATTGACAAGAGGCGTTGTCATTTGGGAATCAATCTCATTGCTAATGAAAGTACCCGATCAATCCCTGCTGATTTTCCTTGATGATGATCATAAATTGATACATCCATCCTTGAAATACGTTTGATTCGGGCAAACCAAAGACCCGACTCAGCAGGGTGATGATGTCATTGATTTCTTGGATGAAATCACTCCTGGGGATAGTCCTTGGAAATCTGGACACAGCTGGCTTGGCCTTGATCAAGAACTTCTTGTTCACATGCTTGATCTGATCCTCCCCGATCATTGTCCCAGGCTTTCTGAGCTGACTTCATGTCCAACTCTCCATACTCGTCAAAATTAGGCAATTTGAGGAGATCATCAAAATAACCTCCATCCAATTTGACCACTACTTCACCTGATTGACCTCTCACGAGCGAGACAGAGTCATAGCTGGATGCACAAGCCAAAATGAATTCTAGACAACTTTGAGGACATGGGAAGAGCCGCTGCGAGAGAGGCAAGCCACTGTCAGCTATAGCTTTCATCCATGGAGTTTGGGAGGAACTCCTCAACCTATTCCAGAAATCTTCCATGTCTATATTCCCGAGTTCGGTGTCTCTGATATCATAGTTGCAATCAATGTATGATGGAGATTCCGGCTTCTTGAACTTGTATTTCATTCTGCCAGACTTCTCGGCCTTTTCCTGAGATGGACCGGGATCCGACATGAAGAACGTTGAAGGGAGAAAGGTTTGAAGCTCAGGAGATGTTGTCTACCGTCAGAATTTCGATCTGCTGAATATGCCGGAAGAACAAAAGAGTCCGACACGCTGAGTAGGATGTCGGAATATCCTGAAAGTCCGATGTGTTGAAAATGTCAACTTCTGAAAAACCCGACACACTTGGTAATGCCGGAACTTTGGGAAAGCCCGGCACGTCGATACTGTCGAATTCAGGGAAAACCCGACACTTGCGTTGATGACGGGAACTCTGGGAAACCCGGCACTCACTGTGGAGATCGGAACTTTGAGAAACCTCGATGCCTCAAACTTTCGATACGCTTCAGGTCTTCGACTCTGCAAAACAATCTTCAAAACCCGAGAAGAAAAACAGGGTTTTTCATTGAATTCCAAAACATGTAATCTCCTTCTTTTTTATTATTCATGTTCCATGCATATAATAGAACTTGGAAGAAACAGCACCAAGGGATAGTCTCAAAAGAGATAAACCCTAGAACCTAAAACCCTTTTCAAAATAACTCCGAGAAAAGAAGGAAGGAAAACCCCAAAACTCGGCGAAAAATTGAGAAGACACCACGCGCAATCGATCCATAAAAACCAAGAACAAAGAAGGAAAAGAGAAATACCTTCAATTGGAGAAATGGAAAACCGAAAACAGGCGATTCAATCGGGCAAAGCGAGCTTTCGGGTTTCGAAATCGGAAGAGCATGCGAAAAATCCACGAATTAAAAATAACTCGGTGAATGATGATGTGGAAATCCATGTATTTATAAGAAAATTAGCAATTAATACACTTGGGCTCAAACGCGTGCCAATTCACCAAACTCTCGGCATGAATGCCATGTCATCATGTTTGAAAGGTCCGAAAACCCGACACGAGGGGACTTAGTGCAATTCGGGTTTCGGGTATCGGAAAGCATGAGGCAAAAAGCATGAGGTGTTTAGATGTTACATGGCTCCGAAAACCCGATACAAAGGACTAAGCGGACTTCGGGTATCGGAAAGCATGAGGCTTAAAACATGTTTTGGATTAGGCATGTTCCGATGCGCCGGGAGTCCGAAAACCCGATTTTCTCAATACGAAGCGGATTTCGGGTTTCGGAAGACAGACGACATAAAGCATGTTAAAACTCATGTCGAGCTGCTCATAAAACCCGAAAACCTGATTTTCTCAATACGAGGTCAAAATGCCAAAGCAACTTCAAAAATTTCGTAGGGGTTATCTAATCATTTTATCGTGAACTCAAAACGGAGATAACAGCTGGCTCCAGCTGGGGACTTCCTTTGTAAAACCAAAGGAAGAGAACTCAGAATCTCTGGTCTCGCAGACCAGGGCCTTATCCATTGGGCTACGGAGTCAAGAAGAAAACCAAAACAAAACAAAACGGAGAAAGAAAGAAAACCAAAAGCAAACACACAACAAAAGTAAAATATGTACAATGCAAGAGAGCATCTTGCATTAATGGTGGAACAGCTTTAGATGTTGTCCACTGAAAGGCAACGGGAGTAGTCCTCCATCCAGATATGATAGTAGGAAACTATTTTCACCATTCAGCTGATGAATTTTGAAAGGTCCTTTCCACAAAGAATCAAACTTCCCATGCATTCCTTTTTGTTCTCTCCTTTTATCCCAAAGTAACACCAAATCTCCAATCTGAAAGTTACGCTGCTTTGATTTTTTGTCAAAAATTTTCTTCACTCTGCTCTGATGATCTGCAATGTGATCAATCACCTTAATTCGTTCCTCCTCTAGCCTGGCTAGATACATAACCCTCTTCTCGATAGCATTCTGAAAAGCCGCATCTTCAACCGCTTTTGCCAACTGCAAGGCCGGAAATTCTACTAAGATAGGAATTTCAGCATCAATCCCGTACAGCAATTGAAAAGGAGACATCCCTATGGCTCGCTTTGGTGTGATCCGATCAGCCCACAACGCATCATACAATGCTTTGTGCCATGTCCTCTGATTTTCATCCACTAGTTTCCTGATTATGGTAACCAGGTTCTTGTTGCTGGATTCAGCTTGCCCATTACCCTGGGGATAATAATCAGATGAGTGAGCCAGAGTGATGCCGAATCCATAGCAAAACTCAGTTAACTCATGTGATGAGAAATTAGAAGCATTATCCGCTACAATCTTATGAGGTACACCGAATCTGACAATTATATTTTCCTTAAGGAACTTGCAAACAGCTTCAGAAGTTGCTTGCTTGATTGGTGCGGCTTCTACCCACTTGGTAAAGTAGTCTGTAGCAGTCAACACATAACTATGTCCAGCACTGGAAGTAGGATTCAATGTTCTGATGAAATCAATCCCCCATTGGTGAAAAGGTTCTTCAATCACCACAGGCTTCAGAGGAAGAGCTGCTAGCTTGGGGCGACCAACGAAATGTTGACAAGCCTCACACTTGGACACCCATTCTACTGAATCCCGGAAGAGAGTAGGCCAATAGTACCTGGCCCGTAGGATCTTATAAGCTGTCACAGAGGATGAAAAATGTCCTCCACAAGCTAGACTATGAAAGGACTCCAATAACTTTTCCTGTTGTGATTTATCAACACAACGCAGGAAAACACCATCTATACCTCTCTTGTATATTGCATTATTCCACAAAAGGTATTTTGCAGATCTCAGCTTGACGGTCCTCTTCTCCTTTTGATTTAAATGTGGAGGGCATTCACCATAAGTTAGGAAGAAAGCAATGTCCGTGTACCATTCATCGGTCGTACTTACAAAAAGCACCATGGGCAGCTCTGAAGAGGTGTCTTGAGTCTTTTCATACTCTGCTTCGGCATGATTTTCTGCAATTAATTGGCACAGGCCCCTTCCTCGTACCAACTTGGTAGGCCTGATGTCTAAATCGTACTCCTGAACTTTAGCTATCCAGGTACCTCGTTGACTTCCCAGCTCTTGTTGAGTCAGAATGGATTTAACAGCAGTATCAGGAACGAGAACGCGAGTATGGGAATTCAGCACATAGTACCTGAAATGCTTCACCGCTCGCACCACCGCATAAGCATGTTTTTCAATCTGCGACATCTTCAATTCATGCTCCTTCAACGGACAGCTCATGAATGCGATGGGAGCTTCAATGCCTTCCCCATTTTCCTGCATCAGGATGGCTGACACTGTGTGAGCAGAAGCATAGCTATACATGATGAAATCTTTCTTGAAGTCTGGACATACTAAGATAGGAGCGGAAGCAACTGCCCTTTTGATTTCTTCAAATGAAAGCTTCCCTTCTGCACTCCATCTGAATGGGACTTTGCCTTTCATCATTCCAAGGATATCCTTGGTTTTGTCAGTGAAATCAGGTACAAATCTTCTCAAGAAATTAACTTTTCCGAAGAAAGAATGAACTCCGGTTTTACTTGTGGGTAAGGTAAGACTCTGAATGGCCTTTACCCTCTCTGGGTCAATTTTAGTTCCTTCTTTAGTCACAATATGACCCAGCAGCTTTCCTTCGGTCACCCCGAACATGGACTTCTTGGGATTCAGTGAAATCCCATGACGCCTGCATCTCAAAAGTACTTGTTCTAAATGACCATAATGATCACTCCGTTTTTTAGAGAAAACGGTCAAGTCATCCAAATACACAACTATGACCTTGCCCATTAGATCTCTGAATGCCAAGTCCATAGCTCTCTGAAAAGTGGCTCCGGCGTTGATCAAGCCGAAAGGCATCCTTACAAGCAAAGGTACCCCATGGGGTCGTGAAGGCCGTCTTGTGTTGATCCTCTGTGGTTACCTTGACTTGATTATACCCTGAGAATCCGTCGAGCATGGATAACATTTCTGATCCAGTAACAGTTTGTAATACCTGGTCCATGATAGGCAAGGGATAGTTATCCTTGAGCGAGGACTGATTCAAGTTCGGAAGTCAACACAAATCCGGATCTCGCCATTCTTCTTCCTGACAGGAACAATGTTTGCAATCCAAGTGGAGTGATGGATTGGGAAAATAATTCTGGCATCTAACATCTTCTGAATCTCTGCCAGGATAGTTCCTGAGATCTTGGGATTGTAATGCCTTTGCTTTTGTCTGTACGGCTTCACATCAGGTTTCAAAGGGATACTGTGCTGTACATCTTTGGGCTTGAAGGATTTCAAATCCGCATAAGACCAGAGCCATCACATCGATGTATTTCTTCAAAAGTGAAGTGAATCTCACCTTCTCTTCGGGAGAACAACATTTCCCAACATTCACCATCCGAGGTTGATCAAACGAACCTAGATTGATTTGATCTACTTCAGAGGAAGAAGCTCCTTCGACTTGCCTTTTATTTTGGATAAAACGATCATGCTTATCAAACAAGCCCTCCAAAGAAACCAAACCTTTGGGTATCTTGTTGCCTTTCAGCTGGATATATTCTCCATCAACCTCCTGATATGGATCTGAAATAGTTTCACGGAAGGCTGATTCTGAACCTTCAAAATATAACTCACTGAAATTGTCAGCCTTTTCTAGAAAAGCCAACACCTGTCGATCATTATTGAACACTTGCCAATGAGTTGCATTATCTGGGATACTGGGACGATATACAATCTCAATAGAGTATGTATCTTGCTTGAACTGAGGATGAGGAAGAAGAAGAGATGCAGATACGGCCAAAGAATCAGCCTTGTCATTATAATCTCTCAAAACTGCCTTAATAGAAAATGCATCAAAACATTCTATACTATCCCAAACTTTATTACGGTAATGTTTCAACCGATCATTTTTCACCTGATATATACCCCTGACCTGATTGACAATCAGCTCTGCATCTCCCTGAACCTTGAGATTTCAGATTCCCTTCTGTCTGGCCAATTCTAATCCTAATAACAAGGCTTCATATTCGGCCGTGTTATTAGTATTATCAAATTGCAACTTGTAAGCTGATGGGAAAATCTCGGAGCTAGGAGATATAAGGACAACACCAGCCCCTGATCCAGAGGCTGAGCAGCTACCATCAAATTCGAGTGTCCAAATAGCATTGGGATCTTCTTCTTCAACATCTACGATGGGTATCTCTGAAGTCATGAAGTAATTTCCAAAGCTAGCATCTTCGAAAAGAATCTGAGCTTTTGGATCATCTGATTTGGTCACCAAATACCTTGCCTGTGGTTCAGGATGAAGAACCTGATGAACCCCATTGACCGGGATCTTAGCTTTGGTCCAATCCATGTCAATCTCTCCTCCGACGTCTTTACAAAATCCTCTACCCAAGAGGATACCGTAAGCTGCAGGAATGTCGGCAACCAGAATAGTCATTTTCACTCTCTTCTCAGGGAAGGCAACAAATGCAAACTGTGCATCTTTGATTTGACCTATCAAAGGGACTTGTTTAGTTTCCATGGAATAGCACCATCCATATGACTTAGTCAAAGTAAGTCCAAGGGCATGGGCCACTTTTGCGGGCATAACATTATCAGAGGCCCCTGAGTCGATGATGCAATTGCTGAGTTTAAACCCATTTATAAGTAGAGACAAATAAAATGGTTCAATCTTTCCTGAGGAAGAAGCAGAGGTCAGATTATTCTGTGGTGGAAGTTGAACAGGATTTGGAAGGAGACCTTTGGAAGGTGATGGAATGGCCGCTTTACTCCTGATGAACTTGGCCAGCTTTTCAAACTGTTCAGGATTCGACTGAAGGTATTCTGCCTCTGACATTTGAATTTTGGTTCTCTTTGCATGATCAATAATGTCAAAAGCAGTATAAGAAGGAATGATGGTAGGCTCAGATCTAATTACATGAGCTTGTGCTGAGGCACTGATCTTAGGAGAAGGAGAATAAGGAGTAGCTACCTTTTTGGTAACCTCTCTTTCAGTTTGCGCCGAAATAGGGGTACCCCTCTTAACTATAGATATGGGAGGATCCTTATTCTTCTCCTTAGTGTTTTCAAGAGGTTTTCTGGGATTCTGAGATTGGGACCGAGTGAAGACAGCAAATGATTGACCATCTGGCGCACATTCATCTTCATCGTATTCCAAATACCCAATGCTGGAGTCGCCAGCTGATTCATCATAAGACTCATCAGCATATCCTGAAGCTTCGAAAGCCTCATGGGATTCTTGTTCTTCTGGTTCATCTTCTTCATCAAGTATTTCCACTGCTGCATTGATGGGAGGAGCTTCAATTGCTAGTCTCGGTTGAGCAGGAGTTAACCGTGGCCTATCTCTGACAGGTGCACCATTGTTATTATTGAAATTCCGCCTAGGTATATCCCGATACGGAACATTGCTCACCTGCTGGGACATTTGCTTCTTTAAAGCAATCAAATCATTAGCCATTTTTTGAAACATAGGATCTGTGTTACCTTGAGAAGAACCTTGATTTTTGAGTTTGGGTATGTCTTTCTTGATCCTTCCGGCCAAGATAAGATCATCCTCTATTTCAGTAGCTGTTGACTGAGCAGTAGCCAAATCTGGGATAACCGACCTTCTTAATAAAAAGCTTATATCAGGAGGTTGAGCATTGATGAAGAAGCATTTTTGGTTTTCCAGAGTAGGTACAGCTATTTCTGGAATCTTCCGGATCAGCTTGTTGAACTTTGCCACGAATTCCCGCATAGGTTCATGCGATTCCTTCTTCATATGCGTGAGCTGAGCTAACAATGCATGGGAATCTTCGGCTGGTTTGAAACGTGCTTCGAACTTAGTCCGCATGGTAGCCCAGTTTGGGATGCATGCATTCGGGAGGTGATAAAACCATTCGGCTGCTACACCCTGCAACGTTTCAACGAAGAGTCGGACGGAGACATCTTCGTGGGCTACTCCGAGAACACCGCATGCAACAAAGAAAGATGCTATGTGCTCGTCAGGATGCTGCTTCCCATCCCCGTTGAACTTAGGAATGTTTTTACGCGATCCACGTGGTAACTCATTCAATGGAGGAGTCAAAGAAAGAGGACCAATAACTGCACCCCAAGGCACAGGTTGAACCGCCATCCTTCTGAAAAGAGTGCGTACAGGGATCCGAGTATTAGACAAGAGTAGCGCACGACAAGTTGCAGATGCTTCCCCTTCCACAGGGATCCGGTTTCTCCGAACAGGTGAAGAACTTCTGGTTCGATTAGAGACAATGCTGTTGGGAGAAAGACTGAAATTGTGCTGTTGCAGTAACTCAAAGAGTGGATCAATTTCACCTTGAGCTCGGCGGGACCGAGTGAAGATCTTCCTGGCCAGCTTGAACTGAAAGGAGATCTTGTTGAAAAATAAGGCAAATACGGAGTCGCCAAACACCGAGAGGATAAGCTTTATACTATAGATCCGTATTCCCCAGCGGAGTCGCCAAAAACTGTTGGTTGGATATTTTGTCAAACCAAAATATGAGGTTCAACCACAGTACATGGGATTAAATCCCTCCTCAAAGATAGGTGAGGCTGCCTGTTTATTTCTAATCTAAAACACGGTAAACAATATATACAGTATTCACACTAATCTAACCATTGGGGGTTGGAATGAAATCCCGAAATCCACATTCATAAATTCAAGGGTATTTCTTTCGTAAATGAACTAGGTCGAAAGCTATTCTGATGAAAGAAGCGGATAGAAAGGAAATGGGAGAAACGTATTTTCTTTCGAGTAAACACAGCACGAAATAATCATACGAGTTTTAGATCACAAATATAATGTCCGAAATAATCGAAACACTAAGATGCTTTATGCAAAAGAATAGCTTAAGATCATGAACATAAGAACAACTGTCTTAAGTAAGATATATTCCACAACACAAAGTCAGTAAAAAGCGATATCAATTCTATTCTTCAAAATGATTGAATGAAAACACAAAGTTTTTCTTCTTTCCAATAGCCCCTAAATATTCCAAAAAATCTCAACCCTTTTGGAATGCACAAGCATCCCTTATTTATAACAAAAGAAGTAGAGATAAAATAGGGCAGATCCTAAAAATTAGCGCTTCAACAAGAGTTCTGTTTTGCATGATTCTCACGCAGGAGATCAAGTCAAAACATGATTCAAAAATGTGATGAAACAGAAATGAAAAAGACATGTCGATTTCAAGATTGAAATGACATGAAACGCTGGGACTTAATCTGAATCATCATCTTTTGCTCCTTCCTCTTTTTCTTCCTCCTGCTGAGACTGTTTGCTCTGAAATTCCTGGAACTTTCGAATTATGCCTTGCATTTCATTCTCATCAGGTGCAGTGGAATGATCATTCCAAATTTCGCAGGTTTCATGAACATCGCTGGCAGTGCCGGGAAGCTTTTTCAATCCTTTGCTGAGTTTTCTTAAGGCCTCCAAAGAATGCTCAATCTTTACCAACCGGTCCATCTTTTCAAGATCAAATCCGAGCATTGATTCATGCTGAACAGACTCTTGGAATTGTTTGAAGAGATCATCCGCTGATAGTATACCTGAATTTCCTACTGACACCTTTGAACAAATCTTCAGCAACTCTTCTTCTAAATCACTTTTCCCATCAATCAGTTTATCCCTTGATTCTCTCAACTTAGCGCAGGCTTCGTTGAGAATCTTCACCCTGAATCTGATGGCCTTGGTCAGCTGGAAATGCTTATCCGTATGAGGGAGAATACCTTCTTCACCAAGAGATGTGTTGGTATTTGCTTTAACACTTGGAGAGCTTCATAAGTCAAATCAAGCTGTCCAATTTCTTGAGAAATCTCCTCATCCATCTTTTCTCCATCTTTCTGAATGTCTCCCACAGATTGATGAACTTTCACAACGCCTTGTATTACTTCCTTCCCCTGTTGGAGCAACCTTTGGACCCATTCATCAACCACCCTTCCTTGTTTAGCAATCTTCTCAATTGTAGGCACCGATGAGAAATCGAATCCGACAGAAACAGAAGAAGGTGGTATGGATTCAAGGGGTTTTGAGAGTTTAAGCAAAACCTCTGTCAACTGCTCCACTTTTTTCTTAAGCTCATCTCTGCTTGTCCTTTGTTTCTTTCAACTTTTGGCACAACACGTTTATGGAATCCCGTGCATCTTGTTGCGCCCCTTCTGCTGTCACTTTCCCTAGAGCCACCCTAGTTACCTGATAATCAGCAGCTGTTATATCATCTCTAGTTTTGTCAGCTGAGGGAGTGGCAATCTCTGCGAACTTATCTCCTGAAGCATCCACCAAAACCCTTGAAACTGTTTTGGGCTTCTTGGCCGACTTTGCAGTAGGAGCCTTGAGTGAGCTGAAATCAAAAGCTGGTATGGGCACAATCACCTTCCTCTTCCTCGGAGTTTGCTCGAGTAGCCATTGCGGCGTATCGGAGGAAGTTACACATGTTAGCTTAGCAAGCCGGTATTCTACTCTCGAAGGAGAAGATTCTACTATTGAAGGAGGAATAGTTACCAATGTGGTAGTAGATCCAATAAAAAGAGGCACGGGAGGAGGCGTG
Source organism: Taxus wallichiana var. yunnanensis (assembly GCA_018340775.1). Lineage (NCBI taxonomy): Eukaryota > Viridiplantae > Streptophyta > Pinopsida > Cupressales > Taxaceae > Taxus > Taxus wallichiana. The sequence goes on from CM031242.1 coordinate 382,970,604, forward strand.
CGATGATCACTTAGGTTCCGGCCCAAAGAAAGGCCATGGTGAAAGTAGATGGAGAAATGAGGAGGTGGTTGCGAAGTAGATGGAGAATGAGGAGGTAGAAGTGGGTGTGAGGGAGGAGGTGTGATTCGGACTCAAAGCCTTGAATGCAAGAGATAAGGTCTCTCCAGTTGAGCAATCAGCAAATGGTGAAGACAGAAGCTTGCTTCCTCCTTCTTCCAAATTAATTTCTCCTATTTCTGGTGGTGTTGGTGATTCTGGCACATTCACCGTTTCTACAGGAGAGACAATTGAAGAGATTTCTCTTTCTTTCCTCTTTTTGACAATCTTGACCTTTATAGGCGCCTTAGAAGACTTTACTGTCCTTTTCCTTTTGGAGGGCCCGCCTCTAAAACAGCCAACTTTGAAAACTTATCATCTTTAAAATTCATTCCCCAAGAGGAGAGCCATGCTTTGGTGCGAGCAAGAATTAGAGCCGACCTATCTGTAATAGAGGATTTTTCGCTGGCTGACCAATCAATAGGTGGGAAAACATATTGATCCTCCTTTAGTCCATCATAGGAAAGATCCAAAACACTTTCATTGTCACTGTACCCTCTCGGTAAATCAGCAAGCTCCGGTGTTTGAATCTCGGCAATAGTTAATCTGCTATGATCCTTTCTGCGAATAGCAACCTCATTACGCAGATCCACCCAAATATCCTCTATATTTGGCCTGTGCAAATGCTGGGTTCCATATGCCCTGAGCACTCCTCGGATATCAAAACCATCTCGAGGCTTCATATGCTTCTTTAATTTGTCCTGAAGTTCATGGACAACATTTTTGGCCTTTACTACCGCATCGAGCAAGTGTATCTCCCATAGAAATCGGAAGGATACAGCAGCCTTATGTTTTCTTTGTTGAAATTTATGAAAATCCAACAGCTGCCTAACCAACTCCATTAATATCAGTCTATCCCCTGGATATCGGGGCAGGTGAAAAGGATCTCCCGAGTACATGACCACCCGAAGATATGTAAACTTCTTGAATTGTACGAAGATACATCCCCATTTAGAAACTTCTGCCCAAGCCTCATCTGAGACTCTTGTCTTCTTCAGCTCAGGATTTATCCTGCAGATATTCTCATAGAAAAAGGCATCATTTACCCTCCTGAAATGATCTTTTGACCCCTTCTTTGTCAATTGAGGGAAGTATTGATAAACCTGATTCGCCGTTCTGCTTCCCTTAGTATCCAGCCCGGGATAGTTCCTCATCCCGGCTGCTGCGTATGTGACATATGATGACATATAAAATTTCCCAGTTGACAAGACCGTTGTCATTTGGGAATCAATCTCATTGCTAATGAGAGTACCCCAGTCAATCCCCTGCTGATTTTCCTTGATGATGATCATAAATTGATACATCCATCCTTGAAATACGTTTGATTCGGGCAAACCAAAGACCCGACTCAGCAGGGTGATGATGTCATTGATTTCTTGGATGAAATCACTCCTGGGGATAGTCCTTGGAAATCTGGACACAGCTGGCTTGGCCTTGATCAAGAACTTCTTGTTCACATGCTTGATACAGTCCTCCTGATCATTGTCCCAGGCTTTCTGAGCTGACTTCATGTCCAACTCTCCATACTCGTCAAAATTAGGCAATTTGAGGAGATCATCAAAATAACCTCCATCTAATTTGACCACTACTTCACCTGATTGACCTCTCACAGAACGAGACAGCCGAGTCATAACTGGATGCACAAGCCAAAATGAATTCTAGACACTGAGCGGACATGGGAAGAGCCGCTGCGAGAGGCAAACCACTATCAGCTATAGCTTTCATCCATGGAGTTTGGGAGGAACTCCTCAACCTATTCCAAATCTTCCATGTCTATATTCCCGAGTTCGGTGTCTCTGATATCATAGTTGCAATCAATGTATGATGGAGATTCCGGCTTCTTGAACTTGTATTTCATTCTGCCAGACTTCTCGGCCTTTTCCTGAGATGGACCAGGATCCGACATGAAGAACGTTGAAGGGAGAAAGGTTCGAAGCTCAGGAGATGTTGTCTACCGTCAGAATTTCGATCTGCTGAATATGCCGGAAGAACAAAAGAGTCCGACACGCTGAGTAGGATGTCGGAATATCCTGAAAGTCCGATGTGTTGAAAATGTCGAACTTCTGAAAAACCCGACACACTTGGTAATGCCGGAACTTTGGGAAACCTCGGCACGTCTGATACTGTCGGAATTCAGGGAAAACCCGACACTTGCGTTGATGACGGGAACTCTGGGAAACCCGGCACTCACTGTGGAGATCGAACTTTGAGAAACCTCGACGCCTCAAACTTTCGATACGCTTCAGGTCTTCGACTCTGCAAAACAATCTTCAAAACCCGAGAAGAAAAACAGGGTTTTTCATTGAATTCCAAAACATGCAATCTCCTTTTTTGTCATTCATGTTCCATGCATATAATAAAACTTGGAAGATATAGCACCAAGCGGTAGTCTCAGAAGAGATAAACCCTAGAACCTAAAACCCTTTTCAAAATAACTCCAGAAAGAAGAAGGAAGGAAAACCCCAAAACTCGGCGAGAAATTGAGAAGAAACCACGTGCAATCGATCCGTAAAAACCAAGAACAAAGAAGGGAGAAAGAAATACCTTCAATCGGAGAAATGGAAAATCGAAAACAGGTGATTCAATCGGGCAAGGCGAGTTGTCGGGTTTCGAAATCGGAAGAGCAGGCGCGAAAAATCCACGAATTAAAAATAACTCCGGTAACAATGACGTGGAAATCCGCGTATTTATAAGAAAATTAGCAATTAATACACTTGGGCTCGGCACGTGCCAATTCACCGACAACTCGGCATGAATGCCATGTCATCATGTTTGAAAGGTCCGAAAACCCGACACGAGGGGACTTAGTGCAATTCGGGTTTCGGGTATCGGAAAGCATGAGGCAAAAACATGAGGTGTTTAGATGTTACATGGCTCCGAAAACCCGATACAAAGGACTAAGCGGACTTCGGGTATCGGAAAGCATGAGGCATAAAACATGTTTTGGATTAGGCATGTTCCGATGCGCCGGGAGTCCGAAAACCCGATTTTCTCAATACGAAGCGGATTTCGGGTTTCGGAAGACAGATGACATAAAGCATGTTAAAACTCATGTCGAGCTGCTCATAAAACCCGAAAACCCGATTTTCTCAATACGAGGTCAAAATGCCAAAGCAACTTCAAAAATTTCGTAGGGGTTATCTAATCGTTTTATCGTGAACTCAAAATGGAGATAACACCGCATGGCCTCGCAACCGGGTCCAACCTCTGTGAACTAGTAGCCTCTCCCTAAACATGTCTATGGGATTTTTGGCCCCTTGTACTCTACACTATGAGTGCAGGACCTTGTCCTCTCACTCAAGGCCTGTTATGCTTTGTGCTCTACATAAGAGGAGACATCTATCCATGTAGCCATTAGGTGATCCCGATAGTATTGAGCCTCACCTAGGGCATCCCTAAACTGCGCCATCAATATTGTCTGTAGAGGCATCATGGGTGTTGATGCCACACAGTACTAAAACCTATTGTTGTTGGCACGGGTCCATGTACTGTAACTCATGCCCCCGACCATGTGTAGGTACATGTACCACCACTTTCCCCTAGGAAATCACCAACTACCGCTATAATATAGTCACCTACCCTATAAGGTGGCTTCATGTTCCTATGATGTCGCTAGTTGGCTCTACAAACCCGTGACTTGTGCCTACAGAGTGGAAATTTGTGCCCCATCTTATCCTAGCCCCTGTGCATGTACTTGTGTCAGTTATCCCTATAAAATAGTCACCTTCCCCATCAAGGTAACTACCTGTGCTTGTGCAGTGGCTAGTTACACTCCCAATGTTGTCACATGTCCTTGTAGTGCATCTCTCTACACTGTCACTATAGCCAAATTTGGTTTCCCTGGCCATGGAGGTGTCTCCTATAACTCTGCAGCCCACCATCGTCTATACCCATCAGGTCACCACATCATCACTCGGCCATCCACTAGCATCTCCACCTAACCTACTAGATCTGTAGGGTGAGGTAGAGGCAAATGCCTCTCCACATCCTCTCAGCGATACCATACAACTAGCGGGGCACATCCTGGACTAGTCCAAACTGTCGCCGGACTCTATCCACCTAAATCATCTCATGCTCGCAGCATGTCTACCTTATATCCACCATACTAGTAGCAACCCCCACAGCTCCCACCTCATACCTCTAAATGTTTGGTAGCCCACATATGTCTACCACACAATATCTAATGCATATAGCCCCTCCAACCTCTTCCTATAATGCACAACATCATAGGTCACCTCCTCACCTCATCGGTGGTCCCCAGCTACCACCCACCTCTTGTAGCTTTCTCTCTATCCACCTCTATGCCAATCTGCTACTAGCAATCCTCACAACCACACTATCACAATGTGCTCATAAGCCCAACAATGCAACAAGAAGGTACAACATAAGTTGTAGTGGCACATCCTCTAGTAACCCCAGAGCTCTCTGTACAACTGCACCAAATAGGCAGGTGCCCAAGCAAAGCAGACCCGATCCTCCACCATCTCCCGCAAACCCCCATCAAACCTCGGGAAACCGACCACCCTCTAAATCAGGTAGAGCATAACACCCTACCACCACCATCATCAATACTACCAACCACGTCTCCTCCGGGTGTGTTGCATACATTTCCTCATATACAAGGCTCACACTATGCTCAGTCAACTCAGTCACCATCTCCCCGAACATTGTGATCATCTCCTCAAAGGCCACATCAGCCAACATTGTATACACCGGCTCACTAACAATTGGAAACCATAATATCCAGTAGACATCCTCTAGCGTGATCGTCATCTCACTGGTAGGTAAGCGGAAAGTGTTGGTCATGGAATCCCATCTATCGATGAGCATGACCATGAGGCTATGATCCCGTCGGATCCACCTATACCACCTGATGCCAACTAGGCCAACCACGTGAATGTGCCCCCACTCCTCCATGGTGACACGAGGTCATATCTCCCCAACAGTGGTGGGAATCTGTCCTACATCATCAGCTGATGTTGTGCCTACACCCATATAAATCAACCATGTCAAAAATGCCACACACCTATCTATTCCATACCTACTTCCCTAACCTATCATCTACCCTGCGCCTATTTACCCCAACCCCATATTACCTTACCTAGGACATCACTTACCTAACCCCTTTCCTCCTATCTCTCTTTTGGTCCCTCTTATACCCCATTTCTACCCATTCCTATTTCCACCCACTCTTTACCCTCCTAATCTAGCCTCGCCCCATTTATGCTGACCGATATCAGTCATTCTTGACCGCCATTTGCGGTCTCGTCATCGACATTAGTCACCTCACCATGACCAATGTTGGATTAATCGACCAACGTCGATCATCCTTGACCGACGCTTGTCTTTATTTCAGCTCCACAAACCTGAAACCCCATGCCCCTACCTACCCCAATTTGTTTCACTTGATTCTTATAGCATTTCTTTGAATATTGATTAAACGAGATAAGGGTAAATGGACTAGGAGGAATACCTTTAAAATTTTGGTTAAAGGTTTTTTCACGCGTATGACTTCTTGATCCACAACTGACCATGAGAGCTCCTTTTGGCTAGGAGGAACTACTTGAAATAGAAAACAAGACCACCAAATGGAAGTTAAATAGTATATGCAGTGGAATGCCTAGCGTATGCTAGATCTGGGAAGTGTGATACTCCTGAAGGCTGTCAATCCACTGTTTAAAACAATTCAATGTCAATAATAAATTAAATCCTACCGTGTAGTTAAAATTATTTAGGAATCTCATTCGACTACAATAAGCAAATTCATTCACAACAGGCTAGGCCATGATTGAATCTGAAGGTCAAGCTCACTGTCAGAGTGTTGGAACTAGTCTGGGTCTGGTTTTGGGCTGTTTTGGGCTGTTTTTGGGTATTTGGTGGGGATTTTAGGCTTTGTTCTTAGTCTAAGGGTAAAATACAGAGATCGACGTCGTTCTAGTATGACCAATGTCAATTTAAGTGAACCGGTGAAGGTTATGGGTAGTTGACGTCGGTATGGTCGGGGTAGAGGAAACTTATTAAAATCTCGGTGTGAGGATAGATCTGAGGCCAAATGGAAATGGAGAGGGCAATGACAAGGTCTATGGAGATCTTGGATGCACTCAAAGATCTTTAAAAGTCAGGTATGGGAAATTTAATGGTGTGGGTGAAGGAATGATCAAGTTTACATGAAGGTGAATGATGGGAGAATGGGAATGCAAGTAGAAACTGGTAACAGAGGTAACAAGACCTACTAAAATGAAAGTAGATGAATGTTGGTTAATAAAACACTTACTATTGTATGAGCTTGATGACTGGATAACAATGGCAGTTGATCACCATTGTCCACTCAAAATTCCCCGCTCTGATAAGAGTAAAATTTCAAAATTTTGAGTCTTAAACTCTGAGGTGCCTAAGTCGTGAAATCAAAAAAATCTGTGTTCTGGGTCGTTTTGTGTGATTTTCGGGCCTGTCGGAACTTTTTGTCCCATCTGTCCCAAGTACGAAAGTGTCTTCTGTTCTCCGATCGGCCGAAACCTCCGAATTTGTCCCATTTTCGGGCCTGTCGGAAGTTTTTGTCCCAAGTGCCCCAAAGCTAAAAATGCAAACTGTTCCATTTCGGCCGAATCATCCTTCCCGCGTACTTCGCACTTTCCTGTCCCGAATGTCCCAAGTAAAAAGTGCGAGTCGTTCCATTTTCGCCCGAACCGGCCGAACCGCGTACTCCGGAACTTTTCGTCCCGAATGTCCCAAGTTAGAACGGACCTGTTGTTCCATTTTCGGCCGATTCACCCGATTTTGTCCCGAGTTCCAAATTGCTCTCTGTTCCATTTTCGGCCGGTTCGCCCGGACCGCGTCCTTCGCGCAATTTTGTCCCAACTGCCCCATTTAAAAAAGTGCGAGCTTTCCCTATTTCGGCCGAGCCGGTCGAGTCGCGTACTTCGGAACTTTTTGTCCCGAATGTCCCAAGTCCAAACGGGCCCGCTGTTCCAATTTCGGCCGAAACACCCGAATCGCGTACCTCACACATTTTCGTCCCATTTGTCCCAAATACATTTGTGCGTCTTCTCCCTGTTTCGCCCGAACCGGCCGAGCCGCGTGTTTCGCGCATTCGCGTCTCACCTGTCCCAAGCGTACCAAGTGTCATTCACACTTAGTTTTTCCCGCTCGACCCGAATATGCTGTTTTTCAAAAAATAAATTTAAGTTGCGGCTCTGATGCTATCAATCCGAAGATCAAATTTCAAGAAGCAGTTACGAAGGACGAAACTTTCAAGACGTCGGTTACATCAGTTTTCAAAGATATCCATTGACATCTTCAAGATGAAACGTCTGGTGTGTCCCTCGTGGCAAAGACGTGGCTGAGACGTGGAAGAAAACTCAAGCGGCGGTTTCTGAAGACAGTGGGTCCTTCTCAGAACTGGACACCTGTCTCCTTCTCCTTTCTTTTCTCTTCTTCCCTTTCTTTTCGTATTCCTTGTAATTAGTTAAGGCATTGCAATTGGCGGTCCTTAACTATTCTTTAGTTAAAAGAAACGGTTACGAGGAGTAACGGATTTGTAATCTATATAATGGCATTTCCACGCCATTTTACGGGAGGAAAGAACTTGGATATTTGCTGAAAGTGTAAATAGATCTTAAAGAAATCAATACAAAAGGGCTTTCCATTCTTTGTCTATCTGATTCTTGTTGTCTCTGTGTTCTCCTTTAATATTGTGAAGATCATTTTGTTCCTAACTCGTTTAGTCTCTCTGATTGCATACTGTTCAGTTTTGCAAATACAAGATCTTGTACAACCAAGAAGGAACTTTGTGTCCTTGATTAACAAATCAAGAAGGTTATTTATGGAACTTTGTGTCCTTAAATTTAATCTCATTCAACCAACGCAAATGATCTTGTCTTAAATCCTTGAAGCTTCGCATACACGAAGAATTATTCGCCATCTATAATTCCGAATGTTCTGCTATTCTTTTGTCTTCTAATTCCCTTTCTTCAGCCCTTGTGTAACTGATAATCCTTGTAAAAGAACACTTTCGTAATATCCAAGTTCGACCATAAAATAATGTTCTGTACTTTTGTAAATAAGTTTGTTTCAGAATAAGGGAACCTCTCCCATTAAAGAGGAGGGACTTCTTGTCCCCTGACTGTTGTTCTTCTAAAAAGTCCTATTTGAAAACCAACAGTTTTTGGCGACTCCGCTGGGGAGGAAATTTGCATTCCAGCTCCGCTGGGGAGGAAATTTGCATTCCAGCTCCGCTGGGGAAAATCGCATTCCAGTACTGCAATTTTTCGATCATCCTTTGATCTGGCGACTCCGCGTTTCACTCGAGGGAGAAGGACCCTTGGTATTGAAGATTCTCAGTTTCAGCTTTTGGAGCAACAGGGTTTTCCTTTCCCTTCCAATAGAAGAACTCGTTCGACGAGCACTCCACCTGTCCAAGATAGAAGTCCTGCGGGTGGTATTCCTTCAGAGCCTGCTAGTCCTAATCTACGAGCTTTGATCCTTGCCGGTGTTACAGTTCCCCTCCAAGCCGTATTTCCAAGAATGGCACAATTACCATGGGGTCAGCGTGTCGGGCCCCTGGCTCTTGCGCAGCCTTTGCATGAGTTACCTAGAGGTAACCGAAAGAACTTCCCAAAATTTAAAGGAGATGGCAAAATTCACCCTGATGAACATATTGCAGCATTCATAGTTGCCTGTGGAGTCTTGGGGGTTGAACATGAAGACGTCTCAGTAAGACTGTTCGTTGAGACGTTACAGGATAATGCTGCTGACTGGTTCTATCACCTTCCGGCTGGTGCCATCACCGACTGGAATACAATGAGAACTCAATTTGAAAGCCGTTTCAAGCCGGCAGAAGATGTGCATGCCCTGCTTGCCCAGATTTCTCAGATAAAGAAAGATCCATCAGAACCTATGAGAGAATTTGTGGCTCGGTTCAACAGATTGATCAACAAAATTCCTGTAAATACTCGACCGGTTGATCAAATTCAGAAATGTTTCTTTTTGAATGCCCAAACGCCTAAAGTCAGTTATGCTCTAAGAAGGGCTAATCTCGGAACGTTAATTCTAGATCAAGAACTGGCTGTTAGTGTCGAGGATGACCTGATCATGTCAGGGAAGTTGAGAAGAGATCCTCCTAAATCTAAATCTACTGCTTCTTCCTCTTCCACCTCTGGACCCAATACTGATCCATTAGTCCAGAAACTTGCAAATGATCTAGTGGCTATAAAGAAACAATTAGCCCAGCATGCACCATATGCAGACGTTCCGAGAAGAAATTTTCAACCCAGAAACCGTTTGCCAGCTCCCCACACAAGACTGGCACTTGAAGGACCTCCTGTCAAAGTTCCGGTGAATGCAACTTGTGAGGTTGAAGAGCCAGAAGATGATAATGAAGCTTGTGAGGAGTTCCTGGAGGAATTCGATGATGAGGCAGAAGAACTCGAAGGATCTCGAGTCAATTTCTTTACCACTGAAGGCATTGATGATGGAGATGACTATGATGAAGTGGTAGCAGACATGAACAGTGAATCATTTGCTGTCATGACTCGAGAACAGACAAGGCAGAAGGAGAAGGTGACACAGCCCCTAAAGAAATCTAAGGAGCAGCCGGCAACTATCCCTGTAATTGCCAGAAGAGGATCTCCTATCCCTACCTCATCTGCACCAAAGGTAAGTACTGTCAATCCTGCTCCCAAAGTTGCTTCTTCTTCTTCTTTTTCTCCCAAAGTTGATAAGCCTAGAATTTCAAATGATGATGGCCCATCCACCTCTGGATCCTTTGATATTGTTGATCACCTTAAAAGGACTAAAGTTCAAATTTCAGAAGCTGAATACTACCAAACCCACCCTAAAGCTTTTGCCAAGATGATCCAATTTGTAAATTCCCATTCCAAGACCACCTCTAAAGGCCTTTTGCCCACACCTCCTTCTGCACCACAACCTAGCTTTGGTAGCTGCTGTCACCTCACCTGGAGACAAAATCAAGCCTTTTTATGTAACACTCCTTATAGCTGGCCATAGGCTCAGTAACTGTGTCATAGATTCCGGAGCCTCAGATAATGTGATGCCTGCTAAGGTAGCTCATGCTTTAGGCTTGACCCTTACTCGCACTTATGGATCTTGCTACTCCATGGAAAGTAAGGAAGTACCTTTAGTTGGAAGGATTAAAGATGCACAAGTGGCTTTTGCTGCTTTACCTGAGAAGAAGGTCTTGGCTACCATCCTAGTAGCAGACATTCCTCCTTCCTATGGAATGTTGCTAAGTAGGAACTTCTGTAAAGATGTGGGTGGAGAGATTCAAATGGATTGGTCACACGCACTCATACCTGTCCATGGACAAATGAAGAAGTTACTACCTGAGAAGCAGTCCGAGTATATTGTGCAGAAGACTGATGATCCTAAGGCACAAATACTCTATGAGGACAGGGGCCATGGTAATTACATGATTTTATCCCCTGATGAAATCCAACCCTCCAAAGTATCACCAAAAGATCCTAACGGCATCTGGACTTTAGAATTTGATGGAAGTTGTTCCTCGGCTGGTTCTGGAGCTGGCGTCTTGCTAGTATCACCTGAAGGCTGCCTGCACCCTTTTTCATTTAAGTTGCAGTTCGAGAACACCAACAACACGGCAGAGTATGAGGCTCTCCTTCTTGGACTGCAAGTAGCCAAAGAACAAGGTGTAAAAAATCTTCTGGCTCGTGGTGATGCAGAGCTGATTGTGAAGCAAGTCAGAAGCCTTTTTCAGGTAAAGAATGGAAGGCTGAAGCATTATCGGAATCAGGTTTGGGATTCAATTGAATTCCTTGATGCCTTCTCTATTGAAGCAATACCCAGAGAAAAGAACCGCAGGGCTGATTCACTGGCTGTCTCAGGGTCATTATTGATTCCCCATCCTGAATTCTCTCAGGACAAGTTCACTATTGAAATGGTCCACCGGCCTAGTGTTCCTGACAATACTAATAACTGGCAAGTTTTCAACGATGACCAGCATCTGCTTTCCTTCCTGGAACTCAAGGGGAACTTCGAACAACTATATTTTGAGGGAAGTGACAACCTGCCTCGTGAGAGTGTGTCCTCTGACCAAGCTGTCACCCAAGGAGAAGAAACTGATCAGGAAGGGTGCATTAAGCTCAAAGGAAACAAGATTCCCAAAGGTTTGGTGAGTTTGGAGGAGTTGTTTGATAAACACGACAGATACGTGAGATCTAAAGCTTCTACTGGACCTCTGCAATCAGCTGAGTATGATAAAATTGATATTGGGAGTTCTGATGACCCGAGGCTGGTAAATATTGGGAAATGTTGCACAACAGAAGAGAGGAGAAGAGCAATTGATCTTCTAAGGAAGTATAAGGATGTTCTTGCATATTCTTATGAAGATCTAAAAGCCTTCAAGCCAAAGGAAATGCAGCACTCTATTCCTCTCAAACCAGGAATCAAGCCTTTCAAGCAGAAGCAAAGGCAGTATAATCCAAAAATAGCTGACACCATCTTTCAGGAGATCCAGAAGTTGTTGAAGGCTAAGATTATTTTTCCCATTCACCATTCAACATGGATTGCAAACATTGTGTGCACATTAGAAAAAGAATGGAGAGATCCGCATCTGTGTTGATTTCGAAACTCAATCGGGCCTCTCGAAGATAACTACCCTTTGCCTATGATGGATCAGATTTTGCAAGCAGTTACAGGATCCGAGATGTTATCTATGCTTGATGGATTCTCGGGATACAATCAGGTAGAGGTTGACACTGCAGATCAACACAAGACAGCCTTCACCACTCCTTGGGGTACCTTTGCCTACAAGAGAATGCCTTTTGGGCTGATTAATGCTGGTGCCACTTTCCAGAGAGCTATGGATTTGGCTTTTGGAAGCTTGAAAGGGAAATGTATAGTCATATACCTTGATGACCTGACAGTGTTTTCAAAGACAAGAGCAGATCACTTAGACCACCTGGAAACAGTTCTGCAGAGATGCCGAGAGCATGGGATTTCTTTAAATCCTAAAAATCAGTCTTCTGTGTTACAGAAGGAAAGCTATTAGGGCACATTGTCTCAAAGGACGGCATCAAGATTGATCCTGAACGAGTTCAGGCCATCCAGCAAATTCCTCTCCCTACTAGTAAAAAAGGCGTGCATTCCTTCTTCGGTAAGATCAATTTCTTAAGAAGATTTATCCCTGATTTTGCTGAATTAACGTTGAATATTTCTCAGATGATGAAAGGGAAGAAAACATTTGGATGGTCTTCTGAAGGAAAGGAATCCTTTGAGGGTATCAAGAAAGCCATTGCTAAAACTCCAGTTTTGGCCTGCCCTGACTTCAACAAAGATTTCGTCATCTATTGCTACGCTACAGACAATACCCTGGCTGCTGTCTTAACCCAAGAAGATTCTGATGGACATGAGCTACCAATTGCCTTCATGAGCTAAAGTACACCATGATGGAGAAGCATGCTTTTGCAGTAGTCAAGGCTGTTAAGCAGTTTCGCTTTTATATCCTCAATTCTCACTCCATGGTGCTGGTTCCAGATACGACTGTTAAGTCAATCCTTACACAACAAGAATTTGGATCCAAGAGGGGCAACTGGGTGGCTAAGGTCCAGGAGTATGACATTGATATCAAACCAACCAAGCTGGTTCGTGGCAAGGGTCTTTGTGAGCTCATTGCTGAAGGAGCCAAACATGAGTTGCTGGAGGAGAAAGCTGACATTCCTACTGTTCTATTCCTTAGTTCAGTCGATGAATGGTATGCCGACATCGCCCATTTTCTCACCTATGGGGAATGCCCCTCTCATTTAAGCGCCAGGAAAAGAGGATTAAAATTGAGATCAGCGCAATATGTACTGTGGGAAAATGCTTTGTTCAAGCGTGGCTTAGATGGGAGATTTCTGAAATGTGTTGATAAGGAACAACAGAGAAAGTTGCTCTCAGCTTTCCATGATCAGGCGTGTGGAGGGCACTATTCGTCAACAGTCACAGCTCACAAGATACTCCGGGGAGGGTATTACTGGCCTTCCTTGTTCAGAGATGCATCCAAGTGGGTGGATAAATGCGAGGCCTGTCAGACTTTTGTGGGAAGACCCAAACTGGCCGCTTTGCCTCTCAAGCCAGTTGTGATCGAGGAACCATTTCAACAGTGGGGTCTAGACTTCATTGGTACACTCAACCCTGTTTCTAGTGCTGGGCACACTCATGTGCTAACTGCCACTGACTACTTCACCAAATGGGTGGAAGCTATCCCAGTCAAGAGCACTACTTCTGAAGTAGTATGCAACTTCATCAAGGAGAACATCTTGGTAAGGTATGGTGTACCTAACAAGATTGTAACAGATAATGCTTCAAACTTCTCCTCAACTGAGATCATGGATTTCTGCTACGGGTATGGCATCTCTCTGGCTCATTCTTCAGATTATTATCCCCAGGGAAATGGACAAGCAGAATCCACCAACAAAAATCTGGTGACTATCATAAGGAAGTTGGTCAATGAGTCTCAGCGAAACTGGCATAAGAAGCTTTATGATGCTCTTTGGGCAGACAGGATCACACCTAAAAGAGCCATTGGAATGTCCCCCTTTCAAGTAGTGTATGGAGTAGAGGCCCAATTGCCAGTGACAGTGGAACTGCCAGCCTTGCACCTGATGAAGGCCATTGAAGACACTAGTTTCAGTGATGCTCTGGACAAAAGAATCATGTACCTACACAAACTGAACGAGGATAGATTGGAGGTTGCTGACAGAATATCTGCTCACCAGCAGAAGGTGAAGGTTCTGTTCGATAAGAAAGCTAGGTCCAGAGAGTTCCAAGTTGGTGATACCGTGCTGTTATGGGACAAAAGACATGAACCTCGTGGCAGCCATGGAAAATTTGATTCTCTGTGGCTTGGACCTTTCAAGATAAGACACTTTGCTGGTAAGGACTCTTTCTATCTTGATTACATGGATGGTTCTCCCCTCCCACTTCCTTATAGTGGGCAGTATTTGAAGTCGTTCAAGTCCTAGGTGACTAGGGAGCCCCTTTGTATATTCTGTACAGTGTTTTTGCTTTTCCTGCTTTTGGTGTGTTTCCCTTCGGTTGTGTGTGTTGCCCTCTGTATTGGTTTGTTTTTGACTCCTTTGCCCAATGGATAAGGCACTGGTCTGCTTCACCGAGTTATCTAAGTTCTTGCCTTGTCTCATTCCATGAATTTATACCAAGTCATCCCCAGAAGGAGCCAGCTGTTGTCCACTCAAAATTCCCCGCTCTGATAAGAGTAAAATTTCAAAATTTTGAGTCTTAAACTCGAGGTGCCTAAGTCGTGAAATCAAAAACATCTCGTGTTCAGGTCGTTTTGTGTGATTTTCGGGCTGTCGAACTTTTTGTCCCATCTGTCCCAAGTACGAAAGTGTCTTCTGTTCTCCGATCGGCCGAAACCTCCGAATTTGTCCCATTTTCGGGCCTGTCGGAAGTTTTTGTCCCAAGTGCCCCAAAGCTAAAAATGCAAACTGTTCCATTTCGGTCGAATCATCCTTCCCGCGTACTTCGCACTTTCCTGTCCCGAATGTCCCAAGTAAAAAGTGCGAGTCGTTCCATTTTCACCCGAACCGTGAGCCGCAGTGCATCTCGGAACTTCTCGTCCCGAATGTCCCAAGTTAGAACGGACCTGTTTTTCCATTTTCAGCCGATTCACCCGATTTTGTCCCGAGTTCCAAATTGCTCTCTGTTCCATTTTCGGTCGGTTCGCCCGGACCGCGTCCTTTTCGCGCAATTTTGTCCCAACTGCCCCATTTAAAAAAGTGCGAGCTTTCCCTATTTCGGCCGAGCCGGTCGAGTCGCGTACTTCGGAACTTTTTGTCCCGAATGTCCCAAGTCCAAACGGGCCCGCTGTTCCAATTTCGGCCGAAACACCCGAATCGCGTACCTCACACATTTTCGTCCCATTTGTCCCAAATACATTTGTGCGTCTTCTCCCTGTTTCGCCCGAACCGGCCGAGCCGCGTGTTTCGCGCATTCGCGTCTCACCTGTCCCAAGCGTACCAAGTGTCATTCACACTTAGTTTTTCCCGCTCGACCCGAATATGTTGTTTTTCAAAAAATAAATTTAAGTTGCGGCTCTGATGCTATCAATCCGAAGATCAAATTTCAAGAAGCAGTTACGAAGGACGAAACTTTCAAGACGTCGGTTACATCAGTTTTCAAAGATATCCATTGACATCTTCAAGATGAAACGTCTGGTGTGTCCCTCGTGGCAAAGACGTGGCTGAGACGTGGAAGAAAACTCAAGCGGCGGTTTACAAGACAAGTGGGTCCTTCTCGAACCCCGGACACTGTCTCCTTCTCCTTTCTTTTCTCTTCTTCCCTTTCTTTTCGTATTCCTTGTAATTAGTTAAGGCATTGCAATTGGCGGTCCTTAACTATTCTTTAGTTAAAAGAAACGGTTACGAGGAGTAACGGATTTGTAATCTATATAATGGCATTTCCACGCCATTTTACCGGGGGGAGGAAAGAACTTGGATATTTGCTGAAAGTGTAAATAGATCTTAAAGAAATCAATACAAAAGGGCTTTCCATTCTTTGTCTATCTGATTCTTGTTGTCTCTGTGTTCTCCTTTAATATTGTGAAGATCATTTTGTTCCTAACTCGTTTAGTCTCTCTGATTGCATACTGTTCAGTTTTGCAAATACAGTGATCTTGTACAACCAAGAAGGAACTTTGTGTCCTTGATTAACAAATCTGAAGAAGGTTATTTATGGAACTTTGTGTCCTTAAATTTAATCTCATTCAACCAACGCAAATGATCTTGTCTTAAATCCTTCGAAGCTTCGCATACACGAAGAATTATTCTGCCATCTATAATTCCGAATGTTGCTATTCTGCCTGTCTTCTAATTCCCTTTCTTCAGCCCTTGTGTAACTGATAATCCTTGTAAAAGAACACTTTCGTAATATCCAAGTTCGACCATAAAATAATGTTCTGTACTTTTGTAAATAAGTTTGTTTCAGAATAAGGGAACCTCTCCCATTAAAGAGGAGGGACTTCTTGTCCCCTGACTGTTGTTCTTCTAAAAAGTCCTATTTGAAAACCAACTAGATGGAGTTTAATGTGGTGATAGCACTTACCCAGATGCTTCTGTGAATGCAAATGGCTCTGTGATCACTTCTGATGTTGGCTTTGAATGCTCTAATGTGTGTACGAATGCTAGTTCTACTTGCATGTAGCTTTGGTTTCATCTCTTTCTCTCATAAATGTGCCAACCTCGAAATAAGGTTGTTTTGGGAATAAATGGTAACCCACCATAGTTCCGGTTGATCGGTGGCGCTTTATGGTGATCGATGTGTCGGTTAGGGCAGGATTTCCTAGGTTTACTAAAATGGGCAGATCCCCTTGATTTCTTGGATCTTGTTTGTTTTTTTCCCGGCTTAGAATGGAATCTTCCTTTCTAACAGGTGGGAATGTGGTTAGAGGGAATGTAGGCTTTGATTTTTAGGGTTTAGGTAGGTCTTAGTTAGTTATGGCAACATACTAAGAATAGGTCTTAGGGTGAGGTGGCTAGGTGAGGTGTATAGGTGAGGTGGTGGTGAGGGCATTATCCCAATTAGGATATTTAAATAATAAATATTATGAATAATAAATTAAATTAATTAAATTAATATTAGAGTGGGGTGTAAGGGGCCATGGTTAGGTGAGTGTGTTCAAGGTGATTATTTGATGAGGGACCAAGGGGAGTGTGACCCAATTTTGGTGTCTACATTTTGCCCCTTTTTTATGTAGCTTGTATTGGTAAGTGACGCTAACAAAAATAAGATGTGGTTGCCCCATGTGTGGGTGAAGGTGATCCCCCTCAAACTAGGAACTGATGAGGCAGAAGGTAGAATTAGTGAGTGGTTTGATAAAAGGTGAATGTGATGTAAACAAAGGTGGGCAACAGGGGTAAAGGGGTAAAAGGTGTAATCAGGTAATCCATGTAATGGGTCAAGATCAAAGGTAGTAACAGTGAAATGCATGCACATGTATAAACTACAAGACCTTTCAAAGTTGAACAATGCGAGCAAACTCTACATTTTCTCGAGGGCGATAAGTTTATCCAAACAAGGTTGAGGTGATTCTAGTATCCAAGGTATAGGATATGGTTAGGAAACACATCGCAGTCGGAGTGCGTGCAGAACGTTTAGGTATGTTCCAGACACCAAAGGTTGGGTCGATAAACAGTCATGGTAAAAGGAAAGGTAAGGTCATTAGGTCAAACAACATGGGTAACAATGTCATTTGCAGGTATAGTAAACACATGAGGTCATAGGTCATGAGAAATGTTCAAATTCCAAGTATCTAGGTCACGGCATGGGTAAAATAACAAGTCCCCAAATAAGGATGAGGTTAAGTAGTAAATGATGAGGTTAGGAGGGTAGAGGGGAGTGTCCAAGTTAGGTGTGGGTGGGGAAAAATGATTCAAGTCAGCAAAGTAGGGGTAGTGGGTAGGAAAGAGACTAAGTAGGCTAACCAAAAATGGTTATAAGGAACCGATGCCAGTCGCTATGGACCGACCATGGTAGGCTAGGGCACAAGACCAATGTCATTCAAGGTCAAACCATCGCGCTTAAATTGGGTAGGTTATAAAAATAAAAAGTGCCACATTTTTAAAATCATTTGTCATTTACCGAATTGGGGAAAATGACAAGAGAGGAAGAATGAGGTGGAAAGTGACCAAATGATACGGAGAGCTGAGTTGGCGAGCCACAAAGTGAGTGATCATTGGTCAATAGGTAGGTCTATGAGCACGGTGATTGGATTGGGTGATCAATTGGATTGGATTGAGCCAGTGGACGATCGGGGATGGAAGGGGCAAGAGAGGTATCGGGTGGACCTACGGAGCGGCCTGAGGTGCCACCACGCGAGATAGCATCATGATGAGGTAAGTGGCTATTCCGATTGTTTTGTTTGTTGTGAATAGATGGAGGTCGGGAATTTGGTAGGAGGGAAAACAGGGTTTGTTTTGGGGAAACTTTTAAAATTTGAATGTGGGGGTTGTAATGAGAAAGGGGGACAAGGGAGGGTAGATTTAGGTAAATGAGGGGTGGGAATGGGTATTGGGTAGGTATTGGTATGGGAAAATGAGTAGAAAGGAGGAGTATGGTAGAAAAATGGTAGGGCGTTGCGGGTTTGTCATCATGTGATGATGACCGACATCGCCTTACTATTAGGCTTTGAGTCGATGGGTAAAGAACGGTATCGAGTCATAGATGTAGTGACCAATGCCAATTATTGTGGGACCATGGTCATTTAATGTTAACCGATGCCGGTTAGTAGAAAAAGAGGCATGCCCTCAAAGAGTGAAAATGGATGGGTTATAGACAGATAGGTAGGGGGAGGGAGAGTTAGATAGGGGGTAGAGTTATGGGTATGGGTAGGTGAGTGAATAAGGAAGATCAGTGAGAGGAGAAAAATAGAAATAGGTGAGGGTCCAAGGCATGGATAGATAGGTAGATAGGTAGTGTTGATTTAGGACATAGATATAGGTGAAAGGGTGATTTAGTTATGGTAAGTGGTGTAGTAGGGGGATAGCAAGGTTGCATGTAGGTGTGGTAAAGTTTGATTAATATGATTGGTTATATGCAGGCCAAGGTCTAGCTGCAGATGAGGGATAGAGTACATCCCCTTCTTTTGGAGATACAGGGGGAGATGACATGTGAGGAGTGGATCTATGTTGTAGATGTGGGTCTGGTTGGTGTCAACGCTACCGCATGTATATCCCCTACTTTTGGAGATACGGGGGGGAGATGACATGTGAGGAGTTGGATCCATGTTGCAAGAATAAAACACACTTTGCATAAATTGAAATTGTTGAATGGGAAATAAGCAAAATTAAATGAAACACCTACAGGTTTACAACAGACTGAATTTTCACAATACAAAGATAAAAACAATACAACAGAATGAATTAAAGACAAATGAAAAACATAAACATAAATACAAAGATCCATATTCCTTGGAATGAGTGGCCAGCTCATTCCTTAGAAGAGGATTTAAATCATACTTCTGAGATCTTAAAACTACATAATATTTGAGAGGAAAGAATCAGATCTTTATTTCTTGGGAGAAAAGCATTACATATACGAGTGTGGAAGGTTGCATTTATAATTTATGCATCCAACCAAATCCTTATTTTATAAAATATAATAGCATCTTATCTTTATTCCAATCCTAACAACTAAGATCTCCATCTCCACAAAATATGGAGAGAGAGATATTATTAAATTAAAAGTCTTGTCTCACTTATTTTAGGAATATTTGCTCCCAAATATTCTCCTCTGCTTTTTCATTAACAAGAATCATAATGATTTTATTCCTCTACATTATTGGAAGGAGGATTTCCTAGGGTTTGATATGCATTCACATATTTCAAATATGTATGCACATGGATCGAGATGAAACTAAGAATGTCCCAGCAATGGTGCCATTTGGGTGTTGACGGGCTCAAAAGAATATGAACTAGAAGTAGATTAACAAATTAGTTTGGATATTGCATTTTTCATCCTCGCAATGGCGCCACTAGTGTTACGAGCTCAAAAGAATATGAACTGAAGCGGATTAAAAATTAATCTAGATATTGTATTCTTCATTCCCCGATAATGGCGCCACTATGGTTGGTACCCAAATTTATTCTCCTTTTCAGTCTGAGCATCATCAAAGATATGACATGAAGCTTGAAGACAGATGGATCATGGTCTGTGTCATTTTGTAGCCGAGGATATGATCTAACTGGCACTCAAATTTTATGGAGAGATGGATAGCACTCAAATAGGACTTGATCTTGTCCTAACTATTTTAGGTTGTGCCTTTCAACCAAGGTAAGAGAACCTATTTTGTAACCCTCAAATGGTGAGGGAGATGAAGATATCCCTCAATTCATACAAATAATACAAAGGGGCCTTGGGAAAATATGATCAACACTCCAAATCTAACTTTCACAAGTTCTCACTTCTAGATTATAGAGATACTTTCAATGCAAAGCAAGGGTTACTAAAGACAATTTGAAATCCTGATCTATTTTACATACTTTAGCAAATGGATTTTGATCTTCTGTGGGTATACAGTCAAAATAGGGGTAAAACAAGGTAGGATTAGTTGTTTTGAATGATTTTTGGGTGGGAGTTTAGATAAGACAAACCAAGGTCCACCAGACTCTTTGAGGATTTCAGCAAAATATGGAGAAACTTAACAGCAGAAAGTATCAAAATGGTTAATCATCCCTTCAACCAAGATATGTGCATCAAATGGAGGCCTAGATCTGTACTTTTCCACACAATCTTTGATCATCTATCACAAAATCTTGAGTTAGAATGAACCAATGAATCATTTAGCAATCACTATTTAATCATGACCTAAGGTGCACCCAAAGGTTTACAAACAATCTCTGAAATCAAGGAAGGTAAAGTGATTTTAAATTTATCTCTTTATCGATGAAAGCTCTTCTAAATGTGAGATTGCAGAGATACCACTAAACTATCACAAGCAATGAGACCATGTATGTTCAAGAGAGATTTTAAACTCAAGACTGTAATAAGAAACAAGAAACACAAATTTGAAATGCATTACAAATGTAAGCATTCACACATTTTTCCAAAAGACAACACGAATAACTCAAACTTGATTAGATTTATCAGCGGGAATGTTTTGAAAACAATCTCGAGCTTGTTAATGGGTATATATGTGAAACCAACTTAACATGATTTGAAATTTGATACATAGAGAGTTACATGAGTTTCTCAAGTGGTCACTCAAATAATGGGCTTCTTCCCAGATTTTCCCGTGAAATTTTTAGTTTTCCAGGGGTCCAAAAAGTTTCATTGTCTCAACAAAAGGTGAATCATTGAAAAATTCACATCATTATCCATTGTAGAGGCATGCTTTTCATCTTCAAAGCATGCAGACCCCCTTCCTTTCATTATTTCATCCTTATCCCTCCAAAATTTAACCCTACAACTTTTGGATTTGATATTTCACATTTTTAGATGGTTTAGGGCAAAAATTTATTTCAAAAACATCTCTGATCTTCAAATTGATCCTCAAAACTGATTGCATTGGTCCTTGTAGGCACAAATGACACGAATTTGTCAAAAATTTGGTGAAAATTGATGCAAAAATCACATCTCCAAGCTTCCTGGAGCTCAAATGGTGGCCAAACTAAAAAATGCACAATTACCGTTGATCTTCCTTTATCCTTTAACTGAGGCCCTCCACGTGTCACAATGTGATTGGAAATGGGCTTGGGATCACTTTTTGACATTTTAACACTTTTGGAAAAATGTAAAAATTTGACATTTTTCTCCGCCCCTCCGCCCTTTGAAAATGGGCTTGACACGTGTCCCAAAGTGGGCCCCATTGGAATCGCGGACCGATTCTACACATTTCTATCTTTTTTGGAAAAAGGAAATTTTTCCAAATTATCTTTGCGAGCCCGCATCTCTTATTCTGTCCTGACACGTGGCGCAATATGATTGGATACGAGTCATGACTCAATTTTAAACATTTTGCCTCTTTTTGGAAAAAGGAAAATTTTCTATTTTTCCTTTGTGGCTCCGCCCTCCCGCAAGACACATGTCCTCACCTGATTGGCTGCATGGGGTAGCACTCTTATTTATATTTTAACAACATTTTCCATAAAGGAAAAATTTCACCATTTCCTCCACACTCCTACACCTCTGCCTTTCCCTGCCATGTGGCGATTGTTGATTCACTGCGGGCTTGTGCTCCTTTTAATTTTATGCCTTTATGCCAAAAATGGAAAAAAATATCAATTTTTCCCCGAGGCCCAAAGTTCCACCTCTACCATGTGTCCCTCTGTGATTCGTTGTGGGGTTTCAGCTCATTCCTGCATTTTCATATCTTTTGCCAAAAAAGACAAAAAATCTCTAAGTCTTCCGCCAATCCACATCCCCCTCTGCCCGGATCCTGCCACGTGTCCTCTCCTGATTCGTTGCGGGCCCTAGGCATTTTCTTTGCTTTTTAACTCTTTTTCCAAAATTCCTTAAGGCACAAAAAGACCCGCCACTCTTCCTCCAATCAAAACACACCATGTAAGAAACATTAGAACCAATCAGAGTAAAGTGGAGCCATGGGACCAAATTCACCCTTTTGCCAAAAAAGCAAAAAGTGATAAGTTAAAACAATTTTCCGCCATCCCTTGGCCAATTAGAACAAGCCACATTGCCAATGAATGTTGAAGAAGAAATTGACGGGAAAATGATGCATGTCGATAGTCAAAACATAGAAAAATGCCAAGGATGCCCTAGAATTTGATTTTTTTGCTAAGGATGACAAATTTCTCAAAATTGAACCAACTGAAACATGTTTTTAAAGCATTTTTTCATGGAATTGGATTTTCAATGGCATACAAGTGCAAATCAATCAATTTTAAACTTCCATGATTGGGCAAAAAGGAAAAATGGTAGAGCCCACATATTTTGGAAAAATTAGGGCACAAAATAGGGCACACATGTAGATTTATTTCAAATTGGGGAAAAACAACAAGTTTGTGAGCATTTCAAAGCATCTAAGAAAGAGGGGAAAAGTTTCAGACCACCAATTTGAGAGAAAACATTTCTAGATCATGCGAGAATGAAGGAAAAATTAGGGCAAAATGGTGCAAGCTCAAAAATGGCACCAACATCGGCTCCTGCTCAGGGATGGGCACTCCCAGTGAGTGCCACAAGAACAAAAGAAGTAGACCAAGTGCCAAAAAAACCATTGGGCAACAGAGTCAAAAATGTAGGGCAGAAAAACTAGACCCAATCGACAAAAAATGGCTACCAAGAACAGGGCAAACCACAAACCAACAAAAACAAAAAATACAAAAAAAACAAAGACTATACACTATACAAGTGGTGCATACCTCAAATTTGGGGATTAATCCAATAAATTCTTCAAATTCCTACCATTAATAGGTATTTCAAGCAATTCCCCATCTATGTCCTTGAGAAAAAGGTATTTTCACCAATTCTGATATCAATGGAGTAAGGGCCCATCCACAATGCATCAAATTTACCATGTTTTCCCTTATCTTCATGCCTACTATCCCACAACAAAACCAGATCTCCAACATTGAAGGCCCTAGGAGTGACCTTCTTGTCAAACAACCTCTTCAACTTCTCTCTAAATCTGACTTGCCTTTGGTGGGATGCTCTTCTTTCTTCATCCAGCTCAACAATCTGACTAATCCTTTCTTCTTATGGACTAACCTCTTGATCTTTGAGTTTTTGAACAAACTAAAATGAATATAATTACAAATGTAAGGGTAGCAAAGCTTGAGTTTAATACACCAACTCAAATGGGCTCTTACCAAAGTAGCTCTTTTGGCGAGTTATTCTATCATTAAAACTGCAAATTTCGATTGTTCACCCCATTTTCTCTTATTCAACTCCAAGGTTCTCCTAATGATCTTCAACAAGTTATTATTATTGGACTCAAACTTGTCCATTTCCTTTAGGGTTATAGTTTGAAGTATAAGTCAAATTGGTTCCATACTCCTTGCACATTGCCATCAAGGGCTTAGCTTTGAAACACATGGCATTATCAGCAACAATATTTACTGACACACCAAAACTACATATGATATGATTCAACAAGAAGTCCATAACAACTTGGTGTGTTGCTTTCTTGGTGGGGATTGCTTCTACCCACTTGGTGAAGTAATCTGTGACTACAAGGATCCACTTATGTCTAGCACTAGAAGGGTCTGAAATCTCACCAATGAAGTTTATTCCCCATTGTTTGAAAGGGGCTTCAATTGATACAGGCTGCAAAGGAAGGGAACCTGAATCTTTCATTCTTCCATAGAAACACTAGCAGCTTTCACATTTTCTAACTAGCAGGGTTGCATCTTTGAAGAGAGTAGGCCACCAATAACTAGCTCTCAAAATTTTGTGTGCTGTAACCCTTCCAAAAAAGTGTCCTCCATAAACTCCCCATGGTAATCAGCAACTATTTTGGGAGCTTCATCTTGATTACACATTTCAAGAGGACACCTTGGGTTCTTCCAAGCTAACCCAAAGTCATTGATGATGTATTTTTGAGAAGCTAGGGCTCTTTTCTAATTTTTTATTTAAATGATCAGGGAAGCATAGGTGTCTAAGGTAAAATATTACATCCTTGTACCGATCGAGAACTTACCAACTTCTCAAGAACATCTAACCTTTCTTCCTCTACTTCATTCACTTCCACATCTGCAAGTTACTCTCAACCATGAGATTAGCAAGACCCAAACACTTACCACCTTTGTGGTTTGGATATCCATGTCATATTCCTATAGTTTGTTCACCCATCTACATCTTTTTCTTGAGATCTTGATCTCTGATAAGATGTATTTTACCATGATGTGGGGAACATAAGAAAAAAATTTGAACTTAAAATATAAGGCCTGAAAACCTTTGTTGCTTTCACCAAGGAAAATGCTTGTTTTTCCATGATTGTGTATTTTAACTCAGCAGCTTGTAAAGCCTTGCTAAAGAAGGCAATAGGCCTCTCAACCCCATCTTCATCCTTCTGCAGCAAAATAGATGCAATGGTATTTTCAGAAGCAAAGGAGAAGATTTGGAAAGGCTTCTTGTAATTCGGAGCTACCAAGATAGGTGCATGTTTCAATGCTTCTTTGATTCCTTCAAAATCTTGAATAGCAACCTCCTCCCATTTGATAACTTGGTCTTTCTTTAACATGCATGTAATAGGAAGAGTCAATTCAACAAAATTAGACACAAACCTTCTAATGAAATTGATCTGCCCAAAGAAGGATTGGATGCCCTTCTTTGTTCTTGGAATTGGAACCTTGTTGATTGCTTCTACCCTCTCAGGGTCAATCATGACACCAGCCTTTGAAATAATATGACCAAGCAACTTGGCCTTTTTCACCCCAAAATGACACTTCTTTGGATTGAGAGAAATGCCATATTCTCTACATCTGATCAACATTCTTTCCAAGTGTTGCAAGTGATATTTTCTACTCCTTGAAAACACAATCACATCATCTTGATAAACTACAATGAAGTCATTTATGTAACCAGAAAAAGAAAAATTCAGGTACTCTTTGGAAGGTAGCTCCGGCATTCATTAGACCAACGAGCATTCTTACATAGACATATGTTCCCAAAGGAGTGGTAAAGGCGCTTTTAAATCTTTCGACTCCTTGAAAACAACTTGATTGTAGCCATAGAAACCATCCAAGGTGGACAAAAATTCAGATCCAATCACTAGCCATAGCATGTTTTACATGTTTTGCAAAGGATAATTGTCTTTCAATGAAGCTCTATTCAAATTTTTGAAGTCTACACAAAGTCTGATATCTCCTTTTTCTTTCTGACTAGCACAAGGTTTGCAACCCAAGATGAATACCTTGTGGGCTGAATGATCCCTCCCTCATTTAGTTTCTTCAATTCATCTTGCATTTTCATTGAGAGGAGTGGATTAATTAGCCTCTACTTTTTTCTAAAGGGCTTGGCATTTGTTTCAAGAGGAATTTCATGTTGAAACAATTCCTCTTTATATGCTTTCAGCTCTAAATAAGACCAAGCCAGACAGTCCTAATATTTCTTCAATAGTTGAACATAGGACTGTTTTTCCTCTTTGTTTAGATTTCTTCCCAACCAAACTTTTCTTGGTTTATCATTAGTGCCCAAGTTATGCTCTTCCACATCCCTTGAGGCAGACATGTTTCTATTGATGATGCAATCAGCATTGTCAAAATTTGACTCAAGTGCAACAAGACCTCTAGGAATGATGTTAGTCTTCAATTAGATAATATCCTTTCCAAACAAAGTCTCGCTTCCTTCAGTCACACATATTATTGGTTCCCAATCAATATTCTAATTTGTAAACTCACCTTGATTTTGTAAGAACCTTTGTACTTGAGCATCATCATTAAACACTTGCCAATGCTTGATGTTGTCAGGGATAACTGGCCTAGTTAACACTTCAATATTGTACTCACAATAAGGTGAAATGGTGAAATTTCCAAATCTTGACCCCAACACTGCCAACTTTTCAGCAGCAACATTGAAACTTCTGTCATGATGCACAATTTTGAAGGAATCAAACATCTCAATTAGATCCCAAACTGCATGTTTGTACTGTTTCATCCATTGATTTTTTTAGCATATAGTTTTCTTATTTGTTTGACAACTAGTTCTGAATATCCTTTTGCAATGATGTCCTTGACACCATACTTCCATACAATTCTTAGACCCAACAACAAGGCTTCATACTCAGCAATGTTGTTAGTACATTCAAAATTAAGCTTGAAGGAAAAAACAAATTCTTCCAAGCTAGGAGAAATCAGAATTACATCAGCACCATTTCCAAATTTTGAGAAAGCTCCATCAAATAGCAAGGTCCAAGGGAACCTACCTGTTCAAGGCACTTTGACTGATCCATCTTGTGTTCTTTTCCATCAGAAACCCAAAAAGTTATCAGCATCTACATCAGCAAATAACACCTCATGGAAAGCATTGTTGGGATCTTCATAAGGTGTAACATCTTCTTTTCTCCATAGAGTTTGACAAGATTGCCTTGATGGGAATAGTGGAAAAATAAATGTCCATTTGAACAATCCCACCAACACTTGCAGCCCACTTTCTTGACAAAATCATACCCCATTTGGCGGGCAATCAACAATCACGGCATCAAGTTTCAAATTCTTACCTAGATAGGCTGCAAGTTGTACCACCAAACCTTTCACACAACCAACTACCGCACTTCTCTTGAGTCCATGGCGTACACTTTCCATGAGGCTCTTCACTTTGATATCCAACTCATTCATGACTTCAGAGGCATGACATTACATGATGCACCGAATCAAACATATAATTGTGAAGTAGTCTATCCTTTATGATCAAAGTTGTAAAGAATGGATCAACATTCAATTGGGAATCAACCAAGGATGTACCCAAGTATACCTTAAGTGTTTCTCCAAGATCCTCTAATGTTGGTGGTGTTTCAAGGTCTGCAATGATTTGAGGAGGAGTTTCAACAACATTTACATTTTTTCTTGGGGTACTCTTCTTCTCTTTCAATCCCAAGTACTCAAATGCTCTCTTCTTGTGCTCAAGAATCCTAAGAAACTCAATGATTGGAACACTCACTTTTATTTGACTCAATACAGGCTATGTCATATGGAACACTCTTTGGCAAGGCAGTATTGGAATGGAGACAAGAAGATTCATTATATGGCATGGGATTCTTGGTAGCTTGGGCATGAGGAGGACTGAAATTTTTTCCTGGGACAGCAGAGCTTTTGGCAGTGTTTCTCTTCTAGGAACTTCTTTGGGAATACTTGTAAGCAAGGGTGTTTTAGGTTTGGATTGAGGCCCAACTCCCTTAACAACCTTTCTCCTAGTGTTATACTCTTTCTCTTGAGCCACAACAACATTAATTAACAATTTCCTATCTTCCTCCGAAGGGATACCACCATCATACTTCTTAATCATCAAATCTCTTAATTATTCAAATTCATTTTTAGGAATCTCAAAAGCTTGCACTACATCTACCTCAAGAGTATGAGAAGGAAGAAGGACTTATACCCATTTTATGCAATCCCATAAGCTTATAGCTATCCTTGCACTTATTACCTTAGTTGATGTTGCTCCTTCTTGTGAGCTTGAAGAACAGCCCACCATGCAAATATCATCATCAATACCATCATCATTATTAGCTTCACCATCTTGTTGGTCCACTTCACATGGAGGATGGGGTAGAAAACACTTATCACACCAATCAATATCAACAACTTCCTCAACAGCAGTAACCCTAGCAGTTAGGGGATCAGGTAACACTCTTCCTTCACGTGCTTGAGGATGTCTATTTGCAGACCCCATGGGTCCTTTCCCTCTATCATCAGATCTCTAATCACCCCTAGGATGATTGGAAAATCTATCATGGTTTTGTGCTTTTTGCTGACCTTGTGAAGTCTAGCCCAATTCCCTTCTCTACCCGGGCTAACTTGTATGAGATTTCTTTGACAGCCCCTACCAAAGTTTTCACAACCTCCTCCAAATCAACACCCTTGCTAGCTTGAGGTTTTTCAGGGTTTATCAACTTTACACCATCTCTCTTGAGAGGTTTCCCAATGGCCTTAATGTTATTTTCAATCTACAGATGCCATGGTAAAGGTCTCCTTAAATTGGTAGGGTTCTTGTCTCTTAAGTAGTAGGTTGCTTTCTTATCAAATGCATCTGCATATTTGATTAAACAAGATTGATCACAAGGCCTCAGATTAACAGGAAGTCTTCTCAATGTCTTGTTAAATCTTGTATTAAAGTCATGCACTGATTCATTGGGGTTCTTCTTGATATTCTCAAATTCAGACAAGAGAAATATAGGATCAGTCTTGTCACCATATTGTAATCTAAATGCATTTTACATTTCAGTCCAAGAGTCAATAGAATTATCAGGTAGAGCCTTGTACCAATCCCTTGCATCCTCTTCTAAAGTGTGGACAAACAATTTAATGTACACATCCTCAAATCCAATTTCAAAATCCTCCATCATATTAATAAAGAGTTTCAAATGATGATCCCCTGTTATGGCATTATTACCTTGGAATTTTGGCAATCTACTTCTAACATCCCGAGGCACAACATTAGGATAATCTTCCATTTCCCTAAAATTTATTGGGCCAAACGTATTGACCAAAAATAGAGGCCTAGGTGGAGGTGAGCCATGTTTTCTGGTGGAGGTGATATGGGGTGACAAAATCGATGAGGAGTACGAGGTCTTTGGGGCTAAATAATGTGGCTCACAAGATTGGTATTCTCTAGGTGCTGATTTTCTTGGAAAGTTTTACTAGAATTGAAACACACATGTGCAGATTGAAGAAGGAACTCACTAGGTATAGCAAAAGGACCTTCACTAGTTGAAGTAAAAAAATTTAGGAGAAGATTACTTGAATCAGAATCACTGGAAGAAGAGTGATAATCCTCTATTAAAGGTTGATCTCTCTCACCAATGTATATTACTTTTCTTGATGTCTGACCTTCAACAACCTTCCAAAATTTTCTTTCCTCTAAAACTATCTTTCCCAATTCTTGAAATAACTTTCTACTTGGGTCCCTCCTGAAGAGAGATCTTCTTCCTTCCGGTTTGCTAGAGATTAGCAACACTAAAAACAAATGACAAAAAGCTAAGACACTGGTATTTATCAAGATCAAAATAACATGGAGTCGCCACTAAGGACTTTCACCCTAGTTGTGTAAATTCACTAAAATACTCTGTCAAATACCTATCAGCACTAAAAATCTTGCCAAAATTTATAGATCAGACCTTCCTTTTCTTGAATCTATTAACCACAAATGCAAATGAAGTGCAAGAGTCTTTGAAAGCCCGATAAAATTGTAGATAGAGTTTGAAACCTTTGTATACACCTTGCAAATATAAGTATAGAATGATGCTTTAACAATATATTTGCAGATAGAACTTGCAAGAGACATTACCATGGTTTTATATGCATTCAAATATTTCAAATATGTATGCACATGGATCAGATTGAACTAAGAATGTCCCAGGCAACGGCGCCACTGGTGTTGACGGGCTCAAAAGAATATGAACTGGAAGCATATTAACAAATTATTCTGGATATTGCATTCTTCATCCCCGGTAATGGTGTCATTCGTGTTGACGGGCTCAAAAGAATATGAACTAGAAGTAGATTAACAAATTATTCTAGATATTGCATTCTTCATTCCTCGGTAATGGCGCCACCGGTGCTCTTTGGTACCCAAATTTTTTCTCCTTTTCATTCTCGAGTAGCATCACAGATATGGCATGAAGCTATAAGATAGATGGATCATGGTGTGTGTCGTTTTATAGCCAGGGATATGATCTAACTGGCACTCAGATTTGTGGAGAGATGGATAGCACTCAAATAGGACTTGATCTTATCCTAATTGTTTTAGGTTGTGCCTTTCAACCAAGGTAAGAGAACCTATTTTGTAACCCTCAAATGTTGAGGGTGATGAAGATATCCCTTAATTTGTATAAATAGTATGAAGGGGCCTTGGGAAAATATGATCAACACTCTAAATCGACTTTCACAAGTTATCACTTATAGATTATGGAGATACTTTTAATGCAAGGCAAGCATTATTGAAGACATTTTGAAATCTTGATCTATTATGCATACTTTAACAAATGGATTTTGATCTTATGTGGGTATACAAGTCAAAATAGGGGTAAAATAGAGTAGGATTAGTTGTTTTGAATGATTTTTGGGTGGGATTTTAGATAAGACAAACCAAGGTCTGTTAGATTCTTTGAGGATTTCAACAAAATATGGAGAAACTTAATAGTAGAAAGTATCAAAATGGTTAATCATCCCTTCAACCAGGATATGTGCATCAAATGGAGGCCCAGATCTACACTTTTCCACACAATATTTGATCATCTATCATAAAATCTTGAGTTAGAATGAACCAATGAAGCATTTAGCAATCACTATTTAATCATGACCTAAGGTGCACCCAAAGGTTTACAAACAATCTCTAAAATCAAGGAAGGTAAAGTGATTTTAAATTTTCTTATCTCTTTATCAGATGAAAGCTCTTCTGAATGTGAGATTGCAATTTCCACTAAACTATCACAAGAAATGACACCGTGTATGATCAAGAGAGATTTTAAACACAAGACTACAATAGGAAACAAGAAACAAAAATTTGAAATGCATTCTAAAATGTAAGCATTCACATATTTTTCCAAAAGACAACACAGAATAACTCAAACTTGATCGGTTTATCAACCATGAGGAATGTTTTGAAAACAATCTCAGAGCTTGTTAATGGCTATACATGTGTAACCAACTTAACATGATTTGAAATATATTACATAGAGAGTTACATGAGTTTCTCAAGTGGTCACTCAAAGAATGGGCTTCTTCCCAGATTTTCCCGTGAAATTTTTAGTTTTCCAGGGTTTTTTTAAATTTTCAACCCTTTGCATGAAAAATTCATGTAATATATAGCATTCAATCTCCTTCAATCCTTCTTTCCCAAGAAAAGAATATTCCAAAGGATCAAATTCGTTACAAAAATTCCCCATGATTCGCAAACAAGGACGTTTAACAGAACCCGTACAAAAAATTTCCAGTTGTCTCAAAAAGAGGTGAATCATTGCAAAATTTGCATCATTATCCATTGTGGAGGCATGTTTTTCATCTTCAAAGCATGCAGACCCCCTTCCTTTCATTATTTCATCCTTATCCCTCCAAAATTCGACTCTGTAACTTTTGGATTTGATATTTCATGTTTTTAGATGGGTTAGGGAAAAAATTCATTTCAAAAACATCTCTGATCTTCAAATTGATCCTCAAAACTGATTGCATTGGTCCTTGTAGGAAAAAATGACATGAATTTGTCAAAAATTTGGTGAAAATTGATGCAAAAAACACATCTCAAATATTCCTTGAGCTCAAATGGCACCAAACTAAAAATGCACGATTCTTGTTGATCTTCCTTTATCCTTTAATTAGAGCCCTCCACGTGTCACAATGTGATTGGAAATGGGCTTGGGATAACTTTTGACATTTTAACACTTTTGGAAAAATGTAAAAATTTGACATTTTTCTCTGCCCCTCCACCCTTTGAAAATGGGCACGACACGTCTTCCAAAGTGGGCCCCATTTAAATCGCAAACCGATTCTACACATTTCCACCTTTTTTGAAATAGGAAATTTTTCCAAATTATCTCTGCGGGCCCGCATATCTGATGTTTTCCCTGACACATGGTGTAATATGACCGGATATCGAGTTGCGGGTCAATTTTAAACATTTTGCCTCTTTTTGGAAAAAGGAAAATTTTCCATTTTTCCTCCGTGGCTCCGCCCTCCCGCAGGACACATGTCCTCACCTGATTGATTACGGGGCAACACTCTTCTTTATATTTCAACAACATTTTCCATAAAGGAAAATTTTCACCATTTCCTCCAAACTCCTACACCTCTTTCCTTTCCACCTGCCACGTGGCGATTGTTGATTCACTTTGTGGCTTGCGCTCCTTTTAATTTTATGCCTTTATGCCAAAAATGGGAAAAAATCTCAATTTTTCCCCGAGGCCCAAAGTTCCACCTCTACCACGTGTCCCTCTGTGATTCGTTGCGGGTTTCATCTCATTCCTACATTTTCATATCTTTTTCCAAAAAGACAAAAAAATATCTAAGTCTTACGCGATTCACATCCCCCTCCGCCCGGATCCTACCACATGTCCTCTCCCCGATTCGTTGCGGGCCCTAGGCATTTTCTTTGCATTTTAACTCTTTTCCAAAATTCCTTAAGGCACAAAAAGACCCGCCACTCCTCCTCTAATCAAAACATGCCACGTAAGCAACATTAGAACTAATCAGAGTAAAGCGGAGCCATGGGACCAAATTTGCCCTTTTGCCAAAAAAGAAAAAAGTGATAAGTTAAAACAATTTTCTGCTATCCCTCAGCCAATTAGAACAAGCCACGTTGCCAATGAATGCTTTGAAGAATAAATTGATGGGAAAATGATGCCTGTCTGACCATCAAAACACAGAAAATGCCAGGATGCCCTAGAATTTGATTTTTTCGCTAAGGACGACAAATTTCTTGAAATTAAACCAACTGAAACATGTTTTTAAAGAATTTTTTATCATGGAATTGGATTTTCAATGGCATACAAGTGCAAATCGATCAATTTTAAACTTCCATGATTGGGCAAAAAGGAAAAATGACAGAGCCCACAGATTTTAGAAAAATTAGGGCACAAAACAGGCACACATGTAGATTTCTTTCAAATTGGGGAAAAACAACAAGTTTGTGAGCATTTCGAAGCATCCAAGCAAGAGGGGAAAATTTGCAGACCACCAATTTGAGAGAAAAACATTTCAAAGCATGTAGAATGAAGGAAAATTTAGGGCAAAATGGTGCAAGCTCAAAAATGGCACCAACATAGTCAACAAAATAGATAACAAAATATTTCTAAAGAATGAACAAGATATATATCCTATATTCTATCTTAAGCAAACTATAAGTTCCTAGATTACATTTAAATCCACTTTCAAAGGTAACCTAGAAGGATAAAATAATGGTAATTTATGGCCTCATCATTACCCCACACTTAATCTTATGCATGTCCTCATGTATTATATTATTATCTCCTCTTCTTAGAGTCTTCTCTGCATTGAGCTTATGCATGTATGCATTCCATATATAGTTCAAAGACAAGTTCTTGTGGATCTCTTTCTCTGTTTTTAATTTTCTTTCTTTTGCAGCAGGTTCTTGTGTGGATCTCCTTCTGCTGTTTTTTTATTTTCTTTCTTGTACAATAGGTTCTTTTCTAGATCTCCTTCTGATGCTTTTGATTTTATTTCTTGTACAAAAGGTTCTTGTGTGGATCTCCTTTTGCTATTTTGTATTTTATTTATCGTCTGAACAGGTTCTTGTGTGAATATCCTTCTGTTGTTTTTTATTTTCTTTCTTGTACAACAAGTTCTTGTGTGGATCTCCTTGTACTATTTTTTATTTTCTTTCTTTTGCAGCAGGTTCTTGTGTGGAGATCCTTCTACTACTTTTGATTTCCTTTCTTGTATAGCATTTTCTTATGTGGATATCCTTCTACGGCTTTTGATTTCCTTTCTTGTACAGTAGGTTCTTGTGTAGAGATCTTTCTACTATGCCTCATATCTAAAATAAAATTACATACCTTATAATTCTCCTTCTCTCTTGCACTTAAGCTCATGCATGTTGTTTATTCATGGTTTCCCATAAATTAGACTCTAAAAGTTTGATTGCAAAAAGAGGTGCACATATTTTTCATATAAGTAGGGAGATATGAATTTTATCTTGCCTTCCTTAGAGATCTTAAAAGTGGATCTAGCTATAATAAAAAAACTTACAATAAAGCTTAAAAATAAAATAGTAGAACAAAATAACTTGATCATACCTCTAGTTGTCCCTGTCATCCTATTGTTAACATGGTCAAATAGTGTCGAGAAAGAAGCCACCAAGTAATTGATTGATTTTTTTGAAGAAGAGCTGCCTTTTTTGTCTTTAATTGGTCAGCAAGTTGGTTTTCCAATCAAAATTATTTTTTTGTCTTTAATTGGCCAGCAAGCTGGTTTTTCAATCAAAGTTTTTTTTTTATTTTCCTTTGATTGGCCAGCAAGCTGGTTTTCCAATCAAAGCTTTTTGATTTTTTTCTCTTTTTTTTCCTTTGATTGGCGGGAAGTGGTTTCCCAATCAAAACTTTTTTATTTATTTTTGCTGAAATGATAGCATGAGAAGGATTAGAGAAAATTTTGATCCATCATCACCTATATTAATCAAATTACAACTTGTGTAAATTAGGAAGCAATGTCGATATCTCATAAAAATCTTTTTGCATACTTGGCAACTCCAAGAAGATTTCCAAAAATTGTGTAGATAATTTCTAGGTCTTCAAAGCCCAACTTGAATTGTGTAATTTTAGAATCACCATAGTAGTGATCTCGGAAGATGGAGAGTTGTTAAAAGAGAAAGAATGTATTTGTGAGTCCCTCCAAAATCTGCATGTTCCTTGGTTGATACTATTGGCGTTCCAAAATTTGCATGTTAATATCGAGAACAAATCTAGAAATTCTTATAGATCTAGTCCTCAGATGTTAGTACACAAAAATTTCTTGCCTTGATATTCACAATAATTGCTTCTTAACGTTATACAAGCATATAGAAAAATGAATAAATTGAAAGACATAAAAACAAATTTTTCTAATGGATCTGGTTCAAGGATTGAATTTTATTATGGGATGAAAAACTGATTTGGATGGGTGGATTTATTATGAGTGGGTTTTTATTTTGGCTCTAATGAAATCCCTGAACATGGATGGAGTTAATTAGAAATGCTACCACTTCATTATTACAAACTGGATAAGCCAGTTTTTTACTAAGGTTATGTGTAATAAGATCACTGAGTTGTTAGTTGATACAAGGGGAAATGGTGGTGGTTATCAAAAATGGCATATGATATTTCATCAACTGGATCTACTTCCATATTCAATATCATATTCTACCATTTTCATATCTGAATTCTTTGTTCATACCATTATACCTCTTGATCAAACATCACAGTCATTTTCTTATACACAGAGTTAGCTTGTGGAGATATATTTACAATCTAATATTCCTAATTGCAGAAATGAAATTTTAATCTACTTGCAAGAAATAAAAGTCTAAATAAACTACTTACCAAATTATTCCTGTCATAGAATTGCTAAAAGGTATTCTACTGTCACTAGAATATTCTTTTAAAGAACTTTGAATCTCCTATTAACATCACTGTGTCCCTGATGCAATGGCGCCAAAATGATGAGGGTCATCAATCCTCGCCATTAATAATGTCAATCTAGGGCTGGTGTCTAATGGTTGTATGCATTAAGAGAAGAAGATCTTGGAAAGCAACTCCTTTAAACACAAACCAAACTTACATAAAATAAAAGCACACATGCGAAATTTAAATGCACACTTACATAAATGTAAACACACTTGCATAAAGGAAATCACACTTCACACTTGCAGGAATAAAACACACTTGCATAAATTGAAATTTTTGAATGGGAAATAAGCAAAATTAAATGAAACACCTACAGGTTTACAACAAATTGAATTTTCACAATACAAAGATAAAAACAATACAACAGAATGAATTAAAGACAAATGAATAAACATAAACATAAATACAAAGATCCATCTTCCTTGGAATGAGTGGCTAGCTCATTCCTTGGAAGAGGATTTAAATCATACTTCTGAGATCTTAAAACTACATAATATTTGAGAGGAAAGAACAGATCTTTATTTCTTGGGAGAAAAGCATTACATATCTAAGTGTGGAAGGTTGCATTTATAATTTATGCATCCAACCAAATCCTTATTTTAGAAAATACAATCTGATCTTATCTTTATTCCAATCCTAACAACTAAGATCTCCATCTCCACAAAATATGGAGAGAGAGATATTATTGAAGTCAAAGTCTTATCTCACTTATTTTAGGAAGATTTGCTCCCAAATATTCTCCTTGCTTTTCGGTAACAAGAATCATAATGATTTTATTCCTCTACATTATTAGGAGGATTTCCCTCAAAATATGATTTTGACCAAATACATTTCTTGGATTTTCCATTTGACTTTGTTGTTTTTGACTGTGGAACTTTTGACGCTTGTCTAATACGCTTTTTCCTTGGACTGCAGTTCACTAAAAGTTAGATTTATCTTCATTGGTAAAACCTATTGAAAATATGAATGAGGTTTTTGTTAAACACATTGCTATGAAAAAAATATCTCTCATATTTTTTATTTGAATTTTCTGTTTCTGTTTATGGAACTTTTAGCACTCGTCTGATACACTTTTCCTCGGACTACAGCTCACTAAAAGTTAGATCTCTCTTCATTAGTAAAACATGTAGCAAATCTGAATGAGGTTTTGTTAAACATATTTCTATGAAAAAAAACCTCTCTCATATTTTCCATTTGAATTTTTGTTTCTATTTATGGAACTTTTAGTGCTCGTCTGATACACTTTTCCTTAGACTATAGCTCACTAAAAGTTAGATCCCTCTTTATTGGTAATACACTGTAGAAAATCTGAATGAGGTTTTTGTTAAAAACATTTCTATGAACAAAAACCTCTCTCATATTTTCCATTGGATTCTCTGATCTTTCACAATTCCTCAAAAACTGTCAAAATCTGCTTAGTTCCGAACTAAGCCTACAAGTTTTGGAACTAACTCTGCGAGTTCGGAACTAACTCTGTAAGTTTTGGAACTAAGCCTGCGAACTTAAAATAGCTATAACTTTTGCATACGATCTCGGATTGAGATGATTATTTTTTTGAACTTGCATAATTTTTTGAGAGGAATATGAATATGAAATCATATTTGAGTTTAGATATACCATCCATGATCAATTCCACTTTTCTCAATACTAGCATTATCTTTCCTTTATGGCCTGCATACATAAGACATTGCATCTTTTCCCAAATAATCAATAGGATTAGTCAACAAAATAGATAACAAAAGATTTCTAAAGAATGAACAAGATATATATCCTATATTCTATCTTAAGAAAACTATAAGTTCCTAGATTACATTTAAATCCACTTTCAAAGGTAACCTAGAAGGACAAAATAATGGTAATTTATGGCCAATTTGGCAACCAATACATTTTATTTATCGATAGGTGAGATCATGATCACCTTAGAGGATGTTTACAAGATCCTACGACTACCTATAGGAGGTACACAGTGTACTTGATCTCCTCAGAGGCATCCGAGGAGTTATTGTTACCAATTTTTGGAGAGGGGTTGGCCTTGTTAGGATTCCATAGTGCTAGTATGAGCTACGGGGTGATGTACCAAGCCTACCCCAAGGAGATGAGGCTAGTATTACTTTTGATGGAGGTAGTCTGTTGTTTTTCACTACCAGATGCAGAGGGTGGGAGATTCCCATGGTCACTAATGGGGGTTCTACACGACATGGTGGAGAGCAGGACTTGAATTGCATGGGGGCTGTGTTCCCGGGTATAGTTATACGGGAGTTGTGGGCTTATGGGTGATTACAGCGGTTCGATCAGTATGTTGAACCTTCTTATTACATTGTTGGGCCTATGAGCACATTGTGTGTGTACACCCAATTGGTATGCCCTGGCCGATGCATTTGAGCCAAGTTTTATTTGAGTGGGCTACAGGCGATGGGTATCGGTTATGGGAGAGCACCGAGCGGCTAGAGTGGCACATGATGTAGCCTATTATAGGTGATTACTGGAGGGTTTATCCGATGTGGACATTATTTTTAGGCCATATGTAGGCTATCCTTCATACAGGGAAGATGGCGAAAGAGAGCCGGATAGACTACGATTTACCAAAGGATAGAGGGTGGCGGGCCGGGGAGTATGAGATGATACCCATAGACTAGGTTAGACATCGCTTTGATTTACCATAGGATATACCTCTACCCTTCCCTCAGTATAGGAGAGATGATGTGGAGAGGCCTATGTCTCCACCATGACCTACTGATCTTGACCGAGTAGGAGGAGCACCCGATCGGCCAGAGCGGATAGATGATGCCGAGGTGACTAATAAGTATAGCGGTGGTGGGGCTGCATAGCTACTGGCAATATTGTTGAGGCCGGGGCATCCATATTTGGCTACCATCACAGTGTAAAGAGATGCCCTACAGGGGCATGTGGCTACCCTGGTGACCCAATTGGGCATAGTACAGGGGCATTTGACAAGGGTCGAGGCACAGGTTGTGACCCTGCAGGCACAGGTGGTCATTTTGCAAGCACAGGGAGTACAGGGACCAGCACCCACACCGGAGGGAGAGGGAGAGGGTGGGGATGGAGATGGGGTGTAGGTACCTACCCTACAAGCACACATGATAGGTTTATAGGGTTTTTTGGCCACAACATAGGGACGAAGTTCTGATTTTGCGGGCAGGTTGGGCTGCTACACAGCACGATAACGGCCCTTTAGGCCAAGGTATAGGCACAGGGGTAGGGATAGGGTCCCATTATTCATACAGAGCATGGTAGGGTCGAGGTTGATGACACCACTGCAGATAGTACCCACTGCTAGATTGAGAGATGTCATGGGCGAGGTGAGATACTACCAGGATCATTTGATGGCAGCGGGTATATATGTCTTATCATATGTCGAGTACAAAGCACAGCAGGACTTGACTAAGAGGAGTAGATCTTGCACACATAGTGTGGAGAGTACAAGGGTAGTGAGTCCAGGGCCGATTGGGGGTGAGGCCACTAGTGCATGAGAGCTAGCTCTGAGAGGCAAGTCCATCGGGGGCCATACTAGGGCTAGGCAGAGGGAGGTCAGTCAGATGTCAAGTTAGAGAAGTGGGGAGGAGACAGATGAGACAGGTTTGGACATCAGATGGGGAGATGATTGAGCTCTGTGTATTTTTGATATTATATTTTTGACATATATACTAGCCTTTGTGTGCCAAAGATAGTGAGGATGTACATGAGAGTTTTTGAGATTTTGTTATATACATCGGCCTACATGTCAAAGATATTTGAGAGTTATGTATATGGATACACATGTTTGGATGTTTTTATTTATAGAGATGATGGTGATTATGACGTGATGTATTCATGGTTGTGGTTATCTTGTTGTTTTGATTTATATATGTGATGGAAACTAAGTCATGTAGATATGATAGAGCCAGTCATAAGCATGGATCAAGTCAGGTTTTTGGTTTAGGCATGGATGGAGTCAGGTCATAGGCATGGATTGAGTTAGGTTGTGGTTTAGGCATGGATGGAGTTAGTTCATAGGCATGGATTGAGTCGAGTTGTGGTTTAGTTTGTAACTCATTAATTTGTGCAATTAATGATGATATGAGTCACGTTGAGATGTTTTATAATAACATGCATGATAATGGTAAATAAATGGTAGACATGATGAATGTATGAATGAGGATGGTAAATATGTGAAGCAATTATTGTTTTTTTTGAATCCAATTTTGATATAAAAAAGGGAAATTAACTAGGGTAGAATGTGATTAGAAAAGGGAAAAGGAGAAGTGGTTAGGGTAGAGAGTGGCTAAGCTAACCTCCAAGGGCCCCGTGCCCTCGGAGTGTTGCCTACATAGTTTCGGTGAAAAGGGACCTCAGGCCGATGTAGTTCTCCCATAAGCTAGGGAAGCATGCGAGGAGGTATGAGAATGAGTTGGTAGGTTATAGGCATGGTTGAGTCAAGGCCATTTTAGGTATGGGTGAATTGTGGGCACATGGGTATGGGTGATTTTGAGTTGATTGTGGTGAAAGAGGAAAATTACCCAAAGATAAGCGTCGAGGATCTAGTCCTGTATAGGATAATCAATACGTAATGAAGAAGGTGAAAAGATAAGAGGAGGCAAGAAAGCCACCTGATTGGTAAGGATCATAACATTTGGGTCATACCTTGGATAGGCTGATGAATGTAAGACCCCAAAGACATTGCATGATTGATTATTCTAAAGGTGAAGAGTA
The DNA here is from genome assembly GCA_018340775.1 of Taxus wallichiana var. yunnanensis. NCBI lineage: Eukaryota > Viridiplantae > Streptophyta > Pinopsida > Cupressales > Taxaceae > Taxus > Taxus wallichiana. Next base: position 383,010,667 of record CM031242.1, read on the forward strand.
GTCACATGATCACCAAATGTCACAGTTTTAGTAGGTCCCTTGAGGTGGTAGGAAATGAAAGTGCGAATGGTGAGAGGGTGAAAAGTGGTTAGTTTATATGGTATTTGGTAGCATGCCTTTTGGTGAAAGATCTAAGATCACAATGAGCAATTCCATGATGAAAATGTTTTCTGGTTTGACTTATATTTGAGATAGAATGATCGATGTGGGAAGTCTATATGGGATGAGAAAATTAAATCCTTGAGGTCTTCACAAAGCTGATCGATGCGGGAAGCTTTGATTCTCCTTTTTTTTTAGTAGGCTTTACATAGCTATCCTTCGAGGGAGCAGTCTATTTACAGACAGCAATGTAGAAAGAAAGATGTCCTTTTGAGGGAGTCATCTTTTTATTGGAAGTTTGACTCAAGGAGTTAGATCCCATGTGCGAGATTTTAAGTCATGGACAAGACTAAGGTGAAGAATTGGATTCTTAGTTAGAAAGCAAGGTGAAATGACCATGGGATCTCATCTGAAAGTAGACGAAAAGTATCCATGAGAATCATGCCATGTGCAGTGTTATGGTACACATATTTAAGAGAGGATAAAAGAATGACGGGTACACACATTATTCTTTTTAATCATTAGGGATGGCATAATGAAAGGAGGGAAGTGAAAAGCACTCAAGGGATGAGCATGAAAAGAGGAAAAAGGTGAGGTAGGACTAAAAGTAAACAATATAATGGTCCAAGATGTAAGGCATTAAGGGGCTCGAGTTCAAAGCCACTCATTCCGGTGAAGATAAACGATAAGCACCTAATCCATAGGTATGAGTCACGATGTATGGTCCAAGCCAATTAGGAGAAAATTTTCCCCATTTACATTTTTCTTCTTTGGTTACATGTTGAATTTCCTTCAGACACAATCACCGACTTGGAAAGTTCGTTAATGGACATGTTTGTCATAGGCATGCTTGATACATTTTGGTAAACTTGAAGATGGTCAAGAGCATGAAGATGGCGTCGACTAATAAATCAAGTTGTGCTAAATGGTTCTGGCGAAAGTCATCATCATTGAGCATGTCATGGAGAGAAATGCAGAGTGAGGGAATCTAGACTTCGAGAGGCAAAACACCTTCGTACCTTAGACCGAGAGAAAAAGGTGTGGCAGCGGTGGAAGTGTGAATACTAGTGCGGTACACCCACAAGGTGAAAGGAATGTGTGTATAACAGTCCTTCTCAGTATCGTTAACCACTTTCATGAGAATTTTGTTCAGGGTTTTATTAGTGGATTCGACATGGCCATTGGTTTGTGGGTAATATGGTGACAAGAAACTTAGCTAAATACCAAAGGCATCGCAAAGTTTCGTAAGGTTTTTTTTTTAATTGTTTTCCATTATCAGTGATGAGGCAATGTGGGACACCAAAGTGAAAATGATGTGATGATTGATGAACTCACATATTTTCTTGGCCTTATGGAGATGAGAGGTATGGCTTCAACCCATTTGGTGTAATATTCAGTAGCAATGATTATCCATTGATGTCATTGGGAAGAATAGGGATTGATCTCTCCGACAAGATCCAAACCCCATTGAGAGAAGGGCCAAAGGTCATGGGCGACCTGTAAGGCATGATTAGGTGTATGATGAAGGTTGGCATGTTGTTGGCATTTTACACAATGCTTAACGTAATCACAAAAATCATGGTTAAGGGTTGGCGTAAATAGCCTAGGTGAAGAATACGCTAAGCATGGCAAGAAGGGCCACTTTAAGTGACCTCCACATATACCATCATGAACTTCCTTAATGGTATAAGGAATTTCAGAACTCGTAAGGCACCGTAAGAGAATACCATAAAATTTGTGCTTATAAAGGAGGCCACCCATGATGACATAACAAGAGACCCTTCTAAGAAAGGCACATTGTCCATTACGAGTGAGGTCGGGAGGCAAGATGGAGAGGGAAAGATATTCTGAGTATTGTTTATACCAAAGGTCACTCGGGTCGGGAGCAGTGGTTCTGATAGAGTAAACTTCATGAGGTAAATAAGAGGGTGATTAGATTCTTAATATGGTGACAAATATTTTAGAATTAGTGAGCGAAGCGGTATTTGAGAAGCCAAGCAGGCCATGGTATCTATAAATTTGTTGGTAGAACGGGGGATAGTTTGAAGGGCGTAATGGTTGAAGGTGGTCAAAATTATGTCCACATGATGTTTATACTTTTGAAGTATCTCATTATGACATTGGTATATACCATTGACTTGGTTTATGACCAATTGAGAATCACCAAAGATGTTGATTGACTTAACATCTAAGGCATAGGTAGCTTAGAGACCCAATATGAGTACTTCGTATTTAGCAATATTTTTTGTACAATCAAAATCGAGTTTGAAAGACAAAGGCATGGGTTCACCATCAAGCGAAATGAGGATAACACCAGCCCCACCCCCACACTGACACTTGGAACCATTGAAGAAGAGTTTCATTTGGTACGCGGGTTCATCCAAGGAAAGGGTAGTAATAGACTCATCTGGAAAGTCAAAGTTAGAGGGTTGGTCCTCGGAAATAGGTGCGTCGGCCAATTGGTCAGCAATAGCCTAGCCCTTGATGGACTTTTGATGGGTGAATTTGAGGTCGAGGTTGGCCAGAAGCATAATCCAAAGTGTGCAACTCGTTGATTTTGGTAAGGTTTGGCGTACATGAAGTGTAAGGGGTCGGTGTTGGTCACAACATAGGTTTTGTGGTTAAGTAGATAATGGCGGAGTTTGGTGGCAACAAAAACTAAGGCTAAGAAAAGTTTTGGCATGGGTGTATCAGTTTTGTAGTCCAAAAGAGTATGGCTTATGTAATAAACCACCTGCTCCCTATGTTGTTCATCATGATGAGTGAGCATGGCCCCTAAGGAGTGATCGGTAGCTGAGATGTATAGGTAGAAGGGTTGATCATCTTTAGGTGGAATGAGTACGGGTGGTTGGAGAAGGTATTGTTTTAAGGCTTCAAAAGCTTTATGGTAGTCCTCATCCCATTTAAAGGAAACATCCTTTTTGAGAAGGTGATGAAATGGTTGACACCAATAGGACCATGATTCTGCAAAATGAAACAATGAAATAAACTGCAACTTACCTTGCAGGCTACGAAGCTACCACAGATTAGTGGGCGGAGGCATTTCGAGAATGGCCTTGAATTTAGTAGGGTCAACCTCTATACCACGTAAGGAGACAATAAATCCCAGGAGCTTGCCCGAGAGAACCACGAAGACGTATTTCTTGGGCTGAAGGTGAATAAAATACTTAATGAGGTGGTCAAAGATGGTTTTTAGGACAGCAAGGTGCTCATATCGGCATTTAGATTTGGCCAGGAGATCATCTACATAATCTTCCAATATATGGTGCATGATGTCATGGAAGATATAAGTCATAGCCCGCTGATATGTGGCACCAACATTTTTAAGGTGAAAAGTCATGACTCTATAACAAAAGGTCCCCCAAGGGGTGATGAATGTGGTTTTGTGTTGATCCTCTGGGCAAGAAAGATTTGTTTATAACCCGAGAAACCATCCATGAGTGATAGCATCTCGTGACCAGTGGTAAGGTCAACCAGTTGGTCAATACCAGGCAGAGGAAAGTCATCTTTTGGGCAAGCTAGGTTGAGGTCACGGAAATCTATGCAAATGTGGAGTTCCCTATCGCCTTAGTGACAGGGACAATGTTAGAAATCCATCGAGGATAATCAATGGGTAAGATGAAGGAAATAGAAAGAAGGCATTGAAGTTCTTCTTTGACCAAAAGAGCAATGCGAGGGTGTATTTTCCTTAACTTTTGTTTTATGGGTTTGGCATCGGGAATGGTTACAATATTGTGGACCAATATGGTGGGGTCAATACCGGGCATGTCTATGTAAGACCAAGCAAAATCATGGCTATGATCTTTGAGAAAAGAAGTGATGGCTTCTGTTTGTTATCAACCAATTTCAAACACGTAAAATAAATAAAAATAAAAATGGAAATTTTGAAAATTTTCAAAAGTGTTGCTTTGCGTGGTTTATCACTTTCATCATGACCGTCTCATTTTTGTGATTGTTCCGATCTTCATTTCATCCATTTCATGCGAGAACTCCTCCTGCCAAGTCTTAAAATGCATTAATAATTAATTAATTAATATTTAATTAATTTATTATCCTTTATTTGATAAAATCATTTTTATTAAATTTGGGGTTTTTAATTAAATAACTATTAATATAATAATTATTAAAATTCATTCGACAATTTTTTATTTTATTGCCGGGGAAGTAAGCTTGTGCTTCCAATTGCCGGGAATGCCAAATTGGCTTCCCGAACCCGATTTCCCCTTTCCTGGCAAATTCATTTTAATTTCCCACTTGTGGGATTTTTTCCACCAATTGCCAAATCAATGAATTGGCAAACGGGCAAAGAATATCTTGATTTCCCACATGGGGAAATAAAATGGGAATTGCCAGCCCACCTTGCCATTCCCGCTTGCAAATGGTTGTTTATTTCCCCATTCCCCCTAGAAATTAATGCCACTACCCGGGAAAGAGGGAAGTTGTTTTAAAGGGACGAATTAATCCTCATAAAATTCTTCCGTCAAACTCATTGGAAGAAGTCGTAAATGCGAAGCTTTCCAAAAGTAATATTTTATCACATCCTCAATAACTTCCCCAAATCTCTCCACGCATTCTACCAGAGATCCAGTTTTCAACACCTAGGAAGGGGGAATAGGAAGTTGAAAAATATAAATAAAACAAGCTCCATGCAGCCTATAGAAGGAAAATAACACACAAATTAAAAAAAAAAAAGAGAAAAGGAAAAATAATGATTCCACGCAGCAGGGGAGAAAGCATTGAATAGACAAGCAATCCAAAAATTACCACACATTGGCCAAGAGATAGCTGAAGATCATCATGCAAGTGAAGGAAATGCCACGTATCAACTGTTTGCATTGATCAAAAGAGTTTCCACGCAGGAAAAATGAAAAAGCTCGAGGTTGTTTCCAACACAAAACAGTCTTAAAAGTTCCCACGCCCAAGGAAGGAATCCACGCATTTGCCTCAGACAAACAATTCAAAGCATTTATTTTTGTTTTATTGGAGATCATGTAAAGGAGGAATACGCAGCCACATTGGAGAGGAGCAAAAATGAAGGCATTCATGTTGTTGGCTTTAAAGCATAGCTCACACAGGGAGAAGAAAATAAATATTTCAACGCATTGGGTTGTGTAAGACTTAAAAAGCATGCTTTGTAATACATATATATAAAAAAAAAGAAAATAGCCAAAGGCCTAAACATACACGCATAGCTGAACAAATGACAAGGCCTTTGCTTGAAGCATTAGGTGACTACTATGCCACTTGTTGTGAAGGCACTACATTCTTTCCATTACAAAGTTACATCAATCATTCTTGTGAGCCAAATTGTAAGACTCTGTAAGAAAAAACCTGGACTGCTTGATTTTAAACAACATGTAGATGAGACAAATGATATTTTCCATGTTGCTGCTCAGCCAAATAACAGAATGAAATAATGGAAATTCATGCACGTGGAACTGTGCTTAGTAAGGAGTTCTATACTATATTGTGTGAAGTGGAAAATTTGTCATTTCTACAGTCATTCTTAAGAGTAAAAAGGAAATGAAAAATCCTCATAGTTGGTCTGAAGTATTGAATATCTAGGAGCCATTTGCCATGGGATATAAGAGATTTTGGTGGGATTGTGTTGCGTTACCAGATGATATCGATCCAATTGAAGAGCCTCAATTTAGAATGGAAATAAAGGAACTTGCATGGACGTCCTTGCAACTTCTCAAAGGAGCAATTTTTGAAGACAAATCTTCCTCATTATTTTCCCTTCAAGTCTATGGCAACATCATTGGCATGTTTGAATTAAATAACCTAGATTTGGTTGTGGCCTCACCTGTGGAGGACTGTTTCATCTACATCGATGATTTGCCACTTTCTGAAAAGAAGGAAGTAAGCCAAAACCAAGACAATGAGAATTTCAACGTATACACAGCCAAAGGAGATCTCACACGCATTAGCCAAGAAATAAATCTCATAAAGACCAAACTCATGCTGAAAAGGAGAAATGGATTCAACAACCAAACAAAAAAATCCAATTCTCCCATGCCGTTCCCAGGCATTTTTGCAGCTCGCACGCATTCACCAGGGAGGTGAAAGGAGAATACGGGCCACACATCATCGTGAGGAAGATTTCTCACGCCAAAAGAAGAACCCACCCAGTCTAAAACAATACCACGTTTGCACAAAAAAATTAATGAAGAAAACAATAGATGCGGAAAGAATGTGCCGCGGATAGTGGCTGTCGAAGTAATCAACTTTGGAGCTCGATATCTCGAAGACAGATGATTGTCAAGAAGAAAGGTTTAGTTCCTTGATTTCTTTCCATATTCATATATTCATTTTGTAAATTTTAAATGTGCATCACCTCATTTGATATTTTTGATGAACCCAAGAAAAACCCAGTTTACTCGATTTTGCTGTCGCATGCAGATTTCACTTTCAAGGAAGGCCTACTTTAAGAATTCATATCTTGATCCTAGATGATCGTCAAGAGAAACGGTTTGGTTCATTAAATTATTCCCACATTCATGTACTTATTTACAAAAATTAAAATGTACAGCAGTTTGTTTGATATTTTTCACGGAGTCAAATAAAATGCAGTTTGCATGATTTCAATGTGTGTGTAGTTGTTAGCTTTGTCAAGGTGACTCACTTTGAGAGTTGATATTTTAGACTCAGATGATCTTCAAGAGAAATTAATTATTTCATTCAATTATCCTCACCTTCATATGCTCCCTTGCCAATTTTTAGATGCTCAAGGTGACGTTTGGTATTTTTACCAGGCTAGTTTTACAGGTGATTTGTGCAGTTTTGTAAGATGGAAGTAATAGCCTGAAATCACGCTTCTGTCACAATCATGTCATCTCCAAACAAAATGATGTTATGGTATAGGTTCCAGGGAATTCTACTCACCTCGACGCTCCATTCAGAGTATGAGAACATCACCGATACTAACTTGGGACACGTCGACATAGGTCGATTCTGCGATCGCATATCAACCGAAGGCGAGTCACAATTTTCCTGACACTTGTTCTGAATTGGTCATCACTTGCATGGATGCACCAAAAAACCTGCATAGTGTGGTGATTCAACTCCAATGGCTCAAATGGAAGTAACCCCTAACTTCCTCATTATGCGGTATAAGTTGTAGCTATTGGCATTGGTCTCTTCGAGTCAAAAGTCATTGTTATCGATAGAGATCGATAATGGGAGAATCTTGTCTACATCAATTTTTCACTTGATCATTGTGGTGGATCTATTCATCGAAAAACCAAGACCGAAGAAAAGTTTAATTGTGCGGATCATCAAGCAAGGCCACATCATTCAAGCGTGTCCCTGTCAGCTCTCAATTAGCACCGTGCACAATACTTCATCGGCCAGTCTTTAAGTTGTTTTGTTCTCGAATTGGATGATCGTGAGTGAATCAGAATGCCAACACTTCGGGATGGTGACAAAGACAAAATACATAACTCCAGGAGGTGAATTGCAATTTTGGCTCTTGGAGATCTTCTCAATGGCGAAAGACCAGAAGCTGGATTCTAACAAACCAAGGTGGCGTAACGACTACGGTCTCACGAAAAATGAATAATTCACCATGGAAAGGTACTCGAGCATGTGGAGAATTATGTGTAATTGTGAATGTGAATACGAATGAAGACAAACTTTCTCACACCAGGATATTGCTCAGACGAGAGGGTGGATGAATTGCTCAAGTTTCAAGCTCGGCACTCTTGTCATTTGGAGGATTGCAGAGCACGGTCAATGAGTTCATTCTGTTACGACCGGGATAGGCGGACTCTTGGCCCAATGGATAAGGCACTGATCCTAGGTGTCTTGATCTAGGTGGTGCATTGCTAACTAGGATGTCTACGTGTGCGTCCAAGTCATTTAAGTGGGTCCACATGTACCCATTTCTTTTATTTATGTATTTTTCCTTAAATGACTTTTTAACTTAAGTGGTTTCTATTTTTAGTCACTTTTTAATAAATTTGGTTGGAAAAAGTCAAAGGTCACTTAGGTGCCTTATTTAATGATCATGTTAAACCCTAACTACTTTGTAACCAACTTTTGGGTTATAAAAGGAGGTGATGGGCTCATTTGTAAAGGTGACTTTGAGAGAGGAGAAGAAAAAAATTTTGTATGCAAGCTTTACTTCAAAGAAAGAAACTTTGTGTTCTTTTGAGAAGACATTTTGGAGTTAATGAAATATGAACTTTGTGTCCCATTCATTGTCTCTTATAGTATTTGATGTTCTTATGTTCATTAGATGTTAGTGTTTGAATCTTGCATGCAAATATTGTCTTTTGATCTTATTGTCAACGTTATTAATCATTTGTTGTAGTTCACAGTGATCAATATCTAGTTATCTACTTTCTCATGTGTGTTCCCTTTTACGCATTCTTGTTTAGATAACTCAAACTCCATTTTATTTTTGTTGGTTTTCATCTTTCCTTTTCATGCAATGTTAGGCTTTGTTTTTACCTAACTCTTGCATGTTCTTTCGATTCATCCCTTTCCATTCCTTTCCTTCATTCCATTCCATCTCCCTCATTCACTTTTTCTTTCCATTGATGTTCCAAAACACCCCCACATACAATTTTGAATTTACAGATGTAAATACGGTTTTGGTTTTCAATAAAGGCAGCCTCACATTCATTAAGGAGGGACTTCGTTCCCACACCTGCTGTTGCATGTCATTTACATGCATTTAAATCCATATGCTAATAGTTTTTGGTGACTCTACTAAGGAATCGGGAATCATTAACCGGTGCTTACTTAAATCTTTATGACTATCCCCTCTGCACAAGCTCCAGTTCTTCAACTGAACCTTATGCCCGACAAAGATTTTCAAGGAGACATTACTGCCAACCTTCGAACAATAGCTTGGGAAAACCGTGAAAGCTTGCAGAAATTTTTGGTTGTTGATAAAGCCATTAACAGAGAAATCTACATTGAAGACCTTAGAAGAAGAGCACCCGCACTTGTGGCCAAAAGACCTCTTGGACACGTGTTGATCATTGTTCACCGACGCGGTCCTCTTCCACCAAGGTAATAAGTTGTATGACTATTACAGGTAACCCACCTATCTTGCAACCAAATCTTGTTTTTGCAGATAATCAAGAAGATATATCATCATATTTGAGGCAAGCTATTTGGGAAAAGCGCACGAATAACTATCATTTTCATCTTGCCGCATCAGTACTAGATAACGAAGAAGAGGAAGCCATGAGAGTTTCTAGAGCTATTTAGGCGTAAATAGCTCAAGAAAGAGAGTGAAGAGAAAAGGCTAGAGCTGATCAGAACATGTCAATGATCCCTTCACAATAAATATTTCAAACTGGAAGGAAAGAGGTTTATGCAAGGAGAAAAATCTAAAGGTTGATCTAATCCCATTTTTGACTTTCAAGGAAAGTTTGGTTTCAAGTTATCTCCTCTAAAGAAGAACACACCTTGTAGATCTGCAAGCCTTGCATCAAGTCCTAAAAGAGCAAGCAAGGAAGGAATCACTACCAGTCAAGCACTTTTCCTTGCTCATGTTTTTTTACCTTCACATACTACCTTTCCCAAAATGGTAGTCAACGTACCATGGGGAAATGCCATAGGCCCATTGGCCCTACCAGCTCGACATGACCTCCCAAGAGGATCGAGGAAGATTCTTCCCAAGTTCGACAGAGATGGGAAGACATCACCAGATGACCACATTTCTACTTTCTTTGTTGCATGTGTTGTTTTGTCGGTAGAATATGAAGATGTTGCTATTCACCTCTTCATTGAAACATTGCATGATGTTGTTGCAGATTGGTTTCATCATCTTGCCCAATGGATGTATCACAAATTGGAATGATATGAAAACTAAGTTTGAAAATTGATTCAAGATGGTAGAAGATGAACATGCTCTTCTTGCCCAACTATCTCAGGTGAAGAAAGAACCAACATAACCTATGAGGAATTTCATGGCTAAATTCAACAAAATGGTGAACAAAGTTCCCGTTGGGATTTGTCCAAACCTTGATGGACAAAAATGTTTCTTTATTAACGCACAACAACCAGAAGTGTGCTATCAACTGAGAAGGGCTAGAGTGGCTACTTTGGAACTTGCTCAATCCTTGGCCATAGAAATTGAAGATGACTTAATCATGGCAGGAAAATTCAAGAAAACTTCCCTCAAAGGAAAGAGTCAAGAAACTCCCAATGCTTCAGAAGCTATACTTACTAAGTTGGCTAATGATGTGCTGGCTTTGAAAAATAAAGTTTCTCAAAGTAGTAAACCTGCTCCTTACAAAGACATCCCAAGAAAAGGATACGTTCCCAACAAAGCCAAGATTGTAGGTGCTCCGACGAGGCTTGCTATTGAAGTAGCTCCCACAACTAACTCAAAATGTGATGTTATTGAAGAAAGCGATGATGAAGTTGAAGTCATCGAGGTTGATGAGGAAGAGCCAGATTCTGGAACATTTGAACCTAAAGTTGAAGATCCTAAGGGAGAAAGTAATAATCATTTCTTTGAGTATCGTTCAGAAGAAGAAGACGGATATGAAGAAATTATAGAAGATATGAATAGTCAATCCTTTGTTGTCTTCACACGCTCTCAGAAAAAAGAGCAGGATACCACTAAGGTAGGAGATAAAGAATCCAAGACAAATGAGACTCCTAAAGAGACCAAGGCGACTGAGGTTTCAAAGGTCAAAACTATCTTAAAGAAAGGAGGGCCTTTGTTAGATCAATCAATTGATAAATCAACTACGAAGAAAGTTTCTTCTTCCACATCCGTATCAACCAAGCCCGAAGCAAAGGTCAAAAGTGTGTCATCATCAAGTTCGAAAGAACTAGTATCTGAGACATCAAGTACGGTTACTTTGCCCAAATTTGATATCATTGATCATATCAATAAAACAAAAATTTCCATGTCACAAGCAGAGTACTTGAAGTCCAATAAGGATCAACTCAAGAAATTGGTCCAGTTTATCAAAGGCAACTCTACTGTTCATTCCTCCAAAGGGATTCTAAAAACTCCCAAAGATGGGAAAACTCAAAATATTGTGGCAGCCACTACACCTTCAAATGAAAAGATTGAACCTTTGTTTGTGTCCTTCCTGATCAACAGATGCAAATTAAGTAATTGCATTATAGACTCTAAAGCCTCGGATAATGTGATGCCGGCAAAATTTGTACGTGCTCTTGGTTTGACTTGTACAAGAACATTCGGATCATGTTACTCCATGGAAACCAAACAAGTTCCTCTGATCAGGTAGATTAAAGACACCCAAATGGTTTTAGCCCAATTCCCTCAAAAGCGAGTTAAGGTAACTATTTTAGTTGTTGATATTCCCACCTCGTATGGAATGTTGTTGAGCAGGAAATTTTGTAGAGATCTAGGTGGAGAAATTCAAATGGATTGGTCTCACACCATGATCCCTATCAATGGAGAAATGAAGAAGCTAATGTCGGAAGCTTAGGCAAAATTCACGGTAACTAAAACCGAAGATCCTCATGCCCGATCCTTTTTCACTACATAAATTCATACCCCTGAGATCACTTGCCAAGATTCCAATGAGATATGGACTCTTGAGTTCGATGGAAGTTGTTGCTCGATGGGCTCTAGTGCAGGAGTGGTGCTCATATCTCCAAATGGTAAAATATTTCCTTTTTCCTACAAACTTGAATTTTCAAATACTAATAACACTATAGAGTACGAGGCATTAATCCTTGGCCTCCAAGTTGCAGAGGAGAAAGGGATCAAAAATTTGGAAGTCTTTGGAGATGCGGAATTGATCATGAAACAAGTAAGAAATCAGTTCCAAGTAAAGAATGATCATTTAAGACACTACAAAAATAAAGTGTGGGACGCGATAGAAGTCTTCGACGATTTTTCCATAAAATTTTTCCCCATGAAAAGAATGAAAAAGTATATTCTCTAGCAGTCTCAACTTCATTAATGATTCCTCATTCAGAGTTTGATCAAGTCAAATACACCATTGAAATGGTTTTTAGGCCAAGTGTTCCCAAAAATGCAGAAAAATTGGCAAGTATTCAATGATGATCAACAAATTATTGCTTTCTTGGAAAAGAGGGATAATTTTGAACAATTGTACTTTGAAGGAAGTGATTTTGCATTTCACGAATCAACTACCTCACCCATTCAGGAAGGAGTTGAGAATGAAGATCCTAGTGATGGCATCATCCAACTCAAAGGAAATAAAATTCCCAAAGGATTGGTTTCACTTGAAGAACTTTTTGACAAACATGACAGGTTTATCAAAGAGAAAGAGTAGGCAAGACCTGCGAATTCTGCTGACTATGAGCAAGTTAACATCGGTACCAAGGATAAACCTCACCTGGTCAATATCGGTAAGTGTTGCTCACCTGAGGAGCATAGGAAATTCATAAGCCTCCTTACCAAATATTCTGACATTTTGGCTTACTCATATGAAGACTTGAAGTCTTTCCAACCTAGGGAAATGGAGCATGCCATACCCTTGAAGCCCGGTGCACTTCCATTCAAGAAAAAGGAAAAATCAATGGCAATATAGTCTCAAGATTGTAGGGACAATATTTCATGAAGTTCAAAAGATGTTAGATGCACGAATAGTGTTTCCTATTCGAAATTTGACTGGATAGCTAATATTGTACCGGTTCGCAAGAAAAATGGAGAAATTAGGATTTGCGTGGATTTTCGCAATCTTAATCAAGCTTCCTTGAAGGATAACTACCCACTGCCAGTCATGGACCATATTTTGTAGGTAGTAACTGGATCGGAAATGCTATCTATGCTAGATGGCTTCTCTGGCTATAATCAGATTGAAGTGGCTAGAGAAGATCAACATAAAACCATGTTCACCACCCCCTGGGGTACGTTCACGTATAGAAGAATTCCTTTTGGTTTGATTAATGTCAGCACTACTTTTCAAAGGGCTATGGATATGGCATTCGCAGATTATAAAGACAAAATCATCGTGATATATCTAGATGACTTGACAGTATTCTCAAAGAAACGAGAAGATCACCTAAGAGATTTAGAGAAAATATTACAAAGGTGCAGACTTCATAAGATTTCTCTAAAACCAAAAAGTTCGTGTTCGAGTTACAAAAGGGAAACTCCTAGGTCATATTGTTTCTAAAGAAGGAACTAAAATTTATCTTGAGCATGTTCAAGCGATCAAGAATCTTTCCTTGCCTACAAGTAAGCCTGGAGTCCACTCATTCTTTGAGAAGGTGAATTTTTTGAGAACGTTCATGCTAGATTTCACCAAGCTGACTAAAGAAATCACTGATATGATGAAAGGAAAAGAATCCTTCAAATGGTCAAAGGAAGGTAGAGAAGCATTTGAGAAAATCAAGGGTGCTATTGCAAAAGCTCCTACATTGGTGTGTCCCAATTTTAAAAAGGATTTCATAATTTATTGTTATGCTTCACCGCACACAATCTCCGCCATTTTGACTCAACACAATCAAGAGGGGATCAAATCTCCTATTGCATTCATGAGTTATGGATTCAAGAAACATGAATTTAATTACACTCCTCTTGAGAGACATGCGTACGCGGTGGTGAGAGCCCTGAAACACTTCAGGTACTATGTGTTGAATTCTCACACCAAATTCTTAGTTCCAGACACCATAGTTAAATCGATGCTTGACACAACAGGAACCAGGATCTAAAAGAGGTAATTGGGTCTCCAAGATCCAGGAATATGATTTGGATATCAAGCCTACCAAGTTGGTTCAAGGAAGAGGACTCTGCCAACTCATCGTAGAGAATGAACCACGAGATAACTCTGAAGAAGAACCAGTTGAAGAAAATTTACCACTAGTAGTTTTTGTCAGTACCACAGATGAATGGTATTCTGATATTGCCTACTTTCTCACATATGGTGAGTGTCTAGAGAATCTGATAGCTAAGGAGAAACGAGCTATCAAACTAAGAGCTGCCAGGTACGTCATTTGGGACAACACGTTGTTCAAGAAAGGAATTGATGGCATGTTCCTCAGATGTGTTGATAAAGAGCAATAGCCTAGATTGTTGGAAGCTTTCCACAATCATGCTTGCGGTGGTCATTTCTCTAGCCCAGTGATGGCTCATAAAATTCTGTGAGCACATTATTACTGGCCCACTATGTTTTTCAATGCTCAGAAATGGGTGACAAAATGCGAAGCTTGTCAGCAATTTGTTGGAAGACCAAAATTGGCAGCTTTGCCTTTGAAGCCAGTTGTCATTAAAGAACCCTTTCAATAATGGGGTTTAGATTTCATCGGGGTTTTGAATCCTAATTCTAGTGCTGGTCATACTCACATGCTCACCGCAACTGACTACTTTACAAAGTGGGTAGAAGCTATACCAGTGAAACAAACATCTACTGCAGTGATATGTGATTTCATCAAAGAAAATATATTGGTTCGTTATGGAATTCCACACAAGATCATGATGGACAATGCCTCAAATTTTTCTTCTAGCAAAGATGATAGGTTTTTGTTATGGGTATGGGATATCTTTGTCTCATTCGTTAGATTACTACCCTTAAGGAAATGGTCAAGTAGAATCTAGTAACAAAAACATCATTACTATTGTGTGCAAGTTAGTCGAAGAAAATCAAAGAACTTGGCACAAAAAGTTATATGATGCATTGTGGGTTGACCGCATAACTCCCAAAAGGGAAATCAAGATGTCTCCATTTCAACTTTTGTATGGAACCGATGCTCAAATTCCCATCACACTAGAGTTACCAGCATTAAAATTAGCCGAGGAAGTTGATGATGAATGCTTCATCAATGTATTAGATAAAAGGATCATGTTCCTAAGAAAGCTTGAGGAACAAAGAAGTCAAGTGGAAAATAGGATCAAGGAACATCAATCTAAGGTAAAGAGGTTGTTTGACAGGAAAACCAAAGAGAGGCAATTCCAAATCAATGACTTGGTTCTTCTCTAGGACAAGAGGCATGAACCAAAAGGAAAGCATGGGAAGTTTGACTCGTTGTGGCTAGGCCCTTTCAAAATCAGACATTTACTGTGGAGATAACACATATTACTTGGCATATCCTAATGGAACTCATTTGCCTTTTCCCTATATCAGGAAATATCTCAAGCACTATCAAAATTGAAAATGGGTTGTTCCCCGTATGTACATAGGTAATTAGGATTTTG
Source organism: Taxus wallichiana var. yunnanensis (assembly GCA_018340775.1). Lineage (NCBI taxonomy): Eukaryota > Viridiplantae > Streptophyta > Pinopsida > Cupressales > Taxaceae > Taxus > Taxus wallichiana. The sequence goes on from CM031242.1 coordinate 383,025,875, forward strand.
GTTTGTTTCTTTTCCCGTTTTTCGGTCTCCTCTCTTGTGTCCCCCTTTTTTGTACCCTATTGTTTTGAGATCATGTTCATGAATATTTTGGTCTGTCATTGTTGCGTCCATGAAGTCCTTGTCCCTAATTAGAGCTAGCTATTATCAATCAATTTTGGGTCACAAAAATAAATTAAAAAAAATAAAAATGGAAATTTTGAAATTTTTCAAAATTGTTACTTTGCGTGGTTTATCACTTTCATCACTACCATCTCATTTTTGTGATCGTTCTGGTGTTCGTTTCATCCATTTCAGAAAGAACTCCACCTGCCAGTCTTAAAATGCATTAATAATTATTTAATTAATTTATCATCCTTTATTTGATAAAATCATTTTTATTAAATTTGGGGTTTTTAATTAAATAACTATTAATATAATAATTATTAAAAGTCATTTGATAATTTTTTTATTTTATTGCCGAGGAAGTAAGCTTGTGCTTCAAATTGTCGGGAATGCCAAATTGGCTTCTCGAACCCAGATTTCCCCTTTCCTGGCAAATTCATTTTAATTTCCCGCTTGTGGGATTTTTTCCACCAATTGCCAAATCAATGAATTGGTAAACGGGCAAAGAATATCATGATTTCCCACATGGGGAAATAAAGTGGGAACCGTCACCCCCTTGACATTCCCGCTTAGTAAATGGTTGTTTATTTCCACATTTCGCCCGCAGCGATTAATGCCACTACACGGGAAAGAGGGAAGTTGTTTTATAAGGGACGAATTAATCCTCATAAAATCCTTCCATCAAACTCATTGGAAGAAGTCGTGCGAAGCTTTCCAAAAGTAATATTTTTTCACATCCCTCAATAACTTCCCCAAAGCTCTCCACGTATTCTACCGGATATCCAGGTTTGATGCCTAGGAAGGGGGAACAAGTTGAAAAAGATAAATAAAACAAGCTCCACGCAGCCTATAGAAGGAAAATAACACACGAATTAAAAAAAAATAGAGAAAAGGAAAATAATGATTCCACGCATGGCAGGGAGAAAGCATTGAATAGACAAGAAATCCAAAAATTTCCACGCATTGGCCAAGGGGACGGTTTACGAAGATCATCACGCAAGCGAAGGAAATGCCACGTATCAATTGTTTGCATTGATCAAAAGAGTGTCCACGCAAGTAAAAGGAAAAATCTCGAGGTTGTTTCCATCACAAAACAGATCTTAAAAGTTCCCATGCCCAAGGAAGGAATCCACGCATTTGCCTCGAGACAAACAATCCAAAGCATTTATTTTTGTTTTACTGGAGATCATGTAAAGGAGGAATACGCACCACATTGGAGAGGAAACAATGTGGAGATCCAATGTGGATTCTCGAGAAATCTCGAGGTTGGAGATTCAATGTGGATTCTCCATGCATTAGCCAAGAAAGAAATCTCATAAAGACCAAACTCATGCTTTGAAAAGGAGAAATGGATTCAACAACCAAACAAAAAAAAAATCTGATTCTCCCACGTCGTTCTCAGGCATTTTTGCAGCTCATGCGCATTCACCAAGGAGGTGAAAGGAGAATACAGGACACACATCATCATGAGGGATATTTCTCACGCCAAAATAAGAACCCACCCAAACTAAAACAATACCACGTTTGCACAAAAAACAATTAATGAAGCAAACAATAGATGCGGAAAGAGCGTGCATTTGGTAGTAGTTGTCGAAGTAATCAAATTTGGAGCTCGATATCTCAAAGAGAGATGGTCGTCAAGAAGAAAGGTTTGGTTCCTTGAATTCTTTCCATCTTCATAAACTCATTTTTCAAATTCCAAATGTGCAGTACCTCATTTGATTTTTGTGAACGAACCCAAGAAAAACCCGGTTTACTCGATTTTGTCACGCACGCAGCTTTTCGGCTTGGCGGAAGGCCTACTTTGAGAATCCGTATCTCGATCCCAGATGATCGTCAAGAGAAATGGTTTGTTTCATTGAATTATTCCCACATTCATGTACTTATTTGTAAAAATTCAAATGTACAGCAATTCATTTGATATTTTTCACGGAGTCAAATAAAATGCAATTTGCATGATTTCACTGCGTGCACAGTTTTCAACCTGTCAAGGTGAGTCACTTTGAGAGTTGATATTTTAGACTCATATGATCTTCAAGAGAAATGAATTGTTTCATTCAATTATCCTCACCTTCATTTTCTCCCTTGCCAATTTTTAGATGCTCAAGGTTACGTTTGGTATTTTTACCAAGCTAGTTTTACAGGTGAGTTGTGTAGTTTTGTAAGATGGAGGTAATAGTCTGAAATCATGCTTCTGCCACAATCATGTCATCTTCAAACAAAATGATGTTGCGGTATAGTTTCCAGGCATTCTACTCACCTCGACGCTCCATTCAGAGTATGAGAACATCACCGATACTAACTTGGGACACGTCGACATAGGTCAATTCTGCGATCGCATATCAACCGAAGGCGAGTCACAAGTTTCTGACGCTTGTTCCGAATTGGTCATCACTTGCATGGATGCACCACAAAACCTACATAGTGTGGCGATTCAACTCCAATGGCTCCGAAATGGAAGAAACCCCTAAATTTCTCATTATGCAGTATAAGTCGTAGCTATTGGCATTGGTCTCTTGAAGTCAAAAGTCATTGTTATCGGTAGAGATCGATAATGGGAGAATCTTGTCTACATAAATTTTTCACTTGATCATTATGGTGGATCTATTCATCAACAAACCAAGACCGAAGATAAGTGAAATTGTGTGGATCATCAAGTAAGGCCACATCATTCAAGCGTGTCCCTGTCAGCTCTCAGTTAGCACCGTGCACAACACTTCATCGGTTGGTCTTTAATTTATTATGTTCTCAAATTGGATGATCATGAGTGAATCATAATGCCAACACTTCGAGGATGGTGACAAAGAAAAAATACATAACTTCAGGAGGTGAATTGAAATTTTGGCTCTTGGAGATCTTCTCAATGGCGAAAGACCAAAAGTTGGATTCTAGCAAACCAAGGTAACGTAACGACTACGGTCTCGCGAAAAATGAATAATTCACCATGGAAAGGTACTCGAAGCATGTGGAGAATTGTGTGTAATTGTGAATGTGAATACGAATGAAGACAAACTTTCTCACACCAGGATATTACTCAGACGGAGGGGTGGATTGTCATTTGGAGGATTGCAGAGCACAGTCAATGAGTTTATTCCCATACAACCGGGATAGGCGGACTCTTGGCCCAATGGATAAGGCACTAATCCTAGGTGTCTTGATCTGGGTGGCGCATTGTTGACTAGGATGTCTACATGTGCGTCGAAGTCATTTAAGTGGGTCCACATGTACCCATGTCTTTTATTTATGTATTTTTCCTTAAATGACTTTTAAACTTAAGTGGTTTCTATTTTTAGTCACTTTTTAATAAAGTTGGTTAGAAAAAGTCAAAGGTCACTTAGGTGCCTTATTTAATGATCATGTTAAACCCTAACTACTTTGTAACCAAATTTTGGGTTATAAAAGGAGGTGAGGGGCTCATTTGTAAAGGTGAATTTGAGAGAGGAGAAGAAAATACTTTTGTATGCAAGCTTTACTTCAAAGAAAGAAACTTTGTATTCTTTTGAGAAGACATTTTGGAGTTAATGAAATATGAACTTTGTGTCCCATTCATTGTCTCTTATAGCATTTGATGTTCTTATGTTCATTAGATGTTAGTGTTTGAATCTTGCATGCAAATATTGTCTTTGATCTTATTGTCAACGTTATTAATCGGTTGTTGTAGTTCACAGTGATCAAGCTCTGATTATCTACTTGCTCATGTGTGTTCCCTTTTACACGTTCTTATTTGGCTAACTCAAACTCCATTTTATTTGTGTTGGTTATCCATCATTCCTCTTCATACAATATTAGGCTTTGGTTTTACCTAACTTTTGCATGTTCTTTCAACTCATTCCTTTCCACTCCTTTCCTTCATTCCATTCCATCTCCCTCATTCACTTTTTCTTTCCATTGATGTTCCAAAACACCCCCACATACAATTTTGAATGTACATATGTAAATATAGTTTTGGTTTTTAATAAAGCGATCTCACCTTCATTGAGGAGGGACTTCATTCCCACACTGTTGTATGTCATTTGCATGCATGCAAATCCATATCCTAACATTGTTCAGGGAGTATCTAAATATTATCCAATATTTAGAATGGGTCATCCCGAGTATGGATGTTGATTTGGATAGTCGATTCGTTGAACATGGTTTGCGTCTCAAATGGTAATGACTAATGAATATAGGATTCTTCTACACCAAGGTAGATGAGTATAGATTCATCATCCTAACATTGAAGGATATTAATAGAAGGTGTATCATCATCGATCATTTCAGGATACAGGAAGGGAAGAGAAGAGGAGTCTCACCCTCATGTTGATAAGTCAGAGGCCCCAAGGAAATGGTTTTATGAAAAAAAAGTTAGGAGGGATGGATTATGGATCCATCGACTCTATTGGTGAATGTGGTGAAGAAGGTGGAGCGAGTGAAGAACGTGGAGAAGTGTCGATATCCTCAATGAGTTTAAGGTGAGCCCTCTTGGTAGGTAGTTCAAAAAAATTGATACCACTATGGTCGTTATGTTTGTGGGTAGTACATGCAATAACAGTGTGATGGCCTTGCTCATAAAATCTAAAACCAAAACCCTTCCACGCACATCGGTGTAGGAAGGTGTGGGTGAAATGATGATTGGTGAGTGACTGGAGGTTGACAGAAAATGGGCGGGTTTGTGATGGTGGTTCAGGTGTATAAGTGGTAGTATCAAGTCCCCTATAGGTGAGATTGGTGTGAAGGTGGAGAGGAGCATAAAGGAGACACTCTCCTATTCGGTGATCATAATGAGAGTGTTGGTGAAGGCTTCCATACTCTTGTGGAGTAAGGAATGTGTTGACATTATATAGGCGATACTCCCCTAGAGTGAGGAATTAAAAAATGCCTTCCAAGGGATCGGTAGTCAATATGTGGGTGGTGGGATAGATGATGTGCTAGAGATTGGATCGAGAGATGGAGCTAGCTGATTGGGAGGTGTAGGAATGGAAGATTTAGGTGTGGTTGATGTAGCGGTAGCATTGGTGGGTGGAGGTGTAGGTGAAGAGGAAGTGGTCATGGATGAAGACACTTTAATGGGTATGAGCACATCATTGGGTCAGTAAAGCATGTTATAAGTTTTGAAAGGTGATGGGTCATCTAGAATGGTATAGGTGTGCCCTTCATGCTCAAACTTCACACAATGATGCAAAGTGGAAGAAACGTAACCCATAACACGAATCCAGGGTCTACCAAGCAATAGGTTATATTGAAATTCCCCCTCAAGATGTAAAATAACTCTAGAACAATGCGGGGCCCACGTGAACATGGAGGATGATGGTGCCAAGTGTAGAGGTGATAGTGTCATTAAATGAATGCAACATGATGGGATGTTTATGCATGTAATTGTTGGGTATGCATATTTGGTCGAACGCATGGGAGGAGATGATGTTAATTCTAGCACCCCCATCGATCATAACACATCGTACACGTATATTATCGATGTGGATAGAGATGAAAAGGGTTGGATCTGGGTCATTGGTTTGGTGCGGTGTGATCTCTTCATCTGAAAAGCTGAGGGTGGCTACTTGGTGAGTGGGTGGAGGTGTAGAAGAAGATGGTAATTTGGTAAGAGAGGCTACATGATGAGGTGTAATAATGGAGGCTACAGGTGTAGGGTCATTGGGTAAGACCTCAATAGACTAAAGAACCTCCATGAGAGCTTGGCAATGGGATTCAAAGGTTTGGATGAGGTCATATAGGGACATTTTGAGGGAGGATTGGTGTAATTGTTTGAGCATCACGTGATGTGTAACCCCATTAGAAATAGGATATGTGGGGCCACGGATAGTGACTTTAGGTGTGGGTGCAGATGGTATGTTGGGTATAGGGGTGGTTGGTGGGTTAGTTTCCTTTTCCTTTCCTTTATCCTTCGTGCGTGGGTAGCAACGTGGATCATGTTGATTTGAGGCGGGGAGTTAGGTGAAGTAGGTGAGCCATGAAAGGTATAGCGACAGGAAGGGAAAAAGCCAAGTGGCGGGAAGGAACCTTGTGAGATGAGTTGGGCACACCGACATTTGGGTGGAGGTTTGGCAAGTTCTCTAATGTGCACCATGTTAATTTTGAATCTCAGAGGTGGCTCTAAGATTTGTGGGGGTGGAGGTCTTGGTTGCTAAGTAGGAAATGAGGGAAGAACTGTGGAAATTGGTGCTAGCGAAATGGGGTCCTCATCGAGAAGGTCATCATCGTCAAAGTTTTTTTCAGAGGACATAACTGGATAAGAATGGTTTTCAAAGCCTTATAGTTCTCTACATCATGTCCTGACACACGATAGTAGGCAAAAATTTGGTATCGTCAAACCCCTTTGGTTTGGGTTTAAGTGGGTCATAAAGTCTAAGAGGCGGTAATGTGATGATAGAAGTCTCAAGGAGGTTGGTTAAGATTTTGGCATAGGATCCTGCTAGTGGATCACAATGGGAAGTGAATGTGGGTTTAGGTGCAGGTGTGGCTGATTATATAGGTAGGGTCTTTGCAAGAGGGGGAGTGGGTCAAGCTATGGTTTTAGGTGTTGGCATGGTCTTAGGCATTGGTTGTGTCTGCTTGGGTAGGGGCATGGTAGATGAATTGGAAATAGAGTGTGTGGTTGGCTTGACTACCTTATTGGAGGGTAGTGGATTTTTTCCTTTAAACTGCACCTTCTTGGGTAAATGAGATATGGGCGCACGAGATCTAGGGAAAAGTAGAAGGTGGAAGAGGGCGAGTTACCCACGGGGATAACCAAGGTGTTGTGGAGGTAGATGGCGCGGGTCGTGCAGGAGGTGTGAGGGAAAGAGAATGAAGTGTTGTGGGTAGTGAAGAAGTTATCGATGGTATGGGAGGTATGGGTGGTAAAAATTTTGTAGGTGTGGCGGAAGCTGTCTCGGGTGCTTGGGTATATTGGAGGTCTGCGAGGGAGGAATGGGTTGCTTTGTAATTTTAACTTTTCCAGTAGGTGGAGGTTTCTTAGCTAGGATCGAGGGTGAGGTCCTAAGATGGACGGAAGGGGTGAAGGTGATGAAGGTATGATCAACGAGGTTAGGGTATGAGATCTAGGGGATTGGTTCTTCTGTTTGGGGGCAGATTAAGTTTGGTGTTAGTTTTGGAGGATGTAGCTAAATCTAATTTGATGGGTGGATGAGTAAGGCTGGCCGTTGGGATGACCCCTAAGGTAGTAATAGGTTTAGGCAAGGAAGATGATGTAGGTGTAGGTTTGGATGTAGAAGCATGTTGAGTTATGGGTAGAGGTGTGAGTTGAGCCATGAGTGGTATCATGGGAGAATTTGTGATAGTTTTGGTTGTGTTTGGTTTGATCAAGGCCGAAATATTTTTGGATAGATAGTGGAAGTGTCAGCAAGTGACATCTGCATTTGTGTTGAGACAGGAAGTAGAAGACACCCCCAAAGTAAGGCTCTATCCACATAATCTAGGTGGTCGGCTAAGCATGAGAATGGCACTGTAGTGGGTGAGGTTGATGTGGATCCAATGGTAATTCCCATAAAATGTGTCTTAGAAATGGGGAATTCACTAGCTTCAACCTCTATGGGTAAGAGAGCCAAAAGTAAGTCTGCAAGATCTTGGGTGGCTGATGGAGAATGGTCACCTAAAGGTAGCAGCATTTCTACTGGATCTTTGATAGGTAGAGGGGATGATGGGTGCTCCTCTATGGGTGGAGGAGATAAACAAATGTCTTCTATGGGTGAGAGTCTTATCATGGTGATGACTCTCTAGGTAGAGAAGCCAAAGGTGAAATGGCCTTAATGTTAACAGAAGACTCCTTCATAGGTGAGGGAGGAGACGAAGGGTGTTCCTCTATGGGTAGAGGAATAGGTGAAGTGGGTTCATGTGTAGGTGGAGGACTTCGGCCAAGATTTCCTCTATGGAAGGAATATGAGGTAATTGGGAAGCAACTGGTGCGTCACTAAAAATAGCATGGACCTTGTGGGTATGGATATCATTAGTTGAGGTCTCTATAGTTTGATCAGAAGAAGGGTCATGATTAGGAAATGGTTTCTTAAAGATGTGTAGGTTTTGATTGGTAGGTGCATTAGGATTATCCAAGATTAACTCGTTGTTCTCAAGCATTTCTGGACAATGTTCTTGAAAGTGATGCAATTATCATCACTATGAGCTTTTACCCGATGATAATTATAGAAGTCATTCTCTTTGTACCATGCGGGTGTGGGGCGCAGCGATCAAAACTAGTGTGTGATTTGATAGGGGAAGGGTAATGGCCACAGCATTAATGAGATTTTCTAAGACAGAAGAATAAGGCTTCCCAATTGGGGTGTATTTCCGTTGTTCTCATCTGAATTGAAAGGTTTGGATAGAAGAAAGATTAGATGAGGGCTTAGTTTGATTTGATGGATGAGCTGGGCCAGCCTTGAGTACCACTGCGTTAGTGGTTCCCTTAGCTTTTGAATAATTATTCTATGGTTTCGAATAAGAAGAGGTATCATTTGAATTAAATGTTGAGTTCTTATTACGTAGTTGAATTTTCTTTTCTTTGATGGCCCGAATCTCTAGCTTTCGTGTCATGGTGAATGCCTCATCAAAGGTTCGGAAAGTCTGGACCTGCAGGTTTGGCGAGATATGTCTAGCATAAGCATGAGTGAAGAGCTATATGAGCTCGGTTTGTGGTAATTGGAATGTGAGTTGATTGATCAGGCTACGCCAACGAGCGACAAAATCTATGATAGACTCGTCATATTGATGCATAGAGTAGAGGTCAGTCATGGTAACCTTCTTACCAACGTTGATGGAGAAGTGATCCAAAAAGGCTTGGACTACCTGATTAAATAAGAAGCTAGAATGTCTAGGTAATCCACTATACCAATATAATGTGGGCCCAGTCAGAGACATGGGAAAGGTCCTCAAAAGTAAAGCGTCATCATGGGCGATCAGATAACAACCATGTTTGAAAGACCGTAAGTGTTGTTGCGGGTCCTCTTTGCTATTGAAGTGGTTAAATTTAGGCATTTCCCAATGTATGGGATATGGACGAATAGGAATAGATGGGTGTATGGGCTCATTAAAAATTTCATCGTAGGTGAGAGAGTTGCAAGATCTAGAAACCGATGCCTCCAGTGTCTGCATCTTGTCCATCATTAACTTGATTAGGTCATTAGTAGGTGATGATGGGTGCGTACCTCCTGTAGCGTAAGAGGGTTGGTGTTGGACATATGATGGAGGTGGCATTCCAGTATATGGCGATTCCACATAGGTAGGTTGGGAATGAGGAAGTGAGATAGGGGTACATACCCTGAAGGAATGATGGATGAAATGGGAGGCTATTGATAGTATGTATATGGAGGTGGAAGGGTTGAGGTAACTCTAGTAGCGATGGGGGCTAAGGACTATCGAATAGAAAGGACAATATTTTGAAATGGGGTAGGGGTTGTTAACACCAGGGGTGGTTGTGTTACTATGGGTATATGTGAGATAATAGGCATGGATGAGGTTATGTTCTGGGTGGTGGATGAAGGTATAGTGGATGTTGTGGGTGCAATAGACGTGGTAGATGCGGCGGTCATAGTAAGTACGGGGCCTAGCTACAAAATGAATGGGGAAAGGCGATGTGGGTAACGCGGACCTAGAAGGGGCTGACGTAGAAGTAGGAACAAGAGTCGGGGGATAGATACAGGCATGTTGTATATCAACTAACCCAATGCATCTCTATTAGATGAGTGGGAAAGATAAAATTATAAGGTAGCAAGGGTTCTAATCAAGGATTCGTGCGAACTCGTTGTCTCCTATGGTGATATTGATAGGTTGGGTAGGATCCATGGGTGATAAAATAAAAAGTGGTGAAGGACTAGGTGGGATTGGTTGATAATTGGCATGGAATATGAGGTCATTTTCTTGGCTACGCATCAGCACCATGTGAACAAGTACTGACGTGGTAGGACTTCTTTCTATAAATGACAAAAAATACAAAAAAGATAGGAAAGCATGCAGTGGTAGGTGGATTATGTACAAAATTTCAGCTAGAAATTTGAATAGGCTAACCGATGCTGGTTAGGGTAAACTGACATTGGTCACAGGGTGACCATGGTTGATCACTGTGAAAAATGGACAATTTGTTAAAACAAGGCAAAAGGCTAATAATTTGCCAAGTAGATAAGATGCTAATGGATTTTATCAGGACAGAGAAGATGATAAGAGTTACAGAGACTCTGAATAGAAAATAAGGTGAAGTAGGTGTCCTTTGGGGAGGTTAACCAAAAGAACAATAAAATGATGTTGGTTGGGTAAAACCGATGATGGTCGAGGGTAACCGACGACAATCGCTAGAGCGACACCGGTTACTATGAAATTGAAATAGAGATGAAGAAAAGGTGGTTGTGAGTTAAAATCAAATATGGAATCAAACCCAAAATTCTAAGAATGATGAAAATAGGGTCCAAGCACACTCAGAGGAAGCTGGAATACACCAACTATAACAAGGAGCGTGCAAGGAGAAATAAAAAGATGAAGAACGTGTCCTCTCACCTCAAAACGCAAGCCAAGCAGAAACACTAAGAAAAATATGATCCTAAGAGTGCTCTTTTCTTTATTTTTTTCTAGCTTATGATATTTAGAAGACTGACTCATGAACTTTAGAAAAGAGTTTTTGGTGAGGAAGGCTTCCTATGAAGAAGGAGCTCTACAAGGAGGGGTTTCAGGTATGTTATGGTGGGGGTTGGCCATCCTCTGAGATAATGAATCAACATAAGTAACGAGTTAGGTTTCCATTCACGTCGTGATCGTGTGATCACCGAAAACTTCTTCAGGGTAATATGTTGTTTAAGAATGTGTATTTTTTCAATTTTTGATGTTTGGGTAAGACTTAGAGAGAGAAGAAGAGAAAGGAAGTGTTTTTCTACAATTTGTTTGTCAACCATCAACTGGGCATGAATTCCAGTGTATAGGTTGCCCTCATTTAATGTGAGCTAATGCAGTAAAGTAAAATGAAATGTAGTTAATTTTAAGCCCAAATCAAAATATTGAATTTGATGACACAAAGAAATGAACAGGAGAAGGGATGCTCTTTCACTAATGCGATACTAATGAAAGGAAAGAAATGTTTGTTTTAAAGCACCAAAACACGATTTCTTTTAGACAATAGAAGAATAGAAGATTCTAGGGAAGAATTTTAATGTGAGAACATTTCAAAAAAGAAACAAACATACAAATTTTCACCTAGAAATGAAGAAATGCAAGGAACCCCGAATGGGTCCCATTGGCGTGCCAAAATGTTTCACCTGATTCTTAGAGTGTTTCTTTGAATATTGACGAAACAGATAAGGGTAAATGGGCTAGGAGGAATACCTGTAAAAAGTTGGTTGAAGGTTGTTGCACACGTATGACTTCTTGATCCACAGTTGACCGTGAGAGCTCCCTTCCAGATAGGAGGAACTACCTAAAATAGAAAACAAGACCACTAAATGAAAGTTAAATAGTATATGCAGTGGACTACCTAGCGTATGCTAGATCCAGGAAGTGTGATACTCCCTAGAAGGTTGTCAATCCACTATTTAAAACAATTCAATGTCAATAATAAATGAAATCCTATTGTAGTTAAAATGATTTAGGTATCTCATTTGACTACAATAAGCAAATTCATTCACAACAGGCTAGGCTATGATTGAATCTGAAGGTCAAGGTCACTATCAAAGTGTTGGAACTAGTCTGGGTCTAGTTTTGGGTTGTTTTGGGGTATTTGGTGGGGATTTTAGGCTTTGTTCTTGGTCTGAGGGTAAAACACAGAGACCGATGTCGGTCTGTATGACCAATGTCGGTTTAAGTGAACCAATGACGGTTATGGGTAACCGGTGTCGGTATGGTCGGGGTAGAGGAAACTTATTAAAATCTCGGTGTGAGGACAGATCTGAGGCCAAATGGAAATGGAGAGGGAAATGACAAGGTCTATGGAGATCTTGGATGCACTCAGAGATCTTTAAAATTCAAGTATGGGAAATTTAATGGTGTGGGTGAAGGAATGATCAAGTTTGCATGAAGGTGAATGATGGGAGAATGGGAATGCAAGTAGAAATTGGTAACAGAGGTAACAGACCTACTAAAATGAAAGTAGATGAATGTTGGTTAATAAAACACTTATTGTTGTATGAGCTTGATGGTTGGATGGCAATGGCAGTTGATCAGCTAGATGGAGTTTGATGTGGTGATGGCACTTCCCTGGATGCTTCCATGAATGCAAATGGCTCTGTGATCGCTTCTGATGCTAGTTGTGAATGCTCTAATGTGTGTACAAATGCTAGTTCTACTTGCATGCAGCTTTGGTTTTGTCTCTTTCTCTCATAAATGTGTCAACCTCGAAATAAGGTTGTTTTGGGAATAAATGGTAGAATCGACCATAGTTCCAGGTTGACTGTGGCGGTTTATGGTGACCGGCATTGGTTAGGTCGGGATTTCTAGGCTTAGTAAAATGGGCAAATCCCCTTGACTTTTGGATCTTGTTCATTTTTTTCCCGGATTAGAATGGAATATCCCTTTCTAACAGGCAGGAATGTGGTTAGAGGGAATGTAGGCTTTGATTTTTAGGGTTTAGGTAGGTCTTAGTTAGTTATGGCAACATACTAAGAATATGTCATAGGATGAGGTGGTTAGGTGAGGTGTATAAGTGAGGTGGTGGAGTGGGCATTATCCCAATTAGGATATTTAAATAATAAATATTATGAGATCATGAATTTTTTAATTAAATTAATATTAGAGTGGGGTGTAAGGGGACATGGTTAGGTGATTGTGTTCAAGGTGATTATTTGATGAGGGACCAAGGGTGTGGCCCAATTTTGGTGTCTACACCAACACCCAACCAACCCACCCAAAATTATTTTTATTACCTACATGACCTCTATGGCCTCTCCCCATACCCAAATCCACTCATTTTACTCACATTTTCAAAAAAAATGACACCCCCATTCTTTCCATTTTTACCTAAACAATTTAATTCAAAACTACACATGGATCGAATCCTACCTCTACACATAGGCACCTCCTTTCCGGGATGTTCAGTCTCCCCGTTGATAGATCTCTTATACCTCCACCTATTGATGTCATGTCTCCAATCAAACTCTCGGTCCTCCAACCAATCCAATCACTTTGAATGATCTCATGGCCCCATCCACCTACCTCCTCCACCCACTTAGATACCTCCAACTCAAGCATAGTACCACACCTTGTCCTTTTCTTCATGAAAAATGCTTAAACTAATTCACTCTGTCATTTTCTATAAAGTGGACAGTTAAAATGAATCCGTAACATATGGATTTTTACTTTTTACCCTACCCCCGACCTGACCAATGTTGTTTTAACTTGACCGACATCGTTCATGTGCCCTATTCTCAAGGTCAGTTTTCTTTTGCTAGACCGGCATCAATTTTCCATAATTGGTTATTATTCTCTTGACCCCCTTACTCCACATTACACCACATCTACTCACTCAAACCTTTTCCCACCTAACCCAAAGTTGACCCTGACCTTACACCTCACCCCCATGACCTTATTACTTATCACCCAACCTCACCATTAGTTGGGGCATGTTTATGCCCCTCACATGGCCCTACCTACAACCTACCCTACCCACACCTACCTACACAACCGTTGATTATGTGGACACTCCAATTCACTCACTCATTACATCTTGCGATGATGATACTTGTATTGTTCAACCTAGTAACAATAACTACAACCTCATACATGTACCTATTTGGCCTTGCTAAGCTTTCTTTTTCCTGTAACCATTAGTGCCACCACAACTTTTATCATTCCACCACCCATTGAACCATACCTACAAGCCCGACCTACCCCTACATTTCCTTTGTTACGTCTTAGGAATTGGTATTTTAACTATACCTTGGCCTTACTCGTGCCATGACCCATTTATCTTACCCTGTTCTACTTGGTGTGACCATTGACCTTTTCACTCATTATACCTTGCGATGATGTTACCTATATTGTTTTAGCCTACCAACCATGCCTTGCCTATTGTTGTGTTGTTTATCTTGACCAAACCTTTGGTGTACCGACCATACCTAAATGTTTCTACACCGACCTAAGTTGTGTTTCCAGACCATATCCTATACCTTGGATACCTAAATCACTTCACCCTTATTTGGATAAGCCTCTCGACCATGGATGATGTAGATTTTACAAGCTCTTCAACCTGGTACAAGATTACAATCTATACACGTGTGTGTGTGTGTTTTATTGTCATTACTCGTGACCTGATTTTCACCCCGTACTATTACCTATTACCCAACTTTACCATCACCCTTTCACATAGTACTCATTCACTTTCCCACCTATCTTTATCAACTACACCTTTATCAAACCACTCACCAATTCTGTATTTTACCTCATCGATTGCTGGTTTGAGGGGGATCACCTTCACCCACACTTGGGGAAATCACTTCTTGTTTTTGTCAACATCACTTACCAATACAAGCTACGCAACAAAAAGGGGAAAATATAGACACAAAAATTGGGTCACACTCCCCTTGGTCCCTTTTTGAATAGCCAACTTAAACATATTCACCTAACCATGACCCTTTTACCCCACATTAATATTACTTTAATTATTTATAATTAAAGTGATACACATCCTCACTTCAATCATTATATAATTACCCTAATTAAACTAATTTCCACCTCACCTAGACACCTCACCACAAACCTATTTTTAGCATATTTCCCCTTTACTAGGACTCAACATTCACTCACCATAACTAACCACATTCCCACTCATTAAAACGTAACGTTCCATTTTTATCCAAGAGAATAGATTGAACTGGCCCAAAAAGATCACCAAGATCTGGTATTTTTAGTAAACCTAGGATTTCCCACCATAATCGACGTTGGTCACCCTAAACTGCCATCGGTTACCTTATATTCTTTTTGGTAACCTTGTTTGAGAGGTTGGCCACATTCTCAAGTTTTGGAATGAAGGAGATCTACATGCAAGCAAGAACCAGATCCATTTCACACGTCTAGACAACCATAGCCAGCACCAAGACTAATAAGAAGGTATTTGCATTCACGGTAGCATTTCGGGAAGCACTACTATATAATCTTGAGCACCATTCCATAGATCAACCATCACCAACATCTCCAACCACCTCTCCACCACTACAAGCATTTAGAACACATATGAACTCTAAGTAAGTTTGTTTCTCCTCTGTTACTAGCAATTGTATTCTTTATTCATTGTTATCTATTCACATTTCTTACTTAGATCTATCCCTCATCTTTCTCTCTATCAACCACCCCGTCACACCCCACCTAAACTTCATAAAAAATTATCCTAAAGCCACCTCCCTCCCGTAGACCTTATAAACATCATCCAAACTCTTTGTGCAATCACAGAGAGGACCCAAAACTTTTTCTACAACATCTTCCAAAGGCCCCCATAGTCACCAACACTGCTTTGGTTAACACTAACCATGGTCGGTCAAGTCCTATACCGATATCAACCTACATAATTGATATCGGTCATTGTGACTATCAACCCAACCTAACAACTCAACCCTTAGCCTACCCCAAACCTCACTCAAAATATTACCACACTTATTTTGGACCTATCACCTCACCCTCCCCCATAAAGACCTTTCCAACTCTCTATTCCAAGACAAAAGAGAACCCAAACATCATCCACCTGACTCTCTACCACTTTTCAAAGTTACCGATATCGCCACCCTAAACCGGTATCGGTTCTACCTAAACCGACATCGGTCGCCCTAACCAGTGTCGGTCTTGGTGTCTAATAATATTGTTCCAGACAACCAACCAAAGTATCACACCCAAAACAACCAAAAATCTTACCCAACCTTACCAAGACTCTGTCTATGACCTACAAACCACCTGCACTACCCACAACCCAATCCAAAACCTTTTACCTACATAGCATTTTAGTATTTAATCGGATCAATGTTGATAGTAATTTGAGGCACCCAAATCAGAATGCTAGCACTAGATTCTTTTACTTACATGTTTAAGTTGTTTTATATTGATTTATAAATAGTGGATTGACAACCTTCTAGGAAGTATCATACTTCCCGGATATAGCATACACTAGGTAGTCCACTATCATATACTATTTAACTCTCTTCTTGTGGTCTTGTTTTGTATTTCAGGTAGTTCCTCCTAGCTAAAAGGAAGCTCTCACAGTCAGCATTGGATCAAGAAGTTAGAACACGCGCAACAACCCTCAAACCAACCATCACAACAGTATTCCTCCTTGGCCCTTACCCTTATCTGTTTCATTTAAATCCTTAAAGAAAATGGTGAAACATTTATTGTCATCCCCGTCAAGGTACTCTTCAAAATCCAAAACTAAAGAAAGACCTTGGTGTCTTTCCATAGCAATCCTTGAGCATCCTCACAAGAAGATCAACATCCCTCCTATCAAGACCAAATATACATCTTCTATCTTGGGGCCTCATCCTTCTATCTTAGGACCCCCTCCTCCATCATGACCAATCAACCCATCCAAATCCAAACAATCTAATTCTCTCCTAGGGCTATCCCCTTCATCAAAAACACCTCCAATTATCTATCCATCCAGGCCTAAATCATCCACCACCACTTCTTCTTCCAGACCACCTAGACCTTGACCTAGTCCACCTTTACCTTTGCCATCCTACAAGACTTTCCCGAGTTCCCATATCGAATCATATGCGGAGGTCCTCCAATATTTGCTTCGTACTTCTACAATCACGCTTCCACCAATCAAAGCCTTTGACCCAAACCATCTGAAGCCCTTTTGGTTTGATCCTTATCACATTTATGTTAATCATCACACCCCGGGTCATGACACCGAGCATTGTAAGGCCCTCCAAACCATTTTCCATGATCTTATTGAGCGAGAGGACCTCCTCGACAATTCCCCTTCTCCATTTATTGTTCCAATCCATCGCACATATGATCCCTCTTACCACATCTCCATCCGATCAACCTCTTGATGTGGGTCCTCCCTTGTTCATCGATACCACTCACCTTTATATACCATCTTCCTAACATCCATTACCCTATTTTCATCCCTTTTGTTAGGGGATCATCTCCACCCCGTTATTCATTCTTTACCATCTTTTCTTTCATCTTCATCGATTCATCTTCTCATGCTAGGGGACTTCTTTCTAGGACTTGTCTATTTACATATTAGTTCCTTTCCACATTCGGCATCATCCTAAGTCATCTAGATCATTTTATCTTATCGTACTTTCATTCCCTCTTCCTATGACCACCTTTACGCCATATCTATGTTTCCCTTTGGAAGCACCATGGCTTTAAACTGTCATTATGGCACCGATTTCATAAATATTTATTTAACTCATCTCATCTAATCTTGATTTATCTTGTCTCTCCAGGGGAACATTTATTCATCCTAAACACATACCATTCACTTTCCTAATAAGCAATGTTGGCTCTTATTTTAACTCGTTCATCTCATCTTCCTTATGCATGTTAACATCGGTGAATTTGTAATTTTATTAGAATGTCACTACTCTAGAAAGGAGCCAATGTAGAAAGTTTTCCCCTAACTGGATCAGACCATACATTATTACACATAAGTATGGGTCAAGAGCCTATCATCTAGACTCACTCGACGGTAAACCGTAAATGGAATCGCTTAACACATTACACTTGAGACTATTCTATTCTTAACACATTTACTAATGTTCCCTTAGTCATGTCTTCAGATCATTCCTCCATCTCAACCCCTTCCATATCTCATCATGATGATTTGGAATTATGTGGTCTTCCATCACTTCCTAGATGTGACCTTAAATATGGGCACCATGGCTCTACCCGTAGCATATTCCTTATGGATAGGTTCTCCCCTTTAGTGAGAACTTCATGATCATCACACCCGTCACCTTCTTATTCACATGTTGTAACCATGCAAAAGGTCCAAGGGTGTCTCTTGTACACTCTTTATCCCCTCTTAAGTGGTCTACTTAGCTAGTCCTAGCTCCCCCATGTAAAATCAAGAATCATGGATGCTCAAATAAAAACAAAAGTTTTCAAAAATAGACCGATCCTCGAATGAATGTTTTTCATATTAAAAAAGGAATAAAAAGAATCAAATCAAAATCAAAGTAAATAGAATGGTCCCTCGAAGGATAGCAATCATTTATCTTTTTCCATCTATATATTATAAAAATTAGACCATACCCTCAAAGGATGGACACTCCTATGGAATTTGAAGGCTTCTCACAATGATTAACCTTCCATTTTATCAAAGATCCTAAGAAAGCTTCCCACATTAATTAGCTTTCTTTTTCCCCTTCCTAGAGCTGGGGCATAGTTTAGGGAACACCACTTTTGGAGAACCCTTTTTCCTCTGTATAAGTTTCATCTCAAACCCCTTTTGGCATGTGTTGATCGTGAGAACACTTGATAGAAAGCACACAAGAAGTCCATGTGGGAAAGTAGGTCATATTCAAAGGTGTGAATGGATAGGGAGAACACACACGTGGGGCAGAAGTTCATCTTTCGGGACTTAGCCATTTTCACTCATGAAGGTCTATTTTTAGAGATGGCGTATAAAGCACACAAACAAGGCAGAGATGTGCGCACCATGCATTGGCTATTTTTGGAGGATTAGATATAAAGCACTTTACATGGACACATGCCATAAATAGATCTAATATTGTTAGTTAACTACTAGTAGTCTATTATTAGCACACTTGCATGTGTGGCTATTTTTGTAATAGTGCGTGGCTAATAATAGCATGTGGCCTATTTTGGGAACTGATAAGCGGTGAAGGGAAAATCCCCACCCTTATAAGTATGTAGTAAACTGTGTAATAGAGAAATTGACATATACGAGAGATATACATACATAGTGAGATTATGCCACTAAATCTATTACATGCATACTACATTGTTATTGTAATGAAGTTTCGTATACTTATTACATTGAATATAATGAAGGATGTTTGCTTTGAATCTAAGTGTTAGTTACATGTGTAACTAAATCTAGTATGTTTTTATCTCATCATGATTAATATTTAGTTATGTTCTCCCTTATAGATAGTGTTAGTGTAAAATCATAGCACCCCAAATGAGTTATGGATCTACTTTTCTAAGGCAGGGTCATTTGGTGTGATTTGCATAACATTGGATCATTCCCCAAGTTGTGGGACTTGTAAATGGGAATGATCCTCTAGAGAAGGTTGGTTCCTCTTCCTAATCCTAGCACTAAACTACTTCTAAGGAAGGAAATGTGACTATCTAATCCTAATCTAACAATTCCAAGGGACCAGGGGAGAGAGAGAGCATAAAAATAAAGAAATCCTACACTACAGAGGTGATAGCACCAAGAAAAGGGAACTGCTGATCACAAACCCAACTACCTGAAATGGAGAGAGGTGAGAAATGGAGAGGATGGATAGATGCATCACAGACCAAGGATAAAGTTCACACAAAACACCATTTCAAACCCCTTAAACACATCTCCTAAAACCTGTAATGGACATCAGAGATATGCACAGTATACCCTAAAATGGTGAGAGGCGAGAAGAGACAACAAAATGAGCAAAGGATGGACAAAACGCATCACAAAATAGATTTTATTGCTCCAGGAGTTCACACAATACACCATTAATGGGAAAGAGGTAAGAAAATTCCATTACAAAGCTAAGGGAGGAGGCTTAAACTCCACATTCGACCTTAGAGAAGAAAGAGAGAGGGGGTAGGGAAGAAGAATGAACAACCCTTTACAATGAATCTTGCCCAGATTTATAGATTTGATCGGAGAGAAGAAAGAGAGAGGGAAGTGAGAAAAGTGGGTTGAAACTCAACCACTGCTGTTAATGCTTCTGATAAAATATGCCCCAAATCCATCTTTACTACATGATTCCTTGATTCGGTGCCTTGAAAGAAGAGGAAACGGCGGAAACAGATCGAATCCAATCTGGTTGTTGAGACAGATGGATCCTGCATTGAAGGCTCGAAGACATTTCCTCCATTTTCCTTTACCTAACCTCCTCAAAATTAAAGTCTCAAACCTCCATGGTGTAGGTGAGGCTGAGATCTTTCCAATGGTGTCAGATTTGCAATATTTCGAGCCCTGAGTCAAAAGATATGCCCCTTAAAGTTTGTATCAGGTCCGTACAAATGGGCGGGAAAACCAGTTTGAAAAATAGGCCCTTTCTTTAATGTGGGATACGTGGCAACCAGATTAGGGAAAAATTAGGTTTGTGGGCTTAGAATTTATCTTTTCCCCTTTTTCCATGAAAGGAAAATTTTCACTTTTCCCTCCGACTCCCCACCTTGGCTTTGACTCGGGTTCTAACGCTGACTTTTTCCCTAACGGAGTTGCGGGCCATTTTGCAACTTTTACCCTTTTTGTGATAACAAGGGGCAAAGAATCAACTTTTCCCCCAATGCCCCACTTTCCTCTGGGACACGTGTCAATCTGGTGCTCATTTGGTCTTCCCCTTTTTTTGGATTCACCTTTGGAGAAGCATCATTAGGACACGTGGCCTCTTCCGCTGCCTCCTCCATACTTAATCATTTATGGACCCTTTTCTGAACAGTTTCGAGCCCGAGGACCTCAAAACTTCACCATTTTTGGTTCCTCTGCGGCATCACCCCTTCTTGTCTGACCCTGCTATCTCATAGTTGAGTCCACCTGTAACTTGGAGAATGGATTTAAGATGTGGAAATGGCCCGACAGAGTCATTTCTTTTGCACAGGGTCCTTTAGTCTCTCTTGGCCTCTCGCCACTCCATGGTTGAGTCTTTCTGCGACCAATTTGTAGGATTTGAATGAGTGACGAGTCCTCTCAGGTTCCTCTTATGCGGGGTCATGGCCAATCCAATATTTGGCATGGGGGTGAAATATGGATAACAGATAGATCTAGTATGCTCTATAGAATGATGTGTTAAATCTTCATCATGCTAACATCCTGCAACAAAGAACCCAAAAGAGGGACTGGTACCTTTGTGCGCTTTGGGTGAGCTCTCGCCTAGGCCGAGTGATGTGTCAGTGCATCTAGGGTCTTATTGGATTTGTAACACCGAATTCTAGGTTGCATAATTGGCTCTTGTCATGGTAGAGGTCGAGGATACCGTGGTGGATTGAGAAGATGAGGCCGTGGTAGTGGAAGAAGTGAGTTTCCTCATGGAACATGTTATACATGCAGATCTCCCGACCACTACGGTATAAATATCCTCGAATATTACATTTTCTTTCAAGAAAGAACCATATCTATGAAGAGTGCCCATACCTATATGAGCATCTGAGTAAGCAACATAAACAAGAAAACAAAGGTGCAGGGATGGTTAGGATACAGTGCATTGTTGACAATCAATGGATGCCCAATATGGAAGTAGAATCTAAGGCACTACAAGTGAAGATCATGACTTACGCCGAGGCAAGATGTGCTAAGGAAGCATTGTAGCATAAACCTACCATCACTAAAGAGGAGGTTCTTTATGCACGGTACCTAGATCCTACCTATCAGAAGGAGGTTTATCAGGAAACCATGGAATTTCTAAGGAATCTTCAGGGTGAGATACAATACTTAATAGAGTAGAAGAAAGCGAGAGACGGTCCAAACTGATATAGATGACTTGAGAGAAGTGAGCAAAATGTTGCGCAAGGAGAACATCATTCCACTTTGTTAGGAGTTGGTTAAAAGAAAACACTTTGTACGTAAATACTAAGACTGGACAGTAGATCCTGCATGCAAATCTCCCTCCTCATAGCCTAAATTATGACAAGGAAATCACTCTAAATTTTTCTTTGGATGGGTGATTGTTGAGTAATATACTGATTGATACGAGCATAGAAGTCAATGTTCTTACTTTGGATGCATGGGTACGAAAGGAAGACCCCCATTACAACCATCCTCTAATATACTATTCATGGCTAATCGGACTCGTGCCACTCCCATAGGAGTTTTGAAATATGCATCCATTACCATACAAGAGAGCCAAGTTCACTATAGACTTTGAATTTTTAGCGCTGGAATAGTCGGATAGCTTCTTAACTCTGTTGGGGCATCCTTGGTGCTATACAAATAATGTTGATCTTAGGTTCAATAAGGGCTATAAAAGTTTTGAAAATAAAGAGGAAAGAGTTATTATCCCTTTAATATATGGAAATTCCATGCCCTATGTTGAGCCCTTAAGTGAAGAAGATCTTAATAGGATTTATGTACACATCATCCGAGATCTAGATATGATTGAACCAACCAAAGAAGGACTAATTCAAAGGGAGGATGAATCAGTCTATTAGTGATACTATGAGTGTTGCATGTGATAATCGGGCTCACAAAGACATATGAGTTGGTAGGGCGTGAAGTAAAGATCATATTCCCTCGAGGCAAAAACCACGTTATGTCGGAGGATAGGTAACACCTCGCACCTTGTTATAGAGGAGAAGGGGATCCCATGGTATTCCTATGTGTCATGGAGGATAAATGGATATACCCATTGGAAATAAGAAATATGCTAGAATATACACTACGTGGGATAACAAGATGCTAATGGGTGGTCCACCGGATAATCTTGTCGAGATGGAATGAAATTGGGGTTGCTCTTACTACTAGGTTCTTTAGGAGCAATGCACCTACTAAAATAAGTACTTAGCACGGTAATCAACTTATTCAGCACCATGTTCAGAAGTGTGAGAGACTCTTGATAGAAGGGCAAGAAGCTTTACCACCTTCACTATGGGTGCACCGATTTTATTCCACTTTACAAGCCTACGTGCGTGCTTAGTATGTATATGCGAACTCCACGAGAAACTTAAAATTGGCAGAATTTAATTTTTTCAATGTCCCGGACATTTGACTTCTTCTCTACAAAGCCTCTGGTAGAAGAATCATTGAAATTTATCAAGCGCTTAACTATAGGGGATAGTACCAAGGATTAGGAACTCCTTCACGAGTTATTAGATAAAGAAGACTATGGAATGCGTCTTGATGATGAACAAGGGGCTGATGTAACATTATTTCAATGCACCTACCTTGAAAAAGAGGAAGGAAAAATGGTCTACTTAGTGGACGGTGAAGAAGTAGATAATTTGGATGTAAACCATTCAATAGGGAGGCGTGAGGTATTAGACAGTGCAGATAATACCATGCACGCCTATCATGAATCAATGAAGACAAAGTGAGTGAATATTGGAACAGATATTGAGCCTAAGGAAGCCATAATTGGAGACTATTGGTTAGACTCTGAAGTATAAAAATCATAGAGTTACTAAGGGATTACCAGGACCTATTTCCTAGGGGGTACCATGAACTTAAAGGTGTGCATGAATTGTTAGGGGAGATGAAGATAAATCTTAAAGAGGGTGCACACCCAGTTAGGAAGAGACCTTACAAAATGAACCCCAATTTACACAAAAAGTTTAAAGAAGATATTGATAACATGTTGAAATGCGGAATTATCAATCCCTGATGAGTCGAGAATAGGTTAGTCCAATGGTGATCAATATCAAGAAGGATGGAAAGATTAGAATATGCATGGACTATAGGGAGTTGAATGTTGCATGTGTAATTGATCCATTCCCTACTCCATTCACTGAGGAAATACTAGGAGTCGCAGGCGTAAAATATATTTGTTTACGAGATGGGTTCTCTGGGCATCATCAAGTTAAGTTAGGATTGCCTAGGATGATCAAGAAAAGACTACATTTACAACCCAATGGGGTAGCTTCTCCTATCTTGTAATGCCCTTAAGTCTGAAAAATATGCATGTTGTATTTTCACACATAGTTGTCCAAGCATTCAAGGAATTAATTCATTTCTTCTTATAGGTATATTTAGACAATTGCACAGTGTAAGGATTAGTCAAGGATCACTATGACAATGCACTTAATGTTTGAATGGTGTAGACAGCTGAGTATCTCTTTGAACATCAAGAAGTGCATATTTGCTACACCATTTGGGATACTTTTGTTAGGTTGTGGAGCCTATTTTTATGTGAGAAAGTGTTGAAGACTGTACACTAAGAGTACTGTAAACTTTCCATAGTTGTCTCACTAGGGTTCAGGGCTGGGTTAGGCCACTGAGCAAGGGTTCGAGGGCGGTAGCCCCCGAGAAAAAAAGTTTTGGCCTTAAAACGTGCTCCGATACACCGGAAATATGCTTTTCTCATATGGGCGTGATTTTGACCCATATGTTTATGGGACGGTTTTGGCCCATGGTTTTGTAAAACTACTTAAGTAGTTGTCTATTTATATGGTTTTGTGCATATGGTAGGCATTATGTAACATTGCAGATGTGTTTTGAATTTGGGTGTGAATTTCTGTAGAGTTTGTTGAGCATAGCTCCAAACATATTTGGGTATTGTATTGAGAGAGTGGTGGCTTGTAATAAAATCTGAGCAAGTGATTCTTGGTGGACGTAGCCCAAATTGGGTGAACCACGTTAAATACTGTCTCTTTGTGTTGTTTTATTTTATTCTACAATTTTATTTGAGATCTATAATAATTTCTACATATTAGTTTCTACTATTGTGATTCTGTGAGGGATTCTTTCACATATTTTATCTCTTATTTCCTAACAACTTTTAGGACACATAATCAGTAAGGAGGGTTTTTGGTTGATCCAAAGCAAAGGTTGCAATCATTATAGGCCTAAGGGAGCCTACCAGTCAAAGTGAGGTGCGTAGATTTTTTGGGTCATACCGGATATTACATAAAGTTTATCAAAGGTTATGCCAAATTTTTTGTACCATTGGAAGAGTTACTCGAGGGAAAGGTGCATTCTACAAGGGAGAACAACAAAGAACACACATTGAAGACATTAAAGGAGAAACTTACTACCGCACCTATTCTTTTTTTTTCTTCATGGGATAAACCATTTCATGTACATGTTGACACCTCTAAGCACTGCCATTGGCACGGTGTTGGCTCAATCTGGAGAAGGTATTATAGATCATCCTATCTATTTTGCTAGTAGAAATATGACTCCTGCAAAAGAAAATTACATAACTACATAGCATGAAGCTTTGTCGATGATCTATGTGTTGCATAAATTCTGCCAATATCTACTAGCTACACCATTTGTCTTTTATATAGATCACATGGCATTGAAGTATTTGGTAAATAAACATGTTTTATGAGGGAACATATGTCAATGGATGCTATTATTTCAAGACTTTGATTTCACATTTATGGTAAAACCAGGAAAAAGTAATTCTGGACCAGACCATCTATCAAGAATATAGTCAGGAGAAGAAGCACATGCAATTGAGGATACCATGCCAGATGCACAGTTATATAGGTTACAATGTGTGCCATCAGAACTAGAGGACATTGTTGTCTTTCTATGCACAGGGATGGCACCAGAAGGAATGAAATCCTTGGAGAAGAAATAGCTTGTTATACACGCCACACCTTATATGTTAATCAGTGGTGACTTGTACAAATTGGGTCGAGATGAAGTATTGTGTCGTTGTGTATTAGAACATGAGCGCACAAGTATTATGGAAGAAGCTCATGGTGGAATTACAGGTGGCCACTATGCATATGATGCCATAGTGCATAAGATTCTACTCGATGGATTATGGTGGGATACCCTCTATAAAGATGGTAAGGAATATTATAAGGCATGTGATCATTGTCAATGTCTTGTAAAACCAGGTCAACGAGATGAAATTCCTCTAAGACCTTTTACTAGTGCCAAACCATTTGAGAAATGGGCTATAGGTTTTGTGGGTCCTATTTCACCAGGCTACGTGCGGAATCGGATCACACTACATCATAACTTGCAAAGACTATCGACAAGGTGGGTAGAATTAGCACCTACAAAGGACTATACAAAGCCCAGCCTACTGATAGCCTAGTTTCTATGGGAAATTATTATTACAAGGTATGGATGTCCTTTAAGTTTGACTAGTGATAGGGGCACACATTTTATTAATGAGACAATAAGAATTTTATTGGATGAGTTCATGATTACACACCATAAGACTACACCCTATCACGCTCGTGCAAATGGAATCTTGAAGCTTTCAACAAAATTTTGAGCCAAAAATTGACAAAAATTTGTGATGTTGCAAGGAAGGATTAGGATGATAAAGTATCTGCAGAGTACTTTGGGCATATCGAACAACATAAAAGAGGTTGAACAAAGCCAAATCATTTCAATTAGTGTTTGGCACAAAATCTGCTTTCTTCCTATGGAATTTATTTTACCTTCTTTTCGTATTACATGCACTCGAGGTCTAGCTAATGAACAAGATTTAGAAGAATGGATTGAAAATATAATATAGATGGATGAGAAATGAGCCATAGCATGTTGGAGTTAAAGTAAGAAAAATCCAGGAAGAAATCATGGCATGACCAAAACATAAGGGATAAGAAGTTTGAGATTGTACAAATGGTGCTTCTCTATGACTCTAAGTTTTTGCGCCATCCAAGAAAACTTAAGGTACATTTTTGGGGTCGTATGTTATCACTTACATCCTTGAAACAGATGCTTGCTAGTTAGAACCCCTTGTGGAACATGGCTACTGGTTAATTCAATGGGAGTAAGTCAAGCACTACTATAAATGGGCTTCTTGGTGTTTGTAATAAGGTAGTATTTTCATTTAGATTAGGTTTTCAATTCTTTATTTCCTTAATGTGTTTCCTTCTTTGTTTCTATGCTTTGTCAATTTATTTGGTGTGTTGTGAAAAAAATGCCCTTGCACACATGAAGCATGTGTATGCATAGAGGACTCGCACAAACTATTAGTGTGGGGTGTAACATCATCATTTTAGAACATTAGAACAAGAATTTTTTTTTGAAAAGTGCTTTTTAGTTCTAAATACATAATTTA
This sequence comes from Taxus wallichiana var. yunnanensis, assembly GCA_018340775.1. Lineage (NCBI taxonomy): Eukaryota > Viridiplantae > Streptophyta > Pinopsida > Cupressales > Taxaceae > Taxus > Taxus wallichiana. The sequence continues at coordinate 383,052,745 of CM031242.1, forward strand.
GAACTCATAGATCATAACAATCATTCTTATAACAAATAACCATATGCAGCTGTAATGACTCGGTGTACCACCGATCTATTCATTCCATGACTCGGTGAACTACCGATCTATTCATGAGTATCATAGAGTTGGTGTTTTTATCTGAACACTTCACTCTAGCGGTTCTCTTCCCTAATCTGGGATTTCAAAATGCTCTGTCCCAAGAAAACTATCGAATAATTTTTACCATCATTCATCAAAGATCACATCCCTTAGACTAGGTGACATAGACAACGCAATCAGCGAACTTGCGATACTTTGGCCAAATATTTCAAAAATAATATTCATGTCTCTTATTCCTTGACGGCATACTCGCCAATCTCGAATACGTCCTTGAACCCACTCCGATGTTATATAGAACATCTTATACGACTTTTTCTGTCTCCCCGTCCCAAGTTTTCACTTAGGAATGAATTAATATCATACTCATGTTATGAGGATGCTCTTGAAGACTAGGGGTAGGCCGACATACTTGGGTCACCCACTTTGTAACCCCGTGTGTCAATGTACCCCGAGTCTCAAAGGGCTACCTCATATCATGTCTATGATCCTAACCGGTCCCAAAGGAAAATCTTATTCCGGTTTCAAGGGTCAATCTTAATTATCAATGCAAAGGGCATTGCCATAAGTCACCTACATTGTTGTATCCTCGAGAAGATCCTAATCTTCTCGAAGGTACAACCTTGTAGTTGTCATGTGCCAACATCCTACAATACTACCTCGGAAAGATTTACATAACTTCAAAAAGTTACTTAAGTTGAGTTAAATTTGAATTAAAGGTCCTCCTAACTGGATAGTCCCTTCCCAACCTGCACTTTCATACCTTGAGTTGCCTTACGTAATTAAGTTCAATTTTCATAGGGAGAAGTTTAATAAGATTTATGACCTCATCAAGGCGTCCATCGGTTCCTGAAAATCTTATTTCCTCATAATAGAGAAATAGCCCTAAGTCCTCTCTTAAGGAAGCTAACTAAACCTGTAAGGGTTTATATCAACTCCGAAGACTGAGATTTATCTTACTGATTGTTATAAGACATGGTGATTTAAAACCATCAATTACGTTGCCTTGACTTAGATCAATGTTAGGAAGTAATAGAATACTCTTCCTGTTATAGCTACATATCGGACGTAGTTTAACCTTAACTTCCTAAAATGCAAAGGGTCTAATTCAATTTAGCCTTATTCATAATATAAAAGAATTACTATTCAATCATGAAGTATTCGGTTACATAATTTTTACAAGGCTTACTTAGAGAATCCGACTAGCTCCCATGGCATATAGTAATAAAAATGCACTCTCATTCATTCAGACCTAAGAAGTTCAATCCAACAAATAAAAATGCAGCCACATAAGTAACAATCTCCCCATTTCATTTATTTCCAAGCCATACAATTACAACTTATGCACTTCGGCACATTTGATACAATAATCAACAACAAAAGAATATCTTTCTTCCTATAGTACAATTAGAGAAATCAAGTTGGAATTCATCATAAAAACTAGATTAAACAATCTGAGCATCATATCAGATCTGCGTGCCTTTACCACTTACGATGTCCATCTACAAAAATTGCTAGCATAGGTCAGTTCAGTGAACTGAGCATGATAAGCACTAATTCTTAAAACAATTGCATTCCACTAATTGTTTTCATTAAAAAACCTGTTTAAATGAAATCCTTAAACATGAATCAGGCTATTCATCTTTCTACAATTCTAATATGACTTTAAAACATAACTCATATTATAGCTTCCAGTTAAACTTAAATATTTTCAGATGATTCATCATATATTAGAGACTAAGAAGAAACAAAATGAATCTACAATATCCATCCATCTGAAAACCAAGGACAGTAATAATCCAACAAAATTACTCCATTCAAGAATGAATTCCTACCAGTACGTGTATCCAACAGATGTGCATTTAACAATTCAAGCAAAGACAGATTATAACCTCCAGCAAGTTCAACTGACGGGATTCCTTTATACTCATAGCATTATTTCAATGACATTGATAAGTATACCAACTTCTACTACAATACTACTTTTATAAAAGTGGATAACCGAATAACTCAAACAGGGTAATAATATAACTGTAGATAAGGAAAGAAGACTTCGGTCAAGAGTCAGTACTTACCATTCTCTCCTCATAAATTTAACAGTCTATTCATCTTATACCCGTACCGTAGAGTTCTCATAGAGATACAAAAGAAGGGAGCACTCATAATTTCCAGAAAAGGGAGAGAATATTTTCGTATTCCAAAAGTCCTATATCAACATATACTTTACAGACTTAAGAGAAAGAAACAGAGGCATTCAGATCTCCATTCCAAACAAGTTCAGGACTGTACCAACTTCCCAGGAGTAATGCATAGACATTCAATCTTGAATTCAATTAGGGAAGAAGAGAAAGCAAGAAAATCAACACCCAATTTTACCATTAGCTGTAATCTGGTAAACTATTTAATAGGTCATCCTTAGATTCCTAGGCTCTTGCAATTTATCATTAACAAAAGCCACAAATTTTTATAAACAAAATACATATACGTTCAAATATCACCACAATCCCGATCCAAATAAAATAGTCTACCCTTCACCCAGGGACTCGAATCATTTTAGACTACGAGTGAGGGTAATTGCTATCATTACTTACCAATAGGTAACACTAACTATTTACACTGGATAATTTGTTATTGCATTCAAGGATACCAAACAAATAGCACTTCCAGTGTTAATAGATGAATTCTATTGACAAATTTCAAGGTCACTACAGGCAACATCAACACAGTCATTCATATTCTAAAATAAAACTAATTTCCATTCATGCAGACCTAAGATCACCCACAAATTGTTAGGAAACGGGGTTCATCAAGTAAATTTTCACTGGGTCCCAACTGTGTTCTAATATCCAAGTGAAAATCACAAAGAAAACAATAGCTACACCAAATGTTTCATCATTTTCATAACCCATAATCAATGAACATCCATACCCTTTTCAACAGAGATACAAGCTTGTGTTAAAACATATTTCTTACGCATGCGACTAAACCTATCAAGCTCTATAGAAGGAACTACAATTTCCTCAAAATCCAACTATATATTCACCTGAAACTGTCAAGCAATAAAAGAGCTCATACGACTAAGAAATAATCAATGAACCAACCAAATTAGACACAACAATGCTTTTGTGTCATTCTCTACACAAAAATCATCCAACACAACGTCTAACATGGTACAGTTTGGAAACTCATTACCTCCATCGAACAAAGAGACATAAAACACGTCTACAGAAGACGATACATACATATAGTATTCATAGCAAGGCAAGAAAACCAAAAGAACAGATTCAATATGGTCTACGTATGACCAAGGTTTCCCAAATCGTCAAGAATGAAGAAAACCAATACATTGCTACCAGCCTAGGCCGACTGTACAAAAAAAAATCATCTGAACAGAGTTGTTCTAATGAAAGCATTTAAAGCAAAGCAATATTTTTAAAAGTCAGGGCCTATCATGCCTGATAGTTTCAAATATTCGAAGAAGACCTCAGAATGTGCTCGCACCTTCTCTTCTTCTTCCATGAAAAATTAAACAACAATAAATTATTACCTTCATGCCTTATATACTTCCCCCGACAGAGAAGGAAGCTAGAAACTCTCAAAGTTGCCATACAACACAAAGTAGACGGCTGGTTTGAAGAACCAGTGCTCAAGCAGAGTGAAAAACGGAATGCATGGAAAACCAAACAACCAAACAATATTCCACTTGCATGCCTTCCCAAGCAATCCGCGCTCGGGAACCAAAGTTCATTAATTGCATTAACTTCCATCCTCCCGCCTATTTTCCATTGCCACCGACCACCAAAATTGGTGATCGCCACAAGAAAACAAACAAACATTCCCATCCTTGGTGATATTGCCACGTCGGTTTATATTAGCCATTTGCAACCTCTGCCAAACCTAACAGCATCCCAAGTCCTTCTACCTTATCCCCCTCTTAAATGCCATGGAAAACACCGCCCATGACTCACGACCCTTCTTAGGTCCCCCTCCCTTCTTATCATTAGTTAAGATAGGTTAGAAACTTAGGCTAGCTCATAGGGTATGACATTAGTCTCACTTCCATAGCGTTAGGTGTAGTTAACCCTTAGGAGCATTAAGCTCATAGTTTAGGGCTAGGTTAGATTAGCAATTATTTTAACCGATAGGTTATAGTTTAGGTTAAGACTATTAACCTTAACGAATCTAGTCTAGGTCCCCAAAATAGGACCAATCAGTGTTAGAGTCCATACTGGATAAAACATTCCTGTAAGGAGTCTATTCGGCATCAATAAATTAAGCTTTCGGTATAACATAAACATCTTACTTGGCTTAAGGTCCAGGCCTTCCTGATGTTACGATATCTGGAACCAAATTCCATTTATCATGATCAGCCTGAGTTAAACTTCGGGATTGATCATTCAAAACTCATTCAGACCTTGTAACTTTCGTAAGGTCAATAAATTTTGTTCATCCTAAATAAACTTAAAACATTCCTTGGATCAATGCAACTGATCCAAGGCTGAGTCATAAAGGTGGATAAATCCACAATTCATCCAGAAATCAGGTTGAGAACTCAAGTGCAAGAATGAAAGAAACAAAAGAGTCCAAGCATATTCCGGCTTAGTCAAAGATCTTCAAGAGTAAGAGTATACAACCCATATCAAGAATGACTTCCCAAAACCAAAGGAACATGTCCTTATACTGAAGAAATCATTTATCAATACTTGAATGCTCTGGAGAAAGTAACAACAGTTCGGGGTGTTACATGCTTCCCTCCTAAAAGATTCATCATCCCGATGATTACATCCTTTGATTTACCTTTAGGTTAATCAATTCATTGGTTTACAAACCAAATTACCATTTTCAACTTGAATAATTCCGGAAGTCAATAACATGGTACAATTTATTCAACTTTGATATTGTTTGTGACAAAGATGGCTTACATAAAGACATGAAAAGATAATTCCATAATAATTATATATTTTTTTCAGTCAACAGATTCCATTCTGTTCAAAAAGAAAAGGAAAAGCAATTTTCATCTCTTCCAAATTTTCCCAAGTTGCACTTTCTTCGTTAAACTGGTCCCACTGGACCTTACATTGCCGTATTTCATGATTTCTCAAATGCAATTGGCGAGTTTCCAGCACTCGTGTGGGTTTAACCACGATTATTCCTGGGTCTTGGACCTGTAAGGAATTCCAATTTAAAACATGTGACAAGTCTGAAACGTATTTCTTAAGCAAAGAAATATGGAAAACATCATGCATGCGAGACAAAGCAGGTGGTAATGCTAATCGGTAAGCTACAGGATTGATTACTTCAACAATTTCGAAAGGTCCCACATAACAAGGTGACAACTTGGCAGCCTTGCCAAAAGTTATAGAAATATTTCTGGGTTTAACACGAAGAAAAACCTTTTCACCAAGTTCAAACTTTTGATATACCCGCTTTAGGTCAGCATAGCTCTTCTACCTATCTACTGCTTCTTTCAATCGTTCATGAATCATTTTAACTTGTTGTTCCATTTCAGTGAGGATTTCTGATCCAATTACCACTCTATCCTCAATACTATCCCAACTAATAGGGGTTCTGCACTTTCTCCCATAAAGTGCCTCAAAAGGTGCCATTTTAAGAGAAGAGTGATATGTACTTGTTGTATGCAAACTCAACTAATGGGAGATATTCTTCCCATTTATCTTTGTTGATCCATGCAATACATTCGTAACATATCTTCCAACACCGATTTACTCTCTCGGTTTATCCATCCATTTCTCGGATGATATGCATAACTAAAGTTTAGTTTAGTTCCAAGAGCTGTATTATTAGCGTTTGCCAAAATCTTGATGTCATTCTAGGATCCTGTCACAAATATAATCAATTATGGTACTCCATGTAACCTAAAAATTTCATGCACAAATCTTTTGGCTAACACTTATGGAGAATCATCCTTTAGATTTCAGCGATGAAATGAGCTACTTTTGTTAGTTTGTCTACAACTACCAAGATAACATCATGTTTATTTCTCGACATAGGCAGCCCTTGTACAAATTCCATGCTTATTACTTGCCATTTATCTTTGCGGTATGCTATTGGGATATAATAGACCAGCGAGGGTGCATGTGTTCTCGCCTTAACCCGCCGACATTCCGGATAATGAGTCACAAAATCAATAACATCCTTTTTCATTCCTTTCCGAAGTATTGTTGTTTTAGATCAGCAAGCATTTTAGTAAACCCGGTGTCCGAAAAAAGGGCGAATTATGAAATTCAACTAACAATTTCTTTCTCAAATCATTTAGCAAAGGTATGTATACTCTGTTTTCATAACGTAAGATTCCTTCATTATCAAAATGAAAACCTTTATACCTTTCATCTTTTGGTTCTACAGCAAGTGTTGCTTTTACTTGCTGAAAGTATATATCAGATTCTGAGGCACTTTTTACCTCATCTTTAAACTGAGTTCTTAATGTTATAAGAGCAGAAATGTGCTTCCTACGACTTAGAGCATCTGCTACTCTATTCTCTTTTCCTTTGATGTAGCTAATATCAAAATCATATTGAGACAAAAACTCTAACCACCTTCATTGTCTTGCATTTAGATTAAGTTGAGTGAAAATATATTTCAGCCCTAAATGATCAGTTTTCAACTCAAAAGGTTTCCCAAGTAAATATTGTCTCCAAACTTGAAGCGCATGAACAATTGCAGCAAGCTCTAAATCATGAGGGGCATAATTCAGCTCATGTAACTTAAGTTTTCTACTTTCATATGCTATGACTTGATTATTTTGTAACAAAACACCTCCAAGGCCTTCCCCAGAAACATTTGTTACAACATTAAAGTCTCCATTAGGGTCTGGTACAGCTAATATAGGTGTTGAAGTCAACTGACTTTTCAAACTTTTAAAAGCAGCTTCACACTTATCATTCCAAATAAATTTCCTATCCTTCTTCTTGTAATGAAGTTATCGGTGCAACCACTTTAGAAAAATCCTTAACAAATTTTCTATAATAACTGCAAGGCCCATGAAGCTTCTTACTTCGTGTACATTCTTTAGTGCAGTCACTCGGTTATTGCCACTATTTTTGAAGGATCTCTTGTTATTCCTTCTTTACTAATGACATGACCAAAATATTGAACTTCAGTATCAAAGAAAGAACATTTGGATAACTTACCATATAACTTTCTTTTTCTCAAAATTTCCAAAACTATCTTCAAATGCTCATTGTGCTCTTCAACACTTTTAGAATATATGAGAATATCGTCCAAGAATACAAGCACAAACTTGTCCAAATATTCTTGAAAGATATTATTCATTAAGTTCATAAAAGCTGCGGGTGCATTAGTTAATCCAAAGGGTAGAACCGTGAATTCATAATGTCTGTACCTAGTTCGGAAAGTTGTTTTATGAATATCTTCTTCCTTAATTCTTAATTGATGGTACCCAGATCGAAGATCTATCTTGGAATAAACCGATGCTCCACGCATCTGATCAAATAGATCGTCAATTCTTGGAAGTGGGTATCTATTCTTGATTTTTTCTTTGTTTAACATCCGATAATCAATACACAGTCTAAGTGTTCCATCTTTTTTCTTTACAAATATTACTGGCGCTCCCAAGGTGAAACACTTGGCCTAATCAAACCTTTAGACAAAAGTTATTGCAATTGTGCCTTAAGATCGACTAACTCTATAGTAGTCATCTGATAAGGTTCCTTAGAAATAGGTTCCGTCCCTGGTTTGATTTCAATGGTGAAGTCAAATTCCCTTTTGGGTGGTAAACCTGGTAATTCCTCCGGAAATACAACTTGAAACTTTGTAACAGTGGGTATCGTTTCATGGAATCACCGTCTTCTTCTAAAAATTCAGATATCTTTACTACATATAAAGTACATCCTTTGTTCTTAGCCTTTTTAAGTTACATAAATTTGTGATTTTCCTAACTGAAATTTCCCGTTTCACACCTTGAATCTCTGTTGTTTTCAGCTGATCATCTAAACATCTTATATTCTTTTCAAAGCAGTCTACTTTTTCTTTATGGTCAGCTAACCAATTGACACCGATGACAACGTCATAGGATCCCAAAGGTGCAATGTAGAGGTCAACTTCCGTGGAAAAGTTAGGTAAGTCAAGGACTGCCCCAAAAAGACACATACTCACTGTATGAATAGAGTTATTACCATACTTTATACGGTCCAAGATTTATCCATTTTTCCATCTTTTCTTTTAAGTTTAGAAGTGATTTTACTATAAATAAAACATTCAAGTAGCTCTGTATCAAAAAGAATAGTGACAGTATGCCAAATAACTTACCCGAACCTCTATAGGTGTCACTTACTTTTCAGCTTTCTTATCAACTACTCTGCAAAGCATGTATCATATGCTTTGTAATTACGATCATCCTTCTTGAAAGGGCATTGATTTGTGTAGTGATCCTTTCCACAATTATAGCAGCCTCCTACAAGTCCCTTTTAGGCTCAAAATTACTTCCAGACCTTAAAATTATCACGTTGTCCTCCATAGGGCTTCGCCCATTGTTATAATTCTTGGCAAAACTATCCCTTACATTTCAAAGAGGCTTATTCTTTCGTTTTCTTATTATTATCCACTTTGAAACTTACTTGTTTCCAAAATTTTCCATGGCCCCTTCTTGGTGTGCAGTGAAGTTGAATAAGGGTTTGCAACCTTCTTCCACACTTCCTCTTTATGAGTAAAAATAGCCTTTAATTTCTGTTCTTGCCTTATGGATTTTTCAACAACCCCTTCCATAGTGGTTGGGCTGTGAACATCGACCTCTCCTCCTATCACGGGATTTAGTCCCATGATGGATTTCCATATTCTCAACTTCTCGTCAGTTTTATATCGCAGTATTACTTGAGAAGTTTCGTAAACCACTCCCGTATTCGATTCTGATTAGCTTTCCTTGAACTAAGTTCGGGAATTCTGTCATTTTCGATCATAGAAAAGTTGTGGCAGCCAACGTTGCCTAAAATAGCCTTTAAATTGATCCCAAGTGATATTGGTCTCATCAATATTTAGCTCAGATTTACTGATTGTCCCACCATGAAGATGCTTCATGGGAAAGGCGATAGGCTCCCAAATAGCTTTGGTTTCCTCCAAGAAGTTTCTTATTGCAAAGTACTTCTCCATCTCGTTGAGCGAGTTCTCAACTCCATCTCCTAATGTGGTGCCATCGTATTTAGGTGGACTTATCCTTTTATATCATTAGTGAATTCATTTGCCGCTTTGACCTTTTTGTTTTCTGGTTAGACGGGTACATTTCAGTGTTATTACCAACACCCATATCGGGGTTGTCCTCGGGAGGTAGCTAATTGTTGTTACCGGCTTCATCATCCTCCTCATTTCCCACTTACTTGTTGTTCAAGTATAGCCAAACGATATCTTGTGTCCAATAGGGCAGCAAGGATCTCATCAAGCTTTTGGGTTGTTGCCCCCCCCTCTAGTGGAGCATTATTCGCAACATTCCCCCTTGTTCTAACCATTTTCTGTTACAAGAAAATTTAGGTTTTTATCAGATTATGGACACAATATGTCCAAGAGCTACAACCTTCAGCTCTGATACCAAGATGTAACATCCTCATTTTAGAACATTAGAACAAGAATTTTTTTTTGAAAAGTGCTTTCTAGTTCTAAATACATAATTTAGAACTCACAGATCATAACAATCATTCTTATAACAGATAACCATATGCAGCTGTAATGACTCGGTGTACCACCGATCTATTCATTCCATGACTCGGTGAACTACCGATCTATTCATGAGTATCATAGAGTTGGCATTTTTATTAGAACACTTCACTCTAGCGGTTCTCTTCCCTAATCTAGGATTTCATAATGCTCTATCCAAGGAACCTATCTGAATAATTGTTACCATCATTCATCGGCATCACGTCCCTTAGACTAGGTGACATAGGACAATGCAATCAGCTTGTGATACTTTGGCCAAAGATTTGAAACATATTGTTCATGTCTCTTATTCCTTGACGGCATACTCGTCAATCTGGAATACGTCCTTCACCCCACTCCGATGTTATATAGAACGTCTTATACTGACTTCTATCTGTCTCCCCTGTCCCAAGTTTTCACTTAGGAACGAATTAATATCATACTCACGTTATGAGGATGCTCTTGAAGACTAGGGGTAAGCTGACATACTGGGTCACCCACTGTAACCCCATGTGTCAATGTACCCCGAGTCTCAAAGGGCTGCCTCATAGCATGTCTATGATCCTAACCGGTCCCAAAGGAAAATCTTGTTCCAGTTTCAAGGGTCAATCTTAACGATCAATGTAAAGGGTGTTGCCATAAGTCACCTGCATTGTTGTATCCTCGAGAAGATCCTAATCTTCTCAAAGGTATAGCCTTGCAGTTGTCATGTGCCAACATCCTACAATACTGCCTCAGAAAGATTTACATAACTTCAAAAAGTTACTTAAGTTGAGTTAAATTTGAATTAAAGGTCCTCCTAACTTGAGAGTCCCTTCCCAACCCAGAATTTCATACCTTGAGTTGCCTTACGTAATTAAGTTCAATTTTCACAGGGAGAAGTTTAATAAGATTTATGACCTCGTCAAGGCATCCATCGCTTCCTGAAAATCTTATTTCCTCATAATAGAGAAATAGCCCTAAGTCCTCTCTTAAGGAAGCTAACTAAACCTATAAGGGTTTATATCGACTCAGAAGACCGAGATTTATCTTACTGATTGTCATAAGACATGGTGATTTAAAACCATCAATTATGTTGCCTTGACTTAGATCAATGTTAGGAAGTAATAGAATACTCTTCCTGTTATAGCTACATATCAGGGCGTAGTTTAACCTTAACTTCCCTAAAATGCAGTGGTCTAATTCCAATTTAGCCTTATTCATAATATAAAAGAATTACTATTCAATCATGAAGTATTCGGTTACATAATTTTTACAAGGCTTACTTAGAGAATCCGACTAGCTCCCATGGCATATAGTAATAAAAATGCACTCTCATTCATTCAGACCTAAGAAGTTCAATCCAACAAATAAAAATGCAGCCACATAAGTAACAATCTTCCCATTTCATTTATTTCCAAGCCATCCAATTACAACTTATGCACTTTGGCACATTTGATACAATAATCAACAACAAAAGAATATCTTTCTTCCTATAGTACAATTAGAGAAATCAAGTTGGAATTCATCATAAAAACCATATTAAAATATCTAAGCATCATATTAGATCTGCGTGCCTTTACCACTTACGATGTCCATCTGCAAAAATTGCTAGCACAGGTCAGTTCAGTGAACTGAGCATGATAAGCACTAATTCTTAAAACAATTACATTCCACCAATTGTTTTCATTAAACAACCTATTTAAATGAAATCATTTCATCAAATCCTTAAACATGAATCAGGCTATTCATCTTTCTACAATTCTAATATGACTTTAAAACATAACTCATATTATAGCTGCCAGTTAAACTTAAATATTTTCAGATGATTTATCATATATTAGAGACTAAGAAGAAAATAAATAAATCTACAATATCCATCCATCTGAAAACCAATGACAATAATAATCCAACAAAATTACTCCATTCAAGAATGAATTCCTACCAGTACGTGTATCCAACAGATGTGCATTTAACAATTCAAGCAAAGATAGATTATAACCTCCAAAGAAGTTCAACTGACGGGATTCCTTTATACTCATAGCATTATTTCAATGACATTGATAAGTATACCAACTTCTAATACAATACTACTTTTATAAAAGTGGATAACCGAATAACTCAAACGGGTAATAATATAATCGTAGATAAGGAAAGAATACTTCAATCAAGAGTCGACTTACCATTCTCTCCTCATAAATTTAACAGTCTATTCATCTTATACCCGTACCGTAGAGCTCTCATAGAGATACAAAAGAAGGGAGCACTCATAATTTCTAGAAAAGGGAGAGAATATTTTCGTATTCCAAAATTCCTATATCAACATATACTTTATAGCTTAAGAGAAAGAAACAGAGGCATTCAGATCTCCATTCCAAACAAGTTCAGGACTGTACCAACTTCCCAGGAGTAATGCATATACATTCAATCTTGAATTCAATTAGGGAAGAAGAGAAAGCAAGAAAATCAACACCCAAGTTTACCATTAGCTCTAATCTGGTAAAACTGTTTAATAGGTCATCCTTAGATTCCTAGGGTCTTGCAATTGCTCATTAACAAAAGCCACAGATTGTTATAAATGAAATACATATACGTTCAAATATCAGTCCACAATCCTGATCCAAATAAAATAGTCTACCCTTCACCCAGGACTCGAATCATTTTAGACTATGAGTGAGGGTAACTACTATCATTACTTACCAATAGGTAACACTAACTATTTACACTGGATAATTTGTTATTGCATTCAAGGATACCAAACAAGTAGCACTTCCAGTGTTAATAGAAGAATTCTATTGACAAATTTCAAGGTCACTACAGGCAACATCAACACAGTCATTCATATTCTAAAATAAAACTAATTTCCATTCGTGCAGACCTAAGATCACCCACAAATTGTTAGGAAACGGGGTTCATCAAGTAAATTTTCACTGGGTCCCAACTGTGTTCTAATATCCAAGTGAAAATCGCAAAGAAAACAACAGCTACACCAAATGTTTCATCATTTTCATAACCCATAATCAATGAACATCCATACCCTTTTCAACAGAGATACAGGCTTGTGTTAAAACATATTTCTTACGCATGTGACTAAACCTATCAAGCTCTATAGAAGGAACTACAATTTCCTCAAAATCCAACTATATATTCACCTAAAAGCTGTCAAGCAATAAAAGAGCTCATACGACTAAGCAATAATCAATGAACCAACCAAATTAGACACAACAATGCTTTCCGTGTCATTCTCTACACACAAAATCATCCAACACAACGTCTAACATGGTACAGTTTGGAAACTCATTACCTCAATCGAATAAAGAGACATAAAACACGTCTACAGAAGATGATACATACATATAGTATTCACAGCAAGGTGAGAAAACCAAAAGAACAGATTCAACATGGTCTACGTATGACCAAGGTTTCCCAAATCGTCAAGAATGAAGAAAACCAATACATTGCTACTAGCCGAACCGATTTGTACAAAAAAAAATCATCTAAACAGAGTTGTTATAATGAAATCATTTAAAGGAAAGCAATCTTTTTGAAAGTTAGGGCCTATCATGCACGATAGTGTCACTTAAAATTTTGAAGAAGACCTCGAGAATGTGCTCGCACCTTCTCTTCTTCTTCCATGAAAGATTAAACAACAATAAATTATTACCTCCATGCCTTATATACTTCCCCTAATAGAGAAGGAAGCTAGAAACTCTCAAAGTTGCCATGTAACACGAGTGTAGGCGGTGGTTCAAGAACCAAGTGCTCAAGTAGAGTGAAAATGAATGCATGGAAAACCAAATAGCCAAACAATATTCCACTTGCATGCCTTCCCAAGCAATCCGCACTCGGGAACCAAAGTTCATTAATTGCATTAACTTCCATCCTCCCGCCTATTTTCCATTGCCACACCACCACCAAAATTGGTGATCGCCACAAGAAAACAAACAAACATTCCCATACTTGGTGATCTTGCCACGTCGGTTTATATTAGCCGTTTGCAACCTCTCGCCAAACTCCGACTGAAGATCCCAAGTCCTTCTACCTTATCCCCCTCTTAAATGCCATGGAAATCACCACCCATGACTCGCAACCCTTCTTAGGTCCCCCTCCCTTCTTATCATTAGTTAAGATAGGTTAGAAACTTAGGCTACCTCATAGGGTATGACATTAGTCTCACTTCCATAGCGTTAGGTGTAGTTAACCCTTAGGAGCATTAAGCTCATAGTTTAGGGCTAGGTTAGATTAGCAATTGTTTTAACCGATAGGTTATAGTTTAGGTTAAGACTATTAACCTTAATGAATCTAGTCTAGGTCCCCAAAATAGGACCAATCAGTGTTAGAGTCCATACTAGATAAAACATTCCTGTAAGGAGTCTATTCGGCATCAATAAATTAAGATTTCAAGATAACATAAACATCTTACGGCTTAAGGTCCAGGCCTTCCTGATGTTATGATATCTCGAACCAAATTCCATTTATCATGATCAGCTTGAATTAAACTCCGGGATTGATCATTCAAAACTCATTCAAACCTTGTAACTTTCGTAAGGTCAATAAATTTTGTTCATCCTAAATAAACTTAAAACATTCCTTGGATCAATGCAACTGATATAAGGCTGAGTCATAAAGGTGGATAAATCCACAATTCATCCATAAATCAGGTTGAGAACTCAAGTTCAAGAATGAAAGAAACAAAAGAGTCCAATCATATTCCCACTCAGTCAAAGATCTTCAAGAGCAAGAGGATACAACCCATATCAAGCATGACTTCCCAAAACCAAAGGAACATGTCCTTATACTAAATAAATCATTTATCAATACTTGAATGCTCTGGAGAAAGTAACAACAGCTTCGGGTGTTACATGGGGTGGTGGTCGATATCTAGGTACAAAATTGTGGGAATTGAAAGGTGAAAGGAATAAGTTGCTACAGGTGCTTTTCAAGTCAAAGGATTGCTTCTAAAAAGTGACCAAAGATGGAGATGAATGAAGGGACAATATAACACAAGGTAAGAAGAGGCCATAACAACTACTAGTGGAAGGTGCAGTGACAAGGTACTTGAGCACAAGGAAGCACGCTGAAGAGAAGTTTGTAACCAGAGGGTAGGAAGGCATGCTAGAAGGTTATAGCTAGGGCGTGAAGATGTACCATGTGGAAAGAATAAAGTTGGTCAATCAATGAGAGGATATTTGGTAGGTGAAGGAGCAATAAATGCATCAAAAAATTGAAAATCTATATAAGGATGGGATGCGAGTTCATTTTTACCATTTGATTAAGAGTATTTGAAAAGAGAAAAGTGTGAAGAGTCGAGTGATCAAATTGAGGTGCAAAAGGTGTGTAGCTGGTTGTGATGAAGAGATCTATGCACGAAAGAGCTTGTATCCCCAGGTGGTGAAGGGTTTAAGTGAAGCAAAGCAACAAAGAGGAGCTATGGCGCGTGATTTTACCTAGGGCACACTGAATCGAGATAGGGTTTTGATTCACACATTTTAGAATTCAAGAGGTGAGTATCTACAAAGGATTTCAAGGTAGAAATGGCACCCAAGAAAGTAGTTATAGCAGGATTGAAGGGAAAAAAGAAGGTGGTCATAGAAGAAGAGGAGATGGCTCTGAAAAAAATTCTGAAATGTAATATCCAGAGGGGGTCATCGTAGGCCAAGAGTTAGATTCTCACATAAGGAGAAGCAAGGTGAGTGAGTACAACCACTGTACCATAGAGAATAAGAAGGAGCTTGATGCCTTGTTGAACACAAAGATGAATAAACGCATGGTGGAAGACATGCGGTGTATGATGATGTTGGCGAGAAGCTCTTGAAGAAGATTAGATTTTACCAACTATATGAGCTCCCTTACTTCGGGAAATATGAGCCCTTGTACTAGTGGCTCATGAGTAGAGTGCATGAATATTTTTTCTACTTTACAGGGACACATAGCCGGAATCTTAGCTGCGTTAATCTCGTGGTAACAGATTGAAGGGCACAAGAGAATATTTGAAATATGATTTAATAGAAAAGGCCACAATATTGGAGACTAGAAAGGAGTTGGGGTACACAAAGGGTCCACGTGGCATGGACATAGATAAACTAAAGAAGTATCTAGTTGTGCAAGCAGCCACACATCTTGTTATGAAGCTAAATGACCGTGAAAGGTGATCACAAGTGAACACCATGTGTCTCGCATGTTTCTAAAAAAATGTCCGAGGGGGTGGTATACAACATTTCACTTTATAGTGTAGAAACTATCATTGAAGAAGCACGCTACTGGAGGAAAGATCAGCTATAAATTTGTTCTGTTGTCATTGCTGGTGTTCATGGAGATCAGTACACGATGGACAAAAAGAGAAGATATGGGAGTATCCCATAGAGCACAAGTCACCTACAGAATTCCTCAAAAGTACTTGTGTGAAGGACCCATGACAAACAAATCAAGAAAAGGGTTGAGAAATGGTACGATAGGCTTTATACACCCTTGAAGAAGAATGGTGCATCCCCAAAGACTTTCCTTCAGTGGTTGGAAAGGCAATTTAGTTTGTTGTATACCAACACTTTTGCATAGCGTGGTTCACCATAAGGGATGGAGTATGGATCCCTTAGTGTAAGTTACCATATGCCTTCATAACAAGGTACTTATAGGCATCGTACGAGGTTCTCGACGCATGACACCTAATGTTCAATGTGGACAAGGTATACAAAGTGACTACCACACACTAAGGAAAAAATATGTGTATCCAAGATGGGGTGCATATATTGAAAGGATCATTTCAAAGGTATTGAGCATTAAACCATAAGTTTGGCTATGGGAGATATTGGAGCAAAGATCTTAGTGTACCTCTAATGTGGCCCAAGTTGGAGAATAATAAGTATGTGTAAGATGATTTTGCACTTCTAGCACCACCAAAATCTAATCATACCATGGAGAAAATTTCAGTGCCTAAACCCACATAACCAATTAAAGTAGAGGATGAGGAGGATGAGTGCGAGGATAGTGGTGGTTTGGAATATAGAGGTAGAAGACATCCTACGAATAAGGATGAAGTTGAGTGCGCCACTACACCACCTCACCACAAGAGGGGGATGATGATGACTTGGATACGTTCCAAGGAGAGAATATATTTAAGAGAGTGTTTAGGAGAACAAGGAACCAAGGTGCTACTCCGTAAATAGTGCACAAATCACCCAGAATCTCTCCACATAAGGAGATAACTACAAAAGGATAAGGAAACTAAAGTTGAATGAGGAGGCGGAAGAGTCAAAGGAAAGTGTGCCTAATTCTCCTACACCTCCAAAGAATGTAGAAGAACAAAAAGATGAAGAAATGAAGGAAGGAGAAGAGGAGGAAACGGAACATATGAGACAGTACGAGAGACTTCTCGGACATGGAGACACAAGTCCTATATCCGGAAGCTCAAGTTCCTAAGCACTAGGTCAAGAAGAACAAGTGGGGAGCACATTCCACCACCATGGGTTATGCGGAGGACATAGGTAAAATTGTACATGCCTGTTTCTAGAGTTCACTAACGCAAAAGGAATTGTATGGCTGGGAATTGATGGATGAAGATATGGCTACAATGCACACAAGAAAGTAGTTATCATGGTCGATGCACACGCACATGGATTAACTAGATTTTGATGTGTGTGAGGATTCATGCATATTGAGGAGGTTGAAAAATACACCTCAAGCTAGACACCTGACAATAAAGCCTACCGCCATGTTAGATGAACAGTGAGTAATGCATTGGTGACAGTCTCAACAGAGGTGGTGAGGTAGAATATGTACAAGGCTACCACAATTAGGGTGCTCGGGGAAGATATTAGAACTATGGATGGGGAAATAGCATTCTTAACACATTAAAGAGAGTTAGCAAAGAAAAAGAACTTTGTATTTATCAGTGTTGCAGAGGAAATTGTTGATAATGTCATAAGAGCTAGGCCACACTTAGAGCCAAAGGTGACAAAGAAATTTCCTTTGCAATACACTATGTAGGTACATTGGTAGACCTAGTGCTTGAAGATGAACCTCTGTGCATGCCAGCACCAAAAGATCCAACGACAAGATACGGAATGAGAGAAGGCTTCAGTGATGTAGAATATTGCATCATATGAAGGACTACTATAAGTGTTGTAAGAAGAACTGAAGAAATTAGACCAAGCCTTGAACATCTGCATAGCTCCAGAGGTGCTCATCAACATAAAAACCTTGGAGGAGAACAATGAGGTCCAAAAAGTGATGAAGGACGAAACATTGGGCCACATAGAAAGATTATCAATGGTTAAATAGAAGTGTGAGGCCCTAGCAGTAGCCTAAGAACCACACAAGAATTGGTTGGAAGAGCTTGGGAAGCTCATTGCATAGAAGATGGATTTACTAGAGGGAAGGATGACTACAATGTCTAGCATTGTGTTGGTCTTGTAGAATGAGAAAGGAGAGATCAAGAAATATGAACTAGATTCCATTGTTGTGGACATTCTAGAAAAAGTAGGGGAAGCACTCGCCTAGTGGCGACCTTGGAGGCTGAAATAAAACAAGAATATCCTGAATTAGTTGTTCAGGGTTGCGAAAAAAGACTCGCAGATTAAAAAAATTATTTCATTTATCAAAATTCTTTCCATTCTTCTATTATTTGGTTCATTTTGAAGATGATCATTGTCGAGGTGACAATGAAATTAGTGTGGGGTAATTTTTATCAGAGAACACTTGACAGAAATCACACAAGAAGTCCACGTGGGAAAGCAAGTCATATTCAAAGGTGTGAATGGATAGGGAGAACACACACGTGGGGCGGTTTAGCTTTCTGGAATTAGCCGTTTTGCTCATGAAGGTCTATTTTTAGAGATGGCATGCAGAGCACACAAACAAGGTAGAGACGTGTGCGCCATGCATTGGATATTTTTGGAGGATTGATACAAATCACTTTGCATGGACATAGGCTAGAAATAGATCTACTATTGTTAGTTAAGTACCAGTAGTCTATTGTTAGCACACTTGTATGTGTGGCTATTTTTGTAACGACACGTGGCTAATAATAACATGTGACCTATTTTGAGAATTGACAAGTGGTGAAGGGAAAGTCCCCACCCTTATAAGTATGTAGTAAATTATGTAATAGAGAGATCAACATATACAGATATATGCATACATAGTGAGATTATGTCGTTAAATATGTTACATGCATACTAATGTTATTGTAATGAAGTTTTTGTATACTTATTGCATTGAATATAATGGAGGATGTTGGCTGAACATAAGTGTTAGTTCTATGTGTATCTGAATCTAGTATGTTTTTTATCTCATCATGATTAATATTTAGTTATGTTCTCCCTTAGAGATAGATTTGGTATGCTAGTGTTATCTCGTTTTAGTGATTTCAGCTAAAAATAAGATAACCATAGAAAAAATTTGGACATATCTCTTAAAATTCCCCTTTGAAGGAGATTTTTGGGTTTTCAGTTTTCATTGCATGAAAGCATGTTTCTTGCATGTTACATGTCTGATGTTCCCCAAAACCTGAAACCCGATTGTCTTAGCAGTGTGTTGGGTTTTCAAAACTCCCAAGCATCGGAACATGCTTTATCCAATGCATGTTTCATGTCGTGTGATTCCTAAAACTTGAAACTGAATGAAGCCTTTGTGTCGAGATTTCGAGACTTAGAAGCATCTCAACATCTCATGCATCATGCTTCATGTTTTCCAAAACCCAAAACCTGAATTAAACCAAACCCTTTGTGTCGGAGTTTTCGACGCTCCACGCATGATGACATGTCATTAATGTCCAGTTGTCTAGTAGTTGGCACACGCATCAAGTGAGGTGTAATTAATGTTAGGGTTTTATAAATAGGTGGTTTTCCATGTCATTTGTTACCTAGTATGTTTTTGATGCGTTGGATTTTTGTGCATGCTTCTTCCACCTCCAGACCCGATTGAGCTTCCCAGTCAATTTCACCGTCCATTCTTGATCATTTTTTGATCTAATTGAAGGTATTCTTCTCTTCTTTATATTTTGAAGATTTTTGGGTTATTTGTGAAGGGATTGATTGGGGTTTTCTTTTCTTTTTCTTCTTCTTTATTGTTTTAGGGTTTTAGGTTGTTTTTCTTGTTTCTTGTCTTTTTCATGAGGGATCTCATTTGGAATTTACCCCTTAGGTTATTTACTTGTTGTAAGTTGTGGATTTCAAGGTTCTAAAATTCCTAAGTGATCATGAGATGGGGATTTTCATGATCTAACATATTAGAAACCCGATATACCTTTTCGGGTCTTGCAGGGTGCTCGACATCATCTAGTTTCTACCTTGTTTCAGGTTTTTAGGTTGCTCGACATCTCACTTTCTCCACCTTGTGTCGGGTCTTGTCAGGTGTTCAACATCCTCCAAGTTCCATAGTGTGTCGGTATTTCTACCGATTGACATCATCTCACTTCCGCCTTGTGTCGGGTTTTTGTCAATGCACCACATGCCCTAATTTCTGACATACACCCCGCTAGTGTTTTGGGTTTCTCAAGGTGCCCGACATCCTCCAAACTCCACTAGTTTTTAGGTTTTGTTGGTGTTTGACACAGCCTAATTTCTAACATACAATCCAATCAGTCGGGTTTTCAAAGGTATTTTGCAAGTTTGTAAACCCGCGCATGTGTCAAGTTTGTACACTTGTCCAACAAGCTTTCACACCCGACTACTCTTCCAGAAGTCATCAAGGCATTTTCAAGACTCCTCATGTCGAACCCTGGCCCATCTAAGGATAATTCAGGAAAGATGAAGTATAAATACCAAAAGATGGAGTCTTCTTCTTATGTAAGTTGTAATTATGACATCCAGGGACATAGAGCTCAACAATATAGATATGGAAGACTTCTAGAAAATAATTGAGGATTCTTCTCAGAATTCATGGATGAAGTCAATAGCCGGCAATGGTCTCCCTCTTGCAGTAGGATTTCCAATATCATCTCAATGCCTTGAATTCATCCTAGCTTGTGCTTCCCACTATGACTCAACCTCCCACTCAGTAAGAAATCAAGCAGGGGAGTCTATAGTGAAATTGGACGAAGATTATTTTGATCAACTCCTAAAGTTTCCCAAATTTACTAATACACATATTTACACTTTAAATTAGCATGAAAGGCCTAGGATAAAGATCAGGAAGACTGCATCAAGCATGTAAATAAGAATTTCTTGATCAAGGCTAAGCCAGTTGTTTCTAGGTTTCCTAAGGCGGTCCCTAGAAGTGATTTTATTCATCACCCTGTTAAGCCACTTATTTGGACTCCCAGATTTAAAAGAATTCCAAGGGTGGATGTACCAGTTCATGGTCATCATAAAGAAAAATGACCAAGGGATTGATTGGGGTAGCCTAATAAGTAATGAGATAGACTCCCAAATGAAAATGGTCTTGTCTACCTGGCAAGTTCTATATGATGTCATATGTCACCTATGCGGCAGTAGGCATGAGAAACTATCTAGGGCTGAATGCAAAGGGAAACCAAGAAATGGAACACATATATTAGTACCTCTCATAGTTGATGATAAAAGGGTCTAGAGGCTAATTTAGAAGAGTGAATGACGCATTCTTCTATAAAAACATTTACAGATTGGATCCTGATCTAAGGAAGAGAAGGGTTTCCGATGAAGCATGGACATAAGTGTCAAAATGGGGTTACATCTTCTTGCAATTCAAGAATTTTACTTATCTTTGGGTGGTAAGGTTCCACAGTAATCCTTTTCATTTTCCTAGGTTCCCAGGTGATGAACTAATCCATATGGAGTGGTCGATAATTTTTGGATTTTCACAAATTCCAACAAAGCAGGGAAAAATATGTCATCTCCTTCCCCATTTTTGTTTGAAGGTATACATGTTCCACTATGGTTAAGGCCAAGAATGTGGTGTACGAGCATCAGGAAAAATTGAAGAAGCACATGAAGATGAGGGAGGGACTCGACATCTGAGGAGTCCTCAAGTCATATGGAACCTTGTACTTGTATGTGCCCACTGTGGAAGATGTCTAGGTTGATCTTTGTGATGAATTTACCATCCGAAGAAAAGACAACAACAGACTGACACTTGAATAAATTCAAACGTTCAATTTGGCTGATATCCTTGAAGGAACCATAGATAATGAAAGTGTTCTGGAACCTAGGTATGAACATTTAGATGGAGACCAACTTGGATTCCCAGCCATTGATTGGTCTGTTGTTGAAAAATCTTCTATTACTGAAAGAGTTGCTCAAACTCTTATCCACACTAAGGCATGGCTCATTTCCTGGGGAATGAGTTATAAGAAAAAAGAGCTTTTCAAAAATAGCTACTTTAGAAGTGGGACCCTCCAAGGGAGAGAAGGAAAAGGATAAAATCCCTACCAAGAGGCAAATAAAGTTTAAGTTTTTCAGAAAAGGAGAAAAGCAAGGGGCTGAATCATCTGCTACTCCTACACAAATAGTTGAGATATTGGATTCACCTCCTCCACCAGAAAAAGGAGAAATTCTTTCAGAAATTGAGGTTGGTCAACCTCTTATTTCTCCTTTTGTTGATTGCTCATCAGAAGTAAGTCTTTCTCTTGCTTCTCAAGCCTTAACTTTAGAATCTTTACCTCCTCTCTCCCAATCTTCCTCATCTCATATTTCGACACCACTCTCATCAACCATGGCCAAAATTTTCTTCGACCTCTCACCTCTCTCTATTAGACCCATGATGGCCATAGAAATGCCTCCTCCTTCTGCACCTTCATTCCTTGAATCTATTCCCATAGTCACTACACTTGCACTCATTACCACTCCACAAGTAAATCTTCCTCCACCTACAGATACAACCATAACACCTCCGATTGGGGCAACTTCTTCCACTGTACCTCAATGGTTAATTGATCAGACCCCAAGGAAGAGGAAGGTGGTGGTTCCCCTACCAACCTTTGATTTCAATTCACTCAAGGCTTCTCTGCCATATCTCGCCAAGAAACCCAAAAGCAGCTTTCAAGGGTTTCGGTGGATGCATCAAGGCATAAGTTTGTAGATATTTCCACTCCCACAGCTGAAAAAACCGAGGATATAGCGGTTACTGATTATCAAATTACAAGGGTTGATCTGGGAAAAGTAACAATAGAAGGAGCACAACAGGATGCACGGATGCCATGAACGTGCTTTGCCAAAAGTCAAGAAAACAAAGGTAAAGCAGGATGAGCTTAAGGAGAAAGTTGAGCAATTGACAAAGGTACTACTCAAGCTTTTAAAGCCTTCTCAGTCAACACCGTCATCTTCTACCCCTACTCCTATAAGGTTTGATTTCTCATCGGTGCCTATGATTGAAAAGATCAACAAGAAGGGGATAATGGTTGAAGAATGGATAAAGAGGCTACTCCTACAAGGAAGAGAGGTCATAGATGACACAGTGGAGGTTTATAAATCCTTGGAGGAAATAAAGAAAGATGGTGACAAGATGGATGATGAGTTTTCATAGGAATTCGGGAACCTTGAATTAACTTTGGAAGCTCTCAATGCACTGAAACAGTTCCATCCCGGATCTTAATAGAAGAAGGAATCATTCCACATGGGGATAAGCATTTCTAGCTAGCCAAATCTATCAGATTTAGGGTAAATATTCTTAGTGAAGCTTGCAGCAAATTGAGGGAATCTAGAGATCAGTTGGTTGATGCCACCAATGACATAGAAGAGGAGTTGTCCAGAATATTTTCCAAGGTGTTGGATGAGAGCTTGAATATTCTACCTATTGATGATCTCTATAAACAAATTCAAGAATTAATTCAGCACGAGCCAACTTCTATCTTTGATCTGTCAATCATTGATAAGTTCATAAGGATCGAAAATGTTTTAGAATCACTAAGGAAACTCAACAAGAAATTGAATAAACTTCCTGGTAACGTAAGTGACACTCAAGAAACTTGCGAGGTCCTAAGTTATTATTATAGTGTGCTAGATGAAGATGAAATGTAGGTCATAATCCGGAAGTTCCAAGAATTTCGAGACAAGCAGGCTTCACTGGAAGAATACAAGGATGACGAAAAGGAATAAACATAATGTTTCATGTCATTTCTATCAAGAAATTGTCATGTCTTTTTCATTTTCATTTCGTCACATAGGAAGAAAATTTTGACTTGTTCTCCTATGTGAGAGTTAAGCAAAATAGGACTCTCGTTAAAAGACTATTTTCTAGGATTTGTCCTATTTTCTCTCTGCTATCTCTATTATAAATAAGGGATGCTTATGCATTCCAGAGGAGAGAGACTTTTAAATATTAAGAGCTATTGTGAAGAAGAAGAAAAACTTTGTATTTTCTTTTTAATCATTGAAGAATAGAAACAGGTGTTATTTTACAAACTTTGTGTTGTGGGATTCATCTATCTTGAGAGATTGTTCTTATGTCCAAAATCTTGAGTTATTCTTTGTTTAGTATTCTTGATCATTTTAATCATTTCAGAATATTACACTCATTATCTAAAACTTGTATAAGTATTTCTTGATCTATGTTTGCTTGAAAGAAAATATGTTCCTCTCATTCCCTTCCCACTTTGTTTCATCTATAATATTTTCCCTTCTAATTCTTTCTAATCTAAAGTTGTAACATCTCCATTTTTTGTTGATATGGATTTTAGATTTGTATCCCAACCCCAATGGTTAGAATATTTTAGATACTTGTATATATTATTTCTGTTGTGTTTTAGATTAGTAATAAATAGGTAGCCTCACCTGTCTTTGAGGAGGGATTTGATCCCGTGCACTGTGGTTGAACCTCATATTTTAGCCTAACAAAATATCCAACCAACAGTTTTTGGCGACTCCGCTGGGGAATACAGATTGATAAGACTAAGCTTATCCTATTAGTGTCTGGCAACTCCATATTTGCCTTATTTTTAGAAGATCCATTTTCCAGTTCAAGCTGGCAAGAAAGATATTCACTCGGTCAAGTCAAGCCAGGGGTGAAACCGATCCATTCTTTGATCTGCTACAACAACACAATTTCAGAATTTCCCCAACAACGTTGTATCTAGCCAAGCAAGAAGTTCTTCACCTATCCAAAGAACTCGGGTTCCTCAAGAACAAGAAGCTTCTACAACTTACCATGTATTATTCTTGTCTAGTACTCATATTCATGTACGCACTTCATTCAAAAGGATGGCTGCATAACCCATGCCTTGGGGCGCAGTTATTGGTCCTCTTTCCCTAACTCCACCATTGCATGATCTACCTCATGGATCTTATAAGAATATTCCCAAGTTCAACATTGATGGGAAGCGACACCACTGATGAACACAAGGATTCATTCTTTGTTGCATGTGGCATCCTTGGGGTTGCTCATGAAGATGTCTCTATCCAACTCTTCGTTGAGACATTGCATGGTGTAGCAGCAGAATGGTTCTACCATCTTTTGAATGCATGCATTACCAATTGGGCTACCATGAGATCTGTATTTGAAGCAAGGTTCAAACTAGCTAAAGATTCTCATGCCTTGTTAGCACAACTTACACATATGAAGAAGGAGTCTTATGAACCCATGTGGGACTTCATAGCCAAATTCAACAAGCTGATTCATAAGATCCCAAATCTAGTCATTCCCACTCTTGAAAATCAAAAGTGTTTCTTCATCAATACTCAGCCCCCTGATGTGAGCTTCTTATTAAGAAGGTTTGTTATCCCCGATTTGGCCACTACTCAAGCTATAGCCACTGAAATAGAAGATGATCTCATTCTAGCCGGAAAGATCAAAAGAGAGTCATCTAAGCCTAAGAATCAAAGTTCTTCTCAGTACTACTGATCCTATGATTCAGAATGTTGGTGCCCATTTTGATCCTCTAGTTATTTTCCCATCTTTCCCCTTTGTTCTACGTGCTCAAAAACATTTTTCTTTGAGTTTGGTGGTCTGCAAGTTCCCCATCTAGATTGAATGCTTTAAATGGCTCATAAACCTATTTATTTTGCCCCAAATTGAAAGAAAGATACATGCAAGCTCTATTTTATGCCCTAAATTTCCAAATCCACGGGCCTCTGTCATTTTTTCCATTTTTCCCGGCTTGTGGAGCTTGAATTTTCTCGTTTTGTACTTATGTTCCCTCAAAAATCCTTCCCCATGGTCAAAAATTGCTTGAAACCACTTCCCATATGTTTTTTGACCAAAAAATCCTTTACCCACGAGAAAAAAATCGAATTCGGGCATCCTTAGAAAATTCTATGTTTTTTACAAGCCGTCAAATGCAGTGTCATTTGACCGTCAAAATTAAGCTCAAATGACATCTCCTACGTGGCCGCATCTGGTTGGACAAGGATCGGTGGGGTTTCTTTGAAAAACTTGGCATTTTTTGGCTTTGGAAAAAATTCAACATTACCCCCGCAACTCCGTAGAAGGACACGTGTCGTGTTCTTATGCCAAGGTGGGATGGAAGGTGGGTGGGGAACTTAGGAAATTTTTTCCTTTTTGGCGAAAAGGGAGAAAAGTAGAAGAAAGGCCCGTGGGTCCTGTTGTATATGTCTTTCCCCCCGGGTAGATATAGACAAGCAGAAGAATATGGAAATCAAATAAACTCAAAGCCCGACAAAAAGGATGTGCCAAGGCACGAGTTAAGGGTGCAAAGCAAAGGATTTCGACATGAAAATGGATGCGCCAAGATGCAGAGTTAAGGGCACACAAAGAAAGGATGTCAACATGAAAATGGATGCGCCAAGGCGCGAGTTAAGGCACACAAAGAAAGGATGTCGCCATGAAAAAGGATGCGCCAAGGCGCAACAGCAAAGGATGTCAACATGAAAATGGATGCACCAAGGCATAGGTTAAGGGCACATAGCAAAGGATGTCGACACGAAAAAGGATGCGCCAAGGCATAGGTTAAGGGCACATAGTAAAGGATGTCGACACGAAAAAGGATGCGCCAAGGCGCAGGCAAAAGAGTGTCGACACGAAAATGGATGCGCCAAGGCACAGGTTAAGGGCGCACAACAAAGGATGTCGACATGAAAAAGGATGCACCAAGGCATAGGCAAAAGAGTGTCGACATGTAATTTTCAGCACCTATGGTGCATCTTTAGGAGGCGCAACATTTTGAGTGCTGACAGGAAGCAAACCCAGCGCAGATATTCAGATGGCCATAACTTTTCACAGGGAGCTCAGATTCATGCAAGGTTGGACTTTTTAGAAAGATTACGAGGTCCTCTATCCAACTACAACTGGATATCTTTAATTGGGTGGGAACAAGTTCTTAAAAATGTAAAATACAGTTCGCCACTTTTTGGGTTTGCTAGGGTTCTCACCTACCACCATAATGAGATGAATTAAATGCAACCTAGAGGTGGTTGGGGTAGATTTGGAATTCCTCTCTCTTTTCTCTCTCATTCTTCCTATAAATTGTAAGGAGGGGCTTCTTTCTAAAGGTTAGACATTCTTGTTTTGCCCCTCCCTTCTTCTCTTTGGCAGGTGAGTTTGTGGAGTTCAAACCTCCCATTTAAAATTGTAATGCAACTTTGCCTCTTGGCATTTTGTAGTGTGTTGTATCAATCTTTGGAGCAAATAATGCATGTCTGTGGATGATTCTCAACCCTCTTTGTGTTCATTTGCATCCTCTTGATCTTTCACTGCAAATCTAGTTATCTGTGCATGATCTTGCATTACATTTTTATGGTTTATGTTTATTGGCAAGACAGTGTTCTTCATTCCTCGGTGCATCACCTTTGTTAGTTTAGGTTTATTTTTATGCATCTTCTTACCCTATCTCCTTGGCAAGTTAGATTAGGTTTTTGAGTAAACCCTCTACATTTTATGTGTGCATCTGAATAGAGGAATAGGAACCGGCCTTCATTCGGAGAGCTTTCCCGATTCACAAGGTCCCACACTTGGGAAAAGCTCCATGTTATGCAATCGCACTGAGAGTCTCAACCCATCAAGTTGTAGACATTCAGGGGTGTTGTGATTCGCCATCAACAGTTTTGGCATGCCCGGTGGGATAAGAGGTCATTCCACAAGATTTGAAGGAGTTTTCAAGAAATTTGGACTAAAAATTATAGGTTTTACAATTTTAGATTTTTCACCTTCCAGGCTGAACTTTGAAATCAATTTTTAAGGGCTTAACTTGCTCAAAACAAGTGAAAATTTTACTAGTTGATAGATCAGGGGATAATCTTCAAAAGGGTATTCTTAGATTTTTGATATTTTGACTTTCAAAATTTCATGGTTTTTAGTATTTCAGGTTTCCCCAGGTGTTGAGCATGTCCCAAGTTCGACACTTTGTGTATTTCAGGTTTTGTAAGTTGCCTTACATGACCTAAGTTTTTCCCGTACCTTTTGGAGATTAGTAGCTACACAACAGACCCGATGACCGAATTGAGGAACTATACCTTCAAGGATTTAAAATTCTATTTTTAATATTGTCGGAGTTTGGTGTGTAACTTGGCAGATCCAAAGCATTTTCGGCTCGTTCTCTAACACATCCGTGACTCAAGGGATAGAATTTAGTGGTATAGCAGCACAAGTTGCCCAGGTGCATGAGAAGAATTTGAACCAGGTCTGATACTCGAGAAGAGGGGTTATTTGTCCACTTACAACTATCACCAGGCAGAGGAAGGAGAGGAAGAAGACCACAAAGATCACCATCTCCACCTAACAGGACTTTATCAACCCCTCCACCTAGTAGACCTTTCATCCAATCAACAAGGGTTCTCAGGCCAATCAGAATGGCACAACCACCGAATCCCTTTGTCAATTTCACTGGCAGCAGCCCACTTGCCCTCAATGCACAGAATCCAGTTCCAATTGCAGCATTGAAGAACATTCCATTTTTCACTGGAGAAAATCATACCACTCCTGGTGATCATGTCAAAGACATCGCTAACGTTTGTGCAATCCATGAGATAAATGAAATGGATGTTGCTGTCAAATTTCTGGCATCTTCATTCAAAGGGAAGGCATTGCAATGGTTTAGGATCCTTGCAACTAGTTCTATCCAAAATTGGAATCAGTTATGCATAGTTCTCCATGAGCAGTTTGGAGAAAAGGGAGACAATTTGTCTCTACTAGAACAATTAACAACTATCAAGAGAGCTCCCAATGAGTAGCTGACTGACTTCAACTTCAGATTTCAAAGGTCTTGGGATAGGATTCCAGTGGCCGTTAGGCCAACAAAAAGGTGCTTTTCTATATTATCTTAAAGCTTTGAATTCTGATATTTCTATGTTAATTCAATCTATGGGAGGCACAACCTTACCTGCTGCTTATAGCATTGCCATTAGGGCTGAAAACTATCTTATTCAAGCTGGTAAGCTGGCTCCTAGGCCTCCCATGCCCTTGTATCCAAACTTAGAAAATCCAAGCACTAGTCAAACACCCACTTTGGCTCCTATTCCCACTCCTAGAAATCAAAGTTCAAATGAAACTTCTACTTCATCCTCTAGTGCTTCAAATGAACTCCAGGAGGTTATGAAACAATTACAGAACCTTGGAAATGAGCTGGTGACTATCAAAAGATAGCAAGCTCAAAGTGCTAGACCATATCAGCCTCAAGCGTAGTACTAGGCTAGGCCACCATACCAGCCCAATAGGCCACCCAATCCAGCTGCAAATCAAAGCCAAGTAAGGCCTCCCACCAATAGACCATTTCAGCCCTATAACCCCAATGTCACATCTGCTTCTAAAGCATTAGTGCCAGTGCAAAACAACATAGCTCAAGAGTATGATTGGTGTTTCCCATGTAATGAACCTCACAACCAATCTATGTGCTTCAATGGTGCTCAAACCAAGCCTTGATGGTGACAACTACTGCGGCGTAGAGGGTGAAGTGAGTCAAGAAACAAATCAGCAACAAGGGACATCTCAAAGAAAACACATCTCCAAATGATACCGCACTTGCGGGTGTTGGCAAGCCGAGGATTTTTGTGGCATGAATCAAACAATTTCTCGAGTGTAAAGAACTAATACAAGATCAAAGAAGAGGAATATTGGTGAAGGGCAGTCATTGGCTCCAAGTGATCTACAACCTTCCATCACTCCACAAGTTGTCGGTAAGCAAAATACAGCTCCAAACATGCAAGGACAGCCCAAACCACCTTCTAAACCAACTCAAATGCCAGCTGTTGCTGCCCATGCACAAGAAAGGAATGCACAGACTAAAGGACAGCAAAGATATGTTTCATCCCCATTTAGCATCATTGATCAAATGAAGAAGACAAATGTGAATATATCAATGTGGGAATCTTTATCCATCCCAGGCCAAAGAGATCTTCTACAAGCTTCCATGAAGAATTGGTCAACTTCGAACCAGCAGGTCCATATGCAAGAGAATGTCCTCACAAATGTTGCTCAGCCTGAAGGGAATCATGGAGGACAACAAGGTAAAGTTTTGAAACCCCCTCCATTCTATGTTTCATTAATCATTGGGGATAAACTAGTACACAATTACATGATTGATTCTGGGGCAAGTAGTTATGTCATGCCCAAGCAAATAGCTGATCAACTGGGTCTCCAATATGAAGTCATATCAAAGGGTGTAGTGCAGTTGGATGGGACAGCAATAGCAACGATGGGAGTGATTAAAGGTTTGAATCTTACCTTGCATGCATGCCCCAACGTTTACGTTTTGCAAGATGTGTCAGTGATAGATTTGCCACCACTCTTTTCCCTATGCTTATCAAGGGATTTCACAGCTAAAATTGGAGGCTACTTATCTGCTGACTGGTCACACATGTTGTTCAGAACAAGATATGGTACTAAGGTCACAATCATATCCGAACCAATTGCGAAATTTCATATTGAGCCTCATACTCCAAGACAAATCAATGCCAATTGTTCAGCTTTTGATCAAGAAGATTATCCAAGCACAGATGAAGCTGACACCAAAGTTGGAAGCATCCCAGATTTGACTCTTGATGAATGGGCAAGCAAGGTACATGCTTTTGATCCCTACCAAGAAATAGAAGAATCTGAGCTAGGAGTCTATTACATACATGAAGAAAACCATCCTATTCCTAGCATCACCAAACCAGACCATAAGGATGACAATGAGGTATGGCAATTATTTTTTGATGGATCAAGGAGTAGGCAAGGTGTAGGAGGAGGAGCTATGCTTGTTTCACCTCAAGGAATCAAATATTATTCAGCTTTCCATTTCCAGTTTTCCTGTTCAAACAACACAGCTGAATATGAGGCATTGATTCATGGACTTCATTGGGCTAGGAAAAAGGGCATAAAGAACTTGCAGGTGTTCGGGGATAGTGAGCTGATCGTCAATCAAGTCAAGGGACAACATGCTACAAAGAATGACCTGCTGAAGAACTACAAGAACAGGGTATGGGACCTCGTTGAGGATTTTGAAGCTTTCAACATCGTGTCCATACCTAGGAAGAAAAATGAAGCCGCAGATAGGCTCGCAGTAGTTGGAGCAACGTTTGATGTGGTTGAAAACATTAGAAGGGAAAAAACACAACCACATATCCATGTGATTGTGAGGCCAGCAGTTCCAGATAATAACACAAGCTGGTAGGTGTTTGAGAATGATCAACAGATCATCAATTTCTTACAAGAAGAGGCTGAATTCTTAGCTAGGAATCAAGATAAACTAGAGCAGCAATGGGTGATCAAGTAATGCAGGTGTGGACAAACAAGCTTCCTAAGGTTTTAGTAACATTGGAGTCTATCTTCAACCCTAACGACCAGTTCCATAAGGAAAAGGCTAACATACAAATCAAGAGAGAAGATTCAGAACCAATTCTAGTTGGGGAAGGTAAAACACTTCAAATTGGTAAAGTGGCCACTGAGCAGGAGAAATCAGATTTCATACATCTTTGCTAAGAATTTCTAGATGTCTTCGCTTGGAGCTATGAAGACTTGAGAGGATTCAATCCAAATTTGGCACAACATACCATAGAATTGGATCCAGATGCTAAACCCATTAGGTGAAGCAAAGACACCAACCCTCACATTGAGCCTCTAATGAAGAAAGAGCTAAACAAGCTAATAGAGGCAAGCATTATATTCCCGATCAAGCACTCAAGTCAGGGTTACAAAATTGGTTCTAGTCATAAACAAGAGTGGAGAAATCAGGTTGTGTGTGGACTTCCGGGACCTAAACAGGGAATCTCTCAAAGACCATTACCCGCTTCCTTCAATGGAACAAATATTGCAAGTGGTATCCGGTTCGAGATATTCTCTCTCTAGATGGCTACTCGGGGTATAATCAGTAATGGTGAAAGAAGATGACCAGTTCAAGATGGCTTTCACCACCAAATGGGCAACAACTATGCCTACAAGAAGATGCCATTTCGTCTATCAAATGCTAGAGCCACTTTCCAAAGGGAAATGGATATGGCATTCAAGGGGTTGATCAATAAAATAGTTTTGATATATCTTGATGACATCACTGTGTTCTCCAAAAATGTAGTGGATCACCTCTTCCATCTGAGGCAGGTATTTCAGAGATGTAGAAGATTTGGGGTATCATTGAATCCTAAAAAATGCATATTCTTGGCTCACGAGGGAAAACTTCTAGGCCATATTGTTTCAAAGGAGGGGTTGACGACCGACCCGAAAGAGTTGAAGCAATTAGAGCATTGCCATTTCCATGACAAAGAAGGCTCTTCAAAGCTTCTTGGGAAGGATCAATTTTGTCCGTGAGGTTTGTTCCAAACTTTGCAACTCTCGTAAAGCCAATAACGTTAATGTTGAAAAAGAGCATGGCATTTAAGTGGACATCTGAAGGCAAGGCAAGTTTTGAGGCAATAAAAGAGGCTATATCTCAAGCTTTGAATCTCGTCAATCCAGACTTCTCCAAGGATTTCATGCTATATGCCTTTAGTGGTGGAGACACAATTTCTGCAATCCTGGTACAACAAAACAAAGAAGGATTAGAACAACCAGTTGCTTTCTTTAGTCAAGGCTTGGAGGAATATGAAAATAGGTACTCTTTCATTGAAAAGCATGTCCTTGCAGTGATCAGGAGCTTAAAGAAATTCAAGCACCTAGTCTCA
The DNA here is from genome assembly GCA_018340775.1 of Taxus wallichiana var. yunnanensis. Lineage (NCBI taxonomy): Eukaryota > Viridiplantae > Streptophyta > Pinopsida > Cupressales > Taxaceae > Taxus > Taxus wallichiana. Next base: position 383,085,423 of record CM031242.1, read on the forward strand.
AACAACAAGATCCAATTGTTGGTATCTCATGCAGAGTCAAGGACTTCCTCCTAAACAAGGGTTTGAATGAGAAACGCGCTTGCAAGATGGATAACCCATGTCATGGAATATGACATCGAGATCAAGGTCACAAAAGTAGTACATAGAAAAGGACTATGTGAACAACTAGCTTTGAGTCGGAAAGTTGAAGCAAGTGATGAAAAAGATACTGTCTTGGTACTACAAGATGGTCAAGAACAGGAAAATGATGATGTACCCGCTCCTTGTTGGACTCAGAATATGATACACTTCCTATAGGTAGGCCTATGCCCTCCGTAAATGAGAAAAGCAAAAGGAGATACTTTAGATTACGAGCCATTCCATATGTGCTTGTTGATGGTGTTTTGTTCAAGAAAGACATCAATGGAGTTCTATTGAGGTGCATTGGGACAGTCAAATTGAGAAAGTGTTACGATATTTTCATGATGGAGATTCCTGAGGACATTTTTCCCCACGATTAACGGCTCTCTCAAGATAATGAAGGTAGGGCATTTTTGGCCCATGTTGATGTTCAAAGTTGATACATACATGGATAAGAAAATGTAAGAAATGTGCACTCTTCACGAGGCAAAGAAAGACTAGCAGACATCCATTGCACCCAATTTTGGTTGATCAACCATTTATGCAATGGGGATTGGACTTTGTCGGGGCCATCAATCCAAACTAAAGCCAAGGCCACAAGTGGATTCTCATGGCAACAGACTATTTCACCAAGTGGACCGAAGCGGTAGCGCTCAAAGAAGCAAATGAGTCTAACATACTAGACTTTTATGAAGGGATAGTGACCAGGTTTGGTGTGCCGGCCACTATCATATCAGATAATGCATTGGCATTCATAGGTTCCAAGATTACAGAATGGGCCGTCAAGAATGGAATCTATTTGAGCACCTCTTCAAATTATTACCCGCAGGGTAATGGACAGCAGAGTCCATGAACAAGAATTTGCTAAGGATCATTAGAAGGACTCTGGATGAAAACCAAAGGACATGGCATACCAAGCTAAAATCAGCATTATGGGATGACAGGATAACACCAAAGAGGTCTACTGGTAATTCTCCCTACAAGTTGGTCTATGGGAAAGAGGCGTGTGCCTATATCATTAGAATTTCCAGACATTGGAGCTCATGAAGCGATTGGAGTTGTGCGAGTTCAAACCAATGGAGGTCAGGTATGCAGAGTTGATGGAATTAGAAGAAATAAGAGAACATGCAGTTCAGATGATTGAGAAGGATCAGGCCTTAGTAAAAAGATGGTTTGATAAGAAGGCAAGAGCAAAGACCTTCCAGGAAGGGGACCTAGTTCTGAAATGGGATGCAGATCGGGCAAAACCAGGAAGGCATTCCAAGTTTGATGCCATTTGGAGTGGTCCCTACATGGTCACGGGATGTAAAAGTAGTAATGCCTTCCAATTGTCTACATTGGATGGAGAGGAACTTCCGATTCTAGTTAACGGAATCTATCTTAAACATTGCTACTAAAAGGAAAAGGTTGCCCTTGTAAATATTAGCCTAGATTTCAATTCCTCTAAGTGTGTATGCACATTGTCTTGTTGTAGTTAGGTTTCATTTCCCTAAGTGCTTTGGCATAGGTTTTTCTAATCTTAGGTTGTTTTCTGATTTAGTGTTATCGGAGAGAAGAAGTTGCAGTATCGTGGCTCGGGATCGAGATATCGAGGTTGGTTTCAGGTTATTGCTTATGACTCCATGCCTAATGGATTTCTAAAAGGCCACTAATCTTCTACCTAGCAGGAAGGTGATCCCATTGGGTCACCAAATTGTTGTATATATCTTTCCCCCGGGTAGATATAGACAAGAAGAAGAATATGGAAATCAAAGAAACTCAAAGCCCAATGATTATACGAAAAGGATGCACGATGTAAATGCGCAGGTTAAGGCGCACAGCAAAGGATGTCGACATGAAAATGGATGCACCAAGGTGTAGGTTAAAGGTGCATAGCAAAGGATGTTGACACGAAAATGGATGTGCCAAGTGCAGGTTAAGGGTGCACACGTAAAGGATGTCGACACGAATTTTGAAAAATGGATGCGCCAAGGCGCAAGCAAAAGAGTGTCGACACGAAATGGATGCGCCAAGGCGTAGGTTAAGGGTGCATAGCAAAGGATGTCGACATGAAAAAGGATGCACCAAGGTGCAGGAAAAAGAGTGTCGACATGTAATTTTCAGCGCCTATGGCACATCTTCGGGAGGCACAACATTTTGAGCACTGACAGGAAGCAAACCCTGGCACAGATATTCAAATGGCCATAACTTTTCACAGGGAGCTCGGATTCATGCAAGGTTGGACTTTTCGGAAAGCTTATGAGGTCCTCTATCCAACTACAACTGGATATCTTTAATTGGGTGGGAAAATTTTCTTAAAAATAAAAAATACATTTTGCCACTTTTTGGGTTTGTTAGGGTTCTCACCTACCACCATAATGAGATGAATTAAATGCAACCTAGAGGTGGTTGGGGTAGATTTGGAATTCCTCTCTCTTTTCTCTCTCATTCTTCCTATAAATTGTAAGGAGGGGATTCTTTCTAAAGGTTGGAAATTCTTGTTTTTCCCTTCCCTTCTCCTCTTTGGCGGTGAGTTTGTGGAGTTCAAACCTCCCATTTAAAACTGTAATGCAACTTTGCCTCTTGGAATTTTGTAGTGTGTTATATCAATCTTTGGAGCAAATAATGCATGTCTGTGGATGATTCTCAACCCTCTCTGTGTTCATTTGCATCCTCTTGATCTTTCACTGCAAATCTGGTTATCTGTGCATGATCTTGCATTGCATTTTTATGGTTTGTGTTTATTGGCAAGATAGGTGTTCTTCATTCCTCGGTGCATCACCTTTGTTAGTTTAGGTTTATTTTTATGCATCTTCTTACCCTGTCTCCTTGGCAAGTTAGATTAGGTTTTGAGTAAACCCTCTACATTTTTATGTGTGCATCTGAATAGAGGAATAGGAACCGGCCTTCATCCGGAGAGCTTTCCCGATTCACAAGGTCCCACACTTGGGAAAAGCTCCATGTTATGCAATCACACTGAGAGTCTCAACCCATCGAGTTGTAGACATTCATGGGTGCTGTGATTTGCCATCAACAGTCCGCAATAGAAAATGCAAGGGGTGGACATGTGGCAGCGTGGCGGGCGTAGAAGGAAGTGCGGGCCACGGAAGAAAAGGGGAAATATTTCCCTTTTGGTCAAAAAGACTTAGAGCAAAGAATTAAGTCGTGGGTCCGAATGAAATAATGGGGAGATACATGGCAAAGGCACGGTGGGTCGAAAGCCATCACAGGTAAAAGGGAATTTTTCCCTTTTGTAAAAAAGACTTAGAATGGAAGATTTGAGGCGTGCCTCCGTGACAAATCAAAACAGACACATGTCAAGGACACAGGTGGAGGTGTGGGCCCACGGGAAAAAAGTGAATTTTTTCCAAATTCTAAAAAAGGTCAAAATGTGTTATATTGATCTGTGATCCCAATGGGACCCACCATATGCCACATGTCATCACCAAAATTCAAAGGCGGAGGGGTGGAGAAAAAAGTAATTTTTTTCCATTTTTCCAAAAATGTTAAAAAGTCAAAAAGTGAGCCCGAATTCATTCCCAATCATATTTTGACACGTGGAGGGCCCAGATTGAAGGAAAAGGGGAAAATCAATGGTAACTATACATTTTCCATTTTGGCTACCATTTTTGCTCCAGGAAGCTTGGAGATGTGAATTTTGCATCATTTTTCATCGAATCTTTGGTGAATTTGTGTTGTTTGTGCCTGCAAAGACCAATGCAAGTGGTTTTAGGGATTAATTTGTAGATTTGAGGTGTTTTTGAAATAAATTTTTACTCCCTAACACGCCCGTGTAAAATGTGAAATATCAAATTTGGGAATGAAGGATGAAATGATGAAATGATGAAATGAAAGGGGTCCGCATGCTTGGAGAATGAAAATCATGCCTCCACAATGGATAACGATGAAGGATTTGTAATGATTTTCCATTTTAGAAACACCTGGCAACTTTTGTTGCAAATTTGTTAAATGTCCCTATCTGCAAATCATGTTGGAATTTTGTAACAAACTTGATGTTGGGCATATCCTTTTCTTGGGAAAGAAGAATCAAATGTAATTGAAAGTTATATAATGCATGTTTTGAGACATGAAAATCGAAAAACTTAGAATTTCATGAGAAAATCAGGGAAGAATCCCATTCTCTAGAAACTACCCGAGAACCATTTCTAATTCCTTTTAGCATCATATTTATATCATGTTGAGTTGGTTTCAGTTGTAAATCCATCAAAAAGATCTCGAGATTGTTCTTGTAATATTCTCCTATTGATAAATTTGGTCATTCTAGATTATTACGTGTTTCTCTTGGCAAACATTGCATGCACTTATGTTTGAAATGTTTTCAATTTGTGTTTCTTACTCTGTTGTAGTCTTGTGTTTAAAATATATCTTGATCATACATGGTCTCATTTCTTGTTGATAGTTTAGTGGCATCTTAGTCTCACATTCAGAAGAGCTTTCATCCGATAAAGAGATAAATAGATTTAAAATCACTTCACCTTCCTTGAATTCTCGAGATTGTTTGTAAACATTTGGGTGCACCTTAGGTCATGATAAAATAGAGATTTCTGGATACTTTGTTGGTTCATCTACTTCAAGATTTTGTTGTAGGTTGTCAAATATTGTGTGGAAGAGTGCAGATCTAGGCCTCCATTTGGAGCACATTTGGTTGAAGGAGTACATCTTAACCCCTTTGAAGCATCTTGTTGTTTAGGTGTTACAAATTTCTTGTAAAGGTCCTCAAAGAATTTGGAAAATTATTTTTAGTCTTTTCTAGAATCTCCCACCAAAAATTCATTCGAATAACTAATCCTACCCCATACTACCCCTACATTGCACCGTGTGTCAACAAAATAATACAATCCATTTACAAAAATGCACAAAGCAAATCAGATCATACCATGTCTCTAGTAACCTCACCTTGTCTTGAAATCATTTCCATCATTTAGTAGTGACACCTCTGTGAGTTTGAATAATGGAAAATTGATCATGTTTTCCCAAGGCCATCTCCATATAATATGCACAAGATAAGGATATCTTTACCTCCTTCACAAAACAGAGGCTGCAATATAGGTTCTTTTACCTTGGTTGAAAGGCACAACCTAAAATAGTTAGGACAAGATCAAGTCCTATTTGAGTGTTATCCATTTCTCCACAAATCTAAGTGTCAGTTAGATCACATCCCCAGCTACAAAACGACACACATCATGATCTATCTGAATTCAAGCTTCATGTCATATCTCTGATGCTACTCAGACTGAAAAGGAGAACAAATTTGGGTACCAACACTCGTGGCATCATTGTCGGGACTGCTTACGAATTCTGGGAAATAATTTGCATTGTTGAGATTGATTTGCTGATTTCATTTGCTAGTCCATATCTATTTAGCCCATCAACAACCTTTATGGCACCATTATCGGGGACATTATTCAGTATTTTAGTATTTTAGATCCCTGGTAATACTTCTTCTATGATTTATGTGCAATTACAAATCTGAGTATCATTTTCTAATCAAATTTGTAAGGATTGAGTGAAGATATAAGTTTTGCCTACAAATTTTATCAGTTTCCAGTAGTAGTTACACTTCATTTGCATTTGTGATTGATAAATTCAAAGAAAGGAAGGTCTGATCTATAAATTTTGGCAAGATTTTCAGTGTTGATAGATATTTGACAAAGTATTTTAGTGCATTTACACAACTAGGGTGAAATTCCTTAGTGGCGACTCCATGTTGTTCGATCTTGATAAGTACCAGTGTCTTAACCTTTCTGTCATTTACTTTGGTGTTGCTAATCTCTACAAAACTGGAAGGAAGAATATCTCTCTTCATTAGGGACTCTACTAAGAAGTTGTTTACATATTCAAGAAACTCGGAGTTAGAAGGGAGAATATTTTGGAAGGTTGTTAAAGGTCAGACATCAGGAAAAGATATATCCATTGGTGAGAGAGATCAACCTTTGGTAGAGGATTATCACTCTTCTTCAAGTGATTCTGATTCAAGCAATCCTCTCATAAACTTGTTTGCCTCAACTAGTGAAGGTCCTTCTATTGTACCGAGTAAGTTCCTTCTCTAATATACACCTCTATGTTTCAATTCAAATAGAACTTTCTAAGAAAATCAGCACTTAGAGAATACCATTCTTGTGAATCACATTCTTGAGCCCTAAATACCTCGCACTCCTCATCATTCATGTGTCACCCCCAAGATCACCTCCACCAAACAATATGGCTCAGCCTAGACCTCCATTTTTGTTAACACCTTCGGTTCTATAGAATTTAGAGGAATGGATGGTTACCCAAATGCTATCCCACAATATGTCGAAATAGATTGCCAAAATTCCAAGGTAACAATGCAATAATCGGTGATCAAAGATCTCAAACTTTTTTTTAACATGATGGAAGATTTTGAGATAGAGTTTGAAGATGTGTATATTAAATTTTTCATTCATACACTAGAAGAGGATCCTAGGGATTGTACAAGACTCTTCCTGACAATTCAATTGATTCTTGAACTAAGATGAAGAATGCATTTATGTTGCAATATGGTGATAAGACTGATCCTAGATTTCTCTTGTCTAAGTTTTAGAATATCAAGAAGAACCCCAATGAATCAATCCATGACTTTAACACAAGGTTAACAAAACTTTGAGAAGGTTGCCTATTAGTCTAAGGCCTTGTGATGAGTCTTGTTTAATCAAATATGCATATGCATTTGATAAAAAGGCAGCCTATTACCTAAGAGATAAGAACCCTACCAATCTAAGACAAGCTTTCACCATGGCACTTTAAATTGAAAACAATATCAAAGTAATTGGGAAACCTCTCAAGAGATATGGTGTAAAGTTTATAAACCCTTAAAAACCTCAAGCTAGAAAGGGTGTTGATTTATAGGAGGTTGTGAAAACTTTGGCGAGGGCGTCAAAGAAATTTCATATAAGTTGGCAAGAGATGAGAAAGGAATTGGGCAAACTGCACAAGGTCAACCAAGAGCACAAAACCATGATAGATTTTCCAATCATCCTAGAGGTGATCAAAGGGAAGATGATAGAGGAAAAGGAACCATGGGGTCTGCAAATAGACATCCTCAAGCATGTGAAGGAAGAGTGTTACCTGATCCCCTAACTACTAGGGTTGCTACTATTAAGGAAGTTGTTGATATTGATTGGTGTGATAGGTGTTTTTTTACCCCATCCTCCATGTGAAGTGGACTAGAAAGATGGTGAAGTTAATAATGATGATGGTATTGATGATGATATCTACATGATGGGTTGTTCTTCAAGTCCACAAGGAGGAGCAACATCTACTAAAGTGATAAGTGCAAGGATAGCTACAACTTTTTGGGATTGCATCAAATAGGTACAAGTCTTTCTTCCCCCTCATACTCTTGAAGTTGATGTAGTGCAAGCTTTTGAAATTCCTAACAATGACTTTGAATATTTAAGAGCTTTGATGATTAAGAAGTATGATGGTGGTATTCCTTCGGAGGAAGATAGACAATTGTTGATGAATGTTGTTGTAGCTCAAGAGAAAGACTATAACACTAGAAGCAAAGTTGTTAAGGGATTTAGGCCTCAATCCAAACCTAAAACACCCTTTCTCACAAGAATTCCCAAACAATCTCCTAGAGAGAAACACTTGCCAAAATCTTTGTTATCCCAAGCAAAAATTATAGTCCTTCTCATGCCCAAGCTGCCAAGAGTCCCATGCCATCTGATGAATCTTCTTATCTCCATTCTAATGTTGTTTTTCCAAAGAGTGTTCCCTATGACATAGCCCAAGTATTGATCCAAATCAAAGTGAGTGTTCCAATCATTTAGTTGCTTAGGATCCTGAGCATAAGAAGAGAGCATTTGAGTACTTGGGATTAAAGGAGGAGAAGACTACTCCAGGAAGAAATGTAAATGTTGTTGAAATTCCTCCTCAAATCATTGTTGACCTTGAAACACAACCAGTAGTAGATGATTTTGGAGAGACACCTGAGGTATATTTGGGGACATCTTTGGTTGATTCCCAATTGAATGTTGATCCATTCTTCACAACTTTGATAATAACGGATAGGCTACTTCATAATTGTATGTTGGATTCCGGTGCATCATGTAATGTCATGCCTTTAGAAGTCATGAATGAGTTGGATATCAAAGTGATAGTAGCATATGGAAAGTGTACAGCCATGGAATCAAGAGAAGTGTTGGTTGTTGGTTGTGTGAAGGGTTTGGTAGTGTAGCTTACATCTTATCCTGGGAGGAATTTAAAATTGGATGTTGTGATTGTTGATTGCCCTGCCAAATGGGGTATGTTATTGTCAAGAAAGTGGGTTGCAAGTGTTGGAGGGAGTGTCCAAATGGATATGTCTTTTTCCACCATTCCCATTGAAGGCAGCCTTGTCAAGCTCTATGGAGAAAAGAAAATGTTGCATCTAATTGAGGACCCAAACAATGCTTCTTATGAAGTATTATTTGTTGATGTTGATGTTGATAATTTTATTGGTTTTTCTTATGGTAAATAACACAAGATGGATCAGTAAAAGTTCCTTGAATAGAGAGTTCTCCTTGGAGCTTTCTCCAAATTTGGAAATGGTGCTAGTATAATTCTGATTTCTCCTAGCTTGGAAGACTTTCTTTTTTCCTTAAAGCTTAATTTTAAATGTACTAACAACATTGCTAAGTATGAAACCTTGTTGTTGAGTCTGAGAATTGCATGGAAGTATGGTTTCAAGGACATCATTGCAAAGGGAGATTCAGAGCTAGTTGTCAAACAAATAAGAAAATTGTATGCTACAAAAAATCAGTGGATGAAATAGTATAAGCATGTAGTTTGGGATCTAATTGAGATGTTTGATTCCTTCAATATTGTGCACCATGACAGAAGTTTCAATGTTGCTGCTAACAAGTTAGTAGTGATGGGGTCAAGATTTGGAGATTGCACTATTTCACCTTATTGTGAGTACAATGTTGAAGTGTTAACTAGGCCAGTTGTCCCTGACAACATCAAGCATTGGCAAGTGTTTAATGATGATGCTCAAGTGCAAAGGTTCCTACAAAATCAAGGTGAGTTTGTAGATCAACATATTGATTGGGAACCAATGGTGTGTGTGACTAAAGGAAGAGAGACTTTGTTTAGAAAAGATATTATCCAATTGAAAACTAACACCATTCCTAGAGGTCTTGTTGCTCTTGAGTCAAATTTTAGCAATGTTGATTGCATCATCAATAGAAACATATCTACCTCAAGGGATGTGGAAGAGCATGACTTGGGAACAAAGGAAAAACCAAGGAGATTTTGGTTGGGTAGTAATTTAAGCAAGGAAGAAAAATAGTCCTATCTTTAATTGTTGAAATAATATCAAGACTACCTTGCCTAGTCATATTCGAGCTAAAATCATATAGAGAGGACTTGTTTCAGCATGAGATCCCTCTTGAAAAAAATGTCAAACCATTTAGACAGAAGAAAAGGCTAATTAATCCACTCCTCTCCATGAAAATTCAAGATGAATTGAAGAAACTGAAGGAGGGAGGGATCATTCAGCCCACGAGGTATTCATCTTGGGTTGTAAACCTTGTGCTAGTCAGAAAGAAGAATGGAGATATCAGACTTTGTGTAGACTTTAGAAATATGAATAGAGCTTCATTGAAAGACAATTATCCTTTACCAAACATGGAGAACATGCTACAATTAGTGACTGGATCTGAATTGTTGTCCACTTTGGATAGTTTCTCTGACTACAATCAAGTTGTTGTCAAGGAGTTAGAAAGATTTAAAACTGTCTTTACCACTCCTTAGGGAACATATGTTTATGTGAGAATGCCTTTTGGTCTCATGAATGCTAGAGCTACCTTCCAAAGAGAAATGGATGTTGCTTTTTCTGGTTATATAAATGACTTCATTGCAGTTTATCAGGATGATGTGACTTGTATTTTCAAGGAGCAGAAAAGATCACTTGTAGCATTTGGAAAGAATGTTGATCAGATGTAGAGAATTTGGAATCTCTCTCAATCCAAAGAAGTGTCACTTTGGGTGTACAAAGGCCAAGCTGCTTGGTCATATTGTTTCATAGGCTAGTGTCATCATTGACCACCGAGAGAATAGAAGCAATCGTCGTAAGGTGCCAATTCCAAGATCGAAGAAGGGCATCCAATCTTTCTTTGGGCAAATAAAATTCATTAGAAGGTTTGTGTCCAATTTTGCTGAGTTGACTCTTCCTATCACATGCATGTTAAAGAAAGATCAAGTTATCAAGTACGAGGAGGATGCTATTTAGGCTTTTGAAGGAATCAAAGAGGCATTTAAACATGCACTTGTCTTGGAAGCCCTCAAATTACAAAAATCCTTTCCAAATCTTCTCATTTGCTTCTTAAAATACTATTGCATCTATTTTGCTCCAAAAGGATGAAGATGGGGTTGAGAGGCCTATTTCATTCTTTAGCAAGGCTTTACAAGCTGGTGAATTAAAATATACAATCATGGAAAAACAAACATTTTCCTTGGTGAAAGCAACAAAGGTTTTCAGGGCTTATATCTTAAGTTCAAAAGTTGTTGCTTATGTTTCCACACCATGGTAAAAGACATATTATCGAGAGATGGAGGTCTCAAGTAAAAGATGTAGATGGTTGAACAAACTACAGGAGTATGATATGGACATCCAAACCACAAAGTTGGTAAGAGGTTTGGGTCTTGCTAAGCTCATAGCTAAGAGCAACTTGCAGATTGTGGAAGTGAATGAAGTAGAGGAAGAAAGGGTAGATGTTCTTGAGAAATTGGTAAGTTTTGAGTGGTACAAGGATATAATCTTTTACCTCAGACACCTATGCTGTCCTGATCATTTAAATAAAAATCGAAAAGAGAACCCTCAAGCTTTCCTTCTCAAAAATACATCATCACCGACTTTGGGCCGGCTTGGAAAAACCCTAAAGGTGTCCTCTTGAAGTGTGTAAGTGAAGATGAAGCTCCCAAATTAGTTGTTGATTTCCATGGGGGAGTTTGTGGAGGACACTTTTCTAGAAGGGTTATAGCACATAAGGTTTTGAGAGTTGGTTATTGGTGGCCTACTCTCTTCAAAGATGTAACCATGTTGATCAAAAAATGTTAAAGTTGCCAACGTTTCCCTAGAAGAATGAAAACTTTAGGCTCCCTTCCTTTGCAGCCTGTATCAATTCAAGCTCCTTTCAAACAATGGGGGATGGACTTCATTGGTGATATTTCAGACCCTTCTAGTGCTAGACATTAATGGATCCTTGTAGCCACAGATTACTTCACCAAGTGGGTAGAGGCAATCCCCACCAAGAAAGTAACACACCAAGTTGTTATGGACTTCTTGTTGAATAATATCATATGCAGATTTTGTGTGTCAGTCAATATTGTTGCTAATAATGCCATGTGTTTCAAAGATAAACCTTTGATGGCAATGTGCAAGGAGTATGGAACCAATCTGACTTATGCTTCAAACTATAGCCACCAAGGGAATGGACAAGTTGAGTTTAGTAATAAGAACTTATTGAAGATCATTAGGAGGACCTTGGAGTTGAACAAGAGAAAATGGGGTGAACAACTGAAATTTGCAGTTTGGACTAATAGAATCACTGCCAAGAGAACTACTAGTAAGAGCCCATTTGAGTTGGTGTATGGAACTCAAGCCTTGTCACCCTTACATCTGCAATTATCTTCATTTCAGTTTTTCAACAACTTGGGGATCAAGAGGTAAGTAAATATGAAGCAAGGATTAATCAAATTGTGGAGCTAGATGAAGAGAGAAGAGCATCCCACCAAAGGCATGTCAAATTTAGAGAGAAGTTGAAAATATTGTTTGACAAGAAGGTCACTCCTAGGGCCTTCAATATTGGAGATCTGGTTTTTTTGTGGGATAGCAGAAATGAAGATAAGGGAAAACATGGAAAATTTGATGCATTATGGATGGGCCCTTACTCCATTGATATCAGAATTGGTGAGAATACCTTTTTTCTCAAAGATTTAGATGGGGAATTTCTTGAACTTCCTGTTAATGGCAGGCATCTGAAGCATTTCTTGGATTAATCCCCAAATTTGAGGTATGCACCACTTGTATAGTGTATAGTGTTTGGTTTTTCGCTCTGTTTTGGTGTGTTATCGGTTTGTGGCAGCCATTTTTGTCAGGTTCTCAGCTAGTTTTTGGATAGTTTTGGCTCATGACTCCATTTTCCCAATGGATTATTTTGGCACTTATTCTATGTTGTTCTTGTGGCACTCACTAGGAGTGCCAATCCCCAAGCAGGAGCCGATGTTGGTGCCCATTTTTATCCTCTGTTATTTTCCCATCTTTCCCCTTTGTTCTACGTGCTCAAAAAATGTTTTTCTTCGAGTTTGGTGGTCTGCAAGTTTCCCCATCCAGATTGAATGCTTTAAATGGCTCATAAACCTATTATTTTTCCCCAACTTGAAAGAAAGATACATGTAGGCTCTATTTATGCCCTAAATTTCCAAATCCATGGGCCTCTATCATTTTTTCCATTTTTCCCAGCCTGTGGAGCTCGAATTTGCTCGTTTTGTACTTATGTGCCCTCAAAAATCCTTCCCCATGGTCAAAAATTGCTTAAAACCACTTCCCATATGTTTTTTGATCAAAAAATCCTTTACCCACTAGAAATAAATCAAATTTGGGTGTCCTTAGCAAATTATGTGTTTTTTAATGGTCGTACGGGTGTCATTTGACTATCAAAATTAAGCTCAAACGACGTCTCCTACATGGCCACATCTAGTTGGACAAGGATTGGTGGGGTTTCTTTGAAAAACTTAACATTTTTTGGCTTTGGGAAAAAATTCAACATTACCCCTGCAACTCCGCAGAAGGACACATGTCGTGTTCTTATGCCAAGGTGGGATGGAAGGCGAGCGGGAACTTAGCCAATTTTTTTCCTTTTTGGCGGAAAGGGAGAAAAGTAAAAGAAAGGCCCGCGGGTCCACAATAGAGCAAGGGGTGGACACGTGGCAGCGTGGCGGGTGTAGAAGGAAGTGCGGGCCATGGAAGAAAAGGGGAAATATTTCCCTTTTGGTCAAAAAGACTTAGATTAAAGAATTAAGTTGTGGTCCGAATGAAACCATAGGGAAACACGTGGTGAAGGCAGAGTGGGTCGGTGGGTCGGTGGGTCGGTGGAGGAAAATGGGAATTTTTCCTTTTGCAAAAAAAGACTTAGAATGGAAGATTTGAGGTGTGGCTCCGTGAAAATCGAGCAAAACATGTGTCAAGGATAGAGGCAGAGGTGTGGGCCCGCGAGAAAAAACTTAATTTTTTCCAAATTCCAAAAAAGGGTCAAAATGTTTAGAATTAAGCCGCAATCCCAATGGGACCCACCATATGCCATGTGTCATCACCAAATTTCAAAGACGGAGGGGGAGAAAAAAAGTAAATTTTTTCCATTTTTCCAAAAATGTTAAAAAGTCAAAAAGTGATCCCGAATTCATTCCCAATCATATTTTGACACGTGGAGGGCCCATATTGAAGGAAAAGGGGAAAATCAACAGTAATTGTACATTTTCCATTTTGGCTGCCATTTTTGCTCCAGGAAGCTTGGAGATGTGAATTTTGCATCATTTTTCATTGAATCTTTGGTGAATTCATGTTGTTTGTGCCTGCAAAGACCAATGCAAGTGGTTTTAGGGATTAATTTGCAGATTTGAGGTGTTTTTGAAATAAATTTTTACTCAGGCCCGTGTAAAATGTGAAATATCAAATTATAAAGTTACATAATCAAATTTTGGAATGATAAGGATGAAATGATGAAATGAAAGGGGTCTGCATGCTTGGAGAATGAAAAACGTGCCTCCACAATGGATAATGATGAAGGATTTGTAATGATTCACCATTTTAGAAACACCTGGCAACTTTTGTTGCAAATTTGTTAAATGTCCCTATCTACGAATCATGTTAAAATTTTGTAACAAACTTGATGTTGGGCATATTCTTTTCTTGGGAAAGAAGGATCAAATGTAATTGAAAGTTATATAATGCATGTTTTGAGGCATGTAAAATGTTAGAGAAACTTAGAATTTCACGGGAAAATCTGGGAAGAAGCCCATTCTCTAAGAAACCACCTAAGAACCATTTCTAATTCCTTTCTGCATCAGATTTGTATCATGTTGAGTTGGTTTCAGTTGTAAATCCATCGTAAAGCTCGAGATTGTTCTTATAACATTCCCTATTGATAAATCTGCCATTCTCATTTATTTTGTGTTGTCTCTTGGAAAAGTTTGTATGCACTTATGTTTGATGTTTTCAATTCGTGTTTCTTGCTCCTATTGTAGTCTTGTGTTTAAAATCTATCTTGATCATACATGATCTCATTTCTTGTTGATAGATTAGTGGCATCTGCAGTCTCACATTCGAAGAGCTTTCATCGATAAAGAGACAAAGAGATTTAAAATCACTTTACCTTCCTTGAATTCTAATATTGTTTGTAAACCTTTGGGTGCACCTTAGGTCATGATTAAATAGAGATTTCTGGATACTTTGTTGGTTCATCTGCTTCAAGATTTTGTGGCAGGTTGCCAAAGATTGTGTGGAAGAGTGCAGATTTGGGCCTCTATTTGGTGCACATATCCTAGTTGAAGGAGTAACTTAACCCCTTTGAAGCATCCTATTATTTAGGTGTTACAAATTTCCTGCAAAGGTCCTCAAAGAATTTGAAAAATTCTTTTTAGTCTTGTTTAGAATCTCCCACCAAAAAATTCATTCATAATAACTAATCCTACCCCATACTACCCCTGCATTACACTATGTGTCAACAAAAGAATACAATCCATTTTAAAAAATGCACAAAGCAAATCAGGATCATACCATGTCTATAAAGAACCTCACCTTGTCTTGAAAGCATTTCCATCATTTAGTAGTGGCAGCTCTGTTGAGTTTGAATAATGGAAAATTGATCATGTTTTCCCAAGGCCATCTCCATATAATATGCACAAAGTATAAGGATATCTTCACCTCCTTCACAAAATAGAGGTTGCAATATAGGTTATCTTACCTTGGTTAAAAGGCACAACCTAAAACAGTTAGGACAAGATCAAGTCCTATTTGAGTGTTATCCATTTCTCCACAAATCTGAGTGTCAGTTAGATCACATCCCCGGCTACAAAATGACACACATCATGATCTATCTGACTTCAAGCTTCATGCCATATCTTTGATGCTGCTCAGACTGAAAAGGAGAACAAATTTGGGTACCAACACGAAAATGGCCAATGACATGTTCGCTTTGAAGAAGCAAATGTCTCAACAAGTGACCAACGTTCCTTATTGGGATATTCCTAGACGGAATTTCAACAATGCCAATGGTGCCCCCACAAGAGATAGGAATTGGTTGATTGCTGCTCCCACCAGGCTGGCCATTGAAGCTCCTCCTATCAACACAACAGTTGAAATAGTTGAGGATGGTGAAGAACTAGAAGATCAAGATTCTCATGAAGCTTTTGAAGCTTCAGGATATGCTGATGAGTCTTTTGACGATTCAACTGGCGACTCCAGCATTGGGTACTTGGAATACAAGGAAGATGAAGGTGAGCATGATGGTCAATCATTTGCAGTATTCACTCGATCTCAATCCTAGAACCCTAGAAAGCTAGTTGAAGGCTCTAAGGAGAAAATTAAAGAAGCTCTGTGGTTATGGCTAAAAGAGGCTCTCTTATCTTAGCGCAAACTGAAAAGGAGACAACTAAAAAGGTAACTTCACCTTCTAACTCTTTTTCTCCTTCCCCCAAGGCTAGTACCTTGGCTCAAACTAGTGTAACCAGAACTGAGCCCACCATTATTCCTTCATATACTACTTTTGACATTATTGATCATGCAAAGAAAACTAAAATCAAAATTTCGGAAGCCGAGTACCTTCAGTCAAATCCTAAGCAATTTGAGAAACTTGCCAAATTCATTAGAAGCAAGGTTGTTATCCCTTCATCTTCAAAAGGCATTTTTCCTAGCCCCACTCAGCCTTTACCTCAGAGTAATATGACCTCTGTTGCTTCTTCGAGAAAAATTGAACCGTTTTATTTGTCCTTACTTATAAATGGTTTTAAACTCAACAATTGCATAATTGACTCAGGAGCCTCGATAACATAATGCCCACAAAAGTATCCCATGCCCTTGGACTTACCTTGACTAAATATTATGGGTCGGTGTTACTCCATGGAAACTAAACAAGTCCCCTTGATTGGCCAAATCAAGGATGCACAGTTTGCATTTGTTGCATTCCCTGAAAAGAGAGTAAAAATGACTATCCTGGTTGTTGATATCCCATCTGCTTATGGTATTCTCTTAGGAAGAGGTTTTTGCAAAGATGTTGGAGGAGAAATCAATATGGATTGGACCAAACATAAAATTCCAGTAAATGGAGTTCCCCGTGTCCTCCACCCCGAAGCACAAGCAAAGTACCTAGTTACTAAATTAGATGACCCCAAGGCCCAAATTCTCTTCGAAGATGCAGGCTTGGGTAATTATTTCATGACATCTGAGGTTCCCTCTATATAATTCAAGGAAGAAGATCCTAATGTTGTTTGAACCCTCGAGTTTGATGGGAGCTATTAAAATCTTTGGGTCGTGCATTGGTGTGGTTCTTATATCTCTAGATTTTGAGATTTTTCCCTTCACCTTCAAGTCAGTAGTTTGACAATACTAATAACACGGCTGAATACGAAGCTTTGTTATTAGGATTAGAAATGGCAAGGCAAAAAGGAATCCAAAATCTTAAAGTGTAGGGAGATGTTGAGTTGATTGTAAATCAAGTAAAGGGGATCTACCAGGGGAAAAATGATTGCCTAAGGCATTACAAGAACAAGGTGTGGGACATCATAGAATGCTTTGATGCTTTTTCCATTAAGGCAGTTTTGAGAGATTACAATGATAAAGCTAATTCTTTAGTCGTGTCTGCATCTCTTCTCCTTCCTCACCCAAAGTTTAAATAGGACAAGTATACCATTGAGATTGTGTATCGTCCAAGTGTTCCAGATAATTCAGCACATTGGCAAGTGTTTAATGATGATCAACAGTTATTGTCTTTTCTTGAAAAAGCTGATAATTTTAGCGAGATTTATTTTGAAGGATCGGAATCATCTTTCTGTGAGTCCGTCTTGAATTCATATTAAGAGATTGATGGTGAATTCATCTAGCTCAAAGGCAATAAGATTCCAAAGGGGTTAGTTTCTCTGGAAGGCCTGTTTGACAAGCATGATAGTTTCATTTAGGATAAAAGACAAGCTGAAGGTGCTTCCTCATCAGAGGTAGATCAAGTTAATCTGGGCTATTTTGACCAACCACAGATGGTAAACATCAGGAAATTCTATTCTCTAGAGGAGAAAGAAAGATTCACTTCACTCCTAAAGAGATATATGGACATCCTAGCATGGTCGTATGCGGATCTGAAGTCTTTCAAGCCCAAGGATGTGCAACATAGCATCCCTTTGAAGCCTGAGGTTAAACCCTATAGGCGGCTAAATGCATTTAACCCCAAAGATCTCAGGGACTATCCTTGTATAAATTCAAAAGATGTTAGGTGCAAGGATTATCTTCCCAATTCATCATTCTACCTGGGTTGCTAACATTGTCCCCTCGCTCGAAACAAGAATGATGAGATTCAGATTTGTGTTGAATTTCATAACCTTAATCGAGACTTCATTGAAAGACAATTACCCATTTCCTATCATGGATCAAGTATTGCAGATCGTCACCGGATCAAAAATGTTATTTGTGCTGCTTGACGGATTTTTGGGGTATAATCAGTCGAGGTAGCCGCTAAGGTTCAACATAAAATAGCATTCACCACCCCATGGGGACCTTTGCCTACGAGGAGAATGCATTTTGGTTTGATTAACTTTGGAGCCACGTTTCAAAGAGATATGGACTTAGCTTTCAAAGATTTGATGGCCAAGGTCATAGTTGTATATTTGGATGACTTGACGGTCTTCTCTAAAAAGCAAAGTGATCATTACGATCATCTGGAGTAGGTAATCTTAAGGTGCAGGTGTCATGGGATTTCATTAAATCTTAAAAATTCCATGTTCGGAGTAATAGAAGGAAATTTTTTGGGTCATATCATGACTAAAGAAGGAACCAAGATCAACCCAAAGTGAGTGAATGCCATCTAAAGCCTTACTTTGCCTACAAGCAAGCAAAATTGGGGTGCATTCCTTTTTCGGAAAGGTCAATATCCTTAGAAGATTTGTACCTAATTTTGCCAATAAAACCAAGGATATCCATGGGATGATGAAAGGTAAAACTCCATTTCAATGGAGCACTGAAGGGAAACTTGCTTTTAAAGAAGTCAAAAGAGCAACCTGCTCACGCTCCTATCCTAGTATGCCCAGACTTGAAGAAATATTTCATCATGTATAGTTATGCTTCCGCACATACAAAGATATCATTATCCTTATGATGGAAAATAAAGAAGGAATCGAAGCCCCCATTGCTTTCATGATCTGCCTACTAATGGAACATGAATTGAAGATGTCACAAATTGAAAAGCATGTTTATGCAGTAGTGAGAGCGGTGAAGCATTTCAGGTACTATGTGTTGAGTTCTCACACTCTCGTTCTCATTCTTGATACTACGCTTAAGTCCATTTTGACTCAACAAGAGTTGGGTATTCAATGGGGTAACTGGATAGCCAAAGTTCAAGAACATGACTTAGACATCGACCTTCCAAGTTGGTACAAGGAAGAGGCTGTGCCAATTGATTGCATAAAACAAGTCTCGAGACAGAATGCAAAGAACTAAAGATACTTCTTCAAAATTTCCCATGGTGCTTTTGTAAGCACAACCGATGAATGGTATGCAGACATTGCTTTCTTTTTAACTTATGGTGAATGTCCCCCACATTTGAGCCAAAAAGAAAAGAGGACAGTTAAATTAAGGTCTGCAAGATACGTTCTATGGGATAATGGTATATACAAGAAGGGCATTGATGGTGTATTCCTGCGTTGTGTTGATAAGTCTCAGTAGATAAGGTTGCTAGAATCCTTTCACAATATAGCATGCGGAGGAAATTTCTCTTCCTCTGTGATGGCTTACAAAATCTTACAGGCTAGGTACTATTGGCCTACTCTCTTTCAAGATTCAGCAGAATGGGTGGCTAAGTGTGAAGCTTGTCAACATTTCGTTGGTCATCCTAAGTTGTGCAGCTCTCCCCTTGAAGCCCGTGATAATTGAAGAACCTTTTCACCAATGGGGAATTGAATTCATTGGAGTACTAAATCCTACCTCCAAGTGCCCAGTCATAATTATGTTCTCACTTCCACAGACTATTTCACCAAGTGGGTGGAAGCCACGCCAATCAAACAAGCAACCTCCGAAGTCTGTGTGTAATTTTCTCAAGGAGAATATAATTGTTAGATTCGGCATTCCTCACAAGATTGTTGCTGAAAATGCTTCCAATTTCTCATCACATGAGTTGACATAATTTTGTTATGGATTTGGGATCACATTGGCTCATTCATCCGATTATTACCCCCAAGGCAATGGTCAGGCTAAATCAAGCAACAAGAACCTGGTGAACATAATCAAAAATATGGTTGATGAGAATCAGTGGAAATGGCACAAAGCATTGTATGATGCATTATGGGTAGATCGATTAATCCTAAGTGAGCTATTGGAATGTCCCCATTCCAAGTGTTGTATGAAATTGATGTTGAGATTCATATCTATGTAGAATTGCCAGCCTTACGGTTGGCTAAAGCAATTGAGGATGAAACTTTTCAAAGTTCTATTGAGAAAAGGATAATGTACCTAGCCAGGCTAGAAGAAGAATGGAGCAAGGTTTTGGATCACATTGCAGATCATCAGAGCAAAGTCAAAAAGATATTTGACAAAAAATCAAAGCAACTTGATTTTAAGATTGGAGATCTCGTACTTCTTTGGGATAAGAGAAGGGAATAAAAAGGGATGCATGGAAAGTTTAATTATTTATGGAAAGGTCCTTTCAAAATCCATCAGTTGAACGGTGAAAATAACTTCTATCTATCATATCTTGATGGAGAGTTACTCCCTCTACCTTTCAGTGGTCAACATCTGAAAGTTGTTCCATCAATAATGCAAGATGCTCTCTTGCATTGTATTATAATTTATTTTCTATTATGTGTTTGCTTTCTTTCTTTCTTTCTTTCTTTCTTTCTTTGTTTTTGGTTTTTCTTCTCCCGACTCCATAGCCCAATGGATAGAGCCTTTTGATTCTGAGTTCTCTTCCTTTGATGTCTCAAAGAAAGTCCCCAACTGGAGCCAGTTGTTATCTCATTTTAGTGATTCCAGCTAAAAATGAGATAACCATAGAAAAATTTTGGACATATCTCTTAAAATTCCCCTTTGAAGGAGATTTTCGGGTTTTGGGTTTTCATTGCATGAAATCATGTTTCTTACATGTTACATGTCTGATGTTCCCAAACACGAAACCTAATTGTCTTAGCAGTGTGTAGGGTTTTAGAACCCCCAAGCATCGGAACATGCTTTATCCAATGCATGTTTCATGTCGTGTGATTCCCAAACCCAAAACCCGAATGAAGCCTTTGTGTCGGGATTTTGGGACTTAGAAGCATCTCAACATCTCATGCATCATGCTTCATGTTTTCCAAAACCTGAAACCTAAATTAAACCAAACCCTTTGTGTCGGGTTTTTGGAGGCTCCAAGCATGATGACATGTCATTAATGTCTAGTTGTCTGGTAGTTGGCACACACATCAAGTGAGGTGTAATTAATGTTAGGGTTTTATAAATAGGTGGTTTTCCATGTCATTTGTTACCTGGTATATTTTTAATATGTTGGATTTTTGTGCATGCTTCTTCCACCTCCAGACCCGATTGAGCTTCCCAGTCGATTTCACATCCATTCTTGATCATTTTTCAATCTAATTGAAGGTATTCTTCTCTTATTTATATTTTGAAGATTTTTGGGTTATTTGTGAAGGGATTGATTGGGGTTTTCTTTTCTTTTTCTTCTTCTTTACTGTTTTAGGGTTTTAGGTTGTTTTTCTTGTTTCTTATCTTTTTCATGAGGGCTCTCATTTGGAATTTACCCCTTAGGTTATTTACTTGTTGTAAGTTGTGGATTTCAAGGTTCTAAAATTCCTAAGTGATCATGAGATGGGGATTTTTCATGATCTGACAGGTCAGAAACCCGATATACCTTTTTGGGTTTTGCAGGGTGCTCGACATCATCTAGTTTCTGCCTTGTTTTGGGTTTTTCAAGCTACTTGACTTCTCACTTTCTCTGCCTTGTGTCGGGTCTTGTCCAGTGTTCAACATCCTACAATTTCCGTAGTGTGTTAGGTATTTCTACCTGCTCAACATCATCTCACTTCCACCTTGTGTTGGGTTTTCATCGATGTGTCACATGCCCTAATTTCTAACATACACCCCGCCAAAGATGTTTGGTTTTCTCAAGGTTCCCGACATCCCCCAAACTACGCCGTTTTTAAGTTTCCATTGGTGTTTAACATAGCCTAATTTCCAACATAAAATCCAGTCTGTCAAGTTTTAAAGGTGTTTTGCAAGTTTCTAAACCCAAACGGTGTGTCGGGTCTGTGCACTTTTCCAACAAGATTTCACACCTAACTGCTCTTCCAGAAGTCATCAAGGAATTTTCAAGACTCCTCATGTCGGACCCTGCCCATCTAAGGATAAGTCAGATAAGTCAGGAAAGATGAAGTATAAGTACCAGAAGATGGAGTCTTCTTCTTATGTAAGCTGTAATTATGACATCCGGGACACGAGCTCAACAATATAGATATGGAAGACTTTTGGAAAAGAATTGAGGATTCTTCTCAAAATTCATGGATGAAGTCAATAGCCGGCAGTGGTCTCCCTCTCACAGCAGGATTTCCAATATCAGCTCAATGCCCTGAATTCATCCTGGCTTGCACTTCCCACTATGACTCAGCCTCCCGCTTAGTAAGAAATCAAGCAAGGGAGTCTATAGTGAAATTGGATGGAGATTATTTTGATCAACTCCTAAAGTTTCCCAACTTTATGGAATACGTTGATTTAGAATTTAAATTAGCATAAAAGGCCTGGGAAAAAGATCGGAAGAATACATCAAGCACATAAATAAGAAGTTCTTGATCAAGGCTAAGCCAGTTATTTCTAGGTTTCCTAAGTTGGTCCCTAGAAGTGATTTTATTCTTGAAGTCGTGATATCATCACCCTGTTGAGCCGATTATTTGGACTCCTAGATTCAAAATAATTCCAAGGGTGGATGTACCAATTCATGGTCGTCATAAAGAAAAATGACCAAGGGATTGATTGGGGTAGCCTAATAAGTAATGAGATAGACTCCCAAATGAAAACGGTCTTATCTACCGGAAAGTTCTATATGATGTCATACGTCACCTATGTGGCAACAGGCATGAGAAACTATCCAGGGCTGGATGCAAAGGGAAACCGAGCAATGGAACACATATATCAGTACTTCCCACAACTGACAATAAAAGGGTCTGAAGACCAATTTAGAAGAGTGAATGATGCCTTCTTCTATGAAAACATTTGCAGATTGGATCCTGATATGAGGAAGAGAAGGGTTTTCGATGAAGCATGGATAGAAGTGTCAAAATGGGGTTGCATCTTCTTACAATTCAAGAATTTTACTTATCTTTGGGTGGTAAGGTTCCATGGTAATCCTTTCCATTTGCCTAGGTTCCCAGGTGACAAATTAATCCTTATGGAGTTGGTCAGACAATTGTTGGATTTTCACAAATTCCAACAAAGTAGAGCACAAAGCCATTGTCTCCTTCCCCATTTCCATTGGAAGGTATACATGTTCCATTGTGGTTAAGGCCAAGAATATGGTGCACGAGCTTCAGGACAAATTGAAGAAGCACATGAAGATGAGGGAGGGATTCGACATCCGAGGAGTCCTCAAGTCATATGGAACCTTGTACCTGCATGTGCCCACTGTGGAAGATATCTGGGTTGATCTTTGTGATGAAGTTACCAATTGAAAAAAATACAATAATAATGACACTTAAAGAAATTCAAAAATTTGATTTGGCTGATATCCCCGAAGGCACCATAGATAATGAAAGTGTTCTAGAACCTAGGTATGAATAGTCAGATGGAGACCAACTTGGATTCCTAGCCATTGATTGGTCTGTTGCTGAAAAAGCTTCTATTGCTGAAAGAGCTACTCAGACTCTTGTCCACACTAAGGCATGGCTCATTTCTTGGGGAATGAGTTATAAGGAAAAGATATTTTCAAAAATAGCTACTTTAGAAGTGGGACCCTCCAAGGGAGAGAAGGAAAAGGATAAAAGCCCTACCAAGAGGCAAATAAAGTTTAAGTTTGTCAGAAAAGGAGAAAAATAAGGGGCTCGAATCATCTGCTACTCCTACACAAATAGTATAGATATTGGATTCACCTCCTCCACCGAAAAAGAAATTCTTTCAAAATTTGAGGTTGGTCAACCTCTTGTTTCTCCTTTTTTGATTACTCATCAAAAGTAAGTCTTTCTCTTGCTTCTCAAGCCTTGATTTTAGAGTCTTTACCTACTCTCTCTCAGTCTTCCTCATCTCATATTTTGACGCCACTCTTATTAGCCATGGCTAGCATTTTCTCTGACCTCTCACCTCTCTCTACTAGACCCACGATGGCCATAGAAATTCCTCCTCCTTCCACACCTTCATTCCCTAAATCTATTCCCACAGTCACTACACTTGCACTCATTACCACTCCACAAGTAAATCTTCCTCCACCTGTAGATACAACCATAACACCTTCGATTGGGGAAACTTCTTCCACTGTACCTCGATGGTTAATTGATCAGACCCCAAAAAGAGGAAGGTGGTGGTTCCCCTACCAGACTTTGATTTCAATTCACTCAAGGTTTCTCCTACCAAATCTGCTAAGAAACCCAAAACAGTTTAAGGGTTTTAGCGGATGCCTCAGAGCATAAGTTTGCAGATATTGCTACTCCCATGGCTGAAAAAATTGAGGATATATCGGTTACCGATTATCAAATTAAAAGGGTTGATCTAGGAAAATTAACAATAGAAGGAGAACAATATGATGCATATGATGCCATGAATGTGCTTTGCCAGAAGTTGAAGGAAACAAAGGTAAGCAGGGATGAGCTTAAGGAGAAAGTTGAACAGTTGATGGAAGTACTACTCAAGCTTTCAAAGCCTTCTCAGTCAACACCATCATCTTCTACCCCTACTCCTATAAGGTTCGATTTCTCATCGGTGCCTATGATTGAAAAGATCAACAAGAAGGGGAGAACGGTTGAAGAATGGATAAAGAGGATACTCCTACAAGGAAGAGAGGTCATAGATGACATAGTGGAGGTTTATAAATCCTTGGAGGAAATAAAAAATATGGTGACAAGATGGATGATGAGTTTTCACAGGAAGTCGGGAACCTTGAATTAACTTTGGAAGCTCTCAATGCACTGAAACAGGTTCCATCTCGGATCTTAACGGAAGAAGGAATCATTCCACATGGGGATAAACATTTCCAAAGATCCAAAGCCATTAGATTTAGGGTAAATATTCTCAGTGAGGCTTGCAATAAATTGAGGGAATCTAGAAATCAATTGGTTGATGCCACCAATGACATAGAAGAGGAGATGTCCAAGATCTTTGCCAAGGTGTTGGATGAGAGCTCAAATATTCTACCTATTGATGATCTCTATAAACAAATTCAAGAATTAATTCAGCATGATCTAACTTCTATCTTTGATCTGTCAATCATTGATAAGTTCATAAGGATCGAGAACGTTTTGGAATCACTAAGGAAACTCAACAAGAAATTGAAGAAACTTCCTGGTAACGCAAGTGACACTCAGAAACTTATGAGGTCCTAAGTGATTATTCTAGTGCACCAGATGAAGATGAGATGCAGGGCATAATCTAGAAGTTCCAAGAATTTTGAGACAAGCAAGCTTCACTTAGAAGAAGACAAGGATGATGAAGCGGAATAAACATAATGTTTCATGTCATTTCTATCAAGAAATTGTCATGTCTTTTTCATTTTCATTTCGTCACATAGGAAGCAAATTTTGACTTGTTCTCCACATGAGAGTCAAGCAAAATAGGACTCTCGTTAAAAGACTATTTTCTAGGATTTATCCTATTTTCTCTCTTCTCTCTCTATTATAAATAAGTGATGCTTATATCCAAGAGGAGAGACTTTTTGAATATTAAGATCTATTGTGAAGAAGGAGAAAAACTTTGTATTTTCTTTTCAATCATTGAAGAATAGAAATAGGTGTTATTTTACAAAATTTGTATTGTGGGATTCATCTATCCCGAGAGATTGTTCTTATGTCCAAAATCTTCAACTATTCTTTATTTAGTACTCTTGATCATTTTAATTGTTTCGAATATTACGTTCATTATCAAAAAATCGTATAAGTATTTCTTGATCTATGTTTGCTTGAAAGAAAATATGTTCCTCTCATTCTCTTCCTTCTTTGTTTCATCTATAATATTTTCCTTCTACTTCTTTCTAATCTAAAGTTGTAACATCTCCATTTCATGTTGATATGGATTTCGGGATTGTATCCCAACCCCAATGGTTAGAATAGTGTGGATACTGTATATATTATTTATGTTGTGTTTTAGATTAGTAATAAATAGGCAGCCTCACCTATCTTTGAGGAGGGATTTGATCCCGTGCACTGTGGTTAAACCTCATATTTTGTCTTGACAAAATATTTAACCAACAACTAGGTAGAATGATGTGTTAGTAATGGAACTATATGTGTTAAGTCATTATGCTAACATCCTACAACAACAACCCTAAAGAGGGACTGGTATTTCGCACACTTCGAGTGAGCTCTCGGTCTAGGGTCTTATTGGATTTGTAACACTAAATTATAGGCTACATCGGTATGTCAACATTAGGTTTATGAGATCATCTCATCCATGTCTCTTCATGATCTTTAAAATAAATAACTATCGTTGGTTATTTGATAACATCTTCTTTGGTCACATGTTCCTTGCGTTGCCTAGGTTCCCTTCTTGTTTACTTCATGCGATTAGAGGAATATTCTTTGTGTGTTTTCATCACTATAGCATACTTGTTGTCCTCACCTATAGGTTGACACCGTTATGAAGCATTTTAAACCTATCAAATCTATCTTCCAAAGACATCTTTCTTCATCTCAATTACCTATATGTTATCTACATATCTTACAAACACATCCATCATTTATCACTTTAATTCTCAATTTATACCCATCACATCTTACTTATATACATTTTAATCATCATGATCAAAATTTAACTTTAAAACATATTACCACATCACACATTCATATCATCATCCATGCACATTTCATTAAAATTAACCATTTAATCCTACATCTATTTCTTCATCATCATCACATATAAGACAAATGTGCATTCCAAAAAAATAACCATTATTATCACATCTGATTTAAGTAACCATCATTATCGCATCTAATTTAAGCAATCGTCATTATCACATCTAATCCAAAATCATCATCATAACATAAATACAAAATCATCACCACATCAAATTAAATCCATCACATCACATAATAAACACATGATAATCCATGAAAAATTATATATCATATACATATATGTGTCTCAAAATGAATATCAATACATCATGGCTAGGGAAAATTTTAGTGGTGAATTTTCGTAAACTCACGAAAATCAAGGTTTATAGATTGGTGAATTTTTTGTGATTCGTAGCCAACTTATTCACCAAAAAAATTAACCAACATTTCCCTTGTACTATTCATTTCACCTAGATTTTACACATATATAAGAGCTTATGAATGTAATTTTCCACCATTTTGAATCATTTTGTGCACATATTCACCGAAGTAAACATAAACAACCAGCACCGTATAACATATGTTGTCAAACTGCAACTGCAAGCCATCCAACCCCAAGTCCGTCCAACCTCAGACTCTAAGACCCATCCAACCCCTTAGCCATCCAACCCATCGCCGGTCCAACCCTCACCATCCAACCCTTTAACTATCCAACTCTTTTGTCTAACCACTTAGTCGTCCAACCCCTTAGTCATTCAACCCCTCAACCATCCAACCCTCATTCATCCAACCACTTAGCCATCCAACCCCTTAGCCGTCAAATTCCAACACTTTAACCATCCAACTATGTCATCTAACCCCTTATCTATCCAACCCTTGGACATCCAACCACAGAGCCATCTAACTAAATAATCATCCAAACACTAGCCGTCTAACCCAAGAACCATCTAAACCTAGAGCCATCTAACCTAGATCCGTCTAACAATAAGCTACCCAATCTCAGAGCCTTTGAACATAATATTTGTCCCTAATAAGTCATGGATTCTAGAAATTAGGGTAAGAAGGTTACAAATTTAACCAGTTCAAAAAAGGGTGCAAATACTTTGCTTGGCTATTTTGTAAAATCACAAAAATGAAGGGGGTTTTTGC
Source organism: Taxus wallichiana var. yunnanensis (assembly GCA_018340775.1). NCBI lineage: Eukaryota > Viridiplantae > Streptophyta > Pinopsida > Cupressales > Taxaceae > Taxus > Taxus wallichiana. The sequence continues at coordinate 383,112,909 of CM031242.1, forward strand.
ATCAGCTAAAAATATCAGTATGTGCTATTTACAGGTTATTTAGTCTTACAGAATATGATAATTATGTTTTTCATATTGTTATTCAAAATCTTTGTACTCTGTGTAAAAATTTAACTATGTATAAAATTAATAATATATATGTAACAATTTTATAGAATTATATGCGACATTTCAGAAATTCCTTCACAAAGTAATCAATTTAAAGATATCGATGATCCATTATATGTTGAGAAAAAATTTTGTCCCTTGATGACATAGAAGTACAAGAAAATTCATCAGATTCTCATGATACACCACAGAGAGGAAGCTTCTATTCGAAGGTCTATTTCGGAAAAAGGAGACATGAAAATCAAGATATTCTGCTAAGATCCAAGATGCAGAAGTTAAACCCCAAGAAAAAGAATGAAAATATGTCATAAGAAAGAGGACAAACCGAAAATTGGAAGGACTTTCTAGTTTGAATGGGATGTAAAATATTCATTTATTGAAATTGTGTACACTTTGAAAATGGTAATGATGTTCCAACATAATGTCGATGCAAAATATGTGGTTAGAAATAGGGGAAGGATCACATGATGCAACTCAAACTGGACACAATTAAAAAGCACTATGGGAAAATATACATTTCCCAAAAGCAAAAGGATGGAAGCATAGTCAGAACACATAAATGGAAAGATGCAAAAGAGTGTCTACATGTAAAATACGCAAAATAATATGAAAAGGAACAAAAATGTATGAAAAATCTAAATGAAAAAGGTGGCACCATAGTAGTAAGATTGAGAAAAGCTATGGAGGTAGAAATGCAAAAGTATTCAGTTTACTCGTATTCCATATATTGAAAAGGGGAAGACCCGTGTCAGATTTCAAAGAAAATAAAATTTTGTATCAATTTATTGGTCTACAAAACATTCCTCAATCTCATTGGTCAAATACCAGTGGCTAGGAAATTACAAAATGTCTATCTCTGGTAGAAAAGGAGGATCTAAAACAGTGTGTTCAAAAGGAAAAGTATATTTCCCTTTCAATAGATGAGGTTACTGTAGTGGATAATACTTCATGGATTTGTATTCATGTTTACACATTTGCTAATGAAATAAGAACTCCCCACCTCTTAGTAATTCATAAAATGACTGAGAATTGTAATTCTCAAAATATTTATAAATTTGTGGTCTCAAATCTGAAGGATATCACCGGAATGGATGGATTTTCCATTGCAACAAAATTATTTTGTGTCGGGACCGATGGTTCACCAAATGTAATGCGAGGGAGCTAAAATGGCCTGTGTTTCAACTTCAGATAAATGTTGCTCCTTATATGATTGTTATCCATTACATGGATCACAGAATGAATCTGGCCTACAAAATTTTGAGCACATTTGAAAATGTAACTAAAGTGGGGGAATTTATACGTGATTTGCATGCTTATTATTCAAGCAATCCAAATATATTTTTAGAATTTCATAAATTTTCAATTAGACTGATAGAGGGAAAAAAGCTTCTCAAAGATATAGATACCATATTGATATCTATGTATGAACCTACCTGTAGAATATTTGATGAATATCCTTCAATGACATGATTTATGTATAAATATCATAGGGATGTAGATAAAGCTAAAGATATATTGTGTCATCTAACAGACATAGAAACTTTTTACTCACACTCTGTGGTATTTTTCCAATGTTGAGGGAGCTTAATATTTTAACGAAGCATGCAAAAGATTGTTCTTTCTACATAATAGACTTCATAAGACTCAGAAGACATGTGTGCTGGAGTCTTAAAAGTTTATATAGTTTAGATGGGATTTTTCATAGTGTTTTTTGAAAACTAGAATGCATTAAAAGACTTGAAAAATCCTAAGTGCTTCTTAAAATACAATATGCATAATCATTTGTGTATAGCAACACATGGGAAAGATATTCCACTTCATACATTCCAAAAAAAAGTTGATATGGCTATCTCATAAATGAAAGAAGTAAGAGTGACACAAAATTTATATGATGTAGTATTATTTGAAACTAGGAATAAATTGAGAAAGATCTCTGAATCTTTAGTAAGAGATATGGGAAAGATTCAAAAATGATAAAATACTTGTTAAGAAATGGGAGTTTTAAATCCAAAGTTTTGGAATTTGTCTCGGCGAGAAAACCTTATACATATATCAGTCCTTTATTTATCAAAAATGTGAGTGATTTAACTGGACATTTCTCTAAGGTCAAGAGATAAACAATTTTTTTGTAGAAGGTATTTTACAAATAAAAATACTTAATTTCTAGTCAATGGATTATGTTAATACTATGATACGACAAGTTCATCTTCTAAAAAAGCCACAAGAATATGGTGCCATCAAAAGGATTTGGAAGGATATTTGTTCTAGTAGTATTTTGCATAAAAATTTGAGTGAGTATATTAAGTTGTATGAACTCTGTCAAATAATGATTATGGGTTCTATGGAAGATGAGAGGGTTTTCAGTGCTCTGTCCTTTTTAAATTCAAAAGTTTGAAACATATTGGATAGGAATATAGAAAGTTTTCTCGAGGTTGTATGTATCACGTTACTCAAGGAGCCTTTTCCTTATGATAGAGCACTCGCATTATGGAATTCACTAGTATAAAGAAGAGGAGTTAGTAATATTTTTCTTGACCGAGGGATTAAGACACATCCATAAATCATGCTAAAGTTGATTTCCAAGACACAAATGAAATTTTTGTTGCTTGCAGGATAGTTCGAATTCACATAGATTTCATTTCTTCTATACATTATTGAGACTATTTACAATAATTTGATGTAATATGTATTGATATATTTGTCTTTTATATCATTAATTGAATTTTTACATCTCGCATGAAATCGAAACATGAATATTTTAAACAAACAAAATCATGAAAATTTAAGCACCATTTATGTAAACAAAGAAATAGAAACATCATTTGTATTATGTAGAAATCCATTAACAATAAATATAGTTACAATTCCAAAGTACTCTTGAAATCATTCTCTCATGTGGCAAATTACTTTATGGAGAAAAGTATCAATTCATAAAACATTATTAGCTAATACAATTCCAAAAAGGGGTTTATAAATAACATTTCAAAGCTTTCAGACAAGTGTTGTCATAGAAGGACACATTACAAGGGCATCCTCTTTTCTGCCTATGATTTTGAATCATAGTTGTCCTTACATCTGCCACACAGAATAAAAATCAAAAAGGGTTGGTCACTATCTTTTAATTCCTACACCAGTTTCGGAATTGTGACAACACACCTATCAAATGGTGAACTTAACTAACATATTGAATTTTTATGTTGCAGGGGAAGCTTGATCTTTTTCTTATGTAAGAGGTGGAGGAATTTTCTCTATTTGTATAGAGATATATGTTATAAATCATGATGCCTACAAATCTCATACTGCGGTATTGATATTTTTAAGAATATTCTGCTCCTCCCTCGCTACATCTCCTACTAACAAAAGTGTTGCATATGTGTCTGTCTTTTACTTCAATAAGACTTTTGGATCCATCTTATGCTCCTTGATTATCCTTCTCAATGTATTATTGTGTTTATTTAATACTATGACTTTTTCCAATCATATCTCCAAATCACAACACCCTATGGTTTTCACAAGTGTGTGTTCTTGAGCTCATGGTGTGATTAGATAACATGGGTACTATCTCTCGGTTGTGGGACTTGCTACTTGAGATAGACCTCAAGAGAAAGTTATTTATTACTCCTAAACTACCTTCCATGATCTACTCTAATGCAATAAAAACTATCTAATCCTAATCTAACTTTCCAAGGGGCCAGGGACAGAGAGTGCATGAAAACAGATCCTATACTAAAGTGGTGATACACAAGAAAAGGAGAGTGTGAGAATAGTCTTCCAATGTGTGAAAAGTAGAAGCGAGTGCATACTAGAAAGGGTGATAATAGATTCTCCACATTCTAACAAATGTGTTCACAAAATAGTCCATGTATGCATAATAAAAATGAATCCCTACAGAGTATAAGGTAGACACAATATATTTGTAATGATTTTGAAAGGGAAAGAAGAATGCAAACAAACATAGCAGGGGAAGAAGTATCCATAAAATTGTATCTATTACTTCATTGATATGCACAATCCAATTTATTTACAAAATAAGGGCCTGGATCACCATGCAAGGAGTCCACTACAAGGTCCTGCATTATATTGGCTTCACAAAATAATTTTGACAGAGTTTTGCTACACAAAAATTATATCTTTCTATAATGAGCCAAACACTCCAATTTATAGAAATCGAGAAGAGAGAGATAGAGGGAAAATAAAAATCCCAAAATATGTAATGGTAGAAGAACCTTAAACCACTTGCAAGAGGTAGTAAATGAAATGAAATGATGTTAATTTTATTAAAAAATTCCCCCATACTATCTCATAACTTGCTTCATGATTAAATATGTCACCATGCTTCATTGAATGTGTCTCAACAACCAAATAAAACACTATTTTGAACTGGGCACGTTTTCTACAAAATCACCATTGATTCCTTATCAAATTCAAGATTTATAAATTTATGTGCATTGGGATCAGAACCATGATTTCAACGATACCAATTTTGTGCATTTTTGTTGAGAAATGTGAAAGTTATGGCCTTCTAAGTGCGGGTAACTATTTTGGGTCTGCCAAGCATTTATGTCATTTAACAGATGGGTATTTAATTTATCATAACTAGATTTTTTTCCTTTATCAAATTGTAGAGGATGTCATTCTCATTCCATAAATTCAAATTTCATGAAAATCGAGCTCCGAGTCAAAAGTTATGGTCGTTTGAAGTTCGGGATCTTATTTGCATTGTTTTCCTTTTCATGCGAACATTTCAGCTATTTCAAGTCCTTATGTCCCAGATGTCTCAAAAAAATCTTTGATCCACCCATAATCCTTCTTCCTCTATATTTTCAGCAAAATTAGGTTTCCGGTGAACTCGTGTCCCACGCATACTTGGACCATTCAGCCTCCCTTTTCCACTTTTACCGATTCCCTCTTAGTGTGGTGATTTCAGGTTTAGATGTCCCATGTGTCCCATCATTGACTGGTCCATGAGGGTCGTTGACTTCTGCCTTTGCCACATCTCCTTTGCAATCGGCCTTTTTGGCATTTTGGATCCCGCGTCCCAACTATCTCGCGGACCACTGGACCAAATTTATCTCGACTTTGTCGATTCCTTCTACCTGTGGTGATTTTGGCCATGCAAGTCCTAACTGTCCTGTCGTCCCGTGGACCGTCTGGGACAGAAATATCCAACTTTTCCACAAAGATACTAGCACATGCCAAAAATTTTGGATTTTTCTCAATTTTTTCTATCTCCTTGGATTTTTTTGGATAGGGAAGATAGAGAAGAGCCAAAGGGACCCCCTAAAATCTAAAATCTTGTCCTTCCATCATTTATGCCTACTCAAGCCTAAAGAAATCATGCAAGTTATCCAATTTACCTTGAGGGGTGAATTGGGATAACACCTTCAATCGTACAAATGAATTCATGCTTTTGTGGCCATTCTTCAAATGTGCTTCAAATACAATACTTCTTTCTTTAAATTTTCATATTTTTCCTGCAAAATCGAAATATTAAATTTTTAGTCTATTAGATAAGTTGAAAAAATATATTTCATCACTTATAATATTAGGATTTTGCATGTAAAATATGACTCATAGCAGCTTTTTCTTTTTCTGCATGTGCTATTAAAAAATGTGTCTTGTCTTTAGACCATTTGTTATAGTAAGCATGTGCTTCAAAGATTCAGATTCTCCAACTTGTTTAACATTATGTCTATAATATCATCATTATAATCATTAGTATATGAAATTGTCCATGACTAAGCTTTGTTTAGCAAAACATCTTGCTTTGCCAGCTACCTCTCTACGGTAGTGAACAATGAATTCCTTTGAGCATGATTATGGTATCGTGTATTTATTTCTTTTATCAAAATTTTATCTCTCCTCTCCCAAGACCACACCAAATCCACATCAAACATTACAACTTCTTGAATTGTTTCCCCCATACTATCTGATATCATATTTTCTAATATAAAATGTGTCTTTTCATCATCTATTTGTGGATCTTTTCTTGGAGGAGGAGGAGAGTCACTTGTCCTATACTTCATGCACATTTTGTTGTGGTTGTGGTGGAGGCAGAGTAGATTGAATCATATCATGGGTGTCAAAATAGTTACCCTTATTTGCATCACCACTATCAATCCCAAATACTCCTCTTCGAGGGCAATGTTGTTGAAAATTTGTGTGGTCGTTACACTTAAAACACCATCTAGTGAGGGTCCAAGAAATTTTTTCATTGCGGGATGAATTGTTCCAAATTGAGTCTATAGGAAACCTTATCTTCTTTCCTAAAGATATTCTTTTTTGGACCATACATGTTGGTGGTATTGGTGGCCTCCTTGCAAGTGGAATGTGCTCAGAAGCCATATTACTGCGCAAAAATCAAACAACAAATTGTTAGAAAACTATCGTTATACGATTGTGCCTTGTAAATACTAAAAAAATTAACTAAACAAAACATGCTAAATATTAAGTATTACAATTTAGCTTGCATGTTCGAGAGACACAAATGTGACATTTCAATCTTGACCATCATAATGAGTTTGATCTTCATCACCGCTTTGAGTTTTACTAATACAATAATTCTAGAAAACAAGAGTAGAAATATTTAAAAATAGTACTACTTACATAATCTATACTTGCTTTATTTAAATTAATTAATTATATAAAAAGAAAACTTCATACTTGTAGTTAAATGTGATGGTAGACATGATGCACGTACCGACCCCTAGGTCTCTTTTGACGAGGAACTTGTATTGATGTTGATTATGTTGAATCTATGTCAAAATCTGCGAGAGATCTCTAGAGGGGCTTTACCTCGAGCAATTGACTCCTTATGATATGTTGCAGTTATAATTCTTCTCTGCAAAAGAAAATCTTACAATTATTATTTTATTGAAAAATATTGAATAAGAAATTGTTATAACAAGAAAACTGTAAAATTAATTGTTACCTATTGTTCTTCAAGAGTGAGACCAATCATTTTATCATTAATTGCAGTTGGAATTTTTTCTTGCTACAATTCAAAGAAAGCTTCTTGATAGAAAGAAAGAATATAATTGCAACAAGAGAATACAATATTGGATTTATCAGATACATTGCAGACATGGGAGACATTTATTTTTATTTAGTTGGACAAATATGTGCACCAATTGAATTGTTGACCTACTAGTGTCCGCAATATATATTGAACTACCCAATACGGAATATCTGCATATCTACCTGTAATACAATCCTAGCTTGAAAAAGTGATGCAACTGCAAGAAATAATTGGTTTGTAATACCTGTAGAAGAAGGCCTCTTGTTGAACGATTAAGAGGAGCTGCAATAATAGACAAAAAAATGTTAGATGCTTGGGTGGTCAAGTAATGTTAAGAAAAAAATCATTTGAAAATAATAAACTTACCATCAACCTGCAAATTATAATGAGACTCCAAAAAAATTTGTCTTCATCTGTAAGGACAACCTTTGTAATAACGGGTAGCTTCTTTTCAAATAGTAACCCAATTAACCGATGTACATCTGCGAGGCTAAATTGTGAAAGAAATTTGACGATGACTAGAATGCACGAGGAGAACGGAAAATTGTCCCTCATTCTGGTTGTAAGAGGTGAGAAGGTAATCAAGGACGGAAGTATCAGTATCAAATTGGGGCATGTTGACAAGCCCGGTAAATTGTGATTTTTCTAGCCATTCCTTTTGTGCGTCTTTTAGTTTCATTAGAGCTACAATTTGTGGGCACATGAGGTTTCGTATTAGAATTTTGGTGTAGGAGCAGACGTGTTGCTTGCCATTGTTCAAATTTAGGACAACTTCAAATAATGGAGAGCTCAGAGCATTGGAAATGTTTGTGGAAAAGTGAAGAAATGAACCTTGTAGGGGTATATATAGGGGTTTGAATGGTTTAAGGGACACATGGCAACAAACTATTAGCTTGATATGACAATCGCCCAACACACATTGGACATATGACCAACCCACTTGACCAATCAAACCGACCAACCTAATGATACAACCTGTCAAACCCAAGTGTCCAATGCACGTGGCCAACCCACCTAACGGCTCTTGGGTTAGACGGCTAGTGGTTAGACGGTTCTTTGCTTAGACGGATTTGTGGTTGAAAGGCTCTTTGATTAGATGGCTCGAGGGTGTGATGGTTGTTAGGTTGGACATGATAATGGGTTGAACGGACAAGGTTTGGACGACTAAGGGGTTAGATGTTAGAGTTGGATGGTTATAGGGTTGGACTACTAAGGAGTTGAAAAAGTAAGTGGTTGGGTAGTTGAGGGATTTGGTGGGTAAGGGGTTGGATGGCTAAGCGGTTGGACTGCGAAGGGGTTAGAAAACTAAGGGGTTGGATGGAAGAGTTAGATGGTTAACCCACCCATCAAACCACCCGCTTAACTCCGCTCGCCCACACCCTCTTGTCCAACTTGTCTAACCAACCACTGGATTAAGCTTCCTCGTTCAACCCGCCCGACTAACCTACCCAACCAGCCAATATGACCAACCTACCCAACTAACCTACATGGCCAACTTACCCAACCAACCTACCCGTCCAACTATGTGAAACCTCGAGAAAATTGCTCCATGCAAAATCACCTTTCCTTGAAACATTTTTTCATAAATTCGCCAACAATTCGAAAGTCAATTTTTGAGATTCACCACAAATTCTAAAATAATTTTTCGAAGGGGATTCTTAAAATGAACCCTAATCGTGGCCCCTAAGAGGCTCCTCAAAGCAAAAATCTTGTCAAAAATCGGTAAACTACATATCCAAAACTCTCATATCCTCTCCACTAGGGATAGGTACAACACCTAAACCCTATACACCATCACCACCCTCCCTGGACACTCTCCTCTCACCATGGCATAGCTATGATCATTATACTCCTTAACGGCCCAAATCCACCTACCACCTACCTCTAGAGATGCTCTCAGTATCTCGGTGTTCAAGATAACCTATGGATCACAATGTCCTCATAATATGTGGCCTTGGCGGAAAACGTTAAGTACCTATCCATCCCAATAATATTAGGGAGATCCATCTGTCCTAATCCTTGTGGCACTACACGGATACTAATGGTTGACTTTGTCACTACAATAGTATCCATATCTCCAAAACAAGCCTTGTAGGCCTCCCTCTACCTACGGTAGTGATCTCTCTCTTGAATAACTCGATCTCGCTCATGCGTGATCGCATCCCACTATTTTAGAGTCATGTCTCACTCTACACATTTCTAGTCTCTCTCAACCCTCATCTAATCTAGCTCGACACATAATCTTGTCACCTTAGAAAAATCTCCTACTCCATCATCTCTACCTCCTCCAGGAGCCACCTCAACATCAACCTCCATCTCCTCAATCTCCTCCTCTCTTCCCTCCTCGCTTCCGAGATGCCCATGTTGTCGTATGTCAATCAAAGTACCCCACTCCAACGCCTACGTCATCTTCATCATCCCATGGTGTTATCTCCTCCTCCAATGGATTATCCATGGTGGGACTTGGAAACTCCCTATCCAAATCCTCTCTCCCGTACAAAATGGAATCCTAAGGCATTGTCTGGATGACTTCAAACCGTCGTCGTACCACAAACTAAACAATCTTAATCATCTCTGGTCATCTCATCCTCATCCTCATCCTCCTCATCCTCCTCATGCTCCTCATCCCTACTAACTCCACATCTACCCCTAGCCATGCAGAGATTCCTCAATATGGCCTCCATGTAATTTGATCGAAATCTAGCTCTACAAGATGATCTACATACCAATCCACCCTTCTCTCTCCCCTGTCTTCAAAGGCCTAATCATCCCTCCATATAACGAACTCAACTATCAACTAAATATGGTCTCCTACGACCCATGGAATCCCTAATGGCCTAATCACTTCTATGTGCTCATAAGCCCAATAATGTAGCAAGAATTCAACATCCAACCTTAACCTCCTACCTACCCCGTATCCGATATCTCATGGTAAACCTAAGCTATTAAGGCGGTCTCGAATGATAAAATTGTCTCGTACTCAACAATATTGGCTATTACACCGTCAACACCCATGGAAATCAATCTCCTCATAAGTATGGAAAAGTGTAGCAAAACACCGCCATCATCACCATGTAAATCAATCGGTTACATACCACCCCAACCTCATACCTCTGCTCATATGTAAAATCCCTTAAAGATAATCGATACGGGGCGCAATAGCTCCAAAAGTCAAATCAAAGCTGTCAATCTTTCATCACTAGTAATGGGAACTATTTGTTCCCCCTATATTGGTAGCTTGAGAATCTGATACACATCCTCTAGGGAGATAGTCATCTCCCATGTCCTGAACCAAAATGTAGCAATCATGTTAGTCCCATATCTCTACCAAAGAAATCATAAGACCCACGTCTCATGAGATCCTCCGATAGTGCCTAAATTCTCCCAATCCAACTATAGACAAATGATCCCACTCATAATTTGTGACATCTCCTCCGATCTGCTTTCGTATAGAGCAGGCACCCAATATTTCAAATGTAAGGTCTCTCATGCCCGTAATCATAAACAAATCATACATACATTATACCTCTGATCCTAAAATCCATTAAAATGCATTAATTTTCATCCAAAATCCATCCAAAGTTTCATCCAAATTTTAATCTAAATCCTAATCTAGCCAATCAAACCCTAGTCGACGTCGACCCAAGTCAGGTCGACATGTCTTAGGGTTAGTTGACCCGCTAAGAGCCCAATTGACATCAACCCATCCAAGATGCCACCAACCACCCTGGTGTCATCAACATTTTACAAAAAATGCTTAAAATTAAATAAAACATGAAATTGAATCAAAAATCGGCATGAGTTTTGTTACTCACCATCCCTTGCACCCTTTGGCCTTTCCTTGCAACTCCAGTAGCCTCCATTTTCTCAATCTCTCTTTTATCACTCTATTATTTTTCATTAAGTTCAAGCATTAAAATGAGCATTGTCAACTGACTATTGGGCTTATGTATCCCACCGATACCGGTCATCGTTGGTAGCCTTAGCAGGAACCGTTTTTGGCTTTACCCCACATCCTCACAGTATTCCCTTTGGGAATTCTTCACAAATTCCATTATTATGGCTATAATTATTTCCCTTCCAGGCATTTTAATCCAATCATAGAGTCCACCGTTGTGGCCATGTTTATCTGTCTCTCCTCTGGGCATGTACTCTTTTCCAAGATCCTATTGAGCCATAATTATCCCTCTCTTGGGAATACATACTTTCTTTTCAAATTCCACCTTTGTGGCCATTTACTTATCCTCCTCTTGGGCATACTTCCTTTTAAAGTCCACCTTTGTGGCTATCTCTTTATTTCCTTCGGGCATGTTAATCATATATATTCTCTAAATTCCACCTTTTATGGCTATAATCACTCCTCTTTTGGGCATTTCATTTTCTATTCTTATCCAATCTACACATGAACTTCTCCTATGAGGCCATGTTCATCTTCACATTTGGGCATTACATCCATGATATCAAGTCCACTTTTGTGGCCATATTCGTGATCGTCCTTGGGGCACCATTATTTTCATCAAAGTCCATCGTTGCGCCATGCTTTTTCCCCATTCAGAATACCTTTTTCTTTTTTCCTTTGTGTCCATACCCTTTCCTCACTTGGGGCATATTTTCCTTTTTCCTTTTTTTCTTTCACGGCCATAATTTTCCCCTTTGGGGCATTTTTTTTACTCACCTTTTCATCTTTCCTTCTCGGCCTTTTTCATGTCACATTAGGCACCATATCATTCATCCTCGTCCCTTATGGATGTATACCTATTCATTCGATTCCTTATATACAAAGGATTTCACATACTTTTCACATATAGTTGTGCATAGTTTGATGAATTTCCCATGACCCATTGGTCATCTCACCGCATCCATACTGCAGTGATCTTCACCCACTCACTAGTCCATAGAACGTTGTTTTCTATCTCCGTTGAGACCGCAATTTTCCCCTACTGATGTGATATTGGAGTCACCACCATATTTTTCCATCATTATTGTGATCTTTTTTTCCTGGGGCATCTTGCCTTGGTTATGCTTTCACCCATCTTTTCATCACCCACCCGCCCTTCATCATCTACCTTTTTCAAATGCATCATTGATTTTCCCTTGGCATCATCGATCCCCGTTTAAGGGGGAGCTCATCATCAATCATTTATCCTCATCCAACCCTTTTTGTTTTTTTTTTTCGCGGCTTTCCATCTCAAACCATTCAACAAAAAGGGGCAAAATGTAGACACCTAAAAGTGGTATTTATGCCTTCATTCACCCATGTGCGCATATTTTAATTATTTATTTAATCATTCTCTTCATTTAATCAAACTCACATCCCAATCCTTATTAATTAATTAAGTGATATTAATTAATTAATCATTTTTAATATTTCACATGCCCATTTATCCCATATTTATTAATTCATTCATTCATATTGATTAATTAATCATTTAGACCCTCATGGCCCTAATCAACCCGTGGATAATTTTAGCGGCGAATATTCGTAATATGGCGAAAATTTCATTTTAGGAAAATTTGAAAAGGCGAATTATTCGGAGTGGGTCGGTGTCCTGTTCGCCTAAAATATAAAGTATATTTTTTTTGGGGGGTCGGCTTCGCCTTCATTTGAAAACATCTCCTATAAAAACCTATTTGATTCGCCGGGTAGTATACCTCAAGTAGCTTACCAAATTACCAATACTGTGAAATTTGAACTCGCATACCCTTTGCACCAGAGATTCGTATTACTGTTATCCTGTGATTGTTGACGCGCGACAAATGCATTATTGACGCGCGACAAGAGAAATACTGACGCGCGACTTGGGCTAAGGCTTGACGCGCGACAGAGGAAGGCTTGACGCGCGACAGAGGAAGGCTTGACGCGCGACAGAGGAAGGCTTGACGCGCGACAGAGGAAGGCTTGACGCGCGACAGAGGAAGGCCTGACGCTTGACAGAGGAAGGCTTGACGCGCGACAGATGAAGGCTTGACGCGCGACCTGGGCAGTATTGACGCGCGACATCTGACAGTTCACGCGCGACAAGACCTCAGAGACTGTACAGAGTCGCTTCTTGGTTCTTTTGCTGACGCACGACTCTTTTCAGAATAATGGAAGGTGCCACCTCAAAGAATACGAATAACCTAAAAGTAAGTAAGAAATCTCAGAAATCACTCTTCAAGTATTTTGGAAACTCTGCGGATACAGATAATGTAAATACCAATCATATAGATGCCACCAAAAAGAATCAGAATACTGACTGTGTGGAAGGCATTATTGAGGTGGACATGCATTCTGCACAGTATCACAGTCAAACAAATGAAACCTACGATAATATGCCAGATCTTGAAGATATTGTTCCTGTTGGGGTGCAACCAGAAGTGCAGCTAGATATCACAGATACAAACACTGAGCAAAATGGAAGACAGAAATCAATATCAAACTCTGGTCCAAGAAAGAGGAAACCAGGTGATTGCGATATTGCTCAAAATTCGACTCAAAAAAGTAAAGCATTGAAAACAAACAAGAATATGTGGACCATTGGCAGGACATACAAGTTTGATTGGGCAATTAAATTTCCATTTATTGAACTCCGTACAATCATCAAATTCTCAAGAAATCCCATGTGAATGTACATGTACAATATGTACGTGGAAATTGGGAAAGCAACAAAAATGCAATCAAGTGGACACAATAGAAAAACATTGTGGAAAACAATATTTAACTGTAACAGGGGCGGATGGCCAGAAAATCAAAACACATAGGTGGAAAACTGAAAAGGAGTGCATGCATGTCAGATACGCAGCGAAATATGAGGCGAGCAGAAAAACACAGACATCTCATTGGAAAAGGGAGGAACAATCACATCACATATTGGTAAGATGAAAGAAACAAATCTACATGCAAAATTCATACAATTCTCTACTCTTTTTCAAATACTTAAAAAAGGAAGGGCGATGTCAGATTTCCTTGATTTCAAAGTTTTGTATCAATTTAACTAAATGCTTTGAATGTACCTCGGTCTCATTGGTCGAGAGTAGTGGATGGGAAATGGCAAAATGCCTCTCGATGATAGAGAAGGAAGATTTGAAAGAGAATGTAAAAAAGCAAACTTTATCTCTGTTTCAATTGATGAAGTGACAATGAATGACAACACCGCATGGGTATGTATCCACATCTATACATTAGAAAATCATATAAGGACACCTCATCATTGGGTGTTATGAAAATGGTTGAAAATCGCAATGCTGAAAACCTATACAAAATAGTTGTTTCTCATTTGAAAGATGTTCTTTGGTATGACTGATTATGAAATTGCTACGAAGTTGGTATGCGTTGGAGCAGATGGTGCATCTCATGCGCAGGTCACCGAACAGGGCTCTGTGTTAGATTACAAACAACAGTGGCCCCATATATGCTACCAATTCACTGCATGGCTCACAGAATGAATTTAGCGTATAAAATGGTAAGCAACCATGAAAATGTTGCTAAATTAGAAGACATAATAAGAGAACTCCATGCCTATATGTCAAGCAGCCCAAAACGTTTTCTGGAGTTCCAAAAATTTGCAATTGGAATTACAGACGGCAAAAAACTTCTGAAGGATGTGGAGACTAGATGGATCTCTTTGTATGAACCAGCATGCAGAGTTCGTGAGGAGTATCCTTCATTGGTTGGTTTCATGCACAAATACCGTCATGAAGTTGATAGGGCAAGGGACCTGTTGTTCCGCTTAACTGATTTGGAGACTTTGCTTACATTGCTTGGTATTCTTCCAATGTTAAAGGAGATCAATACACTGATGAAGCATGCACAGGGCAGATTGATCTATATTGTGGATTTTATAAGGATGAGGAAAATGGTATGTCAAAGTCTTGATATATTGTATTGTTCGCAGGATAGTTTTGATGCACCTGTTTTTAAAAATTGGAGAGATTTATTAGATCTTAAAAATCCTAACACCTATTTGAGATTTAATATTCACGATCACCTATGCATCTCTGTTAATGGGAAGGAAATACCTATGCACATTTTGCAAAGACGTCAAGATATTACAGGTTCGGAGCGAGAAGATGTTCCTGTAACACGTAATTTGTTTGAGTCTGTGATAGTTGAAACCAGAATAAAGCTTAAAAAAATTTCAGAAACCTTGTCGTCAGAAATTAGGGAACGTTTCTGTAAAGATAAAATTCTGGAAGCCATGGGTGTGATGAATCCGAATTTTTGGAATACAGAAGGTGGCCGTGCAGACTTTGTCAGTAAGCATTTCCATAAATCAATGGGTACAATAATGGAACAATTTACTAAGACGTCAGAGCTCAAGGGTACGGAAATCAAAGGTATACTGAATGCCGATTTATTAAAGTTTCAGTCAACCAATTTTGCAACAACAATGAGGAACCAATATAAGAATTTAGATCAACCTTCTGAAAGTGGTGCTATTACAAGGCTGTGGAGAGGAATCTATCAAAGTTCTATCTTACAAGAAGATATCAGTGAGTATTTCAGACTATATGAATTATGCCAGACAATGATTTTGGGGTCTGTGGAGGATGAAAGAGTTTTCAGTGCATTGTCATTTATAAAATCAAAACGAAACAGTTGGATAAAAATCGAAAGTTGCATGAGGTGTTACGTTTCACGATACTCCTCGAAACCTTCCGTTTGACAGAGCAATTGCGCACTTTGGAATTCCCTTTTGCGAAGAAGAGGTGTAAATAATACAAACTACAAGTACAAATATACCCAACCTTGAGAGTGTAATTGGCTCTTCGTCACATTCTACGAAGACAACATCGACTTTGTGAAGCTATTGATAATGGATTGTTTCAACTTTAAGTAGGTATCTTCTTTATCTATCTTTTATCTTTATCATTTAAGATGTTACAGGTCTATATACTAAAAATATCAGGCGATTCACCCATCTATCTACTAATCCATTTCACGTGTTGGATTCTTTTAAATCACAGATCTAGCTCATTACCAATGGCAGTGATGATTTCAACTTTAAGCAAGTATCTTTTTCCCCTTAACCTTGAGAGTGTAGTTGGCTCTTCGTCACATTCTACAGAAGACAACATCGACTTTGATGAAGCTACTGATAATGGATTGTTTCAACTTTAAGTAGGTATCTTCTTTATCTATCTTTTATCTTTATCATTAAAGATGTTACAGGTCTATATACTAAAAATGTCAGGCAATTCACCCATCTATCTACTAATCCATTTCTCGTGTTGGATTTTTTTAAAACAAAGATCTATATTGTTACCAGTGGCAGTGATGATTTCAACTTTAAGCAGGTATCTTTTTCCCCTTAATCTTATTGTTTGTTACTATTCATTTTTTCAACTCTGGTTATAATTAAAAATGTTACAGGTGTATGTATTTACATTTAGTTAAATACAAAATTTTTATTTTTTGAAAACGTGGGTTGACATCCGTCCGAGGAAGCTTTTACTTCTCGGGACTGACAACGTCAGGCAACTCACCCATCTATCTACTAATCAATTTTTGTGTTGAATTTTTAAGACAAAGATCTAGCACATTACCGTTGATGATTTCAATTTTAAATAGGTATCTTCTTCAACATAATATTTATATTTACTTGACCTTTAAAGATATTGTTGGTCTATATATTTAAAGATGTTGCTGGCACTTCTCAGGACTGACAATGTCAAGCAACTCACCCCTCCATCTACAATGTCATGTGAAACAAAGATCTAGCACGTTACCCTTGATGATTTCACAGCAATCTAATACGCAAGAGGTAAGCTAAATCCTAGCATATTTGCAATTATGTTTAATTTCTTACCAGTGATGATTCTTTCTTGATTTCTTAGAATTATATTTTATTTATTTTTAATATATTTTATCTTCCTGTAGACCAAGGATTTTTTTTCTATTTACTATCTCTTTATTCTCCATTTGTTGGTGAGTGGTAGCTTCCCAAAAAATAGATATTCCTGCCACCTGATAGGATAAGGATACCTAAAATAACAAAAAATTAAATTGGAAAGTGATGTCGAAACATGTCACAATACTACCAAATTCAATATTCACATTTCCCTGATTCAAACCACAAGAGCCTTGGCTGAGTCACCCTCCGTTAATATTAAAGTACATTGATCAGAATTCTTCCCTCCTGCTTGATTTGCATCAAGTTTGGGAACATCAATTAATTTCCCCTTCTTGGTTCCATCAGTTTTCTTAAGATCTTTTTTTTGTTTAAACTTTTCCACTGCACTCCTCAGGTCAAACAAAGTTACAAAGCTCATCTTAGATAACCTGACCATACACCATGAATCTTCTTGTACTGGAAGAGACTGTTTCCAATTACCACTTATACCACTTTTAGAGAATTTTCATCACCAACTAGGACTGAGTCAGCTTGAAGCACTGACAGAGTAACTTGCATTTGATTGAGCTTTACCAACTAGATAACAGGACAGATTGCTAGACCTTAGCATCATTGACTTGGCTATCTTTATTTTAGACTGATAAAGGTCATTCATAAAATCCAAACACACTTTGAAGTCCTCAACACGTTGAAAAATCATAGTACAACAGAGATTCTTAACCTATCAACCTTAAGTCTACTTTCATAGACAGTATAACCCCACAGATACAATTAAAGTCCCACGACATAATTTTAAAGATAATTAAAGTCCCACAAGATATTCAGGCACTAAATTTTAGATTATACACATTAAATCGATCATCGTATTTCATCATCATCTATCATTGATTATCAATTGTCATCATTCATCATCTACGTCCACATACTATTCATGACAATGCAAGTAAACAAGAAACATACATATAATTCATGATAATCACCATCTAATCACCATATAATTAAATTCAAATAGCATAGTACAAACTCAATAGTTGAAGTTTTCAAATTCAATATTAAAAGTTTAGTCAATAATAAAAGTTTCTAATTTTCACAACCATCTAATGTAATCAAAATTTAAGATTGTATATAATTAAATTCAAATACCATACTCAATATTAGAAGTTTTCAAACTCAATATTTATAGTTTCCCCAATAATAATAAAAGTTTCTAGTTTTCAACCCTCTTTTTCTTTATCCAGTTGTACAACTCTGCTCCCTTCCCCAACGGCTTCTTCCACTATGGTTGTAACCCTTTCCCCAACAGCAGAAATAACCCCTGAACTTATAAGATCTTCTGCAGCACTGTCCAGATTTTTTATAATTCTTTCTTCTTGATTTGTTGCATCTCCATGAGACAGCAAATTTGGATCAGCAACTGCTTTGGCTTTGAACAAGATGTCAGGGTCGAGACCGTGCTCTTTAATGATCCGCTTTAGTGTATTGTTTTGTTTGTTAACCAAAACAATATTTTGCTTCAAATTTTTTGCTGCGGATAAGCTGTTCTTTGCTGTTTCCAAGTGAACTTGCAAAACCTTCGCCTGACTCTTCAAATTTTCATATTTCAACTGCACAAAAAGAGTAACGTCAATTCAAAGTATTAATGTAAATTCAAAATTTCAAATTAACAAAAATGATTGTTAGAATGTAATAGTACTTACAACCGCTCTATCTCTTTCGGCATTTGCGATTGATACCAAATCCTTGTCCTTTGACCATTTGTTAAAATATGCCTGGGCCTCGGCACTAATATTTTCCAATCTGTTTAGTGCTTTATCTAAAATGCCATCTTTATAGTCGTTGTTAAAAGTGACAGTCCCACATTTTACTTGGGTAAGTAGGGAATCCATCTTTGCAGGTTGATTCTGGACTGCAGCGTATAAACTATCCCTTTGCCAATAATTTTCATAACGACTAATAATCTCATTGATAAGAATTTTAGCCCTTTTTTCCCATTCTATAAGCTGTTGCATTTGAGGAATTATAAACTCACTGACATGGGATTGACAATCATTACCAATTAGGTTCTCCAAAGGAAAATGTGGAAACTCTTCACTTTCTGAATCTGATGCAGAAGATCTTGCTGGAGAAGAGTGGGGGCTTTCACCATGACCAAGATCAACTGCTCCTTGTTTCTGTCTTTGGGTGGGCTGATCCTGTTGTTGAAAAAATAAATCAAGATTTAGATAAATAAATTTGAAAACTGAATATTTAGATTTAGATAAATCAGAATGTAATTAAAAATTGTAAAGAATATTAAAATTGAAATTTGAAGACTGAAGTATACCTGCTGGCCTTGAATCATCTCGCGGGTATCGAAAAAACCAGTTGGGTCATTGCTATCAATGCCCAAATAATCTTCATCTAAATTTATATTGTTCAAAACAGATATGCCCGTTGCACTGGGCAAGCCACCAAGTGAGAGAGATGGAATTCGAAACGAGGAGTCAAGGTTCAGTGTCCCACTAGGGGCCGGAGCAAAAGGCATTCGTTTACCAATGGTCTTTTTCACTGTTCCTCTGGTTGGCATTTTAAAAATTAATGGTTGAGTGGGTGTCGGTGCCGTGGCTTGCTCATGACTGACATGTGCTGAAAAGTACAAGAAAAAATTAAAAATATTAAAACATTTCATAAACTAAAAACTACGAAATTAAACGTTCTATACAAAAATTGTACCTTGTTGTCGAGGGGTTGTTTTTTTCGGTGCTACGGGTGGCCTTGTAGGAGTTGTACTCAGTGGCTGTTCTGAAGATATCAATGCATGGGACTGTATTGAGTGAGTTGGGGAAGAAGGTTCCATAGTCCCTGCTATTCATCAATATTAAGTGTTGTCAATTCAGTTTGATAAAATTTAAATTGAAAAATAAATCTGCAACTTTGGAATTTGTAATTAATATATGAGAATGTATTACTTCTCTGGCGTTTAACGAGTTCAAATTGTTGAGGGTCTGGAGAGGAGTGAGCTTCCATTTCGGAATGGGAGTCCCCCGAAGCCTCCGCGTGTAGTTGGCCTCTTCCTCTCGACATCTTTTTTTTTTTGGGAATGGCTTCAAGATATCTTCTCTGCAAAACATTAAAATTTAAGTTTTAATAACTTCGCACTGTAATGAAGAAAATTGTAATACAATTACAAACTAAATAGTTTATACCTGTTGTTCTGCAAATGGAATTGAGAATTTCATCAAAGCCTCATCAGAGCAAGTAGGAATTTCTTTAGCTTTTAAATTTAAAAGTGCCTCATAGTAGAAGCCGAGGAGATAGTTGGTTGAATAAATGAAAGGTTTTTCTGACATTTTCGAATTTGATATGTCACTTCTAATTTTTTTGATATAAATGTGCACCAATCGAATTGTTGTTTTTGAGATAGTGGCACAAATGTATGCAATGGCCCAATTTGGGATATCTGTTTGGCGACCCTGCATAACAATTCTGGCTTGAAAAAATGCAATAAGTGCAGCAAGAAAGTGGTGTGCAATTGATTGTGTATCTACACCACGCCTGGATTTATTGACATGGGCTGCAAATGCGAAACAGTGAAAATTAGCATCAATTTATAACAGAAATCGAGAATAAAAAAAAGAATAAAAAAGCGAAATAAAAATGTAATAAAAATGCATAAAAATGAATAAATTACTTACAATCAACATGGAAACCGTACTTTGATTCGAGAAATTTCTTGTTTTCTTCCACGAGTGTTGCTTTGGTTGTAACATTTGGTAAGTTTCTGATAGGAAGGCCGGTAAACCGATGTATGTCATTCGGATCGATAGAGAATTGGAACATGTGGCCATCGTTCAGAGTCACATAAAATATACCGTCCTCTGAATTGTAGCATGACAGAAGGTAATTCAAAATATCGGGATCTGTTTCGAAATGGGGCATATTAACTAACCCGGTAAATCCACACTCTTCTATTATACCTTGATATTCTGGAGACATCCTTAAAGCCGTATGGATGTGAGGGCATAAGGGATTCCTGTAGGTTATCTTGGAAATCGATTGACTTGGATTCTCTTCATTTTCTTGCTGAACTTGCAATTGGGAGGCATGTGAAGTCGACATTGTAGCTGAAATTGCGTCTTTGAAGAAGATTTCGACCTGCAAAAATTCAAGAATAGGAAAACGTAAACGAGAAAATGAGCGGAATAAGGGTATTTATAACCTAGATATAGGCGTCACTGCCCCTATTGACGCGCGTCATTTGCTTCAAATGACGCGCGTCAATAGGAAGCAGTGTCGTGCGTCATTTGATTATAGTGTCGCGCGTCAATAGATTGCTTTGGCGCGCGTCAATAGGTTGCTATGTCGTGCGTCATTTCTTCATAGTGTCGCGCGTCAATTGGTTATAGTGTCGCGCGTCATTTGTCTAGAGTGTCGCGCGTCATTTGATTACAGTGTCGCGCGTCATTTGATTACAATGTCGCGCGTCAATTGTTTACAATGTCGCGCGTCAATTGTTTACAATGTCGCGCGTCATTTGTTTACAATGTCGCGCGTCATTTGTTTACAATGTCGCGCGTCATTTGTTTACAATGTCGCGCGTCATTTGTTTACAATGTCGCGCGTCATTTTGTGGCTGTGTCGCGCGTCATTTGTTTACAATGTCGCGCGTCATTACGATCTAGTGTCGCTCCAGTGTCGCACGTCATTAGGAGCTATTGTCGCGCCTGTGACGTGCGTCTTTAAGGATTCTGATTTAGCCTTGAAAAACCAGGCGAAAATTTTGTTTTTTAATACTGTCAAATTCGCCTTTCGCTGAAAGTGGTTACGGGGATATTCGCCAGGTATTTTCCACCTTCAATTTTATAGGGGTGTCTTAAAATGAACCCTGAATCAACCTTCTAATTAGGATGTTTTTATCCTACCCATAAATCCCTATGCTTTTTCTACCCAATCCTATCTTTTAACTATTTTGGATTTATCCCCAAGTAACCTAATCCCACTCATATGCTTTAAAGCACTCACCCAAGCCTTAAAAGAATACAAAATCCCACCTTAAATAAAAAATCATGCCCATTGGAGAAACTTTCCCCATAATTAGTGGTGACCCAATGCGGTCAAGGCCAACCCACTTTAAAACAAGTGTTTTTTTCCCATTATGAGGATCAGGAAATTGAAAATAAACAATCATGGCAATCATAATCACAAATGGGAATTTGAAACAAGAGCCTACAACTTGAATCTCTCTTGCAATCGTGAGCATCCTCCTTAGCATCGAATGTCCACGACGTCCTAAACATTCTTCTTGAGTGCCTACATCACTCACGATCACCATTCATGAGATATCTCATCATTATTATCTCATTTTCTATATTATTAATCATATCTATATTGCATGTTTTGTCTCTAACATCTCCTAGATCTAGAGAAGTTTCATAAACACTCAAAGAACCTTCTCCCATAGCTCAATTTGCTTGTAGGTTCCCATTTTCATCTGTTTATCCTTGCCTTTGTGTTTCCCGATACACTCATTGCTTTGACCCATCCCAATCACCGTCAACCGTGGCCTTATCTATCCAATAATCTACCTTAATCCCCCTTTTTCTCTTTTCATACTCCTCTACCTCTGCAAGTTATCTCCTGTAGATCCTCTTACAGTGAGTTCTGAGATCCCCTACATCCTTCATATTGCTCCCAAACCTCGCACATCTGCATATTTCGTCAATGATTCGATCCATCTTCCCAAGTTTTTTGCTCGACCTTCCTCAGGCACATTATGGGTCATCATTGACCCAGACTAGGTAACACATACTTTGCAGTTATTGTCATCTAAATAGATTTAGACCAATTTCTGTCATTTTTCATATTTAGTGATAGCTCTGTTTCTACATGCTTTTTCTTAGCATCCACCAAGGAAGTCAAAAGCTTCTTGGATCCACTTAGTCGAAGCCCCGTCCCTATCTATCTAATTCAATATATTTCAATCTTATTTACAGTTTGGAAACAACCACGATTCATCATTCAACGCCCGTATCAAGCACCAAACATCTGAGGTAACATAAACCCTATATCTTTTATGAGTTGTTAATTTCTTTAGTAGCTAGTGCATTAATTTTATTAACGAATGAGAAATTTGGACAACACCAAGACCATACAAAAGGTCTTGGACCATATGGTACAAATCCTAACTATGTTGTCATGACCATGACTTCATCACGCTTGTAATTCTAGTCTAGTTTGTGAGGGTTTCGCAAGTTCAATTCTCCCATTTTCTTTAGTGCATAGTCCTAGATATTTCCAAAAATTGAATGTGGCAAGTTAAGTGCCTCTATAGCTCTATTTTTACTTTCAATTGCATGTTAGGTTAAGATATGTATGACCATTTTCCTTATCGATTTGAGTTGCAAATCTGATTTAGTGTTTATATTGTATCATCTTTGTTAGATTAAGAAATCAACTCTAATATATCCTATACCTAATCAAATTGAACTAGAAATTTAATTTAGGGTGAAACACCCCTTACATCCTCTTTATTATTATGCATTTCCATAACATATATTTAATTAGGGTGTAAACCCATAGTTTTTTCTACTTTAAAATACTTTAGGAGAGATTAGAGTGTTTTCATAATGTATATTAAAATGAGTCTTCTTTGAAGTGTTAGGTGTTTTCTAGGTTCGATATATAGATGAGCTAGACTTAATTTTATAGGCATTTGTAGGTTTAATTTCACATTAAAGATGAACTATGGGATATGAACCAACCCATGAAAAGATGTCAAATTGGAAAAATTGTTGTTGGGTAGCAGCAGATTGGACCATATGGGCCCGAACTAGAACGTGGTATGTTTTGGTCCTAACCAAATGGTTTTGGACAATTAGTTAAAGAGACTTCGTAATATTCTAGGAAAGATTCCCATAAAAATTAGAGTGTTATGGATTATTGCACATAGTTTTCTAAGTGAATGAGTAGTGTTAATAGATAATCAATTCACATAAGAGAGATAAAAAATAGTAAAATATGTTTGGAATGTGTACACAAGTCATGCTTTAGGTGTAAGGACAAAGTTTTCATTATCAAATTGAAATGTCTAAAATTACTCCAAGGGTATTGTTTCACACTAAGGCCTACCTAAAGGGGAATTCACACTCATTGAAAGATATTCATTTGAAAAATTGATTGTTAGATTTTCTAGGACATAATAGTATGACAAGAGATATAATCGGTAATCATTTTTGTCCCTATTCGATGGTTTCATCCTATAGGGTTAGAATTTGAATTGATGATCTAGAGGTTTATATAAGAGGTATAATGTGTTTTTCATATATATAAGTGTTCCTTCAGGTAAATTATTAGTAGTATGAGGGATTAGACATGTCTCGAGCCTTAGGATAGGATATGATAGTGAGTTTGAGATTATTTTATGTATGGAAGTGATGTATAAGGAATATAAGCCAAAGCAAGCATTACCAAATTCCAAATGACAAAATTTTGGTGTCAACATTCCCCCCACCCCAAAATATAGTAAATAAAAATTTCAAGTTAAAGGAAATGCATACCTAAGTGTGTAAAGTTCACTTTTCCTTTTCTTGAATGTTATAATGCTTGAGTACTCTAGATATTTAAAAAGTGGTACTTGCAACACAAGAGTGTAATCAATGTTCCTATTATGAAAATTTAAATGCTAACTATAAAATATAAAATAGAATTTGAAATGAACAAGGAGTACACATGTATGTGTAGAAACCAATTTTGCCTTGGGAAGGTTGAGTCTCCCTATCGAATCACTAGGAGTAGATTGTGCCCCTTAGTTGAGGTAGATGCAAAAAGAGATTTATATTGAACCAAATGGATAATGTGGGATGATCAATCCCTCATTTTAAAAATTTGAACTAGCAAATGAGGTTAGGGGTCCAATAGAACCAAAACTCGTGATTGAGGAGTAATACAAAATGTACCACTTGGAAATTTAGACATCACTATGGGATTTCTAAGAATAATGCTAAGGAAAATCAATTTCATTAAACTCAATGTACATCACATGTTCCAATTGAACCACGTTGCTGCGAAATATCTAGATTCCAAGTTTATGTGATCAAAAATGAATGAAGTATAATCATTCCCCAAACATACTCACGATAATTTGATAACATTGAATTTTACATAATTTTAAGGAAGAAAAATATACCATAGAATATTTGTAAAATGTATATGTAGTCGAATTGGACCATGAACTAGCATTATGTCTCCTACATATGTAACAAAATGTAGTATAACTATACTGAATTTTGTATCATTGTTTCTAGTTCACTATATAAACCATTGTGTATTCTTTTTTTTTTTTAAATTAAAATTTTGATTGTCCAAATTATATTGATAAAATCAGCAAATAGAGGACAAATTTGATAACCAATTGTGTCTAAGTTTGAAAGTTTTGTTTGTCATTAATTTCAATATCTGAAATTATTTGTAATCATGTATCTTGTACTTGTACTTTTATTTATTGTATTTTTGTCTTGTATTTTGTCTTTCTATCTAGAACCAAACTTATGTTTATGTGATAAATCCACTAAATACGCCCTATTTTGAGGTGAGGAAGATATATTGTAGATTAATCATCTCAAAATAAAGATGAATCATACCATATAACATCATATGAAAGGAAGACAAAGATTTACAAGTTAATATAAATATATAATCAACAATATAAATCCCAAGTGCATGATATATGTCATGAAACCAAATGTAATAGGCACAACAAGAACACAAGATCAACACAAAACTTTACACAAAATGCCACATAGAAGAACAAGTGGAGGCATACAAGGATCACAATGTACAAAAAGTAAGGGCCATGTCGAAAAGGATACTCAAGCCTAAAAATGGACACTAGTGTGTCCCGTACACAAATAAGGACCACACATAAGACATGATAAATAAAAAGTACATTGTACAATAAATTAAACATCAACAAGACATGTATAAAATGATAGACAATGGTCTATATAATCCATATATGTGTAGTCATTTTAAAGCCCTTAGAACAACAGCCTAATCCCACGCACGTTGGCCTATCACCCGGGTCTTGTGTAAAGTGCTCACCTAAGGCACACACAGGCATTGAACCCCTCCTTTATGTGAGTCTTGTGAGAATACATTGATCAATGACAAAAACTTAGATGCAAAAAGGTAAAGAACCATGCATTCATTATGAGAGATTAAGATGAGGTATTATATTAACTAGAGAAACATTATATGAGTAATGTGATCTGATCCATACCAAAAGGAAATGTACATGGATTCACACTCATGAACAATATATACTTGGAAAAAAATCTTATAATTCATATTGATCATAGTTCAGCAACCATATTACATTCACCAAGGCCATAACAGGCCAATGTATCAATGCAAGTAAGACTCATGCATCAGAAGTCCTAACCATGCTTCCCATATTACAAAAATATTTTCACTGCACTCCATCCCTCCGTATAAGCTAATACCTCTATAGTCCTCTAAATGAGAACCTTAAATCTCTAGATCCTTCTTAACATTCTTGCAGAGCTTCACCTTTCATTCTCTCTATATTTGTTATCCCTTCTTCTACCCGAGCATCTCTATATATAGTTGTATTGCCTATTGTCATGCTTTTATGAAGTAACAAATCATTTGCCAAGTGTCAAGGTGGTCCTCTAATGGAGCGTGATTCTTCTCATCTGAGCTCTCCACTCTCTGCAGTGATGTATTTCTGGATCATTCCATCGCATGGAATATTCCTTTCTTGACCACCAAGCTTCCAAATGTACCTTATCCACTCCGCATGCTTAGTTGGGTCATGCTTTTCTCATGTGCTTCTTGGAATGTCGAATATGGATAAGTTATGAAACCTTTTGCTTTTTCAGCACACACACCATTGGTTTTACCAAACCCTTCTAAAACCCTTGTCCTATGTGCCTTTACCTTACGCACCCTTATTTTTATTCGTCTTGCGCACCCAAGCGCCCTTTGACACTTAGCCAATATTTTGAGGCCCAACATCACCCCACACTAAGCTTGTTCTCTATCCTCAGAACACCTTCCTTCAATGAATAAAGAATGGTAGACTCTAATAGTTGGAATAAATAATGAAGGAATGAAGAATGAGGAAATAATGAATTAAAGAATGGGGGAATGTAGAAGAATTTGTTTATTGCTAAAGGAGGAGTGGGAAATCCTTTCCAATATCTTCCTCAAGCTTCTCCTAGGCATCTACCTCACTCTGCACTTGCTGAAAGAGGTCACCTACTAGGCGCTCACCTCCTCAAAACTTAGCTCCTCCCCTTGGAACTCATCATATCAACAATACCCTCCAGTTTTTTTCCAATGTCATCGAGTGCATCCATTCTGCGGGTGATCTAGGGATATAACTCCTTCAGCCGGTTTTGGATCGAACCTTATAAGGTCTTGATAGATTCTAATTTCTTCTCCACTTCGGCTAGGATCTTATCCCTCTCTGCTATGTTCCCCTTATTCTTCTCTTGAAATTCCTTGAGCTCTGCTTCATGTGTAGCAACTAAAATGCTTTCTACCCTATCCCTATCAGTAATTATCATAAGTGGCCTCGTAACTTGTGCATCGGCCTTTCCATTGGCGAGGAGTTTGGTATAATGAGCAATGATTTCTATCACCTTCAACTTCTCCTCCTTTCTTGCACACCAAAGACCTCTTCTACTGATTCTAAGGTGAGTGGCCACCTCTCCATTATGAGGATGCGAGTCAAATCCTCTAGGAACTACAAGGTTGATTCATATTTTTCTCAGTGGTGCTAGGTCGGGATGCTTTAAGACAATAGCATCTATAATCATCTCAATTTTCTTGTATACTTCACACACCCTTACCTTCTCCTCTTTTAGTTCACACCTTAGCTATGCACTGATTAGTTCTTCTTATTTCAGATCCTTTATTTTCTCGAGAAGCTCCTCCTCCTTCTCCAATTCCACCTCTAGGAATTTCACCCTATCATTCCTTCCAAAATTTTGGCCTCAACCTCAACTAAAACCTTGTTGAGTGCATTACATACTTGCTCATCTGACAACTGTTGAGCATTTACCAAGGGGTTTATCCCTTTTATCTCCAACAGCTTCATTAGCACCCTTGGATTACTTACAACTCAGTTCATTGATATGGGATTTGAATGCCCAATATAGCATTTTCATGGTTCATGGGTATGTGCCTTCTACGTCAAATGAGGGCATGGCCAGGAGTTGTTCTATTGGCATGGTGCTCTGAAGCACGCATGTAGCACCTTGCTTGGATCATTGATGTAACCCATTCCTTGCCCCTATGTTGCCACTATGCTCTTCCCACCTATTCACGTAGCCTTTGGAAAGCTTACTACTAGGCTAGGGTCTCCACCCATATTGCCATACTCTTTTCCAATGCTCTCCTCTTCTATCTCCTTGAGGACTTCATACACGTTACGCTCTACCTCATATTCCACTAAAGTTTTGATAATCATGCCACTTCTCTCTCCATAGACTCTTCTATTTGTTCATTTTTGAGGCTTGCAGTCCTCTGATCTCTCGTGTTCACTTCTTTTCTCACCCCTTTGCCTTGAGCATCCACTTCCTCCTTGTCATTCTTCTCTTTGCTTCCTTCTTATTCTGAATCATGTATATCATACAGGGATGCTTCTGAACTTCTTCATCCTCATCGTCATCCGTCTCACCCCTATAGGCCTCCAAGCCTTTCATTTCCTTTGAGTCTTCCCTCTCCGCCACCTTCTGTTTCTTCCTAACTAGTGATTCTAGTATAGGAGACTCTTCCCTCTTTCTCTCTTGAGTAGGAAACTCTTTCCTTTTCGAATCTTCTTGTGTGGGAGGATCCTCTTACTTTGGTGCCTCTTCTTGTGGGGTCCTCTCCCTAACTAGGGACTTCTTCCTGTGCACATAAATGCTTGGCTTAGCAAATGCTTTTTACGTGCCCACAGATTGTGTTGTTTACACACTTGGTGCCTTCTTCTCCTGCACTTCTCTCTCCCTTTTCTTCAATGCATCCTTCTTCCTTCCTGTGGGGTCCTCAGGAATGGAGACATCATTCTCTAGGTAGGCATCCTTTTCAAACTTTGTCTTGATATGCAAGTATACTCTTGCTTTGCCGTCCTTCCGGCAATTGGCATCATCAATGGCTTCATCATTTGCACTTCATGGGAGACATACTTCTCCACATATGTGTGCTTCTTTGATATACAAGCTTTCGACGTAGCTCATGGTGGTCTTGGTCCACTTCACTTAGGTCAAACCTTAGCCTTTTGACCTCCTTAAAATGGTTGACCCCTTCCTGGAAATATTGTGTGGTGAAAGAGAACGAAATTTACACCATGGACTCTTGAGTCCCATCCGTCAGAGTGAATATTCTAATGCAGAAATGTTGATATACAACAAACTCAGCCTCTTCACCTACAAGCATGGGAAATTGCTCAGGTATCCTCTACTCTTCCCTGAATGCATCACCTATTCACTTATATAACTTTTCCACACACACCTTGTGGATGGGCATCATGGTATCGCATGTATACTTCTCAAATCTTTTCACAAGTGAGGTATCTTCATCTGGATACTCCCATACAAACTTCTCTGGCCCATCGGGCACTCCAATCTTTGAGAAGATGATGGTGAGGAGAAAATTTCTGAACATTATCTTGTCCCCCTCCTGTGCACTTTGCTAATGATTTCATCTGTAATAAAGGTGAACAAGTTATAGATGGTTCCTTCTAAAATCTTTCGGCATACATTCAACCATGCCTTGTTTACTTGTGTCCACCTTTCTTGACCATTCATCTTGGTAACCAAGTACGCAGCCATCCTCATTACAGGTCAAGGATATCTATAATATCAAAGTAGTGTGAACCCTTCTTGTATTCATAGGCCTCCACAGTCTCCTTGATGGCCTCCTTATCATCCAAGTCGTCATCTATGGAGTCTCCTTCACAAATCAAGCCAATAAACTTTGATATAAGTTGAGGAGTTATGCACATTTTATGGCCTACAAAATAGAAGTGGTCTTCATGCACATGCAACATCAACCACTGGTATAACCACTCGGGCTTGCCAAAATAGGGAAACTCATATAGTTGCAGCAACCCGGCCTTACCCAACTTCACCTTCACCTCATCGCTGTAGATCAAAATTCCTTTTGGTGTCCTCGTATCAGTTGGATGAACCAGTTCCAATGCCATTTCCTTCTCTGTGGTACTCATGTGATGGTTGTAATCTGTCACATCTCTCTTCCTGACGTGTGATGCCCATTCTTTCCCCAGTAACACTACATCTGGGTACTGCATCTCTACATACCACTCCTCATTAAAACTATCTGCGGCATTTTGTTTCCCTTTTCCATTCTTATTTGGTGAAATGGTCACCTTATTTGGTGCCATTTTTGCCTATCGGGTTACAATCTAAACTCTTCTTTCTCTACTTGCTCATGTGGCTCAACTCCATGGAAGAATTCTTCTACTTCCATGCCCTAGCTGTAAAACCCTAACTTGGAAACTTCTTCCACAAGATAGCATGCTCCTCTAAGACTTTCTTCCCTACGCCCATGTATTCCTTCCACTCTGGTTTATAGATCAACCCTAGTCACGTACTTATATCTCTATTATTCTTTCTTCACACAAATCTCTCTTTATGGATGCCCTAGTTTGCAAGAGCTCTTTAATTTCATAATTGTAAGGTAAATAATAACATGCTCGACTTCATACTTATAGCTTTTCCCCTTTCTAGCAATAAATGCTACACCACCTACTAATGTACTTAACATTAAATGTAAATTTTTCGCTAAATTCAACCTTAAGCGCCCTTATCCACATGCCCAATCCTACACGAAAAACCTTTTATACCCTTCTCGTGTGCAAAAATCCTAACTAACCAAAGACTCTTATGCGCGTGCATCGCGCGCGCTAAAGGCACTTCTTCTATCCTTGACCTAATTTTTTCCCTTACCTACCTCATGTTGTTCCTGCACTTCTTATCCTTTGAATGTGGTCTTTGTTAAGCTATCTTGACACAAAAATTTCTTTTCCACCTTCTCCACGCGCTCTCCTCCTTACGTGTTTTTTATCTTTCAACTAGGCCATTTAACACAACTTCCACTACCAACTAATTCTTCACTTTGCACTACCCCACCCCACACCAAAATGGATGCATGGTCCTCTACACATACACAACCTTTTGAAATTAAAAGTGGTTACTAGCGCACAAGGCGCAAAATAGAACAAAAAGAAAGGAACAAGCAACGAGAAAGGGAAACACAAGGAAAGGAAATGCATAAAGGGAAATCCTAAGCTACTAGCAATACTACCTTATTTACAAACATAAGGAAGACTTATTTATAGTAGGGCTTCAGCCTACTTCCATTGAAATGGCCAGGTAACCTCGTCCCATCCAACACTTACAACTGGCATGCGCCTGAGTCAAGGATGTACGAGATGATGTAAGGGCCAAACCAATGGACTTTCAACTTCCTAGATGGCACAGAAACTTGGAATCATACAAAAACACCAATTTCCCAACCTCAAACTAGCTTATTCTTGATATGACGATCATGTCATTCCTTTTGTCTAGCCTTTTTATTCTTTTGAATCCATCTAACAAGTGATCATCTCTTGTCCAACTGTATTAACTTATCAATCCTTTCCTCAAGCGCTTGTTCATAATTTGATCCTCTTGTGCACTATACGCAATGATGGTAACATGAATTCAATGGTAAAATAGCCTCTATGCCAAAACCAATTAAAACAACGTGACCTTATTCAAGCTTTTATAGGTTGTCTTGTATGCCCATAAAACTTTCGATACCTTGTCATCCCAATCTTGTCTTCCAACATCACAAATTTTAGTCAGAGTGTTGTTTATTATCTTGTTAAATACTTCAGTGGTTCCATTAGCTTGAGGGTGATAAGGGGTATTCTTGTGATGGGCCACCATAAATTTTGCTAACAAGAATCGTTCTTGTTTCATTCAAAAAATGTGTACCCCTATCACTCGTCAAGCTTAAAGGACATCCATACCTACTGATTATGTTTTCCCACAAGAATCTAGCAGTTGTCATTACAGTGTAATCCTTTGTAGGTGTTGCCTCTTCCCATCTTGTCAAGTAATTAGTGCAAGTAATGATATACCATGAACTAGTCCTTCGTGTGGATGGTGAAATTGGTCCTACAAAATTGATTACCCATTTTTCAAATGGTTATGTGCTTGTTATAGGTCTCAAGGGAATTTCATCCCTTCTTCTAGGTTTATCAAGGCACTAACAATCATCACAGGCCTTATAAAACTCAATGCAATCCTTGTAGATGGTTTCCCACCAGAGCCCTACGAGTAGAATATTTCACGCAATTTCATTTCTTGTATAGCTCCCTCTTGCAATCCCACTATGTGCTTCCTCTATAATTGTCATGCATTCATGTTCTAATACACATTGACACATAACCTCATCATGGCTTAACTTGTACAAATCTCCACTAATCAATATGTAGGGTGCGATGCGTATTGCTAACTATTTTCTCTCCAAATCCTTCATCTCGCTCAGTGCCACTCCTGCTTTAAGAAACACTGCAATATCCTCCAAGTTAAAGGGTGTACGCCGTAACCTAAACAGTTGTGTGTCTAGCATAGTATCCTCAATGCTCTGCTTATCCTCTCCCGAGTTAATCCTTGATAAGTGGTCAGGTCTTGAGTTACTTTTCCCGGTTTTACCACAAGTGAAAACTCAAATTCTTGAAACAAAAGGACCCAACAACATATGCGCCCTTGCAAAACGGGCTTATTTACCAAATATTTCAATGTGCCATGTGATCTGTGTAGAATATAAAAGGTGTTGCCAATAGATACTACCTAAACTTATGCAGCATGTAGATCATTGACAGTGCCTCGTGCTCAGTAGTTGTGTAATTCTATTTTGTTGGTGTCAACTTTTGACTTACAAAATAAAGGGGGTGATCAACAATCCCCTCATCAGGTTATGCTAGTACTACACCAATGGTTGTACCTTAGGCATCAACATAAACATGGAAATGCTTATCCCATGAAGGAAACATAGTATCGGCAAGCAAGAATGTTTATCCTTCAAAGTGTCAAATTCCTTCACAGTTGTGCTTCTCCCCAGTGAAAGGAACTCTTGTGCTTAAGCAATTCTTCCAAGGTCACGGTGATCTTAGCATATCCTTTGATGAACTTCCTATAGTACCACGTATGCCCAAGAAATCCACGCACTGCACTTTGACTAGTAGGCTCTCCTAATCCTACAATAACAACTTTGGTGGGATCCACTAACAAGCCTTCCTTACATATAATATAATAGGGTTCCAAATGGAGTAGAAAAGACATACTTCTTAATGTTGAGGTATATCCTCAACTACCAACATCTCTCAAACATTAGTATCAAATTGTCACAATGGTATTTCACTAACCCATACTCATGTCCAGGTCATCCGTAGACTTGAAGAAACTTATGGATGAAGTCTTGAAATTCTTGTACCACGATGCACAAGAACATAGCAAGCACATTCTTCAATCCAAAAGGCATAACCGTGTATGTGAAAATTCTCCACTAAAGGGGCAAAAGTTTTATTTCTTTGGTCTTCTTTTGTAATCCTAACTTGGTGATACCCTGAGAACCCATCCGTGAATAATACTCCTCGCGCCCAGCCTACTCATTCTAGAATTTCTCCACTCAAGGGACTGGAAAAGGCTCAATGACACATACTATATTCAAGTCCCTATAATCAACATAGATCTTTATCCTCTTGTCCTTCTTAATGATTATAATCATTGGGCTTACTCATTATGATTCTTCCACAAATTTCAATGATACTAGATGTTTTCATCTTGTCTATCTCCTCCTTAACTCTTACGTGTAAGTTCAGATTCATCTGATAGGGTCTCTTCTGAATCGGGTGCATACATTCCTTCAACTTTATCCTCATCTCCCCCAAGGAATGGTGAACACCTTTGAGCTCATGGTACACATGCAGAATAAGTCCTAAAATTCACACAATAGATCAATGATTTTTGAAACCTCTTTCTCTAACCAATAATCCCCAATGATAGCTTCCTTAGGTTCTGCCTCTATCCCAATGTTAACCTTATTTTTTTCAAGGGCTCATGGTAGGCGTGCACTCGCTCATCAGTGTTATCTATGAATTTGCACGTACCTTCAGAATGGTTAACATCCAAACTTTCCATTTCTTCACCATCTATTACATAGACCATATTTCCTTTTTCCTTTTCAATGCATGTGTGCTCAAGTTGTATCTCTTTTGATTCTTCTTCATTGAAATGTGTCTCCAAACTAGGTTCACCCAACAAATCTAGTAACCTATCTTCTAGCCATGGCACTATCTCCCATTGTAAGGTGCTTGAAAACTTGCAATGCCTTATCCACTGATGGTTTGGTACTTTGATACTCAAAAGCTTGAATGATATCAGTCATTAACTCCTATCAATTCCCTGTCTGATGGCATGTCTCTAAGTGAATATACCATGTGCGCGCATAACCTTGTAAGGTAGAATATAAATTATGCACCCATAACGAAGGTGGTAAAGCTTCTATGCCTTCCATCCAAATCCTTCTCACATGCTTGGATATGGGAAAATGTGGGTTCTTCTCCATGGTAGTCTTGGATAACAGTAAGCATGTTGCTTCTACAGAACCTTACAGAGAATGCAACTCTTACGATGTGTTTCCCACCAACGTGTTGCAGTCCCGAGTAAGTTATGACCAAGCATACTTCTCCTTTCATCCTCATTTTTCCACTGATCCTCCATTTCTCACAAGAAATCATCAGGGCTTGCTCCTCCGAAGTAACTTGATAGCTTTTTCCTTCCCAGTGCGCTTGACTACATGTGCCTTTTTTACGCTTATTACAAATCCTTTTAAATGTCACCCAATTAACTCATAAGTCCCATGTGCCCAATTATCACATGCTATGATATTTGTATCACTTATTGACTGAGCATCTTTAAATTAGATAACTCCTTCTGTAGGATGAATTATTTCGTGGTCTTTGATAAAGTGTACATAGATTCTCGCACGAGGACTTCCTCTCCTAAGGGCTCAGTGTAGGGCGTTGACTTCCCATATATTAAAGGGATGATCACCCTTTCTTCCTTATTCTCAAAATTGATATACCCCTTGTTAAACCATAGCTCGGCATTTTTTTATAACATTAAGGGTGCTCAAGTAATGTTGGAAAATTATCCACCTCTGCGAGTGCCAAGAATTCAAAGTCCCTAGTGAACTTGGCCCGTTGAATAGTGATAACTACATCCTTCGAGACTCCAATGGGCATTACCTTTGTCTTCTTTTCTATATACAACACATTCAAAGATAGCTGTAATGTGGGCCTTCCCATTTGATGTCATGCATCTAACGTGAGAAAATTGACCTCTGCTCCTGTGTTAATGAGGATATTATTCAAAATTCACCCTTCAACAATCGCTTTCTAATATGATCTATTTATCATAATCAAGGCTATGCGGAGGAATGTTGGCATACAGTGACTTGCCTTTCATGCTCTCTCATGGTGTGTGGTACCTTCTCCCATAACCATTCTCCTAGCAAGGGAATGATATTATCCTACCTTAACATTTTACACACTTCCCTAACCTCATCCAAATCCTTCTATGGAGCCTCAACATTATTCCTTTGCTCCAACTACCTTGACTACTCCTTTAGACACGGATCTCTCCTTGTAATCCCCAAATCACATCCATAGTCTCTTGATACACCTCCTTCTGATGAGTAGGGTCTAGATACTTCCCATGTACCACTTCTTCCCTAACAACCAATTTTTTTCTTGGCATCTCCCTTACGTGTGCAACCTCTGCTCATGTTATCACTAGTATAGGTTTTAATCCTAACTCATGCACCACTTTTGGCATCCACTATGGTTTGGCCTTCTTTATGCTTACCATCCCAACACCTTTATCCTTTCGATGTTGTTAGCTCATGTGTTCAAATAACTCAAGACATCCCTCGTACTTATGCTTCTTTCCACACAATGAATGTTGTAATAGATCAAGACACTCACGTTTATAATGCTCTGTCGATCCACAATTATAACAGGTTCCACGTGGGAACTCACTTCTTCCTCTCGCATGGTTACTTTGCAACCACCATATCCTCTACGCAAACCTCTTCCATGTACCCTCCATTAGTACGCCCTTCATAGAGGTAATCATCATCCTTGGAACTACCTGTAAGGCTAGTCTGGCACACACCAAGATCAATGACATCATGAATCTGGTCAATCAGCCTACAATCCTTGTTGTCATGGGTCATAGAGGTAAAAATCTTACAATAGTAAGACACATTCTTGTGGATCACACATTGTAGTAGGGGAAACCTACTCGCATCATGATCCCCATGGCAGATTTCACAGTCTGTCATGGTGCGTATCGTATCACTTTCTGAGGGAAATTGTTCTTTGTATGTCCTTCCACTTCACAATCTATGCACCAAATACCACTACATACCTCATTCACTAAGTTCACGGACAACTTCTCCAATTTCTTGGCCATTGCAGCAATTTGAGCCTCCAAAAAGGGCTCACACCGATATCAACACTCCCAATAGCCTCAATGCGCAGGACAACTTCCAAGGCCTCGCATGGGTCTGTGAAAGTCTTGTGTGACAATTCCTTCTAAATGGTGTTATCAATCCCCCAACAAACCATTGATCATGCTAAGAGGGGTGTATTTCATAGGATAGTTTTGATAAGAGAGTTTTGAACCATGCGTCATACTCTTGCACACTCTCTATCATTCCTTGTTGGATCTCCTTCATGAGTGTTAATGCTCTTTTCTCAAACTTAGGGATATGGAACTCTACTAGGAAGGTGTTCTTCAATGCAGTGTAATCCATGACCATCTAGTGGGGGTCATACTTGCAGTACCAACTATGTGTGCACCCCTATAACATTGTTGTAAATTGAATTTCCTTTCACTCTAGGGTAGTGATCCCCTTCGTGTGCCATATCAATTCACACTTGTGCACATGCTTTGTAGCATCCTCAATACCTCTGTAGTTTAGTAGGTGTAAAGACATCTCAAAAATACTTGTGGGGGTGGCTGAGGCCCTTTTCCACCTGACCCAGAACCTTGGTTTCCTCTTGTGTTTTCTCTGCCACCAGATCCACTAGACCCACTAGGTCTTGTCCCTCCTAACCCACCAGATCCTCTAGATCTACTAGGTCCACCAAGTCCTCTCGGCCTCTACACCACCAGATCCACCTCATGTAGCCGAAAAATGGCCCAAGTAGTCACATCTAGTATCCCTAACGTACCACTAAACTGCATGTCGATGGTTTGTGATACTACCCCACTGCCAGTTATGTGGCACATGCCACTCCCAGACGCAATACCCAAACTTTGTGTATTTGCACCTTGTTCAAAAATTCCTCTAAATATGGGAATGGTTTTCACAGCCATAGATGTCCCAAATGAGAAATTATATCTCCTAGGCATAGACCAGTGACTTCCACCGATACCAACTGGATTAGCAATACTTATCACTTGATCTGGAAAAAGAAGCATCAGGGGTTGGTCACTAGGTGGGTTTAGACGCACGCCAGTGACTCTCCTTTCTCCACATGACTAACTCTCATCAGAGGCTGAAGGGGCTTCTCTCCCACGCTTGCCAAGATGGGGTAGCATAGACTGTTTAGGTTCCACGTCCTCTACGTGAATCTTAACTCCTTCCCACAATGTCTACCTCCATAGATCCATCACACTTGCAACCTCATGTTCTCTAGCCATCTCCCTTTCATGAGCTTCATTATACTTGATTCATCTCTCTTCCCTCTCCCTTTCAGCCGCAATTTCTGCCATCTTCCTCTCCCCAAGACTCGAGAAGTTTAGATGGCCATAGGGAATTCCTCTAAACTTAATGTAATGGTCAAAATCTTCATAGCTAATGGAATAGCACATAGAAACGATCCTCTATGCTCCTCAAGAACTCAAACCGAACAACCTCTAGACAAGAATACATATAAATTCAATATTTTAACATATAGTTGGTCAACACTCCTCTCCACCAGTTGTTAACAACACATGTCCAAGTTAGATCTGCATCTTGCAGCTTTTGGTAATCATCTTGGGTCCATACACATGATCTATAGTACCAGCTTGATCTAGATGCATATGTTGAAATTCATTCATACAAGCCCCCACTGGAAAGCAACAGAAAAAGGTTTCATACAGCTCATGGTATAGGTGCTCTTCTACCCATCTGTGTGTATCAAACTTAGGTCTAGTGCTAAATCTTTGAGCAAACTCATCCTCCATACTCTTGAACCATGCTTCAACACTTTCCAAGGTCAAGTGCTCTATCATCAATGGAACCAAGATGTAGCCATTTCTCACAACAACTTTGAAAAGAGGTCCCAACAATGGAACCAAGATGTAGTCATTTTTATGCCCTTAGAACAACAATCTAATCCCATGTGTGTCAGCCTATCACCTAGTGGGCGTTGGGCACTCACCCAAGGCACACGTGGGTGTTGAGCCCCTCCTTTATGTGAGTCTTGTGAGAATACATTGATTAATGATAGAAACTTAGATGCAAAAAGGTAAAGAACCATGCATTCATTTTGAGAGCTTAAGATGAGGTATTATATTAATATACCCATTAAGATAACTAGAGAAACATTATATGAATAATGATCTAATCCATACCAGAAAGGAAATATATTAGGATTCACACCCATGAATAATATATACTTGGATCGAATCTTATAATTCATATTGATCATAGTTCAACGAACCATATTACATTCACCAAGGCCATAACAAATCCAATGTATCAATGCAAGTAAGACTCATGCATCAAAAGTCCTTACCATGCTTCCCATATTACAAAAAGATTTGCACCAACCCATCCCTCTAGACAAGCTATTACCCCTACAACCCTCTAAATGAGAACCTCAACTCTCTGGAACCTTCTTATCATTCCTACAGAGCTTCACCTTTCATTCTCTCTATATCTCGTTGTCCCTTCTTCTACCCGAGCATCTCTATATATAGTTGTATTGCCCACTACCATGCCTTTCTGAAGTAATAGATCGGTCGCCAAGTGTCAAGGTGGTCCTCTAATGGAGCATGCTTCTTCTCATCCGAGCTCTCCACTCTCTATAATGATGTCTTTTTAGATCCTTCCATCGCATGGAATATTCCTTTCTTGACCACCAAGTTGTCATGCCGCACCTTATCCACTCTACATGTGTATTCAGGTCATGCTTTTCTCGTGTGCTTCCTAGAACACCGAATATGGCTAATTCCTAACACCGTTTACTTTTTCAGCACGTGTGCCATTGGTTTTACTAAACCCTTCTTTTTATTGGTCTCGCACACCCACGTGCCATTTGGCACTTAGCCAATATCTTGAGGCCCAACAATATGTGTAATATCAAATCCTAGTAGAAGCACATCACAATGTAAGCCATGAACACATGAAAGATATGTGCTAGAGATAGAAAGAGATGTGAATAGTATAGAAAGATATAGCCTTGTATAATGTAATATGTATAGAAATATTCCCAAATAATGAAAGACCATTAGGAAAGGACTAGTCCATCATTTGAAATCCATATATGATCATATATGTCCTGCATTATGCTCACATAACACATGAAACACTTATCTCTATATATAAATAGAGTATACTATCTACCAAATCATGTGATAAATAACACGTGTAAATTATAAAACTAGTAACACAAGTCATGCATATGTCCTTACTTGATTTATTTTTATGTTTTTGAATTTTGAACATTTTGTATGATCAAACATCAAGCAGGTCATTTGTATTCGGATCGTATCATGTTGGTCCAGATAAACCATGTGGCAGAGATTTCTAAGGCAAGTTATATTTAAGTATCCTACTTCTCGAAGATTAAATAAACCCATAATGTAATCTTCATTTATGTACAAGTGTACCTTGTTCTACTAAAAATGTTTTCCAACACATCATGTTCCACTAATTCCTAGGATGACTATCATGTTAAATTGTGATCATCATTTCGATATGAGGGAATGCAATATATTGATTACATTCATCAATTATAGTTATCATGTATCATAACCATGGTTTTACCAAACAAATTAAGCCATGTACCTAAAGTTTTGTTTGCAAGATTCACAAGCCACAAAAAGATGAGGAGGGTATTGAACTCATGATATTTTGGTGATCTTGCATCATATACTATCTCTAAAAGAGTGTAATTGAGCTCCTATAATTCCTAAATGCTACATGTAATTTTAGTTCTTTCTTGTTGATCGTGACATGTTCCCAATATTTTTCATTGGTATTTATTATAATGGTAAAATTTCTATGTCTCGAGTGATTGTGTTTGTGTGTATATGTAGAAGATGATCACTTATTTGATAATTGTAGTAGCTCCGACTTAGCTTTGACTATATGGATTTTACCTTTTCCTTGGGAATTTGAAGCTTTAATATAAATGTTTGACATTGATTAATATCGTGACCTATGATGTAATGGTAATCAAAATAAGGTTTACCTCTTTATTTTGATAGTCTTTCAATCATGCAATAACATGTAGATGGTAATACTTGGTATGTTGTGATCAAGTAGTAGTGACAATATGTTTTATGGTGTATCTTGTTACTCGATATTTGGATAGAGCTAGGCATGTCAATAAGTTTGATATTGTTATTTTTGAGTAATTTTTGGAATTATGTTGTAGGAAATAATGTATATATGTTCTTTCTCTTTATTCATACATGATTTAACAAAGAATATGATTAGTGGAGTTCAAGTGAGAAGAAAGGTTGTTGACATATGATTGAAATTATGTGTGAAGATGGGTGATTTTCTTTGTTGTAGGCCTCCTAGGTGGAAGATAATTTTATAGTATTGACCATATAAGAGTTATCTAGGTATTTCCTAAGGCCATTAGAGATGAACAAAGATTGGAAAAGTGAATTGTCATCATCGATAGAAATGAAATTTATTTTTCGCAAGTTCTCTTCTCGACATATCTTGTTCATCATCACCATTGTCATGCCAATATGTTAATGTGACATATTAATCTTTTGAATTGACTAATAATGGTAAATCTAGGATGACCTTGGGTTCTTTCTTCATTTATTTCCTAATTATAATTTTTTGATCGGTCTCTTGTGTTGATTATTTTCTTTATGACAGCTTCTTGCTTTTGTGGTTCTTTTCACAATTTTTCTATGTTCATTTGTTGTTGTACTAATTATACATATTCATACTCTAATTATTCATTTGTGAGCCTTAATTACATTAATTGATCCCTTCATATATTTTAAAATGGTAATTTCCCTTGCCATGATTGCATGATTACTTTGATGTTGTTTTTTTGACTCCCCCACCTTATAAGTGTGTAACTTATCAATTGGAATATGTTGTGCTGGAGTTATAATAGAAGGCTCTTGAGATGTTGATTGTTCAACTTTACAACACTTAAAATTTTCACCATCTATTGTAATGGTGTACTTATTTCCATCATGTACAAATTTGACACATCCATGGAGTGTAGATGGTATTGCCTCCATATCATGAATCCAAGGTCGACCCAATAGAATATTGCAATGGACATTATTATTCATAAAGTGGAATATGGTGGGTATTATTTTGGGCCCAAGCAGAACATCTAATGTAAATTTCCCATTATAGGTCATGCAATATTGTCAAATCCTTTAATAACAAGAACTAATTTTTGAATAGAGCTCATGTGAATGCCCATTTGTTACATGAAAGAAAAATCTAGGACATATATTCAATGTTGATTTGTTATCAATTAGTAACCCTTTGATTAACATGAATTTGATCTGTGATAAGTAATGGTTGGTATTGGTCCCCACATGCTTAGGAGGTACATTTGTATGGTTAAAAGTGATGGATTTTATCAATTCTCTTGAAAGTATTCGTGATTTAAAAAAATAGAATTTTGTAAAACCCTAGATATTTTAGAGTCATATATGATAAATAAAATGCTAAAGTACATATCTAACCTAAGAAATAAGCTAGATAAAAATGAACCCTAGGTACAAGAGAGGGAATAGAAGACTTAGTTTATTTTTCAATAAATCCTGAAGTGTTATGGACTAGAAAACTAATGAACAAGAGGAGGAGAGTGTCACCGCCGCACTCAAAAAATTATATAATTGTTGGATATGCCCGAACTAGGGTGTCCTGGAATAGGCTAGGGGTGCTTGGGCACTAGAGACATCTGTTCAGCACGTGTGACTTCAAAAATGGTCATAAATTGATTCTTATTGTATCACAAGATGGTCAATCACCTTGATTTTTGGTTGCCTTTTTTCCTGGTTGATCGCGCAGAATTCACTCAAACCGCAAAGAGAGAAAACCTCAAAACCCAAAAACATCAAATCCTAAAAATAAAAGATGAAAATGGGGAGTTGGACTGACCCTAGAGGTCACTCGACATAGTGAACTTATGACTGAGAGCTACACTACATCTCACACTCCATGTAGTTCTTGTGCGTGTGTGTAGAAAATGTGCCCTAGGAAGCTCTTGTGCAAGATGCACTTGATAACAAAATAGTTAGATGTAATGATGTAAGTAGATGTGTAGATGGTAAAATGAACTTCACCTCCTATGAAGTGTATGAAGAAAATGTAGTCCCTTGTCCCTTAAATGAAAATTATATGGATGCTTTGATGCTCTTAGAATACCTTTAGATGTAACCTTAGGTGGTGATAGTAGATGCTTAGAGCTTGGTCTTTTATTATGGTCACGTAGCTTTATATTTATATGATTCCCTTATTTTAAAAGGCCAACCCATAAGAAAACAATATGCCTAAAAGATAAAAGAGGCCCAAAATAGAATATTAAGATACAAAGAGGTTGGGTCCCCTGTGAGGGGACGAGGGCACTTGGGTGCTAGCGTCCATGGGTAGGTGTTGGTGTTCATAGTTAATAAATATAAAGTAACAAAGATTAGATTGGGTTATGGGGTGTGTAAGACCAAAGAGGAAACTAGAAGACATAGAAAAGGTCAAAGATAGATTTCAATTACTAGTTTTCTCGCTTAGGAATCATACAAATAGTAGTATGCGATTAGGAACTAGAAATGCACCCAAGTGTGTGATTATGTGTCTACATTTTCCCCATTTTATGTTGTTGAGTGAATACTTGTTATCCTATAAAGTAACCATACCAAATTTTGTCCTGGTCCCTCGTCGTGGACCCCTCTGCATTCGGAACATTGTAAAATCCCTTTCTAGGAAATCTAGTTCTCCAAACTTAGCCATTTTTGATCCCTTTTTGGTTGGGTGCACCTTTTATCTATGTTACACAGAGTAAATATATGCCCCCTTCATTTCCCTTTGCACACCCTTTAAAGTGTCGACACATGTTTTGGTGTGCCTTCTCGTGATGTGCCTTCCTTGTGTGCACCAAGGCGCATGCGCCTTCATGTTGGCACATTAATTGTTGCACCGTGTTTTGGTGTGCCAAAGGGCGCAAGAAATGGAGTGTTGACAGTCTTAAAATTGCACCAAAGGCACAAGTATCCCCGTGTTGACACGTGTTTATCCGCGCCAAAGGGTGCACTGCTTTTACGTGTCGACACATGTTTTGGTGTGCCTCTTGAAAAAGTGGTTGGCGCATTTATTGCACCTTTTCCTATATATAGGCGCACCCGCCCTATCACTTTCACAATTGAAAACACGTGATTATTTTATTCCTCTACACTGTCCAATGCGCCCGTCGTCCTCATGTCGCGTTCGTCGACCCCGCTTTGTCTCTCACATTCTATATATCCTAGGTAAGTGGTTCTTACTCCTCCTATGTTTTGTTTTGATTATTTGTATGGTAGGAGGTAATGGATTTGTAACCCCCCTTTTTGTTTTTCTTACTATTTTTCTCCCCAAGATCTTCCTCCTCTTTCCAGATCTGCT
The DNA here is from genome assembly GCA_018340775.1 of Taxus wallichiana var. yunnanensis. Classification (NCBI taxonomy): domain Eukaryota; kingdom Viridiplantae; phylum Streptophyta; class Pinopsida; order Cupressales; family Taxaceae; genus Taxus; species Taxus wallichiana. The sequence goes on from CM031242.1 coordinate 383,156,796, forward strand.
GGTAAGGAGGGCTCTGCCTCAAAATCACTTGGATCTCTTTGTTGTGCCCCTTCACCATCTCGAATCCTCAAGGAAATGGCCTAAAAACACACTCAAACCCATCAGGGAGAGAGAAAACTTAACATTCCATTTTGGACTGCTTTTTCCTCTTGGCGCATTCGCCACACCTGTTACATAAAATACAGTCGTGCCAAGAAGGCACACTGATCCCGCTTGCAACATGAAAATTACCCGCGCCATGTGAAACCAAGTAAATACTAACAAATGGGGCAAACGCATCCCCTCTTACAGCAAAGACAATGTCATGCAAGCCTTCCCTGCGCCGCGCCAAGTTCCCCTTTTTTGCACATAAATCCTATGTTACACACATCAACCCTGCACCCTTTGGCGCACCAAAGTTCCATGTAACATGAAAAATATATGCGCCATTGGCGCATCCTATCCCCATGCAACATGAAAATTATTTGTGCCTAGTATAAAACACATATGAATGGTGCAGGCGCACTTCTGCTTACAACAACAAAAATGTCATGTGCAGCATCCTTGCACCCTACGCCCTTTGGTGCTAATTTTTTCCTTGTAACACCCTTCTTCTGTGCGCCATACTATTAACCTCCCGCAGCCTCGCAGATCCTTGCACCCTACGCCCGAGGAGGCCTTAAAATTACTAACTCTTCATTCTGTCAATGCTTTAATGGAAGATCTGACGGCTGACATGGCTCTTTTGCGTTGGACTTCGCTCCTCCTTCTTGCAGATCAGCAACTGAACTCAGATCCACATATGTCTACATCAAGCAAGAGACTGACCAAATCAAAGGGCAAAGCTAAACTTACAGAGGAAGAGATGAAGTACAAGTATCAGAGGGTTAGAATGCCCGAGTCCCAAGCAGAATGTGACTTGGATATAAGAGACTCTGAGCTCGGTCACATTGACATGGAAGATTTTTGGGCCAGAACCAGGAGAGCCACGGGAGTCCTTGATGGAAAAACTAGTAGGCAATGGACTACATTTTTTGGGGGATCCCGTCGGTCAAGATAAAAACAATGAATTCATGATGGTAGTGTCCCGCTGCTACAACAAAGACACGAGGTGTGTCCAAAATGAAAAAGGTGAAGTCATGATCAACCTTACCGCCCAAGACTTCAAAATCATGCTTGCATCCCTCACCACCAAAATTTCGTGGCCGTGAGCCAAGAGGACTGCATTAAGGCATGGGAGGACAATGAAGACCATTGCATGCAGCTAATGAATGAGGTGTACCTAAAGAACAAGAAGGTGGTAACCAGATGGCCATAGCTTATTCACCATAGCGACTTCTTCGAGGAACTGAGTGACACTATCATGTTCCTAAGTAGAGTATTTGGGCTTTCGACGCCCATTACTTTCATAAATGGATGCTCAGGTACCTAGAGACCATGAACAAGAATGTACTAGATCAACGCTTTGAGTGGGTAGAGAACATAAACAGCACCATATCCAAGTAGCTCCAACAACTCACCACGATGGGGAGGTTCTACATGAACTCCTACATAGTTTATAATGCAGCCTAGGAAAGGGATTATCCAGCATTGAGCCAATGTGGGGTTTGGCCCCAGATGAGAATATATGAGTACTACCCAGAGCTGAAGCCGAGAACAACATCTCACAGTTCACCAAAATCAACGATGCCTTCTTCTATGGCATCGTCTGCCTATTGAGGCCCAACATGACTCATGGTCGAATGACCAAGAGCATTATCGCAGCAACGAAGAAGTGGGGGCCTTATTCACACAATTTCCCACCTTCACCTATCTCAGGGAAACTAACTTCCTGGGTGAGCCCACCAAATTGTCGAGATATGCCGGCCCTAAGTTGATCTTGTTAGAGCTATCCAGACAGCTCGTAACATACCACGAGAAGTGCTTGAAGAGAAAGAAGGGTGGAACTCCTTTCCCCTTACAAGTGGGCAGATACACATGCGTCTCTCACCACAAAGCCCGAGAAATGGTTGCCGAGCTAGAACTGCTCAATCTGAAGCACAAATTCTGGCAAGGCCCACTTTTGATCCAAGGAATTGCCTTCCCAAGGCAAAAATCGATCCAATCCACATTCCACAGTTGAGGATATCTATATCGACCTTTACCATGAGGTCAAACTTAGAAGAAAGGACCATTCCCGCCTGGCCCTAGCAGAGATCATTCAGTACGGCGTGGCCATTGTCCCAAAAGGTTATCAAACTACCGATCAAGAAGTTGATCAGGTGTATCTTGACACGGATGGGGACAATCGGTCATTTCTTACGCAATCAACGTAACCAAAGCACCCCGCACCATTGAAGATAGGGTTAAAGAAACTCTATGGTGGACGAGTAACACCGTGCGCAGGATGAATGGCCTCATCTACCTTGAGGTAGATTTTACTACGTCCCCATTGGGCAACGCACTGTCAAAGCAAAGCATCTGCCAAAGAGCAGAGGCAAAGACAAAGAGGGCAAACCGAGCTCCGCTCGAGGAGAGACTCCCGAGAGTCCCCTTCGCGCCACAAGAACAAGTCGTAAGCTTGTTATCTCCAGAGAAAGAAGCGGCTAAAGATGTTACAAAGGCACATCCCTTCGTGATGTTGCCATCTGCTCATAACTACCGAGGTCCCTTCTGTCCCTTCCCCCTCTCCTCCTTCTCCTCCTTGTGTGACCCAAGTGACCATTCCTTTGGTCATATCCTCTCCCCATCTTCTACTGTTCCCCCTCCTCGTCATCCATCTTCTCTTCACTCGCGGAGCTGTCCCCCACCATTTCTTCTCTCATCTCTCAGCTCCCTTCCTTTCCCACATCTTCCTCCCCTGTAGTATCCCTTCCTTCCATGAGCACTTTCTCAACCTCCCTTTCAATGCTGCCACCAAGTGTCTCGACGCACTTTCCTCCACTACTACAATCGCCCCTCTTCCACTTCTCGGTCCCACTCCCATAAGTCCAAGTGTGGATCTCCCGGCAGATCTCGAGCCAAAGAAAAGGGAAAGTTCTATCGCACCGATGGAATTCTCTGTCATCCCAGCAAAGGGGGCTAAGAAGCAAAATCCTATAACACGCTTCTCTCGAGTGCATCGGAGAAAGATTAATGTAGATTGCATATCCCAACCTTTAAAGGATAAAAAGGATCTTTCTTCCACAGATTATATAGTGACCCAAGTCACAATGGAAACGTCTTTTGAAAGCCTTTTGTGAGAGTCCATATCTGCAGTCGATTCCCTTTGCAAGAAGCTCCAGGAAGCAAAGGAGGAGAAGAGGTTACTAAAAGAACAAAACAAACACCTTCTCCAAGCCCTGCAGAAAATGGGCAGTGCACCTCTTACAACTGCCACCGAAACTTCTGAGCCCCTGAGCCAGGATAAGATAAATGAATACGCCAAAATCGGTGAGTAGGGTATGGCAGTATCCGCCTGAGAGAGACCAAATCCTCAAGGAAAGTGAGGGAGTAATCGTCAAGTTCACCGAGTTGTATCAGAACATCAATCAAGTGAACAAATATCTCCGTGCAATTGCAGGACCTATCTCCGAAGAGTTGGACCATGCTAGGCTATAACGCATGAGACCTTCCAGAAAATGCTCCACTGTTTATTCGAAGATCTGGTCAAGTTCGGCGTCTTCGATCACCCCAGAGCACCCAACAAAATCCTTTCTACTTTGGACTACCAGGTCGATCAGTTTGAGTTTGTCCTCGAAAAGATAGATAAATTCAAAGAGGAAGCCTTGGAGGCTATGCACCAGATGGAGAAAATCATCCTAAGAATGTCCCCAGGTTTGTTCACTCCTTCTTTCACCCTGAGGAAGGCAGACCAAACTATTCGGATCTTTAAGGAGATCGTCTCGCAAGGGTTAGGGCCAGAAGCCACTTTCGACACTGAATGCATCAACAACCTCCCCGCCTGCCGTGACTTTATAGGGTACACGATAGACGCGGGAAATGAATATTCCAAGCTCCTAGGAAGGCTCGTAGATGAACATGAAACTTTCGAAGTTATCAATGATCGCCACAAGGATCCCGCCAGGGATCAACTTCAGCCCATGATCAACAAGTTCATGGAATATCGGCCCATTTAACATCACTTCTCTGAGCAACAAAGCAGGCAAGACACTCCCTTTCGGCGCGAGACGATGACGAATAGTCTCCTTCCTCTTGATCTTCTTTTTGTAAATATCTAAGAGTATGTTGGCACAAACGATGACATCATCCATGTTGCACCATGGGATGATGTCATCCATCAAGTTGCCGAAAGTCAACAGTTGACTTTTAGATATTTTGTAGATACTTTGTAATTAAGTCGTTGGTTTCTTTTTTCTTCTCTCTTCTCCTTCTTCTATATATACTTGAATGCTTGTTGTATTCAAGGGATGGATACTTTTCAGATGAAAAATAGAAGTAAGAAGAAAAGACTTTGAGATTTTTGTAACAAAAGGAAATATTAATACAATATTTAGACTTTGTGTTGAATACCTGTGTTATACATTAGAGCTTTCTTATGTTAGATCTGTATGTTTGTTCTGATTGAATCTACTTCTACTTTATTGTCATTTATTCATTAGTATTGCTTTGTTTGTCTATGTGAGTAAGTTCGGCTCTGTTTACTACCAGCCTAAAACATAGACCCTCTGACCTTTCTGCTTTGGAATTCATTTCTTTTCTCCCTTCAGATCTTTCCTATCTCCCCACCTTGCTTCTTCCCCTTCTTCTTACAGTTGGAAGTACCTCTACTTGGGATGAGATCCCAACCCCGAAGGTAGAATATTGTGAGACTTGCACAAATTCCTGCTGGTAGAATAGCAATAAACTAGTTTCACTTTGCTAACTCAAAGAGGGGCTATGCCCTACACACTGTTGGCTCGTCTATCCATAGATCTGTCCACCCGATAGATTTTCGGACCAACAGTTTTTTGCGACTCCGTTGGGGATCGAATAGATCTATGATAGTGGTATGTAAGAAAATCAGTGAAAATTGAAAAAACACTACCTGTTTGCAAACTTTAACTTTTGTTCAAAATCCAAAATTTTTGCAAAAGTGACCCAAACTAAAAATTTCTTCAGAGGTCTATAGATCTGGGCTAGTTAGAGATCTTTAGTTCGCTGAGTTTTTACAAAAATCTGTATTTCTTCGTAGATCCGAATTTCGACAGCTTTACCAAAAATTTCAAACTCTTCAAAAAGTCAACTCTAGATCTGAAAATCAGCTTACTAAGTTTTACCATTGTTTTATCCTTGTTGATCTTTGTCATTAAAACCGCAATCAGTTGTTAAAAGAGGGATAAAATTAAATACTTAGAAAAGTACATACTGGTGATTTTGTCAGAAAATCAGCGAGTACAACCAAAAAGAGTTTTTAGGATTTGCTCCAATATATTGCAGATCTAGAAGGTACACTGGCGGGTGAACCATTTACTCGTAGCAGGAGAGCTCATGGAGAAGTTGATCCTACTTTCGATCTGCTTCAAAGGCACAACTTCAGTGTTACACCAACACACTTCTCGTCGCTAAGCTCAGCTGACTGGTTATCCAGGAGTGTCTCACCTCCACGAAGGAAGCACCTCTCACAAGGTGCATCCACATCACTTTGCAGTGCTTTGTTGCTCAGTGGAACCATCCTCCCAGCACACGTTCTCTTTCCAATTGTTCAAATGGCAGTACCATGGGGAAATGCTATGGGCCCTCTGGCTTTGCCACATCCTGTTCACGCGCTCCCACACGGAAACCGAAAGAATTTTCCTAAATTTGATGGGAGCGGGAACCAAAGCACCGATTCACACATATCCATGTTCATCATGTCATGCAGTATCCTGGATGTGACCCATGAAGATGTGTCAGTTCGCCTCTTTCTAGAAACCTTACAAGGACCCGCAACAAAATGGTTTCAGCATTTTCCAGCTGGATCTATTACTAGTTGGGCCACCTTACGGCTGCATTTGAAGACAGGTATAAGCCTTCCGAAGACGCATTCACGTTGCTTTGTCAAAGATCACTCACCTAAAGAAGGAGGTCAATGAAACTATGTGTGACTTCATCACCCATTTCAATTCACTGATCAACCGTGTTCCGCCTACCATGCTTCCAACACCGGAAAATCAGAAGTGCTTCTTCATAAACGCCATGAGCTCAAAAGTAAGTTTTTACTCCTGCAAGAACAAGTCGCTACTTTGGTCCTCACCCAAGCTGCCATACGGATTGAAGACAACTTGCTAATATCTGGCGAGTTAAAGTGAGAGCCGTCCAAGCCTAAAGCTTTGATCCCTTCTCTAACTCCTTCATCTGATCTGGCATTTCAAAAGATGGTGAATGACTTGCTTGCATTAAAGAAGCAGCTAGCCCAAGCTTCTCCTAGCACTTCATACCGGGATATTCCACGAAGAAACTTTACTTCCAACAACGTCCCGCAAAGGCCGCGTTTTCCACAACCGCTCCGTGGTTGGCACTTGAGGCTCCTTCGGTCAATGCTTTAGCTGAGATCGAAGAAGAAGAAGAGAAAATTATGAAGAACCTTCATCGCCAGGTGAAGATGATCAAAATGTCGGTGAACCGACTGGTGACTCTACTATTGGGTATATGGAATTTGACGAAGAGGAATCCGATGAAGAAGAGGGTACACAAGGATATGCAAGCGACAATCTTATGTTGTTTTCACCCGCTCTCAAGAAAAAGAAGCAGAAGTTGCTGCCAAGATGCAGAAAGAGAAGGCCATGTCAAACACGTCGCCAACCATTGTAAAAAGAGGTAATCCCCTTCCTGCTCAGCCTGTTACTAAGTCTTTTTCAAAGAAAGCTTTTTCCCCTTTTTCCCCTCTGAATCAACCTCCTCATATTCCTATCAAGGCTAGTAATCCTACCCTACCATTGCGAAATGAGGGACTCATTCCTTCATCAACACAACCCTTGGCCGCGTTTGATATAATCGATCATGCTAAAAAGACCAAAATCCAGATGTCTGAAGCTGAATATCTTCAGTCAAATCCCGAGCAGCTTGTAAGGTTGACCAAATACATCCAAAGCCAAGCTGTCATAACTACTCAGGTTTCCCCAAAAGGAATCCTTTCTACTCCTCCATCTCGCATAAATGTTGCCTCAACATCTGCGTCAGGAAAGATAGAACCTTTCTATCTCTCCCTCCTAATCAATGGCCACAAACTAAGCAACTGCATAATTGATTCTGGGGCTTCCGATAACGTCATGCCAGCAAAATTCGCCCATGCCCTGGGCCTCACCCTTACTAAGCCTTTTGGCAGATGTTACTCCTTGGAAACCAAACAGGTTCCGTTGATTGGTCAGATTAAGGATGCTCAGTTTGCATTTGTGGCGTTCCCAGAGAAAATAGTAAAGATGACCGTCCTCGTTGCTGATATTTCGGAAGCATACAGAATTCTACTAGGAAGGAGCTTTTGCAATGAAGTTGAGGGGAGATTCATATGGACTGGTCTAAGGCTAGGATCCCCATCAAAGGTATAATGCAAATGTTGGAGCCGGAATCACAAAAGAAGTACTTGGTTACTAACTCCGATGACCCCAAAGCCCAAATTCTCTTCGAATCATCAGGGATGGGAAACTATTTCTTGTCTACCGAGTCTGACAAAATGGATGTCCTCATCCAAGCAGAGGATCTTAACAAGATCTGGACTTTGCAGTTTGATGGCAGTTGTGCGACTAGTGGGTGCGGCGCTGGAGCCGTGCTAATATCTCCCGAAGAGGAGATTATCCCTCTCTCCTTCAAGTTGCAATTTTTCAATACAAATAATACTACTGAGTATGAATCTTTGCTACTTGGCATGCAAGCCGCAAGGGAAAGAGGAATCAAGAATCTAAAAGTACAAGGGGATGCCGAATTAGTCGTAAATCAAGTAAAAAGGATATACCAAGTAAAGAATGAAAGGCTCAGACATTACCGCAATGCAGTGTGGGATAGCATCGAAGAATTTGATGCTTTCTCAATAGAGGCCATTCCAAGGGCTCAAAATGACATGGCCGATTCATTAGCTATTTCAGCATCCCTTATGCTACCTCACCCAGGGTTGAAAACAGACACGTATACCATTGAGGTAGTTTTCCGCCCAAGCGTGCCAAACAATTCTCAGCACTGGCAGGTATTCAACGATGACAATCAACTTATTGCCTTTCTGGAAAAGGCAGAGAATTTTAGTGAGCTTCATTTTGAAGGATCCACTTCCACATGCCGTGAATCCGTTACTGATCGAGACAACGAATCAAAAAGGAATGATGGCATATGTCAAATCAAAGGAAATAAAATTCTGAAAGGTTTGGTTTCTCTCGGAATGTTTGTTCGATAGGCACGATCGTTTTGTCAAGAAGAAAAGGTGAGATGATCCTAACTCCTCCCCAGAAACCGAACCGGTCAATCTAGGTACTATGGAACATCCGCAGTTTGTAAACATCGAAGGTGTTGTACACCTAAGGAAAAGTGAAAGTTTGTTAAATTGCTAAAGAAATACATGGATGTATTGGTGTGGTCGTATGCCGATCTAAATTCTTTCAAACCAAGGGACGTCTAGCATGACATCCCATTGAAAGAAGATGTCAAACCCTTCCACCAGAAACAAAGGCACTACAATCCCAAGGTCTCGGGTACCATTCAGGTGGAAATACAAAAAATGTTGGATGCGAGAATCATTTTTCCTATCCATCACAGTACCTGGGTTGCAAATATTGTGCCAGTACGCAAGAAAAATGGCGAGATATGCATCTGCGTAGACTTTCGCAACCTGAATCAGGCATCCTTAAAGGATAACTACCCCCTTCCCATAATGGATCAGGTTCTGCAAGCAGTAACTGGATCAGAAATGTTGTCCATGCTTGATGGTTTTTCTGGCTACAATCAAATTGAAGTCTCGCCTGAAGACCAATTCAAAACAGCATTCACTACCCCCTAGGGTACATTCACCTACAGCAGGATGCCCTTTGGCTTGACTAACGCTGGCGCCACCTTCCAGTGGCAATGGACTTCGCATTCAAAGGTATAATGGGGAAGGTCATCGTAGTTTATTTGGATGACTTAACTGTGTTCTCTAAAGCAATGAAATGATCATTGTGATCATTTGGAGCAAGTATTGGCCAGATGCCGAGAGCATGGGATCTCCCTGAATCAAAAAGTCTGTTTTTGGAGTCACAGAAGGAAAGTTACAGGGCACGTAGTCAGCAAAGAAGGAACAAAGATAGATGCTGAAAGGGTTAGGGCTATCCAGAGCCTTACTTTACCAACAAGCAAGACCAACGTTCACTCTTTCTTTGGAAAAGTAAACTTTCTCAGCGCTTCGTTCCTGATTTTGCTGAGAAGACTCGCCATATATCAAACATGATGAAAGGGTCACCAGCTTTCTGGTGGAGCGAAGAAGGAAAGAAGTCATTCAAGGAGATAAAAGCCTCCATCACCCACGTGCCTAGTCCTGGTAGGTCCCAATTTCTCCAAGGATTTCATTATGTATAGCTATGCATCTGAGCACACTGTGTTAGCCATCTTAATGCAAAAGAATTCTGAGGATGTTGAATCCCCGATTGCGTTTATGAGCTCTCCTCTCAAGCCTCACGAATTAAAAATGACTCAGTTGGAAAAGCATGCCTTCGCCGTTGTCAAAGTAATCAAGAACTTCAGGTACTACATTCTAAACTCTCATACGGTAGTTCTAGTTCCTGACACAAAGAATCAAGTCCATCTTAACTCAACAGGAGTTAGGGAGTTTGCGAGGGAATTGGATCGCAAAATTCCAGGAGTATGATCTAGATATAAAACCAACCAAGCTAGTAAGAGGCAAGGGCCTTTGTCAGCTCATGGCTGAAAACTGAGGTTCAGAAGACCCTGACGGAAAAGATGATTGCACCGATGGAGCACAAAGCCAGCTGGAGAAAGCCGATTCACTACCCATGGTTCTATTTGTCGCGACCAGCGATGAATGGTATTCTGATATTGCTTTCTTTCTCACTTATGGTGAATGCCCACCCATCTAACTACAAAGGAGAAGTGTGCTATAAAGCTCAGAGTAGCCAGATATGTCATCTGGGATGACGGTTTATACAAACACGGAATAGATGGCATCTTCTTGCGATGTGTTGACAAACCACAACAGACAAAGTTACTTCAAAGTTTTCATGATTCAACCTATGGTGGTCACTTCTCCTCTTCCGTGACAGCACACAAGATCATCCGGGCTAGGTATTATTGGCCAACGCTTTTCCAAGATACAACCACCTGGGTAGCAAAGTGTGAGCCTTGCCAGCAATTTGTTGGTAAGCCAAAATTGGCTGCTTTTCCCCTCAGGCCGGTCATCATTGATGAACCATTCAGGTAGTGGGGAATCGATTTTATCGGTGCACTCAATCCCCAATCGAGTGTTGGACATAGTTATGTCCTGACAGCAACAGATTACTTCACGAAATGGGTGGAAGCCATACCTGTCAAGCATGCCACTTCCGAGGTTGTTTGCAGTTTCATCAAAGAAAATATCATTGTCAGGTTTGGCATTCCAAGCAAGATTGTTGCTGATAACGCTTCCAACTTCTCTTCACGGGAAGTTATTAGTTTTTGCTATGAATACGGGATAACCTTGGCTCACGCCTCGGATTATTACCCCCAAGGAAATGGTCAGGCAGAATCCAGTAATAAAAACTTAGTGACCATTATATGCAAGCTAGTCGATAAGAATCGGCCGAACATCACACAAGTCATTGTACGACGCTTTGTGGGTAGACTGTATTACTCCAAAGAGGTCCCTTGGTATGTCACCTTTTCAAGTGTTATATGGAATTGGCGTTGAGCTTCCCATTTCTGTGGAACTTCCTGCTCTGCGCTTGGCACGAGCGATTGAAGATGAGACTTTCCAAAATTCTCTTGAAAAGAGGATCATGTATCTAGCAGAACTCAAAGAAAAGAGAGTAAGAGTGGTCGACAGGATCACCGAACATCAGAATCAAGTCAAGAGACTGTTCGATAAAAATCTAAGCAAAGAGAGTTCCAGGTGGGAGACCTCGTCCTTTTGTGGGACAAACGAAAAGAGCCAAAGGGCATGCATGGAAAATTTGACTCCCTATGGAGAGGACCTTTCAAGATCAAACAGCTCAACAGAGAGAATAACTTCTATCTCTCGTATCTAGACAGAATTGATCTCCCGCTTCCCTATAGCGGGTAGCATCTCAAAATATTCGGGAAGTAGAGCTTGCTCTCTTCTTTGTACAATTTACTTTATGTCGTGTGTTTGCTTTCGTCATGTGTTTGATTTTGTCGTCACCCTCATTTTTTTGACCCTATTACCCAATGGATAGGCACATGTTGATATGAGGTTCTCTACCCTTGAGTTTTACTCAAAGCTAGTCCCCGTAAAGAGCCAGTTGTTATCCTGTAAAATTGACAAGGGCAATTTTATAGGTAATGTTGTCAAAATTTCACCCCCCCTGGGTAATTTTGATAACATGCATCAGAATATTCAAGTCCCAGGCACATTGATTGATTCAGAGCAAACATCATGTTTCTGAGGTTCTCTCAGATATTTTTCTAACTCTCCTGTCTAGGTAGTTAGGAGCAAGCTCTGAGAAAATGCGGGAAAAGGTTGCAGAAGGCAAGAAGGTTGATCCAGAAAAAATGGTGAAAATCGGCTAAGTCCTAGTCCTAGGAGCAATTGGGACATCTGGGACAAAAAGGCGCGAACCGGCCGAACCGGTGAAATAATCACAAACAATTCAAACACAATGGGACAAGCGGGCAGAGAGTACGCGAACCGGCGAAACGGTGAAAATGGTCGAGGCGGTCAAAGCAAAGTGGGACATTTGGGACAAATGGACGTGAACCGGCCGTTCGCGCAGAAATCAAGACAAGGAGCACTAAGCATTTGGGACATCCAGATGAAAAGACGCAAAGGGCGCGAAAGAGCCGGCAGGCCGAGAACCAACCAGATCATGCCACGTGTCTCAAGGAGAAAAGTCAAAAGTCAAAGGGCAAGTTTTAAAGGGTCAGCCCGAACCAATGGGATAGTGCCACGTGTCCCAATAAAGGGCCCCACAAGGAAATTTCAAAGGAAAGCCCATGAAAGATGGAGGAGAGAGAATTGCTCGTCCAATCAGAGCCTGCCATGTGTCATCCAGGTGGCAGAGCGCGGAAAATATTTCAAAATCCGTTTTCGCCTGTTTCGTGCCCTAATTCTTCATATCACCATAACTTTCGATCCAGAGCTCGGATTTGCACGTTCTTTATATCAACGGAAAGCTGGTGAAATTCTCTAAACGATTCTGGGATCAATCTCAAGTTTTGGTGTAGTCTGAAGAGAGAAAATTGAGAAATGGCTCTGATGCATGTTCATGGCCAGAAATGACATTCCAGCGACCAGATTTAATGCAGAATGGGTCGCATTCTCCTGTAATCCGGTCAAGGTAATAGGGTATGGGTTTGTAAGGTCCCCCATGCCAATTTAATGCACCTGTAGTCATGAGGAATGGGCTTGCGCGTTTTCCTACGTTTTTGTCCCCTGGGCTTGACCCATGCAATGTAAAAGCCAGATTTGGCTCATTTTGAAAAGAGGTTGTTCATTCTTTCTACTCTGCTCTCCCTTCTTTTCTTCTCTAGGGTTGAAAATGGAGTTCGAACCTCCTCCCTTGCTCTGTAATGGCATTTTTGCCTTTTACTAATGGAATGATGTTCTGTGCAAACTTCTGGAGCAACAAAACGTGTTTTGTGATGCATCTGTCCATCCTTCCTCGTTTTTGCTTGTTCTCTTCTTGCCTCTCTTCATTGCAGGTATTTGTGCATGTTTGAATGTTCATTGCAGGTCTGGAGCTATGTTCATGGAGTTTTGGGACATTTTCTGTGTGAAATCTATCCTTGGGCCTGTGATGCATCTATCCATCCTTCCCATTGCTCACCTCTCTTTGTCCCATGGCGCTTTGATAGATGTCCAACATTCTCCTTTTGGTGCATCACCATCTTTAGTTAGTTTCACTTTTTGCACTTCTCTTCTCTCTCTCCTTGCAAGTTAGAATAGGATTAGGATCTAAACCTCTGTAGTTTTACAAAATATAGATCTAAATCAGAGGAGTTTGAGGAACCAGCCTCTAATCTGGAGATTCCTCTCTCGGTTTCACAAGTCCCACGCTTGGAGAGAGGTTTCCATGTTGTGCAATCACACTGGATGCCTGAACATCAACCTAGAAGCCTGATGTGCGTCCAGGGGTGCTGTGATTTTGCCCTAACAGTTTTGGCACGCCGGTGGGACCTTAGAGGTCTTTCACTTCATCTTTTACAGGTTGATGTGTTCCTGTGAAGATTTCAGCCTTTGGAGGCACTTGCAAACACATCTGGCGACTCCATCTGGTCAACAACCATCTCTGAAGTTGCAGACCTTCCTTTCCATTCATTTCCATCCATTTTTCATTCATCCTTCTTTCCATCCCTTTCATTCTTTTCCATTCCATGAAGTTGTGCAACCATGACTTCATTTCCATCATGGAACTCACATTTACAACAACAGCAGTATTTTCCACTTCCAAGATGTTTTACAAATCCTCCAGATCAGCATGCATACTCATATGAACAGCAGCACAAAGTCGGTTTCACAATGAAGCTTCCCAAGAGCAAGAATATGCATACAATGAAGACCATCGGATCCAAGATGCTAGTCTGTTGGAGAAAATCCAAAAGATGGAGGTGGGGATGGTGCAGTCCAGGGCTCAAGCACAAATGAAAGCTTTTGGAATCGGTTATGGAGCACCCTGTCCATGGGTGGGACCTTTTCCAAGGCACTACAGCCCTCAGGAGAAGCTGGACTTCATGATAAAGATGCTGCCCCAACTTGCACAATGGACAGCAGAGATAGAGGCCTACAGACTTGTTGTTGAACAACCTTGTCAATGGGTAAGTTCTACACCATCATCTGGTTTTTCTCTTTCCATTACTCAAGCAGCACCATCTCATTTAAACTCCCCATCTGCTGTCCCATGTGTTGAATCCATCCCTCCATCCCCTAGTCTTCCACCCCATCTCGATTCTTCTTTCCTTTTCCCTTCCAAACAGTCATCCCCTCCACAAGAGCAATGAAATACCCCTCCTCCAAAGAAACAAGAGGTTTCACCGCCTCCACCACCACACAAAATTGTCAAATCAGTTGAGTTTCAACCTATCCCTCCTCTCGCATCCCCAATTCCATGTGGGAAAGAAGAAATTGAAAAAATCACCATCAAGGACAACAAGAGGAAGAGCCAAAAGAAAAGAAGTGACAGACACCCGAAGAGTTGGGCTCTTAGATTTGGGATGACAAAGATCCCTTGATGGTTAAGCCTACGAAAGAGGCCGAGGTTGAACAAATGGTGGTGAGGACTGATTTTGTTGGAGAAGAAGATCTTGCGCAGCCCCAACTAGTCCTCTAGAGCAACAAATTGAAGAGTTTGACTTGACAAACTTCATGCTGGAGGAGGAGTTCAATCAAGAGCAAGATTCTCTTCAAACATTGGAGGAAGGAGAAGCTGCTCCAAATCCAAAAGAAGAGGAGCACATTCTAGCTGTGGAGGAGAAAAGTGCAGATCCAAGGGCTTTGAGCACAAAGCAGGCTACAGAAGAACCTTCAGTTCTTCTTTCCACTTCATCTCTCTCAAGTTCTATTACTGAAAAGGAGTTTGATCTCTCAAACTCAATATTGGAGAGTGAAGGAAACCATGGTGGTCAAGTTGCAGATCAAGAGGACACCATGGAGGAAGTTGAACACGAACAGTGGGACAACAATGATGCGCTTTACTGCCGATTTGGAGGACTGCTTTTGATGGAGAAGAGTCGGTTGAGTTTTCACCATTCTCTCTTTCATCATCCACATTCCAAACACAAGAGCCTCGCTGCCATGAAGGAGAACTTTCATTTACAAAGCAGCCTGCATCTTATAAAGAGCCCTTTGGAATCAAAATTGGAAGATTCTAATCTTCCCTTTCTTCATCGGAGGAAGAGAAAGGACAAGAATTTCACCATTTCTTCCACATCATCCATTCAAGAGGGTCTACAAGAAGACTCCATTCTTGGAGTTGAAAATCACAACAATGGGCATACTCAAAGGACCATACCTTGCCCAATCGGTATTTGGCTTCATTGGAGCCAAAGGAGAAGCCACAACCATCATGCTTGCTTCGAGCATGAGGATGAGCTACAAAGTACCAAGGATCAGCCGCCATACCTCTCCAATCCAAATGCAAAGCAACTAAAAGAGGTATTGGATTTTTCATTGATACCTTGATGATTTGGATAGAAGACCAACTTTCTTGTTGATTTTCCATCCATCCAAACAGCCATGATCGGTGCAAATCAATTGCATGGCTGCCAATTTTGAAGAAAGGAAGCTATTTCTCACAACCAAATGCGCAGGTTTGTTTAGCTTGCCTTTGCTTCCAAGCTAGAGTAGAGTAGGTAGATTTGCTTTCAGAGAAGAAGTGCTCGTGTGCACTCGCATGTTCCATTTGGGGCATGTATGATTTTCAGTTCTGTACATAGTTTTGGTGTTGCTGGTTTTGCTCTGCACAGTTCATTTCAGTGGTTTTGGTGAGAACAACTCCATGCCCGGTGGTTTCCAAGTGGCTCAGAGGGGAGATTTTCAAGTTCAGATCATCAGTTTTCAGCTTGCTTATGACTCCATGCCCAATGGATTGCTTCAGCATCTGGTCTTTTCATCTAGCAGTAGATGACCCCACTGAGTCGCCAAACTGTTGTCAAAATTTCACCCCCCCGGTAATTTTGATAACATGCATCAGAATATTCAAGTCCCAGGCACATTGATTGATTCAGAGCAAACATCATGTTTCTGAGGTTCTCTCAGATATTTTTCTAACTCTCCCGTCCAGTAGTTAGGAGCAAGCTCGAGAAAATGCGGAAAAGGTCATGCGTAAGGCAAGAAGGTTGATCCGAAAAATGGTGAAAATCGGCTAAGTCCTAGTCCTAGGAGCAATTGGGACATCTGGGACAAAAAGGCGCGAACCGGCCGAACCGGCGAAATAAGCACAAACAGTCCGAAACACAATGGGACAAGCGGGCCGCGAGTACGCGAACCGGCCGAACCGGGCGAAAATGGTCGAGGCAGTCCAAAGCAAAGTGGGACATTTGGGACAAATGGACGCGAACCGGCCGGTTCGCGTGAAATCAGCACAAGGAGCACTAAGCATTTGGGACATCCGGGATGAAAAGACGCGAAGGGCGCGAAAGAGCCGGCAGGGCCGAGAACCAACCAGATCATGCCACGTGTCTCAAGGAGAAAAGTCAAAAGTCAAAGGGCAAGTTTTAAAGGGTCAGCCCGAACCAATGGGATAGTGCCACGTGTCCCAGTAAAGGGCCCCACAAGGAAATTTCAAAGGAAAGCCCACGAAAGATGGAGGAGAGAGAATTGCTCGTCCAATCAGAGCCTGCCACGTGTCATCCAGGTGGCAGAGCGCGGAAAATATTTCAAAATCCGTTTTCACCTGTTTCGTGCCCTAATTCTTCAGATCACCATAACTTTCGATCCAGAGCTCGGATTTGCACGTTCTTTATATCAACGGAAAGCTGGTGAAATTATCTAAACGATTCTGGGATCAATCTTGAGTTTTGGTGCAGTCTGAAGAGATAAAATTGAGAAACGGCTCTGATGCGTGTTCATGGCCAGAAATGACATTCCAGCGACCAGATTTAATGCAGAATGGGTCGCATTCTCCTGTAATCCGGTCAAGGTAATAGGGTATGGGTTTGTAAGGTCCCCCATGCCAATTTAATGCACCTGTAGTCATGAGGAATGGGCTTGCGTGTTTTCCTACGTTTTTGTCCCCTGGGCTTGACCCATGCAATGTAAAAGCCAGATTTGGCTCATTTTGAAAAGAGGTTGTTCATTCTTTCTGCTCGCTCTCCCTTCTTTTCTTCTCTAGGGTTAAAAATGGAGTTCGAACCTCCTCCCTTGCTTTGTAATGGCATTTTTGCCTTTTACTAATGGAATGATGTTCTGTGCAAACTTCTGGAGCAACAAAACGTGTTTTGTGATGCATCTGTCCATCCTTCCTCGTTTTTGCTTGTTCTCTTCTTGCCTCTCTTCATTGCAGGTATTTGTGCATGTTTGAATGTTCATTGCAGGTCTGGAGCTATGTTCATGGAGTTTTGGGACATTTTCTATGTGAAATCTATCCTTGGGCCTGTGATGCATCTATCCATCCTTCCCATTGCTCACCTCTCTTTGTCCCATGGCAGTTTTGATAGATGTCCAACATTCTCCTTTTGGTGCATCACCATCTTTAGTTAGTTTCAATTTTTGCACTTCTGCCCCTGTCTCCTTGCAAGTTAGAATAGGATTAGGATCTAAACCTCTGTAGTTTTGCAAAATATAGATCTAAATCAGAGGAGTTTGAGGAACCACCTCTAACTGGAGATTCCTCTCTCGGTTTCACAAGTCCCACGCTTGGAGAGAGGTTTCCATGTTGTGCAATCACACTGGATGCCTGAACATCAACCTAGAAGCCTGATGTGCGTCCAGGGGTGCTGTGATTTTGCCCTAACAGGTAACCATACCAAATTTTGTCCTGATCCCTCGTCAGGGACCCCTCTGCGTTTGAAACATTGTAAAATCCCTTTCTAGGAAATCTAGTTCTCCAAACTTAGCCATTTTTATCCCTTTTTGGCTGGGCGCACCTTTTATCTATGTTACACAGAGTAAATCTATGCGCCCCTTCGTTTTCCTTTGGTGCACCCTTTAAAGTGTCGACACATGTTTTGGTGCGCCTCCCCATGATGCGCCAAGGCGCATGCGCCTTCATGTTGGCACATTAATTGTTGCATCGTGTTTTGGTGCGCCAAAGGAGCAAGAAATGGAGTGTTGACAGTCTTAAAATTACGCCAAAGGCGCAAGTATTCCGTGTTGACACACGTTTATCCGTGCCAAAGGGTACATCGTTTTACGTGTCGACACATGTTTTGGTGCACCTCTTGAAAAAGTGGTTGGCGCATTTATTGCACCTTTGCCTATATATAGGCACACTCGTCCTGTCACTTTTACAATTAAACACGTGATTATTTTATTCCTCTACACCTGTCAACACGCCTGTCATCCTTGTGTCACATTCGTGGACCCCGCTTTGTCTCTCACATTCTATAAATCCTGGTCGGTGGTTCTTACTCCTCCTATGTTTTGTTTTTTATTATTTGTATGGTAGGAGGCAATGGATTTGTAAACCCCCTTTTTGTTGTTCTTGCTGTCTTTCTCCCCCAAGCTCTTCCTCCTCTTTCCAGATCTGCTGGTAAGGAGGGCTCTGCCTCAAAAATCACTTGGATCTCCTTGCTGTGCCCCCTTCACCATCTGAATCCTTGAAGGAAATGGCCTAAAAACACACTCAAACCCATCAGGGAGAGAAGAAAACTTAACAGTCCATTTTGGACCTGCTTTCCCTCTTGGTGCATTCGCCACGCCTGTTACATAAAATACAGTCGCGCCAAGAAGGCGCACTGATCTCGCTTGCAACATGAAAATTACCCGCGCCATGTGAAACCAAGTAAATACTAACAAATGGCGCAGGTGCATCCCCTCTTACAGCAACACAATGTCATGCAAGCCTTCCCTACGCCGCGCCAAGTTCCCCTTTTTCACACATAAAGCCTATGTTACACACATCAACCCTACGCCCTTCGGTGCACCAAAGTTCCATGTAACATGAAAAATATATGCGCCATCATGCATCTTGTCCCCGTGCAACATGAAAATTATTTCATTTGCCCCGATAAAAACACATATGAATGGCACAGGTGCACTTCTACTTACAACAACAAAAATGTCATGTGCAGCATCCTTGCGCCCTGCGCCCTTTGGCGCTAATTTGTTCCTTGTAACACCCTTCTTCTGTGTGCCATACTATTAACCCTGCAGCCTACAGTGTCCTTGCGCCCTGCACCCGAGAGGCCTTAAAATTACTAACTCTTCATTCTGTCAATGCTTTAATGGAAGATCTGACGGCTAACATGGCTCTTTTGCATTGGACTTCGCTCCTCCTTCTTGCAGATCAGCAACTGAACTCAGATCCACATATGTCTACATCAAGCAAGAGACCGACCAAATCAAAGGGCAAAGCTAAACTTACAGAGGAAGAGATGAAGTACAAGTATCAGAGGGTCAGAATGCCCGAGTCCCAGGCAGAATGTGACCTGGATATAAGAGACTCTGAGCTCGGTCACATTGACATGGAAGATTTCTGGGCCAGAACTAGGAGAGTCACGGGGAGTCCTTGGATGGACAAACTAGTAGGCATTGGACTGCATTTAGTTGGGGGATCCCCATCAGTGTAGTAAACAATGAATTCATGATGGTAGTGGCCCGCTACTACAACAAAGACACGAGGTGTGTCCAAAATGAAAAGGGTGAAGTCATGATCAACCTTACCGCCCGGCACTTTGAAATCATGCTTGGCATCCCTCACCATGACATTTCATGGCCATGAGCCAAGAGGACTGCATTAAGGCATGGGAGGACAATGAAGACCAGTGCATGCAGCTAATGAATGAGGTGTACCTAAAGAACAAGAAGGTGGTAACCAGATGGCCATAGGTTATTCACCATAGCGACTTCTCCGAGGAACTGAGTGACACTATCACATTCCTAAGTAGAGTATTTGGGCTTTCTGACGCCCATTACTTTCATAAATGGATGCTCAGGTACCTGGAGACCATGAACAAGAATGTACCTGATCAACGCTTCAAGTGGGTGGAGATCATAAGTAGCACCATATCCAAGTAGCTCCAACAACTCACCACAACGGGAGGTTCTACATGAACTCCTATGTAGTTTATGCTGCAGCCTCGGAAAGGGATTATCCAGCATTGAGCCGATGTGGGGTTTGGCCCCAGGTGAGAATATATGAGTACTACCCAGAGCTGAAGCTGGAGAACAGCATCTCACAGTTCACCAAAATCAACGATGCCTTCTTCTACGGCATCGTCTGCCTATTGAGGCCCAACATGACTCACGGTCGAACGACCAAGAGCATTGTCGCAGCAACGGAGAAGTGGGGGCCTTATTCACACAATTTCCCACCTTCACCTATCTCAGGGCAGCTAACTTCCTAGGTGAGCCCACCAAATTGCCGAGATATGTCGGCCCCAAGCTGATCCTATTGGAGCTATCCAGACAGCTCGTAACATACCACGAGAAGTGCCTGAAGAGAAAGAAGGGTGGAACTCCTTTCCCCCTTACAGTGGGTAGATACACATGCGTCTCTCACCACAAAGCCCAGGAAATGGTTACCGAGCTAGAACTGCTCAATCTAAAGCACAACTTCCCGGCAAGGCCCACTTTTGATCCAAGGAATTGCCTTCCCAAGGCAAAACTTGATCCTATCCACATTCCATAGATCGAGGACATCTATATCGACCTGTACCATGAGGTCGAACTTAGAAGAAAGGACCATTCCCACCTGGCCCTGGCAGAGATCATTCAGTACGGCGTGGCCATTATCCCAAAAGGTTATCAAACTACCGATCAAGAAGTTGATCAGGTGTATCTTGACATGGATGGGGACAACTGGCCATTTACTGCAATCGACAGAACCAAAGCACCCCAGACCATTGAAGATAGGGTCAAAGAAACTCGTGGCGAGACAGAACACTGGTGCAGGATGAATGGCCTCATCTACCTCGGGGTAGATTTCACTACATCCCCATTGGGCAACGCACCTGCCAGGTCAAAGCATCTGCCAAAGCGCAGAGGCAAAGACAAAGAGGGAAAACCGAGCTCCACTCGAGAAGAGGCTCCTGAGAGTCCCCCTTCCGCCGCACAAGAACAGGTCGTAAGCCTGTTATCTCCAGAGAAAGAAGTGGCCGAAGATATTCCGATAGGCACATTCCTTCATAATGTTTCCACTATGACAACTACGAGGTCCCTTATGTCCCTTCCCCTCCCCTCCTCCTCCTCCTCGTGTGACCCAAGCGACCATTCCTTTGGTCGTATCCTCTCCCCCATCTTCTATTGTTCCCCCTTCCTCATCATCCATCTTCTCTTCTCTCACGGAGCTGTCCCCCACCATTTCTTCTCTCATCTCTCAGCTCCCTTCCTTTCCCACATCTTCCTCCCCTACAATATCCCTTCCTTCCGTGAGCACTTTCTCGGCCTCCCTTTCACCTCGCCACCAAGTGTCTCGACGCACTTTCCCTCCACTCACTGTAGTTTCCCCCTCTTCCACTTCTCGGTCCCACTTCCATAAGTCCAAAGCATGGATCTCCCAAAGATCTCGATCCAAAGAAAGAGGAAATTTCCTATCGCACCGATGGACTTCTCCGTCATCCCAGCAAAGGGGGCTAAGAAGCAAAAGCCTATAACACGCTTCTCTTAGAGTGCATCGGGAGAAAGAGTAATGGAGATTGCATATCCCAATCCTTTAAAGGATAAAAAGGATTTGTCTCCGACAGATTATACAATGACCCAAGTCACAATGGGAACGTCTTCTGAAAGCCTTCAGGGAGAGGCCCTATCTGCAGTCGATGCCCTTTGCAAGAAGCTCCAGGAAGCAAAGGAGGAGAAGAGGTTACTAAAAGAACAAAACAAACACCTTCTCTAAGCCCTGCAGAAAATGGGCAGTGCACCTCCTACAACTGGCCCCCTTGCCACCGAAACTCCCGAGCCCCGAGCCAAGATAAGATAAATGAATACGCCAAAATTGTGAGTAGGGTATGACAAAGATCTTCCTGGAGAGACCAAATCCTCAAGGAAAGTGAGGGAGTAATCGTCAAGTTCACCGAGTTGTATCAGAACATCAATCAGGTGAACAAAGATCTCCAGGCGATTGTAGGACCTACCTCTCGAAGAGTTGGACCATGCTAGGCTATAGCATGAGACCTTCCAGAAAATGCTTGACTGTTCAGTCGAAGATCTGGTCAAGTTTGGCGTCTTCGATCACCCCAAAGCGCCCAACAAAATCCTTTCTACTTTGGACTACTAGGTCGATCAGTTGGAGTTTGTCCTCGAAAAGATAGATAAATTCAAAGAGGAAGCCTTGGAGGCTATGCACCAGATGGAGCAAATCATCCTAAGAATGTCCCCAGGCTTGCTCACTCCTTCTTTCTCCCTGAGGAAGGTAGACCAAACTATTCGTATCTTTAAGGAGATCATCTCGCAAGGGTTAGGGCCAGAAGCCACTTTCAACACCGAATGCATCAACAACCTTCTGGCCTGTCATGACTTTATAGGGTACCTGATAGAGGCGAGAAATGAATATTCCAAGCTCCTAGGAAGGCTCGTGGATGAACGTGAAACTTGTGAAGTTATCAGTGATCGCCATAAGGATTCTGCTTAGATCAACTTCAGCCCATGATCAGCAAGTTCATGGAATATCGGGCCCAGTTTAACATCACTTCTCTGAGCAACAGCAGAAGCAAGACACTCCCTTTTGGCCGTGAGACGATAATGAATAGTCTCCTTCCTCTCGATATTCTTTTTGTAAATATCTAAGAGTATGTTGGCACAAATGATGACATCATCCATGTTGCACCATGGGATGATGTCATCCACCAAGTTGCCAAAAGTCAATAGTTGACTTTTAGATATTTTGTAGATACTTTGTAATTAAGTCGTTGGTTTCTTTTTGTCTTCTCTCTTCTCCTTCTTCTATATATACTTGAATGCTTGTTGTATTCAAGGGATGGATACTTTTCAGATGAAAAATAGAAGTAAGAAGAAAAGACTTTGAGCTTTTTATAACAGAAGGAAATATTAATACAATATTTAGACTTTGTGCTGAATACATGTTATACATTAGAGCTTTCTTATGTTAGATCTGTATGTTTGTTCTGTTGAATCTACTTCTACTTTATTGTCATTTATTCATCAGTATTTCTTTGTTCGTCTATGTGAGTAAGTTCGGCTCTGTTTACTACCAGCCTAAAACATAGACCCTCTGACCTTTCTGCTTTGGAATTCATTTCTTTTCTCCCTTCAGATCTTTCCTATCTCCCCGCCTCGCTTCTTCCCCTTCTTCTTACAGTTGGAAGTACCTCTACTGGGATGAGATCCCAACCCCGAAGGTAGAATATTGTGAGACTTGCATGATTCCCTACCGGTAGAATAGAAATAAACCGATTTAAGCTTTGACTCAAAGAGGGGCTATGCCCTGCACACTGTTGGCTCGTCTATCCATAGATCTATCCACCCGACAGATTTTTGGACCAACAATACTCAATAACATAAAGTAAATAAGAGATGTGTACCTCATAACCATGTAGATCGATGGTGAAAGTGTGCTAAGGAGACAATAAACAACATAGACTGATAAAAATGAAGTGTGGAAGATAAGGAAGAGGAAGTGTCCTTCGGGGTAAAGCATATGTGTTGTGTTGTGTTTTTACTTGTTGTTGTTGCTTGATGCTTATTGATGTGATAATGCTTCTTGTTGTGTATTAAGGAAAAACCTACAAAAAGAAAAGTGAAATAGTAGTCAAGGTCGTGTATATGTGAAAAATCTTATCCAAGTATGTAAAAATGTGAAAAAAATAGTAAAAGGAACTTGTGCACCTGATCCGTAATGAGTAAAAAGGATAGAAAGTGTCCTGAAATGCTGTAGAAGAATGGTTTTTTTGGAGGTCTCACGCCAAGAATGAGTTTTTGGGTGATATCATGTCAAGTGTAAGTTTTTGGGCAATCTCATGCCATGACAAGAGTTTTGGGGAGAAAGGTCTAGTGTTATTCTACATCCCTGATTGCTTCCTAAAATTTATACACCACTACAGATGGTGTGATCCTACTTTGTTCATGTTCGATCCAAGTATAAAATGAAGGTAGAATACATTCTAGTTGTTGGAGGATTGTTCATGTACTGTGAAAAATTCTCTATAAAATACTTTAAAAGGTGTCAATCGAGAAAGTAATTATAAATGCCCCTAGTCATAGGCACCTAGGAAAGGTCGGAGCACCCAGGCACTCATGTCTATATCTAGGCATTGGCATTTGTGCTAAGGCGAGGACCCAAGTCGAATCTGGTCGTGGATTCTATGACTATAACTTCGTTATGTTTTTGTATTGTGTAGGCATGTAATGAAGCTTTGAGATGTTCTATGTGGTGTATGCAATGTTACTAAGAGGATGCAACCCAAAGAAGAGGACCGAACGTTGATTTGAAATTGATGCCCTACAGGGGGAAGGGAATGTGCATGGAAGAAACCAAGGCATATGCAAAATAAGTGGCTAGAAACATGTATTAGTGCAATCAAGACAAATACGTATATAGAAGACAATGTCTAATCTAGCAAGCAATAAATAGTGTAGACTACAAATATCGGGTTTCAAACATGTGACATCGCTCATAATGTCGTAAGACAATCAAGGCCGAAGTGACCAAAACGTCATAAGCAATGAACAAGCAAGACATAGGGTAAAGCCCACAAATAATGGCATATAATAGAAGATAAGAGCAAGAAAAGTATTAGAAAACCATGATTGCACATAGTTCTTGCAAGGAAAATGTTGCACATCAAGCACCCATTAGCATGTTAGAAAGATAAAAAGTATGTCAAGACATGTAAAAATTGAGAGAGTAGTGTGTTAGTAATAAAATAAAGTAGTATAAAATGAAACAATAGTACCTACAGTGTGTACAAAAGTAGATTCCCTAAGGAGCCTCAGTGGGATTGGTAAGAGGTAATGCAGGTTCAAAGCATCAATGTTGTGTGTAAGGATATGTAGAAATTTTATGCCCACAACTAGAGAACAAGTGAACGTGTATGTGTATATGATAAATATAATGGCATATGAATTATATGTCTAGTATGAAAACAAAGTGTACATGTAACTAGTATAAGCAAGTAAGAGTATGTGCAACCAAGATATGTAGTATGTTATGAGTGTGAATGGAATGGTATGTAATGTGAATGTGATAGGAGTAGTTTGCCCCCTTAGTGAATGTGTACATATGTGTATGAGTTGAGGTTCATTTATAAAATACCCCTCAATAGTCAAGAATGAACCATATAACAAGAGTATGTCATTGGGAAATGGTTTGAATCATGTGCGCTAGAAAGATATGATCAATGAAGCATAGAGCATGAAATGTGTGATGAGGTTCATTTCAGATTTAGACCCTTAGTAGTTGAGTATGAATCGTGGAACTAGAGTGTGTCATAGGGTAGTGTGATATGTGAGAATGTGATGTCAGAGAGATGTGTCGTGAATGCACTAAGTGTGAAATGTGTCATGTGTATGATGTGAGGTTCATGGATGTAGTATGCCCTCAATAGTCAAGTGTGAACCATAGCATAAGAGTGTGTCATAGGGTAATGATGATACAAGTGGTGTGTATCAAGTTGTGCAAGATGAATGAAAAATACTAGGTGTAAAGTACAGAGCGTAATAGTAGAAATGCGAGACACCGAGAATGATAAGAGGGGGATGACTAAACATGATGCCCCCCAAGAGTTTAATAAATAGAAATCTAGTCAATGATGTTGAGCATATCAATGTAAGTATTTGTTTACTTGAAAAAATTGATTGGACATTGAAGTGAAGGATGGAGAGGGACCTTGAATTTTGGAAGTCGAAAGAGGCCATCTAGAGCGTGTTGGTCTTGCATAGTGAGTGGTTGCTTATCTAGTAACAATGTAGAAGACTTGAGAGAAGGATGTGACAGGGAACAAACCTTAAGAGGTGATTTCTTAGTTGGAGTAGGTTGTATAGGCGGGCTTGAGTGACCAAAGAGGTAACATTGGAAGTGATAGCATGATGCTCATTAGTCATAGCGAGAAAAGATTAAGGAGCCCATTTAGTTGTAGCATTAGGAGATGGGCATGCAAAAGAATGTTGTGTAGTAAATGAGATAAAACCACGAAACTAAAGGTGTTTGATTATTTTTGTAAAGTATGTAATTTTTGTCATTATGTCCATTGATTCGGTGATAAGCATAAAATGGGAAACCTTGATATTTGACCAACCGATAAGGAGGATAACAATGAGTAGTTGGAAAATTGATCAATTGATGATGAAGGAGCTCAAGATAATAATGTTATGTTGATTAGTAGTGTGATCAAACTTGAGAGGTTTTGGTAGTGGTTTAGACTTGAGGTTCACTGATATGAGCACATGTAGAAGACATAGAGGTAGGATGAGGAGAATGAGATGTAGAAGAAGAAGAATGAGCATGGGCTTGAGAAGCATCCTTGAGATGTTGAATTTCATATTTAAGAGATGTAATTGTTGATTCCATAGCCTTGAATTTTGTCTTGAAATAAATAATGCAAGGCTTGAATTGACTCTAAGATGGGTTGATTGGATGGAGGATCATGAAGGCTAGGGTCATCGAAGAGATGATAAAAAATGGTGCTTACTTGAGCGGGTGACATATCTTTAGGGAGAAACATGGTGTTTAGGGATTTTTGAAGAACCTCTTTGCAAGGTGAATACATTTGAAGTAATTCAGACAAAGATATTTGATGAACCTTAGGATCTATGATAGAAAAGATGATGTGCTAAAGAAGGATCTAAATGAGTGATCACAAGTGGGGTTCACCAAATGATTTAGCCAAAAATAGAATTTGTAAAACCCTAGATATTTCAAAGTCGCATATGATAAATAAAATGCTAAAGTACATATCTGACCAAAGCAATAAGCTAGATAAAAATAAAACCCTATGTGCAAGAGAGGGAATAAAATACTTAGCTCATTTCATAATAAATCTCACATTGTTCTAGACTGGAAAACTAATGAACATGAGGATGAGACTATCGCAATCGCTCTCGAAAATTGCAGAATCGCCGGATATGCCTAGACCGGGGCATCTAGATTAGGTCAAAGGTGCCCGAGTGCTTTAGAGACCTCTGTTGGGTGCCCGTGTGATAATTCCATAAATCGACTCATCATAGCATCTATATAACTATAAAATTTACTCCAAAAACACTAATCAATGCATGGGAATGTTCTAAATAGTTATATCTAAAGTAGAAAGTAATGCATTTCCCCTTATTCTGTCTTAAGCAAACTAATGACCAATGAAACTCCCACTAACTACTTTGTTGAGTAATTTGGTGACATATGCAAGATGATGAGGTGCATTCTCTACCATTTTGAATAGTTACAGTCAAAGGAGACCAAGTCTACAACCACTATGCCATTTTGAAGACTGGACCATAACAAGCTACAAACTAGGACCCTTGTTTCCAAGCAGAGTTATGGGGCATTATGGGAATTTTATGAATTTCTAATCGATTTCCTATAGCTTTGGCATGTGTTGTAACCCGTATCTATAAGACACCTTCTCGTGATTGTTTCTTAGTTAGTTCTTTTCAATATTACAACAGATAATAGATAGAAGTTATTTTCAGTTGCTCTCTGAAGTATGTAATAGACTCATTTTTTATCAATACAATACATGATATTTTGAGGATACGTTTGTGTTAAGAGTCTCAATCCTGAAGTAGAGCAAGGGCCCACTTGACTAAGGAGATTGGAGGACTGGTACTTCATGCAAAATATTTACATTTACTAAGTTCCAGTTTTAATATCTTGACTTGGTGATTATCTGAATACAATCTTATATCTCTTTATTTCAGCAAATTTCCTTTACTTGTCATTTCCTTTAAACAAGCATTTCATTTCAGAAAAGCATTTCCTTTAACAAGAATTTCATTCAGTAACTTTTTTTAGTAGAATAGATGCATTTTATATACTTTGTTTTCCATTTAATAGTTTAGAAGCTTTTGATATTCAGTAGTTTAGACATTTACTCACTTTTAGTAGTTAAGTAATATAGAACAAGAGAATTGATACCAAACAAACCCCCCAAAGAGAGAACCACCATAGTGACTGAGCTACATATCAACTTCTTTGCATACAACCTTGAACACATCCCTGGTCTATAATGACATCAACACTTGAATAGGTTGATTAAATGATTGGAAGTTACAACAACCCATCATTTTTGGCATCGTTGTTTGGGACTAACATAATCAAAACACGTCATTTTATTCACATTTTATTATATGGGTGTTATTGAAGTTGAGCTATGCAACCAATAGAGATCCTAAGCCTTTCCTTAAAGATAAATATTGATGCACATGCCAAGGGACACTAAAGGGAGATATATACCTCGCAACATTCAAATAATATCCCCAATAGGAGAATGTATAGTAAACATTGATAATACTACTCCTGAGAGTGACACTGAATCTGAATCAACTTGTCTAGAACCTGAACAACTTGTAGAAATGGGAGACATGGGAAATAATGGGAACAATGATGATAGACCCTTGGGTAGAACCTTTACCTACCCTATTGTCTTAAATGATGAAGAGGAAGCACCTATGAAAAACATTTCCCCATCCATTCTGCCTATCTTTCGAGGAATGTCCATAGAATATCCAGACCAATTCTTATTTGAATTCAAATTCCTATGCCAAACATATGACTACAAAATAGATAACCAAAAACTCAATCTCTTTCCTTCCACCCTCAAGGACTCTGTCATGAGGTGGTTTATGGGATTGGACCCTAACTCCATTAATTCATGGGAATAGATGGAGACTAATTTTTGGACAAGTACCAAGACTAATATAGGGGAAGAGATAGGAGGGAAGAATTATTTTAGATGAGACAAAAGGAAGATGAAAATATAGAGGATTACTTGGACATATTTCTTTTTGTCCATAGGAGAAGTGGTTATGGGTTGAATACAAAATAAGCAAGACAATACTTCCTTAAAGGACTTGATGATGAAGCCAAAGAATCCCTCCATCTCATGGGAGGAGGTGATGTAAACAAACTCACCCTGGAACAAATCGTTGAGTTATGTAGGAGCTACTCTAGAACAAGGGAGGCATTAGAAGAAAGAAAACATCAAAACATGCCTTTGGTACCTCGAACTTCTAGAGGAGCTGACCAATATGAAAATAGACATTTTGACATAGTTAACTTCAACCATGGATGGGATGAAAGCTAAGGACAATGTTGCAAAATAACCTCTAGACATATATTGTCCCAGATGCAGGAAAATACATCCTTTGAAAGAGTGTCCTCTAGATATCACAGAAATGTGCTTGATCTGTGATGTCCCTGAACATGACACTAACCATTGTACTCTCCTACCTCATCTGAAAGAAATATTAAATACTATGACTCAAACAAATGGAGAAGTAAACTTTGTTCAAAGATCAAATAATTAGTTTGTTTATGCCCCTAGACCTGCTCAAAACCCCTGGATGATGCCATGGCCCAATCGGAACCCTCCACCAAACTGGATGGCCTACCCAAATCCACAACCATGGATGCCTCCATATAATCAGCAAGGCTGGACACCATCAGCCAATGCACATCCATGGCCAAACCAACAATGGTCACCCCAACAGAACTATAATCACCAAGGAGGTTTACACAACAATAAGCTTTAATGCCACCACCACAACAAAATCACCAACAAGGGCAAGCAACACAAACTCAAATTCTAGCCCAACCTATCTCAAACCCCAAAAATCAACAAATAACTTCAATTAGTGAAGCAGGATAGGGTGAGACAATGCAAGTTAATGCCATTAATAACTTGTAGTTGAGATCTAGAAAAATAGTGAACAATCCTCCAATAGTTATTACTTGAGGTACCTGAGGAAAGGGAGAGAAAAACATGTTCCAAAAACATAAGAAACTAGGGATGACCGAGAGAAAGACAAGAATGTGCATGCAACTCCTTTCCCAGAGAGATTAAAAGAAATGCAAAATGGGGAAGAGACAACACTAGTTTAGGAGCTGAAAAAGTTGAATATAGAGGTCCCACTCTTAAGAGAAATAAGGGACATTCCTAAATTAAACCAAACCATTAGGAACCATTGCATAAAGACACCAAGAAGGAAGAATAAATACCCAAAAATAGTCAAAGTAGAAGGAAATCTAGTTGACCTTGTAGCTGGAAAACTTATTTCACCAAAATATGGGGACCCTGGGAGTCCAGTCATTACTATTTTTGTAAATGGTTAGTCAATATCTAACGTTTTGGTGGATCTTGGTGTTTCCATCAATGTCATAACAACAAATACATTTAATTTGTTGTCTTTGACAGGATTACAACCAACCAATACTATCCTCCAATTAGCAGATCAATCTATTATTGTACTAGATGGAATAATTGAGGATGTAATGGTTACAATTGAATCCTGGGAGTATCCAGTAGATTTTATGGTCTTACAACCTAAAACTCAAAAGATGGGATATCTAGTTATCTTAGGAAGACCCTGGCTAGCTACTGTTGCTGCATACATTGACTGTAGGTTAGGAAAAATGACTATTTCAAATGGGAAAAAAGATAAAAAATCTCTTTATCCTCCTACCCAGCCATATGTGGATGTTTGTAAACGTGTGTGGGTGGATTTTTCAGATAATAACAATATGATTCATGCTTATCTGGCCACCATTGTAGTAAAAAATCATATGGAAGAAATTATAGAGACATACCCAGTGTTAGATAAAGAATATACCGCAGCTACGGAAACCAAAACTGTGGCTACAAAAACTAAAATGAAGGCTATGGAAATGACTACTTTGAACTCAGAAAATAACAACATCATCTTAGTGAGTAAAATTTCTATAGAATGTTGTGGAGAGACCTATGATTACCATGAAGGCCAAACATCAACTAATTTTCATTGTCCTTTAGCCAAGATTATATCTTTTATGGGAAAATATTTTGAGAACATGGTTATTTTTCACATGCTACAACCTCATGTTTGTCCCTTAAACTCTCTAATTTCTGAGACAAAACTGGATATTTTGAAAGACACTAAACAAGTAACTATTGAGATAGGCAAAGAATTGACTATTGGTAACAACTTAGAAGACAACCAAGAGACTAGGGTCATAGACATCCTGAGAAATCATTCAAATATTTTTCTTGGGATTATACTAACATGAAAGGGATTCATCCAAGCATCTACACTCATCATATTTATATTGAGGATGTCAAACTAGTCGAAAAGCCACAAAAAGGATTAACCCAAAATTTTCAAAGATGCAATAGAGAAAGTGTTAAGGGTAGGATTTATCTATCCAATATCTAATAGTCAATGGGTATCACTTCTTGTTATAGTTCCCAAGAAAAATGGTAAGTGGAGAATTTGTATAGATTATAGGGAGCTTAATAAAGCCACCAAGAAATATTACTTTCCCCTACCCTTTATAGATCAAGTTCTGGACAATCTGGCAGGTAATAAATACTTCTCCTTCTTAGATGGGTTTAGTGGATACAACCAAATTAGTATAACACCTGTTGATCAAGATAAGACCACTTTCACTTATCCCTAGGGTACATTTTCATACAGAGTTCTACCATTTGGAATTTGTAATGCACCTGCCACCTTTCGAGAGTAGTTTTAGCTATTTTTACAGACCTTACCAATGACTAGTGTTGAAGTTTATATGGATGATTTCACTGTCCATGGGTCTACCTTTGAGGAGTCTTTGAGAAATCTTGAAAAATTGTTAGCAAGATGTGAGCAACACCAACTCTCCTTAAGTCATGAAAAATGCTTGATGATGGTTGATCAAGGGGTTGTTTTGGGTCATCATATCTCTAGCTAAGGGTATCCAAGTTGATCCTAAAAAGATAGAAGTCATTACTAAGTTGCCTACACAAAAAATAAAACAGACATCAAAAGTTTCCTTAGACATGCAGTTATTACAAATGGTTCATAAAATATTTTAGTAATATTGTTGCACCAATGTTCTCTCTACTAAAAAAAGACTATGTTTTTGAATGGACTCCTCAATTTCAAAAAAATTGAATTTATAAAGGAGAAATCGACCACTACTCTAGTCTTGAGAGGACCCAATTGGGACCAGCCTTTTCATATTAACACTAATGTTTCCAACAATGTAATGGGAGATGTTCTTGGACAGAAATATGAGGAAAAGCAAATGTATGTCATTTATTTCATCAACAAAACCTAACCCCTACAGAGAGAAACTACACCACTACAAAAAGGAATTTCTAGTTGTTGTTTACTCTCTAAACAAATTCAGACACTACATTATTGGTTATAAGATTTTTGTGTATACAGACCATTCAGCCATAAGATACTTAATGAACAAACTAGTAGTAGGGGGTAGAATTATCAGGTGGTTGCTTCTTTTGCAAGATTTTAACTTGACCATTATTGATAATCTGGAAAGGCTAATGTTGTTGTTGACTTTATTTCAAGATTGAATGTTTCAGGAGAAGGTGAGGCAGTTCAAGATCACTTCCCGAGATGAGCACTTGTTTGCAATATCAACACGTCCTCCATGGTTTGCTTGATCTTTCCAATTATCTAACTACAGGGAAGTTTCCAACTTATTTCACTAATAAAGAAAGAAAAATATTAGTCAAAAATAGTGCTACATATAAGTGGTGTAATGGAATTTTATTTAAATGTTGTCCTGACATGATTCTTCAGGTGTGTTCGAGAAGATGAAGTATATGACATACTGAGAGCATGCCATGATGAACCTAGAGGAGGGCACTACTCAATAAAGAGGACAATTCATAAGGTCCTTGGAGTTAGGTACTACTGGCCCTCTCTCCACAAATTTGTCAAGAAATATGTATGGTAATGTGATGCATGTCAAAGAATGGAGAAACCTACTCTCTCTTCTAAAATTCCCTCAATCCTCAACTAGTCTTAGGACCATTTGAGAAATGGGGGATTGATTTTGTTGGACCTATAAACCCCCATCTTATGGAAAATATTACTTGTTGGTGTGCATCGACTATGTTACCAAATGGGTCAGGTTCAAGCACTGACGTCTACGCCAATGAAGAAGTTATAGCTGATTTTTGTACCACAAGATCATGCTAAGGTTTGGAGCTCCCAGAGCCATAGTATCTGATCAAGGACCTTAGTTTGTGTCCAACATGATTGAGGCCTTTTTGAAGATTTACCAAATCAAGCATAGGAAATCATCACCATACCACCCCAATCCAATGGGCAGGTGGAAGTCACAAATAGAGAACTAGAAAACATCTTGACTAAAGTTGTAAATGCAGATAGAAATAATTGGGTGCCAAGATTGCTGAAGTAGTCTGGGCATACAACACAACTTGGAAAACCACCACTAGTTTCTCCCCATATGAACTAGTATATGGAAAGAAGCCATTGCTCCCAGTGGAATTTGAATTGTAGACATGGAGAACAACACTAAAGATAGGAATTGACTTGGATGAAGCTCAACAAGATAGGGTGATGCAATTGAATGAATTGGACAAGATGCGAGATGGAAGCACAACAACAATATGAGATCCTTCAACATCAGAGGAAGATTTAGCATGACTCTCATATCAAGACCAAAATATTCAGAGAAGGAGACTAGGCCCTGCTATTTGACTCAAAATAACAGCACTTCAAATGGAAACTAAGGACAAGATGGTTAAGACCTTACCAAATTGAAAAGATATATGATAATGGATCTGTGAGATTGTTTCTAATTGATGGTGACAGAAGAACTTTGTTAGTGAATGGCCATAGATTGAGGTTGTATCAACAACCCTAGGATAAAGAAACCTTCACTAAGGACATACAATTGTGTGAGGAATTTGATTCAATGGAAGACTTCAACTCTTCCATCCATGAGTAGTTTGTCAGGAATATGCAAATAAAGGAAGAAGACCATAATTTTGTTATAGTCTTCTTCCCCCCTATATCTAAAAATATATATATATTTTTTCTTTTATGCATGCAAATAAAGGCTAGAAGTGTAAATTATCAAAATGTATATTAACCATAATTGCTTTTCAAATGTAGGAGGTGGAGCGCCATGGTCAAAAGGACGTTGAGCTAGTAAGGTGACGTGTATTTACTTTTTTCCAAAGGTCTTAACTATATTTGAACTTCCCAATGCACTTGATTAAAAACAAAAAAAAAAAAACTAAAGGAGTAATTGGAGAGATAAGAGGTAATGATGAATGAATAAAGGCATGATGTCACTCTTTTCGAAGGATGACATATGGATCAGTGATAAGGATAGAAGTGTGGGAACCATGTGAATGAATTAAAATCTCACCACCTTCAACAATCACATCAATCATCTCCATCATTATTCTATGCCACCATGATGCTATTATAAATTCACAAGTAGTTAAATTCAAGCTACTGACATTGCAAAAAAATACTCTTCCTCTTCCAAGAATCCATCACCATTGTTCTAAAAATATACCACCTCACTTGCCTTTTCTATTTCTATTGCAAATTATCTGTTTGATGGGGAAGAAGAAGAAGTCAGAGCCAAAATTTGTGGAACCACTACTAAGGAATGTCATCATCTCTCACGTCTTTCACAACGCAGGTTGGTTGAATTTCATTGAAATTTTGAAGGGTTTGATGAAGATTTGATTGAATATTTTTTTTTAATTTTGAAGCAACTTGTTCTAGAGTAGGAGGGAAAAGGATTGAGATAGATAGCCAAATTATTAGCACAATCTCTGGTCTTCTAGATTTTAGACTTAAGGTTATCACTAACTCCCCCCTCAAAGATTTGATATCCCTTTTTCATGAGGAGGGGGAACCTCTTCCTGAGATAATAGTTAATCCCCAAGGGATCCAAAAGGGTATTAAAAGAGAAAGCTTTCCAGGACATTGGAAGGAGGTAGCTTCTTGGGTAAATAGGTATTTCATCTATGACGGACAACAATCAATATTAGGAGGAGATACCCTAAAAATTTTGACCCATTTGAAGAAAGGCAGGGAAAACCCTACGCTCAAAGTCAATCTCCCCAAATACCTAGAAAATGTCATCATAAAAAGTGGGGCGAAGTATAAAAATGGAGGTGGTGACACTGCAATTAAGCACCCAGGGCTTATTCAGTTGATTTGCATGCACCATGCCTCAAGGAAATCGAAGAGGAAAGCAGAAAAAGATGATTATAGGAGAAAGTTCCTGGAAGAAGAGGATCAAGGGGACTCCTACACTAATTTATGCCAAACCAACCCACAGCTCTCAACCCAAGATTCAATCTGCTCCTCAGTCTACCCCTGTGTTTATTAAAGATTCTGAAGATGAAGTCAAGTAGCCCCTTGAGCCTAGAAATTTAAGGAAAAAGGATATCATGACAACCCTTCCTGAAGAACAGAGCCATGTTGTTGAGGCACCGAAAACTCATTTGGAAGCTCCAGAAAATATGCCTACAACTCCGAAAATCCATATGGTAGCTACGGAAACTACTACACAAGGAATTAGATGTGAGGAATCACAAAGATATGTTCTTCTTCACAATGATGAGGTTTTGAGGCAACACCAAGAGGAAATTGCTTCTCTAAAAGAAAACTGAGAGGTATGGAAGTAACTCATTTGTCTCTTCAAAATGAGTTTGTGTAAAAGAATATAGAAAAGATAGAGAAATAGATGTTTTGAGAATGGAAGTTACTAGTTTAAAGAGACAGAAAGATATTGGTTTGAAATCATGGGATGATTTATCATCTCATTGGACTCAACTCTCTCTTAAAAATAAAGAGTTGGTAGAAGAGTCTTTCATGACGTGGAATGGTTGAATTTCATTCAAAAATTTGAAGGGTTTGATGAATATTTGATTGAAGAGTTTTTTTCAAATTTTGAAGCAACTTGTTCTAGAGTAGGAGGGAAAAGGATTGAGATAGATAGCCAAATTGTTAGCACAATATTTGGTCTTCCAGATTTTGGACTTAAGGTTGTCACTAACTCCCCCCTCAAAGATTTGATAGCCCTTTTTCATGAGGAGGGGGAACCTCTTCCTGAGATAATAGTTAATCCCCAGGGATCCAGAAGGGTATTAAAAGAGAAAGCTTTCCATGACATTGGAAGGAGGTAGCTTCTTGGGTAAATAGGTATTTCATCTGTGTGACGACAATCAATCAATATTATGAGGAGATACCTGAAAAAATTGACCCATTTTGTTGGCTAGATTTTCTGCATAGCTGAAAATCTAGGTAGTCATGAGATAAATCTCCCTCATTTACCGGTGAGGCTCTGTGTCAGATTTGTCAATAAAATATGCTAGTATCTATTTGAGGGTTTTACTTTAACCATGCAGCTCATGAACCATAGTTGTATAGTTTTGCAGCAAGTAAGCAGCTGTTTAAAGAAATGAAATATTTAAAGAAGAAGGAAATAATAAAACACAGGGAAGAAATAGGGAAGATGTGCAACCCAATCAATAGATAATAGAGTTGATTGCATGCACATAGACGGAACCAATAGATATCAACAAACAGAATCATAAGCAAAGACAACTTCAGATCTAGATCTAAAATAACACAAAGTTCATAAGTAGATCTAAGACAAAAGCTAGAAACAAAATGCACTGTGACACAAATTTCTCCGGAAATCTACTCCTTTGTATTCCTTTGCTTCAAATAGCTATCAGGGGTTTCAGCACAAAGTCTAGAACACAAGAATGCTGCTTACAAATTCTGATCATTAACTCGAAGGTTCTTCTCCTACTTATAGAATGTAGAAGGGAAAGTACAAATGGGAAACTCAACTGAACTGAAACATAAACAAAAGGTAAAGATAACATCTGGCAATCATCCTCTAATTCCTCTTCAAGTGACACAACTGTCACTTAACTAATAGAATCGTTCCACATAACTTAAAGTAATGGTTTCAAAACCAATAACTTTAAAGTTTTACAATTACATCCGGGAACGTGGAAAATAGAAGAAGAAAGACACGCCAGCTGTAACATCTACATCTTCTTTTTGTTTTGATACTGAATATACTTGTCGAACATGTAATTCAACATCTTCCCATTTGTCTTAGCCACAACTTCATTTTCTGTCTTGAATTACAATGAAGCCTTCGTTCAATACCCTGATACATGCTTCCACATCCTCCAAGCTAGGCCCGAACTTCTCAATATCTGATTACAGCAGTGCCACTAATTTGCTGATGGAATTCATCGTGAAAGGCTTAACAACTCCATCAATTCTCCCTTGCACCATCAGAAGAGATCCTTCCAAGGAATTAGGCACTTTGCTAGGAATGATCCGTGTGTATGAAGTAACGTTCCCAACCACTTCCTCATTAGTGAAAGCGATGACATTGTCTGGTAAAGATGATGCCATACTCTCAAGTGTCTGCATCCTTTTCAGCATAATTCTGCAGATCTCCAAATGGAAAGATACTGCAAACTCAAGCTGCTTCCCCTTCTCAACTGATCCGTCGGGCACAATCTATTCCGCAATCAACACCTCTCTCGGCAGCTTATTTATTTCGGCCAAAGTACTCAGGTTACTCTCAGCAACTGTGTTCATATCTATCGTGCTTGTTACCAGTTGCTTTAGCTGATCTGATGCATCTTTCATAACCTTTAGGCGGGCTGGCACCTCTCCGAGTTGTACAGAAGCTTGACGAATGATCAGACTTTTCCATTCGTCGATAGCTTTAACTTGGTTACTTGCATCTTCTACTTCCTGCATCAGATGATCACTCACCTGCTTTTGTGCTAAAATTGGCTAAGTGGAAGATTTAGCAACCTTGGCAATGATCTCGCACAACTGAGATACTTGCTTCTGAAGTTCAACTTTCTCCACCTTTTCTTTGTCAAGCCTAAGGAATAGAGCATCTATCAATGTCTGTGTGTCCTACTTCAATCCTTTTGTGGTGGCTTGACCTATGGGTACTCTAGTTACTATTATATCTTCTATCGTGTGAGCTCATCCTCCTTCTTCCCTTCTGCCGGAACTGACATCTCGAGAACTTCTGTCCCGATTCCTCAATGATCAACCTTGAAGTTACCTTAGCAACTTTAGGTTTTTTGTCTTTTTGCCTAGATTCAGGAGTAGCTGCAAGTCATGTTCCTCCAAGTTGATTTCCTCTCTAGCCTCTGGAACCAACTGTGAAGTCAACCATTCTGAGAAATTACTTCTCAGAGAATGAGAAGTTGTCGAGTGTACCATTATCTCACGCTCTGATTCCTCTCCATCTTGAAACCACTACGACGTTGTGGCTTCCATCCTCAAAGTCATCCAAAGACAAAGCTCTTTCAAATTCTGCCATCTGCAGCTTTAATGTTTCTTTAGGAAGAGGTGCTGAATGGAGTGGCTGAGGAGAGAAGATGAATGTTGTCGGATTCAACGGAGGAATGGCAGTATCTTGCTGAGGTGCAACATTCGGTGAAGTTCTTGATGTTGGAAAATCTAGAACTAACATCATAGCCATAGAAGTGATCTTCTCCTTTGAATGAGACCTTCATGCACTTTAATCTTCTCAGGCCTTCTGTTGCTTTCTCCTCCATGCTTCCTCTTGAGGGAATCTCCTATGTCAAAGTTGCCCATGATTTGATTCATCATTGCTTCATCAAGCGGTATCCCTTCACAAGAACCGGTTTGAAGTATTGAACAGAATAGTGGCATACCTTTTCTTGATCGTATGGCAACCCCTTACAATCTCCTAAAGTACAGCTCTATCTCCTCCCATCCAATGGTATGTGTCAAGTAACACAAGCCCATCATCTTTAAGATCCACAGGTATCCGTGTTGATCCAAAGTCAAACACTTGCCGCGTTGATAACCTGCTGAAATCTTTCTTTCTAACCTCGTACTTGCTTTTGTACTCCATCCAAAAATCTTCCAACGAAGGCATGTGCACGTACTCCTGGGATATTTTCTTCCTTACCACTCCAAATGGATCAAAGTTCAGCCATCTTGGGAAGAACTCTTGCTCGTACTCAGAGAACATCTCCGCTTCAATTCCTCGGGCCTTATGAATGCTTTGGCAGCTATAATGGCCCATAGTGATCGGGAAGAAGCCTATAGACTTGTGTCATTTCGACTGTAGGTCATGCATCTCCATGAGTTGTCTGCTCAGCTCCATGATGACCAATCTATCACTCGGATATCTGGGCAACTTAATTGGTTCTCCAGAAAAGCCGGTGACCCTGAGGTATGTAAAATCCACAAACTAAATGAAGATACTGCCAATCCTGGACACAGCTTCCCACGCTTCCTTGCTCACCCTGTTGGCCTTTAGATCACCATCCATCCTGCAAATGAATTCGTAGAAGAATTCATCGTTGAACACCTTGTAATATTTCTTGCATGTAGGTACAGTAAGCTATGGGTAGCACTCAAAAATAGGGTCCTTGGAAAGAACACCACATCTATCCAGCTTGGAGAAGATCCCCTGTGAAGCTGCTGCATAAACCAAATACGAAGTCATTTTGAAGTTGTAAGTACGCCTCACATTCCGAGCTGCTCACCAATGTTGTCGCTAATGATTTCCAACCAATTGATTATTGAATCTGCTTTGTTGATTTCAATGGTCCTGATGAAAGCATACATCCATGCGCGGAATTTGTGAGCATTTGCTTCACCATTTACCCTGCATAACAATTTGGCAATATCATCCACCTCTTGTACCAAATTGGACCGTGGAAGAGTTCTTGGGAACTTGGAAGGAGATCTGGGCTTCTTCATGTATCTATTGTTCATTATGCCCACACAGTCAACTTTATGCTTTTCCCATCTGTTGTTGGCATCCTATATGCTAATAGTAGTCACCACCTTTCATGCCGGAATCTTCAAACAATAATTGATGAATTGTGTGTCCAACCGGATTATTGTTTTCCCTATAGCATCTCAAA
Source organism: Taxus wallichiana var. yunnanensis (assembly GCA_018340775.1). Classification (NCBI taxonomy): domain Eukaryota; kingdom Viridiplantae; phylum Streptophyta; class Pinopsida; order Cupressales; family Taxaceae; genus Taxus; species Taxus wallichiana. The sequence goes on from CM031242.1 coordinate 383,196,324, forward strand.
CTGATATGGATAATGGATGGTAAGACCTAGCACACTCCATGACAAACTTTGGCAATTGGGTTGTGAATGGAAATGTTGCAGCTCGAATGATTCCACTTGCTTTTGACTACACGCATGAGGGAAGTCTTTCCATCTCTGGATCTGTCAATCAATTCGGAAAGAGGTTTTGGACCTAGATTTGTATCTCCAATGTTAGCAAACTTAGAAGTGATGCATGACTCTGTTGTGCTTTCTTTTTCATCCCTCTTTGCCATGGCCGTATCTGTCTTTGTCTGAGCAATTCTTTTTCTCTTTATTCGGCCGGAATTCTTCACAACCAGTGCAGATCTGGATAATTCTTTAGATTCAAAGGATATGTTCAATGTATTGGACATTGATTTAAGCTCCCTTTCTCTTATAAAAGCACCTGTAATGAATTCCTGCAATTAATTCAGACAAAGATGGCAACCGGAACATGAACACTGGATTTTAATTATAAAAATCTGCATATATCAAGCTTGTTGCCCCAAAATTTGATGTTTTATTTGCATGCAAAGCAAGCATGAATTTTATCAACTTCACCTGAGCACCTATACCACTATGCAGACAATTATTCAGACACAAATCAAGCTCCTTCAAACCTAGGCACCAAATTTTGAAGCTTCCAGCAATAATTACACCTTCTTCTGAGAAAAATTCCTCTTCAAATGGGGCACACTTTTTGTCTGGTTTGCACTTCCTTGCTAAAGAATTAATTAATTCATCCTTATGGCAGCCCTTGCTTATATAACCCTCATCATTCTATAATTAATTATTATCCCTCCTATTCCTGACAATTAATTAATTAATTAATAAGCTTTTCTTTTCAAATGGGGCACATATTTTATGCTTGTTCATGGCTGCCATTAAATAAATTAAATTTATTTAATTTTAGCTCTCTACTTCCAGTTCACTTAAGCTTCACAATATGCTTTGACCTCATCCACTGAAAATAGGAATTAATTATATCAATTAATACTTTAAAAAGTATTATTCTTCTTCCAAATGGGGCACACTTTTTGACATGAAGGGGCTTGCATTAAATAAATAATATTTATTTAATTTTAGAATTTCTAATTCTAATTTCCTTTATCCACTTTCCCTTTGTTGACTTTTCCACATGCTTGGGCGCCAAATTTGGAGAAGGAATTAATTAATTTAATGCATTTAAAGCTGCCCTTCTATCCCAAAAGGGGTCGCACTTTTTGACATAGGCAATTTCTATTTTTAAAAGCCAATTTTCAATGGGATTATTCACCCTACACCGCAGCTCCAAAAATCCCATGATCCACTTAAGTTGTTTGACTTTCATAATGGGATTATTTACCCTGTAAGGCAAGTAAGAAAATCCCATCAATGCCTTAAGTGATTTTCTTTTATTTCACAATGGGAATTTTCACCCTACAAGGCAAGTAAGAAATTCCCACTTTGCTTGTTGCCTCTAATTTTCCCATTGTGACTTAAGTGGCGTTGCTTCCATGGGAAAAAGTACCCTGCTAGGCAAGTACAAAAATCCCACCTGCCTGCTGCTACCAAAAATCCCATTGTAGCTTTAAAGTCTTCTTTTTCCAAAAATGTGGCCTACCCAGAAGAAGCTTTTTCGTGCATGACTTCGTCTTTTCAGAGAGAACCAGACCTCTTGTGGCGAATTCCTTCTGGCATAACATCCATAGGTGATCTCTAGATACTCCAGGCAAGGAATCAAACCAAACCGGCAAAGGAATTGACCCAGAGAAATTTCACAGAAAACGAAACGGGAAAACACCAAAAACACAAAACATTGCCAGAAGTCACAAATAAAGCCCAGGATTCATTCCTAGTTAAAACCCTACTGGTATATGGGAATATTGACATGTACGATCACAACAGGTTAAACCAGAGCACAATTTGCCTCAAATGGGGCTCAAAATAATTAAATACAAATTTCCCGTAGGCAAACCCCAGCGATAGAATATAACAATTTTGGGCATCTGGGTATTTGTCAAAATTGGCTAATATGGCTCTTTGGGAATATCTTGACACAATACAAAAACTTTCTGGCAATAAAAACACAAAACGACCCATTATTTTAAAAGTACAATTTTTTTTACATAGGGTAGTCCCAGATTTCAGGGTGAAATCAGGGACACCAGTCGGCTCCGTCTGTGGACATCTTTTCCTCTGTCAGAATGACAAGGGAAAAGATGAGATCCCAACATCTCTAGTTTCATATCTTGTCCTTTGGGCATGGGGTCAAGCAAAAACAAAAACAACACAACACGAAACAAAACAAGGAAAAACAAACAAAGTTTTATTTATATACATACAGGTTTTACCCTGCTTTTCATGTCCAGAACAACTTCAAGTGTTGCCCATTGAAAGGCAACGACAATTCAACTCCATCCTGATGAGCAAGAATGAAGCTATCTGCTCCGGCAATCTTTTTAATCACAAAAGGCCCTTTCCATAGTGAATCGAATTTCTCGTGCATGCCTTTTGTTTCTCTTCTTTTGTCCCATAAAAGGACCCAGTCATTGACTTCAAAATTTCTTTCCCTAGCCTTTTTGTCAAAGATGACTTTCACCTTCCTTTGATGCTCTGATAATCTATCTGTAACTTGAGTTTGTACCTCCCACAATTCAATCAGATACATTATCCTTTTTTCAATAACATCATTGAATGTAGAATCCTCTAGGGCTCTAGAAAGTTATAGGGCCGGCAGTTCCAAGGTAAGAGGCAACTCTGTGTCTCTTCCATATAATAGCTGAAAAGGGGACATGCCTATAGCCCTCTTTGGTGTAATTCTATCTGCTCATAATGCATCAAATAACTTCTTATGCCAAGTTCTTTGATTCTCAGTTACTAGCTTTCACACGATAGTCACCAAATTTTTGTTACTTGATTCAACTTGACCATTCCCTTGTGGGTAGTAGTTGGAGGAATGTACCAGCTGGATCCCATGAGTGTAGCAGAAATCAACTAGCTCCTCAGAAGACAGATTTGGAGCATTGTCTGCTACTATTTTATTGGGCATGCCAAACCTAACAACAATATTTTCCTTTATAAAATTACACACCTCCGTGGAAGTGGCATTCTTAACAGGAATGGCTTCTACCCACTTACTGAAATAATCAATAGCTGTCAAAATATAGTGATGGCCAGCACTGGAGGCTAGGTTGAGCATACCAATAAAATCCATTCCCCATTGCTGGAAGGGTTCTTCAATTACAATTGGTTTTAAAGGTAATGCGGGCAATTTTACACGCCCAACAAAGTGTTGGCACGCTTGGCACTTAGATACCCACTCTACAGTATCTTGAAAAAGTGTGGGCCAATAATACCTTTCTCGTAGGATCTTGTGTGTAGTGACTCAGGCTGAGAAATGACCACCGCAAGCCATGTTGTGAAATTGTTTCAAGAGCTGATCCTGTTGAGCTTTATCTACGCATCGAGAGAAACACACCATCAATTCCTCTTTTGTATAAACCATTGTCCCAAAGAACAAAATCTTTGGACTTTAGTTTAATAGTACGTTTTTCTTTTCAATAAATTTGATCGGGCATTCTCCATAAGTCAAAAAATAGGCAATGTTATTGTACCACTCTTCTACCAGATCTATAAAAAGGACCATAGGCAAATCTTCATCGACCTCTTCTTGATCTACCTTTGGTGCTATTACTTTCATCTTTGTCATCAATTCACACAGACCTCTTCCTCAAACTAGCTTTGTAGGTTTGATATCCAGGTCGTATTCTTGAACTTTTGTCACCCATGTGCCTCTTAACAATCCTAACTCTTGTTGGGTGAGAATAGATTTCAGTGTAGTATCTAGAACCAGGACCATGGTATGCGAGGAAAGAATATAGTACCTGAATGCTTTACATGCCTTTACCACTACATATGCATGTTTTTCCATTGGAGTATATTTCAACTCATAAGATTTGAGAGGCATGCTCATGAAAGCAATCGGAGCTTCTACATCCTCTTGATTCTTCTACATCAAGATTGCTGACATGGTGTGTTCGGAGGAATAACAATAAAGAATAAATTCTTTACTAAAGTCAGGTGAAACCAAGACTGGGGCTTTTGATAGGGCCTCTTTAATTTTCTCAAAAGCTTCCTTCCCTTCGCTGCTCCATTTGAAATCTTGTGTCTTCTTCATCATATTTGAGATATGACGAGTCACTCGGCAAAGTCAGGGATGAATCTCTGAGAAAATTAACTTTACCAAAGAAAGAGTGAACCCCTTTTTTGGATGTTGGCAATGGCAAAGTCTGAATAGATTTGACACGTTCGGATCTATCTTGGTTCCTTCCTTGGAGACAATGTGTCCTAGTAGCTTTCCTTTTGTTACAACAAAGATAGATTTCTTAGGGTTCAGAGAAATACCATGTTTGCGGCATTGTATGAAAACCTCTTCCAGATTTGAAATGTGCGTGCTTTTGTTCTTGGAAAAGACTATCAGATCATCAAGGTACACCACTATGCTTATATCCTTGAGATGAGCAAAAGCTAAATCCATAGCTCTTTGAAACGTAGCTCCAACATTAATCAAACCGACGACATTTTCTGATAAGCAAAATTTCCCCAAGGTGTAATGAATGTCATTTTATATTGATCTTCTTCAGCCACCTTGACCTGATTGTAGCCTGAGAAACCATCAAGCATGGAAAGCATTTCAGATCCAGTGACCACCTGCAGAGTGTGATCCATGATGGGGATGGGGTAGTTATCTTTCAATGAGGCTTGATTGAGGTTGCGAAAATCTATGCACAACCTAATCTCGCCACTCTTCTTTCTCACAGGAACTATGTTGGCTAACCATTCAGAGTGATGTATGGGATAAATTATCTTTGCATCTAACAGCTTTTGGATCTCTGCAAAGATAGTCCTGAAATAGTAGGGTTATACTACCGCAGCTTCTACTTGAAAGGCTTCATTATGGTTTTAATGGGATGTAATGTTGAACTTCTGCAGGCAATATGTTTTTAGATCCTAGTAAGACCAAGCAAAAACATCCATATATTTCTTAAGGAGATTTGTAAAAGCTTCTCTTTACGTGTCGAAAAACACTTACCCAGATTTATTAACTTGGGATCATTGTTGGCTCCCAAATTTAGTAACTGTGTATCGGAGGAAGAACCTTCCCCACTTTCTTCATTCTTTTTAAGCATCTGATCATGCTTGTCAAACATTTCCTCAAGAGATACCAAGCCTTTAGGAATTTTATTTCCCTTCAGTTGGATAATCTCTTGACTTCCTGAGACATCTACATCCATTTCTCCCACAGTAGTTTGTCTAGGAGGTGAATTGCTTCCCTCATAGTAGATCTCTTCGAAGTTATCCTTTTGTTGGAGAAATGCAGCAATCTGCTTGTCATCGTTAAAAACTTGCCATTTTTGGACATTGTTAGGAACTTTTGGGTAGAAGACCATCTCAACTTTGTAATCCCCCTGTCTAAAAAATGTGGGAGGTTGATCTGGATTTAACAAAGCTGCAGTCAATGCAAGTGAATCAGCTCTAGAATTTTGTTCTCTCAGAATGTAAGATACCAAGAAAGCTAAAAAATCCAAGATAGTAGAATAGACTCGATCTCTATAATACCGAATTTTTTCATTTTTACTTGATAGAGACCTCTTATCTGCTTAACAATCAGCTCAGCATCTCCCTTTGCATGTAAGAGCTTGATTCCCATTGTTCTTGCCTGCTCCATACCTAACAACAATGCTTCATACTCTATCGTGTTGTTAGTATTTTCGAACATCAATTTGAAGGAATGTGCATGCATCTTTCCCTTAGGAGAGATAAGAACAATGCCTGTACTGGATCCAAATGAACAACAAACTGCCATCAAATTCTAGAGACCAAACCTTATTATCAAGTTGATGTGGTTCTTGGATCACAGGTTGAACTTCTTCTTTATCCATTTCTAGATAATAGACTCCGTGATCATATTCCTAAAACAAGATATGAGATCTAGGATCCTCAAACTTTGATATTGTGTACTTGGATTTCTTCTCAGGTTCTAACTTTTGATTAATTCCTTTAATTGGTATGTGCGCACAATACAATACCATCCATCTGACTTCTCTCGCTTGACTCTTTACGAAATTTCTACTCAACAACATGCCGTAAGACACTGGGATGTCTGCTACAAGGATAGTCATCTTCAATCTTTTGTCTGGGAAAGAAACCTGTACTGCCTATGCATCTTTGATTTGCCCAACCAGAGGCACTTGCCTTTCCATTAAATAGCATCTTCTGATGGTTTTGTCAATGTGAGACCCAAGGCATCAACAACTTTGGTAGGCATGACATTGTCAGAAGCTCCAGAGTCCAAAATGCAATTGCTCAATTTGTATCCATTAATAAGCAATGATACATAGAATGGCTCGATCCTTTCCGATGTAGTAGGAGAAGAAGTAGAGGGAGAAGAACTTGTAGCCACATTATTTGAAGGAGGAGTAATCTTTGGACTTGACAAGATACCTCGTGAAGTATTATTTGTTGGAGGGTTGGGACCATTACTTTGCACATACTTGACCAATCTATTTAGCTGATCAGGAAATGCCCTCAAATACTCAGCTTCTGACATTTGGACCTTGGTCTTTTTAATGTGATCGATGATGTCAAAAGCTTGACTTGCTTCAGCCAGATGCATGTTGGCCCTCTACTTTGCGAATTGAAAGAATTTGCATATTTATCTTTTGGAGCTAATGAAGCAGGTAGTGTACTACCTCTTTTCAGGAGAGTAACATCTGGCCCAGGATCTTCTCTTTCTCTTCTTTGGTCGCTTGTGGATGCTTCGGCATTTTGGCGTGTCTGGGACCTTGTGAATACTTTTGTAAATGTGTGACCATCGAAATCTTCAAAAGATTAATAATATCCCTCGTCGATTAAGTAGTCCGTAACCAATATTGGAGTCTCGGGATCTACAAAGTCTTCGTCATCAAATGATTCATCAATGCCTAGATCTTCTTCATTATTTTCCAAGTTATTCCTTGGAGCAGATTCAATTTCCAACCATTGTGGTGCAGTAGCAAGTCTATTTCGATTTTGATTTTGACCGTTAAAGGTCCGGGTAGGAGCTATCCTTGAAGGGGTCACATTTCCTACTTGAGATATCTGCTTCTTGATTTGTAACATGTCATTAGCCAATCTTTGTAACAAAGGATCTGAAGTACTTGAAGAAGCTCCATCACCTTTGTGGGATCTCAAGTACTTGAAGAAGCATGTCACATGGAAAGGGCCTTTTGTGATGAAAAAGATCACCGGAGCAGATAGCTTCATCCTTGCTCATCGGGATGAAGTTGAATTGCCGTTGCCTTTTAATGGGCAACACTTGAAGGTGTTCTAGACATGAAAATTAGGGTAAAACATGTATGTTTATAAATAAAACTTTGTTTGTTTTTCCTTGTTCTGTTTCTGTGTTGTGTTGTTTTTGTTTGCCTGACCCCATGCCCAAAGGACAAGATATGAAACCAAAGATGCTAGGATCTCATCTTTTCCCTTGTCATTTTGAAAGAGGAAAAGATTTCCACAGTGACAGAGCTGATTGGAGTTCCCAGATTTCAAGGTGAAATGCAGGGACTACCTATGTAAAAAAATCATACTTTTAAAATAATGGGTCGTTTTTTGTTTTTATTGCCAAAAAGTAGATGATGTAATAACGGTGAGAGCAGAGCATAAATATTATTAAGTGGTGGTGTATGTTATTTGTTGATTGTTTCTTGATTGATGCAAAGACGTGTAAAATATAATGTTTGTTGTGGGATTGCATGTGATGCTTATTGGTCGTTGATTGTGGACATATCCATATGCACGTTGACTTGAAACATGCCCTCATATGTGCTTGTGGGAGGAGGTATGTTAGAGCGGGTTGATGTTATTGTGGACGAGCATGCCCATTTATTTGAGCTAGTGACTATAGCAACAACAACATGCACGATTTTGTTGAGCGGGTGCGATGAGGCCCGTGCAAAGGTATATGCGAGAGAGGTCGTAGGAGGAGTCCTACCTTAGGATATATTTACATGTTACGTGGAGATACAAGGTCAATATGTGGAGAAAACGACATAGCTTGTTGTGTTAAAGAGTCAGCTAGAGAGGTATAGATGTCAAGATCAGCGACATAGAGTGAGCGGTGAAGCCTCTAGTTCTAGAGCTCCTGCGATTGTAGATAGTGATAACAAGGATGATAGATGATGCATTGTATATGATGTAGTGATGCATGGGGTATTTCCCCCCAGCAATTGTATTTTATAACTTATGATTTTGGAGAATATATATATTGACTTGTGTTGATGTGGCATTTATTATTGATGTGCATTGTACACTATGTGATGATGATGATATGTTCTTGGTAGTGTTTATTTAGTTTGATAGATTCTATAGGCATTGTTGGGATGGTTGATTTGATATATATTGTTGATGGTTGAAATGTGTTATGATGTGGAAAGAATAACCAAGTAATGGACTAGATAAAGAATGTGTGTGAATAGGAATGTATGGTATAACATGTAATAAGTAGAAATGTATGTATGTGATGTAATGTGGTAGATAAATAAAAGTAGTAATAATGATGTGTTGATAATTGAATAATGATGATATGTAAAATAATGTTAGTAAATTCATGTGATGAGGATGAAGGGGGAAGAAGAGAAATTTCCCCTAGTGTGAGAATGAGGTTCATTTTAGTAACAATTCCCTCAATAGTCATGTATGAACCTTAAGAACACGAGTGCGTCATCAAGTAATGAGATGGAAAATGGATGTCACTTACCGTGAGATGAAGATGCATGTGAGGCACGGTGGGAGCATATGAAGAAACAAAAGTGTGAAGATAAGTGCCAAATTGGATGTCAAAGGAAATGGTGCCAATAATGGGAGGTATGGTGATAGGAAGTGCGGAAGTAGGAGGCTTAGGAAGCCAATGGGATGTGGTAGAAATGTGTGAGCGATGATAAGATGTGACTATGGGTGGATTAGCTAGAGGACACAAATGGATGATGACCTTATGAGGTGGGCAGATGATAACCTTAGGAAGAGGTGAAGGAGACAAGTGAACAATGGCAGAAGCTCGCTTATGTGGGATATGTGTGAGAGAGAGAGAACTCACGAGAGTGAGAGCGGAAAACAATGACACCTTTGTCTTCTAATTGTTGTAGGTGATCATAAAGAGCATAACATTCATTGTCATGGTGGCCATTGATGCGGTGAAAATTGTAGAAAGGGTGGTCATCTTTGGCGGTGTAAGCGGTGAGGTGGATGATGCTAGTTAGAAGGTAGACGGATGAGTTGCTTATCAAGTAAGGTTCGCAAGACATCATGTGGTTTAGCATTATGTGAGAAGTGCAATGGTTCATAAGTGGGAGATGGAGAAGACTTAGGTGAATGCCAATGCGGTGGAGGGGAAGGAAGATGCTTGTGCAGAGACAGAGATGGGGATCATGTAGGAGGGTCATAGATGGAAGAGGGGAAGACTTAGTAGGCATAGGAGGAATAGAAGAAGTAGAAGAAGGTGTTAAGACATGATCCACAATGAGGTATTTTTCTAAATCAATAACTTTATAGCACAAAAGAGTAAATGATTCACATGTATCATATAATAGCTTTTATTTTAAGGGAGGAATTAAGCCACGACAAGAAGATAAATTGCATTTCTAAATCAATAGGATGAAATAATAACTGATGCATGCAAGAATTGAAGCGTAAAATGTAATCTAAAATTGGTTCATTCTTTCCTTGATGTAAAGAAGGCAAGCATTCATATGTAACTTTAGGACCATTGTTAGAAATAAAATGTCTAAGAAAAGCATCCTCCATATCATAATAAGTACTAATGGATCCATAAGGAAAATGAGTATACCATTGGAGAGCATGATCAACAAGGCTATGATGAAATTATTTAAGTAACAATCGATCATTGGAATAAGAAGCCATGGCTAAATGGTAATGTTTTAGATGTAAATAAGGATTTTTAGTGCCATCGAAACAGGAGAAAGTAGGCATGATGAAGTCCTTGGGGAAAGCGGAATTGTGAATCTTCTTAGGAATGGGATTGCCATGAAGGGAATTATTGTCAATGGAAGCATAATAGGCTTTACTTTCAAGGGTAAGGGTATGAACTTGAGATTGCAAATTACCAACAACATGCATGAGGGATAGGATATCATGTGAAGGAATGGTTGGAGAAGTGAGAGGCACATTGAGGGGTTGAATCTTGCCATTGTGAGTGATCATGGGAACTTGAGGAGGAGTGGATGTGGAAGGAGGAGAAGAAGGTGTGAGAGGAGGAGAGGAATGTGGAGGCTCTATAGGGATGCTAGGTATAGGCTCGAGAGATCGATAAGAGGTGCACTAGGGGTAGAAGTGGAATCATCATGGGAAACATTGGAAATAACTTCAAAAGTAGAAGAAAGAGGAGTAGTAAATTCACATTCAACAATCTTAATAGAAGCAACATCATCACTAACATGTTCATGATCAAAAGCATAATCAAAGTCACTATCAGTCATATTTTCACAAGCAAGGATTTCATCAAGAGTATCATCAACATATAAAGAACTTGTAGGAGTACTAACATCAGATTTATCATGGCAATCATTGGAAACAATTTCAGAAGTAGGAAGAGTAGGAGATAGAGATTTACATTCATCTTGACTACAAGTAGGAACATCATTATGCACATTTACATTGTCATTATCAAAAGTAGAATTATTAGCATCTATGTCTTCACAAGCAAAGAACCTCATCATGCAAATAATCTATATTAATATTATCATGTTCCATAAGAGAAGGAGAATGGGATGAAGCATCAGTGGTGACTATGGTGGATGAGGGAGAACATGAGGCAAAATTTTGATCGGGGAGACTATGCAAAAATTAGGGGTTTCAAAACCAACATGAAAGGTTTTTGGAAGTCAAGGAGTTGTTGGAGGATTATGGGATCATATTGGGGATTGTGCATGAGGTCATGAAATTCAGATTCTTCAGAGGCATTGGAAAAAATAGGTTGCATATGCGTATAGGTCATATCATGCTTGGGAGATGGGAACCTCTTTTTAGCCATGAGGGTTTTGGGATCCTAGGGCAAGGAGTTCAAATAAGAGTGGGTTCACCAAATGATTTAATTTAATTTGAATTAAATCTATATTTCAAATAACTAACAATGTATAATATGATGAAATACAATAAAATATAAATGCTAAGTGCTCAAGAAATGCAAGACTATAAGAAAATGGAAAAGATAAGTGAATAATTGATTATTGTGCGATCAATAGATATTCGGGATTTGTGTGTATACTAGATCTGGAAAGGGATGATGTCATAGGAAGCTCGCTAAAAGCTTTGGAGCTCGCATTGATCGAGACAAGGGCTCCCAGGAGGACAGAGGCGCTCGAATGTTGGTGTCCAACTCGGGTGTTGGTGGTTGTGCGAATGCTCGGTATCTGCTTCTTTTAAGTCGAATCTTTGTCACTTTAATATTTGCTTTGTCATGTTACCTTTGTTGTTAGGCTTTCAATCACACATGTAACCTACAAAACAAATCCTAGTTACTGCACAAGCTCACAAACACATCAAATCTGAATAAAATATGTAAAATGTGAAGTTGGATTAACCCTGATGGTCACTCAAAGAGTGAACTTATTATCGAGCATTGCATTACATTCCAAAATCCATGTAGTTATGTGTGCTTGTGTGTGAAATAGTGTCCTTAGGTTGCCCTCACGCCAATGATGCCAAGATAGCGGGCTATATCTAGATTAGATGCAAATGTGTGGTATGGTCCTATGCAGTGTATGCAGCCCAAAAATGTAGTCCCTTTGATGGTAGTGATAGTATGTAGATGTGATTACCCCTTATAATTTCTAGCGAATAATAGTGTGTATGTTGTGTATATATATGAATCTCTTGTTTGAATTTCGACACTAGTGACACAAAATGTCGACTATACACACATGATAAAGATAAGAAAACTAAAAAGGCTGACCACAAATGTCAAAATATGTAAAAAAAAAAATAGGACATGAGCACCCAGAATGGACATAGGCGCTGGCGTTAGTGTCCGAATGGGCGTTGGTGTCTGGGATAAATGGCGACATATGTGAAAAGAAAGACGAACAAGGATCCCCGTGTGACTGGCTAGAAGTGGAGATAGAAATGATAGATGTAAGAGCGAATCACAATAATGGACAAAGGATTGTGTCACCAAGTGAATACTTTTTTACTTAAGATCCATACATATAACAACATACAAACGACATGGTAAGATAGTAATATGTGCGTGATTTTGTGTCTACACCAATTGGCTTCACTTTAGCCAAGTTGGGTCTTGCTGTAGGAGATTGCACCTTTTGTTCAACCCTTGAAAGTATTCCCCACCTCTTTTGGCATTTCCCATATGTTGCTCAACTTTGGAATTCCCTCCGCTCCATTCTTCCCAAACTCTTTCCCAACAATTTCAATAAAAAGATTGCCTTACTTGGCATTTCTTCCCCCTCTATCCTCACTGACATTTGGAATACTTTCTTGGTTGACTATCCTCTTCCATATATGGAAAAATTGAATGACTCAAGCTTTAGCTATTCAACAAACTTAGATTCTTTCTTATATGTGGTTACGGTTGTATCGGTTCAACCTTAAGAATCAAGAGGAGCATGCTACACTTGTGAAGATACAAGATCACCTTCGAAGGCTTACACGAAATGATACTCTTAGACATGATTCTTAGTTTATTTGTATTTTGTTTTTGTTCATAGTTTGGTCTCTGTTAGAGCTTTTCTTACTGTAACTGATTAGTGTTGTGGATGTTGTAACTATTTTTAATTAATTGAAACATTCTCAATTTAAAAAATAAATAAATGAAAAAAATCGAGGAACACCAAAAATGAAATGAAAGAATTTTAATGATGTCCACGAGACCAAGCAATCTAAGGGACCAAGAGCCACAACATTAAGAAACTTTCAAATTTCTTTCGATGTCGGATCTTCTACTATGAATTTTGACTAGGAAGCCACTCTTTTGTGGATCCTTTCCTCATCAAATAACTCATTTAGGCTGCCCACCTTCAAATCATATTATAAGCGGATACCTTCATATGCAACAAATTCCAAAATGAAGTGATATTCAATTTCAACCACCCTTTTACTGTAGAAAATACAAGTTCTTTCTAATAAAGTTATGTGTGCAAGAGAAGGACATAATTAATTTCTCTTGGAAAACACAACCCCAAAGGTTTTTGGAAGGAGCTACAACAAAAGAAAAAATACATAGAAAATAATATCACAGGTGAGCAATGGTTAGATTATGCAAGGAACCTTTATGAGCGTCCTCAACAAAAAGATATTCCTCCCATAATCGAGACTTCGATTAAGCTTTTCTCGACAGAAGACATCAGGCAGGGCATCAAGAATCTAGCAAGTGGTAAAGCTCAAGACATCGATGGTCTACAGGCTGAATTTCTAAAATGGGGAGTTGAGGTCCTCACGCCGCACATCAGAAAAATATTCAATGATGTCAACCAGAATGGCTTCCCGACAGAATGGACAACTAGCGTTGTCATCCCTCTATTTAAAAGTGGTGACATTAATAACCCATCCAATTATCGCACCATTATGATCAACCCTCTTCTCGGTAAACTCTTTGGAGGCATGATAGAACGGAGAATCAGCAGTTGGGCCGAAAGAGAGGATAAAAGAGCAAAAGGGCAAGCGGGTTTTCGGCCTAAACATTCAACAATTGACCATTGTATTACTCTCAGACATTTGATTGAGAAGGTTTGGGACACGCAAGGAGAAGAAGCTTTTTGTTGTTTTGTTGATTTCAGGAAAGCTTTCGACACAGTGCCCAGAAAGAAACTTTGGGACAGGATGGAGGAGCTTGGGATTCCGGATGAATTCAGAGCAGCAGTTCATAAATTGTATGAGCAGGTCAGAGCTAAAATCAGAACCAGAGAAGGTATGTCCGAGTGTTTCGGCAGTGACATCGGTGTCAAGCAAGGTTGCCCTCTTTCTCCCACCTTATTTGGGCTATACATTGATAAGCTTGAAGAATGGTTAAACAAAACTGAAGGAGGAGGTATTCAGTTAGCTAGTTACATGGTGAAGTTACTTCTTTATGCTGACGACCTTATACTAATTTCAAAAACAGCTCAAGGTTTGAGGGAACAACTTAAAGCGCTAGAGCTCTTCTATCAAAGAAGTCGGGATGCAAGTGAACACTAGCAAAACAAAAATCATGATTTTCTCCTTGAAAAGGAAGGAAAGACAAGATACCTTTCTTTTTGAAGGGAGTCCTTTGGAAATAGTCAATGAATACAAGTATCTTGGGATTGACTTTCACCACAAACTTAGCTGGGAGACTTGTAAAGCAAAAAGGATACAGGGAGGTTGGAAAGCATCCTATCTACTTCAAAACAGGTGTAGGAAAGCTGAACTTTGGGACTGGAAAACTAAGAAAACCCTTTTTGGACTGTTGGTCACTCCGGTGGTTCTTTATGGCTGCGAAGTTTGGGGAAGTAGCATGTCAAATCACGGGTGGAGACAGATAGAGAGAATCCAGAAACATCTAATCACAAGCACCCTTAAAGTCAAATCAACTGTTCCTTATGAGATCTTGTTGGCGGAAGCGGGTACTTTCTCGTTGGAAGCTTCGGCAATATCTCGGATGATAAGCTATTTGAAAAAAGTTGCAAGCATGGACAATCTTCGCTGGCCCAAAATAGTTGTGGACTATACTTTGGAACGCAGAAAGAAAACTTGGATGAATCAAAATTTTAAATGGATGAACAAATGGGACATCAACTTGCAAGAATGTCCTAACAGCAACAGGGAAATAAAAAATTATGTGACAGAAAAGTTCAGGACTGCCATGTGGACGGGTCAGATTGGTCGAAAGAAAGCACATTATATCAGAGAATTCAATACCAATGGGGAACATGATGAAAAAGCTTATCTAGGAGCAGATATCAGGGGTAAAGCAAGGATTCTAGTGGCTCAGTTAAGGGCTGGATCGCATCATCTTCGATGCGAAACTGGTAGATGGACTATTCCAAAGGAAGATTGGGAAAGGAGAATTTGTCTTTTCTGCAGCAAAGGGGTTGTCGAGACAGAATGGCATTTCGTTATGGAGTGTTCAGCATATGATGATATTCGTATTCAGTATGAAAACAACTTGAAAGTGGACAGACTAGAGGAACTCTTCAAAGGAACAAAGCTTCAAGCGATGCGGGGTTCATCCTCAAGATTCACAGCCGAAGAGCGGATATTGAAAGGAGTCTGAAATATGATTAAAGTCTCAATTTTTGTGGTCCCATAGACTCTTCAGTCTCGTGGACATTATTAAAATCTTTCATATTCATATTCATATTCATTCTTCCCAATTTTCCTTATGGAGAACGCACATTAATAAAAACGTAATCTGGTATAATAACCAGTAAATACATACACTAGCACCATGATATGTAAGTTACCAGGTTCCTTTGTATTTCAAAATTCACGGAGATAACATTTCGCATCACTTTGTATAGATGCAGTTGAATGAGCAAAATTCGTGAAGAACAGCGTCCGCTGTAAGAGGAGGAAGAGGAGGAGGATAGAGCAGGATGAACAGTATCATCCGTCCATTTCAATATTCACCTTATTCACAATCTTCACGGAGGACTCCGAATATAAAGCTAACTCCTCTTCGTCTGCCATCTGGGAGTAGAAAGTGTATTGTTTTGGTGCTGCAGCTGACGAAAATGGAAATGGCGATAATATAGCAAGTAAAGATGTTGAATTGGACGAAGAGCAAATGATGGACCTCCAATTCGGCATTCTTATCGGTGAAGATCCAAAGGAAACATTGGCTAAGGTTGCCGTGCAATTCCCTTTACACTTCTTCATTCCGTCTTTCATTAATTTTACTGTCTCAGGGTCTGTATCGGCCTTTTCCATAGGGTTGCTTGAATTGTTTCAAATAAGTAAATATTCTTTCAAAAGTATTTTTAAAACTTCTTTTTAACATTTCAAGTTAATGGAGGGTGGATCTTGCCTGGCATTATGGAGAGCAAAAATTTACCGTTTGAAGAATTAAATTTCCACGAACCAGATAGTACTCAACTTAAGACCTTCCCATCACCGTTTTAGGCATGTTGGGGTGCTTTACCTTTTGAGCTACCAGCACCTCTTTTCGGGGTGTGGATTGGTTTCTTCTAACATTAAAATGTGACTGCAAACAAATGTAAGGCAGTAGGAATATGTTGGAGGAAGAAAACTGTATTGAAATTAGAACCTGGTTGAATGCTATTTTTAGAGACATGTATGGTTCAATTTTGAGCTTTTGAGGTTAAGGGCTCAAGTGCTAATCCAACACTGCAAATGGTAGAAGCATAAAAGATTTACGTACGTATAATAAGCAGCAGGGTTTGCTCTACCTAATCGGACTGTTTACTGTAAGGTGTCTTTGGGATACGAGAAAGAGTGGGGAGTGGATGATCTTGTGCAAGTTGCCCATGGCTGGTGATGATTTAGCATTGATCATTCTATGGCAATAATGTGAAATGGGCACACTGTATATGTTAATGATAACTGCTTTCCATTGACCATAACTTAAGGTAAGACTAGGTTTAGCATTTAAATTAAACCTCCTACTCAGCCTGGCCTTCAGATATAGTAGACGAGTATCCAAATGTAAAATTTGCTGGCATTCAAAAAGATATTTGAATGTTAACCTTACTGGGCCATACCTTACATTTAAGTTTTGATAGTTCCACAATCTAGCATCTGCGCTTACTTGCACGGTTGTGTTCAACCTGGAAAGCCATGCACTCTACCTTGTTTCATTGCATTTATAGAGGTGATAAGCTGTGTATGCATAGTCATACTAGTATGCAACTGTCTGTAAGGGATTGGATGCAAAAGCACAGATGCAATTGCCTTGACAATTGATTCAGAATTCTATGCCTATCATCTGCAAACATGGAAGACAACAACTTGCACCGACCACCCCCAAAACCATCCAAAAGGCACATAACAACTTTTGTCCAACACTTTGACGAGGAAGGGAGTAGAGCTTTCTTTTAGTTTAATAAATCAAATGAAGATAAAATTGCTCTGCATGTTCTACATTTGAAGGGAGTAGAACTAGTGTGGCAGAGTAGAAGTTATACAACAGTAGAAGTCAAATTAGGGAACACATAAATGTATTAAAAATATGAATACCAAAAGAAATTTTTTATTTTGTTCTCTAGAAATGACTGAAAGTGGTCTGTGGAACTGGAAAAGTACAAGTATGTACCAAATATTCCAGGAGAGCATAAGGCATCATCTCTATATAACGTACTAGGCTATGCTACAGGATACATTCTCACCCCTTACAGATCCTTATATCCAATCAAATGTGATATTCCTTTGTTACGACCTAACTATGTATCCAGATTCGATCCAAGTATGGTTGAGAGACATAATAGATATGAGAGATATAAAGTCTGAGTTGTATTTCAGAAAAAACTTAGATGAAGAAAAAAACACATAAATAGAAATGAGAAAAAGGACACATACCCAGTATTATGAGAGACAAATCACCTCCTCACTTAAGTATACCATGGAGAGGAACAAAATAAAGAAAATAGAACTTTGATGCTAATGAACGCAGAACTTATTTTTCAGTTTTATAAAAGATAGCGCATGTTCTATATTTAAATGAAACAGAATTAGAGTGGTGGAATAATATTAGAATAGTAGAAGCCAAATTAGGGAACACATGTTATATGAAAAAATGAAAACTGAAAGAAATAATCTATATTAATGTCTAAATTTAACTAAAAGTGGTCAATGGAATTGGAAAAGTAAAAGTGTGTAACAGTATCCAAGTGAGTGCATGAGGCATCTCTAGCGAACCTACTAGTCTATGTTACATGGTTTGCTCTCCCCCTTCTAGATATGCATATCCTTGTATCCAATCAAATATGATAGCTCTCAGATATGCTTTAAATATGAATGTAGAGATGGTCAAGTATGGTCAAGAGCATAGTCACTAAGAAACATGGGCTATGGGTATGGGAAGGGAGCATCATTTTAAAATATGCTACAAGATTTTATGAGTAAGTGTATGACTATATTACAATGAAATATAGCCACAAGCAGATGTGGGTATGGTGGTCCGTCCTAAAACTTGGTTTCTTGGTGTTTATAGTCAAGAGACATATTATCTATGAGTGATACAAATGAGGAAAAACAAGAAACAAAACAATAGAAATGAGAAAAGAACACTTGCATTATTGAGATGCAAAACATGTCCATGATCACATATACCCGATCTAGGTGGATTCTCGAAATACAATTCTAGAGATACTGCCAATCCTATGCTCATGGCCTGTAGTAATGTTGACTTGTGCTTTATGGTCTGTGGTATTGCCGAACAATCTCTAGAGGTCTGCGGTATCCCCAAGATCATCAATCCATCTTCACCAAATGTTGCACACATTTTTATTGGTGCAGGATAATACGAGCAGATTGGATGGGCACCATCCAAATGCACGCCAAACCTTGTGTGGTCTTCGTTGTTGGTTTTGTCAAGGTTCTAGACACATATAGTGTAATGACCCTTTTAAGGGTTTCAACCAAACACACAAAATGCAGATCTGAATTTTAAATTGCAGCAGACTGTAAATATAAAATCAGCGACTTTATTTATCACTAAATATGCCAAAAATCACCACAAAACACCATAAATCAACTTGCCACAATTATGTATATATTTTATGGAATATTAAGAGCCAAAAACACAAAGAAATGTTGAAGATCTCACTGCTGGAAATTAATTATGAACTGGAAATTGCAGCCACAAGAAAATTATGAAACTAGGGCATAGAAACCCTCAAAATTCACCAAACTTCAAATTCGGCCTTATAAAATATTACAAATCAGATTTCTCAAATACTTCACCAAAAGCTCCAAACCCTACCCAAGGTAGGTCGCTCCACCCTTAATAAATCAAATACTAGCTGGAAATTACAAATATCTCTTCAAATCAGCCCCTAGAATCTATCCCAAGCCAAGGAGAAGGGTTTTCGTCCTTCCCTTAACCTCTAGAAGGGTTTTTCGTCCTTCTAGGCAAGTCGCATAAGGAGGTTTTCGTCCCCAAATGCAAGAACAAACAGCTCCAAGCTTACTTTGCTCCAATAAGATAAAATGCGCCAAGTCTAGATAGCAAATGGTGCCTCTAATCTTCTTTTATATCTTCCTTTTGGCGCCAAAGTACAATTAGAAAAGGCCGACTGTATAAACAAGGAAAACACTAAAGAAAATATAAAATATTAGATAAAAACATAACATAATGGTGCTCAAGGTTCTTCTCCTTCATTTTTGCTTCTTTGCCATGGAGAAGGAATGACAAGAAGACCAAATATCAACTCTTAGGTGGGAAAAAGGGACATTACAGTCCTCCTTCCCAAAATTGCTTGTCCTCAAGCAATTGCAATTGTGGATGCTCTAAAATTGTCAGCACTCTCCCATGTAGCATCTTCAAGGGGAAGATCCTTCCAACGAACCAAATATTCTTTGATACTTCTATTCCTCAACTTCCTTTCACGAACTTCAAGGATTTCTTCCGAATTAGGATCAATTTACCTTCTTCATCCAATGGGGGCAGCTCATGTGAAGGGGTAAGATGCTGCCCAAGTGCCTTCTTAAGCTAGGTAGCCGGTATGTGGGTACGGTTCGGGTACGGGTACGGGGATCTGGTATGTCGGTATGGCAATTTTTTTGGAGGCCCGGGTACGGCACTTGGGTATGGCAGTACAATATACATATAAAATATTAAAAATATTTTGAAAAGTAACAAGATAAGCAAAATTCCAGCCTTACACATGCATAGATTAAACAAATCTGAAATATACATAGGTGAAATAGCGACAAAAGTTAAAACATATTGATAATTCATTGTTCGAACTTATAACCAGTACATTGTTCAAATCAAAATGTTACAATGTATTATCATTATCTGACATTGTAAACACAAAAATGAAGAATCAAGATACATCAACATTCTAATTAGTAATAGACTAATAGTCTAATGGCTCTGCATCTTCTCCAATGTCTTCAACGAGAGCATCACTACCATCATGTGGTTCATTGGAACCACAAGCCCCAGGAGTACAACCAGAACTATCAGCAATGCCGCTCCCGCTAGCCCCACTTTGCAGCTCACGCAAAGTACTATCTAGGTCCGGGTCTAGCAATGAAAGTTGGGCAATGGGAACATCCAAGTTTGGAGTCTCTGGGTCTATATCCCAACACTTTGTTGGCCCTTTCCTGTACTCATCCTTCTTATGTGATATAAGGCGCAGGTTAGAATGCACAAAGACCAAATCCTCCGCCTTTTTTGCTCCCAACTTGTTGCGGTTAACCGAGTGGATAAATGAATATGTACCCCAATTCCTCTCAGCTGAAGAAGAACTTGCAACCTATTGAGGCAAGCCGCAAAGTCAATGCAAAATTAAAATTTTAAACTTATAAATATAAAGTAAAAAAGAAAGAGTTAAGAAATTAAAAAAATTAAAATCTTACTTGTGATAAAACTTTTATTGCAAGTGGCATGAGGTAGGGGTATGCTTGTCCATGGAGGTACCACCACGAATAAGCATCCATTCTGTATTTGTCACGAAGAGCGCTAATGGAGTGATCCCTGGAGGATATGAAATTCACAAACTCGCCTCTAACCATGTCTTCTACTTCTGGATCTGGGAAGATTCTAGAAAATGCTGCCTTATACCCCTCACTAACTTCAACATCCCTATATGGTGGGACCCTCCTAGGCAAAGAAAGGATCTCTGCGCTATAGTATTTTGGAGTCAAGGCAAAAGCAAGAAGATGCAATGGAGTAGTCATTTTGTTCCACCTTTCAATGAGATGTGAGTGGACTTCCTTGAAGAAGGTCTCTGTAGGATCTTGCTCTTTGGCATTTATGATGGTCTTAATTGACTCAATTATTGAGTCAATTCCATCATAAATCTCACCCATGCATGGATGATCCATATCAACAAATCTCAACATACTCACGATGGGCTCAGTAAAACTAAGCAAGTAATCCACACGATCCCACCATGTTTCATCCAGGATCAACAATTTCACATTTCTAGCCCTCTCACTGTTTGCTTGCCTCCATATACTCCAAAGGTCACTGATAACCATGCCACTCAATGCCTCTCGCACCTTCACAAGCCGTCTCAAGACGAGCGTGTGCGAGGCAAATCGAGTCTCAGCAACCTAATAAGAAATCAAAAGAAATAAAATTAAGACAAGTAAACTTAAAACATTCAAAATTCTACAAATTACAAACTTATAAAATTAATTTAATGAATTTTAAAAACTAATAATTATTTTTAAAAATAAAAAAGAATGTTACGGGTTACCTTCAATAGCTGCAATGTTGAGAATTTACGAAAGATCGCTTGGGACATGTGGTGGTTGCTGACAAACATTTGAATTTCATTTGCCTCCTCATATACTTGTTTGATCCAAGCAATTTTTGTGCCCAATTTTTGTAACATTAAGTTGAGGGAATGAACCGCACAAGGTGTCCAGAATATGTGTCCATACCGTGCCTCAACCAACAACCCTGCAGCTCTACAATTTTTTGCATTGTCCGTTACAACTTGGACAACATTTTGAGGCCCCACCGCCTCAATAGATTCTATGAGGATGTTGGCAATGAATTGGGCATCCTTCACTTGCCCCTCACAATCAATAGCCCTGAGAAACATTGCCCCTTTAGGACACACGGCAACCACATTGATCAATGGCCTATTTGTTGTATCTTTCCATCCGTCAGAAACGATGGACACTCCTGTTTCGAGCCATTGATTCTTGATGGGTAACAATGAGTCTTCAACTTTTTTTCTTTCTTTTGACAATAAGGTGGTGCGCACCTTTTCATACCCTGGGCTAATGTACCCTTGAGGGGCTTCATTAATACATCTCACCATATCTTGCCAGTATGGTGATCTAACAACATTAAATGGGACACCACATGCATAAATAAAGCGTCCAACACTTTGGTTAGCTATGTCCCTGCTTTCATTCTGGAATGCCCTTTCCAATGGGCCTACATCTTTTGTTCTTTTGCGAGAAAGAGGTGAATCCTCTTCCCCTCCAGTTGCAATAGGTGTAGACAAAAATGGGTGATCTGGGGCCACAACATCAACAGAAGGAGAAACAGGTGGCTTGCTAATGGTATGTGATCTTCCTTTTCTTGCCATAGGATGATTGGATTTTAATGCCATTGTTGCATCTGCTTCATCTTGCTCTTTGATGTATGCAAGGGTCTTTGCACGTGGCAACCCCTTTCCATCCAACCCTCCACATGTTCTGATTCTGTGGCCAATAGCCCCACACAAATGGGCTTTCACCCGATTGTAGGAGCTCTTAAATTGCATATTACATTGTGAGCAAACCCAAACAAAACCCCCTCCACCTGGTAATTGTTCTAGTTGTTTGACATGCCTCCAAAGGGGGGAGGATGGATCATTTTGTGAAGGAGACCTTTACTACTTTGACCTACAGTAACTAGAACTCATGACCATTTTAAGTTTTTAACTACACAATGCATTTAAAAAATGAAAACAAATTTAGTCTTGAAAAATGTTGGAAGTTTAAAATTTAAATTTAAATGAAATCAAATGTAGAAAAATGAAGCTTAAAAGTTAAAACAATAACAAAAAACAAACCAAAAAAACAACTAAAAATAATAAAATATTAAATACAACTAACAAACTAAAACATCAGTAAAAAATCACAAAATACTTACCTCAATACACCCACACCAATAATACAAGCTCCTTGAACTCCTTGTCACTTGTTGCAAGCTCCTTCAACTATATGGCACTTGAAATCAACCCTAAGCAATTGAAAATAGTGGAAAAATTGAAGGTGAGAGTCAAATATGCAAATAAGAGGCAAGAATGAAAATGTGAGGTAAATGACTTGTTATTGTTGTTGTTATAGAGTTTGGGCGCACAAATTAGGGTTGAAAAGAATATTTTAATGTTTAGAAAGTCGGTTTGACCTTTGTTTTGACCAAAAACAAAAAAATTAAAAACACGTCAAAAAAGGGTCCGGTTCGGCGCGGGTTCGGCCAGGGTTCTCCTGCAGGCTCCGATGCGTCCACAGACGTACCACCGCCGTACTCGGGGCTGCGAGGAGAACCCCGCCAAACCCGCACCGAACCGGACCCTTTTTTGGCGTGTTTTTAATTTTTTTTTTTTTGTCAAAACAAAGGTCAAACCGACTTTCTAAACATTAAAATATTCTTTTCAACCCTAATTTGTGCGCCCAAACTCTATAACAACAACAATAACAAGTCATTTACCTCACATTTTCATTCTTGCCTCTTATTTGCATATTTGACTCTCACCTTCAATTTTTCCACTATTTTCAATTGCTTATGGTTGATTTCAAGTGCCATATAGTTGAAGGAGCTTTGCAACAAGTGACAAGGAGTTCAAGGAGCTTGTATTATTGGTGTTGGTGTATTGAGGTAAGTATTTTGTGATTTTTTACGTTGTTTTAGTTTGATTGAGGTAAGTATTGAGGTGTGTCCTGCAGGGAGAACCCTGGCCGAACCCGCGCCGAACCGGACCCGAACCTGCCGCCCTTAGGGGCCGAACCGGTTACCTAGTTCTTAAGGCATGAAACATGAAAAACATTATGTATTTTGCTATTTTCCGAAGCTCTAACTCATATGCAACCTTACCCACCTTGCTTATTACCTTGTATGGGCCATAAAAACGAGGCTTCAATTTTTCCACACCTTTTTGCTTGATGGAAGATTGCCTATAGGGCTGCAATCTCAAGAACACCATGTCTCCCACTTCGAATGTCCTTTCCTTTCTATGCTGATCTGCATATAATTTCTGCTGATTTTGTGCACGAAGAAGGTTCTCCTTAAGCTCCTTAAGAATATCTTGGCTACGCTGAATTAAATCTTGAGCTTTAGGCACTCTACTATCAGTCATAACCAAATCAACAAAGGAAGAAGCATCATACCCATACAAAGCCTTGAATGGAGACATACCAATGGACATTTGGAAGGTAGTATTGTAACAAAACTCAGCCATGTACAACCACTTTATCCACGTTGATTGTTGCCCATCAATGTAGTTCCGTAGGTACCCTTCCACCCATTTATTCACTATTTCGGTTTGCCCATCCGTTTGGGGATGGTAACTAGTGCTATGGGCAAGTTGTGTACCCACCAAATGAAACAACTCCTTCCAAAACATGCTCAAGAACCGGCTGTCCCTATCACTTATTATTTCCTTGGGCAGCCCATGAAGTCTAAATACTTCTTTGAAAAACACATCAGCCACTATAGGAGCATTGTACTTAGCCGGAAGAGGACAAAAATGAGCATATTTAGTGAGTCTATCAACTACAACATACAAGCAATTCTTACCTTGGACCATGGGCAGCCCCGTAATGAAATCCATAGAGACACTTTCCCATTTTTGAGTGGGAATGGGAAGTGGTTGAAGAAGACCAGCTGGAAATGAGTGCTCCGCCTTGTTTTGTTGACATGTAAGGCACTCCCGGATGTATTGGAGCACTTCCCCTTTAAGACCCTTCCAATAGAACCTTTCTCTTATGTATTTGTAGGTCTTAAAATAACCCGGATGACCAGCTGAAGGGTCATCATGAGCAGCCCTCAAAATCTTGCTTTTAACCTTAGATTCCGGCACTAAATAGACCCGGTTTTTGTATAGAATCAGCCCATCTACCACCTTATACCTCCCATCACTTATTACTCCTTCAAAGACATCACTAGCAAACTTATTCTTTGCATACTCAGCTGAAATCAATGCTTTCCAATCCGCTGTAATTTTTGATAAGGAACAAAAATATGATTCACATGAAATGTCCTCTTCTACTAAATAATTAATTTGGGAAGTGCTAGGAAGTATACCTTGCAAGGAGACTCTTTTCCTTGGTCCATGAAACTCATTTCCATGTTTTGATAGTTGAGAGTTAGCTCTCCCAACAAGCACAACCATTGGACTCCAAGTATGATGTCAAACTCAGCCATGTTAATCACAAAAAAATCAGCACATACCTCATATAACCCCATGGTAATGTGGAGTTGAGAACACCTTTTCGTACATTGCATAGAGTGACCATCCGCTATCCTAACAATGAAGCCTTTGAAGTCCTCAACCTTCAATTTCAGATTTGAAACCAAACATGCATTTATGAAATTATGAGTAGCTCCTCCATCAATCAAAATTGTGACCTTATGCCCTTGTAGATCACCCTCAATATGAAAAGAGTTGTAACTTGGTGCTCCCAATAAGGTAGCAAGAGTGCTAGTCACCTCTTCTAGATCTTTTTCCAATATACTATCATGCCTAGTCTCATCCTCATTGCTATCATCATCATCACAATCTGAAATTACTTCAATATAGTGAACCTTACCTTTTCCCAAACAACGGTGTCCCGGAGTCCATGGATCCTTGCATGAAAAACACAAATTCTTCCTTCTTAATTCATTCTTTGCCTCCTTCTCATGGCTGGTTTTCTGCAGATCCGTGTGAACATGAGGCACTTTTTGAAGAGGTCTCTTTGGCTGGTCCAAAGGGATGCTTCTAGGCTGCTTGGGGGCTTGTTCCCCTCTCCAATTGACCTTAGGAACACTGCTGATTGCTGCTGATTTTGGGGCAGCACCTTCAAGATCAAGAGCCTTCTTTATTGCCTCTTGTAGAGACAAAGGATCAAATGCACGAACTAACCCCCTTAGGGGCTCAATCAAACCCTCTACAAAAAGCACAATAAGTCTTCTTTCGGACACATCCGTAATCATGACAGAAAGCCTCTGAAAATCAGCCACATACTCCTCTACGGTACCTTGTTGTTTCAATTGTGCAAGCTCATGAAAATGTACTTTGTAATGGCCCCTTTTCCAATCCTAGACCTTTGGCCCATTTTGTCAACTCGACGGCCAAAGGAAAAATATAAGGGCGACTTAAGTTATTAGAAATTAGTATAAAGTGCTATAAAAAATAAAATAAAATTATTAAAGCACTTATATTAATTTATTTAGCTTAATAAAAATAAATTGTAATCCCTATGGAAAATACGATTTGCCTTAAGGGGAAAAAGTCATTGTAAAGGGATTTATTATATTTTATTCCTCCTAGAAAGGATAATGGCGACTTGGGCCAAAGGGGAGTAATGAAGCCTAGGAAAGATAAAAACATAATTAATTTATGTATTTCCCCTAGAGAAATGCGACTTGCACTAGGAGGGAAATGTTGTTGGGAAAAACATTTAATATGGGAAAATATTAAATGTTTGCATAGGGAAAATCATGTGAGCTCATTGGCTGGTTTGGAGGTTGGTTGTTGGCCCTTTTCCTTTAAAAGGGAAGTCGACTTGCCTCTTCCATAATCCAGATTTTTATATGATATTTCTCTTGCATTTGAGCTCTAAGCTTTTGCATTAAAAATTCCAAGGACGAAACCCCTTGTGAATTCTACCTCTTGTGGACGAAAACCCCAAGAGTTTGAGAGGGTTTTTCACTCAAAAATTCCCATTGATTGTAATCAGATTTTCAGTCTATTTCAGGCTTTTTCCAGCAGTGTTATTGAAGACTTTTTGAAGTATTTTGGTGAATAAAATTGCAGCAGTGTTTTCTCTATTGGATCGACTCACCTTGGGACTGTTTGGGCATTATTATTGAGGTATTTAGATCTGAAAATCATTGTCTAATATCTCATAATTTTTGTGAATGAAAATACCCAAGTTTCATAATTCTTCTGAGGGTTATTTACCAATTTTATAATCAGATTTCAGATCTGATTTATGAGTTGATTTGGCATCCAAAAATTCTGATTCTTATATGAATGAGTTCCTAAAAATATAGGCAAGCATCTGGGATAGAGAAAATAATTTTTGGAGCTCATTTGATGCCCTAAATGTGTGGGCCGAAATAGTAGGAGGGCCAAATCTGCATGTTTGGTAGTTGCTGTTATAATTTGGTTTACACCATCTCGTTCCTTGTATTTTTCTAAGTTCGGGCATATGTCATTTGCCTAGATCGGAGTTGTGTAGAGAAAGTTATGCTATCTTGAAGATTGCAGTAGTTAGGGTTTCAGATTTAAATTATTTTCCAGCTGTTGTAGAATTTGATTTTCGCCATAAATTCTCCAGGGTTGTTCCAAGGGTTTGGGAGTAAAAATAATTATTGTATGCTGATTTTGGGTGTGTTTGCACATAAAACCCTAGTCGATTTGGCTGAAATCAATCCCGTTTGCCCTAGCTTTTGAAGTTTATATTTTGCCATTGTATTTTGCTATTGTGTTGAGTGGGAAAAATGTATATTTGCTCCAAGGATCCATTTGGGGATCTTTCATACTTCCGGATCCACTCTATCAAATCTATCAATGAGCCTTTGACAAAACTCATCATAGGCATGTATCTCACTATGCCCTTGTGTCACAAGTCCATGAAACCACCACTCATGGGCAATGCCCTCAAGATGTAAAGTGGCAAATTTAATTGCATCTTCTTCTACCATGGGCTTCAAAGACAAATAAGTATTCAACTTTTGAATCCAAGCCCTAGCGGTACCTTTTGTAGATCCATCAAATGTAGAAAAAGATAACTTACCCAAAGCATTTTGTACCTCTCTTTGTGGCATGGCATGCCTAGGCTCGGGCCTAGATCTTCCTCTATCCAATCCCATGAACTCGGCAAGAGAAATGGCATCACGGATCTCTCTAGACAAGGCCATATACTCCTCATAGCTCGCTGCAATATTTCTTCTTCCCATGGGTCTTGGCTCTTCTTCCGGTATGGCTTCCTCTCTAGGGATGAAAGTGGGCTTCCAACTCGATCCTCGGGCTGATTCATTGGGTCGCTTGGCATTATTTGCCCCACTCGAACTCCCTTCACCATTTTGAACCCTTGGTTCAATGATTCTTTGGAGGGAAAGTGCTAGGAAGTCCATAGTGTCTGAAGCCTCTCTTG